>CM043356.1:9757201-11069701 GCA_023718395.1 Leucaspius delineatus
AAGTAATTAATAGAGTTTTTCACAGGAATATTAGCAATTAACTCAACATCACAGTCTTTAAGAGGCAGTAATTCACATTTTTTAAGGTTTAAGCGGAGACCAGAGGCTTTACTGAAGGCTTCTATTATGTCAATAGCAAGAGGAACCTGGGAGCTGTCTTTTAAAAACAGTGTTGTGTCATCTGCCAGCTGACTAATAATAATTGTTTTCTCAGCAATGGAAATGCCCTGCAAATTACTATTTTTAATGATCACACAAAAGTTGGGCTGCAAGTAAAAAAAGATAGGGAGAAATGGGGCATCCCTGACGAATTCCACATCTGATTTCAAATCTAGGAGAAGACCCATTTTTAAGCTTAATTGAGCCATTTGCATTACTATATAAAGTTTTGATTGCATCACAAAAGAAATCCCCAAAGCCAAACTTCTTGAGTGAATGAAAAAGAAAATTATGTTCGACAGTATCAAAGGCCTTAAAAAAGTCTAGGAAAAAAATGAAGCTGTCATCTGAAATTAAATACGAATAGTCAATTACATCTAAAACTAATCTAATGTTGTTGGAGATATGCCTCTTAGGCATAAAACCTGATTGTGTTCCATCAATTATAGATTCTAATACTATTTTTATTCTTCTAGCAAATATAAAGGCCAAAATTTTGTAATCATTGTTCAAAAGGCTGATTGGACGCCAATTATCAATATAAAGTAAATCTTTGCGTGGTTTAGGGAGTAAAGTAATCAAACCTTGAGTCATGCTCCATGGTAAGGTTTTGGCTAATATACTTTCATTAAACACCTGCAGTAAAAAGGGCGCCATCTGTTGGGAAAACAATTTATAGAACTCAGATGATAGGCCATCTGTCCCAGGTGATTTGTTGTCTTTTAACAGTTCTAAACACTGAGTGACTTCTGCCAGAGGTCACAAAAATCCCTTTCTGAGTTGTCGAGCTTAGAAGTACTATGAAGAGAATTAAGGAATATCGAAGAATCAACGTCAGCATATTCTGATGTATATAGCTTTTTATAAAACGAGGAACAAAAATCAGATATTACATGTTGATCGTCACTTATAGAGTTGCCAATTTTTAATTCATTAATAGTATTACTTTTTGCGCGATACTTTTCCAATTTGAAAAAGTATGCAGAATTTCGTTCCCCTTCTTCTAACCACCGTTGCCGAGACCTTATAAAAGCTCCTTCTGCCTTCTTTTTATATATATTATCCAGGCTCTCTTGTAAATTAAGAATTTCTAATTTATCTTCCTCTGTTAAGACGTCTGGTGAAATTTGAGACATTACCGAAATGCCTGTGATAACTCTCTGTTCTTCCAATTTTCTACTTTTAGCAAGATTACTACCAAGCTTCCTAAAGTATTTTGCTGATTCATATTTAAATAACTCCCAATTAAGACTAAAAGAGTTTTCCACCACAGCCTTGTTGAAAAAATGTTTAATCAACTGTGGGATTTTCTGTTTAACCTCCTCCACTTTAAGAAGAGAATTATTTATTTTCCAGTATTGGCTTTGTAAACATTATCTGAAAAAAATTCAAAGAAATGAATACTGCTTTATGATCACTTAATGGACAGGGAAGAATGTTAACAGAGATATCCTGCTCTTTAATACTTTTTGATACTAACCAGAAGTCTATGCGAGAAAGTCTAGTGTTGTCTTTGTTACTCCAGGTAAACGAAATATCATCTGGGAATTTAACTCTCCATATGTCAACTAATTCAAACCTGTCCATAAAAAGCTTGAAGTATGCATTTCTATTTTTATCACGTGCAGGTGGCCATCTGTCAATCTCAGAGTTTAGAGAAACATTAAAGTCTCCTCCAAGTAAAATGTGAGCATTTGGAAATTTTGTTAGCCAATACTTGAGTCTATTTTCTATATTAGCAAATAATTGGATGTTTTCTAAATTAGAATTATACCCGTAAATGTTGAAAGTGATTAAAACAATCTTGTTATAATCAACCACTTGGCAGATAAAATGCCCTTTTGGATCAGTATCTGTGTGCAAAATGTCACCATTATACTTATGCTTCAATGTTAAAACTCCAGCTGATCTTTCTGAACAGTGAGAAAACCATAACTCGTTCCCCCACTGAGATCTCCAAAAATTTTCGTCATTTGAGTTTGAGTGAGATTCCTGACAAAATGAAAGATCTGTGTTCAACTGTTTAACAAATAAAAATAACGCTTTACGTTTAGTTAAGTTTCTTAACCCTCTGGCGTTTAAAGACACTATAGACAATGAAATTTTACGAACAGAAAAGGCTTATGGTTTAAGTACAACGGAACAAGTAACAAACAATGTTATACTGAGCACCAGATGCACATAAAAAATAATAAAAAAAAGTTATATGGTGGATATTTAAGACCATATTTTTGCGTCCCATCAATAGAAAGAAGACCAACAAGTTTATATATATATATAAAAAAAAGTAAAAAAAAAAGTATTTTACGTTGCTGGTCAGTAAATGTGTTCTTTCAGGGAACATATAAGCTGCATACCAAACGATCCTCAAAAATTAAACCTAAGGATCAGGCTTCAGAACAAGGTAGTAGAAACGAAAAAACAAGATCATTTTTCCGGAGATTTCGGGCAAATGTCAGCACAGATCTTCAAGTGATTTCCTTACCATCGATAAAAGCCCGTGCTCCCACAAAATAAGCCGATTTACCTTCACTACGCGCCTTATTCACCAAAGGCCACAACTTCAGCCTAGCCTCCTTGACAGGTTGCGGGAGATCTTCAACAAAACGGAGTTTGTTATCACGTATGACGGGGTGATTTTTTGCCGCTTTCCGAATACTCCGACAAAGCTCTGTAACCTTTTCCTTCACGTTTTCTCCAGAGTTTTCGGCCACTCCATAGACCTTCAAGTTCCACCTTCTAGAGTAAGTCTCCATTTCAGACACGCGAGTTAAAAGCGCCGCCACTTTTTTTTCTTCCTCTTTTAGGCGGCCATCAATATTTTTAACTCTCTGCTGGGATTCTTTAACTTCACTGCATATAAAGTCCACTGTTTTCTTCAGCCCTTCAATTTTCAGTGCGTTTCCATCAAGTGTTTGGGAGTTTTCACTCACCAGAATTTTTATGGAGTCAGCCTGCTCCTTAATAAGCTGGGAAAGGGTAGTAATGACGACGTTGTCTTGGGATGTGGGCTCGTGTTTTGCACTATAGAGAGCCTTCTTTGCCGCTGGGGAATCACATGGAGTCACAGGTAGCCCGGGAAAGTGATCCTCCGACATGGATACCTCAACTGTCGACATATTTCTATCATAATCGTGACACGAGGCTATCAGAGCGTTATTTGGCTGTGTATCAGGTATGAGGTTCTTCTTGTTCTTGTGCATTCTTTTCTTCTTAGGCGGTGACATTAGATCGATCTCAAAGTCATAAGAGATAGTCCGATTATAGATGAATGCAGTTTTTCTTCAAAAACCACCAAATTTTAATTTTGTGCGGGAGCTCAGCAGTAACAGACTTACTCGGTCGCCATCTTGGCTTTTTCCCTTATTGTATTTTAATGATTATTTAACTGATCATGTAGAATAATACATCAATGAACATGATAATATATTCAGCACGTGGTTTCAAAGGTTGTTAAATACATACATTAGCCTAAATCAGTTAATTTGATCACCTAACATGCATAATTTCATTGCCTCAAAACCTCAAATCCATGTAAATATTAATATAGGTTTAGAAAGGATGGTTGGAAAACAAGCATGTGTGGAGAAATAGAAACTGTGAGTCATGCACTAATGGACTGTTTATGTCATCGTACAGAAAGAAATTTTTTTTTTTTTTTTTTTCAAGCATACAATGAAAAAGTGTACAGTATGTACAACATAAAACAATAATTGAAAAAACACTGATGATCCAACAAATAAAATTCACCGCTGCTTGAAAAGGAGTGGGCTGAAGTTTAACACTTGTTAATTCCCACCCCTCTTTCAAACTCTTAAATACATTAGTTTTTTTTTACAAAACACAAACACATAAATCTTCATACATTTATACAATATGTTAGCAACAGACATTCTGGCTTAACCAACTCATTTTCCTTCATTTTTATAACTTTCAAAAATAATTTCTTTAAATCTTTTCCTGAATTGTTTTATATTTGGACATTTCTTAAGCTTCTCATTTAAGTTATTCCACAGTTTCACCCCTTGTATGGAGGGGTGTAGTTAATATCATTAACTAAATTCTAAATTCTAAATATACTAAATTCATTACTTTGTCCCAGGGGCGGTTCTAGGGTGAGTGGAGATCCGGGGCTTAGCCCAGAAAAATCCATGTATGTGACTTTTTATATTAATAAGTCGGAAAGATTTACCTTGTTTAAAATATACAAAAACAATAATATATATATATATATATATATATATATATATATATACATTTTTTTTTAACATTTTATTTAAAGTTTATCCCTTGTATCCTGACACATATGCTGATGTTGTGTCTCTATCTCACTTTTTTTTTTTTTTTGTCTCTGTCTCTCAGTCTTCTTTTCTTTTCCAATCAACCCATACACAAAATAAATATATTTGAAATATATTTTCAGAATATATTTTGGAATATATGGAAATATTTTAAATTGGCCCAATAAATATATTTCAGAATATTTCAATGTATTTTTTTCTGTATGGGTCCCCAAAAGTGTCAAAATATATGTGGCATATATTCCAAATACATTGAAATATATTCTGAAATATAACAAAAATATATTTATTGGGCCAATTTCAAATATTTGCATATATTCCAAAATAGATTTCAAATATATTTATTTTGTGTATGGGAAGCCTGACTGGCTACACTCGTCCTGGTAGAACAGAGTTAAGAAGCAAACATTAAGCAGTGCACTGACATACTCTTACTCTACAAAGATATACCGGTCAGATGACCTTATCTCTATGTTTATACATTACAGTAAACAGATTCAAGTTATTCAGTCTAGCAGATAAACCTTACTCTCTACTGAAGTCTGTGCATCATTCCTCTGCTGTGGCTGCCTCATAAAGTTTTGTCCTATAACTTTGCTGTTGCCTGCTTTCCTCTTTTCTCAATTGTTTTTCTTCTTCTCATCATAACAGCTCTCCTTTTGATTTGGGCTCTCCTTGACTCTCTCCACTCCTTTCTCTTCTTCTATCCACACCTGTCATCTTCTCATATAATCTAATGTCTTCATTCCTCTTCTTTGTTCCATAACTTCCATTTGTTTTTAATGTCCTCCCTTTCTCTTCTCCATACATCTTGTCCACTCATTTCTCATTTTTCCTCCCTCCACTCTCTCCCCACTATTTTTTCTCCCTATACCCTTTTACACTATTCTCCTCTTAAAGTGTGCCCACTTCTCTATTTTGCGTATTTGCCTTTTTCATTTGCTTTGAATTTTCTTTTTGTTATAATGCTTTACAGTAAAATTGTGTTTGTTAACATTAGTTATTGTTAGTGTAATAGTTAACATTTTACATTAATTACTATGTCCATATGGTCTGAAAATGATCAATTCTTTGTAATGAACAATTGTATTTTGATAAAAAAAAAAAGATTTACAAATATGAATGAATGCAATAAAAAAAACAATTACTAGTTTATTGGTAATGAAGTAACTAATGATAACAAATAAAACTTTACTGTAAAGTGGTTTTATCTGCCTCCCTCCATCCCGTTTCGGTCTGAACATGGTCCTTTATTGCGTTGATGGTGGTAGTTCAAGAGTGTATCATCTTGATTTCATTTGGGCAAATCTGTCTATCACCATGTCATGGTCAAGTTCTCCTTCTCTATGGACATCACTGCCAGGTGGTTAAGCCGGTCTTGTTCCATTGTGTTTCTTAACCATGTATGCAGTCGACGCAAGACACTAAAGGAATGTTCACAGCTGCAGCTGCTAACTGGGATTGTCAGTGCTACTTGAAATACTGAATTCAGTGTGGGGAACATGTCAGTATTTAGCATCTTGAACACATTGACTATGTCAGGAATTACTTTTTTCTCCTTCCTTCTATTCAAGAAGTTTTTTGCCACCAGTAGCTCCTCTGACTGCAACTCTATTTTATAATGTTTGGCAAGAATCTTGAGAGATTCTTCATCAAGAAAGCTGTCTGATGCTGGATGGCAGGCTTGAATGCCCTTCATAGGACTACTCCTACTCCTGGGAAACGGTTGTCAATCTCTTGCATCATTCGGTCAAGGCAAGGGTAGTACAATGTACATATGTGGTCAAGTGAAGAACTGATTTCTGAGGTTGTCCTACATGCTGTTTCCACCACATAATCATCAAGCCTCTTTTGTTTCCGTCCAAAACTGCTGAAGGTTCTGGAATGTTATTTACCTCACACAAGGCCTTTGTTTTTGAAAATAACTCTGTAGCACTCGGAGATGTGTGTTGTTCTTTAATAGAGTCGTAGACTGCTGTTTTGTATTGAACTGCTTGTCCCAGGTCTACGGTTTCCCGCTGCAGGAATTTGTGGAGGCCTTCAGTGATGGATAAAAGTCTACCAAACATCAGCAGCATGTAGACAGTGTTAAAGTTGCTGAGTTTGGACCGGAGGCCTACAGCCATTGGTGTTGAAATTTTGTCAAGACATTGCAGAATAGCACAGAAATTGTCAATTACAGCACTCACAGACTTCACCTGACATGCCCAACGTGTTTGTTGACAGCTGTACCAGCTCAGATGATTGTAGTCCAAGCTGTTTTTGAACATGAGTAAACTTTTGGTGATTAACTAGAGATGCACTGAAAAATGAATAAAGGCTCTCCAGTAAATCAAAAATGTTGGTGGCTTCTGGTATTGCCTTGCATGCATGGCACAGCACAAGATTTAATTCATGTGCATAGCAGTGAAGGTACACTGCTTCTGGATGAGGTTCTCTGAAACGGGCCTGTACGCCCCTCACAGCTCCACTCATGACTGCAGCTCCGTCATATGCTTGTGCAACACACAGAAGATGGTCAATTTTATGTGATTTCAATGTTTGCTCTATTGCATCAGTGATGGATTGTGCATCAAAACCAACCAGTTTGCTGAAACCAAGGAAATTTCCCTTGATTCTGCCCTCGGACATAACGTAACGCACACATACTGCCAGTTGTTCAGAGTGCCTGTCCCGTGCCTCATCTGCCATCAGAGCATACATCTTTGAATTTCTCATTTCTTTTATGATGCTTTCTGTGACCTCTTCTGAAATACATGCAATCATTTCATTTTGCGATGAGTGAGACAGGTAGGTAGCATGGGATGGAGCATTGTACTGCTGTAGAAATGGGTCAAACTGTGTGAGACGTTTCATGCACTCAAGGAAGTTTCCCTGATTTTGACTCTGGCTCTGTTCATCATGTCCACGGATTGCAATCCCCTGCTTCCCCAGAAATGACGTCACAGCAACAACACGATGGAGGTATTCACGTCTCTCAGTTATTTCTCCTACACTGGCTCTATGAAGCTGTTCTGTAATATCTCCATGTGTTTGAGTAGTTTTGTAGCTCTTCCAGCATGTCATGGAAGCCTAATGAAGGCTACTTTGTTCATGCTCTCTGAATGATTCTAAAGCCCTTTTCCAGTTGGAGAAACCTGCACTTGTTAATGTGTCTTTGGTGTTTCGGATATGATGCTTGCCAAAGAGATGACAAGAAAAGAATGCTGAATTTCTGGATACGGAATACTCGAAATTCATCTGGCCAAGTCTTATTAAAAGCTCTCTGCTGTGTTCCAAATTAGGTGAAGGGATATTGCTGAAGCTTCACATGTTTTGGGCTGTCTGCAGTGTTCCTAGATCATCCCTTTCACCTTTAAAAGCCTCTTCTTTCCTTCCTGACTCATCTAAGACATGGTAAAATAGCAAGCTCAGCTCTATTATTTGTTTTAGCCTTCACTTAATGACATGATTTTTGTGAGAATAGATAAAAAAGGTGAATAAAGAATCTATAATAAAAAAAAAAAAAAAACTTTACCTATTCTTCCT
Source organism: Leucaspius delineatus (assembly GCA_023718395.1). Classification (NCBI taxonomy): domain Eukaryota; kingdom Metazoa; phylum Chordata; class Actinopteri; order Cypriniformes; family Leuciscidae; genus Leucaspius; species Leucaspius delineatus. The sequence continues at coordinate 9,765,190 of CM043356.1, forward strand.
GCACATATTACATTTTATAGGCTACCTTATTCTTACTTTATACATACACTCACATACATAATACACACACAAACACTTAAAGCCATGTATAATTAGAAACGCAGGGCTCTATACACTTATATTTTTGAAGGAGCACTTACACAGCACTTGCAAATTGCATAAATAATCTTATGAGGCTAATGTATCAAATATGAAATTTGGAATACAGAAATATGAAATGATGAAAAAAATTAGAAACAGATGATTCATTCAGAAAAAAAAGTAACCGTTTTCATGAATGGGTCAGTGAATCATTTACTCAAGCAAATTTATTCAGTAAACACCGCTGTGTGTTGCTGCAGAGCACAATGTTTGGAACCATTTCCTTAGCGAAATATGTCTTTTTTTGATTATCTTGTTTATTAAATTGTTGCCCTGACATGAATAGTCTGCCACAGACCATGCTAAACAAACATTATAACCGCTCTGTGTGTGTGTGTGTCCTAAAGACTACTGCGCAACCGTTAACTGTTAGATGTTCAAAATGTAACGTTAAATCAGACACAATTTAAAACCGAATAAGAAATATAATATTAAAAGTTACAGATACCTGAAGCTGTTGTATCTTGGCGTTCAAGTGTTGGCTGGGGGTGTTTTACTTCCTTTTTTTGAAGAATTTTGAAATATCCATTTTAATTTTCAAATAAATTGATCTAGTAAAATACTACACGCCAACAAACCGCCTGGCTCCAAAAGATCTAAATTTCATTGGCTGGATCGTACAGACGCTCATCAATGGTTGGCCAGTTTACATGTCAGTCAGAAGCACTAGACTCAGTGGGCGGTTTTTGTCGGGTGTGAATGACAACACGTAAAATGACAGACACTGTAGACGTGAGAGTCGAGAGATATTTATTTATTTAATTAATTAAATTATAATATAAATTACTTTATTGGGCATGAAAACTCATTGATGGCATGGTAATAAAAACATTCGGGGCTTTACTGAAAACATTCGGGGCTCCAGCCCCCTTAGCCCTAGCCTGACGTGGTCATACTCAGATTCTAGTCAGAATGTGAGTCTGATACTGCTCCATTGAGCTTTGATTATGGGGCGTGTTTCAAACCAAACCAGGAAAGAAAATGCCTCTGCACTCAATTGGATAGACCTACAATCAATCATAGCAGCGGAGTAAGTGACGTATGTTCTTCATTCATGTTTCCGATCGACAAATGCCTTGATCACGGTTCTCTGTTCCTCTTTTAAAATGAATGCGCTGTCGATATCTTCTATAACAGACGCGATGGCGGAATCTACACATAATGTTTATAAACAAACTTCGGGAGGAGCACGTTCAAATAATCAATCCAATCAACTTTTACCAATTCATCAAACAATTACCATGTCTACCCTATCAGCATGAGAGGAAGCATATATATTTATTCACTCTGTCAACTCACCTAACATTCCTTGACAGTTTTCAGCATCCCTCCACTCACTCTTGGCTTGTTCCTCCACAGCCAGGAATACGGGTGGAGTAGGCTACTTTGGGTTCGGGCCGAATACCGAGCCAGGCGCCCTCTCCTCGGACAGCACGCCAAATATACATTTATTCTATCTGACTTATTTGTAAGTGTGATCCATAGGTGTGAACTCGTGAAATCTCAATTCTCCAGCGGCAATCTTCTTTGTTGTAAACAAATTCAACCCAAGCGCTCTTTGATGACGTAGTGATTACGTTACCGTTGCTCATCTGTCCATCATCGTATAAAGCCCGCCCTGACAATTTGATTGGTCCGAACAATTTTTGTTCGGGCATAATAGCTCTTCAACGGATCAAGTCCAGACCGAACTTCCCGACCAAAAAATTTTGTGGGCGGGGCTAAGTTCGGCTGGCATCCAGGGGTGCTTCTCAATATCCCTCCTCGTCTCCTCTCTCCTCCGTCCTCCATCCTATGACCCGGAAACCGATCGAGCACAGCCATCTTGAAGGACATCTCAATTCTCTAATTGCACCGCGAGGAGTCGAGGATCGAGGAGTCAGGAGGCTTCCTGAGGAGTCGTGAGCGAGGATACACAGGTCAGGTGTATCCTATACGGAAGAGTTTTATCGACTAAAACGTGACGCACGTATAAATTCTCCTCCCCCTTCACATCGGTCACAATAATTTTGATTTATACTTTACTTTTGCAGTTTATATAAACCACACATCTCACATATTTCAACAGGGTATCTTTCTTTATTATTATTTATTATGCATTTCTTAAATAAACAAATTTCAACAACATAAGGGCAGATCCTCTGAGCGCTGCTGATGACGCGATGAAGTGACTCTCGAGTGATCAAGGATTCCAATGTATAAAAAAAGCTTTCATTCGATCCCTCCGTCCTCGCATCTTTTCCTTGCAGCCTTCCCTCGCATCCTACAGGGGGTGGAGCTGAGACGCGAGGAAAGGAAGCGAGGAGAGGAAACGAGGATACACAAATAAGAATTGAGAAGCACCCCTGGCTACCTTAGCCCACCACTAACGCCGCCCCTGCTTTGTACTAATAAGAGACAACAAAACTTTTTTGCACTTTTTAATTCTTCAAATGAACTGAAGGAGGGCAGCAATAGACCATTGTAGCGACTAGTCTGCCGCAATCAAAAGAAGAAGGAGAAGGTGAGGAGAGAGCAGTTCACAGTATTTCTCATATTTACACAACCATCAAACACACTTTATACAGTTTGATTAAGCGACAGGCTCATTTCTGTATTGTTTTCATCGATCACAGCGATACTTGTGCGTCTTTTCTGGCGTCTTCCTTCTGAAATAAACATTTAGTGCAGCAGCAGCGAGCATGAGGAGAATATGTTGAGTTCATTCAGACCTGAGCGATTTTGTGTTCGTTTGTGTGATTGTGTTGATGTTTGGAGTGAGAACTGTTACTGAATGTCAAGTCGAGTTAAAGTTTGAGATCTGTGAGGGGAATTGCTGCTGGCGTTTTATGTAGCGTTACTCTTTTCACATCTTTAGCAGATCAGATTTGTTAATTTCTTAAAATGAGGGAGCAACTAATATCTTGTAAAAATGTCAACGTTGATTTAGAAGGGTTTTTGTTAATTTTTTTTCAACAACAAACTGACATTATTTCAACCAAATTTCAACGTTGAAGGTCGGTCATGTGCTGGCTGGGTATGTACTCATTTCCCATTAGTGAACTGACTAGGTCCCATCTGGGTTTGCCCATGTTGGACCTACTTAGTTGACCCAAGTGGGCCCCAGATAAGATGCCCATTTTGAGCCCATGTCCACTCTGTACCCCTGTACCCCATTTGTAACCCATATGGGCCCCAGATAAGAAGCCCATTTTGAGCCCATGTCCACTCTGTACCCCTGTAGCCCATTTGTAACCCATATGGGCCCCAGATAAGAAGCCCATTTTGAGCCCATGCCCACTCTGTACCCCTGTCGCCCATTTGTAACCCATATGGGCCCCACATAAACGTGTTGGCTGGGATAAGTCTCTGATGTCCCCAGAGTGTGTATGTGAAGTTTGAGCTCAAAATACCCAACAGATCATTTTTTACAGCATGTTTAAATTGTCATTTTTTTGGGGCTCAGAAAAACGCTCTGTTTTAGTGTGTGCCAGTGATGCGCGGGTCAATGTATAAACAAACCGCACCCGACCGACGTTTTCAACTAACCCACCCGCAACTCGGACCGCAAAAAAAGAAAAAGAAAATATTGCACCCGACCCGCTTCCTGACCCGCATTTTTTAAAAGAAGTAACTTAATATATTCTAATTTTGTCAAGAATTATAAAAAATCGTCAATAAGCTTTGTACTAAAATAGTCTAAATGTTTAGCTTTAAAAACAATAAAAAAAAGCTGGCTATGTCTATTTTGATGTTTCTGCGCAAGTTCAGCAGACAGTGAGGTTCGGGTTTGTTCCGATCAGAGCTCGTGAGCGGAGAGCGCATTTCTGAATATTCCGCTCCGCTCACTCATTCCGTAGGGTCGCTCGCTCAACCCAGAATGGCATGCTGGTTTGAAAATATGTGAAATAAGGGCTGCCTCCGACTAATTTTTTTTTCTAGTCGACTAGTAGATGTTCATTTAAGCCATTGGTGGACAAATCACCCCTTTATATTAATTTAATTACTTAAATAGGCTATAGCCTACAGGATAATGAGCGTTATGACCGCACGCTTAAAGCTTGCCACAAAGAACCGGTTAAAGTAATGATTATGAATGTGTCTAAATTAGCAAGGAGACATTTAATTGTTTAGTAATAAACTGGGCTGCGTTCTCCGATAACGTTGTCTCTTAGCGCGCTACGAAGACTCAAAAGGTACACCTTAACTACAGGTATACATTTCCTACGTGTGTTCTCCGAACTATACCTTAGGATGTTGCTTAAGGTAAACCTTCTTAAGTTCGACCTTAGCAGGCGCTGTCCATGGTGGAGGTGCTGAATAGGTTGATATCGATGCCTCGATGATGGATTGTGCGCTCTTTCCTTCACAGCGGTATAGGTAAAGTATTGAGAAAACAATGTTCTTTATAAAGAAGCGTTTTAGAAATAGTACAAACTGCATTTACCGGGGCTCATTGAAATATGTACATGCAGAAATATGAGTATGTGTTTATAATTTAGCAAGTGTGCAATCCCAAACCGTCACGGCCATAAGTGTGTTAATGTTCTCCACAACGTATGCTGATTATCCACCAGCCATGTAGTTGACATACACTAACTGGCTCCGCGGACGGCGCCGTCTTTGATTTAAAACAAGTACTCGCTGTCTCGCTGCCATAGCTATAAAGTTTGTGTAAACTCATCTTTCTTTATATAGACTCCTAAGCCAATTCTGTCAAATGGTTCGCCAGCTGATGTGCCTTAGGATAGTAATTAACAAAGCTAACAACCATTAGTGTATGGAAACTTTATTAATGAAAACACTTCCATACACTGGGTGTAGGCTATAACAACTTAAGTATTTTATGTGTAAAATTTGAAAGTAAAGTAAAAATGTAATTTTAATACTAAATCAGATTTTATATTAAATGTTCATATAAAATTTTCTATGTGTAATTAAACTGCGATGTAAAAAAGCTTTTTGCGTAGTGGTGGCCACTAGCGGTATGAACCGTCAGCAGCGATAAGGTATAGCTAAGAGCGCTCCAGACCAACCTTACGAACGTATGACTTACAGAAGGTATACTTAACTAAGAAGGTTTCGGAAAACATGTATTAACAATAAGGTACTTCTTAAGGTACAACTTAAGAACGACGTAGCGTTAAGGTAGTTTCGGAGAACGCAGCCCTGGTGTTTTCTGTGTCGCTGCAAAGATGAAGTTGACGATGCGGAGATTGCGGACTCGCCATGAACGCCAGAGAGAAATTAGGCTACATAATCAGAGAGTAGCCTATTTATTTTGGTTTGAATATTTCCGTTTAAAAGTAGACATTTCAAGCTTTCTGTAATATATAGCCTATATTTCTCAAATCTGTGAGGCACAAGCTGAGTTTCGGCGCCCTCCAGTTCACATGCAATGCAAGTGATCGTGCTGGCACCTTATTACATTGTCTGCTATATATTTGCTGTCAAATAAGTCTTACTTACAACGTTTTTTTTGCTAAGAACTTATTTATTCAACAGCTTGCAACAGACACAGTCTTAACAGACACCGTCTCAATATGTCTCTCGCTCTATGGTCTCTAGCTACTGGATTCAAGTCCCGCCCCCTCTTACTCCCAACCTATCCTATTATCAGGCTAGGTTGTCAATCAACATATGTAAATATCTACTCTCTATGACACCTCCCCCTTTAACTTTTCCTAAAGAAACCCGTTATTGTAACCGTAATTCTTTATCTAACTAGCACTTGACCATATTCATTTTAACTATAATGAACATTTTAACATTTAACAATTTCCCATGTATCAATAAACATTTAACATCACATTCATTTAAGATGCATAACTCACATCCACTACACAATAATGTGCTCAGATTTTCAATTTACTCTTAACTATAAATTTAGTTTAACAGTTGGTTTTATTACTCTGCCGGACCTGGTCACAGTCACTCCTTGTGTTTCATTCGGCGTCTGCGACACTGGCTGATCCGCGTTGCTGATGTGCAGCTTTCCAAGCTTCTGCGGACTCTTTGCTGTTTCACAATTGTTATCAGCCTTTAAACATTCCACAGGCAAGTTCTGTAAATGTCTGCGGTTCCGCCTCATCTCACCTTCCCCCTTCGGAGCCTGCACCACGAATGAGCGCGGTGCACTCTCCTACGCTCTGACCTGCACTGGACCTTTCCACGACTTTTCCCCGTCCAGTTTCATCAGCACCGTGTCACCTGGCTTCAACTCAGGTAAGTCACGCAGCCCGTGTCTCCGATTAAAGTAGAAGGCTTGTTGTGTTTTAGCCAAAGCGTCTCTTTCTCTCACCAACAGTCTATTTGGCCACTTTGGCTGCAGGTTTTTCTTCAACGTAGGCAGCGTCGTACGAATTTTCCTGCCCATCAACAATTCAGCAGGGCTTGCCCCTGTAGATGAATGTGGTGTTGCGCGGTAACACATCAAAGCGAGGAGCGGGTCGTCCTGTCTGAGGATGCGTTTGGCTACTTGGACTGCGCGCTCGGCATGCCCGTTTGCTTGCGGGTTGTGCGGGCTCGATGTGACATGTTCAAAGTCATATTTTTTCTTAAATGAGGTCCATGCCTCACTAGTAAACTGCGGACCGTTATCACTCATAATCTGCTCCGGTATTCCGAATCTCGCAAACGTAGCTTGCAGTCTATTTATCACCTGCGCCGTAGTTGTCTTTGGCAGATGAAGGATCTCTATGAAGCGCGAGTAATAATCCGAAACAATCAGATACATCTGGCCCTATCGCAAATGTCTATAGCCACGCGCTGCCACGGTCTGTCAGGTAGCGGGGTTGACTTCAGTGGCTCTTTCCTTTGTGTTTTCCTGTTTTCGCGACAGAACATACACAAGTCAATTTTGTTATTTATATCCGATGATATACCAGGCCACCATATGGATGAATTTGCCCGTTCTCTGCACTTTGTCAACCCTAAATGGCCTTCGTGGATGCGCTCAAGGATGTCCTGTCTCAGTTCACTTGGAATACAAATGCGTCTGCCCAGAATTATCAGTCCTTCACTTATTGACAGCGCATCTTTCACAGAGAAAAAGTCTCTAATACCTTCCGGTACGTTTCTTATGTGCTCTGGCCATCCCTGCTTAATGAACTTACGTACTAGTTGTAACTGTTCATCTCTTTCAGTCGCTGCTGCGATCAGGCTCAACTTCGACTGTGACACGGGCAAGGCGGCTATAACTGCGTCAACGTAACAGGCTATCTCGTTCGCTGTAGGTCTGCTCGCTGTATCGTCGCCTATTGGACTTCTCGACAGCGTATCGGCTACTACCAATGTCTTCCCAGGTGCGTATTCCGCGGTCACTGCGAATCGCATTAGCCTCATTAAAAGTCTTTGACAGCGTATTGGTACCGCGTCCAAGTCTTTTTTATTAATCAATGGTACGAGGGGTTTGTGGTCTGTAATAAGGCGAAATCTGTCCAGGCCTATGAGATACTTCTCGAATCTCTCGCACGCCCAAACCCCGGCCAAACATTCTTTTTCAATTTGCGCGTACCTGGTTTCTGCCAAATTGAACCTCCTCGAGCAATATGCCACCGGCTTCCAGCTGTCTCTGTGCAGCTGTAGTAGGACTCCTCCCAGCCCGTAGCTACTCGCGTCTGCTGACACCGCCGTGGCCTTCCCCGAATCGTAGTACGCGAGAACAGGTGCAGTCATTAAAGTTTCTTTAAGCTTTTGAAAAGCGCTTTCTGGAGACTGGTCCCATGTCCATGCTACAGTCCCTTTTAATAAATCAAACAGCGGCCCGCCCACTGTCGCCAAGTCTGGAATGTAGCGTCCCATGTAGTTTATCATCCCCAGGACCCGTTTCAGTTCACTTACATTTCGTGGGGCTTGCAGCTCTGAGATAGCCCTTTCTTTCCCCGGGTCAGGCCTGACTCCCCTCTCGTCTATGACGTGCCCCAGGAAATAAAGCTCCTTCTGTCTGAAGATACACTTCTCTTTGTTGAGCTTGAGCCCTGCGCGCTCGATCCTCTCCAGAACGCGCCTCAGATGCTCGTCGTGCTGTTCTTGGGTTTCGCCGTGAACGATTAGATCGTCCATGTAGACCGCAACTCCCTCTAAGCCTCCTAGTAGTTCGTTCATTTTGCGCTGGAATATTTCTGGCGCTATGCTAATGCCGAATGGTAAGCGCTTAAAACAATATCTAGCGAACGGCGTTATGAACGTAGTGAGAAGACTGCTCTCACTATGTAGGGGAATTTGCCAAAAGCCGCTTGCGGCGTCCAAAGATGAGAATATTTTGGACCCGGCGAGTTTGGCAAGAATTTCGTCAGTCGTGGGTAGGATGAACCGTTCTCTTTTTACATTTTCGTTTAGTATTTTCAGGTCTACGCAGATGCGCACTTTCCCGTTAGGTTTCATCACTGGTACCATCAGCGCGCACCAGTCCGTGGGTTGCGTTATCTTTTCAATGACTCCGTTCTCCTCCATTCGTTGGAGTTCGGCCTTAACTTTGGGAATTACTGGTAACGGCACTCTTCTCACGGTGTGGACTGCGTATGGCTCTACATTCTCTTTTAGATTTATTTTAACTGGTTCGGTTCTCATTGTTCCCTGTTCACCGAATGCTGCGCTGACTTGCTCGATTCTTTTAACTAAGCCCATCTCTACTGCTTGTTCTCTGCTTAGCAAATTGTTCACGGTGTCGCCCTCCATGATGTGAATTGTGAACTTGAACTTTTTATCTTTGTACTCCGTGGTCGTTTCAAATTGTCCCGACTCCCAAACAATTTATCCTTCCACCTGGGCTGTCATATTTCGCATGTGTCTGACTCAGCTTCACTTTACTTCCAAGCGAGTTAAAAGTCTCTTCATTCATAACGGTCACGTCAGCTCCGGTATCAATTTTAGATTTTACTCGCGAGCCTTGCACGTTCAATTTCACAAACCAGTTCTCTGTGTCGTCAGCCCCAGTTTTGCTTACCGTTCCCAGGTAATATGAATCGTCATCACTTGACTGTGTGTGTGTACCTCTTATTACCTCATTAACTGTCCTTGAGTAACACATACGCTCCCAGTGTCCTTTCTTTTTTACATTTTCGACACTCAGTTTCTGCAGCGGGACATTTTTCCTTGTTGTGATGTTTCGTTTTTCCACACTTTCCGCACCTGCCGCCACCGACCATTCTATCAGTTTTTCCTCTCGCTGGCTTCTTTTCATCCCATCTTCCTTTCCTTTCAGGTCGTCTGCGTGTAACCTCCTGAACACTGCTTGGTGCACCTTCCTCCTGTTGGCTCACCTGCTGGGCGATGTCCTCTGCCTGCCTCACCATCAGCACCGCCGTGTCTAAGGTAAGATCTGTCATCAGCTGTAACTTTCTTGAAAGCTCTTTATCTCTGATGCCAACCACAAGCTTATCTCTGATGTTCTCTGTTTTCTGGGCACCGAACTCACAACTCTCTGCTAATTCGTAGAGTGCACGGATGAACATCTCTGCCTTTTCCCCCGGCCTTTGTATGCGTTGGTAAAAGCACGCCCTCTCGTGGATGATGTTCTTTTTCGGGATGAAATAGTCATTAAACTTGTTCAGCACGGTGTCGAATTCTTTTTTCTCCTCGTCTCTCTCAAACGTGAACGAGCTGAATATGTTTTCTGCCTCTGGTCTCATGGCATATATAAGGGTACTCACTTGTACCTCGCCATCCTCCTCCGTGAGCTTCGAGGCTATCCTGTACCTCGTGAAGCGCTGTCGCCATGCGGCCCATTCTTGAGGTCTATCAAAGGTGAAGTTCGTGGGTGGAGCAAATTTCGCCATTTCTACTACTCCACAACTTCTGACACCATGTCAAATAAGTCTTACTTACAACGACTTTGTTGCTAAGAACTTATTTATTCAACAGCTTGCAACAGACACAGTCTTAACAGACACCGTCTCAATATGTCTCTCGCTCTATGGTCTCTAGCTACTGGATTCAAGTCCCGCCCCCTCTTACTCCCAACCTATCCTATTATCAGGCTAGGTTGTCAATCAACATATGTAAATATCTACTCTCTATGACATTTGCGTCTTATTTATTAAATACGGGCAATTGATGGATAAAACATTGATCAAAATTAAGATACGATTTATACAAAACGAAAATCTTTTAAAAAGAGTTTTCTATAAAACAAAACTTAATGAAGTCGTCAAAATCATGTGTTACCAAAAGCTAGGAGGGTGCCAGCGCCTCTGCCTTTCAGCGCCTCTGCCTTTCAGCGCCTCTGCCTCGCGAGTGGATGATAGCCCTGAAGACGCCTAGCAATGATATACCTTTAGTGGTAGTATACCTTTAGTTAAGTTATACCTTAAGAGTCTTCGTAGCGCGCTAAGAGACAACGTTATCGGAACATGCAGCCCAGGTATGATCAGGGCCGGCGCGTCCATATAGGCGAACTAGGCAATTGCCTAGAGCGGCACTTTTGTAAGGGCGGCAAAATGTGAGCCAACCGGGAAAGAACAATTCACAAAATAGGCTATATGATTTGCTGAGCTGCCGCTCCCCCGCCCCGCCCCGCCCCGCCCCCTGCTCTCACGAGTCATGACTGAGTGATGGGAAGTTCGGATCATTTCACTGACTCTCTTGTTCGATCTCGTAAAAACTAAAATCTCGAAAATGAACGAATCTTTATTTGATTAATTTCGTTAAGTTAAGTGGCTTTAAATGTTATACTTTTAACAGCCAAATTCCCCGAACACATCCACCTACGCAATGTTGATCATATTCTGAATTAAGAAATCATTATAATGCAGGACATAATAATTACATTACCTTCCGAGTCTTTCGTTCATTTGTCACCTGACATATACGCAATGAATGGATCGTTCATGAATCGAGACTTTTGAAGGAGAAAGCACATCAACAACAGAGGGGTTCGTTGTTAAAATATATTGATCCAGGTAGTATTTGCAAGGATGACACGCCGTCAGGTCCACCACAGAACCAAGAGACCGCTAGCACAGCTAACCGGAATTTCTATTAAAAAAAAATGTTGCACACCTGGCATCCCTCTCGAAAGGGTTCTCATTCGCGCTTGAATATGTTTAACATTATAAAATCTGGTGAAATACAATAGGCCTACTCTTTTTTTTTTCTTTTTTTTTTACCTATAGCCATTTTAATAGGATGGACAGTTGAAGGAACCCAAACTAATATATTTGCTTCCTCTTGGCCTACTAAAGTGTTCATACAACGGGAGTATTCTCTGGCTAGAGCAGGACAGCGGAGTGTGTGTGGACAGCCTGAGCTTGTGTTTTGGGTTAAGCTGCATTGCTTTGACATTGTGGAAAATAGAATAACAGAAACAAAATGTATTAGCCTTTTTACCTGTTATTATCAATCTAAATTAATCTCGTTTTTAATTTAACTTAATTTCGTTTTTCAAATTTCGTTTTTTCTTTATTTAAATTTCGCTTTTTCTTTATTTAAATTTAGTTTTTCTTTATTTAAATTTAGTTTTTTCTTTAATTAAATTTAGTTTTTCTTTATTTAAATCTACCCTTTACTGTGTCAGTAATTTTTTAGTCAGAAAAATATTAGACTACCTTAAAGGAGCTGTATGTAAGATTGTGGCCAAAACTGGTACTGCAATCACTTTCAAATTACTGTATAGAGCGGTGTATCCCCTCCCCCTCCCCCTGACTCGAGGTTGCCAGATAGGCTGCAGGATCCAGCAGGAACGTAGGCTGCAGTTTGTAGCTGCAGCTGTGGTAACTAGAGCAGAGCTGGCAACCCGGATGCAGAAACACTACTGACTTCGTGATTGGTAGATAGATGGAGGGCGGCGCTTCAGGCCAAAACACAAGATGACAACATCAACATCAGTTGAGGGCTGCAACTTCACTTTTTAAATGACAATATCCTGGCCGTACTACTTTTGTCAGTGATATAAGTATTTGAAATGAACATGATTTCTTAATGTCTAGTGACATATCAGGGCCATTTTATGATTCATTGAAATACATTTCTTACATACAGCTCCTTTAAAAGTAGCCTTGCTTAAGTTAACAGACCTGTGTGTGTACGTTTAATAAATAAGCAAATAAGCCCTGCCCGCGTGAGGTGTGCCGCTTCCCGCTCGCGCTGTTCTATATAGGCTAGGCTACTAAAAGTTTATAAATTCTGAACTTGTCGCGTCTCGCGTGTCCATCTATATTGCACCAAATGCGACACTGCACTCCCTTGTGAAGTCGATTGGATGAACGGTTCTCGAAATAATCAAAATGCAAACAGACAGACAGACATATAGAGATTCCTGCCTTTATTACAGAGAAGAATATGTTCAGCCCCCTCTCCCTGAAGCTTCATATATTCGATGTTCATTACTACCGAAGCTTCGAAGCTCAAAAAATGGTATTCGGACCAGCCCTATAGGGCGGCACAATTGTTTTTCGCCTAGAGCGGCAGAAGTGCACACGCCGGCCCTGGGTATGATGCGTATGATGCTGGAGATTCCAAAGAGCTCTTCTTTGGTCAGAACCATGGAGAGCGATCGCGGATTTACTTTTAACAATGCAACAAAATATTTAAAGAGCATCAAGCTACTAAAATCTATATTATGTATACGCACAGATAATATAACAGTATAGGCTATATTAGTGAATTTTTTTTTTATTAGGTTAAGCAGTGATTGGATAACGTTTTTTTTTTATTTAACGTTTTTAATTTAAGGCTCACCCACTGGCCCATCCAAAACTGAAATCCTGGCGCCGTACCTGGTTGGTCGTGCCAGTTTTGTGGTTATCAAATGTGTAAATATAGCATCGCAAGAAGTACACATGACAAAGCCAGCACTTTGGTCATCATCTTTCATTATTTCGGCAAATGTCTCCCACACTTTGCTCTTTCTATTTGTGTATTTGCGGAGCTTCCACTCCCCAGTCTTCACCTTTTCTCTTGCCGCCTCCATCTCTACCTGCAGACTGAGCTCGTGCGTCATCTTCGCACCAATTATTCAGGCAATAAAGTGTAGGCCTATGTATTTCATAGAAAATTGTGTCTAGTTCTATATAAATTACAAAGGTTTAATTGGCATCTTTATTTCAAACGACCCGACCGACCGCGACCCGAATATCATTAAAAATATTTTTGGATGACTCGTAACCGCGGGTGACCGCAGGCACCCGCTCATTTCGGATCAACCCGCGCATCACTGGTGTGTGCCCTTTAAATGCAAATAAGCTTCTGCTGCACGACACAGGGGGCGGAGCTTCATGAGCTCGCGCTCAGTCTCTCAGGACAATTTCATCTCACGGAATGATGATAATATCAGAAACTCTCAGTAACGGTGTTCATTTCGAGTCGGACAATAATGCCTACAGAGTCAGAGTGCTGTATAGAGATGAAACAGGTATAGTTTAGTAGTTTAATTACGGTTATTATAACGTATTTGTCATCTGCTTGTATGTATCCATTATTTATTAATAGCCTACAAGTCTGCTGTCTGAATGATGATCAAACATATACTGATGAGTTTAATAAAGTTTATTGTACATCACACAAAAGATGAAGCGTCAGTTTTACTTCATAAAAGAGCTGAGTAAACACAGTAAGTTATTAGAAGTGCGCAAGTACATAAACAAATTTCGGTAGAGTTGAGGGAGCATTCCTGTGGGCGGAGGTTAGTCAAAAAACTGTTTTAATGAGGTCATTAAAGAAGGAAGTAGAGGGATGTAGTCCAAACGGGCCGTTCGATGTAGTCAACTTATGTTAAATAAAATATCTCGCTTGGCATTGAACTTTGAGCTTTATCATTTTACAGATATTATTTATACTCTAACAATAACATTACACACTAACTAAAGTTTGAAACATGGGATCACGAAGAACGGGACCTTTAATTCTTCAAATGAACTGAGGAGGGCAGCAATAGACCATTGTAGCGACTAGTCTGCCGCAATAAAAAGAAGAAGAAGAAAGTGAGGAGAGAGTTAACGGTGTTTTACACAACCATCACACACACTTTATACAGTTTGATTAAGCGACAGGCTCATTTCTGTATTGTTTTCATCGATCAATACGTGTACGTCTTTTCTGGCGTCTTCCTTCTGAAATAAACATTAGTGCAGCAGCAGCGAGCATGAGGAGAATATGTTGAGTTCATTCAGACCTGAGCGATTTTGTGTTCATTTGTGTGATTGTCTCGATGTTTGGAGTGAGAACTATGGGCTGAATATAGTATCACAATGATTAACACGTGCAAGCACACTTATCAATGAACTTGATACATTTTGCAGAAATGTTTTATCCATGCCTTTCAACTTGCGTGTGCAAAATTCAAAATTGAATGAATGTGAAGCAATTTGTACAAATAGAGATATTTTTGTGAATACAAATGTTTTCCTTTGTATTAGTGTATCATAATTTGCTCATGCAACAAAGAAGATGTGCATGTGTGGATCAGGCGACATGCGTGCATTCATTGACGTCTTTTCTGCGTCGATATCATTTTATTCATTTGGATTTTGAGACTTTCTTTTCGCGGTTTTTAAGCATTTCACAACCCAAACACAAACAACTACAAATGAATAGGCATGGTGCTAATTATTAATGTGTGCACAACTACCCATCTATTTGACAAATTCACAAATGTGCGTCACTACATTTAAACTAATACAATAGCCTACAACTTGTGTGTGCAAAATCCAAAATCACATGAATGTGCAGCATTTTGTACAAATAGTGTAACGCTGCTGGCTGAATGATAGGAGGAAGCAGGATCCACATGCAGCAAACTTTATTTAATAAACCAAAACCTAGACAAACTCAGACTCGGGAAACAGGACACAGGAACCAAACAGCCAACATACACAAACAAGAACCCACAAACACTAAAACAAGATACAGGGTTTAAATACAGAGACTAACAAGCTAAACAAGATAACAAGGGGGCGTGGTTAATCTGAAACACCTGGGGAGACTAATAAACAAGAAAGACTACAAAGGACTACAAAACATGGCACAGAACAGGAAATAACAAAAATGCACACCAGACAAGGGAAACACAGGACAGGAATCATGACATAGCCCCCCACTTAAGGAGCAGATTCCAGATGCTCCTCAGGAAATAGTTCAGGAGGGTGGTGGAGCGGAGGCGGACCCGGGGGCGGGATGGAGGGCCAGGCCCGTGGAACGGCAGAGGGCCTGGAGACTGTGGCAGAACGGGAGACCAGGGCGGATCAGGCTGTGCAGGCGGCCAGGGCAGTGCTGGCAGCCAGGGCAGTGCTGGCTGAGGAGACGGCCACGGCGGAGACGACCCTTCAGGCGGCCAGGGCGGAGACGACCCTTCAGGCGGCCACGGCGGAGACGACCCTTCAGGCGGCCAGGGCGGAGACGACCCTTCAGGCGGCCAGGGCGGAGACGACCCTTCAGGCGGCCAGGGCGGAGACGACCCTTCAGGCGGCCAGGGCGGAGACGACCCTTCAGGCGGCCAGGGCGGAGACGACCCTTCAGGCGGCCAGGGCGGAGACGACCCTTCAGGCGGCCAGGGCGGAGACGACCCTTCAGGCGGCCAGGGCGGAGACGACCCTTCAGGCGGCCAGGGCGGAGACGACCCTTCAGGCGGCCACGGCGGAGACGACCCTTCTGGCGGTCCTGGCGGATCGGGCTGGTCCGGAGGTGTATTGCCCCCCCCCAAAATTTTCTTGGGGAGGCTCCCCGGTAAAGAGTCCTGGACCAGCGATGAAGAGGGCTTTGAGCTGGGCAGGACCAGTGGCGAAGAGGGCTCTGAGCTGGGCCGGACCAGCAGCGAAGAGGGCTTTGAACTGGGCAGGACCAGCGGCGAAGAGGGCTCTGAGCTGGGCCGGACCAGCGGCGAAGAGGGCTTTGAGCTGGGCAGGACCAGCGGCGAAGAGGACTCTGAGCTGGGCAGGACCAGCGGCGAAGAGGGCTCTGAGCTGGGCAGGACCAGCGGCGAAGAGGGCTCTGAGCTGGGCAGGACCAGCGGCGAAGAGGGCTCTGAGCTGGGCGGGACCAGCGTTGAAGGAGACTCTGAGCTGGGCGGGACCAGCGGTGAAGAGGACTCTGAGATGGCGTGAAGCTCTGGATCGGCAGAAGTGACGTGAACAGTCTCTGGATCAACAGAAGCGACGTGAACAGTCTCTGGATCAGCAGAAGTGACGTGAACAGTCTCTGGATCAGCAGAAGCGACGTGAACAGTCTCTGGATCAGCAGAAGTGACGTGAACAGTCTCTGGATCAGCAGAAGTGACGTGATCAGCAGAAGCGACGTGAACAGTCTCTGGATCAGCAGAAGCGACGTGAACAGTCTCTGGATCAGCAGAAGCGACGACGTGAACAGTCTCTGGATCAGTGGAAGTGACGTGAACAGTCTCTGGATCAGCAGAAGCGACGTGAAGAAGCTCAGGTTCAGGAACAGGCTCAGACTCAGGAACAGATGCGGTCTCAGGAACAGACAGAGGCTCAGGAAGCGTGGCGGCGGCCATCCTTGGAACCAGAATCAGGCGTGGCCGCCTTCTTGGCTGGAGATTCTCAGACAACGTGGTGGCGGCCATCCTGGGAACCAGAATCAGACGTGGCCGCCATCTTGGCTGGAGACTCCCCAAAGCTGCTGCTGGATCCATTGAGTGGTGGGTTCTTCTGTAACGCTGCTGGCTGAATGATAGGAGGAAGCAGGATCCACATGCAGCAAACTTTATTTAATAAACCAAAACCTAGACAAACTCAGACTCGGGAAACAGGACACAGGAACCAAACAGCCAACATACACAAACAAGAACCCACAAACACTAAAACAAGATACAGGGTTTAAATACAGAGACTAACAAGCTAAACAAGATAACAAGGGGGCGTGGTTAATCTGAAACACCTGGGGAGACTAATAAACAAGAAAGACTACAAAGGACTACAAAACATGGCACAGAACAGGAAATAACAAAAATGCACACCAGACAAGGGAAACACAGGACAGGAATCATGACAAATAGAGACATAGTTGTTAATACAAAACCTCGATTTTGTATTAATGTAGGCCAGAATTTGTGCAAGTAAGATGTGCATTTGTGGATGAGGTGACACACGTGCATTCATTGACTCGTTTCTGAGTCGATCCTATTTGATTCATTTGGATTTTGAGACTTTCATTTCGCAGGTTTCGCCTTGCACGATCCACACACAGATGTCTGAGAAAACCTGCTACAGTGCTACCACTAGATGGCAGTATTCTGCTAAAACAGACAACGGCAGCGTAATCAAGCGTTCTTCCCCATTTAAGATGCTTAATGAGAGTGATTGAAGCACCAAATTTAGTACACATTATTGGCCTACCTTACTAAAGCATACTTTATAGAGCAGTAGTGTAGCCAGAAAAGAGACTCTGGGTGTGCATATGTAAATCTGGGTGTGCCACATTTATTGTCAGATTACTGTGCAAAATTATTAACCCTAACCATAACCATGCCCCACATAACCATAAAACTATATAAAATATAACTATACATTACACTCAAGATCGTCAATAACATAGTCATAACATAGTGCCTGTTAGCTGCAAGGGCGAGACGGCGTGGCCTGGCCTTGAAAGCCTCAATTATTTCATCCAGGTCCAGTGTCTCTGCGAGTTCTTGTTCAAATGTCAGCAACGAGAGGCTATTTAGTCTTTCTGTGAGCATGGTTGCTCTGTTGCTGGATTTGATTCGGTTCACTGCTGAAAACAAGCGCTCCACAGAACAGCTTGTAACAGGCAATGTGAGCAAAACACGCAGTAAACTGTTCATGTTGGGGAAAACGTCCTTCTCACATGAGTCTAAGACTTCAATTAAGGATGGGTACAGGTGACCCCCATCCACCTTTCGTTTGAGCAGTTGCACAAATACTGTAAATTCGGGACCTTCCACTCCAAGTCCATAGTGCTTGCTTGGTACCTGTAATATTTCCATCTGGCCAAACGTGTCAGATCCGGGCAGCAAGGAGGCAGAAGCCTTCATTATTCTGTAGGAGTCACTCTGAAAACAGTTGTTAAGTTCCATTAGCTGTCTATCAAGAATGGAAATCCACAAGGATTGCAAATCTAAGTCACTCCTAATGGGCGCACACCTGCCCACTGTAGAGGTCACATGCGAGTCGGAAAGCCTGGCAGGTAATTTTTTTGTTACGTGCACCCACTATGTCCCAGTTGTGCACATCGTTCTTCTTCATGACGTCATCAGTAAGCCCAATGATTCTTTCAAATTCCCCATCTGAGTTATTCCTGAATGTAGTAAAAGTTTATTTTAAACCCTCAATCATGTGGACAGAGTCAGTAACAGAAACAGATAGGGACTGTAGGCCTTTTGTCACAAATTCACTTGCACTAAACAGCTTAGAAAATGCAACAAGGAGAAAGATGAACCTCTTGGTCTGTATTTGTTGCAAAAGACTCTGCATCTATTTTGGTCTGGCCTGAACCTTCTGCAAACTCACTCAGTGTTTCCAATATGACGTCATACAACTTCAAGACTCGACTCACAGACTCAGATTTTGAACTCCATCTAATATCCGTGGAGCGCACAAGCTCCAGACAGGGTTTGTCGGGGTGTAGCTCTTTTTGGATATGTAGAAACCGTGCGTGTCTGTTGGCTCCGGTCATGAAATGGTGCAATGAATTTATAACATCAAAAAAAGTGACCACAGTAGGAGACACTTTTGAGGCTGTTGAAAGAACAAGATTCAGGCGGTGCGAGTGGCAATGTACATACACTGCATGGGGGAAAGTTTTTTTGAGGAGCACCTGCACCCCAGCTGACATGACTGCCGCTCCATCAAAACTGAAACCCACACACAATTCAGGATCCAACTGCAGCGGTTCCAGTACTTCCAAAATTTTGCCAGCGATGCCAGAGGATGTCATATCATCTGTTGCCACAAATCCGACAGCTCTCTCTCTTAGATTGCCATTAAATATATACCTCACACAGACAGCAATTAGTTCCTTCTTCGAGAGGTCCTTGTACTCATCAGCTAAAACAGCATAATAGGTGTCAGCCTGTGCATGCAATTCTGCTCTGATTTTTCGTCTGAGAAGTGATGCTGCAGTTTCAAGGAGGTCGTTTTGAATATCTGGACTCATCATTTTTGCATTAGCTGGAAGCTCATCAAGGCGTTGTTTTATCTCGGGGTCATATTTACAAAGCACTTTAAACAACTCCAAATAGTTTCCTCTGTTAAGACTTTCTGTGTCTTCCTTGTGACCACGCAGTGCAATCCCTTGTTTCGCACAGAAAAGCGAAATGTCAATGATAACTTTGACATGTGCCCGGTTTCTTTCAATCAGGTCAGTAAAATGCTCCTGTGTGTCTTTTGTTACCTGATGCATGATGTCACCTTTTCCAGCCCTTTTTATCTCCATGAAACCTTTGTGTCGGGCCACAGTAGCAGCATGGGCTTTACTGGCTTCATGTTTTATACAAAACTGACCAAGATGCCCCCAGTCTCTCAGTCCTGCTTTGCTGAATCTGTCCTCCTTGGCATCAGTGTTAAAGTGGCGACAGGAATGGCAAAAAACAGCATCCATTGTGATACTGTACTCTAACCAAGTGTACCGGTCATACCACTTAGAAGAAAAATTCCTCCTCTTTCCACTGACTGTTTGCGTGACTGGAAAAGCACACAGTTTTGGCTGACATGCAAGCTCATCTGCTGCGGAAAGGTTAGGCTTAAGCTCTGAGATGAAGGCCATTTCGGTGTCCGTAGCCAGGAGTGCAGGAGGAGTTACTTCTGTTGATGTTGGGAGAAACATCCTCATCAGGTGTAACATTAGGCCTTGTGTCCGGCTGTCCATCCAGCCGAGGTTTTTTGCTAAAAAAATTGAGAAGGGAGCTCTGCAACATATTGCTAGCTAGCAATGTGCAATCAAAAATTCTCTGTTTATATGTGCGGCAAACATCTCTGGGGAGCTGCTGGGGTCACAGTCAGCTGCTGTTTGCTGATTGGTTAGCAGTCCGAATGTTGGCAGATATTTTTTTAACGAAAATAATTTAAAATGTAAATTACATTTTAACATTTTGAGCGTTATGACACCATATATTGGATTCTTATTTCTGTGCCCCTGAGAGTATGATTTAGAATGTTCAGTGACGTCACAGAACTGCCAGATTCAAACTGCTTTCGAACGTTGGCTGGCGCTGAGCCAGAGACGGACGCACTCAGCACTTGTCATATATCACAACTAATTTGCAGTGTTTTCAACCACATAATGTTTATTTTAGGTTTCATACATTTAAATATACATAATCACTAGTAAAACAATACATTGGTAGTTTGTAAAATACACACTGATGTCTATATGGAAGCAGCAAAAACTAGATCTATTCAAATCAATGTAATTTGCCGACGTGTTTTATTCATATATCAGACACACATAGCAGAACAATAAAGTTTACTCTATTCTTCTCTCAGTTCAACAGCCACTTACTTTCATGTATTTCGGGAGAAACTGGGGAATTCAAGTGCTGTAAGTAATCCGGCTGACAGGACTCTGAACTGCAGCGCTCATCTCGTTATAGATCAAGATAATTTATAAAGGTTTTTAAACGAAGAATCGGAATATCAGTTTGTGAATATTTTTTGATAAAAAAGGAAAAACGAAATAAAAAACGAATAGCGATACATCTGTTAGTTATTGTGGCTGCGGTGTGTCACGTGACAATCATGACGCGTCGCCATGGAAACAAGGGGTCAGTTACAATATGTGAAAGGGTTGATTTAAAAAAATATATTTTCTAAGTAAACAACAATAGCCCAAGTTTAGTAAACATTTTTTATTGAGACTATAAAAATAATTCTGCATCTATTTTTAGGTGTGCCAGCTGCCACTGTGGGTGGGTGGCTATGCCCCTGATACAATTCATATCCATCCATGGCTGGACTGGCCATTGGGCATACCGGGCATTTTCCTGGTGGGCCGACGTGCTTTTTGGGCCGATACATCTCATACTCATACATACTTTTTATTACTTTTTATTTATTTTTTTAACGGCCCATAAAATGTGTACATTGGCGGCCCATTCGTTTTGTTTTGCTTAATTGGCGGCGCTGGGTTTGTGCCGGTGTAATGCATTGGTCAAAAAAAGTCAGTGTTAGTTTTTTTTTTTGACAGACCCCATGAAACACGTAGATCAGCGGCCCATTGGCTCTTTCCTTGATTGACACTGGGCTGGCCCAATCACAACTTTAAACGAGTGAGTGAGCGAGCGTGCAGCAGTGTCAGTGTGTATCTGTCAAAATAGTCAGCGAGATGGAGAAGAAACGCAAGGAATGTGCAGAGAAATAGCGTGAAGGCCCTTAAAGCAGACACTGTAAACTGTGTCAAAATATATGTTTTCTGCCCTTCATCAGCTCCAGTGGCAGATGATGATAGTGAGGAGGATCAGGAGAGAGATGAGAAAGTGTAGAGCCTGCGGTAAGCAGAACTACTTTCAAAACACTTATTAGGCTATGTCATGAGTGTAGGAACCCAGTTACAGATTATTTCCACATCTGCATAGTTGACAATTACCGCAATTCACTAGAAATGTAATGAGAGGCGTTTGTAAACCATGTTTTCCGCCAAAATAAAAGCTTGATGCAGTTTGCGTCAAAATAAAAGATCATTCTCTTATCTCTTTCAAGTATAAAAATTGGTACAACACTAATTATGAAAGTTTCCTTTATTTTTTAGTGCATTTGTTTTACAAAATATGGCTATTACTGTCATTGGATTAATATTATAACTATTATTATGTAGGCCTAGTAGGTGTAATGTAAATAGACACTGTAACTAAAACAACAACAACAACAACAACCTTTATTTATAAAGCACTTTTAACACAATACAAATTGATCCAAAGTGCTGTACATAGTGCATAACAGAACTACACTATAAATAACAACAATTACAAGTTTCCAAAAGCTAAAGAATAAAAATGTTTATGAGGTTCGAATTTTTCTTTGTTTAATTTGCACACTGAATATGGGTTGGAGCTTTTAATTTTGAACTCTCAAAGTGCACCAGATTGATGAATTTAACATTAAAATGCACAAAATTTTATCACGGTAGGGCATGCCCCCGAACCCCCCTAGAAGGACCGAGGTCAACCATCATAGTTTTACCAAAAATCCTGTAAGAAACACTTGTATAGCTATGCCAGTGCCGCTTATAGCTTGTTTCAGGATTCATCACTGTGAAGTATAGTTCAACTGTATTAATAAATGTCAAATTTTTACTTATTTCATCTGTTAACTATCACTCGTTCCTATACTCACTCATTACATGGCATTAGTGGTTTTAATTGATAGGAGTTGGTAGGCATATAATTAAGGGCGTGCAAAGATGGGTGGTGTTTATGATCATATAGTGGGCCAGTCTGGCCCAAAATGCCCGGGCCGATTTTTTGTCCCAGTCCAGCCCTGTATCCATCAATATGAAATACAACACCTCGTTCTTCTTGCATCCATGTTTCTGATAAAGCTATCAGCATAAATCGTCCCTTGAGAGTATGCAAGTAATCATTTATCTTATCAAAGTTTTTATAGAGGCTCCTGCAGTTGAAATGAATTAACGAAAACATGGAATCAATAACTATTTGTTCGGCAAATTAACGACAAGTGGATATGCTAGAATTAAACACGTCTTCCTGGGTCAACGTCACATTCAAAATCATGCACTTTATGATTACTTAAAAGTAAAGATTCATCTTTTGATTCTGACATTTTTCATACACAACTGTCTCCTTTTACTTTTGAGTACCTTTTGATCTTTCATAAAAAAGTTAATCAAACCTTTTTTATCGCCTCCTCGTACATTCCTTATATGGACCTTCAGCCAATCACAGCACAGGCCTATTAACTTAGCATCCAGGTCCTCAGGAGTCATTATCTTAATCTTGTAGCAGTATATTTTTACACACGTTGATCCATTATCCATCCAGTTTGCTAAAAAGCCCACCTTATCCATAAGAGCATAGAAACCATATCCAGCCGATTGAACCTTGATCCAGTCTATAAACATCCCTCGACCAGTCTATAAACAAGATGGCGGCCGGGAGGAGCATCAGCCAACCTCTGATAATTCCTTTACTTAAAAAACCGGGGGCTGATTCAAGTAACTTTGATAATTTTCGTCCCATCTCAACTCTTCCTTTCCTTTCTAAAATTTTGGAAAGGTGTGTTGCAGCTCATGTCCAGAATCATCTGTCTCATAATGGTCTGTACGAGCAATTTCAATCTGGGTTTCGTCCTTACCATAGTGTTGAGACTGCACCAGTTAAGATCTCCAATGACTTATTGTTAGCTGCTGACTCTGGACTTTTATCTATACTAATTCTGCTTGATCTAAGTGCAGCATTTGATACTATATCACACAGCATTATGTTACACAGATTGGAGTCTATTGGAATTATTGGTACCCCTTTGACTTGGTTTCAATCATACTTTACGGGCCGTACTCAATTTGTACAGTTGAAGCAGTTGTGCTCAGAGACTTCATATATCAATACAGGTGTCCCACAGGGCTCAGTATTGGGCCCTTTTTTATTTATCATTTATCTTTTACCCCTTGGTAATATTTTTAGGAAGTTTGGCATTCAATTCCACCTATATGCTGACGACACCCAACTTTATCTGTCCTCTAAACCTTCCGCTAATTTTCCTCCATCTGTCCTATCGGATTGTTTGGCCGAGATTAAAGAATGGTTTACTTCAAATTTTCTTAAAATTAACACCAGTAAAACAGAAATTCTTCTAGTTGGCTTAAAAAACAATTTGTCGAAATCTACATGTTCATCTGTGAAAATTGACAATTTACCAGTCTCTATATCTAAACATGTTAAAAGTCTGGGGGTCATTTTGTACTCTCTCATTTGAAGCACATATAAACAGTGTCATTCGCTCTGCTTATTTTCATATACGCAATATCAATCGACTTCGTCCGGCTCTCTCAGTAAAGAGCACGGCAATTCTAGTCCATGCTCTAGTTACGTCCCGTATTGATTTTTGCAGCAGTCTTTTTTTTGGATTGCCTTCAAAGGTACTCAACAAACTCCAACTAGTACAGAACTCGGCTGCCCGAATCATCAGCAGAACTCCCCTAGCTGAACACATTACTCCCGTACTACAACACTTGCACTGGCTCCCGGTAAAATATCGTACTAATTTTAAAATTCTTCTTCTTACTTACAAAGCACTCAATAACCTTGCTCCTTCATACTTATTAGACCTTCTTCATATTTATACTCCCTCTCGGACTTTAAGATCATCTTCTTCACTCACACTTGTTCTCCCTAGAACTCGCACTACTTCTATGGGGTCCCGAGCTTTTAGTCATGCCGCTCCTTATTTATGGAACCTGCTGCCACAGGATGTGCGAAACAGTGAAAGTCTTCATGTTTTTAAATCTCGCCTTAAGACCCATCTTTTTCGGCAGGCTTTTATGTGAATATTTTTATATTTTAATACTGGTATCCAAGGTTTAATAATGAGTATTTGATTATTGTTGATTGTTTTATTGTGTTTGTAAGGTGTCCTTGAGTGTCACGTAAGGCGCCTATAAATAAAATGTATTATTATTATTATTATGTCGCCTTGTTGGTAAATTGTAGTTTTCCTTGCTTTACCCCGGTCTTAAAGTAAAAATATGACTGTGAAAAAATAGTAACATTTAATTAAATGTATTGTGAGTTTACTACATTTTATTTAATTAAATGCATTTATGGCGAAATTACTACATTTTCAAGTCACTCTCGCTGCAAGGAAATAAATTGTTTTCTTATTACGAATATAATCTCATGCATCTATTCTTTAGTATGACTGATGTTTTGGTCCCAGCTTTTGTGTTCCTCTCTAGATTATTTATTATTTATTTGTTGATATGATTATGTTCTTTTGTATAATTGCCGTTTTAGATAATTTTATCCCAAATAAATGGCCGTGATCAGACTGGCAGCTTACCCTCTGCTGGACTCCAGTCAGCCGCGTCCAGCAAAGCGTCAGTAAACTGCCAGTCTGATCACGGCCATTTGACTGGTTTAACTGGGATAAAATTGTCTAAAACGCCAATCATGCAAAAGAACAATCATATCAACAAATAAATAATAAATGAGCTAGAGAGGGAAAACTCAAAAACTGCCAAAAATCAATGGTTTCTGAAACTTGAAACTTCTCAATCTTAAAAGTGCAGTTTTTGTCGTTAATATCATTTTAAAAGAACGTGACTCGAGTACATTCACAAAAACGACAATAGAATGCATTTTGACAACGGTTTTGCTTCAAGTTAGCATATTATTAAACAGCTACCCCGAACTTCTGCTAGCACATTAGCAATTCTAATGTTAAAAAAGAAAACTTACCCCGAACTCGATGAACTTGCCGGCGAAATAGACCTCTTGTTGTGGAAAGTAATGTTGAATCAACATTTCCCGCTGCCAGCTCCTGTCTTGCACGGGCTGCAGCATTAAATAGACGGTTTAAAACTCCGTAGCCCTCTGGCTGCTCCAACATGGTGCTAATCAGTGCTAATTACAAGTTAACAAACAGGTGCTATGTGATTTTTCCGCCAAAAATGTGATGCAGGCCTAATTTGCATACAGATATCTGCAACGTCATTTCGTCTAGTCAAAACTCTAATTCAAGATATCTGTAATTACATTTTGACTAGGCAGAATGAAAGCTACAGATATCTCAAGTTTCAGATATCTGTAATCAAAATTAATCTCAAGATATCTATAACTTGATAATAGATATCTACAATTAAATTATGACTATCCCTAACTCCAGTTTAAGATATCTACAACGCCATTTTGACTAGTCATAACTCCAGTTACAGATATCTACAATGTCATTTCACCTAGTCAAAATTGAATTTAAGATATCTGAAAAGGAACATGTAGATATCTTGAATTGAGGTGAATTAAAGATATCTTGAACTGGAGTTATGACTAGTCAGAATCAAATTGAAGATATCTCAAACTAGAATTACAGATATCTACAATTCAATTGCAGGTATCCGTAATTCACATAGTGGATATCTGCAACTGAATTGTAGATATCTGAAATGATAAACCCCATACAAATGAATGGCAAAAGTGACGTCATTTGTCCTAGGAAGAATGTCTTTGTGGATATCTGAAATGACAATTATGGATAGGAAGAATGTTGCGGATATCTGAAATGTTCTTTTTGACTAGGCAAAACTGAATTACAGATATCTGCAACGCATATCCAGTCTAGTTGTTAAATGTTAAAATGGCTTGCCATAAGCGCAAGTCTCTCACCTCAGAAAAACTGACTTTTCTTTTCTCTCAGCCGATATACTGCGCAACGCTATCTCACGACCAATTCGTACGAATGATAAAAAGATGGCTATTTGTACGAATTTCCTACGACCTCACTCGTAGGAATTTGTACGCTTTGTCTAAAGCGCAAAAGAAATACGAGAATGCAACGTCGTAAATTAGTAAGTTAAGAAATAAAAGTAAAATACTAATAAATTACGTTATTGTTACGTCATGTGTGTTGCTATTTATCAGGAGCAGTTTCCATGTTTCTTTACAGTTCGTCTCAGTATTGTGTATCACCATGGTAGCCTAATTGTTGTTTGTTTCCATAACAAAATGCCACTTACTGGTTATTTTGTATATTTTTATATGACTGTGGTGGCTCATACTAAGATTGTATTAACAAAAACAAGTTTGGGACTGCTATTTAATAGCTTAAAGTCCATCTTTCAAGTTGAAGATCCCTGTGAATGAACGTGTAGATAAATAGTGTAGGAACTCGATTTGCGTGAAGAAATTAATCATAAATGTGCATGAAAAAAGTTTTTAAAAAGAAAGTGTGAGTAAAATTACTTCCGCTGTCAAAAACGCTCTGATCGGAAGTGACGCAACGGCCGGTAAATCTCATCTCTTCGTAATGGAGTCAGACAGTGAAGAGGTTGCAGTAGGGGTTAATGTAAACTCTTACGATGGGCCATTGCCGTATAATTATGAGCCACCTAGGCAAGAGAGGGGTCAGGCAGAGTTAAGGGGAAGGGTAAATGGACAGAGGAGAGAGATAGAGTTGTGGTGTGAGGAGAATCGGTGGAGAATTGGGCAGGTGTCTTGGTGAGTGACCACAGGCTATAGCTAATTGTGGCTAACGTTGTCTCCATGTTTATCACATTGCATCTTTAATAAATCATATTTTGCAATATTGCTGTCGACTTTGTTGTTTTTCAAGCATCCATGTAGATTGTCACCATATGCAACATGTGTCTTAAAATGTTGAGTTTAGATCCCAGATTCTAATGAATGCTGTTGGCTATAACGTTAGCTTACATCTGTGACGGTCAGCTAGTCTGGACAGGGATGGAAAAGCTGTGCATTTCTGCACAACATAGTTTATCGTGAAATTTTGTAGAAATTGCTAGCTGATTTTTTTAATCAGTAGCTGCTTTCAGACCTAGGTGTCCGCATGTTCTGCTTCTGCAGATGTCAAGCGTTTGGGCCGTATATCTGAACAACATAACCGGCCAGCTGGAATTCCGAACTTAGCCGGCTGTTATACTATTCCCCTCCTAGTATTTCCTAGACATTATGTAAATGAGCTCGCATGTACTGCGGAGTACATGTATGAAAGCAGTTAGTGTTCCGGTTAGGACGGGAATATGCTGTTCATGTAAATATAGTCATTGTTACAAGGATATTTTATTGTCACGTGGAGGGATACTGGGTGTAAGGCATGCAGATAAATGCATCTAATTGACAGCCTATACTGTGCATAAATGTGTGTGTGTGTGGGGGGGTCGTCTTTTTACAGTGCATATTTACATAAGCTTTAGGAAGTAAGTAGGTAGTCTACATGTCGTTTCTTACAAGGTCTTACCCCAACCACTAGAGCTACAAGGAGGGAAGGAGAGTGAGTTTATCTTAGCACATTTTGTTTAACAGGTGCTTGTGTGGTAGATGTGAGGCTATGCCATCAGCAGTGGAGAGTGTGTGCTGTAGGGAGGTCGACGCCTATTGGACCCTTGTCCAAACCCTAGATCCCCCAGAAGACATTACCTGCCTCACACTCCATCCAGGGTTTGAAGCATCCTGTCTGAATCCTTTTGTGCTGCAGATAGCATACATGAACTTCAGACAGGAGCATGGCCCTCTCCAAGCCAGCAGACCAGAGTATGTTTTGAGCAAAAATTATTTCACACTGCAATTTAAAGAACCAGCTTTTCTACACCAAAATAGTAAATCCTGTTAAGCAGGTTTTTAAACTCAGTGGTTTCCATATACTTACTATAAAAACAATTTTGGTGTTGTGTAGTACAGTAGAATATCAGCCAACAGGACATGCAATATTTACCATTGGAATTGTTTATTATGAAAACATGGTATGATCAAAATGTAATTATGTCCCAATCTCCACCACAGGCAGTTCCGATACACAGCATACAGGCAGGTTGTCCGCTGGGCGTACGGAATACTAGGCAGGGACATTAGGAAAGCCATACCTTCGTGTGTTGTGTCAGCAATAAGGAGGCAGTTTGCAGAGGAGGGACAAACATACAAAGGTTTCCAGTGGCCCCGCTTGGAAGATGATTAATAAATCCATAGTGAAACAAACTCAACTGGTAAAATTGATCTTTTATTAGATGTTAAAGCGTGAGTGTTGTGCGAGATGGAGGCTGACTGCCTCATCCTTGGCAACCTTCTGGAGGGAAGTGGTGAGGGGTTGCGGGGCAGCAGAGGACAAGACAGCACTGCTTTCTTGTAGGGCCTGTGGTGACTTTGAGTATTCCTCTACCAGAGAGACCATAAGATTTGTTGCGTATCCTTGAGGAGAGAAATGTTTAGAACACATTTAGTAACATGGTTGACCCACATAAAAAAGATATTGAAAAACTAAGTGAATCTACTAACCGTAAGATGGTTTCTCCTTGATGGGGTGGACTACCCAGCCACCTTTCCGAAACCGTGGGTAGCGAACGGCGTAGCGTGCCTCACCCTCACTGGTTCGAGCTACATCTCTGTTGCCATTACTATTGTAATGTAGGGCCGCCAAGAGAAGTCTGTAGGAGATAAGTAGATAGAACATTAGGTCTCCAAAGCTAACCCAATGCAGTGAAATGCAACAGAAATACATGACATTAATGTTTTCAGTTCAAATGGGTCTAAGACAATGACTCATCTTTGCAATTTTTTTTTGTTGCAAATAATATGTAATGCAGTTATCAATCAATAACATTTTGGTCTGCTATACAAGACTGCATTAGTTTTTAGCCATATTCATTCTGTCATCATCCTGCTACAAAAGTATTGCAATATCCTGAAACTGAAAATAAATGCCTAATTTTATTAGTATTGATACTTTTGAGTGATAACACTACCTGCTGTACATCCCAAGAAAAGAAAAGCCAGTGTGTTTGGGCGCAAAGTGCAGAATGAGGGAATGGTAGGCCTCCATGGAGAATGTCTGATGCTGAGGTGACAATTGTCGAATATCCTTTACCAGTGCTTTCCTGGCAGCTACACTCTCCAGTTTAGTGGCTGCTGGTGATCCTAAATAAAACATATTATGTCATATAGTCTGTCGCATTTCATAACACAAGTAATTATTAGTACACATGGGGTTACGTATTGATAAAACCAAACTAAACTTGACAAACTAAACATTTGACATCTTTTAACATAGGCTACTATGTTGTACCTGGTTCCAGCCACTCCTTGTTTCTTGCCTCTCCTTCCAACGGTGGATGTGCGCAGCTGGTAAATGCAGGAGTGCTGTGTTCATGTATGTCCTGTACATGATTTATCATACTCTGCCATTTTGCCTGCATCTCATCTGGATCTCCTGTAGGAGTGGAAGCTGCGGTCCAGTACAGATGGTTGATAATGGCTGGCCTCCACAGCTTCAGATCCTCACAGTCCCTCTCTTTTGCAGCAGCATCCAGTGCTTTCTGTACGCCTGTTCCAGAGCCGACAAACAGAGCAGAGCAAACTAATTATTAGGAAAGTGAATTTAACTACAAAAAACAAGTCTATTATATAGAACTACCAACATCACAATACATACTTTTCCCAATATGCCAGACATCAAAGAAATGCCTTGTTCCTTCTGAACACATTTTCTCACTTACCCACTTGGCCACCTAAAACAAATAAGACACAAATTGATTTTATAGAATTTAGAACTTATTTTGAGTGATACTGTGCATGTCAATGCTGTTCAGCTTTAGATCTCTCCTAGCATCATTACCTGTCGATTTCACTGAGAGATTCCAGCTCTTCTGGTTCCTCCTCAGAGGACTCGCTCAACATCTCCTCCCCGGGACTCCATGACATATCACCAGAATGGTTGATGATATCAGAAAATGACCATTCATCATCACTTTGTTCAGGACTGGCCAGTGGAGTTGATCTGCGATGCTCAAACCTTTCGGTTTGAGTCCCCACATCCACCATCTGAGGCTTTACCTGAACAGCTTAGATGAAAGAGATTCATCTTAATAATTGTTCACCATTGTACATTCATTGGCAACAACACATGCACTAATCTAATGCATCCCAGTACAAAATATATTTTTCTAACATTATGAAGTTCATAATTTTTAATGTTTACTGTCTGAAAAGTGTAAATTACAAAATAGTAACCATGGAGATCATGAAAAATTTTGACATGTAATCCTTATTTGTGATTGTATATGGCATGTATGGTGAATGCTAGATATAAGCTAACTACCTAATGAACGATGTAAACATCTTATGTTGCACTGTGATCCACGATGGACCACTACTGGCTCAGGGTCCGTTGTAGAGATGTCTCCATCTACATCATCTTCAGGATCTGAAGTGGCAGTTGCACCCGCCCCGTCTTTGCTGGCAGCACTCTCTCCCAAAATCTGAAAACAAAATCACAACTTTAAACTTTAAAAAAAATTTAGTCCTTTCATGAAAATACCCCATTCATGCATTATTTAAAAGACTGCTAATCTTTTCAAAATCTTTTCAAAGTTGTCCCGAGCTGCATTCCCTCGCATGTGCCCTGTTGATACCAGCTTCACAGAGAGAGAGCCCCGGTCGCGCGCGCGCACTCTCTCTCTTCGGATGCCAGGCGAAAGTGTAAAGCATTACTTGGATTCGTTTTGGAGACGGTGAAGTCTTGTTTACAGAGTGCGCGTGCGCGACAGGGGCTCTCTCTCTCTCTGCTCGAAACATGCACACTGTCACAAGCCAAGCGCAGCAGTTCATCTATTACTCACCGATCAAATAAAGCTTTGGCGGGACAAAAATTCACTTTGGCGGGCGCTAAACCAAGTTCAATGCAGGAAAATTTATGCGTGAATTTAACCGAGTAGTAGGCTAACGTTACATGAACCTGCATGCACTCGCACAAATGCGACCACATAAAATTTTGACTCCCACATTCTCAGAAAATGGTCGCAGTCTGGAAGCCTGTCTTATTAGTTCAATAAAATAAGTGTCAGGAGGCTCATGTGCAGCCTCACGGGGTGTAACAGGAGTAAGCTAACGTTAACAGCTAGGCGGGCTTTCGTGCCTTCATGGTGCTAACGTTAACTTCTCAAACTAACGTTAAGTCATGCCAAGACTAATCCATTATAACATCAAGAAAAATACATTTGCAGAAATTACATGCAGAGCTACATTTCGATGCAACAATTTGTATAAAGTAGGCTATTATAAGACTTACTGTGCAAAGCTCCCGTTTTCGGCGCGCAGATTCTCTGCTAGTGCTAACGGACTCTTCACTCCCGCCAGATTTTGCTGGTGGACTTGCATTCACCGATGGAACAGCTCCATTTGCCAGCCTAACCCACTCTCTTCGTCGAAACCCCATGCGAAATTCCATAAGATCTCCTTGGTTGTAGTTGTCCGGTGTGAAGTGTTTTTCGCATACCACCGTGTGTCTTGTCACCGAGGAGGCAGCGAAATTGCCTCTCTTTGCCTGGACGAAACGTATCCAAGCACGGAAATCTTTGTGTTTCTTGTTTGGAAATCGGTGGACCCGATGGCCAGACAAGTTGGAGTTGTTGCATCCAAAACAAACACAAGAATTCACCATTGTGACAACTCAAACGTACTATATAATAACGATAACGACAAGCTCTCTTTTCTATTGCCACCTCTCAGACTACGTAAACCCACACTGAGAACCAGGGTCCAGGGCAGCGCCCCCGCCTTTGTTTGCCTGTCCTTACGTCATATGACGCGTTCTCTGGAAAAGGGCGTTTTTTTGAAGCCTAGCTTAGAATAGGTACACTTTTTTCTTAATTTCTGCCCGTGGGTCTTATAAAACATATGTATTCTTATGTATGTCTTTTTGAATTGACATTTTCATACAAGATTCTGTATAAATTAAGTTATAAAATTAAATTGAAAGATGGCCTTTAACCTCGCAGTCCCTACTGTCTATCAGTATTTGTCATATTCTTACAATTTTTTTTTGTATGTTAAGTAAAGGGGGACAGAACTTGTGTGTCAACAATTTTTGTGTAAACAAATGTATTATAATAGGCCTATATAATTCCTAAAAAGATGGGTCGCGGCTTGATGACCATGGGGAAATGTGGGTCCCATGGCCAAACTATTCAAAACATCATTAAATGTTGTGATAATAATTATTAATAATCGCAATTACAATTTCAAAGGAATAATCGACAATTATAATTTGTCATAATCGTTCAGTTCTACTTTATTCAAATAAAATGTGAATGCATTTGACATTAATTGTTGTTTACTTGTTTGTTTATATCCATAATTAATTGATACCTGATTCCCTTACAATAATTTTTGGCTAAAAAGAATCGATTTCAAGTCACTGAATCGTTTCGGATCGTATTGTTCTAAATGAACCAATATCGTCCTTGAATCGTATCGACAACCACGAATCGCGATACGAATCAAATCGTTGTTAAAACGAATTGTTACACCCTTAATATATATATATATATATATATATATATATATACACTGCTCAAAAAAATTAAAGGAACACTTTGAAAACACATCAGATCTCAATGGGGAAAAATATCATGCTGGATATCTATACTAATATGGACTGGGTAATGTGTTACGAACGAAAGGATGCCACATCGTTTGATGGAAATGAAAATGATCAACCTACAGAGGATTGAATTCAAAGACACCCCGGAAATCTAAGTGAAAAAATGATGCAGCAGGCTTGTCAATTTTGCTGAAATTTCATTGCAGCAACTCAAAATGGTTCTCAGTAGTTTGTATGGCCCCCACGTGCTTGTATGCATGCCTAACAACGTCGGGGCATGCTCCTAATGAGACGACGGATGGTGTCTTGGGGTATTTCCTTCCAGATCTGGACCAGCGCATCACTGAGCTCCTGGACAGTCTGAGGTGCAACCAGGTGATGTCAGATGGACCGAAACACAATGTCCCAGAGGTGTTCTATTGGATGTAGGTCAGGTGAGCGTGGTGGCCCTTCCATGGTATCATTCCTTCATCCTCGAGGAACTGCCTGCATGCTCTCGCCACATGAGGCCGGGCATTGTTGTGCAACAGGAGGAACCCAGGACCCACTGCACCAGCACAGGGTCTGACAATGGATCCAAGGATTTCATCCCGATACCTAATGGCAGTCAGGGTGCCATTGTCTAGCCTGCAGAGGTCTGTGCGTCCCTCCATGGATATGCCTCCCCAGACCCTCACTGACCCACCACCAAACCGGTCATGCTGAACGATGTTACAGGCAGCATAACATTCTCCACGGCTTCTCCAGACCCTTTCCTGTCTGTCACGTGCTCAGGGTGAACCTGCTCTCATTTGTGAAAACCACAGGGCACCAGTGGCGGACCTGCCAATTCTGGTGTTCAATGGGAAATGCCAATCGAGCTCCCTGGTGCTGGGCAGTGAGCACAGGGCCCACTAGAAGACGTCGGGCCCTCAGGCCACCCTCATGAAGTCTGTTTCTGATTGTTTGGTCAGAGACATTCACACCAGTGGCCTGCTGGAGGTCATTTTGTAGGGTTCTGGCAGTGCTCATCATGTTCCTCCTCGCACAAAGGAGCAGATACTGGTCCTGCTGATGGGTTAAGGACCTTCTACGGCCCTGTCCAGCTCTCCTAGAGTAGCTGTCTGTCTTCCTGGAATCTCCTCCATGCTCTTGAGACTGTGCTGGGAGACACAGCAAACCTTCTGGCATTGACACGTATTGATGAGCCATCCTGAAGGAGCTGGACTGCCTGCGCAACCTCTGTAGGGTCCAGGTATCGCCTCATGCTACCAGTAGTGACACTGACCCTAGCCAAAGGCAAAACTGGTGAAAAACAGTCTGAAAAGATTAGTAGGGAAAAAATGTCAGTGGCCTCCACCTGTAAAACCATTCCTGTTTTGGGGGTTGTCTCACTGTTGCCCATCTAGTGCACCTGCTGTTAATTTCATTAACACTAAAGCAGCTGAAACTGATTACCAACCCCCTCTGTTACTTAACTGACCAGATCAATATCCCAGGAGTTTAACTGACTTGATGCTATTCTCTGATGAAAAAGTGTTCCCTTAATTTTTTTGAGCAGTGTATATATATATATATATATATATATATATATATATATATATATATATATATATATATATATAAACAAACCCAAGAATTTAGGATTTCTGTGTTTTTCACATTCACAATGTAATGCGCTTGGATTTAACTAATTGCTAAATTTTATTAAATGCTGCATAAACTAGTTTCAGAGCTCTGTACAGGTCATTATACAAAAACATCTGCAGCGTTTTAATTGGAAAGTTAGATTACATATTTATATAAACAATAACCTATGTTCTATTAACATATTCCTATGATAATATTAAAAATGTCTATGCTGTTAAAATAACTATCCTGCAATGTTGCGGGAACATTATTTTATTGTTGCAAAAAATATAAAGAGCATTCCTAGAACATTATTATTTAGTTCCCAAAACAAAAACAGAAACCAAAAACTAATGGTAGGGGAACGTTCTGTGTTTGCTGGGAAGCCCCTGAAGCAAACGTAATACTTGGCTTTCAGAACTAATTTTTTTTTAATTGTTGTGGAATTATTCCTGAAGCAAGAAGAATCAGCAGACAATGAAATTGGACAATAACAACAAGCTGTTGATAAAATTATAATGAGTTTAATCAATCACTACATGAAGTACAAAAAATCATAAAAATTAAAACTAATGAGACTGATCTCTGAAAAACAATGAATGAGTTCAAATTAATATCAGATTAATGTCTCTATTAAAAGTGTTACGGCCTCTTCTTCAGCTCCTGAACATGAAAGTGTTTTTCCGGTGTAATTTTTTCTGGTGCTCTTCTTCTGAATGAGAAGGCAGAAGTGATTTCAGAACGAAGGCCCGAGTGAAACTCTTCCCGCATTGATCACATGTGTAAAGTTTCTCTCCGCTGTGGATCCTCATGAGATTCTTCAGACTTGATTTACATTTGAAGAGTTTTTTAGGCTTCTGTTTTTCCTTTCTCGTTCGCGTCCATCAGGTCTAAAAGAAACATTAAATCAAGTGAGATTTCAAATGAGAGACAAACGTGAAATGAAAAGTGAAGCTCAAAGTCAAGATCACTGATGAGTTCAACAGTCATTTTAATCTCATCAAATCTGGTCAACAACTGCTGTCACGATTATGATCTATTTTAATGTCATGAAGATGATTTGTGTTACACAACACTAGTTTGATCATGAAACAATGTAAATCTGGTGAGCATCAGCATGTTCTTCATCATGAAGAATGAATGAGGAATCAAGAATAAACACCAACCTCTTTGTTCTTCAGTATCTTGACGTTTCATTCTGCAGGTTCTGGATCACTGGCGTTCTCTCCGTCCTCTCCTTCCAGATGCTTTCTGGCAGTTCTGCTAAAAACAAACAAGTTTCATTTCTTACAGACATGATGAGAGAGGAATCAATATTTCAGACTAAGTACTAAAGCTAATCACATGTTAAAAAAAAAATAGTGACCTTGAACATGTAACTTAACAGTGTTGTTCAATAAAACCCAAGTTATTACTTACTTTGATACTTTATTTGAACCAATTATTGCTTGTTATTATATATTTGTATTTTAAAGGCTGTTGTTTCACTTGGATCTATCTTTGTTACCACATTTTGGTTTGATTGCTCGATTTATCAGTGGGATAATTGGTAAAATACTTTAAAACAAATTACTAAAATAATCGATAGCTGCAGCCCTACTTTACTTTTCCTTTAAAAAAGGATTTCATAGAAATTTGGATTTGTTTTTAAGTGGAAATGGCATATAAGTCAATAAGCCACTGTTTATAGTGCTAATTTAAATAAATATGTTGGTTTGCCAAGTATAAGTTTTCCTAAATTTTAAAACGTTTAGTTCTACAAATGGAGACGATCTTTGATAGATGAACAAATCATGTTTTTTGGTTATCACATTAAAAATAACGGTAACGCTTTAGATTACAGCCCGGAAAGTACTGTTTAATTAAGACGAATTTACAGCGTAACTTTCTGTAATTATAGTGTACCTATAAAGTACTTACATGTAAGAATAAGGAAACAACATGTAAATTTTGGGGAATAAAGAGGTAACAACCAAGATAATTAACACATTTTTTCTACTGTAAGTATTTTAGAATTAAGAGTTACTTACTCTACTATTATGATACAACAATCCTTAGTTTGGAAGCAATGTAGGGAGAAATTTACGAACCCGGAAAAGAATAACGTAAAAACATTTGACTATTTCTGCCAAAATACCATGGTTACAGTTAGCATTACTACATTAAATCCATAGGGAATATTCATATTCGTATGAACGAAGAATGTCATATTCACCTAGGATGAACTATCCCTTTAAAATGCTTTCACTGACAAGCTGAGCATTAATTATCGCAGGTTATACGGTCGCTCAGCTTGTCAGTTAACTACGGCTCTTTGTAGTAAATGCCGCTCCATCTGAAAGCAGGTGATGGCGATTTACTACTAATCAAGGAACCGGCTTTACTGACGAGATGCGCCTAACAATGTCATGCGATATATTGCCCAGCCCTACAATGGATCTCCCAGCGCTGCGTAGTAACATTGTTGCGTGATCGAGATCGGCCCAGGAGTAAACCGCTGTCTGGTATTGCTCCGAGCTGATAAACTGTTTACGCTGCGCAGCTCAAATGAGTAGTGTGGTTTCATTCTTCTTTCATTTGCCACGTGATGTTTGCCGTATGCGGCAGAAATGTAAGCTCCCTCGCACCGGCAGGAAAAAAAGTCGCAAAATGTGAACATTTACTCGCAGTCTAGACTCTAGAGACCTGTATAGTGCTTTTTTTCTGCTTTACATGAGCGCCACCTACTGTCAGAGAGCAAATTTGTGGAATTTCAACCACAAATTAGACATTCCTGTTGGTTGAACCCGAGTTAATAGATGCCAATCAATCAACAAAGTGTCCTGTGCTCACCACACACCAGCTATAGGTGGAGAGGAGAGATTTGGCTATAGAGTGATGTGTGTCTAACTTACACAGAAGAGACTTTGTTGCTCAGCACATGAACAAACTACTTACTTATTTGAGTCAGGAAATATGATAAAAGCCTGTAAAACTGCTAAATTGATTGACAATAATGTTTTTCAAAATATAACATGGATAAATCATCAATGATAAAACCAAATAATTAGATAAATAGGCCTAACCTATCTTTATGAACCTCTACAGGGAAATAACTACAACACCATAATATGTGAATCTAATTATAGTTTGACTTTATAAAAACTATAAATTGCAATAAATTCCATCATTAACATGTTAAAGATTTGTGTCTACAGAAACTACAGGCAATATTAAATGTTAGAATAGACATCAAGTTTAATAAGTAAATGTAATCTGCCAAAGATAAATGTCGGTAATATGCTAGCGGTACGGTAGGTACTATGCATTTATCATTTACCGAAATTGTCACTGAACAAATCAATGAATGAATCATTTTGGTGAATTAACTGAAAATGAACGATTCTCTGGAAAGAATTACAATTTCCACCACTAGTACACACACACACACACACACACACACACACACACACACACACACACACACACACACACACACACACACACTACCATCACAGTTCGACACAGTTAGCCAAGTGAGCTGAGAAAAAAAAAAAACTAAATGTATGTTATTTTCAAAACTCTAAAATTTCTACTGAAAATTCTATCTCTCTTTGGACTTCACAGGGTGACTACATCAGTATCAGAGTACAAATACTTACACATTACTTTTGGTTTACATATCACATATTTGATGCAAAAACTCGAAAAAATAAAATTAAAAAAATAATAGGATTTCAATTTAGAAACAAGTCAAGCTTTTAATTTAATGCGAGGAAGAAATCAGTGTCTACTATTTTTGTACCAGTTTTTTGAAGAAGAACAACTTACTGTGATCTCAGACTGTGTTGATGTGGTTTCTCCTCTGCATGGATCTTCATGTGTCGCTTCAGTTGACTTTTAATAGAGAAACTCTTTGCACACTGATCACACGTGTGCGGCTTCTCTCCAGTGTGGATCATCTCATGTGTTTACAGAGCTATTAAATGTCTGAATCTCTTGTCACAGTGTGAACACTTGTAAGGTTTTTCTCCAGTGTGGATCCTCTCATGTGTTTTCAGAGATGATGAGTGACTGAATCTCTTGTCACAGTGTGCACACTCGAAAGGTTTTTCTCCAGTGTGAATTCTCTGGTGCAATTTTAAATGTTCAGCTCTAGTAAAAGTCTTCTCACACTCAAAGCACATGTACTCTCTCACACCAGTGTGGATTTTCTGATGTTTATGTAAATGACTCAGCTGTGAAAAACTCTTTCCACACACAGAACATGAATGCGGCTTCTCCTTCGAATGAACTGTCAGGTGTGACTTCAGCTGTGATGCCCTAAGAAATGTTTTCCCACACTGATCACATGTGAACGGCTTCTCTCCAGTATGGATCCTCATGTGAACATTAAGGTGTGCTAATTGACTGAAACTCTTCCCACATTGATTGCATGTGAATGGCTTCTCTCCGGTGTGGATCCTCATGTGAAAATTAAGGTGTGCTAATTGACTGAAACTCTTCCCACATTGATTGCATGTGAATGGCTTCTCTCCAGTGTGAACTCTCATGTGAATCTTAAGAGATTTTTTGTTTGAGAATCTCTTTTCACACTGATCCCACATGAACGGCTTCTCTCCGGTGTGGATTCTCATGTGACTTTCAAGGTTAGTTGACTGGCTGAAACTATTCCCGCACTGATCACATGTGAACGGCTTCTCTCCGGTGTGGATCCTCATGTGAACATTAAGGTTTGCTAAATGACTGAAACTATTCCCACATTGATTGCATGTGAATGGTTTCTCTCCGGTGTGGATCCTCTTGTGAACATTAAGGTGTGCTAATTGACTGAAACTATTCCCACATTGATTGCATGTGAATGGTTTCTCTCCGGTGTGGATCCTCATGTGAACATTAAGGTGTGCTAATTGACTGAAACTATTCCCACATTGATTGCATGTGAATGGCTTCTCTCCGGTGTGGATCATCATGTGAGCATTAAGGTGTGTTGATTGACTGAAACTATTCCCACATTGATTGCATGTGAACGGCTTCTCTCCAGTGTGAACTCGCATGTGAATCTTAAGATAATTTTTGTTTGAGAATCTCTTTTCACACTGATCACATGTGAACGGCTTCTCTCCGGTGTGGATCCTCATGTGAATATTAAGGTTTGATGAAAGACTGAAACTCTTCCCACATTGATGGCATGAGAACGGCTTCTCTCCAGTATGAACTCTCATGTGATGCTCAAGACTTTGTTTGGTTGATAAACTCTTTCCACACTGAGTGCAGGTGAAAGATTTCTTGGCTCTTCTTTTCTTTAAAAATGTCTTTTTAGTCTTTGAGCGACTCAGGTTTTCCTCCAGGTTTGACATGATGTTCCTCCTCCACTTCACTCAGTTCTTCACTCTCCTCGCTCTCTTCCATCGGGTCTGAAATCAAAGAAAAACTAATTTTAAAATTTTCTAAATAATAAAAATAATTAAAAGAGATAAATATGGAGAGAATTATATTATAATTGTATTTATATATTATAAATTTGATTAAATGTCCCTGAAACTTTCCATGAGAAAGCTACACTGATCTTCCAGTTATTATTTTGTAAACATTATAGGCACAAATCCCATGTTTCTGTTGTGAGAACTATTAAATATGTTTGATCAATGACACAATCATCTAACATGAAATTAACATTTAACGTACAGTATGGCATTTTTTGCCACTAGGGGTCACTAACCTCTTTACAATAACAAAGGCGTAGATTGATGACGCAACATTTGCTAAGAATTATGGATCTTATCGTCAACGTCAAGCCGACCGATCTAATAATGTTTATGGATGACTGAATACATAAATGCTTTAATCATGACTGTGATATGAAGCAGTTCGGGATTGCTAAGAGACAGCTATCAGCTCCACACGCGACGCGAGTCCCGCAGATATAAAATAAATATGGACATTTAATTCTACCGAACTACACACAGAATTACTACTCACAGGTCAGTTTATTAGACAAATTAAACTTGTGAGGTAACGCAGCGCTGTTTCACTTGGTCTAACATTAACACATACATTTCAACACACTCAAATGCAGTTTAGTGTGATAGTGTAGTTTGTCTGTATGAGACTAGCAGTAAACTACAGGGTGGGCCATTTATATGGATACACCGTAATAACATGGGAATGTTTGGTGATATTAAAGTCCTGTTTAATAAAGTATATTAGTATATGTGAGGGGGCAAACTCCTCAAGATGGGTGGTGACCATGGTGGCCATTTAGAAGTCGGCCATCTTGGATACAATATCACCAACCTTTCCCATGTTATTACGGTGTATCCATATAAATGGCCCACCCTGTAGATCAACATTAGAATAACATACAGATCATATTCTGACATTTTATCATTGTTGAACTATAAAACATTGATTAGTTTTATGTAAATGTGCTCACCTGTTTAATAAAGTACATGTAGAAGCAGTCGAAGTCTCGGACGTGGAGCTCTCGTTTATATACTGTCTAGGGGAGCTCCAGGCATCTCGAAAACACCGCACTTATATTGATTCTCGTTTAAGTTCTCCTTTTTTATCCAAAGTCTGCTTGCCATGGTCCATAATGTTTGAACGAAACAACAACAGCGTGCAAATAGACATTGCGAACTACACAGTCAACGTGATCTCATGAGAATACGTTTGTATTTTTACGTAAAGTGTAGTTCTACCATACGTACATTTATTTACGTTTTATACACACAGAAACGTATAATACTGACATATTTACAGCACTAAAACATATAATATTTACGTATTGACAGCACAAAAATGTAATTTATTTACGTATAAACAACTTTACCTACGCACAAATTAGTACGTATTCCTTAACTTATGCATATTAAAATCGTGCCATTAATGTTTTGACTCTATTGCATTCAATTGTCTTTTCAATTAAATTTTCAGTCGCATTTATTTATACAGTTTAACGTTAACATTACTCATATAATAACGTTACTCATAAATAATAACATTTCGCTCTGTTCGTGCCTTCTGCTGCAAACTCGTTTCGGAGGATTTAGCCTACATGGTGTTAAACAAGAATACACTTTAAAACCTTAAAAATACCTTCTTTAATCGTTTACCATTTTGTAATATTTGGTTTAGGCTATTTACTGTGAGACACAAAAGGCATTTTCTCCTAGACCCATAATACACTAAAACAAAACATAAATTCACAAAAGTCATCAATTTTATTAGCTTGATGTAATCCAAATCTTTAGAATCCATACGTTTGCAAGAAACAGATCCAAATCCAGTGATCTTCATCCATTCTCAGCAGAGACCGTAAACATCAAATCCCGCGCTCGTAGTGAATTCAAATTCAAAAATTGTGCCCGAAGCGTTACAACATGTTTTACGGCAGTGATATCAAACGCTCATTGGCTCTCGCATATTTCGTCACAGATTGCGACATGCCGTGTTTAAGTTGGTGTGCTACATTTGAAATGGAGAAGCGCGCGCGCGCCGTCACAGAGCGACCAGCTCTGAACCAGAACCGAAAGTAGATTAACATTTTCATGGATTAATAATTTAAATTCTGGTCTGTAACGTTACCTCATACACAACTATTATATACTGCCAGAGAGGACTGTGACATATGATCATGTGAACGACTTTTGGTACCGGTTTTGACATTTTCTCAAAAATAAATTATTGTGATTATACGTGTCTGTCTGTTGTGTTTCTTTATAATTGTGACATTAGCCTAACGTTACATAGTTTTAAGAAATATTCGTAAATAGTTTACGTTTTTTAGCTGAAAAAACGTAATAATGGTACGTTTAAACGTTGCAGATACGTCCATATTATACGTTTCAGCATAGTAAAAACGTACAAATAAGTACGTTTTCTATCTTTGAAAATTACGTATTAATACCTACGTATTAACAATGAGACCAGGCTGACACAGTTGTCCACGTCTGTCGCTTTGGTTACTATCAGAGGGCTCTGGTTCATAGCTCTGGTTGCCATGGCAGCACGAGCAGAAACCAGGGACAACGCGGATATGACGTCATTGGCGGCGACAAAAACGGAAATAAAGAAACGGGACGTTTCTCGAATTAAATTACAAATTTCTCCTGGTTTGAAAGTTGTTGGAAACAGTCGGGATAATGCAAGTACACAACTAAAAAAAAAAAATATAATAACATAGATATAGTGATTTTTGCTATTTTTAAAGCAAAAAAAGTTACATATTGTGCCTTTAAAATACACAATACTGACATATTTTGACACCAACATTTAGATTGATATATAGTTATGTTAAAAACTACTAAAAAGTTAATTATTAAGGGCCGTTCACACTAAACTTCTACTTCCATCGACTTCACACCAGAGATGGGACCAAGTCACACATGTGCAAGTCTCAAGTAAGTCTCAAGTCTTAACCTTCAAGTCTCAAGTAAGTCCCAAGTATTTTTTTCTTGGGCAAGTCAAGTCAAGTCAAGTCACAGGCTATGTCAAGTCAAGTCAAGTCAAGTCCTGTAGTAGGTCAAGTCAAGTCCAAGTCAAGTCACATTATTATTGTAATTTTACCTGCAGAATCTGATCTTAATAAAGTGTAAAGACCAGATATGGGTAACTGTCAATAAATTACAATAATTTGGAGTTGCATTGTAAATACTCATGTTCAGTAAAATACATCATGGAATCAAACAAAATTGTTACTTCATAAAATTATTTATTTTTCACTTCTGCCCAACAGTGTTTAAAATGTAACAAAGTTTAATGTTGTATGTAAACTGTGTTTACAATAAGTGTATTGTGATTGTCAAAACATTTTAGTAACTAAACTGAATTGTATTCGGTTTAGTGACAACATGTTACAATGTTTACATGGTACAA
Organism: Leucaspius delineatus; assembly: GCA_023718395.1. NCBI lineage: Eukaryota > Metazoa > Chordata > Actinopteri > Cypriniformes > Leuciscidae > Leucaspius > Leucaspius delineatus. Next base: position 9,808,743 of record CM043356.1, read on the forward strand.
TTTCTGGTAAGCTACGCTTTTTTATTATTTCAATTCAATTATTGTAATCTGATTTAATATTGACTCATTTGGATAAATATTAGGTAGGCTACACAAGATAGGCATTAATTTTTCTCAAGAAAAAAACAACTCACCTAATGCTGTAAATATACAGAGAGAGATAATGCGTTTTTTATTATAATAACAACTTTATTTAATGATAAGTAAAAATATAATAAATATGTAATAGTACACATATTTAGCAAAATACTTTTTTCTAGCCAACTAACGTGCTATAGCCATATTATGGTCATCAAATGGCTTTCCTGGGGTAAATGTTATGTGACATAATTGTTCTCCAGCTGTTTTATTAAACCATTTGTTTGATTGATTGGTCGATATTATGTATGAGGAATATACATTTCGGTAAGTTGTAGGCCTACTGTATCTTTCAACATTGTTCATTCGTGTTTATTTTTAGAGATGATCGGTTCACCTGCCGCTAGGGATCTGTCGCGTCACATTTACAAGCGCCAAAACGGTATTTATTGTTTGAATTTCGTAATAAAAGTGACATAATCTGAGAGCTGAGATTTTTTTTATATCATATGTAACCTCCTCTTGCGTCGCGATTTTTCTGTGCGTGAGAAAATGAACGTGTGGCGACGTGAGAGCATGTGAAAAGTGTCGCGTGTGTCTCACGGTGAATGCGTGAGTTGGCAGCTCTGTCTGGCTATCCGCGATGTTAATGTTGCATGTCTTGCAAAGCGCTGTTCATCTTTTGCCATCTTGTGAATAATTCTTGAAGCCGAAAGCGATGACCCTCGGAGTCAGTACCCCTCCGGCTGACATGTTGATGTGATATCTGATCTGAGTGGGCGTGGTGTGCGAGGTACGAGAGGGCGCGACTGATGATAGTGTCGTGATCCAGTCATGACAACGCTATTCTCAGCCTGCGCTCCAGCTGGGTAATCAACTTTATTTTTTAAAATAATTTATATATTTTATATTCAAACTTGAAAACATGATGTGATTAACACTCAAGTCATTCAAGTCATCGTGTCTCAAGTCAAGTCAAGTCCCGAGTCTTTAACTTCCAAGTCCGAGTCAAGTCTCAAGTATTTTATTTTTTGTCAAGTCAAGTCACAAGTCATAAAAATAGCGACTCGAGTCGACTCGAGTCCAAGTCACCAAGTCACAAGTCCCCATGTCTGCTTCACACACATGTGAAAGTGTGACAAGAAACACAAGATCAAGTGAATTTCACTGCGAGAAAGAACACAAATGTTTGCAGTAAAGCGGAGTAGATTGTAAATTTGTTCATTTTGGAAAATATTATTATTTGTTACACATGTTTGTAAATATACACACAAAATTCAGGTCAAATTCTGGTAAAATTGTTACAAATTATAAACCATATATAAAATAAATGTAAAATAAAACAGTTAAAATACTTAAATTGAGTTTGACCCGATGTTGACAATCAATAAGAAACCTCCCTTTACTGACCATTTGTATAAACTTTTGCAGCCATTTCATAGTTGAACTGTTTATCTAAATGTGATTGAATGTTTCTAACATGAATGTTCTTCAAGCATCATGAATGAATGAAGAATAAACACCAACCTCTTTGTTCTTCAGGATCTTCAGTGTGTTTCATTCTGCAGGGTTCTGGATCACTCATGTTCTCACTGTCCTCTTTAATAAACTCAGTCTTTGCAGATTTCAGCTCTTCCTGATGCTCTGGGGTGCGTTTCCCGAAAGCATCGTTGGCCAACTATGGTCGCAAGTTCATCGCAATGTCCATTGAACTCTATTGGTAACGACGGAACTTGCGACCATAGTTGGCCAACGATGCTTTCGGGAAACGCACCCCTGATGCTCGTCTTCACTTGCAGCTGATGGGAATTTACAGCATTTATTGGAGAATTGCTGTGGGAGGAGCTTCACTGATGATGTGACTGCTGTGGGAGGAGCTTTACTGATGATGTGACTGCTGTGGGAGGAGCTGATCTGCCAAAATCTAAAATACATAGCTGCCAACATTTGAGTTTAGCTTGGAGTGAGATTTATTTTAGTCACTAACATTTTAGTAACTAAACTGAATTTTATTAGGTTTAGTGACAACATATTCTAATGTTTACATGGTACAATTTCTGGTAAGCTACGCTCTTTTATTATTTCAATTAAATTAAATTATTGCGATTTGATTTAATATTGACTAATTTAGATAAATATTAGGTAGGCTACACAAGATAGGCCTTAATTTTTCTCAAGAAAAAAAACAACAACAACTCACCTAATGCTGTAACAATTCAGAGAGCCCTATCAGCTGGTAGTATTATTTAAGGTTAAAAATAATTAAATATAATGCATTTTTTTTTATTATAATAACAACTTTATTTAATGAAATAAGTAAAAATATAATAAATATGTAATATAGAACACATATTTTGCTAAATACTCTCTATAGCTCTTTTTTTCTTGCCAACTACGTGCTATAGCCTATATTATGTTCATTAAATGGCTTTCCTGAGGTAAATGTGACATAAGTGTTCTCCAGCTATGTTATTGACCTCTTCACGCTGATGAAAAACACTGATTGATCGATATTATGTATGAGAAATTTACATTTCGGTAAGTTGTACTGTATCCTTCAACAGTGTTCGTGTTTTTTTATTAGCTAGAAGAGATGATCGGTTGGTTCACTAGGGATCTGTCACGTAACATTTACAAGCGCCAAAACGGTATTTATTGTTTGAATTTCGTAATAAAATAATAAAATTGACAGAATCTTAGAGCTGAGATTTTTTTATATCATAAATATAGCATTCAGCATCAGTTCAGGCAGGCCGCGTAGTCAAGCTCAGCTATCAGCTTATACCTATTCAGACCTAACAGCTGATCCGATTCCTAAGCACTCAATTGGTCCCTTTCAAGCAGGGCACCGTATTTAAATCCATTCTTCAGTCTGCCTGCTTGGCTGCTTCCACTGCATTTGTTGCAACCCACCTCCTCCCCTAGCTTCTCCTTTAACTTCTGTTTAACTTAATCAGTGTAATTCTTTTGTCATTGATGCATGCTCTGTTCTCAATGGGGGATTTGTTTTTGCTGCTTTCCCAGTTTAAATGGGAGACCAGGAGCTATACTTGACACAAGTGGTCCTGACTGAACTAACCTGCTCTGTCTAGTCTGTCGGTCTCCGTGTCCTCTTTGCTTCGCGATTTTTCTGCACGTGAGAAATTGGATGTGTGGCGTGAGAGCGTGTGAAAAGTGTCAATTGCTTGAGTCTCACGGTGAATGCGTGAGATTTGGCAGCTCTGAAAATATATCAGTTACTGAGTTTTTTTTTTTTTTTTTTGCTCATGGACAACAGAATATAATAATGTAAATTCTCCCAAATATAAATAATGGTAAGGAAAAACAGTTGAAAGCATAAACAGAAATAAACATAGGCTACATATAGTAATCATCAAATCCCCTCAGTCAGCTGACACCAATGAAATGAGCTTTAAGTGTCAATTCACAGGAGATCTGAAGACATCAGCATAATAAATGAGGTGAAAACAGGAACTATTGTCATGAAATAAAGAGTGTTTTCAGCAGATCTGTTAATATTGATGAGCCTCAGACTATCAACACTCATTCAACAAGCCATTCAGGATCATCAGCAGATCATCTCACTTTATTCTGAGTTTTTGCTGTTAGAAGCACATCATTTGAGTCATGAAAATAGTTCCTGTTTTCACCTCATTTATTATGCTGATGTCTTCGGATCTCCTGTAAATTGAAACTTAAAGTTCATTTCATTGGTGTCAGCAGACTGTATTTGTTGCTCACAATTTATATTTATTTAATCGTTTTTTTGAACAGGTTATTTTTAGTGAACTGGTTGAACCAGTACACTAGGTCAAAAGTTGAATGAACGAGTACTTATTTCTTTTCGATTTCTTACAGGTTGAGTTGTTGCCCATAACACGCTAGCATTCTGCTAATGACGTCAGCATTCTGACGTCATTGACATTTTAAAAGACTTTTTAAAGCAAATAAGTGACTCTAAAAAATCTAACACCCAGCAATGTGTAATTTCTTTGCATCTCCTTTCGAATACAACATTCAAATTACTAGACAAAAAATTATATCCTGAGAAAAGTGGATTTTGAGGGGTTTTCGCCATAGACCTCCATTCATTCTGCACTCGCCTGCGAGCGCCCCCGCATGGACAGAGACGTGTTACTGCAGCCAGTCCAGAAACCGGAAGTAAGCAGAGAGTGCAGATTCTCTTCCTATTAGACATTCTCTGATATACCTCAATTCGTGTCGCTGTACAGCCTCTATGAAGGTAAAATTATGCCATAAAGTATTGCATGCGCAGGGTAAGATTTGTGAAAGTGTACATAAGTTTGCAAGCGTAAATTAAATTTGCATGCGCAAGAGAAGATTTGTAAAGGTGTAAATCGCCTTTCAAGTGTAAGAAAAAAATATTTGCAGCATTTCACTGTTACTCGTAAGTGTAATTCATGTATTGTGAAGCTGCAGCTTCATGCTAACGCAAAATAAATATGATCTGTATTCCTCTGACTTCCATTTTTCCGCGCTTACACTTTTGGCACGGTTTTTACGCTCAAATACGGCCAAAAGTATTGCAGGCCCGTGAACAGCAATTTGCGACCGAAAACAACAGAGTTAGGAACTGCAAAACAGATTCACTGCATAAAATCAAACTTTGTGTAAAAAATAAACTGTTGCAAATGTCTAAATGTGTGCATAGGGCAACAAAGTTCCCGAAATAACCCGATTTGTACAGTTACGTCTTTCTTTTACCTGCGCTTCCAGTTTTGGCACGATTCTCTCACTCACTGAGTTTTGCAAGCGCGAAGAGGAGGGCGGGACCACCTTCATCATTTAGCCAATCAGATGAGCTTCTCGCTGACTCTAGGTTTACTCTTATCTGATTGGTTCAATAAACACGCCAGTCACCAGAACACATCTTTATCTTCATTTGGCTCAGAAACCTTCTGGTTGCCGAAATGGTACTTTTAATGCACACATACATGTTAAATAAATAGATAAATAGATAAATAAATAAATAAATAAATAAATAAATAAATAAGTCATGATTGCTTAATAACCTGTGCATCATTAGGCTGATTAAAGCTGACTAACATTCATACTGAATTTCAAGCTGGTGTTAACGTTACTGGATTGAAATGTGATATATTATATAGGCTAATCTGTTACACCACTGAGCAGATGTTAAACTTTACAATCAAAACATTTAATACCCATTCTTTATGTAATAATACAATTCTGATGCAGTGTTTTTCACATCATGTCTCTGTTCGTGGCATTTAACACTCAATTACATATTTTGAAATATTGTCTTGGTAGCACTGTCAATATTGATTCTGACTTAGTGATTACTTTCGTGTGACTGATCAAGCTATTATATGTAGCTAGTATAAATAACAAAATGCTTTCTCTGTGTCCAGATTTGACTGTAATGAAAAACTGATACTAAATCAACATAAACTCAACTTTGACAAAAAGTAACTAATTATGTCTGAATAAAAACCCAGCAACCAGGGAATATACAGCATCTTGATATGTTCATATATAGGGCTATACAGCCATCTAGTGGTTACACGATGGCATTGCAGGTGATAAATGGTGCATAATTTAGAGATGCTCTTAAATACACGAAAAAAATATAATTGTAACATAATAATAGTGGAATCCTCCCAATCAGTAGACAGGTGAAATTATGCATGCAGTAGTTCAGATAAAAAAAAAAAATTCTTAACACACCAGCTCGAAATTCATTATGGACTCATATAGTCATCCTAATGGTGCACAGCTTATTAAGCAATCATGACTTATTTGTTTATTTATTTGTTTATCTATTTATTTAACATGTATGTGTGCATTAAAAGTACCATTTCGGCAACCAGAAGGTTTCTGAGCCAAATGAAGATAAAGATGTGTTCTGGTGACTGGCGTGTTTATTGAACCAATCAGATAAGAGTAAACCTAGAGTCAGCGAGAAGCTCATCTGATTGGCTAAATGATGAAGGTGGTCCCGCCCTCCTCTTCGCGCTTGCAAAACTCAGTGAGTGAGAGAATCGTGCCAAAACTGGAAGCGCAGGTAAAAGAAAGACGTAACTGTACAAATCGGGTTATTTCGGGAACTTTGTTGCCCTATGCACACATTTAGACATTTGCAACAGTTTATTTTTTACACAAAGTTTGATTTTATGCAGTGAATCTGTTTTGCAGTTCCTAACTCTGTTGTTTTCGGTCGCAAATTGCTGTTCACGGGCCTGCAATACTTTTGGCCGTATTTGAGCGTAAAAACCGTGCCAAAAGTGTAAGCGCGGAAAAATGGAAGTCAGAGGAATACAGATCATATTTATTTTGCGTTAGCATGAAGCTGCAGCTTCACAATACATGAATTACACTTACGAGTAACAGTGAAATGCTGCAAATATTTTTTTCTTACACTTGAAAGGCGATTTACACCTTTACAAATCTTCTCTTGCGCATGCAAATTTAATTTACGCTTGCAAACTTATGTACACTTTCACAAATCTTACCCTGCGCATGCAATACTTTATGGCATAATTTTACCTTCATAAGCCTCCCCCTTACTGGACGCATCAGGAACAGCAGGGGCGTAAAACTGCTGGGGCGTAGATCTACCGGGCTCCAGGTCTGCAGCCTCCCCCTACTCGCCCTCATTGGCTGTGGGGGTTGGAGGCCGATGACGTCACCGCTCGCTCGCGGCTCGCGCCGTTTTTCGAGTCTTCTGAGGAGAGGAGAGGAGAGCGGTTCACGGTATTTCTCATATTTACACAACCATCACACACACTTTATACAGCTTGATTAAGCGACAGGCTCATTTCTGTATTGTTTTCATCGATCACAGCGATACTTGTGTCTTTTCTGGCGTCTTCCTTCTGAAATAAACATTTAGTGCAGCAGCAGCGAGCATGAGGAGAATATGTTGAGTTCATTCAGACCTGAGCGATTTTGTGTTCGTTTGTGTGATTGTCTCGATGTTTGAAGTGAGAACTGTTACTGAATGTCAAGTCAAAAGTTAAAGTTTGAGATATGTGAGGGGAATTGCTGCTGACGTCTATTACTAGCGTTCACATCTTTGGCAGATCAGATTTGTTGGAACAGAAAATACTTTGTAAATAAAACTTTGAACCAATAGTGAGCCATTTTAAACCTATACATAAATGCTTATAGAAATACGAATACAGTTTGATATAAGCTAGCTAGTAAACAATATTGTTTGTTTTGTGGTGCTCTAATAAAGGTTGTATGATCATTGTCAGTTGCTGCACACACAACTGTAACAATGGTCTAATTCAGTGTTTCTCAACTGGGGTGCCGTCTGACGAGAGCAGGGGTGCTGTGTAAAAGTCCTTAATTGTTTTTTTTTTTTTTCTGTCAATAAAAAAAAGTGAATAAGTATATTTAAGTGAATAAATCAATTAATATAGTCTATATGATGAATATCTAATGTCTGAAATAACAAATAAGAAAAAAAAAATCCATCCGCCCCCGCCCTCACTGACTTGTCAGCACGTCAACGTCTGTATGCGTAACGTTCGCAAGTGTTTTATTATCCTTAACAATTCGCGTGTGATGATGCGTGAGTAGTGTAAAATAATATGGACAGATTTGTTAAAAGAAAAGCTCCAGATGCTTCTGTACCATCTACTTCCTCATGCAGCAGTCCAGAGCGGGCCGCTGAAAGCAGCAGTAAGAAGAAGAAAAGACAGTATATCGACAATTACTTGTCATATGGCTTTATCTTTATCAGAGATCCATCATGTCCTCTTCCTCTGTGTCTGGTATGTGGGGAAAAATTGTCGAATGAATCAATGGTTCCTAGCAAACTGAAACGGCATCTGACAAAAAAAATCATCCATCTCTAGTGAGCAAGGATGCAGAATATTTTATTCGACTGAAAATGCAACATGAAAAACGAGGAAATTATGATGAAGAGTAGAAAAGTGTCTGAGAAGGCTTTAAAGGCAAGCTATCTTGTGGCTGAAATTGTAGCTAAATCGAAAAAAACCCACACGCTGAGACTGTAATCTTACCAGCATGCAAAGCCATCGTTAATTCCATGCTAGGCCCACAAGCAGCAAAAGAAATATCAAAGGTTCCCCTGTCAAACAATACAATTTGCAGGCGAATAAATGACATGTCTTCAGACATTGAAAGTGTGGTTTTGGAAAAAATCAGATCAAGCGGCAAATTTTCCTTGCAGCTGGATGAGTCGACTGACATTAGTGGGCACGCACAGCTTCTGCATTAGAGAAACTTTTTTATTTTGTAAATCAATGCCAGACAAAACAACGGGAGAAGAACTATATCGTGTGACAACAGAGTATCTTGAACAAGGGGGGTTGAATTAGAAGAACTGTCACAGTTTGTGTACTGATGATGCCGCTTCCATGACGGGGAGTACAAAGGGCTTCATTAGCAGAGTCAGAGCGCAAAACAAAATGTAGAAACTTTTCTAAGGGTGCCATGACAGAAAAAAGGTTGGGAAACACTGGTCTAATTACATTATTGCAATGTAATTGCAATTAATATAAAATAAAATAATAAAAAATAAATGTAGTTATTAAAATGTTGAACTATATTCATATGAACATTTTATGGTTTAGTAGGGTAGTTACCTGAGTGTCAAAAGTGTTTTTGTTTTTGCCATATTTTATGATTTATTCGTATAACATTGCGAGAAACAGTATTCAGGGCTCGAAATTAACTTTTTTACTTGGTAGCACTGGTGCTCCCAACTTCAAAAAGTTAGGAGCACCAGCAAAAATTCAGGAGCACCCATCAAAAATTTCGGAGCACCACATTTACAAATTATATATTAACAGATTTAATTTCACTGGGGCTTTACTCATCCTGTTGCCAAGGTTTGAAATTTGGTCTTCTGGCTCTATATCATCTCACCCCGATGATATTGGCACGATCTGTCATTTGCATACAATTAATCGCAACTTCGCAACTGCATATGCTATTGAGTTACTAAAATAATCTTTGTCAAATAATGACACCGTTTCCTAACTACACGCGACGCGACGACACGCGATAAAAGGTATCTTTTCCATGTTAATCAGAGTTTTTGTCCTAACCAGGCACGACGGCAACACGCGACGTTTCTAATTTAGAAACGGTTTCTATTTTTTTGCGACGTCGCGCTGGAACAACAAACACAAAGTGCGGCAATGATAATCTCAGGTACTGATCATGTGCTTTATTTAATGTTAAAAGCGTGAAATGTGACTTTGAATATCATTTAGTCTAGCTTTGTAGCTGTAAAAGCAACAATGGACATATTTCACCTCAGATCTTGAAATTAAACAAATGGAAACATGAACGTTAAAACTGTGAACAAACAAGTGTATTATTTGACAAAGATTGTTTTAGTAACTCAGTAGCCTATGCATTTTTAAATGGTGTAGCCTAACATTTGTGAATTAGATTGTGTAGCTACTTATCCATTTTCTTGCGAGTGCCGTCAAGTTTACTCTCTAGTGTTGTGCACTTGCCACGAGACTCCGCCCACACGCTGTTCTGATTGGCTGTGATTTTTGATTGACGTTGAGGCGTCTCACAGTCGAGTTGCGTCTAGTGTGGACAGACACACTGCCTGTCGCTGGAATTTGATCGCGTCGCGTGTAGTTAGGACTCGGTGTAAGGCAGGTGTGTGATTATCCCGGCAGACTATTTTATTTATTTTTTTAGCACAATTCACACTCACACTAGGGCAATTCCAGCGTTATGGACGTGACATTTGCAGTCAAAACTTGAATTTTTAATTCTCAGAAAATGCATTTAATACCAATATATTGTAAACATCTGTTTATATTTCCATACTACCTTAATAAAGGAGTCCAGACATTAGAAAAATATCAGTCTACGCATGCGTTTTATATTTAATATGAGGGAAATACACATGCGTTACGGACGTGACAAAAAAAATCTCTAACTTTTTGTTGCCAAAATATTTTTTAGTAATTCTGTGAATTACACTGCGCAAACCAAAAGTAATAGTACCCACCGAATGAAGAAGGGTTGGCTCTCCACAGAACATAAAATATTCATTTTATGTTATTTTTCGTTTTCGCATTTATGAGGAAAAAACAATGTTACGGACGTGACGTTACGGACGTGACCGCTCTCAAAGCGGCACTAAAATACTGCTTAAAACGTTCACAGAGACTTCAAACAGGCATTTAAAACACCAAATATTAAGGATTGGCATTATAAGCAAAAATAATATTCGATGTTTGTTCGAAAATCGTACCTCTCCCCCAACATGCTCACCGGTAAGACGCATTCACTCAAATCCAGCTCCAACATTACATTTGAGTAGGCATTTAGTCTCATATAAATGTTTAAATAAAATAATTGTATTTTTTATTTCATATGTTGATTATATGAAAGGATAACAGCATGAGTAAGATCATAAGATGCAAATATATCGGATACGGACCGTATCATACGGTAGGCTATATCAGTGGGCAGACATGATTTTGACCAATTCTTTAGTTTTTTTTTTTAGTTTTTTTGTAGAAAGCCTTTCTTTTATGTGAATTTCGTTTTGTATAAATTGTATCTTAATTTTAATCAATGTTTCATCAACCAATTGCCTGGATTTTTTTAAATAAGAAGAAAATAGGCTATAGCAGACAATATAATCAGGACACAGAGGCGCCGTCGCGTGAAGTGGAGCGCGCCTCATAAATGAACCGAAACTCCGCGTATAATGTAGGCTACTTGCCTCACATACCTGAGAAATATATCTATAGGACTTCTGAAATGTCTACTTTTAAACTACTTTTAAGTCGTGAGTCAAAACGATTGCAATATCACTGTTATTTTGTCAGCTTGATCGCGGGATTATGATGAATATTCATGTTTTAACCAAGAGGGAAAAACGCGACATCCCGAAGGAAGTATCCTATGGCTATAAGACATATGCTCTTAAAGTTGTACTGTATCATATACTACCTTCTGATATTCATATTTCGTTCTGTAACTGGCAGAGGAAGAGAAGATCCGTTAATGTGCGCTTTATCCGCCGCGCACTGAGGCGCTATACAGAAATATACCACGCCGTATTAAAGAGCGGTCTCTATTGTTTACATTTTGTTATAAAATAGACTGAATTTGAAAGTTGAGACATTTTTTCATATTAAAACTAACAAAGCACAAATATTATTGCGATTATTGGATATGCACTGAATATATGGTAAGCCTGAAACCGATCACAAGTGCATATGATTTGATGTGAAGCGTCCGTAACGGTCACGTCCGTAATGCATTATTATGGTTGTTCAAAGCAAAGTAGTGGAATGAAATGTCGATCCTAGTAAGCATAAACATAGTTTAGCTTTGCATATAAAGTTTCAAGTTATTTGCATTTATAATTGTTATATTATATAAACTTAATCTTTAAAACGTTACGGACGTGACAGAGCACTGAAGCGTCCAGACCTCTTTATTAAAGCCCTTATAAATTCAACAGGCAGTGCTGTTATGACCAAATTAGTATATTTATTTCTCAGGCATGCCTCCATCTTTCAGCAAAATGCTTTATGTTCAAATTAAGTTTTTAAAAGGGGGTCTTTGATACCTCTTTTGAAAGCATGAAATATGGCTGGTTGAAATTAAAATTTTAGCATTGTTGCTCACCTCATATGTGGTGGAAAAACAAGGCAATTTTCTTAAAATTTCTGATACAGCACAATAATACAGTATATTACAGACCTAAATGGACAACTTAAAAGGGGTTTTGATCTTTAGGTAAAAACTTTATTTTTTCAGGGTAAGGATGACCTTTGTGTGGAATTGCCCACTAATTCAGGAGAAAACAAATCTCGGAATGCTCCCGGTGAAACGTCGGTCTTCCGCCCTTTTTCTACCGTGTCAAATGATTTTAAATTAATATGCGCGAGGGAGAGAGAGCAAGACAGCGCTTGTGTTGTTTGAAGACGTGAGAGTGTGCGCGCGCGGCCCTGTCAAGCGCAGCAGTCATTCTATTCTATATCACTCCCCGATCAAAAGGCTTTGGCGGACGCCAAAAAAAATTCAATGCAGGAAAACCCCTGGATTGGACATCTAACGTTGGATAGAAGGATGGTCCGGCCATCGCGTATCAGCGCACATAAGGTACACACTGTGAAGTAATTTGCAAAAGTTTTTTTGAGAAATGGAAACAGGTAGCACCACAACCATTATTTTCACTCGCACAAATGCTCCCAAATATATTTTTAGGTCGCACAGATTAAATTTCAGGAGCATATGCGACCAAAATGGTCGCAATTTCGAGCCTTGAGTATTGTCTTTTAAAGGGTTAGTTCACCCAAAAATGAAAATTCTGTCAGTAATTACTCACCCTCATGTTGTTCCAACCGCGTAAGACCTTCGTTCATCTTCGGAACACAAATTAAGATATTTTTGATTAAATCAGAGCTATGTCTCACTCCTCCATAGGCTGCTATGTGACCGAAACTTGCTGGCCCAGAAAAGTTATTAACCCCCTGAGGTCGGCTGTCGCGCCGGCGCGACAGGCTAGTTTTTTTCCGTATGAGTGCAAAAAAATATATATATATCAGTGGGGATTTCTTTAAGACTGCAAGGGAAGCTCGGCTTCCCCTATAATGTCAAAAAAATTAATGGTCAAATATGTACTATTGTGTTAACATTTTATTGACTAAAAATGCGTTAGAAAATGTTAATCTCAAAGACGAGTTCGTTCAGAATCAGCTACATACAGCAGGTCGGCTGACTCGATCTCCTTCTCATACATTCCCGTAGCGTCACAGACAGCGCATTTCCCTGTTGAAGCCCAGCGTCCATTGACTTCAATGGGGCTGCTCTGAACTGTTTTTTTCAGCGCTTCGAAACTAGACGGTCATTGGATAAATGCTGCGATTATGTCCCGCCCACGGACGCTCAGCGTCTCTGGGGGTGAATGAGGAGTGGGCTGGCCCGGACTCCGGGCTTCCGCGTGATGATTGGAGGGGCTGCATCTCCTTTTGATTGACAGCGATTTCATACAATAAAAAGTCGCTGCCGCTGAAGCTATTGGAGCTCAGTCCCATCGCGGATTTTTCAAGTGATAGTCAAAAGATAAACTGCTGCTACCTCTTTCTTGGTATTTGCTTGTCGAAATTGCTAGCCATTTTTCATAATACATTTCACACAATTATACATTTATACCTTTATTATATTATTACTTATCCTATTATATTTTTTGTAATATTATTAGTAATAATTAAAACAATAATTATTAAAATAATAAAAAATAGCCTATATATTATTATTATTAGTATTATTATTATTATACTTTATTATATTGTTATTTATACCTTTATTATATTATTACATTTATACAATTATACCTAACTCTGCTGGCCATTGAGAGGACACACTGGTCAAGTCACTGGAAAAGACACCTATAGTTGGAACGATATAGGGTCACAGAGCGTTTTCTTGAAAAGGAACATTGGGCAGAATATACGTATAAATAAATGGACAATTTTTATGATGTAGGCCGAAAATGAGCTTCCCCTCTTTGAAAGACCAGCAGCCGCCACTGATATATATATATATATATATTAATTTTTATCTTATATGCTTGTGTTATACATCAATCGATCCTGTTTAGTGTGTATTTTTTTTGTGTATGCTCATAATAAAAACAAAGTGTTGTGCTTTTCGCCAAATAAAGAAAAATAAACATGATGCAAGTTCTGCCTACTCTCCGTTAGTGAAGTCAATTCTGAAACGCGTCCGAAAATGAACTGTAACTCAGCGAATACTCAGTCAAACAGGCATACAGTCACACAGGCATGAAGCTTGAATTCTCTTCTTTAAAATGAAGTCATTTTTATAAAAAACAAATATTCACAGTTTATGTAATATGCATGCAAAGAGAGAGATGTCAGTCGTTCTCATCTCAGCTCATTTAGTTTTAATGTGCTCCGCCCACGGAGAGCGCGCGCTATTCAAACGCAAATGTGAGGCGATCCAAACAAACCTGTGAAACGCCCACATCAGCTGGATAACACACACCGCAAGTTCACTTTCAGACTTATGTACTTTACGATGCTGTGAGGAATAATACTATCTTGATAATAATCCTGCAAAAATTTACCTCAGAAGTTCTGGAAGTATCATTTCGAGGAGCAAACGGATCCCGCTGAGGAATTAGGTCAGTTCTGTTTGCTTTGTTCTAATCTGAATGAATGAACGCAAAGATGCGTGCTGTTGTGGAGCTACTACAGCTGGCAAAAATACTGTTTAAATATGTATCGCGTTTCTGTGTATGAATGAATGAACGAACGCACAGATGCGTGCTGTTGTGGAGCTACTACAGCTGGCAAAAATACTTTTTAAATCTGAATCGCGAATACAAAGAAAGATTACACTGGAAATATTGTTACAATTTTAAATGTTGTTGTAATTGTATAACCTTAAAAAAACAAAACAAAAAAAAACATATATATATATATATATATATATATATATATATATATATATATATATATATATATATATATATATATATATATTAGTGGTGGGCCGTTATCGGCGTTAACGTGCGATAAAAAAAATATCGCCGTTAATCTATTCTCCAAGTTGGGTTGGGAGCTGGCTCAAGCTACACAAGCTATGATGACGCAATCTACCCGCGGCCGCGAGGAACACCCGGCTGCAACGCATCATATTCGTCGTCATCTTAAGTAAACACGGCTGAAAGTGAAAGCTGGTGTAAAAGATCGGTGCAACATTCATTATTTGGACTTGGTTGAATATATATATATATATATATATTTATATAAGGATAGATGTAAACAAAATCTTAAAAGGACATTATGAGCCTTCTCTTTAAATAATTTTATTATGCTTTATTAGTGACACATTTGGGAAGAGAATATATTCCAAATCTAAAAAAACATGATGAGAACAATTAACTGCACAATTCCTAGAAATGTTTACCTTGGATATTGTACAATTTGCAAGCAAAATTTGTGGAAAAAAACAAGAAACCAGTTATATATTGTCCTTGCATTCTTGTGGCTGAGTCACACACCTGAATGAAAGGCTCATTACGTATGCAGCCTCATTATGCGGGCCCCATTGACTCCGCAGGTGTGAATCACGCCCACCCGCATATGGCCTTTCCAAACAAAAAGTGTTTTACAAGATTTAAATCAATGTATTGTGTTATGTGAATGATTAGGCAGGATGATTTTCACATAATTTTGAAGAAAAAATTCTAGGCAACGTCATCCATTCGTCAAAAGTCTTATTTACATATATTTAGAATGTGTTTTATGGCCTTATTTCAGAAACTTTAGTTTTTTGTTTTTGAAAAAAACATGCATAAACATTATTCTATCAAAAATACAAACATGTACATGCAAATTGTTCACATATTATGGTAGCCCTGTTTGTGCTAAATAGAGTGAATTTACACCTTTGCCATTAATATGTTTATAAGCAACTGAAAAAAGCACAAATGTCAGGGCATGTCAGAACATCTCAAGGACCCCAAAAACCCCTCAGACCCCAGAGGGTTAAAGAGATCGTTAATATAGTCGGCGTTAATATACATGACTGGCGTCGGCCAATAGTGAGCCTACGTGGTGACGTGTAACACAGACGTGTAACACAGACGTGTAACACAGACGCGCTGCGCAAAAAGACTACGTGAACCAACTAGAGGCCCAGAAAGAAGGAAATGAAAAGTGGAATAAAGTCGTTATTTTTGTTTGTTTTTGCGCACAAAAAGTATTCTCGTCGCTTGATATACTTAAGATTGAGCCACTGGAGTCACTTGGACTATATTAACGATCTCTTTGATGACTTTTCTGGGCCAGCAAGTTTCGGTCACATAGCAGCCTATGGAGGAGTGAGACATAGCTCTGATTTAATCAAAAATATCTTAATTTGTGTTCCGAAGATGAACGAAGGTCTTACGCGGTTGGAACAACATGAGGGTGAGTAATTACTGACAGAATTTTCATTTTTGGGTGAACTAACCCTTTAATATAGTTGTCTTTCAGTATAGTTCAGTATAGGTTTATAGTCATATATCCTGACTCAAATAATGTGTTTCTAACAGCAAACACTCTGAATAAAGTGAGATGATCTGCTGATGATCCTGAATGGCTTGTTGAATGAGCGTTGATAGTCTGAGGTAGCAATTCAAAAGCATAAGGACCCGTCTACTTTCTATTCGCTCTCGCGGTACTTTGATGTCATTTACTGATCGGTCTGTGCAGCGCCGGTTCAAGTCGAACAAGCCTATCATCAGAGAAGCTCCTCCCACTGTAATTCATCATCAGATCAGCTCCTCCCACTGCAATTTTCCATTAAATGCTGTAAATTCCCATCAGCTACAAGTGAAGGCGAGCATCAGAGCATCAGGAAGAGCTGAAATCTGCAAAGACTGAGTTTATTAAAGAGGACAGTGAGAACATGAGTGATCATGATCTGTTTTATTTTACATTTATTTATATATGTTT
Source organism: Leucaspius delineatus (assembly GCA_023718395.1). Lineage (NCBI taxonomy): Eukaryota > Metazoa > Chordata > Actinopteri > Cypriniformes > Leuciscidae > Leucaspius > Leucaspius delineatus. The sequence goes on from CM043356.1 coordinate 9,825,296, forward strand.
ACAATTTGTAACAGTTTTACCAGAATTTGACCTGAATTTTGTGTATATTTTTTACAAACGTGTATAACAAATAATAATCATTCCAAAATGTACAGATTTACACTAGTCGCTTTACTGCAAACATTTGTGTTCTTTCTCGCAGTGAAATTCACTTGATCTTGTGTTTCTTGTGTCACACTTTACATGTGTGTGAAGTCGACGTTTAGTGTGAAACGGCTCTTAATAATTAAAACATTTTAGTAGTTTTTAACATAACTATATATCAATCTAAAAGTTTGTGTCAAAATATGGCAGTATTGTGTATTTTAATGTTCATTTCATGTTAGATAGTTGTGTCATTGATCAAATATATTTAATAGTTCTCACGACAGAAACAAGGGATTTGTGCCTATAATGTTTACAAAATAATAACTGGAAGATCAGTGAACTTCATTCATGGAAAGTTTTCAGTGACGTATAGTTAATTTATAAAAATACATAAATTATTGTAATATTTTAAAGCAGTTGTCTGTTACATCTGGGATTTTTATCACCATTCACTTCATATTTCTCTCTTTTAATTATTTTGATTATTTAGAAAATTTGAAAATGAGTTTTTCTTTGATTTCAGACCCGATGAAAGGGAACGAGGAGAGTAAAGAACTGAGTGAAGTGAAGAAGGAGAGTGAAGAACTGAGTGAAGTGAAGGAGGAGAGAGAAGAACTGAGTGAAGTGAAGGAGGAGAGTGAAGAACTGAGTGAAGTGAAGGAGGAGAGAGAAGAACAGAGTGAAGTGAAGGAGGAGAGTGAAGAACTGAGTGAAGTGAAGGAGGAGAGAGAAGAACTGAGTGAAGTGAAGGAGGAGAGTGAAGAACTGAGTGAAGTGAAGGAGGAGAGTGAAGAACTGAGTGAAGTGAAGGAGGAGAGTGAAGAACTGAGTGAAGTGGAGGAGGAGAGTGAAGAACTGAGTGAAGTGAAGGAGGAACATCATGTCAAACCTGGAGAAAAACCTTTGAGTCGCTCAAAGACTAAAAATACATTTTTAAAGAAAAGAAGAGCCAATAAATCTTTCACCTGCACTCAGTGTGGGAAGAGTTACACATACAAACAACATCTTGAGTGTCACATGAGAGTTAACATCGGAGAGAAGCCATTCTCATGTGATCAATGTGGGAAGAGTTTCAGTCATTCTTCATCCCTTAATGTTCACATGAGGATCCACACTGGAGAGAAGCTGTTCACATGTGATCAGTGTGGCAAAACATTTCTCTGTACATCACACCTGAAGAGACACCAGAGAGTTCATACGAAGGAGAAGCCACATTCATGTTTTGTGTGTGGAAAGAGTTTTTCACAGCTGCAAACTTTACATAGACATGAGAAAGTTCACACTGGTGTGAGAGAGTACATGTGCTTTGAGTGTGAGAAGACTTTTACTAGAGCTGAACATTTAAAACGGCACCAGAGAATTCACACTGGAGAAAAACCTTACAAGTGTTCACACTGTGACAAGAGATTCAGTCACTCATCATATCTGAAAACCCATGAGAGGATCCACACTGGAGAGAAGCAGCACACGTGTGATCAGTGTGGAAAGAGTTTCTCTTTTAAAACTCAACTGAAGCGACACATGAAGATCCATGCAGTGGAGAAGAGTCTGAGATAACGGTAAGTTGTTCATCTTTATGTGCTGAGCAACAAAAGCTGTTTTTCCACGTTCAGAAAAGGTTCCAGTTGTGTTTCCACTTGAGCTGGTATGGCACGGCACAATTACAAACCGTCCTCGGCCCTGAACTCTCAGCACACTTTGCTAACCGTGCCGAACCGTGATGGTAGTGTGTGTGTGTGTACTAGTAGTGGAAATTTTCATTCTTTCCAGAGAATCATTCATTTTCAGTTCGTTCACCAAAATGATTCGTTCATTGATTCGTTCAGTGACAATTTCTTCATATTACATAAATACGCCAACAGGGGGTGAAAAAGAGTGTCTTATGTGTTTTGTCTTAAGTCAACAAAAATATTTACTTGTAAACAAAAAATATTTGGCTTTATGAAAATGTGTGCCTAATTTATTCATAATAAAATAAGTCGAAATAAGTGGTTCAGATGACCAAAGCACAAGGTTTTCTTCCATAATTAACATTTTAGCTACTCGTCCACAGAGCTACTCGGTTCACTGAGCTGCACATGCGCTGCTAATAGTGGAGGGAGGGATTTCAGTGAACGAGGAATATGAGTCAGTGGATTACGTGAACAAGAATGATTCGTTAACCTAAAAGATTCTTTCAAAAAGAACGATTTGTTCACAAATGTAACATCACTAGTGTGTAGTGACATCGCCACTCAGGATTGGTCACTTGTCTGTTGCATGGTTAAACGATGTTAACCTGTTAAAGGAGAAGTTCACTTTTAAAAAAACTTTTGCTGATAATTTACTCACCCCCATGTCATCCAAGATGTCCATGTCTTTCTTTCTTCAGTCGAAAAGAAATTAAGGTTTTTGATGAAAACATTCCAGGATTTTTTTCACATATTATGGATTCCATTGGGACTCAAACGGTTCAAGGTCCAAATGACAGTTTCAGTGCAGCTGCAAAGGGCTTTAAACGATACCAGACGACGAATAAGGGTCTTATCTAGCGAAACGATCGGTCATTTCAAAAATAAATAAAAAAGTTGAAGTTTTATAAGCACAAATGTTCGCCTTGCTCTGTTCTTTGATGCGCGTTCGTGACGTCACCTAATACGCAATTACGTTGAAAAGGTCACGCTTGAAAAATTAAAAAAAATTATTTTTGGCTTTTTAATATTAAAACACCCAGGATACGCACACGAAATGGGCATTTTAAACGATAAACTGACACAAATACATTTGAAAATGTGTATATGGTCCTCCTTCCGCACATTTGTAAACACATCAAACTTGACCTTTTCAACGTGATTGCGTATTACGTGACGTCACGAACGCGCATCACAGAACAGAGCAAGGCGAACATTTGTGCTTATAAAACTTCAACTTTTTTATTTATTTTTGAAATGACCGATCGTTTCGCTAGATAAGACCCTTATTCACCGTCTGGTATCGCTTAAAGCCCTTTGCAGCTGCACTGAAACTGTCATTTGGACCTTGAACCGTTTGAGTCCCAATGGAATCCATAATATGTGAAAAAATCCTGGAATGTTTTCATCAAAAACCTTAATTTCTTTTCGACTGAAGAAAGAAAGACTTGGACATCTTGGATGACATGGGGGTGAGTAAATTATCAGCAAAAGTTTTTTTAAAAGTGAACTTCTCCTTTAAGCTGCAACCCCACTTTTTAAAAATCCCCAGAAATGACATACCCAAACTGAAACAGATACAGTTCATGAACCCTTTGTACTAAAAGCACAAGTATGATCTCATTTGAAAGCTGACACCGGGCAGTTTATTGTAAATATAGAATTAATTATTGTCATAATGAAAAAAAATTGTTATAAATAGCTTCAAAGTTTTGTAAAGTTATTAGAAATTTATTTTTATGAAACATCCTCATGAAAATAAAATTGAAGTTGGCACTGTAGCAATCTAGAAATGGATTACAGCTAAAGCCACGTCTAAACATTTTATGTTTAAAATCTGAAGATAATAAGTCTAAAACTCTGTATTTAGTTAATTTTTTCAAGACCATGTCAAATGACTATTTTGATTTGACTCTAAAATGCAACTTATGTTTATTCAGCGAGGTGAATATTAGATGGGTTCACTCCTCCCGAAATTACCTTGTGAGCTTCACTAATTGTTTATTTTCATGATCGACTTCAGCAATTAGTTCTTGCATTCCTACTTATTTTAAGCTTGTTTTGATCATCAAAAACAATTTAAGAAAATTAAACATCATGATACTGAAGAACAAAGAGATTGCCGTTTATTCTTGATTCTTTATTCATTCGTCATGCTGACGCTCACCAGATTTACAATGTTTCAGGTCAAGAATAAAAAAAAAGACTAATTAAATATTAAATTATTTTGACTCAGGCCAAACATGCTTAAAAACACCTTTTACAAACTATTGCAAATGTGTTATTGAGGGTAATCAATCAAATGCAATCAACAAATCATTTAAAATCATAAATATTAAGTATATGTATAATATGTGGGTTTTAATACATTTTCAGGGCTCTTTTTGTTTTTTGCATGGATTGCTCAGCTAAACAGGTGAATAAGAGACGATCAATTACTAATATTTTATTATTATTATACAAAAGTCTCATTAAAACAGCTACAAATGTTTAAAACTGATCAGAGATCAGGCAAAACCCATAGACACTTGTTCAGTGGTTAACTGCATGATGGGTTCACAGAGATCATTGACCTTTCGAAACGGTTATGATCATTGAAATTTCGAAATGGTTATCTGAAATCACATGACTTTCGCAGTTTGATGCACGCTCTGAACCAACACAAATCTGAACATGATTTGAAACAAAGATTCATAAAGGTGTCTGAGCTTCGTGAAGCAGTGTTTCGAAAGCGCCCATCACAACTTTAAATACATGAGTAAGACATGATTAGCAAGTTGTTTGCATAAAATAGTCCATTGAAACTGTTTTAATGTTTCTTCTAGACCTGATGGACATGAAAAAGAAAGAAAAAACAGAAGCCAAAAAAGGTCTCCTGCCCTCAGTGTAAGAAACGCATCACATGAAAATCAAGTCTGAAGATTCACATGAGAGTTCACACTGGGAAGAAGCGAAATGCTGGAAGTCCTTCACTATAGACAATGAACTGAAAAAGCACCAGAAAATTCACACTGGAAAAACCTTTGGAGGCAAAGTTCAGGAGCTGAAGAAGAGACCATAACACTTTTCAGAGAGACATGAATCTGATATTTTTAACCCATTCTTCATTGTTTTTCATCAGAACATCTAGTGTCTCTTCCACTTCTACTCTTGTAAATGCAATATATACTTTCATGTAGCTTTGAAACTGAACTCTTTTCTTCTCTTCTTCTCTTTAGATGCTTTGGCTCTTGTAAGTCAGTAAAGAGAGAGATCTATCTCGTTTACATAATGTTTGTATTTGCTTCAATGATTGATTAAACTCTTTACTCATTTTATCAACATCTCATTGTTATTGTCCATTTTTTATTTTCTGCAGATTCTGCTTGAATCAGAAATAATTTTAGTTCTGAAAGTCACAAAGTATCCTGATATTATTGCTTTTTGAGCTTTCCATGTTTTAAATTTCTCAATAGAGCTTTTAAATGCCTACCATACCATACCATCTCAGGCCAAGGCTAGATTCTGGCTGTTACAAATCAGCTTACCATGTAAACAGGTACAGTAAATGCACGTTTATTCTGGTTCTCTTTCAGAATCGTTAGGTAAAAAAGCGTTCCCTTTCATTTAACTATGCCTTTAGGGTTCGACAAATGTTGATGTTCCTTATTTAATACAGTGTAACAACACTGTGCTTGTTAAATATTTGTAAAAGATTTAAAATACTGTTTTAAAGGTTTAAAATTGCGTAATTGGTACCCAAGATATTTCATTGTTTTTGTCAGTCTTTGAAAACTGATTTTGACAAGTAAATCCTTTGTTTCTAAAATTTCTAAAACCTAAAATTTCAATTCCACTGCATTAAAAACTGGTAGTTCAATGAACTAAAAGTTTTCAACTAAATGTATTTGAAATCTTAAGTACATTAAACTTAAAATGTGCTGTTTTTTCAACAATACGAAATTAACTTTTTTAGGGCAACGAGTTTCCATAAATTTTTTAAGTTCAATCAACCTGTAAGGGCTTACAGTGTATAGACTAAGATATTATCAATCAATAATACCCACAAGTAGTCTATATTTTCCACAATTAGCTCATAAAAATAAGGTGCTTTTTGTCTCAACTGTACCGATATGTGGTGCAGTTGAGACACCCACCAAATAAATAGGGCACAGAATAACGTTTGTGGTGATACCAGTTACGTTTAACAGTCACATAAGTCAAGTCAAGTCATCTTCATTTATATAGCGCTTTTAACAATGTAGATTGTTTCAAAGCAGCTTTACAGAGATAAGCGTATAATTTAAGGTAACAGAGATTGTTTTGGCTTTATAGCAGAGTTAAGTTATTTTCCAGCTAAAGTTAGTTTTGATTGATTCGCTTCATGATCATTTGTTTTTAAATTAGGGGGCCGCTAAGACGACACCATTCCCTCTACACAGACTTCAAACGCGAACCTGTGAGAAACACTGATGGCGTTCACATGCGCATTTAGAATGGGTTCTATAGTTATGTGCGTTTGAATATACGCAGGTTTGGAATTCCCTACAAGCCAAGCCTAAACAAAGTACTTGTCTTTCCTTATAAATTTTGATAAAGAATTTTATTTTATTTTGTTGCTTTGGGGTAGGAACGCGAAACGAATTTTCCCGACAACGCCTTATCTGTATAGTGGTAGAGGGATCCTCCATAGGGAGAGACTAGTTGGCACTTCAGCACTGCGTTGTCATCGGCCCAGGCGAAGGTCCTTCATCAGATCTGGATACGGCCTGGATCCGGCAGGCGGAGCGAAAACCTCGGGATAAACACAGACACTAAAATTAGCGTAGATGCCATTCTTCTCATGATGTAATGAGTACATCAGGATTTATGGGAAGTGTTCCCGGTTCCGGCTGACCTAATTTATGCAGCCTAACATTAAATTATAGAAGTCTATAATGTATTATGTGAATGCTAGGTCAAAGAGATGTGTCTTTAATCTGGCTTTGAACTGACAGAGTGTGTCTGCTTCCCGGACAATGGTAGGAAGACTGTTCCAGAGTTTTGGTGCTAAATAGGAAAAGGGTAATATAAGGATAATAAGCTATTCATTGTGGAAAGTGCATGGTGAAGTGAACGTCATACCTTAGAAAAAAAACTTTTCCCGATTTCTTCGGGTCGGAGATGCGTCCATTGTTCAAATTTCCCATGATCAGAGAGGACACTAATACGCATGTGCACAGCAAAAATCACAACTTGTGCTTGCTGCGAACGCAAGTTATTTTTAAGGTGTCTCAACTGTACACAGTCTACCCTACATACTTGCACGGTGGGTGACGCACAGAAGCTGGGGGAAAACGCGGTTTGTCGAACCATTTGCAAGGGTCTGCACTCTGCAGGAGGACATGAATAGTTTCATTAATAGTGTTCCCTGGACATTTATCGACAATATCCATAAAAGAGGGGTTTTATAAAATTGCCGATAAGATATATTGATAGGGTGACATCACATGAACACATTTTTTTTTCTTTTTTTCAAAAAGCAAATTTCACAAATGTACTATACAATATAATACATGTTAAGAATTATTTAAAATCTTTTTTTATTATTATTCTGTTAATCTTATGATAGGATTCCCTAAAGTCATTGCTACATGTATGCAGTCTATTGCTCCAATCTCCACTGCTCTAGGGAACATGAGGCAGATTATGTTAATAGGAAGTCCTATCACAGCCTTAATGTTCAGGTAGAGATGATGTGAGATGATTATATTCTGTGAGATGAATCTTTAAATTAATAGTAACATTAACAGATATAACAATGATCTACTAAACATTTCATCTGCAGACGACTTGTGGTCATGAACACAAGTTTGGATGCCAAATGGCCTGGCTCCAGTGCTTGTCTCACGAATTTTCCGTGAGTCTGTGTTGTGTCAGCACTTTGAGGAAAGCAAGTTAAATTTGGTACAGTACAAAACACTGTTAATTTGCACTGAGAAAAACCTACACAATAACCCCCTATCATATGACCCTCAGACAGGGCCACAGCACCGCTTCAGTGTGGCCCTCAGTAAAACCAGAGTGAAGACAGAGATGACCTTTGGCCTCCTACAGGCACATTTCAACTGTGTTCGGCGCTTCAGAGTCACCAGAGCGGGCATCACAGATAGTGGCTGCATGAGCCATTCTGCACAATATAGCCACCAGTAGAAAGGAGCGAGAAACACCATAAAACCAGCTTCTCCCCGATGAAACTGACCTGATCACACTTGACCACCCAGCTGGAGCAGATGTAGATACAATCACCATACAATATTACACTTAATAAAAGCACACTGAAACTGCAGATAGGCCTCAAACTGTTTTATTGGTTTTGTGGGATGGGAGGGAGAAAGAGAGCAAGAGAAAGTTGCATTACTAAAGTGTTACTCATACTGTAAGTTCACATACTGAGATCAGTTTTATCCAGCTGTTTGATCTCCAATTTTTTTTTTTTTTTTTTTTTGGAGCCTCCTCAGCTCACAGTCCACCAGCTCCTTTAGTGTGCAGTCTAGTTCAAGTCTCCTTTAGTGTGCAGTCTAGTTCTAGACTCCTTTTGTACAGGGCCCTGACTGAGTCTGTTCCCACCTGAAACATAATTCCACCACAAACATGATCATTACAAGTTTTCTGGAGGCTATCGGCATTATATATTATAAAAATAGGCTATATGCTAGGCTATATTACACATATAGGCTACACATACATACATCATTTTACATAAATATAGAGCGTAGGCTATTTGTTTAACTTACACATTAACAATCAGCAATCTTTCTCCAACAGTCTTCTCTTGCTTTGGCCGCAGAGACCGTATTGTTTCGAGGTTGAAATACATATTTAAATTCATCGTAATTATGAATGATTATCTCTTGCTCCTCCACGGAAAAATATATCGCTCTTGCTTTACCCGTGATTGGTTGTTCAGTGTCGACGTCACTCTTTTATGTGCACGCGCGCGTGAAGTAATCATAGCTTAAGGATCAAAGCCTGAGTTGACAGAGAAAGTTGATGAGCTGCATCATGGTACCAATAAAGCCTGATTGCATCGGTTTGGGAAAAAAACAATCCTGTAACCCCGAGTTTGTTCAACTACCATCATGGTACAGGCCCCAGTTCATGGTATTTCTCATATTTACACAACCATCAAACACATGTTATACAGTTTGTTTAGGCCCACATCATCATAAATGAAATAAAACCATGCCAATCTCTAGGTATGGTGAAGGGTATGTGATGATGTGGGGCTAGTTTAATTCGAAAGGCCAAGGAAACTTTATGCATAATATCCATGAAATAACTGGCTTTTAAAAATAAAAATCTGCCTGCCTCTATTGGAATTTAACATAGTGGTGTCCTGACTTGCACCGCCATGTTTTTGCACATACATATTTTGCAAATATGTTTTGGATTTGGAAAAAAAAAATCCAATCCAAAATCCAAATCCATCAATTTTTGCACCTTCCTTGTATGTCAAGGAAGAACATTTATGTAAGGTACATTAATCATTCACAAGAAAATAATTAAAGGTTGGAGTTTTCTTAATTTTTTTAATTAAGGCAATAAGATCAATTTCCAATATATATATTTTTTTATTCCCCTTTTTAGCCAACTTTAGCATGGCTGTGTTCACTTATGCTAAGCACTTAAACATAAACTCAAGCCTGGGGGGCCCAGACCCCTCAGTCCTGCCCTGATCATATTTATTTGTGCTATTGTTTGTAATTTGTTTATTTGTTCTTTTTACTTGCACTGTTTACTTGACTTTATATTTATTAAAATACTTTTTTTTTTTTGTGGGTCCAGTGAATTTTCTTTGCAGGGCAAGTAAAAATCTGAACCAGAATGAACCTGTAGAAAAGCTTATTTGTGTTGAGCCCTGCAAATATTGGGACCTGCCTCTTTTGTTATAAAATAAAGTTTTGTTACGTGGAAAAAATAAAGTAATATTAAAACTAGGAATTTCACTTGGCCCGCCCTACATCTCAGAGCTGGAGCTGGTGTTGTTTAAAGTTCATAGTAATTGTTCTGACTTCATGAAGCCTCATGGTGTGAATGAAACATCAAACTGACTAGAACAAACTCTTTGAAATGTATAAATGATACTGGAAATCAAGGGTGAAACTGTTAATAATGTAGACAGACAGCGGTCTCATTCAATGTCAGTCATGTGGGTGAAATATAATTTATTAGGCATTTAAAAGCCACCTTACCGTGGTGGAGGGGTTTGAGCACACAAACGACCCTAAGAGCTATATGCCCCTGGTAGGGTCTCCCAAGGCAAACAGGTCCTAGGTGACGGGTCAGACTAAGAGCCGTTCAAAAACCCTTTATGATGGATTTAACATCAAGGACCGTGACGGCGCCCGGGATGGCGCAGCCGGGGCCCCACCCTGGAGCCAGGCCCAGGGTTGGGGCTCATTTGAGAGCGCCTCGTGGCAGGGCCTCCCCCCATGGGGACGTGGAATGTCACCTCGCTGGCGGGGAAGGAGCCTGAGATTGTGCGTGAGGTTGAGAGGTACAGACTAAAGGTAGTCGGGATCACCTCTACGCACGGCTTGAGCTCTGGAACCACACTCCTGGAGAGAGAATGGACTCTTTACCACTCTGGGGTTGCCCATGGTGAGAGGCGGCGGGCTGGTGTGGGTTTGCTTATAGCCCTCCAGCTCAGCTGCCATGTGTTGGAGTTCACCCCGGTGAACGAGAGAGTCGCTTCCCTGTGCCTTCGGGTCGGGGATCGGTCTCTTACTGTATTGTGCGCCTACGGGCCAAACGGCAGTGTAGAGTACTGGGCCTTCTTGGGCTCCCTGGGAGGGGTGCTGGAAAGTGCTCCAACTAGGGACTCCATAGTTCTACTGGGGGACTTCAATGCCCACGTGGGCAACGACAGTGACACCTGGAGGGGCGAGATTGGGAAGAACGGCCCCCCTGATCTGAACCCGAGCGGTGTTCTGTTATTGGACTTCTGTGCTAGTTACAGCTTGTCCATAGGAACACCATGTTCAAGCATAAGGGTGTCCATCAGTGCACGTGGCACAAGGACACCCTAGGCCGGAGGTTGATGATTGACTTTGTGGTCGTTTCAACTGGCCTCCGGCCGTAAGTCTTGGACACTCGGGTGAAGAGAGGGGCGGAGCTGTCAACTGATCACCACCTGGTGGTGAGTTGGATCTGATGGCCGGAGAGGAGGCTGGTCAGACTGGGCAGGTCGATGATCAAGGGAGTCTGGAGATATTGAGTCTGAGTGGACCATGTTCTCCACCTCCATTGTCGACGCAGCCATTCGGAGCTGTGGCCATAAGGTCTCCGGTGCCTGTCGAGGCGGACACCGCAAGGGATGCTGTCAAGCTGAAGGAGGAGTCCTATCGAGCCTGGCTGGCTTGTGGGACTCCTCAGGCAGCTGACGGGTACCGGCAGGTAGGGCTGGGCGGTATGAGAGTATATATCGTTACCGCGGTAGAAAATGTCAATGTAACAGATTTTTTTCATTACGTGTATACCGCGACATGTAAATAAGTGGGCGTGGTTAACTCACATGCAGCGTGCGTGAGACTGAGACACTGAGATTTGTCAAAGAAACACGGAGAAAACAGATCAAGAGGATCCACAAAGGAATTTTATAAAGCGTTGTTGTTAAAGTGATATTTTCGAGGGGAAAGGCGCAGCAGTCAACTAGAGCAGTGTTTCCCAAACGTTTTTTCTGGGGACCCACATTTTAAAGTCGATAAATCCTTGTGACCCAATAAACATTAGGCCCATATAGTTCATATATCACGAAGAGAATTTATGCATTAACAAAATATGTATGACCATTTTTAAGGTCAGTTAAGCTTCCACTTAACTATTTAAAAGAGATACAGATATTTGACAAAGCACATTTTTTTTTATTTACCTGTTGTTGACAATAAGTAAAATGCAGAGGTGAAATGAGAAAGGAAGAGTTGACAGGGCATCTCATTGTTTTCATATTCTCATCATTTCAGTGTACACAATTTATACTTAATGAGACTAAGTCCCAAGGCGTATACTGACGCTTTTGACATTTCGTCCACATGCAACGCACATGGCACCCTTTAGCGTCAATATGAGACGCAGATAGATATGGGCCAGAAGGCGCCTCCTAGCGGTCTAACCCTACCCCTACCCATAACCTGTGCGCCTCATATTGACGCTAAAGGGTGCCATGTGCGTTGCATGTGGACGAAATGTCAAAAGCGTCAGTATATGACGCCCTAGGATGAGAACGCGTTTATAGCACACTGAAAAATAGTGCTCGACTTGGTGACCCATACAAAATCTCCCGCGACCCACTTGTGGGTCGGGACCCCGCCTTTGGGAATGACTGAAATAGACAGTGCAACACCCGTAGGCTACAGTTTAGAAGAGTGCACGATCGCAACGGGGAAAAGCATGAAGCTTACTTGACAACAACAGTTCATATATCAATATCGTTACGAATAGAAATAACCTTAAATAATATATAGTTATCTTATTCTGCATCTTTCCATCTCTTATGTATAGTTACTTTTTAAACACGAAACTCGCATTCAGTCTGACACGCAAGCGGTTGCCGTGGTAATGAACAACCTGCGAATAATCCTGTATCTGAGGCAAAATTACTAAATATGCTGCGCAAGTTATATATTTCTAACTCCAAACAATTGGCCACTGAAACAGCTGATAAAATCTTGCTTTGATTCAATGCGTGATTACAACTTGTCACTCAAATTAACCGATCGCATTTTACTGATACAAAAGACACGCGCGTGCATACGCACTGAGAGGGAGCACGGTGTATCAGTGTTCACCGAGCTATGGAAAAATAATGGCGCAATTACAAGGTGTGTATAATTTACACTACTTAGTCAACACTAACAGTAGCTTCTGTTCGGTTTTCATACTGCTGTTCTCCTTTCATACTGCTGTTCTCCTAGTCACTTTTGAACTTGATTAACTTGACGCTTCTGAACATCTCTTGATTAAAGCTTTAGGTGACGGGTTGCCAGATATCACAAAAAGAGCAAAACAAGCCCTTTAAAACGCAGTATAATAAGCAGACATGGCAAAACATATCCTACCAAATTAAAAGGAAGTAACCAATTTATTATGAATAGAACAGTTCTATATAAAATATTCAGATATTATAAACTGAATGATGAAGTAACATGAGATTGAAAAATTATTCAGCAACACTTTATTTAAAGTTTAATTGCACTTATGAGTTAGCCTATATTTAATATCAAAGTTGGGGGCAGTTCATCTAACAGTTGATGAGAGTGTTTGCTATACTTAGCTATTAAAAATAGTTTACCAAAGAAATAATTTACCAAATAAAAGAAAAGGAAAATTCAAATAAAGTGAAGTAGCCTACTTTTCATTTCTAAATTATTTGCGATTATTTATTATACAAAGCCCTTTTTGTCATATAATAACTACATATACAAATAACTATATCGTGAAATATATCGTTACTGTGAAATAAAATTAGTCATACCGTGAAACACAATTTTGGTCATACCGCTCACCCCTACCAGCAGGCCAAGAGGACTGCAGCCCGGGTGGTTGTGGAGGCAAAAAATCGGCTTGGTGAGGCCATGGAGAAGGACTATCGGTTGGCCTCAAAGAGATTCTGGCAAACCATCCAGGGCCTCAGGAGGGGAAAGCAGTGTCCTACCAACACTGTTTACAGTGGAGATGGGCAGCTGTTGACCTCGAATGGAGATGTCGTCGGACAGTGGAAGGAATACTTCGAGGATCTCCTCAATCCCACTGACATGTCTAGACGACTAGACGACTCGTCTATCACCCAAGCTGAAGTCTCCAAGTTAGTTAAGAAGCTCCTCGGGGGCAAGGCACCAGGGGTGGATGAGATCCGCCCTGAGTACCTCAAGTCTCTAAATGTTGTGGGGCTGTCTTGGCTGACACGCCTCAGCAACATCGCATGACGGTCGGGGACGGTACCTTCGGGCTGGAAGACCGGGGTGGTGGTCCCTCTTTTTAAGAAGGGGGACCGGAGGGTATGTTCCAACTACAGGGGGACCACACTTCTCAGCCTCCCCAGGAAAGTCTATACCAGGGTACTGGAGAGGAGAATACGGCCGATAGTAGAATCTCGGATTCAGGAAGAACAGTGCGGTTTTCATCCCAGACGAGGAACACTGGACCAGCTCTATACCCTCAGCAGGGTGCTGGAGGATTCATGGGAGTTTGCCCAACCAGTCCACATGTGCTTTGTGGATTTGGAGAAGGCATTCGACCGTGTCCCTCGCGGCATCCTGTGGAGGGTGCTCTGGGAGTATGGGGTCAGGGGCCTTTACTAAGGTAAATTTTTTATCGGTCAATCTACATTCCTACTCTCACATATGTTCATGAGCTGTGGGTCATGATCGAAAGGACAAGATCCCGGATACAGGTGGCCTAAATGAGCTTTCTCCGCAGGGTGGCTGGGCGATCCCTTAGAGATAGGGTGAGAAGCTCAGTCACTCGGGAGGAGCTCAGATTAGAGCCGCTGCTCCTCCACATCGAGAGTGGTCAGCTGAGGTGGCTCGGGCATCTGTTCCGGATGCCTTCCCGGGAAGGTGTTCCGGGCGCGTCCCACCGGGAGGAGGCCCTGGGGAAGACCTAGGACACGCTGGAGGGACTATGTCTCCCAGCTGACATGGGAATGCCACGGTGTCCCCCCGGAAGAGCTGGAGGAAGTGTCTAGGGAGAGGGAAGTCTGGGCATTTCTGCTTAGACTGCTTCCCCCGCAACCCAGCCACAGATAAGCGGAAGAAGATGGTATGGTATGGTAGGCATTTAAAAGCCCTATTGAGAAATTTAAAACATTGAAAGCTCAAAAAGCAATAATATCAGGATACTTAATGACTTTCAGAACTAAAATTATTCCTGATTCAAGCAGAATCTGCAGAAAATAAAAAATGGACAATAACAATGAGATGTTGATAAAATGAGTAAAGAGTTTAATCAATTATTGCAGCAAATACAAACATTAAGTAAAAGTGAACATGAATGAGATAGATCTCTCTCTTTACTGACTTGCAAGAGCCAAAGCATCTCAAGAGAAGAAGAGAGTCCAGTTTAAAAGATACATGGAAGTATATATTGCATTTCCAAGAGTAGAAGTGGAGACAACACTAGATCAGGGATGGGCAACTTCAGTCCTGGAGGGCCAATGTCCTACAGAGTTTAGCTCCAACCCTAATCAAACACACCTGAACAAGCTAATCGAGGTCCTCAGGATTACTAGAAAGTTACAGGCAGGTGATTTTTTCAGGGTTGGAGCTAAACCCTGTAGGACAGTGGCCCTCCAGGACCGAAGTTGCCCATCCCTGCACTAGATGTTCTGATGAAAAACAATGAAGAATGGGCTAAAAATTAATATCAGATTCATATCTCTCTTAAAAGTGTTATGTTCTCTTCTTCAGCTCCTGAACTTTCCCTCCAAAGGTTTTGAAACGTCCAGTGTGAATTTCCTGGTGCTCTTTCGGTTCATCGTCTGTAGTGAATGACTTCCAGCATTTCGCTTCTTCCCAGTGTGAACTCTCATGTGAATCTTCAGACTTAATTTTCATGTGAAGCGTTTCTTACACTGAGGGCAGGAGACAAATTTATTGCCTTTTGCTTTTCCTTTCTTGTTCACGTCCATCAGATCTAAAAAGAAGCATTACATTAAGTGAGAATCATGTCTTACTCATGTAGTTAAAGTAGTGTTGGGAGCTTTCAAAACACTGCTTCACGAAGCTCAGACACCTTTATGAATCTTTGTTTCAAATCATGTTCAGATTTGTGGTGGTTCAGAACGTACATCAAACTGTATCTAAGCTCGAGTTGAAGCTGCTTCCATAAAAAATATTTCTATGGACAAAACACATATGGAAATGAATGGATATTTCTTTTAAATTTATTATTAATTTGTGTTTAATTTGTTCAAATTTCTTTAACATCGCTTAGCCAGGCAACAGACAAGTGACCAATCCTGAGTGGCACACTAGTGATGTTACATTTGTGAATGAATCATTCTTTTTGAAAGAATCTTTTAGGTGAACGAATCGTTCTTGTTCACGTAATCCACTGTCTAATATTCCTCGTTCACTGAAATCCCTCCCTCCACTATTAGCAGCGCATGTGCAGCTCAGTGAAGCGAGTAGCTCTGTGGACGAGTAGCTAAAATGTTAATTATGGAAGAAAACCTTGTGCTTTGGTCATCTGAACCACTTATTTCGACTTATTTTATTATTTTAGTGAGTGAATTAGGCACACATTTTAATAAAGCCAAATAATTTTTTTGTTACAAGTAAATATTCTTGTTTGCCGTAACCCGACCGACCCTGTCAATTTAGGACCGACCCAATTCAAATTTTTTTTTCCCTTTTAGTCTGACCGACTTGCCGGTTGTAAACTTGCTTTAAGACCGACCGATTTTTTCTTTCCCTTCAAACAACTAATACAAATGTAATAAAATGATATTAATTATATTTTAATAAGTATTGTGAATATAAATAGGCCTACATACAAACGTAGGCTATGCTCTTTCTTTTAAATAAAAACCCGTGGCGTCAACTATGATTATAAGAGCTGTGTAGGCTGTATGCGAAATGAAACCGAAATCGCGCACACTCAGATCCACGAAAAATATGTTTTAGTGATTCTATGAATTGCACTGCGCAAACCAAAAGTAATATACCCACCGGATGAAGAGGGGTCGGCTCTCTACAGAACATAATATATTCATTTTATTTTATTTTTCGTGTTCGCATTTATGAGGAAGAAACAATGTTACGGACGTGACCGCTCTGAAAGCGGCACTACAATTAAAACTTTCACAGAGATCTCAAACAGGGCTGCCCTCTTGTGTTCAAAATCAGGTAGGCCTATTGTATCTATATAAAAATATACTAGGTATGTGATGGTGAGAATATTTTACCACTGGTTAACCCTCTGAGGTCAGTTGGATTTTCTCCACATTGTAGCACTATAAACTTAAATTACTCCGTCATTTATGGTCATACAGAAAAAATAAATATAAAAAAAGAATCTGTAATATTTGTACTTTTGTATGTGTCCACTTACAATCAAATCAAAACATTGTGCTTTTGTAAAATAAAGAAAATAAACAGGGTGTGCGTTCTGCCTCTCCGTCGCGGTGAACTTTTTTTTCTTGAGCACGTCTAAAAACTGAAACAAAACTCAGCGAATACTTGTCACACATTTATGAGCCATATACCTTTATAAACATTTAAGTGTGTACTTTTAAATGATCGAATTCAAACTCAAAACAAATATTCTCTGTTAAAGTAATTTGTATAAAACCAACAAGATGTCCAGCTTCTCACGCGCTTGCTAATTATTTTTTAATTTGGCCACGCCCACTTGCGCAAAAGATATTCACATGCAAATCTCCACATGGAACGCGAACGCGCTCGTTACCTCAAAAACAAAACACCAAAACACTTCACAAGTCTCTGCTTTTCGTCGAGTTTGAAAGACGCGCCGTGACCTTACATTGGATTTACCTCAGAAGAAGAACACGATTTGAAGACAAGAAAAATGTAAGGTAAGAAATTCTTACATATTAGTTTGTTATTGTTGCATAAATTTCACATTGCAGTTGAACTGTTGCTAGATATGGTGAATATTATAATATTTAGACCCGTGTTTACTGTTACTGTGTTTGTGGATATCTGCTCAAATGTAGATATGTATATGGTAGGGGTGTGACGAGATCTCGTGTTACGAGATCTCGCGAGATTAAAACGTGACGAGATTTTTCGTCGAGGTAAAACTTTGTCTCGTGAGTTGTTGTGATGGAGCGTGAGGGTGAAATTAGTAGCCTATTGAAGATGCCCCTGCCACTTTTAAATAATTTTTGTGCCGGGCCAATCACACACACACACACACTCACTGTCCCTCGCTCGCTCACTCACTCGCTCGCGAACACACACACACACACACGCTCACTGGCGGGCGCACACACGCACACTCACTGTAGCTCGCACTCTCACTCACTCACGAACACTCACTCTCGCTCACACTCAACCCGTCGTGGAGGACCGTTAAAGTTAAATATGCTAGTCTTTCTGTCATGATGTCCTGAAGCATCGCAGACGCGTAAGTTGTCGTCGCCCACTATGACACACTATTCGAAATGAAACGATCGAATCTTGCGTCCCGACGCCCGTTGTCCTTTACGAATCTGAATGAACAGTCAGGGTGATTTTCACATAGTTTTAGAGCAAATATTCTAGGCTACGTCATACAATTTTCAAAAGTCTTGTGAAGAAATAATCAGTATGGGTTTCATGACCTTATTTCCGTGAATTTTTTTTTTGTATTTTCACAAACCACGCATAAATGTCATTATCTCAAAACAACAAACTTTTACACACATGCTGCTGATATATTATTGTAGCAGAGTTTGTGCTGAATACAGTGTAATTAGACTTTAGCCATGAAAATGTCACAAGTAACAGAAATAAGCACAAATGTCAGAGCATGTCAGAACACCTCCAAGGCCCAGAAAACACCTCAGACCCCAGAGGGTTAATCGACGTGTGACACCGCTGGGGGCTTTTGAATTGCCAACTTAAAAACTAAAGTAAAATATGTTCGTCCGCACTGACATTGATAGTAGTTGCTGGGCGGTATGACCAAAAATCCACATCATGGTATTTTTTTTACCGGTTTCACGGTAAATGACTAACCCTAACACTTTTTTTTTAAGCATGACTGGCTGTAACCACATTTTCTACTGAGTGAGAGAGGAAATGCTGCAGTAGATTGACTTATAGCATAATGCCCTATTTTATTGTCATGATTGAATATTATAGAAAAAAATCCACACTAGTATTAATAATACAGGTTTGCAAGGCTGTTTACAAAGAGGTGCCAGCAGGACACGCTTTTGGAGCGGCAGAAATAGTGGTTTCCCCGGTAACGGCTGTACACAAAGCAGCAACGCTCATAACGCTCATGCTGCTTTATCAGGAAAGATCAAGAAAGATTCAATTGTAATAAGGCCTAAAAAAAAAAAAGTTTGGTTCCGGTTGGTTGTCAGTTGAGGTCATGGGTCGGTAGGGTTTTTTTTTTTTTTTTTCCTCCAGTGTTATTTTTTGACTTCTTGAAGCACGGTTTCAAATGTTTTTAAACCCAATTTTACAATTTTGGTTGACATGCTAGTGTTGCATGGGCAAATAATTATCACGTTACACATGTCCATCATTGCAAAAGAAAGAATAATATGTTGATATGGACTAGGCTAAAGTTACGCTACTGTATTTGATATTACTAATTTACGCGGGCGAATCAAACTTTTACGACAGTGATTCTGTATTCCCGTTTAAAGTCTGTTGTTGCCATAGACACGCAAAACGCACACACACACACAAAAAGCCTTCGCGGGAGTTTGACAGGCGATCTCATTGTAGATTAACATGGAGGATTTGAACTTGAAAAACGGAGTGTACAGACATCTTTTTGTAGTCAAACAACATTCTTTGTTATGTTCATTTATGTGGTTTATTTGATTTTGATGCTATAAATTAACTAGAAGCAAGAGACGATCAGTTAGTTTTAACTGATGATCTAACTTACAGCGATCTGTTCGACACATTCAAGAGCCACAAAACGGTATTTATTGTTTAAATTTCTTTAAAAAATGACCACATTTGAAAGGTGAAATAACCAAATGAGACTTTGTTTCATATTGTGTCTGTCAGCATGTTGTCAGTGCCCTCTCTGTTCCGCGATATATTGTTGACTCCCCCCCCCCCCCCCCCCCCCCCCCCCCCGCGCGTTTCTCTTAATGTTACGATTTCCAAAGTTATAGCTCACTTTAGGAATTGACAGTTAAATGGTTTTGATGCAATACTTAATGGTTTTTAACGGATTACTTAAGTGTAAAACAGCATTTAAAGGAAACTGTAATTTAATTAACGATGTGTGAAAGACCGTTCTTCCCCAGTCTCATAAAATAAATTTGGGTCGCACATAAATTGACAGGGTCGGTCGGAAACCGGAACCAAACAAATTTTTTTTTTAGGCCCAACAAAGAAACTTTTCTAAAGACCGTCAGTTCACTTCAGACACATTCATATAAAAACACCCGCGCCGCGTGAAAAAGGACCCTCTCAAACAGTGTCGCGCAGCGCCACGTTCCGATCGTTATTAAAGCGACATACACCGGTATTGCGGTATATTAAAAATTCATATCATAACAAAAATAAACACCGGTATTCAGTATTAACCGGTATACCGCCCAGCACTAATTGATAGTGGTTGAGCGAGCATTTCAAATTAATTCCTATGGAAGTAGGAATTAACTGAAAAACGTTCACTCTGTTCTGCTCATTCCTCGCCGTGGACGCGCACCGTTATGAATGCCCGTGCAGCCATGAGCATTTTAGTTTAACTTTAAAATTAGCGCCTTTTGGGGGGTGGATGGCTTGAAATTATTTTACAAAAGCACAATGTTGTGTTTTATTGCGACTGTACACAAATATAAGTTAACACTTTGCAGTTTGAATGTCGTCCTGTATAATGACGGAGTATGTTTTTATGTGTCCACTGTTCAATCGCGCACATGCCACACACACACGGTTTCCTACTTTTGTGGGGACTATCCATAGACTTAATGGTTTTTATACTGTACAAACTGTATATTCTATCTCCTCACACTAACCCTACCCCTAAACCTACCTATCACAGAAAACTTTCTGCATTTTTACATTTCCAAAAAAACTCATTCTGTATGATTTATAAGCTTGTTTACCCATGGGGACCTCTATTTAGGTCCCCACTGTGAAACGAGTGCCCATGAGTCTGTGTGCATTCAGGTTGAAGTCCCCACAGGGATAGAAAAACATGAACACACACACACACACACACACACACACACACACACACACACACACACACACACACACACACACACACACACACACACACACACACACACACATTCCAGCATTGCAATCTTGACATCGCAGCCTGTTCATTATAGCCTTAATAAAATATAATAAAATAGTCAACCTAACATAAAAATTACACTGCTCGAAATAGTCAGTAGTACAATTCGTACATTCACAGTAAGCACCGCTCCACTGTGATGTTTCCAAGCACATTTTTGCGCATGTGAAGAGGATGATTTTTTCCGTCGATATTGGAACACGAGTGAAGAACAAAGCCTATAATAAAGAATAGTTTAGCATCCAAATATATCGCAAATGTTGAAACATTTTGATTCTAATAAGAGGGTTACGTGAGCCCAACACTGCTTACTTTCATTTGAATTTTTAAATTAAATTTAAAGGATTTGTTGTGGAATATTTTGAGTGCATCATAAAATCAGAATAAGGTAAGTCAAGTAATATTTTCTGTCTTTTATATATTTATGTGTGTGTGTGTGAGTGTGTGTGTATATATATATATATTAGTGCTGGGCAACGATTAAAATTTTTAATCGTGATTAATCGCATGATTTTCTTTTCTTATTACGCCAAAATTTAATAATGTGTATTTAATAAAGTGTATTGCACACTTTTGATCTAAATGTACTGCTATATACACAAAAGTGCAATAACATGTTGTTTGCAAAAACTTTAAACAAATAGCCTAATGTGCTTTTTACCAGCAGTATTCCCTTTACACAGTATAGCAATAAAATATTTCTTGTAAATCTCAACTTAAACATTAATGTAATCAAATCAAATATTAAACCAAAGCTATTTGCCAGGGCATTACCTTTTATCTAGCTTGTTAAACAAGTTACCATCAGAGTCCTGTTTTCTTGTTTGTTTGTTTTTTCTGCAGCAGCAGAAACAGTCTGTGTTCAGTAGCAAGTTTCCCTGTTATTACTGTGCATTCACACCAAAGGCGAATAGCATGTCAAATTCGCGTCTACCGCGTCTAGTTAGATGCTTGAACATTTTGAATCCATTCGCACGTCCAGAGCGAAATTGACGCGCGTGAAAAGAAAAAGTTTGAAGCGAACTGGACATTAACAGGAGGGAATTCACATGGCAGAGCATCCACGCTAAACTAAACGCAGGCCTATCAGGTAAAGTTATGTATAATTTTAATTCAAGTTAAAAAGGCTGCAGCTGCGCACTGAAACCGTTGCCATGCGGTTACTAACCATAGAGCGTTCACTCGCGGAGCGCTGTCTCCCTTTCTGTTCACCTGAGAGAACCTGCCGAAGCCTCCCTCCACTGCTGGTTTGGGAGGGTTATTTGCTGGCTGACCAACATCCCACCCCTCCTGTGACCCATGGTTTGACTGTAGGCCTATGTGTATTCAGAGCCAGTGAGCAACGGACTTTCAAAATAATAATAATAAAAAAACTGCGTTAACGTGTGTAATGGAAAATTTAGATTTTCATTGATTTACAGTGTTGATTTTCATTATTTTCATTATTAAGACATTGAAATGATCTTTGCTGGACTGTACGTATTCTGCCAACATATGACTAATGTGTGTGTGTTTTTAAACACTGGGAAACAGGTGAGACGTCAGGAGGAGGCAGATTGAAAAGGGGCTCTGACCCCTAGGGTCAGTGGCCGTCCAATTTAGAACTTGTGAGTTTGTAAGAACAAACTTAGCAGTATCAGAAAACTAGCAGGGAAGCCTCTCCTTGTTTAGATAAGGGCCTGTAAGCAGAAGACCTTGAAAGCAGTATAAAGACTCCTCTGCCCTCCCTCCCTGGTCGCACTTGTTTTAATTAAGGTCCCCTCTGATTTGGGAGGATAAATCAGTCTAGAGCGCTAAAATCCACGAGCGGTAGTGAGAAAAAAGAAAAAGTCAGCCATTATGGGAACATCTAACAGTAAATATTGCACACCAGTGTATTGTGCTATGAGAAAGAGATATGAAAAACAAAAGGTTGTTGTGTGAGAGACGTGTGTGTGGATTGTAAGCAAACAATCGTGTACTGGTTAGATGAGGTAGAGCGAAAAGAAGGGAAAATGATGACTCGATAGAAGAGGGAACATTGAGTACAACAAGATTAAAAGTGGTTAAAGAGTCGATAGGAACGTGAAAGTGACGTGTATTAATGTGGGTTTGAAAGGAGAACAGTGTTTAAATGACGATATTAAAGTTTTCGTCTGAGAAAGAACTAAGAATGTGAATGCAGTGCTAAAGAAAGTGAAAAGAATGTGCAAGTAAATGGGAGAAAAGAAAGTTAAAGGAAAGTTGATAGATGGAAGTCGTAAGAAGATTGAAAGATTTAAGTCTTAAGGGAATCATTTTGAAATCGATGAATACAGGTTGATGTAAAATTACAGAAGACATGATCTGAGTTGCAGAATTCATTGAAGTAATTGAGAACTTGACAACTAAAATTGAGATGAAATGTTTAGATCAAATAAGTAGAGGCAGTGTTAAAGGATTAACAGTTGCTAAATGTAAAATGTAGAAAGGATTAAACAAACAGATTGTTAGTGTTTTGAACTTGGAGGAATAGTGTTGACCATGAAAGAACTAGGAGCTGATGTTTTGCTTTCAAAAGATAAGCTTGTGATTTGGCTGAAACAGTTTGCTTATATGAATCTGGTGTGTGCTGTGGCTGAGATGTCCAGTGCGACAGAGACACTTGTTTAAAATAAAATACATGTAAATTCTGGCAAAGATGCCTTAAGATGGGCTAGAGTTAAAAGATGGTAGATAAAGTTTGATTTTAGAAGTTTATGAGAGTACCAGTCCTGAATGCCTCAGAGTCTCTCTCATTGAATGACAGCTAAAAGCTGTTATCTGAGCCTGTGTCATAGGTGAGCTATTTATAGTAAGGCACAGTGTTTTAGTTGAAAACCATAGACATAGAGATGTTAAAAGAAATCATGCTACAAGGCAGTTCAGATTTCATACATTTCAAGGGAAATTTGTAAATGTTTTAAAAGTAAAACTGAATGACTTTAAAGAAGTCTTAAAACGATAGAAGTGACATTTTTGACTAGTTTAGAACCAGTAACCTCTTTGTCTGATTTTAGCCTCCACCATGAAACAGGGCTGATGGCTCCGGCTACAGATGTAACAGTACACTGAATGGACGGTTGATTCAATTGCGATTTTGCTGATTTGAAGATGTTTAAAAGATTTTAGTGATTAAATACTGTTGTTATTAACCTGTCTCCCTGTGTTAACATTATTAGGCAGTCCAGAGTGCTCTGGTGACTCTTGAATGTGCCTTTCCCAAGCTCCAGAAAACAACTGAGTCTGTAGGGGAAAACTGATTTTGTGACGAGAAAGAGCGGTCACCAGTGTGCATGAGGCATCGTCCCAAAGACGGGTAAGATTCTCCAATGGCCAAAAAAGGGGCACAACCTAAGCCAGGGATACCAAGGGAGGTGTTTAATTGTGAGAAAGGTATTAGAGTGTAACGATGACTGTGTATGGCCAGCAGCATCAGCAGAACATTGAGAGGGGAGATGGAGCTGTAAGGAGTTACGGCAGTCTGCCCCAGAAATGTAAGTTCCTCTGTACCACTTGCAAGAAACCGCAATCATTGTATGGCTTGTTTGTATGACAAGTGTTCGAAACTATGCCAGGGGACAACACCCTGATGAAGATTAGAGATAAAGAGCTGGTGGGAATGGGCTTTCAAGAGCCAGCCGAGACCATGACGTGGTTGTCTTTATTTGTTGGGGAGACAGTAACAAAACTTAATTTATGTCAGGAACATGATGCTGGTAGCCTTATGGGCAAGGGAAAATATTATAGAAGTTGATATTGAAATAATATGTCTGTAAGATAGTTTTAACTCCTGAAGGTCGTTAGACATGGTGGTGGCTAAAGATGAAGACAACTTTTGTAGATTCAAGAAAAGTCTGGATAAAGGTTAATGGTCAAAGTTTATTGAAATTAATTTATTATTACATTTTGTCTAAGTTACAATCTTAGGAGGCTGTTAAAAAGATTATTTTGTATAGTGAGAGAGACTGTTTGGGTGGAGGAAGGTACTCTGTCTGTCTTTCTGTTATCAGCTGCTAAAGCAAGCTGAAGCAAAATAATGATAATTAACCAAAACAACCCAGCTGACTTTTCTAAGAGAAAATGAATAATGAACAAACGTGCTTTGAAACTGGTAAAGAGACCATGTAAAATTAGATAAAAGCTACAGGGAAAAGGGAAGTTTAAAACCTTATTTAAAATTCAAATATGTTTAGAGTAAACACCAAAAGATATGAATATGAGAATATGAGCAGTTCATAGTCAGGTATGCGTGTATGTGTGTGTTGGATGGTGACAGCACTGTATGTTTTATGAGTGTTGATTCATGTTTGGTATGTGTTAGTTTAGGGGAGCTATTCTGTCCCCATAGTGTGTATATTGTGTCATTAACCTCTGGAACGAGAGTTTTATCATTACAGATGGGTTAAGGCAAATGACAAATTTGAAAGAAATTTGATCATCAAGCTCTGTAGATTATTGTGAACAAAGAGAGAATGTTGTTTGACTGATACTGACCAAGTCTGTACACCACGACCTGACCTGATAGAAACAATTGATGACTTTGACATTGGAGAATGTTTGTAGATGACTGACTTAAGAGACCAAATAACAGGCCTGAAAAGTAGTGAGACTCAGGGCCGGTGCCCTTCAAATTATTAGATAAGAAGATGAGACTGTGGCTTGGAGTGAAGAATGTAATGTTTTGTTTCAGAGGCAGAGAAAGATGTCTGGGGGAAATTTGGCTGAAGAACGGCAGTTGGGTTAGTGTTCTAAACTTTGTTTGCTGAGAAAAAAATGTAATTTAATGCACGAGTTGTATCATGCATCGAAAGGGGGATGGTAACAATTGCCATACCAAGGGGTTCAGATTTGATGAATGCAATGGCACAGGTGGGACGATAAATGTTGGGAGGACACTGGGTTTAACTGGGTAAAAGCCCTGTAAGAAGTCATTTTCTCCCTAACAAAATTTGCTGTCTGTAAGTGTGCTTATAGCAAGGACTGTTTCAACAGGAAACGCCAGGGCAGATTCGGCAGCGAAGGCCGCGGCAGCACAGCAGACAAAAGAAACCATGTGTATTTCACTATCTGACAATAACCTCGACGATTGTTTTTCTTTACAGAGCATGCAGACTTTTGATGCAGGTCAGAGTGTGCCAGTGAAATAATGGCCATGGATGAATTTGGCTCACTATCCTGGCTTGAGTTATTATTGTGGCAGAAAGAAACAGTGCCACACCTTGCGCAGCGCATAACTTAAAACTTTCCTTTTGCAGAATGTCAGGATGAATTGTGTCAAACAGAACTGATTCTGTTCCAAATGTATAAATATTGTTTTGTTAACATGAGCAAAGTGGGTTGAGTTTTTTTTCTTTCAGGTTTTTCAGTGACGTTCAGTGAGCAAAATTATCTGGTGACAATATGTTTCAGGCTGTTGATTCAACAGGTCACACCAGAAGGGACGACCAGCTAGACGAGCGGTCAATAACAAAATAGCTAGGGTCTTCACTCACAGGTGACAGCGGGCAGGAAATGGTTCATTCGAGTGGAGGTGCGGTCGGGATCTAGGGGAAAAATCTTGTAAGGATCGGAGAGTGGGACACCTGGGTCGACGCCTCTCACCTTAGACTACACCAACCAACCTCAGCAACACCACGCGCTGACACGAAGGACAGTGAGGGGTCAAGGACGTGCTAGTAACGTACCCTCCCTCGCCAACGTTGGAAAAGACCAATGCAACGTTTCGCAAAGAATCACCCTGGTGAAGACGGAATGTTCATGGGGAACGAGATGATCAACACACCTGGAGGAGGATGTGGACCAACTAATGGTTTAAGTTTAGCAGAATAATTTGTTTTGTGACGATTTTGATGATTTTATTTGATTAATAGCTTAGTATTGATATAGGTCTAATGATTTGATTGGTGCAAATGTTTTCAGGAAAAGTAGAAAATCTATTCAATGATGTGAAGTACGGTAATAAGCAAAAAGACAGTCGGTCTGTATGGAAAAGTAAGTGTTAAATTTTAACAATCAAATTGGATAGAATGGATAAAATCATAAAACTCTTCTGGTTAGATTTTATTAAATAGTGTATTAAATAGAGCTTACTAAGTAAAACCATTGCCCAATTGAATTAAAAGTTAACAAAATACGGTTAGGAAATATGTAGATGGGCGCGGATTAATGGAAAAGGCTGAATGTATAAGAGTTATGCTTGTATGTGTTATTCTGATAATTTTATTATTAATGAGGGGATACGAGAAAATTGGAATGTCTGTTCAATTGGCGAAAATTACAGCCTATCCCAAGGATGAACAAAATTAAGCAGATGGTGGAAGTAGTGGAAGCTACAGTAACGTGGTAAATTGGGGTGTGTTTTTCATTTTCTTATTTTCTTACTTTCTAAATTCTTTCTTTCTAAGGACGATGATAATGTGTAAAGAGGGTTAAAAACAGTAGCCATCCGTGTTACGAGGTGGCATACAAGGACAGGGTTTGAATTGAGGGATATTTTTTTATCTACTTTTTTTTTCTTTTCTGTGTAATAGTTTCCTGAAATCAACAAGGGGTGTTGAATTGATATGTGTTGAACTGATGTGTTGTTTTCCTACTTAATATAACCTACACTTTTTCTTGTTTATACTGCGATGACTGAGGGTCCATCTATAGTGTTGGGGGTGCAATAACAGTGCTTATTCATCTAGCCCGGTTTCAGAATAAACCTTTATTTGCTTGCTACAAAATTAAGGGCCTATCCTTACAAAAACAGCCTAAGCTTATTTCATTTTAATCCTTTCTTTTCCTACAAGTTTAAAGAAGAGTGACCAGTCATATGAAAATCAGAGATGAACAGTATAAGTATTATTATGGTTTGATTAATCAATTATCAGTAAATGATAAAAAGGGGGAATTGTAATGGAAAATTTAGATTTTCATTGATTTACAGTGTTGATTTTCATTATTTTCATTATTAAGACATTGAAATGATCTTTGCTGGACTGTACGTATTCTGCCAACATATGACTAATGTGTGTGTGTTTTTAAACACTGGGAAACAGGTGAGACGTCAGGAGGAGGCAGATTGAAAAGGGGCTCTGACCCCTAGGGTCAGAGGCCGTCCAATTTAGAACTTGTGAGTTTGTAAGAACAAACTTAGCAGTATCAGAAAACTAGCAGGGAAGCCTCTCCTTGTTTAGATAAGGGCCTGTAAGCAGAAGACCTTGAAAGCAGTATAAAGACTCCTCTGCCCTCCCTCCCTGGTCGCACTTGTTTCACAGACTGTACTTTTGAGTTCTGTGTGGCAACTGGGCCTTCTTGCAAGAATAAATACTTTTAAAAGACAAATTGACTTCAGAAATGTCTCTTACGCAGTGATTGATTGTTTAATGAATATTTTTGCCATAACACGTGCGATAAAAAAATTGTCGGGGTTAATTAATAAATGCGTTAACGCGATAACGCGTTAACTTGCCCAGCCCTAATATATATATATATATATATATATATATATTAGGGGTGGAGCCGAACCCGAATACGGTATTCGGAAAGGCACAAATAATGTGTTTTTTACGAATACTTATTTCGAACAAATACTTTTAAAAATATTTGTATTCGGAAACAAGAAAAACTTCATATCAAAAAGCTGCGTTTCCTCATGAGACATGGCGACCGGCGGTGCTGCTGATGTGGTGGCTGAAATATTTTGGATTAGGCTAATGTCACTGTCACGTTGTCATAAGGGGTAGTTCACATAGCGCGTTTTTTGCGCGTGCAGATTTCAAATGTAGGCGCGGCAAGCGCGCTTTTAATAGAAGCGAGCGGCGCGCTGCATAGCAACGACAGACGCCACGGGAGGGCAAGCGCTTGTGGAAAGGAGAAAACGGTGCGAACTGCGCTCTTCATGATGACGAGGAAGTATCAGCAAAGAATTAATTGATTTCTAGCCCTTGCATTAGCTTTAGATATATTTATGGAGATGAGAAATGAAATAAAAAGCCGTCATTATGTCATTAATATCAGTCCGTCAGAAAAGCAGTTCTAGGCTTATTCTTGGCTGGATAACTCTTAGCAGGTTTAAAAAGCTCTTTTAAAATTAAATATGAATGCAGTTTTGGATTAAATAAAAGTACAGTCAAGTCAAATAAAACATGTTTTATCTCCTGTTTGGTAACACTACAATAAGATACCATTCATTAACGCGTTATCTGACATCAACACATTGAGTGAACAATATATTTTTACAACATTAATTAATGTTTGTGAATGTTATTTAATACAAATACTTGATTGGTCATGTTTGTTCACTTCATTCATTGTGCATTAAATAATGTTAACATAAATAATGTTAACTTTTGATTTTAAAAATGTATTTTTAAAATAACCCCAAGGAGAATAATTGCGACAGTATATAGCCTAACTATTGTTTATTGTTAGGTCATTTTATCTAATGTTATCTAACAAATGGAATATTATTGTAAAGTGTTTTTAATACTACAGTTTCCATCTTTGTAACCGTGATAGACGCTTTAATATATGTAAATTTAATCCTAATTAAGCTTTGGTACCGAAATTATTACCGAGAACCGTGGATTTTCACAGGTATTGGTACCGAATACTGAAATTTTGGTACCGTGACAACACTAGTAGCTCTGTTAGCTCGGTAATTTAGACAATAGGCTGTTGACAGAGTAACGTTAACGTAGGTAATGGCTATTATGTTATTTTCTTTTCAATGACGTTCCTTGTTACATGTTCATTGCTAGATTTATGGAAAAACATCAACCAATATTGCATATCCATAATTATTATAATGGATATAATTAAAGAATACTTACACTATAACGTAAATTAGAAGTGTAACACAAAAAAAACTGGATTTTTACACCTATTTTGAATTTTACTCGAATACAAATACAAATACTTTTCCCCTCTTAACAAATACAGATACAAATACCGGCTGCTTTGCACACCCCTAATATATATATATATATATATATATATATATATATATATATATATATATATATATATATACAGTGAGGAAAATAAGTATTTGAACACCCTGCTATTTTGCAATTTCGCCCACTTAGAAATCATGGAGGGGTCTGAAATTGTCATCGTTGGTGCATGTCCACTGTGAGAGACAATCTAAAAAAAAAAATCCAGAAATCACAATGTATGATTTTTTAACTATTTATTTGTATGATACAGCTGCAAATAAGTATTTGAACACCTGAGAAAATCAATGTTAATATTTGGTACAGTAGCCTTTGTTTGCAATTACAGAGGTCAAACGTTTCCTGTAGTTTTTCACCAGGTTTGCACACAATGCAGGAGGGATTTTGGCCCACTCCTCCACACAGATCTTTTCTAGATCAGTCAGGTTTCTGGGCTGTCGCTGAGAAACACAGAGTTTGAGCTCCCTCCAAAGATTCTCTATTGGGTTTAGGTCTGGAGACTGGCTAGGCCACGCCAGAACCTTGATATGCTTCTTACAGAGCCACTCCTTGGTTACCCTGGTTGTGTGCTTCGGGTCATTGTCATGTTGGAAGACCCAGCCTGGACCCATCTCGCAATACATGGCCCCCGTCATCCTCTCCTTAATACAGTGCAGTCGCCCTGTCCCATGTGCAGAAAAACACCCCCAAAGCATGATGATACCACCCCCATGCTTCACAGTAGGGATGGTGTTCTTGGGATGGTACTCTTCATTCTTCTTCCTCCAAACACTTTTAGTGGAATTATGACCAAAAAGTTCTATTTTGGTCTCATCTGACCACATGACTTTCTCCCATGACTCCTCTGGATCATCCAAATGGTCATTGGCAAACTTAAGACAGGCCTTGACATGTGCTGGTTTAAGCAGGGGAACCTTCCGTGCCATGCATGATTTCAAACCATGACGTCTTAGTGTATTACCAACAGTAACCTTGGAAAGGGTGGTCCCAGCTCTTTTCAGGTCATTGACCAGCTCCTCCCGTGTAGTTCTGGGCTGATTTCTCACCTTTCTTAGGATCATTGAGACCCCACGAGGTGAGATCTTGCATGTAGCCCCAGTCCGAGGGAGATTGACAGTCATGTTTAGCTTCTTCCATTTTCTAATGATTGCTCCAACAGTGGACCTTTTTTCACCAAGCTGCTTGGCAATTTCCCCGTAGCCCTTTCCAGCCTTGTGGAGGTGTACAATTTTGTCTCTAGTGTCTTTGGACAGCTCTTTGGTCTTGGCCATGTTAGTAGTTGGATTCTTACTGATCAGACTGATCTCATGAAATGGCGTATGTATGACACGCCAATTGGTATTTCCATTTTTGGCGTGTTATCAACACGCATAATCGCTTTTCAGCGTGTTTATCAACGCCGTTGACTTACGTTACATTACTACATATAATTAATATGACCTACCCCAACCGCGTCCCTAAACCTACCCATCACTGGAGTTAATAGCATTTATGAGTGTTATCCTACCATCCTAGGAAAAAAAATATTGCTCCCCAGATGTAGATATACATTTTGCTCTGTTTCGCTCGGATATTTAACGGCGTACACATACACGCGGAATCACTCTGACGTTTAACGGCGTACACATACAGGCGGATAGCTCAAAATGCGTATAAATAACACGCCACTTGTCTTGAAAGTGGCGTGTATGTTTACGCAAAGTCATGATGTCATGTTGTACTGATTGTATGGGGTGGACAGGTGTCTTTATGCAGCTAACGACCTCAAACAGGTGCATCTAATTTAGGATAATAAATGGAGTGGAGGTGGACATTTTAAAGGCAGACTAACAGGTCTTTGAGGGTCAAAATTCTAGCTGACAGACAGGTGTTCAAATACCTATTTGCAGCTGTATCATACGAAATGAATAGTTAAAAAATCATATATTGTGATTTCTGGATTTTTTTTTAGATTATGTCTCTCACAGTGGACATGCACCTACGATGACAATTTCAGACCCCTCCATGATTTCCAAGTGGGAGAACTTGCAAAATAGCAGGGTGTTCAAATACTTATTTTCATCACTGTAAATATACACACACACATACACACTCGGAGCGCGTCCAGCTCGTCACGATGCGACCGCAGCGAACGCGCGTCACACAGCTAATGCAGGCTCTGACAAACACACATAACAGCAAATTATACTTCTGCATAATGTGTCTCTTTTTACAACAAAACTGTGAATTCTGCCGGTATGAAGACAGTCTCATGCATACAGATACAGATTCGGGCTACACATCTACAATCGCCTACGTAGGCGAAATTTGTTTGACATTTCTAATCGTAAACACAGCCATGTTGAAGACTGCAGTGATAATTTTCATTTATGTTATGGCAGTCCACTCGGCTTTTTTTTTCGAGAACGTTGCTCTCCTGTTTGCCATTGTGCACAAAACTTCACGACAATAAATCATCAGAAATATTGCTGACTTGTGCGCGTCTCAAGCGCCCTCTTTATGTTCGTCCTAATGCCTGTTAGTTGTCCGTGGATTTAACCATATTTGGCGTTTAAAATGGAAACGTCTTTAGACATGGAAAATCAATTTTACAATCGATTCACTGAACACTTATGTCTCAAAAATCGAACAGGATTTTTTCACAAAAGTGACAGCCCTAATATATATATATATATATATATATATATATATATATATATCTCTGCGAGCAGCGATGAAGGGCCAAAGCCGGCGGTACCGGGTGCCACCGGCTTGGGCCCGTAATCGCTGCCCGCAGCTATATTTTTACATTGAATCTCGAAAAAAGGATTCAAAAAAAGATTTTTTTTTTTTTTTTTGGCTGTTACGGCAAACCAAAATATTTTTAAGGATGGCCTAAATATGAACTACTCACTGTGATCTCAGACTGTGTTGATGTGGTTTCTTAACTGCATGGATCTTCATGTGTCGCTTCAGGTGACTTTTAACAGAGAATCTCTTTCCACACTGATCACACGTGTGCGGCTTCTCTCCAGTGTGGATCCTCTCATGTATTTTCAGACTTATTAATTGACCAAATCTCTTGTCACAGTGTGAACACTTGTAAGGTTTTTCTCCAGTGTGAATTCTCTGGTGCTGTTTCAAATGTTGAGCTCTAGTAAAAGTCTTTTCACACTCAAAGCACACGTACTCTCTCACACCAGTGTGAATTTTCTGATGTGCATGTAAATATACCAGCAGTGAAAAACTTTTTCCACACACAGAACATGAGTGCGGCTTCTCCTTCGTATGAACTCTCAGATGTCTCTTCAAGTGTGATGCACAGATAAATGTTTTCCCACACTGATCACATGTGAACGGCTTCTCTCCAGTGTGGATCCTCATGTGAACATTAAGGTGTGAAGATCGACTGAAACTTTTTCCACATTGATTGCATGTGAACGGCTTCTCTCTGGTGTGAACTCTCATGTGAATCTTAAGAGAGTTTTTGTCTGAGAATCTCTTTTCACACTGATCACACATGAACGGCCTCTCTCCGGTGTGGATTCTCATGTGACTTTCAAGGCATGTCGATCGGCTGAAACTCCTCCCACACTGATTGCATGGATATGGCTTCTCTCCGGTGTGGATCCTCATGTGACGCTCAAGACTGTGTTTGGTTGTGAAACTATTCCCGCACTGAGTGCAGGTAAAAGATTTCTTGGCTGTTCTTTTCTTTAAAAATGTTTTGAAAGGTTTCAAAGGTTTTTCTCCAGGTTTGACATGATGTTCCTCCTTCACTTCACTCAGTTCTTCACTTTCCTCCTCCAATTCACTCCGTTCTTCACTCTCCTCCTCCACTTCACTCAGTTCTTCTCTCTCCTCCTTCACTTCACTCCGTTCTTCACTCTCCTCCTTCACTTCTCTCAGATCTTCTTTCTCCTCCTTCACTTCGCTCAGTTCTTCTCTCTCCTCCTTCACTTTACTCAGTTCTTCACTCTCCTCCTTCACTTCACTCCGTTCTTCACTCTCCTCCTTCACTTCACTCAGTTCTTCACTCTCCTCCTTCACTTCCATCAGGTCTGAAATCAAAGAAAAAATTATTTTCAAATTTTCTAAATAATCAAAATAATTAAAAGAGAGAAATATGGAGTGGATGGAGATAAAAATTACCCCAGATGTAACAGACAAATGCTTTAAAATATTACAATTTATGTCTTTTTATAAATTAATTAAACGTCCCTGAAACTTTCCATGAATGAGGTACAATGATCTTCCAGTTATTTTTTGTAGGCACAAATCCCATGTTTTTTTTTTTTTTTGTGAGAACTATTAAATATGTTTGATCAATGACACAATTATCTAACATGAAATTAACATTAAAATACACAATGCTGCCATATTTTGATATATAGTTATGTTAAAAACTACTAAAACTTTTTAATTATTAAGGGCCATTCAAGATACTCCCATTGACTTCACACACATGTGAAAGTGTGCCGCAAGAAACACAAGATCAAGTGAATTTCACTGCGAGAAAGAACACAAATGTTTGCAGTAAATTGTAAGTTTGTACATTTTGGAATTATTATTATTTGTTATACATGTTTGTAAAAAATACGCACAAAATTCAGGTCAAATTCTGGTAATATTTACTGACCATATGAATAAAAATAAAAAACTTTTGCAGCCATTTCATAGTTTAACGGTTTATCTAAAAGTGATGAAGTGCTTGAATGTTTCTAACATGAATGTTCTTCAGCATCATGAATGAATGAAGAATAAACACCAACCTCTTTGTTCTTCAGTATTTTCAGTGTGTTTCATTCTGTAAGGTGCTTTGATGCTCGTCTGATGCTCTGATGCTCGTCTTCACTTGTAGCTGATGGGAATTTACAGCATTTCTTGGAGAATTGCAGTGGGAGGAGCTGATCTGCCAAAATCTAAAATACATCAGTTACTGAGTTTTTTTTTTTTGCTCATGGACAACAGAATATGATAATGTAAATTATCCCAAATATAAATAATGGTAAGAAAAACAGTTGAAAGCATAAACAGAAATAAACATAGGCCTAGGCTACATATAGTAACCAACAAAAACCCTCAGTCTGAACACCAATGAAATGAGCTTTAAAGGTGCCATAGAATGGATTATTTTATTATTTTATAATGTTTCCTGGGGTTTCCTTATAATGTTAGTATGTTTTTTAGATCAAAATTTGTTATAATTTAGAAATAAAAGGCATATTTGATAGCCTGATTTCATCCATTGATTTGAACACTCTGTTTGAAGGGGCGTGTCTGCTGTGAGACTTGTGAGACTTCAGTGTTGTTGCCCGCTGCTGTGATTGGCTGACATGCTTTTGCATATGAAATATCTGGCATTACATGTAGAGCTATCTGGAAAACGTTTACTATTACAGCTTTTATACGTTTTTACTATTACAGCTATCGGGATTAACAAATCATGAGAAGTTTTTTAAAGTATTTAGATCTATTACAGCATTGAGCAGATGACAGCCTGTTGATCGCGTGAATGAAGATCTTGTCACTGCAACGCGATTTACTGATGCATAAACAGTGTTGAACGACTTTGAAAGAAAGATTATCTGTCTGAACTTGAACAATTACACATCAGAAATTCACATAACCCACTGGTTCTCCAGAGGCTCGGATGAAGGAGCAAAAAAATAGTTTTTGTGTTCATTTGTACAACCAAACACTGAGCAACTGCCATGCTTCGTTCGCTCGTTTGCAGGCCATGATGTCTCTCGAGGAAAAAACAATATCGCGCTGGATCTAGATAACACAATGTAAATTATCGTTAATAAAATCACTACTTACCGCTTGCGGGAATATAACGTTAGTTGAAATTGCCCCCTTCGTCCGTTTGAGACGCCGAGAGAAGCCTGGCTGCTTGATATTGTTGTAACAGTCCGTGGTGAAATGGGCAGAGCAACTAACAACTTCGAATTAAACTGTAGCGGTATCCGATTATAGATAGATTATAGATAGATCTGCCATTTTCCCTATGATCCTCCTCCTGCTTGTTTCTTCACCTGCAGAACTTCTGATGATTCGGCTGTGCAGTTTCGCCTGGCACTGAGCATGGGCTGGCATATGCAAATTTTTAGAGGCGTACATATTAATGATCCCGACTGTTGCGTCACAGTCGGTGTTATGTGGAGATTCGCCTGTTTTTCAGGGATGTTTTTCAAAAACGAGATTTAAATAAGAAAGAGAAAACTATGGTGTTTGAGACTCACTGTATGTCATGTCCATGTACTGAACTCTTGTTATTTAACTATGCCAAGATAAATTCAATTTCACATTCTATGGCACCTTTAAGTGTCAATTTACAGGAGATCTGAAGACATCAGCATAATAAATGAGGTGAAAACAGGAACTATTGTCATGAAATACAGAGTGTTTTCAGCAGATCTGTTAATGGGTCAATGACGTGACGGGTAATTTTTTTGTCCAAAGGCCTTAATAATAATAATAAAACAAATATATAACATCCAAAGTATGTAAGGTAGTACAACTTGATCTCTTTTACTGAATCCAAAAGGTTTTAATGATATTTTACTAAAGGTATTTTAAAGTGTCAAAAGAGTCATTCGGTAAAACCGATATAGTAAATATTTAAATGGAATAATAGGCTATTGTTTTTAATAACTAAAGGTAATACAATAATACAAATATAAATAGGGCCCTTTGATTTCCGCGAAGCGGAAAACGCGGACGGAATCACGGAATTTACACATGAAAACGGAATTCTCTTATACGCGCGGAATCGCATGGAATTTGCATAATTTTGTTGACATATTAAATAAACGTTTTTTTTTTACTTCCTTCTCATTTTTTCAGTTTAAAACAACAAACGTAGAAAAGTCTCTACCTAAACCCAGAGCCATATAGAGAGACATTTGTCAATACAGTTAATGTACAGGGATGCAAATAGCACGCTTTCAGAATGCGCGCAAGCGTGAACCACTAGTGTTTCTTCTTGCTGCGTATCTTTTACTGTCTTTGGCAGGGGTCTCCGTGGCCTGATTGGAGGTAACTAGCTCGTCAAGGGGCCGTTCACATGTCGTGTCTTTTGCGCGCTCAAGTTCGTTATTTCAAATGTAGGCGCGCGGTAAGCGCGCTCATAATTGAAGCGACGCGCTCATTTTTTCCAGGCGCAGCGAGATGAAAACACCTCATCTTTTCAGAATGCCGCAAGTGCACCGCAGTTCATGTGACAAGAACCAACATATCAACTTCACCCTTTCCGTAACAACATTGAAAGCTCAGTCAACATAAAGGATGGGGGTGCACCACAAACACTACGGGTGTTTTTCTCTTCTCCGTAAATAAATCTTGAAGCAGAGCTACAGCAAGCGTTTTTTGGTGGTGGAAATCTATTAGCTACTAAAACTTCTTTGTCGTTGTGCTGAGCGCAGAGCATGGTTGCATAACAACGAAAGACGCCACGGGAAAATCGGACCGAATTTTACTATTAATAATAAAAGATAAGCTAATATGCATTGTATTTGTAAATGTCAGTAATTTATCTTTTTTGACTCATTCTTTTTATAAAAATGATAAAGTGAGGTGTATCTTTTTATAAAACATTGTGAAAAATTATTTAAAGGCTAATTTAATCTTTAATTTAATATTAATCAATCCTACCTTGTAACTGTTACCTTCATGTTACTGTTATTTTTGGCCAGAGATTTGTTAAAGGTTTGGCTGAATTTTGAATGTGCTTTACTGAATATATTGTAGCAACAATGGGTTGTACTTTAATATTAATATTAGCTCAAATGATCTATAGGGAATTTTAATAATTAATCATGAATATGATTAATATTTTGCATATACAGTTACATTAATTTATCGCAGCTGAATTAGATTGATATATGAACGATTACCATAACGGGTTATGGTTCGTCATTAATACATCAATTGTTCTTATTTCAGCTCGAAGTTATGGGATAACTTTAATGGAATTAATTTAGTTATCAAACAATCTGTTTGTCCAGCAAACATTGAACGTAAGATTAACTTAACTCTCAAGGAAAATTATCCTTACAACCACGTGAAAGAGTCTCTTTTCCTGGCCTTGAAAAGACACCTTTCTGTGTTTGTAAAATTAGGTTACTTAAATCGTACCAAGATAAAGCATATAGCTAAGATCGAACATTTCAGGGACTAAGTAATATGGGTAATTAAATCAGAGTCAGTCAAGGGCATATGGAATTTTAATAATTGGACTAATACATCGAACTAAGGAATATATCAAACTACACAATACACAGGATTATTATGTACATAAAATACAGATAAACAATACAAGATAACAAATAACAGTGAGAGAGAGAATAAAATGATCAGAATTAGAGAAAGATATGAATGACTTAAAAGGATGAGAGAGCGGACGAGAGAGAGAGAGAAGGATGGGAGATGAGATCGGAAGTGAAAGCAAAAGTTTGCTTGTTGATCCTTGAGGGGTTTAGCTGACTGTGAGGACGTCCACACACACAGTTTAATCCAAAGACGACACTTGTCAGGATTTGAAATCGTTTTTGGGAAGGGAAAAAAACGGACACCCCCCTCCAACCTCTCTGGGAAACACGTATCTGTGTTACAAATGCCCCAGGCACAACGTTTAACCATATTTTTGATAAAACTACGACGGTAATAGCCTGCCAAGACCAAAAATATGAGACGCCTGCGTTAAAGTCAATGGAGCGCTGTGAAAAAGTGTCGGACCTCTGTCGGAGCTCGTTCTTGGCTGCGCTGTGATTGGTCAATCTACATTCTAGGGCGTGGCTTAGCCAAAGGCGAATTCAAAAACACAACTATTCTAATATCACACTGGTGAAAATGCAAATCACCTGGAACACTCTTTGTACATTTTTAATAGTTAGTAAAATAAAATTTTACTAGTGGAAGTCCATATATGTCAATGTGTGTGTGTAAATCTGTGAGGTCGGCATCTGTTGCATCTCGTGGTGCATACCACGTGAGGGGTTGGGGGCTATTTGAGAATGTGTTACTCGGCAAAAACAAAGGTAGTTCTGTGGGCAGACTAACTTGACAGCCTGAGGCGTCATATAATTTTGCTGAGAGAAGCGAGATATTCCTAGTTGTCCAAAACAACTGAATGGGGTAAGTCTTGTAATTTTGCCTTCAGTACACAAAGGACAAACGTTAGACACAGTAAGGGAATTGTGGTCGCAGCACGTGATAGTATGAGAAACAAACAGGGGCCTGTTCGTTTATTTCATTAAGTCGTGTAAAACATTAACCAGGGCCTGCTTGTAGACACTTGTGTCAGAAAGCTAGTCAACTAGGCCTTTCTGGGTATATGCTCATAGGTGTTTTAGCATGAGAGAAACAATCAGGATTCGCTAATTCAGAGCATCTGGCCGGATAGACTGTCAGTGTCGTTACAATATTAACCGTTTAAATAAAAAAGCTGAATTGTGAGTTTGTGTAACTGAATTTTTAAAGGTCAATACTGCTTAGAAGTGAAAAGAAAACAAGCAAATCCGAAAAATCCGAAAGGGCTAAAAATAAATCCAAAAAAACGGAATTTGAAAAAAAAAAAAAAAAAACGGAATTTGAGAAAAAATAAAACGGATTTCATAGGGCCCTATATAAAGTAGATAAGGCTTTTTTTTTTTTACATTTCCCCTTTTCTCCTTTCCCTGTGCAATGTTTCACTTGAATATGTTGGAGTGTTTAGAGTAGTCCAATAAATGATTACATTTATGAGATCAGTGATAATTTGTTTTAATATTTCTTCTGTGGTACACACTATAAACTATCTCAACATCAATGTCAAATCAGTTTTTAACTTTGAAATCAGTGGTTAAACCGAATGACTTTTTTGGTGACAAAAAAACAGTATTAAAGGTAGGGTAGGTAGGAATTTTATAAAAAACTTTTTTCCAAATTTGTTTAAACTTTCTATATAAATCAATACATAATTAAAATGTAAGTACTCTGAAAAAAAAAAGAGTATAAAAATCGAGTGCCTCTAGACGTTTAATCTGCATTAAACACAGCTCATTATTTCCATTCGGGACGAAACAAAGGATTGGCTTAGGCGACTATCTCTCTCTCGCAACCATGGCAACCACCCTTTTGCCACAGGATTCAAGATTTCAAGAGGCACGGAACCTAGGAATAGCAAAACAATGGCAGAGAAAGAGCAATCAAAATTCAAAATACCGGCATGCAGTTAGCGAAGGCAAACCAGGCAAAAAAGGAAGACAGTACTAGAAAAGGTAATGAAAAAAAAGTCTTTGGATAAACAAAGAAATAAAACGTGTGTCAAAATCCTCGGACCCTTGCACGACCTCCTCTGCTTCGCCCTCGACCCCGGACTTGTCCTCGAGCTGACGATGCGGTACTTGTCT
Organism: Leucaspius delineatus; assembly: GCA_023718395.1. Classification (NCBI taxonomy): domain Eukaryota; kingdom Metazoa; phylum Chordata; class Actinopteri; order Cypriniformes; family Leuciscidae; genus Leucaspius; species Leucaspius delineatus. The sequence goes on from CM043356.1 coordinate 9,865,331, forward strand.
CTGGAGTGTAACGTTAGTCCTCATCAGAGTCAACAATGCTTTCATCATGGAAACTCTTACATGCAGAACACCATATGAATCTTACACGAAATTCATCTTCATCACAGTGTAACTGATGGTAATGGAAAAACGTGTATCAATACCTGTTTTTAGCTTTGCCTTATAGATATAACTAGCTCGTTAGCGAATCAAAAAAAAAATATTTTAAACTTTACCAATATCAAAATGCTAGCTTGATAGTGAGTACTAAAATACATCTTATTTGTTTATATTCATAATGATAAAGTTAGATTTTTTTATTAGGCTACATGTGATTCTGACATGATGTCACTACATGCACTGTGCTCCTTCCTCTCCGCTCGTCTCAGGTAAATAAATGCGTCTTCCAGCTCAGCGGTCGGAGTCGCGCGTTCATGTGTTTCGGGGGCGTGGCTTTGGAAGGAGCCCAGAAGGGAGGGGGTGGAGTGAATGGAAATAATGAGCTGTCTTTAAAACAGAGGTCTACAGACACTCGATTTTTATACTTTCTTTTTTCAGAGTACTTACATTTTAATTATGTATTGATAAATAAAGTTTAAACAAATTTGGAAAATAAGTTTTTTAGACAATTCCTACCTACCCTACCTTTAATTGATTGATTGTACAAACCACAAAATCTTAAACTAAAAAAACTAAGTAAACTAAAAAATGGTTTCAAATATAGGCTAGTTATATCTCCATTCTATTTTTTTACACTTTTAAAAACCTTATTCATCAATGACCCTAATATTGCTGAGCCTCATACTATATCAACACTCATTCAACAAGCCATTCAGGATCATCAGCAGATCATCTCACTTTATTCTGAGTTTTTGCCATTAGAAACACATTATTTGAGTCAGGATGATAAAAGCCTGTAAAACTGTTAGGCTAAATTGAATAAAACATAACACAAAAACAATCACTGTCACTCATCTTCATCAACCACTACAGATAAATAATTACAGCAGCATAATGTCCAAATTAATCTAAATATAGCTAGTTTGATCTTATGATAACTACATTAATCACTATGAAGTAGGCCTAGTTAATTCATTAAAATAATAACACGCAGAATTTAGCCTATTACATGTACAGGAATTTAAAATGATCATAAAACTTTCCAAATAGTTATGGGAACTAAGGGATTAGTATTAATTTAATGTCTCGCGTGGCTCATTATAGGCTCAATGCACAGCATTTAGCAGTCTCTGTTCCAGTATGACACTTGATTTTTAATTTATTTGATTTTCACCTGATTTATTTGAGATTGATTCCCATATCAATTCCCCTCACTGATCTCAAACTGACTTTGACATCTGACTTGACGAGACAATCACACAAACGAACACAAAATCGCTCAGGTCTGAATGAACTCAACATATTCTCCTCATGCTCGCTGCTGCTGCACTAAATGATTATTTCAGTAGGAAGTAGAGCCCGACCGATATGGATTTTTGGGCACCGATGCCGATACCGATAAAAAAAAAGCCAGATACCGATATATCGGCCGATATTATTTATGTGTATATTATAATACAGTAGCAATATTATTTATGTGTATTATAGTACAGTAACAGTAAGTTTGGACACACTTTACAATTGGTGTGTACAAACTTTTGATGGCTACTAGAGCCCGACCGATAAAGGATTTTGAAGGCCGATACCGGTACAAATATTTGTTGGTTTTAAATTTATTTTTTATTTTTTTCAGAAACACGCAACAAAACATTAACAAATTTCCTTAACATTAGTTATTTGTAGTTATTTATGAGTTTTAACTAAAATAATATGATAATGCATTTTAAAAAGAAACTTGTTTCTTTTATTGTCACAACAGAAGAGAGGAACATCAAAATATATTAAAGTTCTGATAAATAAAATGTATAAAAATACAAACTTAAGATTTTTTTTAAGACTAAACGTTTAGTCCTTTGAACAAAAACAACAATTTCACACTCAAATTGACAACAAATTCAAATTGTCATAATTTACTCTCTCAAGTTGTTTTTTTCTTCTGTTGAAAATAAGTTATTTGGATGAATGTGGGTAACCAAACAGTTGATGTACCCCAGTGACTTCCATAGTATATATTTTTTTCTTTGGAAGTCAATGGGGACCAGCTACTGTTTGGTTACCCACATTCTTCAAACTATTAATATTAGAAAAATATTAGAAGGAAATTAATACAGTTGGAACAACATTAGAGTGCCTGTAAATCAGGGATCAGCAACTCCGGTCCTGGAGGGCCACTGTCCTGCAGAGTTTAGCTCCAACCCTAATTAAACACACCTGAACAAGGCAATCAGTGTTTTCAGGATTACTAGATAGATACAGGCAGGTGAGTTTTTATCAGGGCTGAAGCTAAACTCTGCAGGACAGTGGCCCTCCAGGACCGGAGTTGCTGATCCCTGCTGTAAATAATGAGATCATTTTTATTATTGGGTGAACTATCCCTTTAAGGACAAGCGGCAATGTGTTTACAATTGCTACTGTCTCTTTAAGAGCTGAGCACGACACGTCTAATGTACACGCATTTAACAAGCAGATTTTCTCTCAATTTTTGCCTTTACTTTAGACAACCGACTTTGTTTATGTAAGTCTTGTGTGTATTTAACAGTATTAGCACAATAATACTCGAAAGATAACTTAGTCCAGTATCCAGGTACTGGTAGAAAGGCTTTTAGTGCATGTGAGCTTCACATGTACGCGCTGAGAAACGCACACGTTAGAACAGCGCATCAGTATTTAAAATTAAATGTTTAACCGACAAAGCATTAAAGCACATGCACATTATGAACTTTTGTGAACTGCAGTGTTAACATTTTATGTGAATATAGCCTACGTCGCGTTGTTCCGCTTCACTCTCGGCTTATTTAACCGCAGCAAAACTGGAGATGAGTCACGAATTTTGTCATCCTTATTTGAGTTAAGAGAACTGATAGGGATGTTCTTTTAATTGTTATTCAAGCAATGTATGTCTCGTGAGTCGTGACCAACTCACCATGAACACACTTCACCGCTGATCTCACTCGCGGTTCTCTCTGCCCGACTCGGGCTGGATCAGGTTGCAGTCAGAATGTGAGGCGCGTTATACACGAGTGTTGCCAACAGGGACGGTGTAGAGTGCCCTCTGGTGGACTAACTATACAACGGCAACCCTCATAACATGGTTGAAGGGTGTTTTCGTCCGTTTTTATTTTATTTTTGAAATATTAATTTATCGGCCGTTATAAATGCCGATACCGATAGTTTTGAAAATGCCTAATATCGGCCGATAATATCGGCCTGCCGATATATCGGTCGGGCTCTAGTAGGAAGACGCCAGAAAAGACGCACAAGTATCGCTGTGATCGATGAAAACAATACAGAGATGATAACTTTTTTATATACATTGGAATCCTTGATCGCTCAAGCGTCACTTCATCGCGTCATCAGCAGCGCTCAAATGATCTGCCCTTATGTTGTTGAAGTTTGTTTATTTTAAAAAAATCATAATAAATAATAATAAAGCAAGATACCCTGTTGAAATATGTGAGATGTGTGGTTTATTTAAACTGCAAAGGTAAAGTATAAATTAAAATGATTGTGACCGAAGTGAAGGGGGAGGAGAATTTAGACGTGCATCACGTTTAAGTCCTTCAAACTCTTCCGCATAGGATCCACCTGTGTATCCTCGCTCATGACTCCTCAGGAAGCCTCCTAACTCCTCGATCCTCGACTCCTCGCGGTGCAATTAGAGAATTGAGATGTCCTTCAAGATGGCTGAGCTCGATCGGTTTCCGGGTCATAGGATGGAGGACGGAGGAGAGAGGAGACGAGGAGGGATATTGAGAAGCACCCCGTGAACTGCTCTCCTCTCCTCTCCTCAGAAGAATCGACGCTGAAACTCTCAATGACGGAATCGACGGCGAGCGTGGTGACGTCATCGGCAGCGGCCGCCAACGGTGGATGATCAAAGACGCGCCAAATATTTCTTCCTCAGTAAATAAGTTTCTCAATTTCTTATTGTAATGACTTTAATTTGTGTACACTAAAGGATGTATAAAATAAAATCTTATCCTCGTGTTTTTTAATGTTTTTTCTATCATCTATTTCTCCTTTTATTTTTATCTTTGTTTTAGTTAGTTACGCATTGCTAACTTATTCCTTTATTCTGTATGTTCAGATGACATTGTACATATTGTTGTTACATTTTTGTACATATTTTTTTTATAATTTTGTTACAAAATTGTATACTATGAATGTCATCTCTGTACTGTTTGCAAGCATAATAAAATAAAGTAAATAAAAAGCACGCCAAATACCCAGGGCATAAAACAAGGACATGCTGCAGCTCCATTCTTATTTCTTCGAGAATGTCCTCGCTAGTATGGCAAGCCGTTTAGCATTAAATAATCCTGGCTCCACTGGTCATAGTTTAGTTTTAACTAGTCAAAATTCAAATTCCAGATATCTTAATTCCAGTTTTTGACTAGTCATAATATACATTTGAGATATATACAATACTATTTTGACGTCATATTCTTCCATTGGAAAATATTTCTGGATATCTTCAAATGAGTTTTGAGTTTTTAAAGATATCAAGAATTGATTTTGTACTAGGCATAATCCTAAGAGATATCCCGAATTACAATAGTGATAATTATATTAGAGATATCTCTAACTGAATTATTACTAGTAAAAATTATAACTCAAGATATCTCTAACTGGTTTTTGACTAGTCATAATCAAATTGAATATATCTATAGTTCATAATTTTTTAAATATCCAAAATACATTTGTAGGCAAAACTTAATAAGAGATATCTTAAATTCATTTGAAATGAATAATTTAAAGATATCTGCAATTCTGTTATGGATTTCTTTAACAGATTTTTGACAAGGAAGACTTTTCTTTGGAGATATCTGCATTTAGCTTTGTGACCAAGAAGAATTACAATGTAGATATCTGGAAATAACATTATGACTTGTCAAAATTACTCTAAAGATATCTAAATTGTGTATTCAAATCACCCCGCTGCTAAGCACCGCCTTTTCTTTTCTATCCAATCCTGATTTTGAAACCCAACGGTCTTCAGGAGCACGCCGAAAAAAGGACAATAACAATGAGATGTTGATGAAACGAGTAAAGAGTTTAATCAATCATTATATGAAGAAAATACAAACATTAAAGGGTTAGTTCACCCAAGAATGAAAATGATGTCATTAATGACTCACCCTCGTGTCGTTCCAAGCCCGTAAGACCTCAGTTCATCTTCGGAACACAGTTTAAGATTTTTTTTTACAGTTTACGGTATTCTGTCCATGTCCAGAAAGGCAATAAAGACATCAAAGTAGTCAATGTGACTACAGTTGCTCAATCTTAAGTTTATCAAGCAGAAAAAAAATATCAGTTTATCATTTCCTTCTCTCTTGGTCTCGAGTTAGTTCGCATAGTGTGTTAGCGCAGCACTTTTGTGTTGTACGTCACACGTAGGCTCACTATTGGCCGACGCTGGTCGTGTGTGATGCGTGTGACTTACAACAAAGACGTGCAGCGCTAAAACACTGCGTGAACTAATGCTGCGTTCCAGGCAGGTTTTTGAGCTCGTAAATCACGACTTCAAACCACGACTCACGACCTTGTAGCGTTCCAGGCAACCTGTAACCCGTGTTTTTCCAACCTTATACCCGTGAAAGTGCACTGGAACTGCAGTCAAACCCGTGACTTCCCACCCGTGAACTCGTACTAGATCGATGTACTCCCAGTAACGGGTTGGAAAAACACGGGTTACAGGTTGCCTGGAACGCGGCATAACTCGAGGCCCAGAGAGAAGGAAATGAATAGTGGAATAAAGTCGTTATTTTTTTTTACTTTTTGCGCACAAAAAGTATTCTTGTCGCTTGATAAACTTAAGATTGAGCCACTGTAGTCACATGGACTACTTTGATGATGTCTTTATTGCTTTTCTGGACATGGACAGAATACCGTACATAGGTTTTCAATGGAGTGACAGAAAGGTCTCGGACTAAATCTAAAATATCTTAAACTGTGTTCCGAAGATGAACGGAGGTCTTACGGGCTTGGAACGACATGAGGGTGAGTCATTAATGACATTATTTTCATTTTTGGGTGAACTAACCCTTTAAGTAAAAGTGAAGGAGAATGAGACAGATCTCTCTCTTTACTGACTTGTAAGAACCAAAGCATCCCAAGAGAACAAGAGAAGAAAAGAGTCCAGTTTCAAAGATACATGAAAGTATATATTGCATTTCCAAGAGTAGAAGTGGAAGAGACACTAGATGTTCTGATGAAAAACAATGAGGAACGAGAAAAAAAATTAACATCAGATTCATGTCTCTCTTAACAGTGTTATGGCCTCTTCTTCAGCTCCTGAACTTTGCCTTCAAAGGTTTTGAAACCTCCAGTGTGAATTTCCTGGTGCTCTTTCAGTTCATCGTCTGTAGTGAATGACTTCCAGCATTTCTCTTCTTCCCAGTGTGAACTCTCACGTGAATCTTCAGCCTTGATTTTCATGTGAAGCGTTTCTTACACTGAGGGCAGGAGACAGATTTTTTGGCTTCTGTTTTTCCTTTCTTGTTCACGTCCATCCGGACTAAAAGAAAAATTAAATCAAGTGAGTTTCAATGGACTATTTTATGCAAACAACTTGTGAATCATGTCTTACTCGGGTAGTTAAAGTAGTGTTGGGAGCTTTCTAAACACTGCTTCACGAAGCTCAGACACCTTTATGAATCTTTGTTTCAAATCATGTTCAGATTTGTGTTGTTTCAGAGCGTGTATCAAACTGCGAAAGTCATGTGATTTCAGTAAACGAGGCTTCGTTGCCTCATAACCGTTTCGAAATGTCAATGATCTCTGTGAACCCATCATGCAGTTAACCATTGAACAAGTGTATATGGGTTTTGCCTGATCTCTGATCAGTTTTAAACATTTGTAGATGTTTTGAGACTTTTGTATAATTAAAAATAATAATAGTAGTGGATAGTCTCTTATTCGCCTGTTTAGTTGAGCAATCCATACAATAAACAAAAAGAGCCCTGAAAATGTACCTATATAATGTAAACCTACGTATTATACAGATACTTAATATTTATGATATTAGATGATTTGTTAATTGCATTTGATTGATTACCCTCAATAACACATTTGCAATAGTTTGTAAAAGATGTGCCTATGCATGTTTGGCCTGAGTTTTTTTTTAAGTTTTTTTTATTTACACTGTATCCTGACCAGCGTGTGGCGTTTTGAACGCTTTAAAATAGTGAATCATTTTTTACAATGATTCAAACCTAAACCAAAAATAGTCCCCAGCTTGGTAACTTCCAACGTGACCGAGACTAAGTTTGTCTAACCTATTAGACCTATTTTCAGGCGTTGCGTCATATCATTACGCCAGCTGGACTCATGGTACGGCAGCAAAGTTTCTTGATTATTACGGAGGAATGGGAGTATAGTTCCTAGCCATATCAGCCTAGAAAATCTCAACTTTTAATTTTCCGTCGGTTTTAGTACACAATGTAACTACAGAAGAGTCAAGTTTTAAATAGGAAAAATATCTAAACTCTTTGGTCATTTTTTTGAGAGAGATGCTAATGGTCCTGTTTGATTCAATGATCTATGCTAAGCTATGCTAAAAGTGTTACCGCCAGACCCGGAGTTCGGCTGAATGGATTCGAAAACGGTAAAACTCAACTGTTTAACTCTGGGGAATTGTAAAATTAACCTATTTCCAAAAAAAGTGGAGTATCCCTTTAACTTTTTCGCCAACGAAAGCAGAGCCGCTGTGGACGAGTAGCTAAAATGTTAATTATGGAAGAAAACCTTGTGCTTTGGTCATCTGAACCACTAATTTTGACTTATTTCATTATTTTAATGAGTAAATTAGGCACACATTTTAATGAAGCCAAATCATTTTTTTTGTCACAAGTAAATATTTTTGTTGACTTAAGACATAACACATTAGACACTATTTTTCACCCCTGCTGGCGTATTTATGTAATATGAAGAAATTGTCACCGAACGAATCAATGAATGCATAATTTTTGTGAACAAACTGAAAATGAACGATTCTCTGGAAACAATGAAAATTTCCACCACTACTAGTACACACACACACACTACCATCACGGTTCGACACGGTTATCCAAGTGTGCTGAGAGTTCAGGGCCGAGAACAGTTTGTAATTGTGCCGTGCCGTACCAGCTCAAGTGGAAACACAACTGAAACATTTTCTGAAGGTTGAAAAGCAGCTTTTGTTTCTCAACACATAAAGATGAACAACTTACCGTGATCTCAGACTGCGGTGATGTGGTTTCTCCACTGCATGGATCTTCATGTGTCGCTTCAGTTGAGTTTTAATAGAGAAACTCTTTCCACATTGATCACACATGTGCGGCTTCTCTCCAGTGTGGATGCTCTCATGCATTTTGAGAGTTGTTACATTACTGAATCTTGTGTCACAGTGTGAACACTTGTAAGGTTTCTCTCCAGTGTGGATCCTCTCATGTCTTTTCAGAGTTGTTGAATGATTGAATCTCTTGTCACAGTGTGAACACTTGTAAGGTTTTTCTCCAGTGTGAATTCTCTGGTGCTGTTTTAAAATGTTCGCTGCAGTAAAAGTTTTCTCACACTCAAAGCACATGTACTCTCTCACACCAGTGTGAATTTTCTGATGTGCATGTAAATGTTGCCGCAGTGAAAAACTCTTTCCACACACAGAACATGAATGCGGCTTCTCCTTCGTATGAACTGTCAGGTGTTTCTTCAGGTGTGATACCAAAAGAAATGTTTTCGCACACTGATCACATGTGAATGGCTTCACTCCGGAGTGGATCCTCATGTGAACATTAAGGTTTGAAGATCGACTGAAACTTTTCCCACATTGATTGCATTGGAACGGCTTCTCTCCAGTGTGGATCATCATGTGAACATTAAGGAGTGTTGATTGACTGAAACTATTCCCACATTGATTGCATGTGAATGGCTTTTCTCCGGTGTGAACTCTCATGTGAATCTTAAGAGATTTTTTGTTTGAGAATCTCTTTTCACACTGATCACATGTGAACGGCTTCTCTCCGGTGTGGATCCTCATGTGACTTTCAAGGTTTGTCGATCGGCTGAAACTATTCCCACACTGATCACATGTGAACGGCTTCTCTCCGGTGTGAACTCTCATGTGACGCTCAAGAGAGTTTTTGATTGAGAATCTCTTTCCACACTGATCACATGTGAACGGCTTCTCTCCGGTGTGGATCCTCATGTGTCGCTCAAGACTTTGTTTGGTTGTTAAACTCTTTCCACACTGAGTGCAGGTTGTAGATTTCTTGGCTCTTCTTTTCTTTAAAAATTTATTTTTAGTCTTCGATCGACTCAAAGGTTTTTCTCCAGGTTTGACATGATGTTCCTCCTCCACTTCACTCAGTTCTTCTCTCTCCTCCTCCACTTCACTCAGTTCTTCACTCTCCTCGTTGTCTTCCATCGGGTCTGAAATCAAAGAAAAAATAATTTTCTAATTAATCAAAATAATTAAAAGAGAGAAATATGGAGTGAATGGAGATAGAAATTATCCCAGATGTAACAGTTTTATAAATTAAACGTCCCTGAAACGTCCATGAGTGAGATACACTGATATTCTAATTATTGTTTTTTAAACATTATAGGCACAAATCCCATGTTTCTGCAGTGAGAACTATTTAATATATTTGATCAGTGACACAATTATCTAACATGAAATGAACATTAAAATACCCAATACTGACATATTTTGACACAAACTTTTATATTTATATATAGTTATGTTAAAAACGACTAAATCTTTTTAATTATTAAAGGCTATTATCACACTAAACTTCTACTTCCATTGACTTCACACACATGTGAAAGTGTGATACAAGAAAAAGAACTGCGAGAAAGAACACAAGTGTTTGCAGTAAAGTGGAGTAGATTGTACATTTCTACATTTTGGAATGATTATTATTTGTTATACATGTTTGTAAAAATATGCACAAAATTCAGGTCAAATTCTGGTCAAACAAATTGTTACAAATTGTAAACCATATATAAAATAAATGTAAAATAAAACAGTTAAAATATTTAAATAGAGTTTGACCTGATGTTGACAATTAATATGAAACCTTTTACTGATCATTTGTATATTAAAAAAGAAAACAGAAACTTTTGCAGCCATTTCACAGTTTAATTGTTTATCTAAAAGTGATGAAGTGCTTGGATGTTTCTAGCATCATGAATGAATGAAGAATAAACACCAACCTCTTTGTTCTTCAGGATCTTCAGTGTGTTTCATTCTGCAGGGTTCTGGATCACTCATGTTCTCACTGTCCTCTTTAATAAACTCAGTCTTTGCAGATTTCAGCTCTTCCTGATGCTCTGATGCTCGTCTTCACTTGTAGCTGATGGGAATTTACAGCATTTATTGCTGAATTGCTGTGGGAGGAGCTTCACTGATGATGAATTACAGTGGGAGGAGCTTCACTGATGATGAATTACAGTGGGAGGAGCTTCACTGATGATGAATTACAGTGGGAGGAGCTGATCTGGCAAAATCTAAAATATCAGTTACTGAGGTTTTTGTTGTTTTTTTCTCTCATGGACAACAGAATATAATGATGTAAATTCTCCCAAATATAAATAATGATAAGAAAAAGAGTTATAAGCATAAACAGAAGTAAACCTACAGATTTGTCACTAAATACCCTCAATCTGCTGACACCAATGAAATGAGCTTTAAGTGTCAATTTACAGGAGATCTGAAGACATCAGCATAATAAATGAGGTGAAAACAGGAACTATTGTCATGAAATAAAGAGTGTTTTCAGCAGATCTGTTAATATTGATGAGCCTCAGACTATCAACACATTCAACAAGCCATTCAGGATCATCAGCAGATCATCTCACTTTATTCTGAGTGTTTGCTGTTAGAAACACATTATTTGAGTCAGGATTCATGATAAAAGCCTGTAAAACTGCTCTATTGATATACAATATAACATGGATAAATCATCAATAATAAAACAAAATAATTAACCCTCTGATGGTCCGCGGGGTCTTTTGGGACCCCAAATGACTTTTGCTCAAATTAAAAAAAAATTTCCCTTTGTCCAAATGGTATGAAACCTTCTACGGCTCTTAACACTTTCTAGATCTACAAAAAAAATAAATAAAGCGGAATGATATCTGTTTTTATGTTAGCGTGACAAAATTTGTGACACTCGCAATCAAAATAGACAAAATTCATCATCAAAATCAGAAACAACGCAGAACACATCGACAGAAATGACAGAAATAAAGTGGCACACTTCCACCAATTCAAAAAGCATCCACAATGCTGAATTATTTTGCTCACAACAAGCGCACACACACACACACACACACACACACACACACACACACACACACACACACACACACACATATAGAGGAATACATTTTTGAGACTATAAAAACTGTTCTCTTATCATTTGTAAAATAAAATCATCCAAAATGCAGTACCACCACAAAAATAAATTGGTGACACTGACACATTGAAAAATGCGCGCACACACACACACACACACACACACACACACGCAGGAACATTTGTAAGGCTATAATGTGTCAAATAAAATAATCCAAAATGCAGTACCACCACAAAAATAAATTGGTGACACTGACACATTGAAAAATGTGCACACACACACACACACACACACACACACACACACACACACACACACACACACACACACACACACACACACACACACACACACACACACACACACACACACGAACATTTGTAAGGCTATAATTTGTCAAATAAAATCATCCAAAATGCAGTACCACCACGAAAATAAATTGGTGATACTGACACATTGAAAATTTACACACACACACACACACACACACACACACACACACACACACACACACACACACACACACACACACACACACAAACATTTGTAATGCAATAATTTGTCAAATAAAATCATCCAAAATGCAGTACCACCACAAAAATAAATTGGTGACACTGACACATTGAAAAATGTGCACACACACACACACACACACACACACACACACACACACACACACACACACACACACACACACACACACACACACACACACACACACACACACACACGCAGGAACATTTGTAAGGCTATAATGTGTCAAATAAAATCATCCAAAATGCAGTACCACCACAAAAATAAATTGGTGACACTGACACATTGAAAAATGTGCACACACACACACACACACACACACACACACGCAGGAACATTTGTAAGGCTATAATTTGTCAAATAAAATCATCCAAAATGCAGTACCACCGCAAAACTAAATTGGTGACACTGACACATTGAAAAATGTGCACACACACACACACACACACACACACACACACACACACACACACACACACACACACACACACACACACACACACACAGGAACATTTGTAAGGCTATAATGTGTCAAATAAAATCATCCAAAATGCAGAACCACTACAAATATAAAGTGGTGTGGTGACACTGGCACATCGACAATGTGTACTCACACTCTCTCTCTCTCTTCTCTCAGACACACACACACACACACACACACACACACACACACACACACACACACACACACACACACACACACACACACACACACAATTGTGTGTGTCTAGAATCTAGAATTAGATTAAAAATAAATGATTGAAATAAATGATAAAATCTTAAGACTCCAACAGTTCTCTTTGTAACATTTTGTTCAGGTTTGATTCTAATCATAATGTAACATTGTTGAAAAACTGGGGGGTTTTTTGGTACAATAAATGCTAAACTTTGACAAAAATATTTTATTTTTGTTATAATTGTGATTTTATAATATTTAGATATGAATCCAACTGAATCCAACTTGTGAAAAGATATCTTTCAGGTAGTCTAATAGCAAATAGCATATACTGGAGCTCTATAGCCATCTAGTGGTTAAAATGATTATTTTTTATTTTAAAACTGCATTTTCCAAAAAATGGGCAAAAATTTTACATTAAACTATTTAAAATTATCCATGTTATCCCCATGAATGAAAGTTAGAAATCTGGGTCTTTTATAAAGTGAATTTTACATAAAATGCTGTTTTTTTGTAAAAAGGCTATTTAAATATTTATTTATTTATTTATAGAAATTTAAAAAATATCATAAATTCTCCAAAAACTGCACAAATGTTGAGTAAAAACATTAACAAACAGAATAAAAAAAAAATTATTATCTTGTTACAAAATGAAATGTTATTGTCTGGGGTCTCTAGAGACCCCAAAACCCAGAGTGTAGACATAAATAAAGACCATCAGAGGGTTAAATAAATAGGCCTATCCTATCTTACAGGCAAATAACTACAACACCATAATATGTGAATGTAAATATAGTTTGACTTTATAAAAACTATTAATTGCAACAAAGTAATTCCATAATTAACATGTTACAGATTTGTGTCTACAGAAACAGGGGCAATATAAAGTGTTAGAATAGACATCAAGTTTAATAAGTAAATGTAATCTGCCAAATGTCGGCACTATTAAAGTGTGAAAGGGACTTTATCAATCACATTCGCATTCAACCACAGTTACACTAGCAGTCACTGTTGTTCTGCCTCTGGATATAGTCCAGTCACGTTCTGTGGAGTTTTGGGAGATTTCACTCTGGCCGATAATCGCCCAGTGTTCCCATAGACTTCCCTAAAAATATTATAATTTTTTTGATCTACAGCCACGGCAATGCATTCTCTATGGGTTCTTGTTGGGCTAGCACTAATGTGCTTTCGTCATCATACGTAACATTAACTTGCGCAGTGATTGGTGGGAACAAATATACCTCTATTAATAATCTTTAAACTGAAGTGCAATCTAATAATTTCCTCAGTGCATAACTTACAATCCACAGACATTCTCTAGGGCTGGGTAAAAATATTGATTTCTTGATTTTAATCGATTCTCTAACAAAGTGTGTTTGATGGTTGTGTAAATATGAGAAATACCGTGAACTGCTTAATGAGGGAAACGTTGCGAGCGAGCGGTGACGTCATGCCAACGCCGAACGGGACACCCCCGCAGCCAATTAGCATTCAATTAGAACTATTTTAGAACCGAAGTGACTCCAGTCCAGTTACTAAATATGAAAGGGATTTTTTTTTAAATGAAGCACAAAATAGGGAGAATTATGCTTATAGAGCACATCCTGTATTGTATTTTAATGACTATTTAACTGATCATGTAGAATAATACATCAACGAACATGATAATATATTCAGCACATGGTTTCAAAGGTTATTAAATACAAACATTTAAATCAGTTCATGTAATCACTTAACATACATAATTTAATTGCCTCAAAACCTCAAAGCCATATAAATATTAATATAGGTTTAGGAAGGATGGTTGGAAAACAAGCATGCTCTTAAACATGTTGCATAACAACAACAACAGCAGGAGGTTGGCACAGCTGTACTGTGACTGAACTGGAGATGGAGGAAGGGCATGGAAGAGGACGAGATAAGGGGAAAGAAGGTAGGAAGAAGGAAGGAAGAAGGTAGGAAGTAAAAATGAAAATTTTATGAAGAAAAGGAAGTCTAGCACACTAGGTACAAATAGTAACTCGGATTTGAGTGGTGAGGAGAGTGATATGTGTACATTAGAGGAACAAGATGACAAAGATTATAAAGTAGTTATCAAGTTTAGGGAGGAAGGTGGAGTAGAAGGTATAAATCCAGTTAGACTGACATCAGCTTTAAAAAAAGGCGATTGGTGATATAATTGCAGCCAGCAAGGGTGTTAAGAAATGAGAGTTTATTGATTACTTGTAATGACATGGATCAGAGGGATTGGGCACTCAAGCTGGAAAGAATGGGGCAGTTTCAGGTGGAGAGTGCTGTATCTGATCAGGGAAAGACGAAATGGAGTAAGGGGGTGATTACAGGTATTCCAGTGTGTGTAGGGATGGAAGAGGTGAAGGCTAATATAAGGGGTGGGATAATGATGAGTGCACAAAGACTTCAAACAACAAGAGAAGGAATTAAGGAGGATGGTCAGTCAGTTTTGTTACAGTTTGAGGGAGAGGGCCCTCCCAAAGGAAGTAACAATTGGTTATATGAGTTACTTTGTAAGACTTTACGTGCCAAAACCACTTAGATGCTATAACTGTCAGCAGTTTGGACATGTAGCCGTAATGTGAAGGGAGACAAGAAGGTGTGCCAGATGTGGAGGAAATCATAGTTATGGTCAGTGTGGGAAAGGTGTATCACCTAAATGTTGTAACCGTGTAGGTGCTAATATTGTGGCTAATGGAGGATGTGCAGTGATGAAGGAAGTGGTACATGCACAACAAGTGAGAGTATGGCAGAAGGTGTCATATGCAGAAGCAGTTACAATGCTCCGAAACAGACAACAGGAACCAACAGTGTGGATAGTGTATAGATAGAAACAAATAAAACAGAATGAGGGGAATATGATGCAAGTAAATGTAAGGAAACTAGTGACATTTATAACTGGTGTGATTAATGGTACAGCAAATGTAAAATCAAAGACTGAGAGAATACAGTTGATAGTTATGGCAGCAGAGCAACATTTGGATGTAATGGGGCTGACATGGGAAACAGTGAGAGATGACCTCAAACATCAGTCTAGTCAGGAAACATGGGTTGGTTGATATTAACCATGGTGTTATTAATACAATGGAATGCCCGAAGCTTGGTAGCAAATGGACAACAGTTTAAAAGCTTTATTGATGAAGTGGTACAAAAGACAGATGTTATTTGTATCCAGGAGACCTGGCTTAGACCAAAACTAGATTTTGTGATACAAGGGTATGTGTCTGTTCGTCGAGATAGAAATGAAGGAGGTGGGGGAGGATGTGCTACATTTATTAAATGGGGACTCCCATATAGGATCCTGGGATTGGGAAAGGAGTTGGAATATATGGTGGTGGAAGTGTGGGTAGGACTGGACAGTGTAGCTATAATTAACTTTAACAATCCATGTAAGGAATTGTAATTGGACAAAATAGAAGATACTGAGGGACAGGACAGACGAAAGGTAGTGTGGTGTGGGGATTTTAACACTCACAGTCCACTTTGGGGTGGGAAAAAGTTGGATCAAAATGGTCGGGTGATAGAGTTGTTGGATTTGAAAGGATTGGTGTGTCTTAATGATGGTAGAGGAACAAGGAATGATATGGTTTCAGGAAATGAGGCTGCACTAGACTTTACTATTACATCTAATGATATAGCAAGGTTATGTGAAAGGGAGATATGGGAGGGGTCGACAGTAGGAAGTGATCATTTTCCTATATTATGCTCAATTAGAATGCGGGAAGAAAAACATACTGAAGAGGGAGTAGGGAGATGGGTGTTTGGTCAGGCTTATTGGGCAAAATTCAATGTTGATGGGTGATGAGGGAATGGGACTACACTGTACTGGTCAGTGAGGAGAAAACCAGGAAGGATCCTACAAAACCTGCTAGCTATAAACCTCTCATGTAGGTAAAATTATGGAACATATGATTACGGATAGACTGGTTTATTTTTTGGAGAAGAGGAAATGAATTTCATCATTTCATGTGGATTCAGGTAGGGTAGAGGGACAATGGATCCAGTGCTTTGCCTGGAAGATGAAATAAGGAAATCCCAGGTTAATAGGGAAACAGTGGTGGCAGTCTTCTTAGATGTTGAGAAGGCATACAATATACTGTAATGTGGAAAGAGGGGTTGTTGATTAATTAGATATTTTGGGAGTAGGAGGTAGGGCCTTTAACTGGGTGAAGGATTTTCTGTATGGACGATCTATTCAGATGAGAATAGGAAAAAGGTGGGGGAAGATAATAATCTTAAGTTATATGGGCAAGAGTCTTTTGATGTTAGGTTAACATGGGCAGGCCACATAGAGAAAGTTATAGTAAAGTGTAAAAAGGTATTAAATGTAATGAGGTGTCTGGCAGGAGTGGACTGGGGGGCGAGTAGGCAATCACTGAGGGATCAGTCAGACCACCTTGACTCTGCAGTTAAGGAGGGAACAGCTAGCAGTCAATTATTGAGTAAATATACAAGGGCATTATAGGTCTCACCCCTCAAAGGCAGTAATTCAGGCATGCTGGGAGCATGAAAAGTCAGAGTTTTGGATGGGTGGCTGATGTTATAGGAAAAGAGATGGGGCTGGAGGGAAGGGAATTTAGTTCAACAGTTCCGATGCCAGTCAGACCACCGTGGCTGCTAGTACAACCCAGTGTGGACCTGCAGATACTGATCTGCATCAAGAAAAGAGTACAGGGGGAGTGGATATATGTGAAGTACTTTATAATCATCTGAATAGGGAGTATAATGGATATCTGGATATGTACACAGATGGATCTAAGGATCCTCAATCTGGACAAACTGAGACTGCATTCGGAGTACCAAAGATGGGGATCAAGGTGCAAAAGAGACTGTCTGATCATTTATCCATATTTACAGTGGAGATGTTGGGTATTTGGTTGGCATTACAGTGGGTAGAAGAAGTTAGAGCAGATAAAGTTGTGATTTGCTCCGACTCTAGTGCAGTTCTAAAGAGTTTGCAATCATTCAAGTCACAATCAAGGCAGGACATGGTATATGAGGTACTAGAATGTTACACACGGGTTTGTCAATGGGGATGAGGGTAAAGTTTACATGGGTTCCAGTACATGTTGGCGTCAAAGGAAATGAAATGGTAGATGGTTTGGTAAAACAAGCCAGTAAAAGGGAAGTTGTTGAAATGTCAATTTCAATTAGTAAAGCAGAAGCTAAGGCCCAAATCTGGATGAAAATTATGGAAAGTGGCAGAGATGTTGGGATTTTTTTGGGGGATGTTGGGTCTTTATATTTATTAAAATACTTGGTTGGTCCAGTGAAATATTTTGCAGGGCAAGTAAACATCTGAACCAGAATGAACCTGTAGAAAAACTCATTTGTGTTTAGCCCTGCAAATATCAAGACCTGCCACTTTTGTTATAAAATAAAGTTTTGTTACGGGGAAAAAAATAAAGTAATATTAAAACTAGGAATTTCACTTGGCCTGCCCTACATCTCAAAGCTGGAGCTGGTGTTGTTTAAAGTTCATAGTAATTGTTCTGACTTCATTAAGCCTCATGGTGTGAATGAAACATCAAACTGACTAGAACAAACTCTTTGAAATGTATATATGATACTGGATATCAAGGGTGAAACTATTAGTAATGTAGACAGACCGCAGTCTCATTCAATGTCAGTTATTTGTGGGTAATATAATTTAGTTAGGCATTTAAAAGCTCTATTGAGAAATTTAAAACATGGAAAGTTTAAAAAGCAATAATATCAGGATACTTAATGACTTTCAGAACTAAAATTATTCCTGATTCAAGCAGAATCAGCAAAAAATAAGTAAATGGACAATAACAATGAGATGTTGATAAATTGAGTAAAGAGTTTAATGAATCATCATCTGAAGAAAATACAAACATTAAGTAAAAGTGAAGAAGGAGACAGATCTCTCTCTTTACTGACTTACAAGAGCCAAAGCATCTCAAGAGAAGAAGAGAAGAGTCCAGTTTCAAAGATACATGAGAGTATATATTGCATTTCCAAGAGTAGAAGTGGAAGAGAAATTAGATGTTCTGATGAAAAACAATGAAGAATGAGTACAAAAATAATCCGATTTTTCCAGTGTGAATTTTCTGGTGCTCTTTCAGTTCATCTTCTGTAGTGAAAGACTTCTTGCATTTCACTTCTTCCCAGTGTGAACTCTCATGTGAATCTTCAGACTTGATTTTCATGTGAAGCGTTTCTTACAATGAGGGCAGGAGACAGATTTATTGCCTTCTGCTTTTCCTTTCTTGTTCACGTCCATCAGGTCTAAAAGAAACATTAAATCAAGTGAGTTTCAATGGACTATTTTATGCAAACAACTTGCTAATCATGTCTTACTCATGTAGTTGAAGTAGTGATGGGAGATCTCGAAACACTGCTTCACGAAGCTCAGACACCTTTATGAATCTTTGTTTCAAATCATGTTCAGATTTGTGTTGTTTCAGAGCGTGTATCAAACTGCGAAAGTCACATGATTTCAGTAAATGAGGCTTCTTTGCCTCATAAGCGTTTAGAAATGTCAATGATCTCTGTGAACCCATCATGCAGTGAACCATTGAACAAGTGTCTATGGGTTTTGCCTGATCTCTGATCCGTTTTAAACATTTGTAGACGTTTTAATGAGACTTTTGTATAATAATAATAAAATATTAGTAGTTGATAGTCTCTTATTTGCCTGTTTAGCTGAGCAATCCATGCAAAAAAACAAAAAGAGCCCTAAAAATGTATTAAAACCCACATATTATACAGATACTTAATATTTATATTAGATGATTTGTTGATTGCATTTGATTGATTACCCTTAATAACACATTTGCAATAGTTTGTAAAAGGTGTTTTTATGCATGTTTATGCATGAGTTGTTGCATTACACTGTTTTAAAAAAGTTCTATGTCAAAATAATTTAAAGGGTCATGAAACCCCCCTCTTTCAGCTCAAGTCTAGCTCATAATCTTTTTGAAAAATGCAACTTAAATGGGCGTGGTGGCTGTGAGAAGAAGGGAGGGGGAGTTGGTGTGGTCAAAGCCAGTGGCCAATGCATATCGACCGTCACTGTCAGTGGTAAAACGTGAGGAAATGCTAGATTTTTTATAGCTGGCAAAGTTAAAGTCTAATGAAATACACTGACACCTTATTTTTGTCCTTAAAAAGTAACTGAATGCCCTGCTACACATATTAGCCTACTACAGTAATCATTCTATTTAAAACATATACATGTACATGCATGTCGGCCATTATAAAATATATATTTGTTTATATACACTAACACTATAAATGCATATATTTGAAAATAATAAATTTTCCGCTTAAAAAAAAAAAAAAAACGTTCCGTAAATAGCCTAGACTACACGCCCCCTAAACCCACTAAAGATGGACAATGAATGTGACATAAATTTGCACAAACTAAGCATGCGTTGATGTATTATCGAAATATCTACATTTTAATAACGAGTGATTATTTAACAAAAGGCAAGAAAAAACGGTCAGGGTTACATTTAGACACAAACACACACACACACACACACACCTCTGAAGCGATAGAAAAGTCCTCGGGACCGCATCACTAGCAAGACGAAACCTGCATTGGTGTACAAGGCTGAAGTCCACCATTCTCCAGTTGAATGGTTGCTACACACACATAGTTTAGATGTGTCCGTGGTTGATGGCCAACCAACCGCCCGCAGTCAGAGTCCAGCCCTGGCAGCATCGCGGGGAAAGATGCACCGGAACTTTTGCACCATGAAAACAAACGCGCGTCCCATCATTGCCTCTCTCATCTACTACGCGATATCACAGTTTGACATGTCTGTCTTTGGAAAGATCCACGTGGTATCATGATTAATTCAGTGAAGTGTCTTCTCATTGGATATGAAGGCTCAGCCTCATTAATAATTATGAGAGAACGATGAGTCATCACTGGACGATCCGTACAGAAAAACGTCACATCCTGTGACGTGGACTCGATGAAGATTTCAAACCCGGAAGACGAAAATAGCCGATAAAAACTCAAATTTAACCATTTATATCCTATTATTAAATTTTACAGATTATAACATTGTCTTCTATGGTGTTCAACACACCTACCTCTGTTAAAATCTCAGAAAAATTGGGGTTTAGGGTTTCATGACCCTTTAATGTTTAATTAGTCTTTTTTTATTGTTGACCTGAAACAACGTAAATCTGGTGAGTGTCAGCATGACGAATGAAGAAAGAATCAAGAATAAACGGCAATATCTTTGTTCTTCAGTATCATGATGTTTCATTTACTTAAATTGTTTCTGATGATCAAAACAAACTTAAATTAACTAGGGCTGCGAGAACTAATTGCTGATATCGATAATGAAAATAAACAATTAGTGAAGTTCACAAGGTAATTTCGGGAGGAGTGAACCCATCTAATATTCACCTCGCTCTGGCATCAGCTGTTCTGGTGTCCCTCCACCTCCCCAACTCCACCTGCATAATTTAGACATCTTGCTACTATACTCATCATCCAAGCATTATTAGTCCCACTGGGGGGTGTATCTAAGCTCCAGTTGAAGCTGCTTCCATAGAAAACATTTCTATGGACAAAACACATCAGGAAATGAATGGTGCATGGTGAGCACACGAATCCATTGACGCATATTCCTTGTTCACTGAAATCCCTCCCTCCACACAGAGCCGGATTAACGCAAAGGCAAACTAGGCACGTGCCTAGGGCCCGATTGGCGGGATGGGGCCCAGAGGGACAAAAAAACAAAACAAAAAACAAAAAAATGTTTTTTAAAAAAAAGGTACAAATGTCCTATCTACAATTTATCTCAATATTTATTAATTAACTAAAAATAGTGACGATGTTTATCTTAACCATAGACTGTTACATTACTGCAGTTAAACCAATTAATGTGTCCGTTACAAAGCGGGTGCCGGCTTCTGAACGTATGTGTAACGAACGCATCCATCAGGTGCTGCGAGGCAAAAGCCTAAGCACACAAAGAAGCACAGCTCAAAATGCAGGTGTGTGAGTTGTCGTCATCTATTTTGGAGTGATTGCAATGTATTCTAAATATAAACTTGTACTGTAAATCAGCGTCATTTCTGGAAAAATCATTCACCGCTTTATTATGAGTTCAAAAGAGCGCGAGCGTCATTAACGTGCCCAGACGCGACGCTTTGAATTTGCGCGTACAATGAATAACATCGCGTCGGGAGCTGACTAGTAAAAAAGCTACAAAATTAAAAGACAAGACGTCTGTATTCTAAGTTAAAAAGCCAACACACTACAACATTTTTAAATGTTTCAAATAAAGGATCTCATATCTATGGGTCTATCTTTTAAATTCTGCTGATGATTAAATTATACCCTGACATTACGCCAATAATATCAGTTTATATATTTTTTTCTGCTCAGTACCGATCGTGTCTTTCTCTTCAACTTGATTTGTGCATAGCATATTTAAGGTAGCAATGCAATATAAAAGCACTTATGCTCATCTACTGAAGTGGGATTCTGGAACTGTGAATAAGTTGAATAAAACAGCTAAATAACAACAACAACAATAACATCTTCATTAAACAAAAAAGAGATTACCTTAGATAAAGTTTGATTAATATGTACATAGAGTACCGGTAAAAAGTCTGGACCCATTACTAATGTTTTTTGAAAGAAGTTTATTATTATGCTCTACAAGCCTGCATTTATTTGATCAAAAATACAGAAAAAAATACAGGAATATTCAGCAAGGGTGTGTTAAATATATAAAAAGTGATAGTGAAGACTTTTTTAAAACAACTTTTTAATAATCAAAAATCCTGAAAAAAGTATCACAGGTTATAAAATAAATATTAAGCACCATTTCTAACATTTGATAAATCAGAATATTATAAAGTTTTCTGAAGGATCACGTGACACTAAATTCAGCTTTGCATCACAGAAATATAAAGTATAGTAAAATAGAAAACCATTATTTTAAATTTTAATAATATTTCACTATATTATTTTTCTGTATTTTTGATCAAATTAATCCAGGCTTGACGAGCATAAGAGACTTCTTTCAAAAACATTAAAAATAGTAATGTGTCCAAACTTATGTTATGTACTGTGTAAGTAAAAATATACTGCTTTTAAAATTAAATGCTGTATAAATAAAAAGGTTAGGAATCATATTTGTTTTAAGTGTTTTTTTTAGTGGGGGTGGGGGGCCTCCAACATGAATTTTGCCTAGGGCCTCCTAATGTCTAGAACCGGCCCTGCCTCCACTAAAGTAGCAGCGCATGTGCAGCTCAGAGTAGCTCTGTGTAGAGTTCTCAACGGGTCGGGTCGGCCCGACCCGACAAACCCGACGGGACCCGCGGGTTCGGGCCGGGTTCGGGTCGAAAATATAATGAAATGACTCGGGTCGGGTCGGACCTCGGGCTTAATCTTTTCCGCTCAGTAAAAAAAAAAAAAAAAACATTTATTAATCATCGCTGCTGGTCACCGTAAAGAAAGTCTGGCTGCTGCGTGTAACGTGCATCATGGAGAGGGGCGGGGGCAGACCTAACGCCGCTGCGTGCACGCCTTTAGCCTGGAGAAGAAGATGGAGTTGGTGAGAAGTAAACTTGCCACAGGTGAATTCACCGTCGCTACTACAGCCTAATTATATACTTAAAGTGTATTGTTTCAGTTGTTTGTATTGTTTGTATTGTTAAAAGGCGTGAACATTAAAGGTTGATTTGAATTCCCGTCTGCTGGTCATGATAATATGTGTATGAGAGAAAAAAAAAAAAAAAAACTGACGCGGCATCGGGCCGCGGGTCGGGTTCGGGCAGATAATTCATGTTTAAGTGTCGGGTTACATCGGGTCCGGGCTTTAAAAGCCACGGGCCGGGTCGGGTCGGGTTGTAATTTTCAGGCCCGTTGAGAACTCTAGCTCTGTGGACGGCTAGCTAAAATGTTAATTATGGAAGAAAACCTTGTGCTTTGATTTCGACTTATTTTATTATTTTAATGAGTAAATTAGTCACACATTTTAATAAAGCCAAATAATTTTTTTGTTACAAGTAAATATTTGTGTTGACTTAAGACATAACACACTAATTTTTCACCCCTGCTGGCGTATTTATGTAATATGAAGAAATTGTCACTGAATGAAACAATGAACGAATCATTTTGGTGAATGAACTGAAAATGAACGATTCTCTGGAAATAATAAAAATTTCCACCACTAGTACACACACACACACTACCATCACGGTTCGACACGGTTATCCAAGTGTGCTGAGAGTTCAGGGCCGAGAACAGTTTGTGCCGTACCAGCTCAAGTGGAAACACAACTGGAACCTTTTACAAAGGTGGAAAAGCAGCTTTTGTTGCTCAGCACATAAAGATGAACTACTTACTGTGATCTCAGACTGCGGTGAGGTGGTTTCTCCACTACATGGATCTTCATGTGTCGCTTCAGTTGAGTTTTAAAAGAGAAACTCTTTCCACACTGATCACACGCGTGCGGCTTCTCTCCAGTGTGGATCCTCTCATGTGTTTTCAGATGTGATGAGTGACTGAATCTTTTGTCACAGTGTGAACACTTGTAAGGTTTTTCTCCAGTGTGGATCCTCTCATGTCTTTTCAGATCTGTTGACTGATTGAATCTCTTGTCACAGTGTAAACACTTGTAAGGTTTTTCTCCAGTGTGAATTCTCTCGTGCCGTTTTAAACAGTTTGCTGTAATAAAAGTCTTCTCACACTCAAAGCACATGTACTCTCTCACACCAGTATGAATTTTCTGATGTTTATGTAAACTATCCAGCAGTGAAAAACTCTTTCCACACACAGAACATGAATGCGGCTTCTCCTTTGTATGAACTGTCAGGTGTATCTTCAGGTGTGATGCCGTAAGAAATGTTTTCCCACACTGATCACATGTGAACGGCTTCACTCCAGTGTGGATCCTCATGTGTTCTTTAAGGTGTGAAGATAGACTGAAACTTTTCCCACATTGATTGCATGGGAACGGCTTCTCTCCGGTGTGGATCATCATGTGAACATTAAGGTTTGCTTTTTGACTGAAACTATTCCCACACTGATTACATGGAAATGGCTTCTCTCTGGTGTGGATCCTCATGTGACGCTCAAGATTTTGTTTGCTTGGGAAACTCTTTCCACACTGAGTGCAGGTGAAAGATTTCTTGGCTCTTCTTTTCTTTAAAAATGTCTTTTTAGTCTTTGAGCGACTCAAAGGTTTTTCTCCAGGTTTGACATGATGTTCCTCCTTCACGTCACTCAGTTCTTCTCTCTCCTCCTTCACTTCACTCAGTTCTTCACTCTCCTCCTTCACTTCACTCAGTTCTTCTCTCTCCTCCTTCACTTCACTCAGTTCTTCTCTCTCCTCCTTCACTTCACTCATTTCTTCACTCTCCTCCTTCACTTCACTCAGTTCTTCACTTTCCTCCTTCACTTCACTCAGCTCTTCTCTCTCCTCCTTCACTTCACTCAGCTCTTCTCTCTCCTCCTTCACTTCACTCAGTTCTTCACTCTCCTTCTTCACTTCATTCAGCTCTTCTCTCTCCTCCTTCACTTCACTCAGTTCTTCTCTCTCCTCCACTTCACTCATTTCTTCACTCTCCTCCTTCACTTCACTCAGTTCTTCACTTTCCTCCTTCACTTCACTCAGCTCTTCTCTCTCCTCCTTCACTTCACTCAGTTCTTCTCTCTCCTCCTCCACTTCACTCAGTTCTTCATTCTCCTCGCTCTTCCATCGGGTCTGAAATCAAAGAAAAACTCATTTTCAAATTTTCTAAATAATCAAAATAATTAAAAGAGAGAAATATGGAGTGAATGGAGATAGAAATTATCCCAGATGTAACAGTTTTATAAATTAAACGTCCCTGTAACTTTCCATGAATGAGGTACACTGATCTTCCAGTTATTGTTTTTTAAACATTATAGGCACAAATCCCATGATTCTGAAGTGAGAACTATTAAATATGTTTGATCGATCAAAGTTTCCGGTAAATTTACATGGGAAGTTAAGCTGGGGAATTTTGGAAATATTCCATATTAGAAACTTTCCATGGGAATTATTGGAATTAATGTGAATTTAGGGGAACTAACTGGGAATTAATTGTAATGTAATCGATCATTGTATCATATCCAAGCATAAATATAAACAGAAGTCATAAGAAAACATCCAATGAAAATGTTTTCAACAGATACTCAACATATTTATTTGTAAGTAGAACAGAACAATTTTAATTATTCGGGAGAAACTGATGAATTCACGTGCTGTAAATCCGACTGACAGGACAACATTGCGGCGCCCATCTTATGTTTATAGATCAAGATTATTTATAAAGGTTTTTAAACAACCAAACACACTCACTTACACGTATTTGAGAATCGTAATATCAGATAGGCTAGTTGATGACATGGTAAGCAAGTTTGTGAATATTTTGAATAAAAAAGGAAAAGCGAAATAAAAGCGACACATCTGTCATACAGTATTATTGTGGCTGCGGTGTGTCGCGTGACGCGTTGCCATGGAAACATTAAAGGGAACGTTCGCCTTGGAAAAAACTCACTCTGGGGGGTGGGGGTGTCAGTTCGAATATTTTAAACTTATGCGTGAAAGGGTTAAAGAAAAGATCGAAAATAAATATTTGTGTGTGCTGTTAAGTGGTTAGAAAAAAATTAAATCGGAATCGGCTAAAATCAGTATCGGCAGGTCAAACTCAATGAAAAATCGGAATCGGCCTAGAAAATTGTAATCGGCGCATCTCTATTTAGCATCTAACTTATCAGCTTGCCATCTACTAGATGAATATTTAATAAATATATTTCCCCATAATATCATCAAAACTTACTTCACTTTGTTTAGTCCACAGGCTCAAATGTGTGCCTTCAATAGTCTTGTGCTTTGGGCTTCTGTACATGCGATGGAGGCATGCGCAGTGCCAGTAGGGGGTGTGGTCTCAATAGCCATGCAGTAAGCAGTGTGCTATGTGCATGTGATTGAGGAATGGCATGGATATTCAAGTGTATTTGAATGGCATCTGTTTGTTTTAGTCAAGATTATGCTAAAATATACTTTCCTCAACTATATTTAAGTTCCCTACGAAGAGCCAACCTTTAACTTTGAAAATTCCCAGTTTATTCCCGTTTATTCCCATAAATTCCTGTTAATTCCCTTAAATTCCCATTAATTCCCATGGAAACTTTCCATCTGTGAAAATTCCCAGAATTTTGCAACCCTACACACTAGTGACGTTACATTTGTGAACGAATCATTCTTTTTGAAAGAATCTTTTAGGTGAACGAATCGTTCTTGTTCACGTAATAATTATAATAATAATAATAATAATAATGCATTTTATTTATAGGCGCCTTTCTCAACACTCAAGGTCACCTTACAAAATCAACAATAAAACACTCAATCCATTAAACAAGCAATCAGAGAAAACAGGCAATAGAATAACATGATAATACTATTAATAATAAAAAAAACAAGAGAAAGGGTGGGGTCATTACAGTCAAAACAAATAAAAAATTAAAGAGAGTAAGCCTGTCTGAAAAGATGAGTTTTTAAGTGAGTTTTGAAAATGGTTATGGACGTGGAGTGTTGAATGTAGTGGGGCAGAGATTTCCAGAGGTGTGGGGCTGAATGACTGAAAGCTCTAAACCCCATGGTAACCAGACGAGCATGTGGGAGGATGAGCTGAATGGAGGAAGAGGACCTGAGAGAACGAGTGGGTATCTTGATATGGAGCAGCTCAGTGAGATACTTAGGGGCAGAATTGTTGATAGCTTTAAATGTAAGGAGGAGGATCTTATAAATTATACGGTATTTGAAGGGGCGCCAATGAAGTTGCTGCAGGACTGGTGTTATGTGACTGATGGAGGGGGTTCTGGTAATGATACGGACAGCAGAGTTTTGGACTAGTTGCAGTTTATGGATGGATTTGTCAGGTAGACCATAGAGGAGAGAGTTGCAATAGTCTAGGCGAGAGGTGACCAGGGTGTGAACCAGAATTTCAGCACTGTTGGGGGAGAGAGATGGGCGTAAGCGAGAGATATTACGTAAATGGAAATATGCTGACCGAGTGATGTTATTAATGTGGGACTGGAATGACAGAGTGCTATCTAGGATGACACCCAGACTCTTGACCCGAGGGGAGGGGAACACAGATGAATTGTCGATGGAGATGGAGAAGTCATTTATTTTAGATATGATGGATTTAGTGCCAATAAGGAGGAGTTCAGTTTTGTCACTGTTGAGCTTGAGAAAGTTTAGGGAGAACCAGGATCTGACAGTAATCCACTGTCTAATATTCCTCGTTCACTGAAATCCCTCCCTCCACTAAAGTAGCAGCGCATGTGCAGCTCAGTGAACCGAGTAGCTCTGTGGACGAGTAGCTAAAATGTTAATTATGAAAGAAAACCTTGTGCTTTGGTCATCTGAATCACTTATTTCGACTTATTTTATTATTTTAGTGAGTAAATTACGCACACATTTTAATAAAGCCAAATAATTTTGTATAAAAATAAGTACTTAGTAATTAGTAAATATTTTTGTTGACTTAAAAATATTCTTGTTTGCCGTAACCGATCGACCGACCCTGTCAATTTAGGACCGACCCAATTAAACAATTTTTTTTCCCTTTTAGTCCAACCGACTTGCCGGTTGTAAACTTGCGTTAAGACCGACCGATTTTTTTTTTACTCTTCAAACAACTAATACAAATGCAATAAAATGATATTAATTATATTTTAGTAGGCTTGGGCGGTATTCGAATTTTGAAACCGTCAAACCGCCTCCCTATTTTACCGGGATATACGGTATTACCGTGACTAATTAAAAAATATGACATAATGGGCTCAGACGGCGTCACCAAACTGTTGGCTTGTGCCTACACCGTTCAGAAACTGAATGCCAGATCGGGCAAAAAAAACAAGCCCAAAACCTGCACATTGTGTCTGAGTCAGGCCGACGGCATTAACTGTTATTATGAGCCGGAGCCCACCATTATTCAACATAATATCTGTGTGCGTGCAACAAGCAAGAAGTGCCTTTGTAATCCGGTAACGCGTGTCCATTGATTTTTATTAATAAAACTTTTCTGCAAAGATGGAAGTTTACGATCGCCATCTCTGTAGTGAACGCGCCTATAGAGAGATATGCACATCATTACACAATCAGAGAGTGGCCTTTTTCTTTTCGTTTTGAATTGTTTCGTTTAAAGAAATTTACGATCGGCATCTCCGTAGTGAACGCTATAGAGAGAAATGCACATCATGGATTACAGAGAGTAGGCTAGTCTATTTATTTTCGTTTTGAACGGTTTCGTTTACTGAAATTGACGATCGCATCTCCGTATGAACGCGCCTAGAGAGAAATGCACATCGTGGATTACAGAGAGTAGGCTAGTCTATTTATTTTCGTTTTGAACGGTTTCGTTTACTGAAATTGACGATCGCATCTCCCTATGAACGCGCCTAGAGAAATGCACATCGTGGATTACTTGGCCTAATCAGTGAGTAGCCAATTTCTTTCGTTTTGAATAGTTTCGTTTAAAGAAATTGACGATCGCCATCTCCGTATGAACGCGCCTAGAGAGAAATGCACACCATTGATTAATCAGACTATATTTCTTTTCGTTTTGAATAGTTTCGTTTAAAGAAATTGACGATCGCCATCTCCGTATGAACGCGCCTAGAGAGAAATGCACACCATTGATTAATCAGACTATATTTCTTTTCGTTTTGAATAGTTTCGTTTAAAGAAATTGACGATCGCCATCTCCGTATGAACGCTATAGAGAGAAATGCACACCATTGATTAATCAGACTATATTTCTTTTCGTTTTGAATGGTTTCGTTTACTGAAATTGACGATCGCATCTCCGTATGAACGAGAGAAATGCACATCGTGGATTACTTAGCCTAATCAGTGAGTAGCCTATTTCTTTCGTTTTGAATTGTTTCGTTTAAAGAAATTGACGATCGCCATCTCTGTATGAACGCGCCTAGAGAGAAATGCACACCATTGATTAATCAGACTATATTTATTTTCGTTTTGAATGGTTTCGTTTACTGAAATTGACGATCGCATCTCTGTATGAACGAGAGAAATGCACATCGTGGATTACTTAGCCTAATCAGTGAGTAGCCTATTTCTTTCGTTTTGAATTGTTTCGTTTAAAGAAATTGACGATCGCCATCTCTCTATGAACGCGCCTAGAGAGAAATGCACACCATTGATTAATCAGACTATATTTATTTTCGTTTTGAATTGTTTCGTTTAATGAAATTGACGATCGCATCTCTGTATGAACGAGAGAAATGCACATCATGGATTACTTAGCCTAATCAGTGAGTTGCCTATTTCTTTCGTTTTTAATTGTTTCGTTTAAAGAAATTTCAAGCTTTATTTATTTGTCAAGTCTGTGAGGCATAGCCTTTTTAATGAGATTTCAATGCAAGTGACAGCGGCATGCCCATCATGTCATGGTTATATTAAATCCACGATACAAAAAAAAATGTAGATACAATTTATACAAAACGAAATTCGTTTTAAAGAGGCCTTTTACAAAACTAAATTTATTGAAGTGGTCAAATCGTTTGACTCGATGCATCCCATCTTATTTGTGCTGTTCACTTTTCATAATCAACAAAGATGGAAAAAATAACATTATAATATTTTAACAAATACGAAACTTAATGCGCTTATGCATCCTGGCAGCAGTGAGTGGGGGTTGTTTCGGAGATGCGACATTAGGTTAGAGTTGTTTACATCTCTCGCGGTCACCTTTTTATTGCACAATTTACAAATTGCCTCGTCAGTATTTACCGCCTCTCCCTTCTCATTCGGTTGGAACCAGAAATATTGCCAAACTGCAACCACACATAAGCATTTTTTAGGCAATAAATAAATTATAAATATTATAGGCTATATAAGTGCCGGTAATGACGGTATTGAAACTGATACCGGTGCTATTTTAAGATCCCGCGGTATCCGATATTACCGTAATACCGCCCAACCCTATATTTTAGTAAGTATTGTGAATATAAATAGGCCTATACATGTACATGTGTTGTAGCCCAGTCATTAAAAAACGATTTAGTTTCATATTCATGTTTAAATAAAATAATATATATTTTTAAAATTTCATGTTGATTATATGAAAAGTGAAAAGCATAAGATTATCCCGAAAATATCGGGAGACAAATGGAGTGGGCAGACATGATTTTGACCACTTCATTAAGTTTGTTTTTGCAGCCTGTCTTTAAAGTGAATTTCGTTTTGTATTAATTGTATCTTATTTTTAATCAATGTTTCATCAACCAATTTCTTGAATTTAATAAATAAGAGGCTAAATATAGCAGGCAATATAATCAGGACACGGAGTCGCCGGCGCGTGAACTGGATCTGGTCTCTTAAATGAACCGAAACACAGCATATAAGCTACTTGCCTCACAGACCTGCGACATATTATATATATACAGTACCAGTCAAAAGTTTGGAAACACTACTATTTTTAATGATTTTGCAAGAAGTCTCTTATGCTCATCAAGCCTGCAGTTAAAAACAAAAAAAAAACAGTAATATTATGAAATATTATTACAATTTAAAATAATGGTTCTCTTTTTTAATATACTTTAAAATGTAATTTATTTTTGTGATGCAAAGCTGAATTTTCATCAGCAAGTACTCCAGTCTTTGGTGTCTTATGATCCTTCAGAAATTATTCTAATATGATAATTTGATACTCAGTTATTATCAATGATGGAAACCGTTGTGCTGCTTAAAGGAGAAGTTCACTTTTAAAAAAACTTTTGCTGATTATTTACTCACCCCCATGTCATCCAAGATGTCCATGTCTTTCTTTCTTCAGTCGAAAAGAAATTAAGGTTTTTGATGAAAACATTCCAGGATTTTTTCACATATTATGGATTCCATTGGGACCCAAACGGTTCAAGGTCCAAATGACAGTTTCATTGCAGCTTCAAAGGGCTTTAAACGATACCAGACGATGAATAAGGGTCTTATCTAGCGAAACGATCGGTCATTTCAAAAATAAAAATAAAAGTTTACATTTTATAAGCACAAATGTTCGCCTTGCTCTGTTCTGTGATGCGCGTTCGTGACGTCAAGTAATACGCAATTACGTTGAAAAGGTCACGCTTGAAAAATTGAAGAAAATGTTCTTTTTGGCTTTTTAATATTAAAACACTCAGGATGCGCACACGAAATGGGCATTTCTAACGATAAACTGACACAAATACATTTGAAAATGTTTATATGGTCCTCCTTCCGCACATTTGTAAACACATCAAACTTGACCTTTTCAACGTAATTGCGTATTATGTGACGTCACGAACGCGCATCACAGAACAGAGCAAGGCGAACATTTGTGCTTATAAAACTTAAACTTTTTTATTTATTTTTGAAATGACCGATCGTTTCGCTAGATAAGACCCTTATTCATCGTCTGGTATCGTTTAAAGCCCTTTGAAGCGGCAATGAAACTGTCATTTGGACCTTGAACCGTTTGGGTCCCAATGGAATCCATAATATGTGGAAAAATCCTGGAATGTTTTCATCAAAAACCTTAATTTCTTTTCGACTGAAGAAAGAAATACATGGACATCTTGGATGACATGGGGGTGAGTAAATTATCAGCAAAAGTTTTTTCAAAAGTGAACTTCTCCTTTAATATATTTTTTTGGAATACTTTAAGGATTCATTGATGAGGAAAACGTTAACAGCATTTATTCATAAAAACAGCATTTATTCAAAATAAAAACATTTCTAACAATATAAATCGTTACCATCACCTTTTATCAATTTAACGCATTCTTGTTGAATTAAAGTACTAATTTCTTAAAAAAAAAAAAAAAGAGTTATTGTTCCCAAACTTTTGAACGGTAGTGTATATTGTTACAAAAGATTTCTATTCTAAATAAATACAGTTCTTTTTAACTTTTTATTCATCAAATAATCCTGAAAAAAGTATCTCAGGTTATAAAAAAATATTAAGCAGCACAACTGTTTCCAACATTGATCATAAATCATCATATTAGAATGATTTCTGAAGGATCATAAGACACCAAAGACTGGAGTACTTGCTGATGAAAATTCAGCTTTGCATCACAAAAATAAATTACATTTTAAAGTATATTAAAAAAGAGAACCATTATTTTAAATTGTAAGAATATTTCATAATATTACTGTTTGTTTAAGTTTTTAACTGCAGGCTTGATGAGCACAAGAGACTTCTTTCAAAAGCATTAAAAATAGTATTGTTTCCAAACTTTTGACTGGTACTGTATATTAGTGTTGTCACGATACCAAAATTATTGTTTCGATACCGATACCAAGTCAAGTATTGCGATTTCGATAATTTTTCGATACTTTTCCTGAAAAGGGAGAAACACTCTCAAACATCATTGCTGTGCTTTATTTTAAAACCGGGACAACATTCTAATCATATAACACACTAATAAATGAACATATGAACAGCAGATATATTAAACATTAGAACAAAATATGAAATAGAACAAAGGTAATTCTTTTTTATAAATTTAGCAGCATTATCTCATTTATCATAAGAAACATAAGAGCTTTATCTTGATTCTGAACTTTGAATAAAAATATGAACAGCGATTATATTAAACAATGTTTAATATTGGTAACATATAAGCCTCATTGGTGATATATTTGACATATGGGGAGAGAGTTGTGGAAGGCCTAGGCCTATACTTCATGTTAAACATAAATATATAGCAGCAAAGACAACGTCGGCAGTGTTGACGGCAAAATAGGCTACAGAATAATTTGTTCTGTATTGAGAGGTGCAATATTTGAAAACCGATAATATTTTTTTTAAATTACATTTATATTGTATTTATGTCAAAACTTTCAAACATCAAAAAGTCATTTATTAATATGTATTCGTGTCAAAATGACACAGAAACATCTTTTCCTATTCTATTTTGCCTGGAAACGCTTCCAACACGCTTGCGTGTCATGTGAAAAATAGGCGTCGGTTCTATTTCTAGCATGCACACGTTTTCACGCAGGCAGTTAACATGGGAGCCGAAATAAAAACGGACACGACACGCAGCCAGTGTGTCGCCGGCCTTACAAATCTGGAACGCGGTCATTCTTAGAAGTATCGATACTAATAAATTAAGGAATCGTGACGTTTTTAATTTCCGATTTACTTTTGAAGTATCGGAGCACCGTGCAACAGAGCAAGGTAGGCAACGTACTTCCATATGTCACTCCTCGCGTCATCTTTTTCTACGAGTCGTGGACCACTCATGCTCGCACATGCAGCCATCTCGCTGTAGTGTTTTGTCACATGACACTGACAGCGGCAGGTTCTTTGCTGCGTGCGTCAGGAAAAAAATACAGACGTCCATATGGAGGCGTTTTTTTTTTTTTTTTTAAGTATCGATACTGATAAATTTAGGTATCGTGACGTTTTTAATTTCCGAGCATCGCGATACTTTTGAAGTATCGGTACACCATGCAACTAGCCTGGTTCTACCAGACTCTCGTACATTTCATTTGTACAGAGAGTCTGGCCTCTCTCCATTGAGAAACGTTTACTTCCTTGTAGGCGGGTTCTCTGTTAAAGTTCAAAACTATTGGATCTGCCCAGAGTCACTCAGGATCTGCCATAACCAATCGCTAACGTGTGGTCGTGACGTATGTCATGCACCGAAACCGGCCGGAAACAACAAGTCCGAATGATCAGAGAATTATGTTTAGAATAAGTTAATAGAATTAATAGTTTAGAATAAAGTTTATAAAGCGACGAGAATACTTTTTGTGCGCAAAAACAAACAAAAATAACGACTTTATTCCACTATTCATTTTTCTTCTCTCTGTGCCTCGAGTCTTTTCACGTAGTTTGATAGAGCAGCGCGTCTGTGTTGTGCCTCACACGTAGGCTCACTATTGGCCGACGCTAGTCATGTGTGTGATCGCATCAACGTCATCGTTCTCAGCCACTCCCTCTGTTCGCTGATTGGTCCTACAAAAAATTGATTTCTGGAAACCTAAGAATATACAGCAGTCCCAGACGTAGTACTGAAGGAAAATGAAATTGAGCTGAAGTGCGTAGGAGGGCGCAGCCAGGCTACCATGCAACACTAATATATATATATATATATATATATATATATATATATATATATATATATATATATATAGAGAGAGAGAGAGAGAGAGAGAGAGAGAGAGAGAGAGAGAGAGAGAGAGAGAGAGAGAGAGAGAGAGAGAAAGCATGAAATGTACACTTTTAAACAAAATTCAAAACGAAAGACTTAGAAAAAAGAAACAGACTGTTCTCTGCTTATGTAATGAAATGTGCATTTCTCTCTGGCGTGTTCACTACTGCAAAGATCGCGAGTCAGCATCGTCAACTTAATCTTTGACACAGAAAATACTTGTTTATTTATAAACAATTGAAATGTCTCCTTGATATATTTGACATACTAATAATCATTAGGCAACTTTTCCCAGTTCTGACAGCTTTTAGGCACGTTATTGGCAGCGCACCCTTAGCCTTCATGTTACATGAACACGTCACCACCGCTATAATATTATTCTTTGGTGTTCAGTTTATACAGGTTTTCTAATTGTTATTTTATATATATATATATATATATATATATATATATATATATATATATATATATATATATATATATATATATTAGGGTTGGGCGATGTCCCCTAAATTGGCAGTTGACGATGTTTACAGTGAAATGTTGTTTACAGTTGACGATGTTTACAGTAGCTACTTCTACTGTGTTTACGCCACGGGAATACTCGGCTTGGCATTTTGAAATATTTATATGTTTATTTGTCCGTTTAGGCTCGCAACCGAAGACAAAGACTATATGTTTGTCCGTGTTGCGCTCGGAGCGCGCGCACAGCATCCTGTCAGTACAATTCAGGTCTCTTTCACGACTTATCGCGCTTTTAATATTTCTTTTCAATATAAAGCACATCCTGCTCTTTTCTTTCTCATTCATTCATGTTTTATTATTAATAACTTTAAACAGAATCGTCAGCTGAAATCTGCGCGGATTATCAACAATATGACACATTTATAGGACATAAAGGGTCTCTGCGGCAAAAGTGAAAGTAAAGTTACCAGCGGCCAGCGGGTGAAATGTTTCGAAATGTCTCTGAACAGTAAAGCACCCATTTCAATAAAAGGATATATTAAAGTTTATATAGCCTACTTTTACATTTTCGCTGCTGTTCTAAAATGATTTTCGCCATCACCTTAAACAAGCAGCAGCTGCTTGAATCCCAGTGCAGGAGCTGTAACTGTTAGGTTACCACAGAAACGTAAGCCAGTCCCTCCAGTTTTTCGCGATTCCGCGATCGCTGAATACAACGCAAAATCAACAAATTGTCGCATTTTTTTGCGATCCTGCATAATTCCTAATTTAACCGCAAAATAATCACAAAAATGAAAAAGACCTCACAACACATTAAATTATAATCACCCATTTGATATCTCTAGTTTCATTTAAACCACAATCGCCGTCCCGGCGCAACAGGGCCACCGGGCGGCACGTCACCATGGCAAAGAGATGCATTTTTCCTTCCTTTCCAAGTACACGGATGCAAACAGCGCGCTTTTCGGCGCCTCACACTTTTTTCACGTCAGTTTGGGAGACAAATTCATCTGAAGCCTATTTCATAGCTTAATGTGAGGGACAGAAGTCTATTTACATCATTAAAGTTCACGAAAACTCGTTTTCCCTCCTCCTGCGGCTGTCATTCTCCATTCAGTAGCCTATTCAAACAGCGCGCGCGCCTCTTCCGGTTACAGCAGCATACATGCACGGTAAAACTCTCTCTCCAATATGTTATTCACATTATAATGCCTGATCTGTAGAGAAAGGGCTGTGTATTTGCATAAAATGACTTTATTTTGTTGGAGTTTGTTGCTGTTTTTAAACGACTTGCTACCGTGTGCCTGTTAGATCACACATCACATTCACAAGGACTATGAATCGACATCAACGCACAATAACTGGGATTTAAAACTGTGAAGAAACAAATGATCAATAAACTGTCGCTTTGAGCACAACATTCTGCACCCACGATGCGCATACGCGCTCTGTTTTGAAGCGTTTCATATTTTCATGGTTTTGCGCACTGAAAGATTATTAAAAGCCTGTATTTTTGTATACCTAGCATACACAATACATTTAAAATAATCATAATTTAATTGTATGTTATTTCTGTGTAGTGTAGGCTATATAAATATACACACTTCTGAATTCTTGACATTCATATATAAATATAAAATTGTGAAATGTATGATTGCCTGATTGAATTTCAGTATATTTTCCTGCTTTTTTGTCCTTCGCCAATCACATGCCTGATTACTACACCTGCTCTTAATATTTAATATAGGCTGTTTCAAAAGTTTTTCATTTGATGAGAATTTGATTAGAATTCTTTTGTTTGTGATTTGTGTGTATGACTATTGTGCATCTGACATAATACTATTATGGTAAATGTGATGTCCTAATTATAAAATATAAAAATCGCAAATTTTTTCGCAAATTTCTGGAAATTACCACCACAAAATCAGTCATTTTGATCGCAAAAATCACACAAAAAAAATCGCGAAATCCTGGAGGGACTGGTAAGCGGTTAGTTGATTGCTGTGGTGACTCGTGACACTCACGAACAGCACTGAACACGCACGTCTTAATTTTTTTATCGTTCGTTGGTAAAGGGTGGGAGACCTTGCGAGCCACATGATTTTTGCCTAAGAGCCAGGTGCGGCTTCTTCTTCCCAACCACTGGTGTACACATGAATACGAACTGCCGTGAGACTGGGCTGGTCTCACAGGGTGGGAGCGTGGCATCACGATGGTGGCTCACCATCGTGATGTCGGTCAGCCATCACGATGGATGCGGCACAACCCTAATATATATATAACTTGGCACGAAGTTCTGGAAAACTGTCAGTTAAGTCCCGACATGCAAATTTGTTTCAATTCATACCAACGTAATCACCATGACCCAAAATTTTACTTTTTTTTTTTTTACATTAAATCTCGATAAAAAAATACAGACCGACCTACCAACCTTTTTTTCTTTTTTCTTTTTGGCTGTTACGGCAAACCAAAATATTTTTAAGGATGGCCTAAAGATGAACTACTTACTGTGATCTCAGACTGCGGTGATGTGGTTTCTCCACTGCATGGATCTTCATGTGTCGCTTCAGGTGAGTTTTAATAGAGAAACTCTTTCCACACTGATCACACGTGTGTGGCTTCTCTCTGCTGTGGATCCTCTCATGTGTTTTCAGATTTGATGACTGACTGAATCTCTTGTCACAGTGTGAACACTTGTAAGGTTTTTCTCCAGTGTGAATTCTCTCATGTGTTTTCAGATCTGCTGACTGACTGAATCTCTTGTCACAGTGTGAACACTTGTAAGGTTTTTCTCCAGTGTGAATTCTCTGGTGCAGTTTCAAATGTTCAGCTCTAGTAAAAGTCTTCTCACACTCAAAGCACACGTACTCTCTCACACCAGTGTGAATTTTCTGATGAATATGTAAATATAGCAGCAGTGAAAAACTTTTTCCACACACAGAACATGAATGCGGCTTCTCCTTCGTATGAACTCTCAGGTGTCTCTTCAGGTTTGATGCACAGATAAATGTTTTCCCGCACTGATCACATGTGAACGGCTTCTCTCCGGTGTGGGTCCTCATGTGAAAATTAAGGAGTGAAGATTTACTGAAACTTTTTCCACATTGATTGCATGGGAACGGCTTCTCTTCTGTGTGGATCGTCATGTGAATCTTAAGAGAGTTTTTGATTGAGAATCTCTTTCCACACTGATCACATGTGAACGGCTTCTCTCCGGTGTGGATCCTCATGTGACGCTCAAGACTGTGTTTGGTTGTGAAACTATTCCCACACTGAGTGCAGGTGAAAGATTTCTTGGCCCTTCTTTTCTTTAAAAATGTTTTTTTAGTCTTTGAGCGACTCAAAGGTTTTTCTCCAGGTTTGACATGATTTTCCTCCTCCACTTCACTCAGTTCTTCTCTCTCCTCTTTCACTTCACTCAGTTCTTCACTCTCCTCCTTCACTTCACTCAGTTCTTCTCTCTCCTCTTTCACTTCACTCAGTTCTTCACTCTCCTCCTTCACTTCACTCTCCTCCTTCACTTCACTCAGTTCTTCACTCTCCTCCTTCACTTTTATCAGGTCTGAATTCAAAGAAAAATTAATTTTCTAATTTTTGAAATAATCAAAATAATTAAAAGAGAGAAATATGGAGTGAATGGAGATAAAAAAATCCCAGATGTAACAGACAACTGCTTTAAAATATTCCAATTTATGTATTTTTATAAATTAATTAAACGTCCCTGAAACTTTCCATGAGTGAGGTACACTGATCTTCCAGTTATTATTTTGTAAACATTATAGGCACAAATCCCATGTTTCTTTTGTGAGAACTATTAAATATTTTTGATCAATGACACAATTATCTAACATGAAATGAACATTAAAATACACAATACTGCCATATTTTGACTAAGGCTGTCAAAAGATTAATCGCATCCAAAATAAAAGTTTGTGTTTACATAATATATGTGCGTGTATTGTGTATAATTATTTTGTATATATAAATACACACACATGCTTGTATATATTTAAGAAATATTTGCATACATATACTGTATATATTTATTAGAGGTGGGCATAGATTAATTTTTTTAATCTAGATTAATCTAGATTAATTTTTAAATTAATCTAGATTAATCTAGATTAAAATGGCTCATTTGAATTCTGCCGAGGGCATTCAGAATATGTGTGCTACCCAAATAATGACTATAAAAGTAAGTCTTTGAGAACGGGTTTCTCAAGCCAGGTGGCGCATTAGACCAGGGGCTCATCTCAGGAAATGTTTCCAAAATGCATCACAAACTGCTTGAGAAAGCTGTTCTACTCATAGACTGTAAAAGGTTACTTCTGTACTGTTACCGTCCGTAGGCAACATAGGCCTATGTTATTATCAACTACTATAGGCTATCAATTAGGGATGGGCGATATGGCCTAAAATCTATATTTTGATATACATTGCAGCCTTTTGCGATAACGATATACAGTATATTATAATAAAACCATTACATAACAGGTTACACAGACCCTGCTAAACAACTGCTAATTTTTTTTTAAAGGGTATATGTAGTTTTGAGAACATATATTGTGCAAAACTGTAAGTATACAACATAATTTTGCAGATAAATAAAATTTAAGTACACTAGCTGCAGAGATCTTAAGTAGGTCTAATGTTTATTATAGCTTTGAGCTTATGAAACCCCAAATTTAAAGTTATAATATTGTCTAACTGATGTCTTTTCAGTTAAAAAGAAACACAACAACGATTCTTAAAATCGGGCGTAGACAGAGATTATGTGTTAACGTTACACCACTAAGATATATTGGATTGAGAATAATACGCGCGCGCTGGTATTCAGTGATATCAGTTTCAGTTTCGTTTTGAATTTGAGGTGGTAGAACGGATTAGTCGAGTGTTAACTTACCGAACCGTTACCCCACACACTCGGATAGTTTGCTGCTGTTTGTCGGACGGCTTAAATCCGAACCAAGTCCAAATAATGGACGTTGCAGCTTTCACTTTCAGCCGTGTTTACTTAAGATGACGACGAATATGCGTTGCAGCCGGGTTTACCTCGCGGCCGCGGGTAGATTGCGTCATCATAGCTTGTGTAGTAGAGCCATCTCCCAACCCAACTTGGGGAATAGATTAACGGCGATATTTTTTTTATCGCGCGATAAGAGTCTCGCGTTAACGCCGATAACGGCCCACCACTAATATTTATATATAGTTTATATTATATATAAATATATATTTTTTATATATAAATTACACATTTTTCTTAAATATATACAAGCATGTGTGTGTATTTATATATACAAAATAATTATACACAGTACACACACATATATTATGTAAACACAAACTTTTATTTTGGATATTTTGGACCCTAATTTTGACACCAACTTTTAGATTGATATATAGTTATGTTAAAAACTACTAAAACATTTTAATTATTAAAGGGACAATGTCTAGTTTTTTTTAAGTATTTTATTATCTAAAATCAATATTGTTATTCATCAATATGTCCTCAATGGTGTACAAATACATCTGCCAATGATCTGACTTATCCTTGTAAACAACTAATTTATTCTCTTTATATACATGGGACGGGTAGGTCCACGGAGGCTTCCATGTCATTCCGCCATCTTGAAAAACTATAATACCAGAGAGGGACAAAAAGTACTAGGCCACCGCGTTTCCACAACGCGTTTTCGTTCAGAGTCAGCGTCACGTGACTGGACAAGAAGATTTGAGAGACGCTTGTCACTGCCGCGGCAAGTTTAAAAGGCTGCACTGCACGGTTATTAAGTTGGCTTGAGAGAGCCAACTTACTGAAATCCTATTTAAACTTATTATTAAGTTGGCTTGAGAGAGCCAACTTACTGAAATTTAAACTTAAACTCTAAACTCATTTAAACTTATAAACTCAAACCTCAAAAACTCACAAACTATGTGTGTGTGTGAGACAGTGAGCATGTCTGTGTGTGAGTGTTAGTGAGGGTGTGTGTGTGTGTGTTACTGAGGGTGTGTGTGTCTGTGTGTGAGTGAGTATATGTGAGTGAGTGTGTGTGTGTGTGTGTGTGTGTGTGTGTGAGTTAGTTAGTTAGTGTGTGTGTGTGTTAGAGTGTGTGTGAGTTAGTTAGTGTGCCAACTACACACACACACACTCACTCTAAACTCATTTAAACTTATAAACTCAAAAACTCACAAACTGTATGTGAGACAGTGAGCATGTCTGTGTGTGAGTGTGTTAGTGAGGTGTGTGTGTGTGTGTGTGTGTGTGTGTTAGTGAGGGTGTGTGTGTGTGTGTGTGTGAGAGTTAGTGAGGGTGTGTGTGTCAGTGAGTATATATGTGCGTGAGTGAGTGAGTGTGTGTTAGTTAGAGTGTGTGTGTGTGAGAGAGAGAGTGTGTGAGAGAGTGAGTGTGTGAGAGAGTGAGTGTGTCTGTGCGTGCATGCTTTGTGTGTGTGTGAGAGAGAGAGTGTGTGTGTGTGTCTATGTGTGTTAAAACTCGTACACACTCATTTAAACTTATACATTTTACTACATTTTATTTCAACATATTTCAGTCGATTTTTACTCATAGTAATACAGTTTGCTAAAACATCCTCATTCATTCACACACGCGATTTAAATTTAAACTGTCTTTTTGCGAGC
The DNA here is from genome assembly GCA_023718395.1 of Leucaspius delineatus. Lineage (NCBI taxonomy): Eukaryota > Metazoa > Chordata > Actinopteri > Cypriniformes > Leuciscidae > Leucaspius > Leucaspius delineatus. Next base: position 9,907,278 of record CM043356.1, read on the forward strand.
TGTGGTAAACAGCGCGCATCTCTGCCGTTCATTCATCAAAAACAGAAACCCGATTCACGTGAGAAGAAAAAAAAACTTACAGTATTCCTCAGCTCGCTCCTCGATATACCCGCACTTCTGAGGTACTTTTTTCATTATTGTTATTGCTCACAGTGCTGCGAGACGGTGTTAAAGTAATGATCTGAATAAACTGATATGTGGGCATTCACAGGTTTGCTTGGATTGCCTCATTCATTTGCGTTTGAATAGTGCGCGCTCTCCGTAGGCGGAGTCACATTACATTTGAATTAGCTCTAATTAGGTCGACTGGAATCGCTCTCTTTTAATACAGATTTCACAACATGAGAATATTTGTTTTTTATATAAATTACTTCATTTAAGAGAAGAGAATTCAAGCTTCATGCCTGTGTGTCTGAATGCCTGTTTGACTGAGTATTCGCTGAGTTATTGTTCATTTTCGGACGCGTTTCAGAATGGACGACACTGGCAGATAGAAGGCAGAACTCGCATCACGTATATTTTTCTTTATTTGGCAAAAAGCACAACACTTTGTTTTTATTGTGAGTATACTCAAAAATAATACACATTTAACAGAATCGATTGATGTACAAAACAAGCCTAAAAGATAAACATTATTATTTTTATTTTATTATTTTTTTGCACTCATACGGAAAAAAACGAGCCTATCGCGCCGGCGCGATAGCCGACCTCAGGGGGTTAAGCGAACTGCTCTAACACACCGACAGTTCACATCTCTGCTCGAGGAAATGAACTGCGCATATAAAGATATCCCTCTCCACACAGCAGTCAGGTGGCTAAGCTGCGGGAAAGTTTTGGAGCGGTTTGTCAGCTGCTTTGATGCTATAAAGGCCTTCCTGGCAGAAAAAGGCCAAGACTATCCCGAACTGCAGGACGAGGAATGGGTTGTGAAACTTATGTTTCTCACAGACATTACGGGACACCTCAACGAGCTAAATCTCCGCCTACAAGGTGCAGGGCAAACAGTTTTGGACATGTATGACACATGGGCTGCTTTTGTTGGAGAGCTGACAATTTTTTCAAGCGACATTGCCACCTCCACTTTCCGCTACTTCAGACACTAAAGGAAGCTGTCCACGGAGCACAGCATCAGCACCGCTGAAATATGCAAATACATCAGCGGGCTTGAGTCGGAGTTTACAACAAGATTTCGGGAATTTCAGAAGTATGGGCCCATGTTCTCATTAAGTTGGCTTGGGAAAGCCAACTTACTGAAATCCTATTTAAACTTATTAAGTTGGCTTGAGAAAGCCAACTTACTGAAATCCTATTTAAACTTATTAAGTTGGCTTGGGAAAGCCAACTTACTGAAATCCTATTTAAACTTATTATTAAGTTGGCTTGAGAGAGCCAACTTACTGAAATCCTATTTAAACATATTATTATTATTATTCTTACCCTAAAATTTACAACTCTAACTCCTCCTAGAGCTTTAACTCTACAAACTCCAAATTCGGCTCAGACACTCAAACTGATCTGACTCGGTGAGCTATATCTTTTCAGACTGATCGGACTGATCTAAACACCTTGAAGACTAAACCAAACTGCCATTCTATATACTATATGAGCCATTGAGACTCATTTAAACTAATAAACTCTAAACTCATACACTTATAAACTAATTAACTTATAAACTCATGAATTCATAGACTTATGAACTCTTAAACTCATAAATTAATAAACTTTGAACTCTTAAACTCATTTAAACTTATAAACTCTAAACTCATTTAAACTTATAAACTCTAAACTCATTTAAAACTTATAAACTCTAAACTGAAAAACTCTTACACTTATAAACTCATCAATTTATACACTTATAAACTCTAAACTAATAAACTCTGAGTGTGTGTGTGTGTGTGTGAACACACACACACACACACACACACACACACACACACACACACACACACTCTCTCTCTCTCTCTAAACTCATTTAAACTTGTAAACTCAAAACTCGTAAACTACTTTAAACTTCAAACCACTTTAAACTTCTTACGTTTAAAGCTTCCAGCTCCCAAACAACTCCATAGCAACCAAACTTGAGTACCCTAGCAACCGTTTTGCAAGACCTATATCTCTGTATCAGAACATCGTATAGAGATGAGGTTTGGCTCTTTTGACTCATGCTAGCAAACAGCACTTCCAACATGCTACACATGCTAGCAGTGAATAGCTACATGCTAGCAGTGAATAGCTACATGCTAATAGCGATTAGTTAAATGCTAAATCATGCCAAGATCATGCTAAGAACTCTATACAAACTCCATAGTAACCATCTGTGACAACTACCAACCACCTAGTAACATCATAGCAACCACCCAGAACACCCTAGCAACCACCTAGCAACCACCCAGAATACCCTAGCAACCGCCTAGCAACACCATAGCAACCACCCAGAACACCCTAGCAACCGCCTAGCAACCACCCATAACACCCTAGCAATAGCATAGCAACCACCCAGAATACCCTAGCAACCGCCTAGCAACCACCCATAATACCTTAGCAACCGCCTAGCAACACCATAGCAACCACCCAGAACACCCAAGCAACCGCTTAGCAACCACCCAGAATACCCTAGCAACCGCCTAGCAACACCATAGCAACCACCCAGAACACCCTAGCAACCGCCTAGCAACCACCCAGAATACCTTAGCAACCGCCTAGCATCACCATAGCAACCACCCAGAAAACCCTAGCAACCACCAATAATACCCTAGCAACCACCCAGAATACCCTAGCAACCGCCTAGCAACACCATAGCAACCACCCAGAACACCCTATCAACCGCCTAGCAACACCATAGCAACCACCCAGAACACCCTAGCAACTGCCTAGCAACACCCTAGCAACCACCCAAAATACCTTATCAACCACCTAGCAACACCATAGCAACCACCCAGAACACCCTAGAAACCGCCTAGCAACCACCCAGAATACCTTAGCAACTGCCTAGCAACACCATAGCAACCACCCAGAAAACCCTAGCAACCGCTTAGCAACCACCCAGAATACCCTAGCAACCGCCTAGCAACACCATAGCAACCACCCAGAACACCCTAGCAACCACCTAGCAACCACCAAGAATACCCTAGCAACCACCCAAAATACCTTAGCAACTGCCTAGCAACACCATAGCAACCACTCAGAACACCCTAGCAACCGCCTAGCAACCACCCAAAATACCCTAGCAACCGCTTAGCAACACCATAGCAACCACCCAGAACACCCTAACAACCACCTAGCAACCACCCAAAATACCTTAGCAACCGCCTAGCAACACAATAGCAACCACCCAGAACACCCTAGCAACCGCCTAGCAACCACCCAGAACACCTTAGCAACTCACTAGAAAACTTTTTAACTTTAAACTACTTTAAACTAATTTAAACTTTAAGCTAATTTAAACTTTAAACTACTTTAAACTTTAAACTACTTTAAACTTTAAACTACTTTAAACTTCAAACTACTTTAAACTTTAAACTACTTTAAACTTTAAACTAATTTAAACTTTAAACTAATTTAAACTCCAAACTATTTTAAACTTCTTCAAACTTTCTGGTCCGGCTTTCTCAAGCCAACTTAAAGTTTGTCTCGACGAACTTTTTAATCTAGTTATTATTATTAATGGTGCTTGCTGAAAGCAAGGCATCATTAGTGTTCTCTTGCATACTTATTAGTGGTGCTTTTTTAAAAGCATCACTATTGTTATTGCTCATACTTATTAGTGGTGCTTGCCAAAGGCGAAGCAACACTATTGTTATTGCTCATACTTATTATTCTTATTATTATTATTATTAGTGGTGCTTGCCAAAGGCGAAGCAACACTATTGTTATTGCTCATACTTATTATTCTTCTTATTATTATTAGTGGTGCTTGCTGAAAGCAAGGCATCACTATTGTTATTGCTCATACTTATTAGTGGTGCTTGCTGAAAGCAAGGCATCACTATTGTTATTGCTCATACTTATTATTCTTATTATTATTATTCTTATTATTATTCTGGACAAAGTTTGGCGCGTAACTCGCCCCGCACCGTTTGTCTCAGAGCCATGAATGAGGTGTCAAATCGACCGGCTCATTAAGGAGAGGTGTGCTATGACTTTTATAAGCGATCGGGGGTGCGGTGTTCGCCCCAGGGGCGAAAAAGCGGCCAAAAAAGTCCCATTGACTTAACATTGCGACGAACTTTGACCACACGTAGCTCTGAGCGAGGATTTCGCAGAAATGTGTGATTTGCCACATTTGAAGAGGCTGACAGGCTCTGTAAGAACATACCTCACAATGGGGTAAAAGTTGCACCCCTGGGGGGCAGGAGATGCCCAAAGTTGCCCCATTGACTTACTATGGGGAAGGAACGTCCCGTGAAACACACATGCTTTTCCTACTATGGTAAATTGCATAGGGACTTTGTATTGAACGTAGCTCTGGATCACAGTGTCATAGAGACAAGGGGGAGGGCTCATTTTACTCAGACGACCAATCAGTCTCTCAGGATCATTGTGAAGCTATCAAGCCACGCCCTAGCAACCATTTAGAGCCCCTTAGCAACAAGTTCCATAGACTTCCATTGAAAGAGTTCAAAGAGATATCTCCAGACTGAATTGTCATAGAAACATGGGGGTGGTCTCATTTGACTCGGGGCAGTAAACAGCCAATCATGAATCACCTCAACACTTCCAAGCCCCTCCCTAGCAACCATTGTCGAGCACCTTAGCAACCAAAATCCAAAGAGGGATATCTTCCATTCTGAATGTCACAGAGGCATGGGAGTTGGTTTATATCATTCATACTGACAAGAAGCCTTTGGAATTTCATCATTGGCAGCTGCCAAGTAACTCCATAGCAACCAAAGAGAGTATCCTAGCAACCGTTTAGCAAAACGTATATCTCTGCATCAAAACATAGTATAGAGATGGGACTTGGCTCTTTTGACTAAATCATGGTAAACTATGGTAAATCAACCTTGAATCATAGTAAATCATACTAAAACATGGTAAATCATGGTATACTATAGTAAATCATAGTACACTATGGTAAATCGTGGTAAATCATGGTAAACTATGGTAAATCATGCTAGAATCATAGTAAATCATACTTGAACATGGTAAATCATGGTATACTATAGTAAATCATGGTAAACTATGGTAAATCATGCTAAAATCAGTAAATCAGACTTGAACATGGTAAATCATGGTATACTATAGTAAATCATGGTAAACTATGCTAAATCGTGGTAAATCATGGTAAACTATAGTAAATCATGGTAAACTATGGTAAATTATGCTAGAATCAGTAAATCATACTTGAACATGGTAAATCATAGTATACTATAGTAAATCATGGTAAACTATGGTAAATGATCCTAGAATCATAGTAAATCATACTAAAACATGGTAAATCATGGTATACTATAGTAAATCATAGTAAACTATGGTAAATCGTGGTAAATCATGGTATACTATAGTAAATCATGGTAAACTATGGTAAATCATGGTAAACTATGATAAATCATGCTAGAATCAGTAAATCATACTGGAACATGGTAAATCATGGTATACTATAGTAAATCATGGTAAAGTATGGTAAATCGTGGTAAATCATGGTAAACTATGGTAAATCATGCTAGAATCAGTAAATCATATTTGAACATGGTAAATCATGGTATACTATAGTAAATCATGGTAAACTATGGTAAATCGTGGTAAATAATGGTAAACTATGGTAAATCATGGTAAACTATGGTAAATCATGCTAGAATCAGTAAATCATACTTGAACATGGTAAATCATGGTAAACTATGGTAAATCGTGGTGAACTATGGTAAATCACGGTAAACTATGGTAAATCATGGTAAACTATGATAAATCATGCTAGAATCATAGTAAATCATACTTGAACATGGTAAATCATGGTATACTATAGTAAATCATGGTAAACTATGGTAAATCATGGTAAATCATGCTAGAATCAGTAAATTATAATTGAACATGGTAAATCGTGGTATACTATGATAAATCATGCTAGAATCATAGTAAATCATACTTGAACATGGTAAATCATGGTATACTATAGTAAATCATGGTAAACTATGGTAAATCATGGTAAATCATGCTAGAATCAGTAAATTATAATTGAACATGGTAAATCGTGGTATACTATAGTAAATCATGGTAAACTATAGTAAATCGTGGTAAATTGTGGTAAACTATGGTAAATCATGCCTGAATCAGTAAATCATACTTGCACATGGTAAATCATGGTATACTATAGTAAATCATGGTAAACTATGGTAATTAGTGGTAAATCGTTGTAAATCATGGTAAACTATGGTAAATCATGCTAGAATCAGTAAATCATACTTGAACATGGTAAATCATGGTATACTATAGTAAATCATGGTAAACTATGGTAAATCATGGTAAATCATGGTAACTATGATAAATCATGCTAGAATCAGTAAATTATACTAGAACATGGTAAATTGTGGTATACTATAGTAAATCATGGTAAACTATGGTAAATCATGCTAGAATCAGTAAATCATACTTGAACATGGTAAATCATGGTATACTATAATAAATCATGGTAAACTATGGTAAATCGTGGTAAATCATGGTAAACTATGATAAATCATGCTAGAATCAGTAAATCATACTTGAACATGGTAAATCCTGGTATACTATAGTAAATTATGGTAAACTATGGTAAATCGTGGTAAATCATGGTAAACTATGGTAAATCATGCTTGAATCAGTAAATCATACTTGAACATGGTAAATCATGGCATACTATAGTAAATCATGGTAAACTATAGTAAATCGTGGTAAATCATGGTAAACTATGGTAAACACCTTAGCAACTGCCTAGCAACCACACTGAATACCCTAGCAACCACTTAGCAACGCCCTAGCAACCACCCAGAATACCTTGGAAACCTCCCAGAACACCATAGCAACCACAACCCTAGCAACCGTGCCGAATTTTGCCACTGCAAGCACCACTTCACATTTTCTTCAGGAAATGTACATTCTAGTTAGTGGTGCTTGCTGAAAGCAAGGCATCACTATTGTTATTGCTCATACTTATTATTCTTATTAGTGGTGCTTGCTGAAAGCAAGGCATCACTATTGTTATTGCTCATACTTATTAGTGGTGCTTGCTGAAAGCAAGGCATCACTATTGTTATTGCTCATACTTATTATTCTTATTATTATTATTATTATTCTGGACAAAGTTTGGCGCGTAACTCGCCCCGCACCGTTTGTCTCAGAGCCATGAATGAGGTGTCAAATCGACCGGCTCATTAAGGAGAGGTGTGCTATGACTTTTATAAGCGATCGGGGGTGCGGTGTTCGCCCCAGGGGCGAAAAAGCGGCCAAAAAAGTCCCATAGACTTAACATTGCAACGAACTTTGAGCACTCATAGCTCTGAGCGAGGATTTCGCAGAAACATGTAATTTGCCACATTTGAAGAGGCTGACAGGCTCTGTAGGAACATACCTCACAATGGGGTAAAAGTTGCACCCCTGGGGGGCAGGAGCGTCCCAAAGTTGCCCCATTGACTTACTATGGGGAAGGAACGCCCCGTGAAACACACATGCTTTTCCTACTATGGTAAATTGCATAGGGATTTTGTATTGAAGATAGCTCTGCATCACAGTGTCATAGAGACAAGGGGGCGGGCTCATTTTACTCAGACGACCAATCAGTCTCTCAGGATCATTGTAAAGCTATCAAGCCACGCCCTAGCAACCATTTAGAGCACCTTAGCAACAAGTCCCATAGACTTCCATTGAAAGATATCAAAGGGATATCTCCGGACTGAATTGTCATAGAAACATGGGGGTGGTCTCATTTGACTTGGGCCAGCAAACAGCCAATCATGAATCACCTCAACACTTCCTAGCCCCTCCATAGCAACCATTGTCGAACACCTTAGCAACCAAAATCCAAAGAGGGATATCTTCCATTCTGAATGTCACAGAGGCATGGGAGTTGGTTTATATCATTCATAGTGACAAGAAGCCTTTGCAGTTTCATCATTGGCATCTGCCAAGCCACTCCATAGCAACAAAACAGAGTACCCTAGCAACCAAAATCCAAAGAGGTATATCTGCCATTCTGAATGTCACAGAGAAATGGGAGTTGGTTTATATCATTCATAGTGACAAGAAGCCTTTGCAGTTGTATCATTGGCAACTGCCAAGCCACTCCCTAGCAACCAAACAGAGTACCCTAGCAACCGTTTAGCAAAACGAATATCTCTGTATCAGAACATCGTATAGAGATGGGAGGTAGTTTATATCATTCATACTGACAAGCAGCCTTTGGAGTTTCATGATTTGCAGCTGCCAAGCCACTCCCTAGCAACCAAACAGAGTACCCTAGCAACCAAAATACAAAGAGGGATATCTTCCATTCTGAATGTCACAGAGGCATTGAAGTTGGTTTATATCATTTATAATGACAAGGAGCCTTTGCAGTTTCATCATTGGCAGCTGCCAAGCCACTCCCTAGCAACCAAACAGAGTACCCTAGCAACCGTTTAGCAAGATCTATATCTCTGCATCAGAACATCGTATAGAGATGGGAGTTGGTTTATATCATTCATACTGACAAGAAGCCTTTGGAGTTTCATCATTGGCAGCTGCCTAGTTATTAGTGGTGCTTGCTGAAAGCAAGGCATCACTATTGTTATTGCTCATACTTATTATTATTATTCTTCTTTTTATTATTCCACACAAAGTTTGGCGCGTAACTCGTCCCGCACCGTTTGTCACAGATCCATGAATGAGGTGTCAAATCGACCGGCTCATTAAGGAGAGGTGTGCTATGACTTTTATAAGCGATCGGGGGTGCGGTGTTCGCCCCAGGGGCGAAAAAGCGTCCGAAAAATCCCATAGACTTAACATTGCGACAAACTTTGACGAGTCATAACTCTGAGCGACGATTTCGCAGAAACGTGTGATTTGCCACATTTGAAGAGGCTGACAGGCTCTGTAAGAACATACCTCACAATGGGGTAAAAGTTGCACCCCTGGGGGGCAGGAGATGCCCAAAGTTGCCCCTTTGACTTACTATGGGGAAGGAACGTCCCGTGAAACACACATGCTTTTCCTACTATGGTAAATTGCATAGGGACTTTGTATTGAACGTAGCTCTGGATCACAGTGTCATAGAGACAAGGGGGAGGGCTCATTTTACTCAGACGACCAATCAGTCTCTCAGGATCATTGTGAAGCTATCAAGCCACGCCCTAACAACCATTTAGAGCCCCTTAGCAACAAGTTCCATAGACCTCCATTGAAAGAGTTCAAAGAGATATCTCCAGACTGAATTGTCATAGAAACATGGGGGTGGTCTCATTTGACTCGGGGAAGCAAACAGCCAATCATGAATCACCTAAACACTTCCAAGCCCCTCCCTAGCAACCATTGTCGAGCACCTTAGCAACCAAAATCCAAAGAGGGATATCTTCCATTCTGAATGTCACAGAGGCATGGGAGTTGGTTTATATCATTTATACTGACAAGAAGCCTTTGGAGTTTCATGATTGGCAGCTGACAAGCCACTCCCTAGCAACCAAACAGAGTACCCTAGCAACCAAAATCCAAAGAGGGTTATCTTCCATTCTGAATGTCGCAGAGGCATGGGAGTTGGTTTATATCATTCATACTGACAAGCAGCCTTTGGAGTTTCATGATTGGCAGCTGACAAGCCACTCCCTAGCAACCAAAGAGAGTACCCTAGCAACCAAAATCCAAAGAGGGATATCTTCCATTCTGAATGTCACAGAGGCATGGGAGTTGGTTTATATCATTCATAGTGACAAGAAGCCTTTGGAATTTCATCATTGGCAGCTGCCAAGTAACTCCATAGCAACCAAAAAGAGTACCCTAGCAACCGTTTAGCAAAACGTATATCTCTGCATCAAAACATAGTATAGAGATGGGACTTGGCTCTTTTGACTAAATCATGGTAAACTATGGTAAATCATCCTAGAATCATAGTAAATCATACTAAACCATGGTAAATCATGGTATACTATAGTAAATCATAGTAAACTATGGTAAATCGTGGTAAATCATGGTAAACTATGGTAAATCATGCTAGAATCATAGTAAATCATACTTGAACATGGTAAATCATGGTATACTATAGTAAATCATGGTAAACTATGGTAAATCATGGTAAACTATGGTAAATCATGGTAAACTATGATAAATCATGGTAAACTATGATAAATCATGCTAAAATCAGTAAATCATACTTGAACATGGTATATCATGGTATACTATAGTAAATCATGGTAAACTATGGTAAATCGTGGTAAATCATGGTAAACTATGGTAAATCATGGTAAACTATGGTAAATCATGCTAGAATCAGTAAATCATACTTCAACATGGTAAATCATGGTATACTATAGTAAATCATGGTAAACTATGGTAAATCATGGTAAACTATGATAAATCATGCTAGAATCAGTAAATCATACTTGAACATGGTAAATCATGGTATACTATAGTAAATCGTGGTAAATCGTGGTAAACTATGGTAAATCATGGTAAACTATGGTAAATCGTGGTAAATCATGGTAAACTATGGTAAATCATGCTAGAATCAGTAAATTATACTTCAACATGGTAAATCATGGTATACTATAGTAAATCATGGTAAACTATGGTAAATCATGGTAAACTATGGTAAATCATGGTAAACTATGATAAATCATGCTAGAATCAGTAAATCATACTTCAACATGGTAAATCATGGTATACTATAGTAAATCGTGGTAAATCGTGGTAAACTATGGTAAATCATGGTAAACTATGGTAAATCATGCTAGAATCATAGTAAATCATACTTGAACATGGTAAATCATGGTATACTATAGTAAATCATGGTAAATCATGGTAAACTATGGTAAATCATGGTAAACTATGATAAATCATGCTAAAATCAGTAAATCATACTTGAACATGGTATATCATGGTATACTATAGTAAATCATGGTAAACTATCGTAAATCGTGGTAAATCATGGTAAACTATGGTAAATCATGGTAAACTATGGTAAATCATGCTAGAATCAGTAAATCATACTGGAACATGGTAAATCATGGTATACTATAGTAAATCATGGTAAACTATAGTAAATTGTGGTAAATCATGTTAAACTATGGTAAATCATGGTAAACTATGGTAAATCATGCTAGAATCAGTAAATCATACTTGAACATGGTAAATCATGGTATACTATAGTAAATCGTGGTAAATCATGGTAGAATCATAGTAAATCATACTTGAACATGGTAAATCATGGTATACTATAGTAAATCTGGTAAACTATGGTAAATTGTGGTAAATCATGGTAAACTATGGTAAATCATGGTAAACCATGCTAGCAACATGGTAAAACAAGCTAGCATCATGCTAGCTACATGCTAATCATGCTAACATGATGCTAGCATGATGCTAATAATGCTAGCATGATGCTAGCAACATGCTAATAATGCTAGCATGATACTAGCTACATGCTAATCATGCTAGCTTCTTGCTACAAACATGCTAGCAAACGTGCTATTCATGTTAGCATCTTGTTAAAAAATGCTAGCATCATGCTAACAACATGCTAATCATGCTAGCTACATTCACGTTAGCTTTTGCTAAAAACATGCTAGCATGATGCTAGCAACATGCTAATCATATTAGCACCATGATAGCAACATGCTAGCATTATGTTAGTCACATGCTTATAATGCTAGCATGATGATAATTTTGTTAGAATCTTGCTAAAAACTAGCTAAACGCACTTTAGCAACCGAGTGGCGAGTTTTGCCACTGCAAGCACCACTTCACATTTTCTTCAGGAAATGTACATTCTAGTTATTATTATTATTCTTCTTTTTATTATTCCACACAAAGTTTGGCGCGTAACTCGTCCCGCACCGTTTGTCACAGATCCATGAATGAGGTGTCAAATCGACCGGCTCATTAAGGAGAGGTGTGCTATGACTTTTATAAGCGATCGGGGGTGCGGTGTTCGCCCCAGGGGCGAAAAAGCTTCCGAAAAATCCCATAGACTTAACATTGCGACAAACTTTGACGAGTCATAACTCTGAGCGACGATTTCGCAGAAACGTGTGATTTGCCACATTTGAAGAGGCTGACAGGCTCTGTAAGAACATACCTCTCAATGGGGTAAAAGTTGCACCCCTGGGGGGCAGGAGATGCCCAAAGTTGCCCCTTTGACTTACTATGGGGAAGGAACGTCCCGTGAAACACACATGCTTTTCCTACTATGGTAAATTGCATAGGGACTTTGTATTGAACGTAGCTCTGGATCACAGTGTCATAGAGACAAGGGGGAGGGCTCATTTTACTCAGACGACCAATCAGTCTCTCAGGATCATTGTGAAGCTATCAAGCCACGCCCTAGCAACCATTTAGAGCCCCTTAGCAACAAGTTCCATAGACTTCCATTGAAAGAGTTCAAAGAGATATCTCCAGACTGAATTGTCATAGAAACATGGGGGTGGTCTCATTTGACTCGGGGCAGCAAACAGCCAATCATGAATCACCTAAACACTTCCAAGCCCCTCCCTAGCAACCATTGTCGAGCACCTTAGCAACCAAAATCCAAAGAGGGATATCTTCCATTCTGAATGTCACAGAGGCATGGGAGTTGGTTTATATCATTCATACTGACAAGAAGCCTTTGGAGTTTCATGATTGGCAGCTGACAAGCCACTCCCTAGCAACCAAACAGAGTAACCTAGCAACCAAAATCCAAAGAGGGTTATCTTCCATTCTGAATGTCGCAGAGGCATGGGAGTTGGTTTATATCATTCATACTAACAAGCAGCCTTTGGAGTTTCGTGATTGGCAGCTGACAAGCCACTCCCTAGCAACCAAACAGAGTACCCTAGCAACCAAAATCCAAAGAGGGTTATCTTCCATTCTGAATGTCACAGAGGCATGGGAGTTGGTTTATATCATTCATAGTGACAAGAAGCCTTTGAAATTTCATCATTGGCAGCTGCCAAGTAACTCCATAGCAACCAAAAAGAGTACCCTAGCAACCGTTTAGCAAAACGTATATCTCTGCATCAAAACATAGTATAGAGATGGGACTTGGCTCTTTTGACTAAATCATGGTAAACTATGGTAAATCATTCTAGAATCATAGTAAATCATACTAAAACATGGTAAATCATGGTATACTATAGTAAATCATAGTAAACTATGGTAAATCGTGGTAAATCATGGTAAACTATGGTAAATCATGCTAGAATCATAGTAAATCATACTTGAAAATGGTAAATCATGGTATACTATAGTAAATCATGGTAAACTATGGTAAATCATGGTAAACTATGATAAATCATGCTAAAATCAGTAAATCATACTTGAACATGGTATATCATGGTATACTATAGTAAATCATGGTAAACTATGGTAAATCATGGTAAATCATGGTAAACTATGGTAAATCATGGTAAACTATGGTAAATCATGCTAGAATCAGTAAATCATACTTCAACATGGTAAATCATGGTAAACTATGGTAAATCATGGTAAACTATGGTAAATCATGGTAAACTATGATAAATCATGCTAGAATCAGTAAATCATACTTGAACATGGTATATCATGGTATACTATAGTAAATCATGGTAAACTATGGTAAATCGTGGTAAATCATGGTAAACTATGGTAAATCATGGTCAACTATGGTAAATCATGCTAGAATAATAGTAAATCATACTTGAACATGGTAAATCATGGTATACTATAGTAAATCATGGTAAATTATGGTAAATCATGGTAAACTATGGTAAATCATGGTAAACTATGGTAAATCATGGTAAACTATGATAAATCATGCTAAAATCAGTAAATCATACTTGAACATGGTATATCATGGTATACTATAGTAAATCATGGTAAACTATGGTAAATCGTGGTAAATCATGGTAAACTATGGTAAATCATGGTAAACTATGGTAAATAATGCTAGAATCAGTAAATCATACTTCAACATGGTAAATCATGGTATACTATAGTAAATCATGGTAAACTATGGTAAATCATGGTAAACTATGGTAAATCATGGTAAACTATGATAAATCATGCTAGAATCAGTAAATCATACTTGAACATGGTATATCATGGTATACTATAGTAAATCATGGTAAACTATGGTAAATCGTGGTAAATCATGGTAAACTATGGTAAATCATGGTAAACTATGGTAAATCATGCTAGAATCAGTAAATCATACTTCAACATGGTAAATCATGGTATACTATAGTAAATCGTGGTAAACTATGGTAAATCATGGTAAACTATGGTAAATCATGCTAGAATCAGTAAATCATACTTGAACATGGTAAATCATGGTATACTATAGTAAATCATGTTAAACTATAGTAAATTGTGGTAAATCATGTTAAACTATGGTAAATCATGGTAAACTATGGTAAATCATGCTAGAATCAATAAATCATACTTGAACATGGTAAATCATGGTATACTATAGTAAATCATGGTAAACTATAGTAAATCGTGGTAAATCATGGTAGAATCATAGTAAATCATACTTGAACATGGTAAATCATGGTATACTATAGTAAACTATGGTAAACTATGGTAAATTGTGGTAAATCATGGTAAATCATGGTAAACCATGCTAGCAACATGGTAAAACAAGCTAGCATCATGCTAGCTACATGCTAATAATGCTAATATGATGCTAGCATGATGCTAATAATGCTAGCATGATGCTAGCAACATGCTAATAATGCTAGCTTGATACTAGCTACATGCTAATCATGCTAGCTTCTTGCTACAAACATGCTAGCAAACATGCTATTCATGTTAGCATCTTGTTAAAAAATGTTAGCATCATGCTAACAACATGCTAATCATGCTAGCTACATTCACGTTAGCTTTTGCTAAAAACATGCTAGCATGATGCTAGCAACATGCTAATCATATTAGCACCATGCTAGCAACATGCTAGCATTATGTTAGTCACATGCATATAATGCTAGCATGATGATAATTTTGTTATAATCTTGCTAAAAACTAGCTAAACGCACTTTAGCAAACCGAGTGGTGAGTTTTGTCACTGCAAGCACCACTTCACATTTTCTTCAGGAAATGTACATTCTAGTTAGTGGTGCTTGCTGAAAGCAAGGCATCACTATTGTTATCCTCCATACTTATTATTATTATTATTATTTTTATTCCACTTTTTTTTCGGCGCGTAACTCGTCCCGCACCGTTTGTCACAGACCCATGAATGAGGTGTCAAATCGACCGGCTCATTGAGGAGAGGTGTGCTATGACTTTTATAAGCGATCGGGGGTACGGTGTTCGCCCCAGGGGCAAAAAACGGGCCAAAAAAAACGCATAGACTTAACATTGCAAAAAACTTTGACGAGTCATAGCTCTTAGCGAGGATTTCGCAGAAACGTGTGATTTGCCACATTTGAAGAGGCTGACAGGCTCTGTAAGAACATACCTCACAATGGGGTAAAAGTTGCACCCCTGGGGGGCAGGAGCATCCCAAAGTTGCCCCATTGACTTACTATGGGGAAGGAATGTCCCGTGAAACACACATGCTTTTCCTACTATGGTAAATTGCATAGGGACTTTGTATTGAACGTAGCTCTGGATCACAGTGTCATAGAGACAAGGGGGAGGGCTCATTTTACTCAGACGACCAATCAGTCTCTCAGGATCATTGTGAAGCTATCAAGCCACGCCCTAGCAACCATTTAGAGCCCCTTAGCAACAAGTTCCATAGACTTCCATTGAAAGAGTTCAAAGAGATATCTCCAGACTGAATTGTCATAGAAACATGGGGGTGGTCTCATTTGACTCGGGGCAGTAAACAGCCAATCATGAATCACCTCAACACTTCCAAGCCCCTCCCTAGCAACCATTGTCGAGCACCTTAGCAACCAAAATCCAAAGAGGGATATCTTCCATTCTGAATGTCACAGAGGCATGGGAGTTGGTTTATATCATTCATACTGACAAGAAGCCTTTGGAATTTCATCATTGGCAGCTGCCAAGTAACTCCATAGCAACCAGGAGAGAGTATCCTAGCAACCGTTTAGCAAAACGTATATCTCTGCATCAAAACATAGTATAGAGATGGGACTTGGCTCTTTTGACTAAATCATGGTAAACTATGGTAAATCATGGTAAACTATGGTAAATCATGGTAAACTATGATAAATCATGCTAGAATCAGTAAATCATAATTGAACATGGTATATCATGGTATACTATAGTAAATCATGGTAAACTATGGTAAATCGTGGTAAATCGTGGTAAACTATGGTAAATCATGGTAAACTATGGTAAATCATGCTAGAATCAGTAAATCATACTTGAACATGGTAAATCATGGTATACTATAGTAAATCATGGTAAACTATAGTAAATCGTGGTAAATCATGGTAAACTATGGTAAATCATGCTAGAATCATAGTAAATCATACTTGAACATGGTAAATCATGGTATACTATAGTAAATCATGGTAAACTATGGTAAATCATGGTAAACTATGGTAAATCATGGTAAACTATGATAAATCATGCTAGAATCAGTAAATCATAATTGAACATGGTATATCATGGTATACTATAGTAAATCATGGTATACTATAGTAAATCATGGTAAACTATGGTAAATCGTGGTAAACTATGGTAAATCATGGTAAACTATGGTAAATCATGCTAGAATCAGTAAATCATACTTGAACATGGTAAATCATGGTATACTATAGTAAATCATGGTAAACTATAGTAAATCGTGGTAAATCATGATAAACTATGGTAAATCATGCTAGAATCATAGTAAATCATACTTGAACATGGTAAATCATGGTATACTATAGTAAATCATGGTAAACTATGGTAAATCATGCTAAAATCAGTAAATCAGACTTGAACATGGTAAATCATGGTATACTATAGTAAATCATGGTAAACTATGCTAAATCGTGGTAAATCATGGTAAACTATAGTAAATCATGGTAAACTATGGTAAATTATGGTAAACTATGATAAATCATGCTAGAACCAGTAAATCATACTGGAACATGGTAAATCATGGTATACTATAGTAAATCATGGTAAAGTATGGTAAATCGTGGTAAATCATGGTAAACTATGGTAAATCATGCTAGAATCAGTAAATCATACTTGAACATGGTAAATCATGGTATACTATAGTAAATCATGGTAAAGTATGGTAAATCGTGGTAAATCATGGTAAACTATGGTAAATCATGCTAGAATCAGTAAATCATATTTGAACATGGTAAATCATGGTATACTATAGTAAATCATGGTAAACTATGGTAAATCGTGGTAAATAATGGTAAACTATGGTAAATCATGGTAAACTATGGTAAATCATGCTAGAATCAGTAAATCATACTTGAACATGGTAAATCATGGTAAACTATGGTAAATCGTGGTGAACTATGGTAAATCATGGTAAACTATGGTAAATCATGGTAAACTATGATAAATCATGCTAGAATCATAGTAAATCATACTTGAACATGGTAAATCATGGTATACTATAGTAAATCATGGTAAACTATGGTAAATCATGGTAAATCATGCTAGAATCAGTAAATTATAATTGAACATGGTAAATCGTGGTATACTATAGTAAATCATGGTAAACTATAGTAAATCGTGGTAAATTGTGGTAAACTATGGTAAATCATGCCTGAATCAGTAAATCATACTTGCACATGGTAAATCATGGTATACTATAGTAAATCATGGTAAACTATGGTAATTAGTGGTAAATCGTTGTAAATCATGGTAAACTATGGTAAATCATGCTAGAATCAGTAAATCATACTTGAACATGGTAAATCATGGTATACTATAGTAAATCATGGTAAACTATGGTAAATCATGGTAAATCATGGTAACTATGATAAATCATGCTAGAATCAGTAAATTATACTAGAACATGGTAAATTGTGGTATACTATAGTAAATCATGGTAAACTATGGTAAATCATGCTAGAATCAGTAAATCATACTTGAACATGGTAAATCATGGTATACTATAATAAATCATGGTAAACTATGGTAAATCGTGGTAAATCATGGTAAACTATGATAAATCATGCTAGAATCAGTAAATCATACTTGAACATGGTAAATCCTGGTATACTATAGTAAATTATGGTAAACTATGGTAAATCGTGGTAAATCATGGTAAACTATGGTAAATCATGCTTGAATCAGTAAATCATACTTGAACATGGTAAATCATGGCATACTATAGTAAATCATGGTAAACTATAGTAAATCGTGGTAAATCATGGTAAACTATGGTAAACACCTTAGCAACTGCCTAGCAACCACACTGAATACCCTAGCAACCACTTAGCAACGCCCTAGCAACCACCCAGAATACCTTGGAAACCTCCCAGAACACCATAGCAACCACCTAGTAAAACCCTAGCAACCGTGCCGAATTTTGCCACTGCAAGCACCACTTCACATTTTCTTCAGGAAATGTACATTCTAGTGTTGTGATTACTATTCGCCTAGACAAAACTTCGGCGCGTAACTCGCCCCACACCGTTTGTCACAGATCTCTGAATGAGGTGTCAAATCGACCGGTTTATTGAGGAGAGGTGTGCTATGACTTTTATAAGTGATCGGGTCTACGATGTTCGTCTGGCGGGCGGAAAATTAGCCGAAAAATGTCCCATAGACTTAACATTGGCACAAAATTTGTAAAATCATATCTTTGGCTCAGAAGGTCATAGAGGCTTGGAGTTGGGCTCTTTTGATTCGTACTATCAAGCAGCCAATAAGTAGTGACATAAAAACTTCATAATCACGCCCTAGCAACCAGTTACAGGCCCCTAGCAACCATTGAACAACATTTACAAGCCATATCTCAGCAACAAAACATTGTAAAAACACAGAGTTGGGCATTTTTTGACACAGACTTGTAAATACTCTTTAAATATTACCCCATAAACTGTATAAACAAACCTTAGCAACCATTTGGAGTACCATAGCAACCGTACAAACACATGAATGGGCTATTTCTCAGCACCAGAACATCGTATATACATGGGGGTGTGTTTGTTTGTTTTGGTTGGGAAACCAATCTGTAAATATCATCATGGTCACTGTGTAACCACACCTTAGACAGTTTAAAGCTACCTAGCAACCATATTGCAACATATAGAAGCCATATTTCAGCTCCACAACATCGTACAGACATGGTTGTTGGCTCGTATGCAATCATGTACAACACCCTAGCAACCGAGTGGCGAGTTTTGCCACTGCAAGCACCACTTCACATTTTCTTCAGGAAATGTACATTCTAGTTATTATTATTATTATTATTATTATTCTGGACAAAGTTTGGCGCGTAACTCGCCCCACACCGTTTGTCTCAGAGCCATGAATGAGGTGTCAAATCGACCGGCTCATTAAGGAGAGGTGTGCTATGACTTTTATAAGCGATCGGGGGTGCGGTGTTCACCCCAGGGGCGAAAAAGCGGCCAAAAAAGTCACATAGACTTAACATTGCAACGAACTTTGAGCACTCATAGCTCTGAGCGAGGATTTCTCAGAAACATGTAATTTGCCACATTTGAAGAGGCTGACAGGCTCTGTAGGAACATACCTCACAATGGGGTAAAAGTTGCACCCCTGGGGGGCAGGAGCGTCCCAAAGTTGCCCCATTGACTTACTATGGGGAAGGAACGCCCCGTGAAACACACATGCTTTTCCTACTATGGTAAATTGCATAGGGATTTTGTATTGAAGATAGCTCTGCATCACAGTGTCATAGAGACAAGGGGGCGGGCTCATTTTACTCAGACGACCAATCAGTCTCTCAGGATCATTGTAAAGCTATCAAGCCACGCCCTAGCAACCATTTAGAGCACCTTAGCAACAAGTCCCATAGACTTCCATTGAAAGATATCAAAGGGATATCTCCGGACTGAATTGTCATAGAAACATGGGGGTGGTCTCATTTGACTTGGGCCAGCAAACAGCCAATCATGAATCACCTCAACACTTCCTAGCCCCTCCATAGCAACCATTGTCGAACACCTTAGCAACCAAAATCCAAAGAGGGATATCTTCCATTCTGAATGTCACAGAGGCATGGGAGTTGGTTTATATCATTCATAGTGACAAGAAGCCTTTGCAGTTTCATCATTGGCATCTGCCAAGCCACTCCATAGCAACAAAACAGAGTACCCTAGCAACCAAAATCCAAAGAGGTATATCTGCCATTCTGAATGTCACAGAGAAATGGGAGTTGGTTTATATCATTCATAGTGACAAGAAGCCTTTGCAGTTGTATCATTGGCAACTGCCAAGCCACTCCCTAGCAACCAAACAGAGTACCCTAGCAACCGTTTAGCAAAACGAATATCTCTGTATCAGAACATCGTATAGAGATGGGAGGTAGTTTATATCATTCATACTGACAAGCAGCCTTTGGAGTTTCATGATTTGCAGCTGCCAAGCCACTCCCTAGCAACCAAACAGAGTACCCTAGCAACCAAAATACAAAGAGGGATATCTTCCATTCTGAATGTCACAGAGGCATTGAAGTTGGTTTATATCATTTATAATGACAAGGAGCCTTTGCAGTTTCATCATTGGCAGCTGCCAAGCCACTCCCTAGCAACCAAACAGAGTACCCTAGCAACCGTTTAGCAAGATCTATATCTCTGCATCAGAACATCGTATAGAGATGGGAGTTGGTTTATATCATTCATACTGACAAGAAGCCTTTGGAGTTTCATCATTGGCAGCTGCCTAGCAACTCCATAGCAACCAAATAGAGTACCCTAGCAACCATTTTACAAGACCTACATCTCTGCATCAGAATATTGTATAGAGATGGGGGTTGGCTCATTAGTTTCGGTTGGAAAACAGTCTGTAAATATCACCATGGTAACTGTGTATTCACACCCTAGCAACAGTTTACAGCCACCTAGCAACCCTATTGCAACATATAGAAGCCATATTTTAGCTCCACAACATCGTACAGACATGGTTGTTGGCTCGTATGCAATCATGTACAACACCCTAGCAACCGAGTGGCGAGTTTTACCACTGCAAGCACCACTTCACATTTTCTTCAGGAAATGTACATTCTAGTGTTGTGATTACTATTCACCTAGACAAAACTTCGGCGCGTAACTCGCCCCACACCGTTTGTCACAGACCCCTGAATGAGGTGTAAAATCGACCGGTTTATTGAGGAAAGGTGTGCTATGACTTTTATAAGCGATCGGGTGTAAGATGTTCGTCTGGCGGGCGAAAAATAAGCCGAAAAATGTCCCATAGACTTAACATTGGCACAAAATTTGTAAAATCATATCTTTGGCTCAGAAGGTCATAGAGGCTTGGGGTTGGGCTCTTTTGATTCGTCCTATCAAGCAGCCAATAAGTAATGACATAAAAACTTCATAGTCATGCCCTAGCAACCAGTTACAGGCCCCTAGCAACCATTGAACAACATTTACAAGCCATATCTCAGCAACAAAACATTGTAAAAACACAGAGTTGGGCATTTTTTGACCCAGACTCCCATACACTCTTTAAATATTACCCCATAAATTGTATAAACAAACCTTAGCAACCATTTGGAGTACCCTAGCAACCGTACAAACACATGAATGGGCTATATCTCATCACCAGAACATTGTATAGACATGGGGGTGTGTTTGTTTGTTTCGTTTGGGAAACCAGTCTGTAAATATCATCATGGTAACTGTGTAGCCACACCCTAGCAACCGTTTAGAGCCACCTAGCAACCATATTGCAACATATAGAAGCCATATTTCAGCTCCACAACATCGTACAGACATGGTTGTTGGATCGTATGCAATCATGTACAACACCCTAGCAACCGAGTGGCGAGTTTTGCCACTGCAAGCACCACTTCACATTTTCTTCAGGAAATGTACATTCTAGTGTTGTGATTACTATTCACCTAGACAAAACTTCGGCGCGTAACTCGCCCCACACCGTTTGTCACAGACCCCTGAATGAGGTGTCAAATCGACCGCTTTATTGAGGAGAGGTGTGCTATGACTTTTATAAGCGATCGGGTGTAAGATGTTCGTCTGGCGGGCGAAAAATTAGCCGAAAAATGTCCCATAGACTTAACATAGGCACAAAATTTGCAAAATCATATCTTTGGCTCAGAAGGTCATAGAGCCTTGGGGTTGGGCTCTTTTGATTCATCCTATCAAGCAGCCAATAAGTAGTGACATAACAACTTCATAGCCACGCCCTAGAAACCAGTTACAGGCCCCTAGCAACCATTGAACAACATTTACAAGCCATATCTCAGCAACAAAACATTGCAAAAACACAGAGTTGGGCATTTTTTGACCCAGACCTGCAAATACTCTTTAAATATTACCCCATAAACT
Source organism: Leucaspius delineatus (assembly GCA_023718395.1). Taxonomy (NCBI): domain Eukaryota; kingdom Metazoa; phylum Chordata; class Actinopteri; order Cypriniformes; family Leuciscidae; genus Leucaspius; species Leucaspius delineatus. Next base: position 9,929,798 of record CM043356.1, read on the forward strand.
GTATAAACAAACCTTAGCAACCATTTGGAGTACCCTAGCAACCGTACAAACACATGAATGAGCTATATCTCAGCACCAGAACATCGTATAGACATGGGGGTGTGCTTGTTTGTTTCGGTTGGGAAACCAATCTGTAAATATCATCATGGTAACTGTGTATTCACACCCTAGCAACCGTTTAGAGCCACCTAGCAACCATATTGAAACATATAGAAGCCATATTTCAGCTCCACAACATCGTACAGACATGGTTGTTGGCTCGTATGCAATCATGTACAACATCCTAGCAACCGAGTGGTGAATTTTGCCACTGCAAGCACCACTTCACATTTTCTTCAGGAAATGTACATTCTAGTTAGTGGTGCTTGCTGAAAGCAAGGCATCACTATTGTTATTGCTCATACTTATTAAGTTGGCTTGAGAGAGCCAACATATTGAAATCCTATTTAAACTTATTATTAAGTTGGCTTGAGAGAGCCAACATATTGAAATCCTATTTAAACTTATTATTATTATTATTAAGTTGGCTTGAGAGAGCCAACATATTGAAATCCTATTTAAACTTATTATTATTATTATTATTATTATTATTCTTCTTACTAAAAAATCTGACTCAAACTCCTCCTAGAGCTTTAACTCTACATACTCCAAAATCGGCTCAGACACTCAAACAGATCTGACTCGGTGTGCTCTATCTTTTCAGACTGATCGGACTTACGGTTTTCCTAAAAATGACGATCAAAACTCGGAAAAACTCCCATTGACTTAACATTGGGCATTCTAAAAAAATTCAAACTCACCAACCGACAAAAATTTAAATCTAAATCCCTTGAAAACTAATTCAAACTGCCATTCTATATATATTAGCCAATGAAACTCATTTAAACTAATAAACTCTAATCTCATACACTTATAAACTAATTAACTTAAATTTAATAACTAATTAACTAATAAACTCATGAATTCATAGACTTATGAACTCTTAAACTCATAAATTAATAAATTCTGAACTCTAAACTCATTTAAACTTATAAACTCTAAACTCAAAAACTTGTACACTTATAAACTCTAAACTCATAAACTCTGAGTGTGTGTGTGTGTGTGTGTGTCTGAGTGAGTGTGTGAGCGAGGTAGTCTGTGTGTGTGTGTGTGTGTGTGTGTGTGTGTGTGTGTGTGTGTGTGTTTGTTTGTATCTATCTAACTTATTTATATATCTATCATAAACTTCAAACTACTTTAAACTACTTTAAACTTCAAACCAATTTAAACTTCTTAAGTTTAAAGCTCCCAGCTCCCAAGCAACTCCATAGCAACCAAACTTGAGTACCCTAGCAACCGTTTTGCAAGACCTATATCTCTGTATCAGAACATCGTATAGAGATGAGGTTTGGCTCTTTTGACTCATGCTAGCAAACAGCACTTCCAACATGCTACATATGCTAGCAGTGAATAGCTACATGCTAATAGCGATTAGTTAAGTGTTAAATCATGCCAAGATCATGCTAAGAACTCTATAAAAACTCCATAGTAACCATCTGTGATAACTACCAACCACCTAGTAACACCATATCAACCGCCCTGAATACCATAGCAACCCCCCAGAACACCCTAGCAACCGCCTAGCAACCACCCAAAAGACCCTAGCAACCACCCAGAACACCGTAGCAACCACCCAAAAGACCCTAGCAACCACCCAAAAGACCCTAGCAACCGCCTAGCAACCACCCAAAAGACCCTAGCAACCACCCAAAAGACCCTAGCAACCGCCTAGCAACCACCCAAAAGACCCTAGCAACCACCCAAAAGACCCTAGCAACCACCCAGAATACCCTAGCAACCACCCAAAACAGCCTAGCAACCACCCAGAACACCCTGGCCACCACCTAGCAACCACCCAGAATACCTTAGCAACGCCTAGCAACACCATAGCAACCACCCATAACACCCTAGCAACTGCCTAGCAACCACCCAGAACACCCTAGCAACCACCCAAAATACCCTAGCAACCGCCTAGCAACCACCCAAAACCGCCTAGCAACCACCCAAAACACCCTAGCAACCGCCTAGCAACCACCCAAAATACCCTAGCAACCACCCAAAAGACCCTAGCAACCACCCAAAATATCCTAGCAACCACCCAGAACACCCTAGCAACCGCCTAGCAACCACACAAAAGACCCTGGCAACCGCCTAGCAACCACCCAAAACACCCTAGCAACCACCCAAAACACCCTAGCAACCACCCAAAATACCCTAGCAACCGCCTAGCAACCACCCAGAATACCGTAGCAACCGCCTAGCAACACCATAGCGACCACCCATAACATCCTAACAACCGCCTAGCAAAAAAACGTTCCGGTCCAAACTTTCTCAAGCCAACTTAAAGTTTGTCTCGACGAACTTTCGCATCTAGTTATTATTATTATTCTTCTTACTAAAAAATCTGACTCAAACTCCTCCTAGAGCTTTAACTCTACATACTCCAAAATCGGCTCAGACACTCAAACAGATCTGACTCGGTGTGCTCTATCTTTTCAGACTGATCGGACTTACGGTTTTCCTAAAAATGACGATCAAAACTCGGAAAAACTCCCATTGACTTAACATTGGGCATTCTAAAAAAATTCAAACTCACCAACCGACAAAAATTTAAATCTAAATCCCTTGAAAACTAATTCAAACTGCCATTCTATATATATTAGCCAATGAAACTCATTTAAACTTATAAACTCTAATCTCATACACTTATAAACTAATTAACTTAAATTTAATAACTAATTAACTAATAAACTCATGAATTCATAGACTTATGAACTCTTAAACTCATAAATTAATAAATTCTGAACTCTAAACTCATTTAAACTTATAAACTCTAAACTCAAAAACTTGTACACTTATAAACTCTAAACTCATAAACTCTGAGTGTGTGTGTGTGTGTGTGTGTGTGTGTGTCTGAGTGAGTGTGTGAGCGAGGTAGTCTGTGTGTGTGTGTGTGTGTGTGTGTGTGTGTGTGTGTGTGTGTGTGTGTGTTTGTTTGTATCTATCTAACTTATTTATATATCTATCATAAACTTCAAACTACTTTAAACTACTTTAAACTTCAAACCAATTTAAACTTCTTAAGTTTAAAGCTCCCAGCTCCCAAGCAACTCCATAGCAACCAAACTTGAGTACCCTAGCAACCGTTTTGCAAGACCTATATCTCTGTATCAGAACATCGTATAGAGATGAGGTTTGGCTCTTTTGACTCATGCTAGCAAACAGCACTTCCAACATGCTACATATGCTAGCAGTGAATAGCTACATGCTAATAGCGATTAGTTAAGTGTTAAATCATGCCAAGATCATGCTAAGAACTCTATAAAAACTCCATAGTAACCATCTGTGATAACTACCAACCACCTAGTAACACCATATCAACCGCCCTGAATACCATAGCAACCCCCCAGAACACCCTAGCAACCGCCTAGCAACCACCCAAAAGACCCTAGCAACCACCCAGAACACCGTAGCAACCACCCAAAAGACCCTAGCAACCACCCAAAAGACCCTAGCAACCGCCTAGCAACCACCCAAAAGACCCTAGCAACCACCCAAAAGACCCTAGCAACCGCCTAGCAACCACCCAAAAGACCCTAGCAACCACCCAAAAGACCCTAGCAACCACCCAGAATACCCTAGCAACCACCCAAAACAGCCTAGCAACCACCCAGAACACCTTGGCCACCACCTAGCAACCACCCAGAATACCTTAGCAACGCCTAGCAACACCATAGCAACCACCCATAACACCCTAGCAACTGCCTAGCAACCACCCAGAACACCCTAGCAACCACCCAAAATACCCTAGCAACCGCCTAGCAACCACCCAAAACACCCTAGCAACCGCCTAGCAACCACCCAAAATACCCTAGCAACCACCCAAAAGACCCTAGCAACCACCCAAAATATCCTAGCAACCACCCAGAACACCCTAGCAACCGCCTAGCAACCACACAAAAGACCCTGGCAACCACCCAAAAGACCCTAGCAACCACCCAAAACACCCTAGCAACCACCCAAAATACCCTAGCAACCGCCTAGCAACCACCCAGAATACCGTAGCAACCGCCTAGCAACACCATAGCGACCACCCATAACATCCTAACAACCGCCTAGCAAAAAACGTTCCGGTCCAAACTTTCTCAAGCCAACTTAAAGTTTGTCTCGACGAACTTTCGCATCTAGTTATTATTATTATTCTGACCCTAAAAATTTACAACTCAAACTCCTCTTAGAGCTTTAACTCTACATACTCCAAACTCGGCTCAGACACTCAAACTGATCTGACTCGGTGTGCTCTATCTTTTCAGACTGATCGGACTTACGGTTTTCCTACAAATGACGATCAAAACTCGAAAAAACTCATTCAAAAACTCCCATTGACTTACATTGGGGAGTTCTAAAAAATTCAAACCGACAAAAATTTAAATCTAAACACCTTGAAGACTAAACCAAACTGCCGTTCTATATACTATATGAGCCATTGAGACTCATTTAAACTAATAAACTCTAAACTATAAACACTTATAAACTAATTAACTTATAAACTCATGAATTCATAGACTTATGAACTCTTAAACTCATAAATTAATAAACTCTGAACTCTTAAACTCATTTAAACTTATAAACTCTGAACTCTTAAACTCATTTAAACTTATAAACTCTAAACTCAAAAACTCTTACACTTATAAACTCATCAATTTATACACTTATAAACTCTAAACTCATAAACTCTTGAGTGTGTGTGTCTGAGTGAGTGTGTGAGCGAGTTAGTGTGTGTGTGTGTGTGTGTGTGTGTGTGTGTGTGTATGTGTGTGTGTGTGTGTGTGTGTCTGTCTATCTATCCAACTTATTTATCTATCTGTCATAAACTTCAAACTACTTTAAACTTCAAACCACTTTAAACTTCTTAAGTTTAAAGCTTCCAGCTCCCAAGCAACTCCATAGCAACCAAACTCGAGTACCCTAGCAACCGTTTTGTAAGACCTATATCTCTGTATCAGAACATCGTATAGAGATGAGGTTTGGCTCTTTTGACTCATGCTAGCAAACAGCACTTCCAACATACTACACATGCTAGCAGTGAATAGCTACATGCTAATAGTGATTAGTTAAGTGTTAAATCATGCCAAGATCATGCTAAGAACTCTCTAAAAACTCCATAGTAACCATCTGTGACAACTACCAGCCACCTAGTAACACCATATCAACCGCCCTGAATACCTTAGCAACCGCCTAAAAACACCATAGCAACCACCCATAACACCCTAGCAACCGCCTAGCAACCACCCAGAACACCCTAGCAACCACCCAAAAGACCCTAGCAACCACCCAAAATATCCTAGCAACCACCCAAAACACCCTAGCAACAACCTAGCAACCACCCAGAACACCCTAGCAACCACCCAAAATACCCTAGCAACCACCCAAAACACCCTAGCAACCACCTAGCAACCACCCAAAAGACCCTAGCAACCACCCAAAAGACCCTAGCAACCGCCTAGCAACCACCCAAAAGACCCTAGCAACCACCTAAAATATCCTAGCAACCGCCTAGCAACCACCCAAAAGACCCTAGCAACCACCCAAAACATCCTAGCAACCACTCAAAACACCCTAGCAACTGCCTAGCAACCACCCAAGAGACCCTAGCAACCACCCAAAACATCCTAGCAACCACCCAAAACACCCTAGCAACCGCCTAGCAACCACCCAAAAGACCCTAGCAACTGCCTAGCAACCACCCAAAAGACCCTAGCAACCACCTAAAATATCCTAGCAACCGCCTAGCAACCACCCAAAATATCCTAGCAACCGCCTAGCAACCACCCCAAAGACCCTAGCAACCATCAGAAATATCCTAGCAACCGCCTAGCAACCACCCAGAATACCCTAGCAACCACCCAAAACAGCCTAGCAACCACCCAGAAAACCCTAGCAACCGCCTAGCAACCACCCAGAACACCCTAGCAACCACCCAAAAGACCCTAGCAACCACCCAAAAGACCCTAGCAACCACCCAGAACACCCTAGCAACCACCCAAAATACCCTAGCAACCACCCAAAACACCCTAGCAACCACCCAAAAGACCCTAGCAACCACCCAAAATATCCTAGCAACCACCCAAAACACCCTAGCAACCGCCTAGCAACCACCCAAAAGATCCTAGCAACCACCCAAAAGACCCTAGCAACCGCCTAGCAACCACCCAAAAGACCCTAGCAACCACCTAAAATATCCTAGCAACCGCCTAGCAACCACCCAAAAGACCCTAGCAACCACCCAAAATATCCTAGCAACCACTCAAAACACCCTAGCAACTGCCTAGCAAACACCCAAAAGACCCTAGCAACCACCCAAAACATCCTAGCAACCACCCAAAACACCCTAGCAACCACCCAAAAGACCCTAGCAACCACCCAAAACACCCTAGCAACCACCCAAAATACCCTAGCAACCACCCAAAACACCCTAGCAACCACCTAGCAACCACCCAAAAGACCCTAGCAACCACCCAAAATATCCTAGCAACCACCCAAAACACCCTAGCAACCGCCTAGCAACCACCCAAAAGACCCTAGCAACCACCCAAAACATCCTAGCAACCACCCAAAACACCCTAGCAACCGCCTAGCAACCACCCAAAAGATCCTAGCAACCACCCAAAAGATCCTAGCAACCACCCAAAAGACCCTAGCAACCGCCTAGCAACCACCTAAAATATCCTAGCAACCGCCTAGCAACCACCCAAAAGACCCTAGCAACCACCCAAAATATCCTAGCAACCACTCAAAACACCCTAGCAACTGCCTAGCAACCACCCAAAAGACCCTAGCAACCACCCAAAAGACCCTAGCAACCACCCAAAAGACCCTAGCAACTGCCTAGCAACCACCCAAAAGACCCTAGCAACCACCTAAAATATCCTAGCAACCGCCTAGCAACCACCCAAAATATCCTAGCAACCGCCTAGCAACCACCCCAAAGACCCTAGCAACCATCAGAAATATCCTAGCAACCGCCTAGCAACCACCCAGAATACCCTAGCAACCACCCAAAACAGCCTAGCAACCACCCAGAAAACCCTAGCAACCGCCTAGCAACCACCCAGAACACCCTAGCAACCACCCAAAATACCCTAGCAACCACCCAAAAGACCTTAGCAACCACCCAGGACACCCTAGCAACCACCTAGCAACCACCCGGAACACCCTAGCAACCGCCCAAAATACCCTAGCAACCACCCATAACATCCTAGCAACCGCCTAGCAAAAAACGTTCTGCTCCAAACTTTCTCAAGCCAACTTAAAGTTTGTCTCGACGAACTTTCGCATCTAGTTATTAGTGGTGCTTGCTGAAAGCAAGGCATCACTATTGTTATTGCTCATACTTATTATTCTTATTATTATTATTATTATTCTGGACAAAGTTTGGCGCGTAACTCGCCCCGCACCGTTTGTCTCAGAGCCATGAATGAGGTGTCAAATCGACCGGCTCATTAAGGAGAGGTGTGCTATGACTTTTATAAGCGATCGGCGGTGCGGTGTTCGCCCCAGGGGCGAAAAAGCGGCCAAAAAAGTCCCATTGACTTAACATTGCGACGAACTTTGACCACACGTAGCTCTGAGCGAGGATTTCGCAGAAATGTGTGATTTGCCACATTTGAAGAGGCTGACAGGCTCTGTAAGAACATACCTCACAATGGGGTAAAAGTTGCACCCCTGGGGGGCAGGAGATGCCCAAAGTTGCCCCATTGACTTACTATGGGGAAGGAACGTCCCGTGAAACACACATGCTTTTCCTACTATGGTAAATTGCATAGGGACTTTGTATTGAACGTAGCTCTGGATCACAGTGTCATAGAGACAAGGGGGAGGGCTCATTTTACTCAGACGACCAATCAGTCTCTCAGGATCATTGTGAAGCTATCAAGCCACGCCCTAGCAACCATTTAGAGCCCCTTAGCAACAAGTTCCATAGACTTCCATTGAAAGAGTTCAAAGAGATATCTCCAGACTGAATTGTCATAGAAACATGGGGGTGGTCTCATTTGACTCGGGGCAGTAAACAGCCAATCATGAATCACCTCAACACTTCCAAGCCCCTCCCTAGCAACCATTGTCGAGCACCTTAGCAACCAAAATCCAAAGAGGGATATCTTCCATTCTGAATGTCACAGAGGCATGGGAGTTGGTTTATATCATTCATACTGACAAGAAGCCTTTGGAATTTCATCATTGGCAGCTGCCAAGTAACTCCATAGCAACCAAAGAGAGTATCCTAGCAACCGTTTAGCAAAACGTATATCTCTGCATCAAAACATAGTATAGAGATGGGACTTGGCTCTTTTGACTAAATCATGGTAAACTATGGTAAATCAACCTTGAATCATAGTAAATCATACTAAAACATGGTAAATCATGGTATACTATAGTAAATCATAGTACACTATGGTAAATCCTGGTAAATCATGGTAAACTATGGTAAATCATGCTAGAATCATAGTAAATCATACTTGAACATGGTAAATCATGGTATACTATAGTAAATCATGGTAAACTATGGTAAATCATGGTAAACTATGGTAAATCATGGTAAACTATGATAAATCATGCTAGAATCAGTAAATCATAATTGAACATGGTATATCATGGTATACTATAGTAAATCATGGTAAACTATGGTAAATCGTGGTAAATCGTGGTAAACTATGGTAAATCATGGTAAACTATGGTAAATCATGCTAGAATCAGTAAATCATACTTGAACATGGTAAATCATGGTATACTATAGTAAATCATGGTAAACTATAGTAAATCGTGGTAAATCATGGTAAACTATGGTAAATCATGCTAGAATCATAGTAAATCATACTTGAACATGGTAAATCATGGTATACTATAGTAAATCATGGTAAACTATGGTAAATCATGGTAAACTATGGTAAATCATGGTAAACTATGATAAATCATGCTAGAATCAGTAAATCATAATTGAACATGGTATATCATGGTATACTATAGTAAATCGTAGTAAATCATGGTATACTATAGTAAATCATGGTAAACTATGGTAAATCGTGGTAAATCGTGGTAAACTATGGTAAATCATGGTAAACTATGGTAAATCATGCTAGAATCAGTAAATCATACTTCAACATGGTAAATCATGGTATACTATAGTAAATCGTGGTAAATCATGGTAAACTATGGTAAATCATGCTAGAATCATAGTAAATCATACTTGAACATGGTAAATCACGGTATACTATAGTAAATCATGGTAAACTATGGTAAATCATGCTAAAATCAGTAAATCAGACTTGAACATGGTAAATCATGGTATACTATAGTAAATCATGGTAAACTATGCTAAATCGTGGTAAATCATGGTAAACTATAGTAAATCATGGTAAACTATGGTAAATTATGCTAGAATCAGTAAATCATACTTGAACATGGTAAATCATAGTATACTATAGTAAATCATGGTAAACTATGGTAAATGATCCTAGAATCATAGTAAATCATACTAAAACATGGTAAATCATGGTATACTATAGTAAATCATAGTAAACTATGGTAAATCGTGGTAAATCATGGTATACTATAGTAAATCATGGTAAACTATGGTAAATCATGGTAAACTATGATAAATCATGCTAGAACCAGTAAATCATACTGGAACATGGTAAATCATGGTATACTATAGTAAATCATGGTAAAGTATGGTAAATCGTGGTAAATCATGGTAAACTATGGTAAATCATGCTAGAATCAGTAAATCATACTTGAACATGGTAAATCATGGTATACTATAGTAAATCATGGTAAAGTATGGTAAATCGTGGTAAATCATGGTAAACTATGGTAAATCATGCTAGAATCAGTAAATCATATTTGAACATGGTAAATCATGGTATACTATAGTAAATCATGGTAAACTATGGTAAATCGTGGTAAATAATGGTAAACTATGGTAAATCATGGTAAACTATGGTAAATCATGCTAGAATCAGTAAATCATACTTGAACATGGTAAATCATGGTAAACTATGGTAAATCGTGGTGAACTATGGTAAATCATGGTAAACTATGGTAAATCATGGTAAACTATGATAAATCATGCTAGAATCATAGTAAATCATACTTGAACATGGTAAATCATGGTATACTATAGTAAATCATGGTAAACTATGGTAAATCATGGTAAATCATGCTAGAATCAGTAAATTATAATTGAACATGGTAAATCGTGGTATACTATAGTAAATCATGGTAAACTATAGTAAATCGTGGTAAATTGTGGTAAACTATGGTAAATCATGCCTGAATCAGTAAATCATACTTGCACATGGTAAATCATGGTATACTATAGTAAATCATGGTAAACTATGGTAATTAGTGGTAAATCGTTGAAAATCATGGTAAACTATGGTAAATCATGCTAGAATCAGTAAATCATACTTGAACATGGTAAATCATGGTATACTATAGTAAATCATGGTAAACTATGGTAAATCATGGTAAATCATGGTAACTATGATAAATCATGCTAGAATCAGTAAATTATACTAGAACATGGTAAATTGTGGTATACTATAGTAAATCATGGTAAACTATGGTAAATCATGCTAGAATCAGTAAATCATACTTGAACATGGTAAATCATGGTATACTATAATAAATCATGGTAAACTATGGTAAATCGTGGTAAATCATGGTAAACTATGATAAATCATGCTAGAATCAGTAAATCATACTTGAACATGGTAAATCCTGGTATACTATAGTAAATTATGGTAAACTATGGTAAATCGTGGTAAATCATGGTAAACTATGGTAAATCATGCTTGAATCAGTAAATCATACTTGAACATGGTAAATCATGGCATACTATAGTAAATCATGGTAAACTATAGTAAATCGTGGTAAATCATGGTAAACTATGGTAAACACCTTAGCAACTGCCTAGCAACCACACTGAATACCCTAGCAACCACTTAGCAACGCCCTAGCAACCACCCAGAATACCTTGGAAACCTCCCAGAACACCATAGCAACCACCTAGTAAAACCCTAGCAACCGTGCTGAATTTTGCCACTGCAAGCACCACTTCACATTTTCTTCAGGAAATGTACATTCTAGTTATTATTATTATTTTTATTCCACTTTTTTTTCGGCGCGTAACTCGTCCCGCACCGTTTGTCACAGACCCATGAATGAGGTGTCAAATCGACCGGCTCATTGAGGAGAGGTGTGCTATGACTTTTATAAGCGATCGGGGGTACGGTGTTCGCCCCAGGGGCAAAAAACGGGCCAAAAAAAACGCATAGACTTAACATTGCAAAAAACTTTGACGAGTCATAGCTCTTAGCGAGGATTTCGCAGAAACGTGTGATTTGCCACATTTGAAGAGGCTGACAGGCTCTGTAAGAACATACCTCACAATGGGGTAAAAGTTGCACCCCTGGGGGGCAGGAGCATCCCAAAGTTGCCCCATTGACTTACTATGGGGAAGGAATGTCCCGTGAAACACACATGCTTTTCCTACTATGGTAAATTGCATAGGGACTTTGTATTGAACGTAGCTCTGGATCACAGTGTCATAGAGACAAGGGGGAGGGCTCATTTTACTCAGACGACCAATCAGTCTCTCAGGATCATTGTGAAGCTATCAAGCCACGCCCTAGCAACCATTTAGAGCCCCTTAGCAACAAGTTCCATAGACTTCCATTGAAAGAGTTCAAAGAGATATCTCCAGACTGAATTGTCATAGAAACATGGGGGTGGTCTCATTTGACTCGGGGCAGTAAACAGCCAATCATGAATCACCTCAACACTTCCAAGCCCCTCCCTAGCAACCATTGTCGAGCACCTTAGCAACCAAAATCCAAAGAGGGATATCTTCCATTCTGAATGTCACAGAGGCATGGGAGTTGGTTTATATCATTCATACTGACAAGAAGCCTTTGGAATTTCATCATTGGCAGCTGCCAAGTAACTCCATAGCAACCAGGAGAGAGTATCCTAGCAACCGTTTAGCAAAACGTATATCTCTGCATCAAAACATAGTATAGTGATGGGACTTGGCTCTTTTGACTAAATCATGGTAAACTATGGTAAATCATGGTAAACTATGGTAAATCATGGTAAACTATGGTAAATCATGGTAAACTATGATAAATCATGCTAGAATCAGTAAATCATAATTGAACATGGTATATCATGGTATACTATAGTAAATCATGGTAAACTATGGTAAATCGTGGTAAATCGTGGTAAACTATGGTAAATCATGGTAAACTATGGTAAATCATGCTAGAATCAGTAAATCATACTTGAACATGGTAAATCATGGTATACTATAGTAAATCATGGTAAACTATAGTAAATCGTGGTAAATCATGGTAAACTATGGTAAATCATGCTAGAATCATAGTAAATCATACTTGAACATGGTAAATCATGGTATACTATAGTAAATCATGGTAAACTATGGTAAATCATGGTAAACTATGGTAAATCATGGTAAACTATGATAAATCATGCTAGAATCAGTAAATCATAATTGAACATGGTATATCATGGTATACTATAGTAAATCATGGTATACTATAGTAAATCATGGTAAACTATGGTAAATCGTGGTAAACTATGGTAAATCATGGTAAACTATGGTAAATCATGCTAGAATCAGTAAATCATACTTGAACATGGTAAATCATGGTATACTATAGTAAATCATGGTAAACTATAGTAAATCGTGGTAAATCATGATAAACTATGGTAAATCATGCTAGAATCATAGTAAATCATACTTGAACATGGTAAATCATGGTATACTATAGTAAATCATGGTAAACTATGGTAAATCATGCTAAAATCAGTAAATCAGACTTGAACATGGTAAATCATGGTATACTATAGTAAATCATGGTAAACTATGCTAAATCGTGGTAAATCATGGTAAACTATAGTAAATCATGGTAAACTATGGTAAATTATGGTAAACTATGATAAATCATGCTAGAACCAGTAAATCATACTGGAACATGGTAAATCATGGTATACTATAGTAAATCATGGTAAAGTATGGTAAATCGTGGTAAATCATGGTAAACTATGGTAAATCATGCTAGAATCAGTAAATCATACTTGAACATGGTAAATCATGGTATACTATAGTAAATCATGGTAAAGTATGGTAAATCGTGGTAAATCATGGTAAACTATGGTAAATCATGCTAGAATCAGTAAATCATATTTGAACATGGTAAATCATGGTATACTATAGTAAATCATGGTAAACTATGGTAAATCGTGGTAAATAATGGTAAACTATGGTAAATCATGGTAAACTATGGTAAATCATGCTAGAATCAGTAAATCATACTTGAACATGGTAAATCATGGTAAACTATGGTAAATCGTGGTGAACTATGGTAAATCATGGTAAACTATGGTAAATCATGGTAAACTATGATAAATCATGCTAGAATCATAGTAAATCATACTTGAACATGGTAAATCATGGTATACTATAGTAAATCATGGTAAACTATGGTAAATCATGGTAAATCATGCTAGAATCAGTAAATTATAATTGAACATGGTAAATCGTGGTATACTATAGTAAATCATGGTAAACTATAGTAAATCGTGGTAAATTGTGGTAAACTATGGTAAATCATGCCTGAATCAGTAAATCATACTTGCACATGGTAAATCATGGTATACTATAGTAAATCATGGTAAACTATGGTAATTAGTGGTAAATCGTTGTAAATCATGGTAAACTATGGTAAATCATGCTAGAATCAGTAAATCATACTTGAACATGGTAAATCATGGTATACTATAGTAAATCATGGTAAACTATGGTAAATCATGGTAACTATGATAAATCATGCTAGAATCAGTAAATTATACTAGAACATGGTAAATTGTGGTATACTATAGTAAATCATGGTAAACTATGGTAAATCATGCTAGAATCAGTAAATCATACTTGAACATGGTAAATCATGGTATACTATAATAAATCATGGTAAACTATGGTAAATCGTGGTAAATCATGGTAAACTATGATAAATCATGCTAGAATCAGTAAATCATACTTGAACATGGTAAATCCTGGTATACTATAGTAAATTATGGTAAACTATGGTAAATCGTGGTAAATCATGGTAAACTATGGTAAATCATGCTTGAATCAGTAAATCATACTTGAACATGGTAAATCATGGCATACTATAGTAAATCATGGTAAACTATAGTAAATCGTGGTAAATCATGGTAAACTATGGTAAACACCTTAGCAACTGCCTAGCAACCACACTGAATACCCTAGCAACCACTTAGCAACGCCCTAGCAACCACCCAGAATACCTTGGAAACCTCCCAGAACACCATAGCAACCACCTAGTAAAACCCTAGCAACCGTGCCGAATTTTGCCACTGCAAGCACCACTTCACATTTTCTTCAGGAAATGTACATTCTAGTTATTATTATTCTTCTTTTTATTATTCCACACAAAGTTTGGCGCGTAACTTGTCCCGCACCGTTTGTCACAGATCCATGAATGAGGTGTCAAATCGACCGGCTCATTAAGGAGAGGTGTGCTATGACTTTTATAAGCGATCGGGGGTGCGGTGTTCGCCCCAGGGGCGAAAAAGCGTCCGAAAAATCCCATAGACTTAACATTGCGACAAACTTTGACGAGTCATAACTCTGAGCGACGATTTTGCAGAAACGTGTGATTTGCCACATTTGAAGAGGCTGACAGGCTCTGTAAGAACATACCTCTCAATGGGGTAAAAGTTGCACCCCTGGGGGGCAGGAGATGCCCAAAGTTGCCCCTTTGACTTACTATGGGGAAGGAACGTCCCGTGAAACACACATGCTTTTCCTACTATGGTAAATTGCATAGGGACTTTGTATTGAACGTAGCTCTGGATCACAGTGTCATAGAGACAAGGGGGAGGGCTCATTTTACTCAGACGACCAATCAGTCTCTCAGGATCATTGTGAAGCTATCAAGCCACGCCCTAGCAACCATTTAGAGCCCCTTAGCAACAAGTTCCATAGACTTCCATTGAAAGAGTTCAAAGAGATATCTCCAGACTGAATTGTCATAGAAACATGGGGGTGGTCTCATTTGACTCGGGGCAGCAAACAGCCAATCATGAATCACCTAAACACTTCCAAGCCCCTCCCTAGCAACCATTGTCGAGCACCTTAGCAACCAAAATCCAAAGAGGGATATCTTCCATTCTGAATGTCACAGAGGCATGGGAGTTGGTTTATATCATTCATACTGACAAGAAGCCTTTGGAGTTTCATGATTGGCAGCTGACAAGCCACTCCCTAGCAACCAAACAGAGTACCCTAGCAACCAAAATCCAAAGAGGGTTATCTTCCATTCTGAATGTCGCAGAGGCATGGGAGTTGGTTTATATCATTCATACTGACAAGCAGCCTTTGGAGTTTCATGATTGGCAGCTGACAAGCCACTCCCTAGCAACCAAACAGAGTACCCTAGCAACCAAAATCCAAAGAGGGATATCTTCCATTCTGAATGTCACAGAGGCATGGGAGTTGGTTTATATCATTCATAGTGACAAGAAGCCTTTGGAATTTCATCATTGGCAGCTGCCAAGTAACTCCATAGCAACCAAAAAGAGTACCCTAGCAACCGTTTAGCAAAACGTATATCTCTGCATCAAAACATAGTATAGAGATGGAACTTGGCTCTTTTGACTAAATCATGGTAAACTATGGTAAATCATCCTAGAATCATAGTAAATCATACTAAAACATGGTAAATCATGGTATACTATAGTAAATCATAGTAAACTATGGTAAATCGTGGTAAATCATGGTAAACTATGGTAAATCATCCTAGAATCATAGTAAATCATACTAAAACATGGTAAATCATGGTATACTATAGTAAATCATAGTAAACTATGGTAAATCATGGTAAATCATGGTAAACTATGGTAAATCATGGTAAACTATGGTAAATCGTGGTAAATAATGGTAAACTATGGTAAATCATGGTAAACTATGGTAAATCATGCTAGAATCAGTAAATCATACTTCAACATGGTAAATCATGGTATACTATAGTAAATCATGGTAAACTATGGTAAATCATGGTAAACTATGGTAAATCATGGTAAACTATGATAAATCATGCTAGAATCAGTAAATCATACTTGAACATGGTATATCATGGTATACTATAGTAAATCATGGTAAACTATGGTAAATCGTGGTAAATCATGGTAAACTATGGTAAATCATGGTAAACTATGGTAAATTATGGTAAACTATGGTAAATTATGGTAAATCGTGGTAAACTATGGTAAATTGTGGTAAATCATGGTAAACTATGGTAAATCATGGTAAACTATGGTAAATCATGCTAGAATCAGTAAATCATACTTCAACATGGTATATTATGGTATACTATAGTAAATCATGGTAAACTATGGTAAATCATGGTAAAGTATGGTAAATCATGGTAAACTATGGTAAATCATGCTAGAATCAGTAAATCATACTTCAACATGGTAAATCATGGTATACTATAGTAAATCATGGTAAACTATGGTAAATCATGGTAAACTATGGTAAATCATGGTAAACTATGATAAATCATGCTAGAATCAGTAAATCATACTTGAACATGGTATATCATGGTATACTATAGTAAATCATGGTAAACTATGGTAAATCGTGGTAAATCATGGTAAACTATGGTAAATCATGGTAAACTATGGTAAATTATGGTAAACTATGGTAAATTATGGTAAATCATGGTAAATTGTGGTAAATCATGGTAAACTATGGTAAATCATGGTAAACTATGGTAAATCATGCTAGAATCAGTAAATCATACTTCAACATGGTAAATTATGGTATACTATAGTAAATCATGGTAAACTATGGTAAATCATGGTAAAGTATGGTAAATCATGGTAAACTATGGTAAATCATGGTAAACTATGGTAAATCATGGTAAACTATGGTAAATCATGGTAAACTATGGTAAATCATGGTAAACTATGGTAAATCGTGGTAAATCATGGTAAACTATGGTAAATCATGGTAAACTATGGTAAATCATGCTAGAATCAGTAAATCATACTTCAACATGGTAAATCATGGTATACTATAGTAAATCATGGTAAACTATGGTAAATCATGGTAAACTATGATAAATCATGCTAGAATCAGTAAATCATACTTGAACATGGTATATCATGGTATACTATAGTAAATCATGGTAAACTATGGTAAATCGTGGTAAATCATGGTAAACTATAGTAAATCATGGTAAACTATGGTAAATCGTGGTAAATCATGGTAAACTATGGTAAATCATGGTAAATCATGCTAGAATCAGTAAATCATACTTCAACATGGTAAATCATGGTATACTATAGTAAATCATGGTAAACTATGGTAAATCATGGTAAATCATGGTAACTATGATAAATCATGCTAGAATCAGTAAATTATACTAGAACATGGTAAATTGTGGTATACTATAGTAAATCATGGTAAACTATGGTAAATCATGCTAGAATCAGTAAATCATACTTGAACATGGTAAATCATGGTATACTATAATAAATCATGGTAAACTATGGTAAATCGTGGTAAATCATGGTAAACTATGATAAATCATGCTAGAATCAGTAAATCATACTTGAACATGGTAAACTATGGTAAATCGTGGTAAATCATGGTAAACTATGATAAATCATGCTAGAATCAGTAAATCATACTTGAACATGGTAAATCCTGGTATACTATAGTAAATTATGGTAAACTATGGTAAATTGTGGTAAATCATGGTAAACTATGGTAAATCATGCTTGAATCAGTAAATCATACTTGAACATGGTAAATCATGGCATACTATAGTAAATCATGGTAAACTATAGTAAATCGTGGTAAATCATGGTAAACTATGGTAAACACCTTAGCAACTGCCTAGCAACCACACTGAATACCCTAGCAACCACTTAGCAACGCCCTAGCAACCACCCAGAATACCTTGGAAACCTCCCAGAACACCATAGCAACCACCTAGTAAAACCCTAGCAACCGTGCCGAATTTTGCCACTGCAAGCACCACTTCACATTTTCTTCAGGAAATGTACATTCTAGTTAGTGGTGCTTGCTGAAAGCAAGGCATCACTATTGTTATTGCTCATACTTATTAGTGGTGCTTGCTGAAAGCAAGGCATCACTATTGTTATTGCTCATACTTATTATTAGTGGTGCTTGCTGAAAGCAAGGCATCACTATTGTTATCCTCCATACTTATTATTATTATTATTATTTTTATTCCACTTTTTTTTCGGCGCGTAACTCGTCCCGCACCGTTTGTCACAGACCCATGAATGAGGTGTCAAATCGACCGGCTCATTGAGGAGAGGTGTGCTATGACTTTTATAAGCGATCGGGGGTACGGTGTTCGCCCCAGGGGCAAAAAACGGGCCAAAAAAAACGCATAGACTTAACATTGCAAAAAACTTTGACGAGTCATAGCTCTTAGCGAGGATTTCGCAGAAACGTGTGATTTGCCACATTTGAAGAGGCTGACAGGCTCTGTAAGAACATACCTCACAATGGGGTAAAAGTTGCACCCCTGGGGGGCAGGAGCATCCCAAAGTTGCCCCATTGACTTACTATGGGGAAGGAATGTCCCGTGAAACACACATGCTTTTCCTACTATGGTAAATTGCATAGGGACTTTGTATTGAACGTAGCTCTGGATCACAGTGTCATAGAGACAAGGGGGAGGGCTCATTTTACTCAGACGACCAATCAGTCTCTCAGGATCATTGTGAAGCTATCAAGCCACGCCCTAGCAACCATTTAGAGCCCCTTAGCAACAAGTTCCATAGACTTCCATTGAAAGAGTTCAAAGAGATATCTCCAGACTGAATTGTCATAGAAACATGGGGGTGGTCTCATTTGACTCGGGGCAGTAAACAGCCAATCATGAATCACCTCAACACTTCCAAGCCCCTCCCTAGCAACCATTGTCGAGCACCTTAGCAACCAAAATCCAAAGAGGGATATCTTCCATTCTGAATGTCACAGAGGCATGGGAGTTGGTTTATATCATTCATACTGACAAGAAGCCTTTGGAATTTCATCATTGGCAGCTGCCAAGTAACTCCATAGCAACCAGGAGAGAGTATCCTAGCAACCGTTTAGCAAAACGTATATCTCTGCATCAAAACATAGTATAGAGATGGGACTTGGCTCTTTTGACTAAATCATGGTAAACTATGGTAAATCATGGTAAACTATGGTAAATCATGGTAAACTATGATAAATCATGCTAGAATCAGTAAATCATAATTGAACATGGTATATCATGGTATACTATAGTAAATCATGGTAAACTATGGTAAATCGTGGTAAATCGTGGTAAACTATGGTAAATCATGGTAAACTATGGTAAATCATGCTAGAATCAGTAAATCATACTTGAACATGGTAAATCATGGTATACTATAGTAAATCATGGTAAACTATAGTAAATCGTGGTAAATCATGGTAAACTATGGTAAATCATGCTAGAATCATAGTAAATCATACTTGAACATGGTAAATCATGGTATACTATAGTAAATCATGGTAAACTATGGTAAATCATGGTAAACTATGGTAAATCATGGTAAACTATGATAAATCATGCTAGAATCAGTAAATCATAATTGAACATGGTATATCATGGTATACTATAGTAAATCATGGTATACTATAGTAAATCATGGTAAACTATGGTAAATCGTGGTAAACTATGGTAAATCATGGTAAACTATGGTAAATCATGCTAGAATCAGTAAATCATACTTGAACATGGTAAATCATGGTATACTATAGTAAATCATGGTAAACTATAGTAAATCGTGGTAAATCATGATAAACTATGGTAAATCATGCTAGAATCATAGTAAATCATACTTGAACATGGTAAATCATGGTATACTATAGTAAATCATGGTAAACTATGGTAAATCATGCTAAAATCAGTAAATCAGACTTGAACATGGTAAATCATGGTATACTATAGTAAATCATGGTAAACTATGCTAAATCGTGGTAAATCATGGTAAACTATAGTAAATCATGGTAAACTATGGTAAATTATGGTAAACTATGATAAATCATGCTAGAACCAGTAAATCATACTGGAACATGGTAAATCATGGTATACTATAGTAAATCATGGTAAAGTATGGTAAATCGTGGTAAATCATGGTAAACTATGGTAAATCATGCTAGAATCAGTAAATCATACTTGAACATGGTAAATCATGGTATACTATAGTAAATCATGGTAAAGTATGGTAAATCGTGGTAAATCATGGTAAACTATGGTAAATCATGCTAGAATCAGTAAATCATATTTGAACATGGTAAATCATGGTATACTATAGTAAATCATGGTAAACTATGGTAAATCGTGGTAAATAATGGTAAACTATGGTAAATCATGGTAAACTATGGTAAATCATGCTAGAATCAGTAAATCATACTTGAACATGGTAAATCATGGTAAACTATGGTAAATCGTGGTGAACTATGGTAAATCATGGTAAACTATGGTAAATCATGGTAAACTATGATAAATCATGCTAGAATCATAGTAAATCATACTTGAACATGGTAAATCATGGTATACTATAGTAAATCATGGTAAACTATGGTAAATCATGGTAAATCATGCTAGAATCAGTAAATTATAATTGAACATGGTAAATCGTGGTATACTATAGTAAATCATGGTAAACTATAGTAAATCGTGGTAAATTGTGGTAAACTATGGTAAATCATGCCTGAATCAGTAAATCATACTTGCACATGGTAAATCATGGTATACTATAGTAAATCATGGTAAACTATGGTAATTAGTGGTAAATCGTTGTAAATCATGGTAAACTATGGTAAATCATGCTAGAATCAGTAAATCATACTTGAACATGGTAAATCATGGTATACTATAGTAAATCATGGTAAACTATGGTAAATCATGGTAAATCATGGTAACTATGATAAATCATGCTAGAATCAGTAAATTATACTAGAACATGGTAAATTGTGGTATACTATAGTAAATCATGGTAAACTATGGTAAATCATGCTAGAATCAGTAAATCATACTTGAACATGGTAAATCATGGTATACTATAATAAATCATGGTAAACTATGGTAAATCGTGGTAAATCATGGTAAACTATGATAAATCATGCTAGAATCAGTAAATCATACTTGAACATGGTAAATCCTGGTATACTATAGTAAATTATGGTAAACTATGGTAAATCGTGGTAAATCATGGTAAACTATGGTAAATCATGCTTGAATCAGTAAATCATACTTGAACATGGTAAATCATGGCATACTATAGTAAATCATGGTAAACTATAGTAAATCGTGGTAAATCATGGTAAACTATGGTAAACACCTTAGCAACTGCCTAGCAACCACACTGAATACCCTAGCAACCACTTAGCAACGCCCTAGCAACCACCCAGAATACCTTGGAAACCTCCCAGAACACCATAGCAACCACCTAGTAAAACCCTAGCAACCGTGCCGAATTTTGCCACTGCAAGCACCACTTCACATTTTCTTCAGGAAATGTACATTCTAGTGTTGTGATTACTATTCGCCTAGACAAAACTTCGGCGCGTAACTCGCCCCACACCGTTTGTCACAGATCTCTGAATGAGGTGTCAAATCGACCGGTTTATTGAGGAGAGGTGTGCTATGACTTTTATAAGTGATCGGGTCTACGATGTTCGTCTGGCGGGCGGAAAATTAGCCGAAAAATGTCCCATAGACTTAACATTGGCACAAAATTTGTAAAATCATATCTTTGGCTCAGAAGGTCATAGAGGCTTGGAGTTGGGCTCTTTTGATTCGTACTATCAAGCAGCCAATAAGTAGTGACATAAAAACTTCATAATCACGCCCTAGCAACCAGTTACAGGCCCCTAGCAACCATTGAACAACATTTACAAGCCATATCTCAGCAACAAAACATTGTAAAAACACAGAGTTGGGCATTTTTTGACACAGACTTGTAAATACTCTTTAAATATTACCCCATAAACTGTATAAACAAACCTTAGCAACCATTTGGAGTACCATAGCAACCGTACAAACACATGAATGGGCTATTTCTCAGCACCAGAACATCGTATATACATGGGGGTGTGTTTGTTTGTTTTGGTTGGGAAACCAATCTGTAAATATCATCATGGTCACTGTGTAACCACACCTTAGACAGTTTAAAGCTACCTAGCAACCATATTGCAACATATAGAAGCCATATTTCAGCTCCACAACATCGTACAGACATGGTTGTTGGCTCGTATGCAATCATGTACAACACCCTAGCAACCGAGTGGCGAGTTTTGCCACTGCAAGCACCACTTCACATTTTCTTCAGGAAATGTACATTCTAGTTATTATTATTATTATTATTATTATTCTGGACAAAGTTTGGCGCGTAACTCGCCCCACACCGTTTGTCTCAGAGCCATGAATGAGGTGTCAAATCGACCGGCTCATTAAGGAGAGGTGTGCTATGACTTTTATAAGCGATCGGGGGTGCGGTGTTCACCCCAGGGGCGAAAAAGCGGCCAAAAAAGTCACATAGACTTAACATTGCAACGAACTTTGAGCACTCATAGCTCTGAGCGAGGATTTCTCAGAAACATGTAATTTGCCACATTTGAAGAGGCTGACAGGCTCTGTAGGAACATACCTCACAATGGGGTAAAAGTTGCACCCCTGGGGGGCAGGAGCGTCCCAAAGTTGCCCCATTGACTTACTATGGGGAAGGAACGCCCCGTGAAACACACATGCTTTTCCTACTATGGTAAATTGCATAGGGATTTTGTATTGAAGATAGCTCTGCATCACAGTGTCATAGAGACAAGGGGGCGGGCTCATTTTACTCAGACGACCAATCAGTCTCTCAGGATCATTGTAAAGCTATCAAGCCACGCCCTAGCAACCATTTAGAGCACCTTAGCAACAAGTCCCATAGACTTCCATTGAAAGATATCAAAGGGATATCTCCGGACTGAATTGTCATAGAAACATGGGGGTGGTCTCATTTGACTTGGGCCAGCAAACAGCCAATCATGAATCACCTCAACACTTCCTAGCCCCTCCATAGCAACCATTGTCGAACACCTTAGCAACCAAAATCCAAAGAGGGATATCTTCCATTCTGAATGTCACAGAGGCATGGGAGTTGGTTTATATCATTCATAGTGACAAGAAGCCTTTGCAGTTTCATCATTGGCATCTGCCAAGCCACTCCATAGCAACAAAACAGAGTACCCTAGCAACCAAAATCCAAAGAGGTATATCTGCCATTCTGAATGTCACAGAGAAATGGGAGTTGGTTTATATCATTCATAGTGACAAGAAGCCTTTGCAGTTGTATCATTGGCAACTGCCAAGCCACTCCCTAGCAACCAAACAGAGTACCCTAGCAACCGTTTAGCAAAACGAATATCTCTGTATCAGAACATCGTATAGAGATGGGAGGTAGTTTATATCATTCATACTGACAAGCAGCCTTTGGAGTTTCATGATTTGCAGCTGCCAAGCCACTCCCTAGCAACCAAACAGAGTACCCTAGCAACCAAAATACAAAGAGGGATATCTTCCATTCTGAATGTCACAGAGGCATTGAAGTTGGTTTATATCATTTATAATGACAAGGAGCCTTTGCAGTTTCATCATTGGCAGCTGCCAAGCCACTCCCTAGCAACCAAACAGAGTACCCTAGCAACCGTTTAGCAAGATCTATATCTCTGCATCAGAACATCGTATAGAGATGGGAGTTGGTTTATATCATTCATACTGACAAGAAGCCTTTGGAGTTTCATCATTGGCAGCTGCCTAGCAACTCCATAGCAACCAAATAGAGTACCCTAGCAACCATTTTACAAGACCTACATCTCTGCATCAGAATATTGTATAGAGATGGGGGTTGGCTCATTAGTTTCGGTTGGAAAACAGTCTGTAAATATCACCATGGTAACTGTGTATTCACACCCTAGCAACAGTTTACAGCCACCTAGCAACCCTATTGCAACATATAGAAGCCATATTTTAGCTCCACAACATCGTACAGACATGGTTGTTGGCTCGTATGCAATCATGTACAACACCCTAGCAACCGAGTGGCGAGTTTTACCACTGCAAGCACCACTTCACATTTTCTTCAGGAAATGTACATTCTAGTTCTTCTTATTATTATTATTATTATTCTGGACAAAGTTTGGCGCGTAACTCGCCCCGCACCGTTTGTCTCAGAGCCATGAATGAGGTGTCAAATCGACCGGCTCATTAAGGAGAGGTGTGCTATGACTTTTATAAGCGATCGGGGGTGCGGTGTTCGCCCCAGGGGCGAAAAAGCGGCCAAAAAAGTCCCATTGACTTAACATTGCGACGAACTTTGACCACACGTAGCTCTGAGCGAGGATTTCGCAGAAATGTGTGATTTGCCACATTTGAAGAGGCTGACAGGCTCTGTAAGAACATACCTCACAATGGGGTAAAAGTTGCACCCCTGGGGGGCAGGAGATGCCCAAAGTTGCCCCATTGACTTACTATGGGGAAGGAACGTCCCGTGAAACACACATGCTTTTCCTACTATGGTAAATTGCATAGGGACTTTGTATTGAACGTAGCTCTGGATCACAGTGTCATAGAGACAAGGGGGAGGGCTCATTTTACTCAGACGACCAATCAGTCTCTCAGGATCATTGTGAAGCTATCAAGCCACGCCCTAGCAACCATTTAGAGCCCCTTAGCAACAAGTTCCATAGACTTCCATTGAAAGAGTTCAAAGAGATATCTCCAGACTGAATTGTCATAGAAACATGGGGGTGGTCTCATTTGACTCGGGGCAGTAAACAGCCAATCATGAATCACCTCAACACTTCCAAGCCCCTCCCTAGCAACCATTGTCGAGCACCTTAGCAACCAAAATCCAAAGAGGGATATCTTCCATTCTGAATGTCACAGAGGCATGGGAGTTGGTTTATATCATTCATACTGACAAGAAGCCTTTGGAATTTCATCATTGGCAGCTGCCAAGTAACTCCATAGCAACCAAAGAGAGTATCCTAGCAACCGTTTAGCAAAACGTATATCTCTGCATCAAAACATAGTATAGAGATGGGACTTGGCTCTTTTGACTAAATCATGGTAAACTATGGTAAATCAACCTTGAATCATAGTAAATCATACTAAAACATGGTAAATCATGGTATACTATAGTAAATCATAGTACACTATGGTAAATCGTGGTAAATCATGGTAAACTATGGTAAATCATGCTAGAATCATAGTAAATCATACTTGAACATGGTAAATCATGGTATACTATAGTAAATCATGGTAAACTATGGTAAATCATGGTAAACTATGGTAAATCATGGTAAACTATGATAAATCATGCTAGAATCAGTAAATCATAATTGAACATGGTATATCATGGTATACTATAGTAAATCATGGTATACTATAGTAAATCATGGTAAACTATGGTAAATCGTGGTAAATCGTGGTAAACTATGGTAAATCATGGTAAACTATGGTAAATCATGCTAGAATCAGTAAATCATACTTGAACATGGTAAATCATGGTATACTATAGTAAATCATGGTAAACTATAGTAAATCGTGGTAAATCATGGTAAACTATGGTAAATCATGCTAGAATCATAGTAAATCATACTTGAACATGGTAAATCATGGTATACTATAGTAAATCATGGTAAACTATGGTAAATCATGGTAAACTATGGTAAATCATGGTAAACTATGATAAATCATGCTAGAATCAGTAAATCATAATTGAACATGGTATATCATGGTATACTATAGTAAATCATGGTATACTATAGTAAATCATGGTAAACTATGGTAAATCGTGGTAAATCGTGGTAAACTATGGTAAATCATGGTAAACTATGGTAAATCATGCTAGAATCAGTAAATCATACTTGAACATGGTAAATCATGGTATACTATAGTAAATCATGGTAAACTATAGTAAATCGTGGTAAATCATGGTAAACTATGGTAAATCATGCTAGAATCATAGTAAATCATACTTGAACATGGTAAATCATGGTATACTATAGTAAATCATGGTAAACTATGGTAAATCATGCTAAAATCAGTAAAACAGACTTGAACATGGTAAATCATGGTATACTATAGTAAATCATGGTAAACTATGCTAAATCGTGGTAAATCATGGTAAACTATAGTAAATCATGGTAAACTATGGTAAATTATGCTAGAATCAGTAAATCATACTTGAACATGGTAAATCATAGTATACTATAGTAAATCATGGTAAACTATGGTAAATGATCCTAGAATCATAGTAAATCATACTAAAACATGGTAAATCATGGTATACTATAGTAAATCATAGTAAACTATGGTAAATCGCGGTAAATCATGGTATACTATAGTAAATCATGGTAAACTATGGTAAATCATGGTAAACTATGATAAATCATGCTAGAACCAGTAAATCATACTGGAACATGGTAAATCATGGTATACTATAGTAAATCATGGTAAAGTATGGTAAATCGTGGTAAATCATGGTAAACTATGGTAAATCATGCTAGAATCAGTAAATCATACTTGAACATGGTAAATCATGGTATACTATAGTAAATCATGGTAAAGTATGGTAAATCGTGGTAAATCATGGTAAACTATGGTAAATCATGCTAGAATCAGTAAATCATATTTGAACATGGTAAATCATGGTATACTATAGTAAATCATGGTAAACTATGGTAAATCGTGGTAAATAATGGTAAACTATGGTAAATCATGGTAAACTATGGTAAATCATGCTAGAATCAGTAAATCATACTTGAACATGGTAAATCATGGTAAACTATGGTAAATCGTGGTGAACTATGGTAAATCATGGTAAACTATGGTAAATCATGGTAAACTATGATAAATCATGCTAGAATCATAGTAAATCATACTTGAACATGGTAAATCATGGTATACTATAGTAAATCATGGTAAACTATGGTAAATCTATGGTAAATCATGCCTGAATCAGTAAATCATACTTGCACATGGTAAATCATGGTATACTATAGTAAATCATGGTAAACTATGGTAATTAGTGGTAAATCGTTGTAAATCATGGTAAACTATGGTAAATCATGCTAGAATCAGTAAATCATACTTGAACATGGTAAATCATGGTATACTATAGTAAATCATGGTAAACTATGGTAAATCATGGTAAATCATGGTAACTATGATAAATCATGCTAGAATCAGTAAATTATACTAGAACATGGTAAATTGTGGTATACTATAGTAAATCATGGTAAACTATGGTAAATCATGCTAGAATCAGTAAATCATACTTGAACATGGTAAATCATGGTATACTATAATAAATCATGGTAAACTATGGTAAATCGTGGTAAATCATGGTAAACTATGATAAATCATGCTAGAATCAGTAAATCATACTTGAACATGGTAAATCCTGGTATACTATAGTAAATTATGGTAAACTATGGTAAATCGTGGTAAATCATGGTAAACTATGGTAAATCATGCTTGAATCAGTAAATCATACTTGAACATGGTAAATCATGGCATACTATAGTAAATCATGGTAAACTATAGTAAATCGTGGTAAATCATGGTAAACTATGGTAAACACCTTAGCAACTGCCTAGCAACCACACTGAATACCCTAGCAACCACTTAGCAACGCCCTAGCAACCACCCAGAATACCTTGGAAACCTCCCAGAACACCATAGCAACCACCTACTAAAACCCTAGCAACCGTGCCGAATATTGCCACTGCAAGCACCACTTCACATTTTCTTCAGGAAATGTACATTCTAGTGTTGTGATTACTATTCGCCTAGACAAAACTTCGGCGCGTAACTCGCCCCACACCGTTTGTCACAGACCCCTGAATGAGGTGTCAAATCGACCGGTTTATTGAGGAGAGGTGTGCTATGACTTTTATAAGCGATCGGGTGTAAGATGTTCGTCTGGCGGCCGAAAAATTAGCCGAAAAATGTCCCATAGACTTAACATAGGCACAAAATTTGCAAAATCATATCTTTGGCTCAGAAGGTCATAGAGCCTTGGGGTTGGGCTCTTTTGATTCATCCTATCAAGCAGCCAATAAGTAGTGACATAACAACTTCATAGCCACGCCCTAGAAACCAGTTACAGGCCCCTAGCAACCAATGAACAATATTTACAAGCCATATCTCAGCAACAAAACATTGTAAAAACACAGAGTTGGGCATTTTTTGACCCAGACCTGCAAATACTCTTTAAATATTACCCCATAAACTGTATAAACAAACCTTAGCAACCATTTGGAGTACCCTAGCAACCGTACAAACACATGAATGAGCTACAGTATATCTCAGCACCAGAACATCGTATAGACATGGGGGTGTGCTTGTTTGTTTCGGTTGGGAAACCAATCTGTAAATATCATCATGGTAACTGTGTAACCACACCTTAGCAACCGTTTAAAGCTACCTAGCAACCATATTGCAACATATTGAAGCCACATTTCAGTTCCACAACATCGTACAGACATGGTTGTTGGTCTATGCAAACATGTACAACACCCTAGCAACCGAGTGGCGAGTTTTGCCACTGCAAGCACCACTTCACATTTTCTTCAGGAAATGTACATTCTAGTTCTTATTAATGGTGCTTGCTGAAAGCAAGGCATCATTAGTGTTCTCTTGCATACTTATTATTATTTTTATTATTATTATTCTTCCACACAAAAGTTTGGCGCGTAACTCGTGCCGCAGCTTTTGTCACAGACCCACGAATGAGGTGTCAAATCGTGCGGATTATTCGGGAATGGTGTGCTATGACTTTTATAAGCGATCGGGGGTACGGTGTTCGCCCCAGGGGCGAAAAAGCAGCCGAAAAATCCCATTGACTTAACATTGCAACAAACTTTGACGAGTCATAGCTCCGAGCGAGGATTTCGCAGAAATGTGTGATTTGCCACATTTGAAGAGGATGGCAGGCTGTGTGAGACCATACCTCACAATGGGGTAAAAGTTGCACCCCTGGGGGGCAGGAGCTGCCCAAAGTTTCCCATTGACTTACTATGGTGTAGGACGGCCCAGCATGTGTTTTTCCTACTATGGTAAATTGCATAGGGATTTTGTATTGAACATAGCTCTGGATCACAGTGTCATAGAGACAAGGGGGCGGGCTCATTTTACTCAGATGACCAATCAGTCTCTCAGGATCATTGTGAAGCTATCAAGCCATGCCCTAGCAACCATTTAGAGCACCTTAGCAACAAGTCCCATAGACTTCCATTGAAAGAGATCAAAGGGATATCTCCGGACTGAATTGTCATAGAAACATGAAGGTGGTCTCGTTTGACTCGGGGCAGCAAACAGCCAATCATGAATCACTTCAACACTTCCTAGCCCCTCCCTAGCAACCATTGTCGAGCCCCTTAGCAACCAAAATCCAAAGAGGGATATCTTCCATTCTGAATGTCACAGAGGCATGGGAGTTGGTTTATATCATTCATACTGAAAATCAGCCTTTGGAGTTTCATCATTGGCAGCTGCCAAGCCACTCCATAGCAACCAAACAGAGTACCCTAGCAACTATTTAGCAAGACCTATATCTCTGTATCAGAGCATCGTATAAAGATGGGGGTTGGTTTATATCATTCATAGTGACAAGAAGCCTTTGAAGTTTCATCATTGGCAGCTATCAAGCCACCCACTAGCAACCAAATAGAGTACCCTAGCAACCAAAATCAAAAGAGGGATATCTTCCATTCTGAATGTCACAGAGGCATGGGAGTTGGTTTATTTCATTCATAGTGACAAGAAGCCTTTGAAGTTTCATCATTGGCAGCTATCAAGCCACCCACTAGCAACCAAATAGAGTACCCTAGCAACCAAAATCAAAAGAGGGATATCTTCCATTCTGAATGTCACAGAGGCATGGGAGTTGGTTTATTTCATTCATAGTGACAAGAAGCCTTTGCAGTTTCATCATTGGCAGCTGTCAAGCAACTCCATAGCAACCAAATAGATTACCCTAGCAATCAAACTTCAAAGAGGGATATCTTCCATTCTGAATGTCACAGAGGCATGGGAGTTGGTTTATATCATTCATACTGAAAAGCAGCCTTTGCAGTTTCATCATTGGCAGCTGCCAAGCAACTCCATAGCAAACAAACAGAGTACCCTAGCAACCAAAATCCAAAGAGGGATATCTTCCATTCTGAATGTCACAGAGGCATGGGAGTTGGTTTATATCATTCATACTGACAAGCAGCCTTTGGAGTTTCATGATTGGCACCTGCCAAGTCACTCCCTAGCAACCAAACAGAGGACCCTAACAACCGTTTATCAAGACCCATGTTTCTGCATCAGAACATCGTATAGAGATGGGGGTTGGCTCTTTTGTTTCGGTTGGGAAACAGTCTGTAAATATCACCATGGTAACTGTGTATTCACACCCTAGCAACCGTTTAGAGCCACCTAGCAACCATGTTGAAACATATAGAAGCCATATTTCAGCTCCACAACATCGTACAGACATGGTTGTTGGCTCGTATGCAATCATGTACAACACCCTAGCAACCGAGTGGCGAGTTTTGCCACTGCAAGCACCACTTCACATTTTCTTCAGGAAATGTACATTCTAGTTATTATTATTATTCTGGACAAAGTTTGGCGCGTAACTCGCCCCGCACCGTTGGTCTCAGACCCATGAATGAGGTGTCAAATCGACCGGCTCATTAAGGAGAGGTGTGCTATGACTTTTATAAGCGATCGGGGGTGCGGTGTTCGCCCCAGGGGCGAAAAAGCGGCCAAAAAAGTCCCATTGACTTAACATTGCGACGAACTTTGACCACACGTAGCTCTGAGCGAGGATTTCGCAGAAATGTGTGATTTGCCACATTTGAAGAGGCTGACAGGCTCTGTAAGAACATACCTCACAATGGGGTAAAAGTTGCACCCCTGGGGGGCAGGAGATGCCCAAAGTTGCCCCATTGACTTACTATGGGGAAGGAACGTCCCGTGAAACACACATGCTTTTCCTACTATGGTAAATTGCATAGGGACTTTGTATTGAACGTAGCTCTGGATCACAGTGTCATAGAGACAAGGGGGAGGGCTCATTTTACTCAGACGACCAATCAGTCTCTCAGGATCATTGTGAAGCTATCAAGCCACGCCCTAGCAACCATTTAGAGCCCCTTAGCAACAAGTTCCATAGACTTCCATTGAAAGAGTTCAAAGAGATATCTCCAGACTGAATTGTCATAGAAACATGGGGGTGGTCTCATTTGACTCGGGGCAGTAAACAGCCAATCATGAATCACCTCAACACTTCCAAGCCCCTCCCTAGCAACCATTGTCGAGCACCTTAGCAACCAAAATCCAAAGAGGGATATCTTCCATTCTGAATGTCACAGAGGCATGGGAGTTGGTTTATATCATTCATACTGACAAGAAGCCTTTGGAATTTCATCATTGGCAGCTGCCAAGTAACTCCATAGCAACCAAACAGAGTACCCTAGCAACCAAAATCCAAAGAGGCATATCTTCCATTCTGAATGTTACAGAGACATGGGAGTTGGTTTATATCATTCATAGTGACAAGAAGCCTTTGCAGTTTCATCATTGGCATCTGCCAAGCCACTCCATAGCAACTAAACAGAGTACCCTAGCAACCAAAATCCAAATAGGGATATCTGCCATTCTGAATGTCACAGAGAAATGAGAGTTGGTTTATATCATTCATAGTGACAAGAAGCCTTTGCAGTTTCATCATTGGCAACTGCCAAGCCACTCCCTAGCAACCAAACAGAGTACCCTAGCAACCGTTTAGCAAAACGAATATCTCTGTATCAGAACATCGTATAGAGATGGGAGTTGGTTTATATCATTCATACTGACAAGCAGCCTTTGGAGTTTCATGATTGGCAGCTGCCAAGCCACTCCCTAGCAACCAACAGAGTACCCTAGCAACCAAAATACAAAGAGGCATATCTTCAATTCTGAATGTCACAGAGGCATGGGAGTTGGTTTATATCATTCATACTGACAAGAACAGTTTGCAGTTTCATCATTGGCAGCTGCAAAGCAACTCCATAGCAACCAAACAGATTACCCTAGCAACCAAAATCCAAAGAGGGATATCTTCCATTCTGAATGTCACACAGGTATGGGAGTTGGTTTATATCATTCATACTGACAAGCAGCCTTTGGAGTTTCATGATTGGCAGCTACCAAGCCACTCCCTAGCAACCAAACAGAGTACCCTAGCAACCAAAATCCAAAGAGGGATATCTTCCATTCTGAATGTCACAGTGGCATGGGAGTTGGTTTATATCATTCATATTGGCAAGCAGCCTTTTAGTTTCATGATTGACAGCTGCCAAGACACTCCCTAGCAACCAAACAGAGTACCCTAGCAACCAAAATCCAAAGAGGGATATCTTCCATTCTGAATGTCACAGAGGCATGGGAGTTGGTTTATATCATTCATAGTGACAAGAAGCCTTTGGAATTGCATCATTGGCAGCTGCCAAGTAACTCCATAGCAACCAAACAGAGTACCCTAGCAACCAATATCCAAAGAGGCATATCTTCCATTCTGAATGTCACAGAGGCATGGGAGTTGGATTATATAATTCATACTGACAAGAAGCCTTTGGAATTTCATCATTGACAGCTGACAAGCCACTCCCTAGCAACCAAACAGAGTACCCTAGCAACCAAAATCCAAAGAGGCATATCTTCCATTCTGAATGTCACAGAGGCATGGGAGTTGGTTTATATCATTCATAGAGACAAGAAGCCTTTGGAGTTTCATCATTGGCAGCTGACAAGCCACTCGCTAGCAACCAAATAGAGTACCCTAGCAACCGTTTAGCAAAACATATATCTCTGCATCAGAACATCGTATAGAGATGGGAGTTGGTTTATATCATTCATACTGACAAGAAGCCTTTGCAGTTTTATCATTAGCAGCTGCCAAGCCACTCCCTAGCAACCAAACAGAGTACCCTAGCAACCAAAATCCAAAGAGGGATATCTTCCATTCTGAATTTCACAGAAGCATGGGAGTTGGTTTATATCATTCATAGTGACAAGAAGCCTTTGCAGTTTCATCATTGGCATCTGCCAAGCCACTCCCTAGCAACCAAACAGAGTACCCTAGCAACCAAAATCCAAAGAGGGATATCTTCCATTCTGAATTTCACAGAAGCATGGGAGTTGGTTTATATCATTCATAGTGACAAGAAGCCTTTGCAGTTTCATCATTGGCATCTGCCAAGCCACTCCATAGCAACCAAACAGAGTACCCTAGCAACCAAAATCCAAAGAGGGATATCTGCCATTCTGAATGTCACAGAGGCATGAGAGTTGGTTTATATCATTCATACTGACACGAAGCCTTTGCAGTTTCATCATTGGCAGCAGCCAAGCCACTCCCTAGCAACCAAACAGAGTACCCTAGCAACCGTTTAGCAAAACGTATATCTCTGCATCAGAACATCGTATAGAGATGGGAGTTGGTTTATATCATTCATACTGACAAGAAGCCTTTGCAGTTTCATCATTAGCAGCTGCCAAGCAACTCCCTAGCAACCAAACAGAGTACCCTAGCAACCAAAATCCAAAGAGGGATATCTTCCAGTCTGAATGTCACAGAGGCATGGGAGTTGGTTTATATAATTCATAGTGACAAGAAGCCTTTGCAGTTTCACCATTGGCAGCTGACAAGCAACTCCATAGCAACCAAACAGAGTACCCTAGCAACCGTTTATCAAGACCCATGTCTCTGCATCAGAACATCGTATAGAGATGGGGGTTGGCTCTTTTGTTTCGGTTGGGAAACAGTCTGTAAATATCACCATGGTAACTGTGTATTCACACCCTAGCAACCATTTAGAACCACCTAGCAACCATATTGCAACATATAGAAGCCATATTTCAGCTCCACAACATCGTACAGACATGGTTGTTGGCTCGAATGCAATCATATACAACACCCTAGCAACCGAGTGGAGAGTTTTGCCACTGCAAGCACCACTTCACATTTTCTTCAGGAAATGTACATTCTAGTGTTGTGATTACTATTCACCTAGACAAAACTTCGGCGCGTAACTCGCCCCACACCGTTTGTCACAGACCCCTGAATGAGGTGTCAAATCGACCGGTTTATTGAGGAAAGGTGTGCTATGACTTTCATAAGTGATCGGGTGTAAGATGTTCGTCTGGCGGGCGGAGAATTAGCCGAAAATTGTCCCATAGACTTAACATAGCCACAAAATTTGCAAAATCATATCTTTGGCTCAGAAGGTCATAGAGCCTTGGGGTTGGGCTCTTTTGATTCATCCTATCAAGCAGCCAATACGTAGTGACATAAAAACTTCATAACCACGCCCTAGCAACCAGTTACAGGCCCCTAGCAACCATTGAACAAAATTTACAAGCCATATCTCAGCAACAAAACATTGTAAAAACACATTTTTGGCAATATTTTGACCCAGACCTGCAAATACTCTTTAAATATTGCCCCATAAACTGTATAAACAAACCTTAGCAAACATTTGGAGTACCCTAGCAACCGTACAAACACATGAATGAGCTATATCTCAGCACCAGAACATCGTATAGACATGGGGGTGTGCTTGTTTGTTTCGGTTGGGAAACCAATCTGTAAATATCATCATGGTAACTGTGTAACCACACCTTAGCAACCATTTAAAGCTACCTAGCAACCATATTGCAACATATAGAAGCCATATTTCAGCTCCACAACATCGTACAGACATGGTTGTTGGCTCGTATGCAATCATGTACAACACCCTAGCAACCGGGTGGCGAGTTTTGCCACTGCAAGCACCACTTCACATTTTCTTCAGGAAATGTACATTCTAGTTAGTGGTGCTTGCTGAAAGCAAGGCATCACTATTGTTATTGCTCATACTTATTATTCTTCTTATTATTATTCTTATTATTATTCTGGACAAAGTTTGGCGCGTAACTCGCCCCGCACCGTTTGTCTCAGAGCCATGAATGAGGTGTCAAATTGACCGGCTCATTAAGGAGAGGTGTGCTATGACTTTTATAAGCGATCGGGGGTGCGGTGTTCGCCCCAGGGGCGAAAAAGCGGCCAAAAAAGTCCCATTGACTTAACATTGCGACGAACTTTGACCACACGTAGCTCTGAGCGAGGATTTCGCAGAAATGTGTGATTTGCCAGATTTGAAGAGGCTGACAGGCTCTGTAAGAACATACCTCACAATGGTGTAAAAGTTGCACCCCTGGGGGGCAGGAGATGCCCAAAGTTGCCCCATTGACTTACTATGGGGAAGGAACGTCCCGTGAAACACACATGCTTTTCCTACTATGGTAAATTGCATAGGGACTTTGTATTGAACGTAGCTCTGGATCACAGTGTCATAGAGACAAGGGGGAGGGCTCATTTTACTCAGACGACCAATCAGTCTCTCAGGATCATTGTGAAGCTATCAAGCCACGCCCTAGCAACCATTTAGAGCCCCTTAGCAACAAGTTCCATAGACTTCCATTGAAAGAGTTCAAAGAGATATCTCCAGACTGAATTGTCATAGAAACATGGGGGTGGTCTCATTTGACTCGGGGCAGTAAACAGCCAATCATGAATCACCTCAACACTTCCAAGCCCCTCCCTAGCAACCATTGTCGAGCACCTTAGCAACCAAAATCCAAAAAGGGATATCTTCCATTCTGAATGTCACAGAGGCATGGGAGTTGGTTTATATCATTCATACTGACAAGAAGCCTTTGGAATTTCATCATTGGCAGCTGCCAAGTAACTCCATAGCAACCAAAGAGAGTATCCTAGCAACCGTTTAGCAAAACGTATATCTCAGCATCAAAACATAGTATAGAGATGGGACTTGGCTCTTTTGACTAAATCATGGTAAACTATGGTAAATCAACCTTGAATCATAGTAAATCATACTAAAACATGGTAAATCATGGTATACTATAGTAAATCATAGTACACTATGGTAAATCGTGGTAAATCATGGTAAACTATGGTAAATCATGCTAGAATCATAGTAAATCATACTTGAACATGGTAAATCATGGTATACTATAGTAAATCATGGTAAACTATGGTAAATCATGGTAAACTATGATAAATCATGCTAGAATCATTAAATCATAATTGAACATGGTATATCATGGTATACTATAGTAAATCATGGTATACTATAGTAAATCATGGTAAACTATGGTAAATCGTGGTAAATCGTGGTAAACTATGGTAAATCATGGTAAACTATGGTAAATCATGCTAGAATCAGTAAATCATACTTGAACATGGTAAATCATGGTATACTATAGTAAATCATGGTAAACTATAGTAAATCGTGGTAAATCATGGTAAACTATGGTAAATCATGCTAGAATCATAGTAAATCATACTTGAACATGGTAAATCATGGTATACTATAGTAAATCATGGTAAACTATGGTAAATAATGCTAAAATCAGTAAATCAGACTTGAACATGGTAAATCATGGTATACTATAGTAAATCATGGTAAACTATGCTAAATCGTGGTAAATCATGGTAAACTATAGTAAATCATGGTAAACTATGGTAAATTATGCTAGAATCAGTAAATCATACTTGAACATGGTAAATCATAGTATACTATAGTAAATCATGGTAAACTATGGTAAATGATCCTAGAATCATAGTAAATCATACTAAAACATGGTAAATCATGGTATACTATAGTAAATCATAGTAAACTATGGTAAATCGTGGTAAATCATGGTATACTATAGTAAATCATGGTAAACTATGGTAAATCATGGTAAACTATGATAAATCATGCTAGAATCAGTAAATCATACTGGAACATGGTAAATCATGGTATACTATAGTAAATCATGGTAAAGTATGGTAAATCGTGGTAAATCATGGTAAACTATGGTAAATCATGCTAGAATCAGTAAATCATACTTGAACATGGTAAATCATGGTATACTATAGTAAATCATGGTAAAGTATGGTAAATCGTGGTAAATCATGGTAAACTATGGTAAATCATGCTAGAATCAGTAAATCATATTTGAACATGGTAAATCATGGTATACTATAGTAAATCATGGTAAACTATGGTAAATCGTGGTAAATAATGGTAAACTATGGTAAATCATGGTAAACTATGGTAAATCATGCTAGAATCAGTAAATCATACTTGAACATGGTAAATCATGGTAAACTATGGTAAATCGTGGTGAACTATGGTAAATCATGGTAAACTATGGTAAATCATGGTAAACTATGATAAATCATGCTAGAATCATAGTAAATCATACTTGAACATGGTAAATCATGGTATACTATAGTAAATCATGGTAAACTATGGTAAATCATGGTAAATCATGCTAGAATCAGTAAATTATAATTGAACATGGTAAATCATGGTATACTATAGTAAATCATGGTAAACTATATTAAATCGTGGTAAATTGTGGTAAACTATGGTAAATCATGCCTGAATCAGTAAATCATACTTGCACATGGTAAATCATGGTATACTATAGTAAATCATGGTAAACTATGGTAATTAGTGGTAAATCGTTGTAAATCATGGTAAACTATGGTAAATTATGCTAGAATCAGTAAATCATACTTGAACATGGTAAATCATGGTATACTATAGTAAATCATGGTAAACTATGGTAAATCATGGTAAATCATGGTAACTATGATAAATCATGCTAGAATCAGTAAATTATCCTAGAACATGGTAAATTGTGGTATACTATAGTAAATCATGGTAAACTATGGTAAATCATGCTAGAATCAGTAAATCATACTTGAACATGGTAAATCATGGTATACTATAATAAATCATGGTAAACTATGGTAAATCGTGGTAAATCATGGTAAACTATGATAAATCATGCTAGAATCAGTAAATCATACTTGAACATGGTAAATCCTGGTATACTATAGTAAATTATGGTAAACTATGGTAAATCGTGGTAAATCATGGTAAACTATGGTAAATCATGCTTGAATCAGTAAATCATACTTGAACATGGTAAATCATGGCATACTATAGTAAATCATGGTAAACTATAGTAAATCGTGGTAAATCATGGTAAACTATGGTAAACACCTTAGCAACTGCCTAGCAACCACACTGAATATCCTAGCAACCACTTAGCAACGCCCTAGCAACCACCCAGAATACCTTGGAAACCTCCCAGAACACCATAGCAACCACCTAGTAAAACCCTAGCAACCGTGCCGAATTTTGCCACTGCAAGCACCACTTCACATTTTCTTCAGGAAATGTACATTCTAGTTATTATTATTATTCTGGACAAAGTTTGGCGCGTAACTCGCCCCGCACCGTTTGACTCAGAGCCATGAATGAGGTGTCAAATCGACCGGCTCATTAAGGAGAGGTGTGCTATGACTTTTATAAGCGATCGGGGGTGCGGTGTTCGCCCCAGGGGCGAAAAAGCGGCCAAAAAAGTCCCATTGACTTAACATTGCGACGAACTTTGACCACACGTAGCTCTGAGCGAGGATTTCGCAGAAATGTGTGATTTGCCACATTTGAAGAGGCTGACAGGCTCTGTAAGAACATACCTCACAATGGGGTAAAAGTTGCACCCCTGGGGGGCAGGAGATGCCCAAAGTTGCCCCATTGACTTACTATGGGGAAGGAACGTCCCGTGAAACACACATGCTTTTCCTACTATGGTAAATTGCATAGGGACTTTGTATTGAACGTAGCTCTGGATCACAGTGTCATAGAGACAAGGGGGAGGGCTCATTTTACTCAGACGACCAATCAGTCTCTCAGGATCATTGTGAAGCTATCAAGCCACGCCCTAGCAACCATTTAGAGCCCCTTAGCAACAAGTTCCATAGACTTCCATTGAAAGAGTTCAAAGAGATATCTCCAGACTGAATTGTCATAGAAACATGGGGGTGGTCTCATTTGACTCGGGGCAGTAAACAGCCAATCATGAATCACCTCAACACTTCCAAGCCCCTCCCTAGCAACCATTGTCGAGCACCTTAGCAACCAAAATCCAAAGAGGGATATCTTCCATTCTGAATGTCACAGAGGCATGGGAGTTGGTTTATATCATTCATACTGACAAGAAGCCTTTGGAATTTCATCATTGGCAGCTGCCAAGTAACTCCATAGCAACCAAAGAGAGTATCCTAGCAACCGTTTAGCAAAACGTATATCTCTGCATCAAAACATAGTATAGAGATGGGACTTGGCTCTTTTGACTAAATCATGGTAAACTATGGTAAATCAACCTTGAATCATAGTAAATCATACTAAAACATGGTAAATCATGGTATACTATAGTAAATCATAGTACACTATGGTAAATCGTGGTAAATCATGGTAAACTATGGTAAATCATGCTAGAATCATAGTAAATCATACTTGAACATGGTAAATCATGGTATACTATAGTAAATCATGGTAAACTATGGTAAATCATGGTAAACTATGGTAAATCATGGTAAACTATGATAAATCATGCTAGAATCAGTAAATCATAATTGAACATGGTATATCATGGTATACTATAGTAAATCATGGTATACTATAGTAAATCATGGTAAACTATGGTAAATCGTGGTAAATCCTGGTAAACTATGGTAAATCATGGTAAACTATGGTAAATCATGCTAGAATCAGTAAATCATACTTGAACATGGTAAATCATGGTATACTATAGTAAATCATGGTAAACTATAGTAAATCGTGGTAAATCATGGTAAACTATGGTAAATCATGCTAGAATCATAGTAAATCATACTTGAACATGGTAAATCATGGTATACTATAGTAAATCATGGTAAACTATGGTAAATCATGCTAAAATCAGTAAATCAGACTTGAACATGGTAAATCATGGTATACTATAGTAAATCATGGTAAACTATGGTAAATTATGCTAGAATCATAGTAAATCATACTAAAACATGGTAAATCATGGTATACTATAGTAAATCATAGTAAACTATGGTAAATCGTGGTAAATCATGGTATACTATAGTAAATCATGGTAAACTATGGTAAATCATGGTAAACTATGATAAATCATGCTAGAATCAGTAAATCATACTGGAACATGGTAAATCATGGTATACTATAGTAAATCATGGTAAAGTATGGTAAATCGTGGTAAATCATGCTAGAATCAGTAAATCATACTTGAACATGGTAAATCATGGTATACTATAGTAAATCATGGTAAAGTATGGTAAATCGTGGTAAATCATGGTAAACTATGGTAAATCATGCTAGAATCAGTAAATCATATTTGAACATGGTAAATCATGGTATACTATAGTAAATCATGGTAAACTATGGTAAATCGTGGTAAACTATGGTAAATCATGCTAGAATCAGTAAATCATACTTGAACATGGTAAATCATGGTAAACTATGGTAAATCGTGGTGAACTATGGTAAATCATGGTAAACTATGGTAAATCATGGTAAACTATGATAAATCATGCTAGAATCATAGTAAATCATACTTGAACATGGTAAATCATGGTAAACTATGGTAAATCATGGTAAATCATGCTAGAATCAGTAAATTATAATTGAACATGGTAAATCGTGGTATACTATAGTAAATCATGGTAAACTATAGTAAATCGTGGTAAATTGTGGTAAATCATGCCTGAATCAGTCAATCATACTTGCACATGGTAAATCATGGTATACTATAGTAAATCATGGTAAACTATGGTAATTAGTGGTAAATCGTTGTAAATCATGGTAAACTATGGTAAATCATGCTAGAATCAGTAAATCATACTTGAACATGGTAAATCATGGTATACTATAATAAATCATGGTAAACTATGGTAAATCGTGGTAAATCATGGTAAACTATGATAAATCATGCTAGAATCAGTAAATCATACTTGAACATGGTAAATCCTGGTATACTATAGTAAATTATGGTAAACTATGGTAAATCGTGGTAAATCATGGTAAACTACGGTAAATCATGCTTGAATCAGTAAATCATACTTGAACATGGTAAATCATGGCATACTATAGTAAATCATGGTAAACTATAGTAAATCGTGGTAAATCATGGTAAACTATGGTAAACACCTTAGCAACTGCCTAGCAACCACACTGAGTACCCTAGCAACCACTTAGCAAAGCCCTAGCAACCACCCAGAACACCATAGCAACCACCTAGTAAAACCCTAGCAACCGTGCCGAATTTTGCCACTGCAAGCACCACTTCACATTTTCTTCAGGAAATGTACATTCTAGTGTTGTGATTACTATTCACCTAGACAAAACTTCGGCGCGTAACTCGCCCCACACCGTTTGTCACAGACCCCTAAATGAGGTGTCAAATCGACCGGTTTATTGAGGAGAGGTGTGCTATGACTTTTATAAGCGATCGGGTCTACGATGTTCGTCTGGCGGGCGAAAAATTAGCCGAAAAATGTCCCATAGACTTAACATTGGCACAAAATTTGTAAAATCATATCTTTGGCTCAGAAGGTCATAGAGGCTTGAGGTTGGGCTCTTTTGATTCGTCCTATCAAGCAGCCAATAAGTAGTGACATAAAAACATCATAGTCACGCCCTAGCAACCAGTTACAGGCCCCTAGCAACCATTGAACAACATTTACAAGCCATATGTCAGCAACAAAACATTGTACAGACATGGGGGTGTGCTTGTTTGTTTCAGTTGGGAAACCAGTCTGTAAATATCATCATGGTAACTGTGTATTCACACCCTAGAAACCGTTTAGAGCCACCTAGCAACCATATTTCAGCATATAGAAGCCATATTTCAGCTCCACAACATCGTACAGACATGGTTGTTGGCTCGTATGCAATCATGTACAACATCCTAGCAACCGAGTGGTGAATTTTGCCACTGCAAGCACCACTTCACATTTTCTTCAGGAAATGTACATTCTAGTGTTGTGATTACTATTCATCTAGACAAAACTTCGGCGCGTAACTCGCCCCACACCGTTTGTCACAGACCCCTGAATGAGGTGTCAAATCAACCGGTTTATTGAGGAAAGGTGTGCTATGACTTTTATAAGCGATCGGGTGTAAGATGTTCGTCTGGCGGGCGAAAAATTAGCCGAAAAATGTCCCATAGACTTAACATAGGCACAAAATTTGCAAAATCATATCTTTGGCTCAGAAGGTCATAGAGCCTTGGGGTTGGGCTCTTTTGATTCATCCTATCAAGCAGCCAATAAGTAGTGACATAACAACTTCATAGCTACGCCCTAGAAACCAGTTACAGGCCCCTAGCAACCATTAAACAACATTTACCAGCCATATCTCAGCAACAAAACATTGTAAAAACACAGAGTTGGGCATTTTTTGACCCAGACCTGGAAATACTCTTTAAATATTACCCCATAAACTGTATAAACAAACCTTAGCAACCATTTGGAGTACCCTAGCAACCGTACAAACACATAATTGGGCTATATCTCAGCACAAAAACATCGTATAGACATGGGGGTGTGTTTGTTTGTTTTGGTTGGGAAACCAATCTGTAAATATCATCATGGTAACTGTGTAACCACACCTTAGCAACCATTTAAAGCTACCTAGCAACCATATTGCAACATATAGAAGCCATATTTCAGCTCCACAACATCGTACAGACATGGTTGATGGCTTGTATGCAATCATGTACAACACCCTAGCAACTGGGTGGTGAATTTTGCCACTGCAAGCACCACTTCACATTTTCTTCAGGAAATGTACATTCTAGTTATTATTATTATTATTATTATTATTCTGGACAAAGTTTGGCGCGTAACTCGCCCCGCACCGTTTGTCTCAGAGCCATGAATGAGGTGTCAAATCGACCGGCTCATTAAGGAGAGGTGTGCTATGACTTTTATAAGCAATCGGGGGTGCGGTGTTCGCCCCAGGGGCAAAAAAGCGGCCAAAAAAGTCCCATTGACTTAACATTGCGACGAACTTTGACCACACGTAGCTCTGAGCGAGGATTTCGCAGAAATGTGTGATTTGCCACATTTGAAGAGGCTGACAGGCTCTGTAAGAACATACCTCACAATGGGGTAAAAGTTGCACCCCTGGGGGGCAGGAGATGCCCAAAGTTGCCCCATTGACTTACGATGGGGAAGGAACGTCCCGTGAAACACACATGCTTTTCCTACTATGGTAAATTGCATAGGGACTTTGTATTGAACGTAGCTCTGGATCACAGTGTCATAGAGACAAGGGGGAGGGCTCATTTTACTCAGACGACCAATCAGTCTCTCAGGATCATTGTGAAGCTATCAAGCCACGCCCTAGCAACCATTTAGAGCCCCTTAGCAACAAGTTCCATAGACTTCCATTGAAAGAGTTCAAAGAGATATCTCCAGACTGAATTGTCATAGAAACATGGGGGTGGTCTCATTTGACT
The DNA here is from genome assembly GCA_023718395.1 of Leucaspius delineatus. NCBI lineage: Eukaryota > Metazoa > Chordata > Actinopteri > Cypriniformes > Leuciscidae > Leucaspius > Leucaspius delineatus. The sequence goes on from CM043356.1 coordinate 9,973,465, forward strand.
CGGGGCAGTAAACAGCCAATCATGAATCACCTCAACACTTCCAAGCCCCTCCCTAGCAACCATTGTCGAGCACCTTAGCAACCAAAATCCAAAGAGGGATATCTTCCATTCTGAATGTCACAGAGGCATGGGAGTTGGTTTATATCATTCATACTGACAAGAAGCCTTTGGAATTTCATCATTGGCAGCTGCCAAGTAACTCCATAGCAACCAAAGAGAGTATCCTAGCAACCGTTTAGCAAAACGTATATCTCTGCATCAAAACATAGTATAGAGATGGGACTTGGCTCTTTTGACTAAATCATGGTAAACTATGGTAAATCAACCTTGAATCATAGTAAATCATACTAAAACATGGTAAATCATGGTATACTATAGTAAATCATAGTACACTATGGTAAATCGTGGTAAATCATGGTAAACTATGGTAAATCATGCTAGAATCATAGTAAATCATACTTGAACATGGTAAATCATGGTATACTATAGTAAATCATGGTAAACTATGGTAAATCATGGTAAACTATGGTAAATCATGGTAAACTATGATAAATCATGCTAGAATCAGTAAATCATAATTGAACATGGTATATCATGGTATACTATAGTAAATCATGGTATACTATAGTAAATCATGGTAAACTATGGTAAATCTTGGTAAATCGTGGTAAACTATGGTAAATCATGGTAAACTATGGTAAATCATGCTAGAATCAGTAAATCATACTTGAACATGGTAAATCATGGTATACTATAGTAAATCATGGTAAACTATAGTGAATCGTGGTAAATCATGGTAAACTATGGTAAATCATGCTAGAATCATAGTAAATCATACTTGAACATGGTAAATCATGGTATACTATAGTAAATCATGGTAAACTATGGTAAATCATGCTAAAATCAGTAAATCAGACTTGAACATGGTAAATCATGGTATACTATAGTAAATCATGGTAAACTATGCTAAATCGTGGTAAATCATGGTAAACTATAGTAAATCATGGTAAACTATGGTAAATTATGCTAGAATCAGTAAATCATACTTGAACATGGTAAATCATAGTATACTATAGTAAATCATGGTAAACTATGGTAAATGATCCTAGAATCATAGTAAATCATACTAAAACATGGTAAATCATGGTATACTATAGTAAATCATAGTAAACTATGGTAAATCGTGGTAAATCATGGTATACTATAGTAAATCATGGTAAACTATGGTAAATCATGGTAAACTATGATAAATCATGCTAGAATCAGTAAATCATACTGGAACATGGTAAATCATGGTATACTATAGTAAATCATGGTAAAGTATGGTAAATCGTGGTAAATCATGGTAAACTATGGTAAATCATGCTAGAATCAGTAAATCATACTTGAACATGGTAAATCATGGTATACTATAGTAAATCATGGTAAAGTATGGTAAATCGTGGTAAATCATGGTAAACTATGGTAAATCATGGTAGAATCAGTAAATCATATTTGAACATGGTAAATCATGGTAAACTATGGTAAATCGTGGTGAACTATGGTAAATCATGGTAAACTATGGTAAATCATGGTAAACTATGATAAATCATGCTAGAATCATAGTAAATCATACTTGAACATGGTAAATCATGGTATACTATAGTAAATCATGGTAAACTATGGTAAATCATGGTAAATCATGCTAGAATCAGTAAATTATAATTGAACATGGTAAATCGTGGTATACTATAGTAAATCATGGTAAACTATAGTAAATCGTGGTAAATTGTGGTAAACTATGGTAAATCATGCCTGAATCAGTAAATCATACTTGCACATGGTAAATCATGGTATACTATAGTAAATCATGGTAAACTATGGTAATTAGTGGTAAATCGTTGTAAATCATGGTAAACTATGGTAAATCATGCTAGAATCAGTAAATCATACTTGAACATGGTAAATCATGGTATACTATAGTAAATCATGGTAAACTATGGTAAATCATGGTAAATCATGGTAACTATGATAAATCATGCTAGAATCAGTAATTTATACTAGAACATGGTAAATTGTGGTATACTATAGTAAATCATGGTAAACTATGGTAAATCATGCTAGAATCAGTAAATCATACTTGAACATGGTAAATCATGGTATACTATAATAAATCATGGTAAACTATGGTAAATCGTGGTAAATCATGGTAAACTATGATAAATCATGCTAGAATCAGTAAATCATACTTGAACATGGTAAATCCTGGTATACTATAGTAAATTATGGTAAACTATGGTAAATTGTGGTAAATCATGGTAAACTATGGTAAATCATGCTTGAATCAGTAAATCATACTTGAACATGGTAAATCATGGCATACTATAGTAAATCATGGTAAACTATAGTAAATCGTGGTAAATCATGGTAAACTATGGTAAACACCTTAGCAACTGCCTAGCAACCACATTGAATATCCTAGCAACCACTTAGCAACGCCCTAGCAACCACCCAGAATACCTTGGAAACCTCCCAGAACACCATAGCAACCACCTAGTAAAACCCTAGCAACCGTGCCGAATTTTGCCACTGCAAGCACCACTTCACATTTTCTTCAGGAAATGTACATTCTAGTTATTAGTGGTGCTTGCTGAAAGCAAGGCATCACTATTGTTATCCTCCATACTTATTATTAGTGGTGCTTGCTGAAAGCAAGGCATCACTATTGTTATCCTCCATACTTATTATTATTAGTGGTGCTTGCTGAAAGCAAGGCATCACTATTGTTATTGCTCATACTTATTAGTGGTGCTTGCTGAAAGCAAGGCATCACTATTGTTATTGCTCATACTTATTATTCTTCTTATTAGTGGTGCTTGCTGAAAGCAAGGCATCACTATTGTTATTGCTCATACTTATTATTCTTCTTATTATTATTATTATTATTATTCTGGACAAAGTTTGGCGCGTAACTCGCCCCGCACCGTTTGTCTCAGAGCCATGAATGAGGTGTCAAATCGACCGGCTCATTAAGGAGAGGTGTGCTATGACTTTTATAAGCGATCGGGGGTGCGGTGTTCGCCCCAGGGGCGAAAAAGCGGCCAAAAAAGTCCCATTGACTTAACATTGCGACGAACTTTGACCACACGTAGCTCTGAGCGAGGATTTCGCAGAAATGTGTGATTTGCCACATTTGAAGAGGCTGACAGGCTCTGTAAGAACATACCTCACAATGGGGTAAAAGTTGCACCCCTGGGGGGCAGGAGATGCCCAAAGTTGCCCCATTAACTTACTATGGGGAAGGAACGTCCCGTGAAACACACATGCTTTTCCTACTATGGTAAATTGCATAGGGACTTTGTATTGAACGTAGCTCTGGATCACAGTGTCATAGAGACAAGGGGGAGGGCTCATTTTACTCAGACGACCAATCAGTCTCTCAGGATCATTGTGAAGCTATCAAGCCACGCCCTAGCAACCATTTAGAGCCCCTTAGCAACAAGTTCCATAGACTTCCATTGAAAGAGTTCAAAGAGATATCTCCAGACTGAATTGTCATAGAAACATGGGGGTGGTCTCATTTGACTCGGGGCAGTAAACAGCCAATCATGAATCACCTCAACACTTCCAAGCCCCTCCCTAGCAACCATTGTCGAGTACCTTAGCAACCAAAATCCAAAGAGGGATATCTTCCATTCTGAATGTCACAGAGGCATGGGAGTTGGTTTATATCATTCATACTGACAAGAAGCCTTTGGAATTTCATCATTGGCAGCTGCCAAGTAACTCCATAGCAACCAAAGAGAGTATCCTAGCAACCGTTTAGCAAAACGTATATCTCTGCATCAAAACATAGTATAGAGATGGGACTTGGCTCTTTTGACTAAATCATGGTAAACTATGGTAAATCAACCTTGAATCATAGTAAATCATACTAAAACATGGTAAATCATGGTATACTATAGTAAATCATAGTACACTATGGTAAATCGTGGTAAATCATGGTAAACTATGGTAAATCATGCTAGAATCATAGTAAATCATACTTGAACATGGTAAATCATGGTATACTATAGTAAATCATGGTAAACTATGGTAAATCATGGTAAACTATGGTAAATCATGGTAAACTATGATAAATCATGCTAGAATCAGTAAATCATAATTGAACATGGTATATCATGGTATACTATAGTAAATCATGGTATACTATAGTAAATCATGGTAAACTATGGTAAATCGTGGTAAATCGTGGTAAATCGTGGTAAACTATGGTAAATCATGGTAAACTATGGTAAATCAACCTTGAATCATAGTAAATCATACTAAAACATGGTAAATCATGGTATACTATAGTAAATCATAGTACACTATGGTAAATCGTGGTAAATCATGGTAAACTATGGTAAATCATGCTAGAATCATAGTAAATCATACTTGAACATGGTAAATCATGGTATACTATAGTAAATCATGGTAAACTATGGTAAATCATGGTAAACTATGGTAAATCATGGTAAACTATGATAAATCATGCTAGAATCAGTAAATCATAATTGAACATGGTATATCATGGTATACTATAGTAAATCATGGTATACTATAGTAAATCATGGTAAACTATGGTAAATCGTGGTAAATCGTGGTAAACTATGGTAAATCATGGTAAACTATGGTAAATCATGCTAGAATCAGTAAATCATACTTGAACATGGTAAATCATGGTATACTATAGTAAATCATGGTAAACTATAGTAAATCGTGGTAAATCATGGTAAACTATGGTAAATCATGCTAGAATCATAGTAAATCATACTTGAACATGGTAAATCATGGTATACTATAGTAAATCATGGTAAACTATGGTAAATCATGGTAAACTATGGTAAATCATGGTAAACTATGATAAATCATGCTAGAATCAGTAAATCATAATTGAACATGGTATATCATGGTATACTATAGTAAATCATGGTATACTATAGTAAATCATGGTAAATCGTGGTAAATCGTGGTAAACTATGGTAAATCATGGTAAACTATGGTAAATCATGCTAGAATCAGTAAATCATACTTGAACATGGTAAATCATGGTATACTATAGTAAATCATGGTAAAGTATGGTAAATCGTGGTAAATCATGGTAAACTATGGTAAATCATGCTAGAATCATAGTAAATCATACTTGAACATGGTAAATCATGGTATACTATAGTAAATCATGGTAAACTATGGTAAATCATGCTAAAATCAGTAAATCAGACTTGAACATGGTAAATCATGGTATACTATAGTAAATCATGGTAAACTATGCTAAACCGTGGTAAATCATGGTAAACTATAGTAAATCATGGTAAACTATGGTAAATTATGCTAGAATCAGTAAATCATACTTGAACATGGTAAATCATAGTATACTATAGTAAATCATGGTAAACTATGGTAAATGATCCTAGAATCATAGTAAATCATACTAAAACATGGTAAATCATGGTATACTATAGTAAATCATAGTAAACTATGGTAAATCGTGGTAAATCATGGTATACTATAGTAAATCATGGTAAACTATGGTAAATCATGGTAAAGTATGGTAAATCGTGGTAAATCATGGTAAACTATGGTAAATCATGCTAGAATCAGTAAATCATATTTGAACATGGTAAATCATGGTATACTATAGTAAATCATGGTAAACTATGGTAAATCGTGGTAAATAATGGTAAACTATGGTAAATCATGGTAAACTATGGTAAATCATGCTAGAATCAGTAAATCATACTTGAACATGGTAAATCATGGTAAACTATGGTAAATCGTGGTGAACTATGGTAAATCATGGTAAACTATGGTAAATCATGGTAAACGATGATAAATCATGCTAGAATCATAGTAAATCATACTTGAACATGGTAAATCATGGTATACTATAGTAAATCATGGTAAACTATGGTAAATCATGGTAAATCATGCTAGAATCAGTAAATTATAATTGAACATGGTAAATCGTGGTATACTATAGTAAATCATGGTAAACTATAGTAAATCGTGGTAAATTGTGGTAAACTATGGTAAATCATGCCTGAATCAGTAAATCATACTTGCACATGGTAAATCATGGTATACTATAGTAAATCATGGTAAACTATGGTAATTAGTGGTAAATCGTTGTAAATCATGGTAAACTATGGTAAATCATGCTAAAATCAGTAAATCATACTTGAACATGGTAAATCATGGTATACTATAGTTAATCATGGTAAACTATGGTAAATCATGGTAAATCATGGTAACTATGATAAATCATGCTAGAATCAGTAAATTATACTAGAACATGGTAAATTGTGGTATACTATAGTAAATCATGGTAAACTATGGTAAATCATGCTAGAGTCAGTAAATCATACTTGAACATGGTAAATCATGGTATACTATAATAAATCATGGTAAACTATGGTAAATCGTGGTAAATCATGGTAAACTATGATAAATCATGCTAGAATCAGTAAATCATACTTGAACATGGTAAATCCTGGTATACTATAGTAAATTATGGTAAACTATGGTAAATCGTGGTAAATCATGGTAAACTATGGTAAATCATGCTTGAATCAGTAAATCATACTTGAACATGGTAAATCATGGCAAACTATAGTAAATCATGGTAAACTATAGTAAATCGTGGTAAATCATGGTAAACTATGGTAAACACCTTAGCAACTGCCTAGCAACCACACTGAATACCCTAGCAACCACTTAGCAACGCCCTAGCAACCACCCAGAATACCTTGGAAACCTCCCAGAACACCATAGCAACCACCTAGTAAAACCCTAGCAACCGTGCCGAATTTTGCCACTGCAAGCACCACTTCACATTTTCTTCAGGAAATGTACATTCTAGTTATTATTATTATTCTGGACAAAGTTTGGCGCGTAACTCGCCCCGCACCGTTTGACTCAGAGCCATGAATGAGGTGTCAAATCGACCGGCTCATTAAGGAGAGGTGTGCTATGACTTTTATAAGCGATCGGGGGTGCGGTGTTCGCCCCAGGGGCGAAAAAGCGGCCAAAAAAGTCCCATTGACTTAACATTGCGACGAACTTTGACCACACGTAGCTCTGAGCGAGGATTTCGCAGAAATGTGTGATTTGCCACATTTGAAGAGGCTGACAGGCTCTGTAAGAACATACCTCACAATGGGGTAAAAGTTGCACCCCTGGGGGGCAGGAGATGCCCAAAGTTGCCCCATTGACTTACTATGGGGAAGGAACGTCCCGTGAAACACACATGCTTTTCCTACTATGGTAAATTGCATAGGGACTTTGTATTGAACGTAGCTCTGGATCACAGTGTCATAGAGACAAGGGGGAGGGCTCATTTTACTCAGACGACCAATCAGTCTCTCAGGATCATTGTGAAGCTATCAAGCCACGCCCTAGCAACCATTTAGAGCCCCTTAGCAACAAGTTCCATAGACTTCCATTGAAAGAGTTCAAAGAGATATCTCCAGACTGAATTGTCATAGAAACATGGGGGTGGTCTCATTTGACTCGGGGCAGTAAACAGCCAATCATGAATCACCTCAACACTTCCAAGCCCCTCCCTAGCAACCATTGTCGAGCACCTTAGCAACCAAAATCCAAAGAGGGATATCTTCCATTCTGAATGTCACAGAGGCATGGGAGTTGGTTTATATCATTCATACTGACAAGAAGCCTTTGGAATTTCATCATTGGCAGCTGCCAAGTAACTCCATAGCAACCAAAGAGAGTATCCTAGCAACCGTTTAGCAAAACGTATATCTCTGCATCAAAACATAGTATAGAGATGGGACTTGGCTCTTTTGACTAAATCATGGTAAACTATGGTAAATCAACCTTGAATCATAGTAAATCATACTAAAACATGGTAAATCATGGTATACTATAGTAAATCATAGTACACTATGGTAAATCGTGGTAAATCATGGTAAACTATGGTAAATCATGCTAGAATCATAGTAAATCATACTTGAACATGGTAAATCATGGTATACTATAGTAAATCATGGTAAACTATGGTAAATCATGGTAAACTATGGTAAATCATGGTAAACTATGATAAATCATGCTAGAATCATAGTAAATCATACTTGAACATGGTAAATCATGGTATACTATAGTAAATCATGGTATACTATAGTAAATCATGGTATACTATAGTAAATCATGGTAAACTATGGTAAATCGTGGTAAATCATGGTAAACTATGGTAAATCATGGTAAACTATGGTAAATCATGCTAGAATCAGTAAATCATACTTGAACATGGTAAATCATGGTATACTATAGTAAATCATGGTAAACTATAGTAAATCGTGGTAAATCATGGTAAACTATGGTAAATCATGCTAGAATCATAGTAAATCATACTTGAACATGGTAAATCATGGTATACTATAGTAAATCATGGTAAACTATGGTAAATCATGCTAAAATCAGTAAATCAGACTTGAACATGGTAAATCATGGTATACTATAGTAAATCATGGTAAACTATGCTAAATCGTGGTAAATCATGGTAAACTATAGTAAATCATGGTAAACTATGGTAAATTATGCTAGAATCAGTAAATCATACTTGAACATGGTAAATCATAGTATACTATAGTAAATCATGGTAAACTATGGTAAATGATCCTAGAATCATAGTAAATCATACTAAAACATGGTAAATCATGGTATACTATAGTAAATCATAGTAAACTATGGTAAACTGTGGTAAATCATGGTATACTATAGTAAATCATGGTAAACTATGGTAAATCATGGTAAACTATGATAAATCATGCTAGAATCAGTAAATCATACTTGAACATGGTAAATCATGGTATACTATAGTAAATCATGGTAAAGTATGGTAAATCGTGGTAAATCATGGTAAACTATGGTAAATCATGGTAAACTATGATAAATCATGCTAGAATCATAGTAAATCATACTTGAACATGGTAAATCATGGTATACTATAGTAAATCATGGTAAACTATGGTAAATCATGGTAAATCATGCTAGAATCAGTAAATTATAATTGAACATGGTAAATCGTGGTATACTATAGTAAATCATGGTAAACTATAGTAAATCGTGGTAAATTGTGGTAAACTATGGTAAATCATGCCTGAATCAGTAAATCATACTTGCACATGGTAAATCATGGTATACTATAGTAAATCATGGTAAACTATGGTAATTAGTGGTAAATCGTTGTAAATCATGGTAAACTATGGTAAATCATGGTAGAATCAGTAAATCATACTTGAACATGGTAAATCATGGTATACTATAGTAAATCATGGTAAACTATGGTAAATCATGGTAAATCATGGTAACTATGATAAATCATGCTAGAATCAGTAAATTATACTAGAACATGGTAAATTGTGGTATACTATAGTAAATCATGGTAAACTATGGTAAATCATGCTAGAATCAGTAAATCATACTTGAACATGGTAAATCATGGTATACTATAATAAATCATGGTAAACTATGGTAAATCGTGGTAAATCATGGTAAACTATGATAAATCATGCTAGAATCAGTAAATCATACTTGAACATGGTAAATCCTGGTATACTATAGTAAATTATGGTAAACTATGGTAAATCGTGGTAAATCATGGTAAACTATGGTAAATCATGCTTGAATCAGTAAATCATACTTGAACATGGTAAATCATGGCATACTATAGTAAATCATGGTAAACTATAGTAAATCGTGGTAAATCATGGTAAACTATGGTAAACAGCTTAGCAACTGCCTAGCAACCACACTGAATACCCTAGCAACCACTTAGCAACGCCCTAGCAACCACCCAGAATACCTTGGAAACCTCCCAGAACACCATAGCAACCACCTAGTAAAACCCTAGCAACCGTGCCGAATTTTGCCACTGCAAGCACCACTTCACATTTTCTTCAGGAAATGTACATTCTAGTTATTATTATTATTCTTCTTTTTATTATTCCACACAAAGTTTGGCGCGTAACTCGTCCCGCACCGTTTGTCACAGATCCATGAATGAGGTGTCAAATCGACCGGCTCATTAAGGAGAGGTGTGCTATGACTTTTATAAGCGATCGGGGGTGCGGTGTTCGCCCCAGGGGCGAAAAAGCGTCCGAAAAATCCCATAGACTTAACATTGCGACAAACTTTGACGAGTCATAACTCTGAGCAACGATTTCGCAGAAACGTGTGATTTGCCACATTTGAAGAGGCTGACAGGCTCTGTAAGAACATACCTCTCAATGGGGTAAAAGTTGCACCCCTGGGGGGCAGGAGATGCCCAAAGTTGCCCCTTTGACTTACTATGGGGAAGGAACGTCCCGTGAAACACACATGCTTTTCCTACTATGGTAAATTGCATAGGGACTTTGTATTGAACGTAGCTCTGGATCACAGTGTCATAGAGACAAGGGGGAGGGCTCATTTTACTCAGACGACCAATCAGTCTCTCAGGATCATTGTGAAGCTATCAAGCCACGCCCTAGCAACCATTTAGAGCCCCTTAGCAACAAGTTCCATAGACTTCCATTGAAAGAGTTCAAAGAGATATCTCCAGACTGAATTGTCATAGAAACATGGGGGTGGTCTCATTTGACTCGGGGCAGCAAACAGCCAATCATGAATCACCTAAACACTTCCAAGCCCCTCCCTAGCAACCATTGTCGAGCACCTTAGCAACCAAAATCCAAAGAGGGATATCTTCCATTCTGAATGTCACAGAGGCATGGGAGTTGGTTTATATCATTCATACTGACAAGAAGCCTTTGGAGTTTCATGATTGGCAGCTGACAAGCCACTCCCTAGCAACCAAACAGAGTACCCTAGCAACCAAAATCCAAAGAGGATTATCTTCCATTCTGAATGTCGCAGAGGCATGGGAGTTGGTTTATATCATTCATACTGACAAGCAGCCTTTGGAGTTTCATGATTGGCAGCTGACAAGCCCCTCCCTAGCAACCAAACAGAGTACCCTAGCAACCAAAATCCAAAGAGGGATATCTTCCATTCTGAATGTCACAGAGGCATGGGAGTTGGTTTATATCATTCATAGTGACAAGAAGCCTTTGGAATTTCATCATTGGCAGCTGCCAAGTAACTCCATAGCAACCAAAAAGAGTACCATAGCAACCGTTTAGCAAAACGTATATCTCTGCATCAAAACATAGTATAGAGATGGGACTTGGCTCTTTTGACTAAATCATGGTAAACTATGGTAAATCATCCTAGAATCATAGTAAATCATACTAAAACATGGTAAATCATGGTATACTATAGTAAATCATAGTAAACTATGGTAAATCGTGGTAAATCATGGTAAACTATGGTAAATCATCCTAGAATCATAGTAAATCATACTAAAACATGGTAAATCATGGTATACTATAGTAAATCATGGTAAACTATGGTAAATCGTGGTAAATCATGGTAAACTATGGTAAATCATGGTAAACTATGGTAAATCGTGGTAAATCATGGTAAACTATGGTAAATCATGGTAAACTATGGTAAATCATGCTAGAATCAGTAAATCATACTTCAACATGGTAAATCATGGTATACTATAGTAAATCATGGTAAACTATGGTAAATCATGGTAAACTATGGTAAATCATGGTAAACTATGATAAATCATGCTAGAATCAGTAAATCATACTTGAACATGGTATATCATGGTATACTATAGTAAATCATGGTAAACTATGGTAAATCGTGGTAAATCATGGTAAACTATGGTAAATCATGGTAAACTATGGTAAATTATGGTAAACTATGGTAAATTATGGTAAATCATGGTAAACTATGGTCAATTGTGGTAAATCATGGTAAACTATGGTAAATCATGGTAAACTATGGTAAATCATGCTAGAATCAGTAAATCATACTTCAACATGGTAAATTATGGTATACTACAGTAAATCATGGTAAACTATGGTAAATCATGGTAAAGTATGGTAAATCATGGTAAACTATGGTAAATCATGCTAGAATCAGTAAATCATACTTCAACATGGTAAATCATGGTAAACTATGGTAAATCATGGTAAACTATGGTAAATTATGGTAAACTATGGTAAATTATGGTAAATCATGGTAAACTATGGTAAATTGTGGTAAATCATGGTAAACTATGGTAAATCATGGTAAACTATGGTAAATCATGCTAGAATCAGTAAATCATACTTCAACATGGTAAATTATGGTATACTATAGTAAATCATGGTAAACTATGGTAAATCATGGTAAAGTATGGTAAATCATGGTAAACTATGGTAAATCATGGTAAACTATGGTAAATCATGGTAAACTATGATAAATCATGCTAAAATCAGTAAATCATACTTGAACGTGGTATATCATCGTATACTATAGTAAATCATGGTAAACTATGGTAAATCATGGTAAATCATGGTAAACTATGGTAAATCATGGTAAACTATGGTAAATCATGCTAGAATCAGTAAATCATACTTCAACATGGTAAATCATGGTATACTATAGTAAATCATGGTAAACTATGGTAAATCATGGTAAACTATGATAAATCATGCTAGAATCAGTAAATCATACTTGAACATGGTATATCATGGTATACTATAGTAAATCATGGTAAACTATGGTAAATCATGGTAAACTATGGTAAATCATGGTAAACTATGGTAAATCATGCTAGAATCAGTAAATCATACTTCAACATGGTAAATCATGGTATACTATAGTAAATCATGGTAAACTATGGTAAATCATGGTAAACTATGGTAAATCATGCTAGTATCAGTAAATCATACTTGAACATGGTATATCATGGTATACTATAGTAAATCATGGTAAACTATGGTAAATCGTGGTAAATCATGGTAAACTATGGTAAATCATGGTAAACTATGGTAAATCATGCTAGAATCAGTAAATCATACTTCAACATGGTAAATCATGGTATACTATAGTAAATCATGGTAAACTATAGTAAATCGTGGTAAATCATGGTAAACTATGGTAAACACCTTAGCAACTGCCTAGCAACCACACTGAATACCCTAGCAACCACTTAGAAACCCCCTAGCAACCACCCAGAATACCTTGGAAACCTCCCAGAACACCATAGCAACCACCTAGTAAAACCCTAGCAACCGTGCCGAATTTTGCCACTGCAAGCACCACTTCACATTTTCTTCAGGAAATGTACATTCTAGTGTTGTGATTACTATTCACCTAGACAAAACTTCGGCGCGTAACTCGCCCCACACCGTTTGTCACAGACCCCTGAATGAGGTGTCAAATCGACCGGTTTATTGAGGAAAGGTGTGCTATGACTTTTATAAGCGATCGGGTGTAAGATGTTCGTCTGGCGGGTGAAAAATTAGCCGAAAAATGTCCCATAGACTTAACATAGGCACAAAATTTGCAAAATCATATCTTTGGCTCAGAAGGTCATAGAGCCTTGGGGTTGGGCTCTTTTGATTCATCCTATCAAGCAGCCAATAAGTAGTGACATAACAACTTCATAGCCACGCCCTAGAAACCAGTTACAGGCCCCTAGCAACCATTGAACAACATTTACAAGCCATATCTCAGCAACAAAACATTGTAAAAACACAGAGTTGGGCATTTTTTGACCCAAACCTGCAAATACTCTTTAAATATTACCCCATAAACTGTATAAACAAACCTTAGCAACCATTTGGAGTACCCTAGCAACCGTACAAACACATGAATGAGCTATATCTCAGCACCAGAACATCGTATAGACATGGGGGTGTGCTTGTTTGTTACGGTTGGGAAACCAATCTGTAAATATCATCATGGTAACTGTGTAACCACACCTTAGCAACCGTTTAAAGCTACCTAGCAGCCATATTGCAACAAATAGAAGCCATATTTCAGCTCCACAACATCGTACAGACATGGTTGTTGGCTCGTATGCAATCATGTACAACATCCTAGCAACCGAGTGGCGAGATTTGCCACTGCAAGCACCACTTCACATTTTCTTCAGGAAATGTACATTCTAGTTATTCTTCTTCTTCTTCTTATTATTATTATTCCGCCCAAAGTTTGGCGCGTAACTTGCCCCGCACCGTTTGTCACAGACCCCTGAGTGAGGTGTCAAATCGACCGGCTCATTGAGGAGAGGTGTGCTATGACTTTTCTAAGCGATCGGGTGTACGATGTTCGCACAGCGGACGAAAAAGCGGCCAAAAAAATCCCATTGACTTAACATGGGGAGTTCTAAAAACATTTTAATCCCAACCGACGTTTTCACACACACAGACTCCAAAGGGCCTGTCACCCCTGCATCTCTCCCTCTCTCTCTCCCTCAGAGGATTTATATTATCAAGCAGCCAATAAGTAATGGCCTAAAATCTTCATAGCCACACCCTGGCAACCAGTTTTAGAACCCTAGCAACCACTAAGCGCTCCCTAGCAACCACCCTAAACCAAAAAAAATACATTTTTACATTTTTTTGTATTTTTTAAAGCAATATTACACTCGTGGCCTTGCGATATCGCTCCATGCTTGTGCCTAATCGGCCGGCCTCGTGCCGTACTGAAGGCACTCGTTATTAAAGTGTGTATGTCAGGTTAAATTTTTTTTTTAGATATATTAAATAATGTTTAGATGTCTGAGTGAAAATGTAATTATCATTAAAATGATTACTGTAATTGCCCTACAATAAGCTTTATAGCCATTTCTGTCAAGATCATATTTTTAAAACACAGCTGAGCTGTGACGTCAGAAGAGGGAGACGTTCCAAAAAAGTTCTATTGAAGTATGGAGAGTTTTGAGTCTGAGGAGATCCAAAATCCCCCTCAAACCTACGATGGCCCACAGCCATACAATTTTGAGCCTCCCAGGCGTGAGACGGATGAGGAGCCAAACAGAAATTTAAATAATTCCTATGGAAGAAACATAAATATCTGGTGTGAAGAGAATATTGATTGATTTTGATTTAGAATTTGATATAAAAATCGGGTAGGTCAAATCGATTCATATTTTCAAAAAATCGATTTTTTTTTTTTAATTCTCCCCCTCTTCAGTATAGCGTAGTACAATACATACATTTTGCATTCGCCAAATATTCCTTCAGGTTTTCCGTAGCACGCTCCTTTCCCTGCGGCGCAGCCCTCGATGCTTCACAACATCACGACAAAAAGACTAGCATGTTTAATTTTTTAACGATCCTCCACGACGACGGCGCGCAAGTGGGTGAGTGAGAGAGAGAGTGTGTGTGTGTGTGTGTGTGTGTGTGTGTGTGTTAGTGCGTGAAGGCTATGTGAGTGAGCTTGTGTATGTGCGAATGAATGAGTGTGAGACGGGTCGAACCAGGCATAAGAGTTACCTTACGCTGAAGCTCCGTGGCTATAATGAACAGGCTGCTATGTCAAGATTGCTATGCTGGAATATGTTGGTTTGTTTGTGTGTGTGTGTGTGTGTGTGTGTGTGTGTGTGTGTGTGAGAGAGAGAGAGAGAGAGAGAGAGAGAGAGAGATCGCGGGCGCGATCGAACAGTGGAAACAAAAACATTCTCCGTTTTGTTCAGGACATCATTCAAACTGCAAAGTGTTTACTTATATTTGTGTACACACTCGCAATAAAACAAAACATTCTGCTTGCACAATTACTTAATTTCATTATTATTAATTATCTGCTTTTTGTGAAAAAGTGGATCTGTGACCGGTTTTAACGGTGTTTTTGCACCCAGCACAAACGCAGTAATTCATCGTGAAAATACGCCTGCGTATAACTGTTACCTAAATAACTAACTAACTAAATAAATGTCCTAATCACTAATTCTCTCGCTCTATCACTCGTACATTTATCAACACAGCTCACAAACTTCAACTCTGAACTGGGGAGACGTCTCCCTCTTATGACGTCAAGCGATTCGTTTGGGGGGAGGAGCAGTTTTAAGCGAGTACTGAAAATAACGAACTTTTTCATCTTATATTCTGCCTTTAGGTATCGAAAAACATAAAAAACAATACATCAACTTGTCAAATGTGTATTTCCCCTAACTATTTTGTGTTCATCTAAAAAAAATTTTTAACCTGACATACACACTTTAAAGATTTTAATAACTCTATAAAAACTCCATAGTAACCATCTTTGACACCCAGAACACCATAGCAACTGCCTAGCAACACCATAGCAACCACCCAGAACACCCTAGCAACCACCTGGCAACAGCATCTTGCTAAAAACATGCTAGCAAAATGCTAATCATGCTAGCATCATGTTATCAACATGCTAATCAAGCTAACATCATGCTAGCAACATTCTAATCATGCTAGCATCATGCTAGCAACATGCTAATCATGCTAACGACATGCTAATCATGTTAGCATCTAGCTAAAAACATGCTAGCAAAATGCTAATCATGCTAGCATCATGCTACCAGCATGCTAATCAAGCTAGCATTATGCTAATCAAGCTAGCATTATGCTATCAACATGCTAATCATGTTAACATCATGCTAGCAAAATTGCTAATCATGCTAGCATCATGCTACCAACATGCTAATTATGCTAGCATCATGCTAGCCACATTCTAATCACGCTAGCATCATGCTAGCATCATGCTAATTATGCTAACATCATGCTAGCAACATGCTAATCAAGCTAGCATCATGCTAGCAACATGCTAATCATGCTAGCATCATGCTACCAACATGCTAATCAAGCTAGCATCATGCTAGCAAAATGCAAATTATGGTAGCATAATGCTAACAACATGTTAATTAAGCTAGCAACATGCTAATCAAGTTAGAAAACATGCTAATCATGCTAGCATCTAGCTAAAAACATGCTAGCAACATGCTAATCATGCTAGCAACATGCTACCAACATGCTAATCATGTTAACAAAATGCTAATCATGCTAACATTATTCTAACAACATGTTAATCATAGTAATTCATCCTGGAATGTGGTAAATCATAGTAAATCATCTCAGAAAAATAGTAAATCGTGGTAAATAATGCTAAAACGTGGTATATCATGTTATCACAACATGGTAATTGTGTTAGCATCTGCCCAGTGGTGAATTTTGCCACTGCAAGCACCACTTCACATTTTCTTCAGGAAATGTACATTCTAGTTAGTGGTGCTTGCTGAAAGCAAGGCATCACTATTGTTATTGCTCATACTTATTAGTGGTGCTTGCTGAAAGCAAGGCATCACTATTGTTATTGCTCATACTTATTATTATTATTCTTCTTTTTATTATTCCACACAAAGTTTGGCGCGTAACTCGTCCCGCACCGTTTGTCACAGATCCATGAATGAGGTGTCAAATCGACCGGCTCATTAAGGAGAGGTGTGCTATGACTTTTATAAGCGATCGGGGGTGCGGTGTTCGCCCCAGGGGCGAAAAAGCGTCCGAAAAATCCCATAGACTTAACATTGCGACAAACTTTGACGAGTCATAACTCTGAGCGACGATTTCGCAGAAACGTGTGATTTGCCACATTTGAAGAGGCTGACAGGCTCTGTAAGAACATACCTCACAATGGGGTAAAAGTTGCACCCCTGGGGGGCAGGAGATGCCCAAAGTTGCCCCTTTGACTTACTATGGGGAAGGAACGTCCCGTGAAACACACATGCTTTTCCTACTATGGTAAATTGCATAGGGACTTTGTATTGAACGTAGCTCTGGATCACAGTGTCATAGAGACAAGGGGGAGGGCTCATTTTACTCAGACGACCAATCAGTCTCTCAGGATCATTGTGAAGCTATCAAGCCACGCCCTAGCAACCATTTAGAGCCCCTTAGCAACAAGTTCCATAGACCTCCATTGAAAGAGTTCAAAGAGATATCTCCAGACTGAATTGTCATAGAAACATGGGGGTGGTCTCATTTGACTCGGGGAAGCAAACAGCCAATCATGAATCACCTAAACACTTCCAAGCCCCTCCCTAGCAACCATTGTCGAGCACCTTAGCAACCAAAATCCAAAGAGGGATATCTTCCATTCTGAATGTCACAGAGGCATGGGAGTTGGTTTATATCATTTATACTGACAAGAAGCCTTTGGAGTTTCATGATTGGCAGCTGACAAGCCACTCCCTAGCAACCAAACAGAGTACCCTAGCAACCAAAATCCAAAGAGGGTTATCTTCCATTCTGAATGTCGCAGAGGCATGGGAGTTGGTTTATATCATTCATACTGACAAGCAGCCTTTGGAGTTTCATGATTGGCAGCTGACAAGCCACTCCCTAGCAACCAAAGAGAGTACCCTAGCAACCAAAATCCAAAGAGGGATATCTTCCATTCTGAATGTCACAGAGGCATGGGAGTTGGTTTATATCATTCATAGTGACAAGAAGCCTTTGGAATTTCATCATTGGCAGCTGCCAAGTAACTCCATAGCAACCAAAAAGAGTACCCTAGCAACCGTTTAGCAAAACGTATATCTCTGCATCAAAACATAGTATAGAGATGGGACTTGGCTCTTTTGACTAAATCATGGTAAACTATGGTAAATCATCCTAGAATCATAGTAAATCATACTAAACCATGGTAAATCATGGTATACTATAGTAAATCATAGTAAACTATGGTAAATCGTGGTAAATCATGGTAAACTATGGTAAATCATGCTAGAATCATAGTAAATCATACTTGAACATGGTAAATCATGGTATACTATAGTAAATCATGGTAAACTATGGTAAATCATGGTAAACTATGGTAAATCATGGTAAACTATGATAAATCATGGTAAACTATGATAAATCATGCTAAAATCAGTAAATCATACTTGAACATGGTATATCATGGTATACTATAGTAAATCATGGTAAACTATGGTAAATCGTGGTAAATCATGGTAAACTATGGTAAATCATGGTAAACTATGGTAAATCATGCTAGAATCAGTAAATCATACTTCAACATGGTAAATCATGGTATACTATAGTAAATCATGGTAAACTATGGTAAATCATGGTAAACTATGATAAATCATGCTAGAATCAGTAAATCATACTTCAACATGGTAAATCATGGTATACTATAGTAAATCGTGGTAAATCGTGGTAAACTATGGTAAATCATGGTAAACTATGGTAAATCGTGGTAAATCATGGTAAACTATGGTAAATCATGCTAGAATCAGTAAATCATACTTCAACATGGTAAATCATGGTATACTATAGTAAATCATGGTAAACTATGGTAAATCATGGTAAACTATGGTAAATCATGGTAAACTATGATAAATCATGCTAGAATCAGTAAATCATACTTCAACATGGTAAATCATGGTATACTATAGTAAATCGTGGTAAATCGTGGTAAACTATGGTAAATCATGGTAAACTATGGTAAATCATGCTAGAATCATAGTAAATCATACTTGAACATGGTAAATCATGGTATACTATAGTAAATCATGGTAAATCATGGTAAACTATGGTAAATCATGGTAAACTATGATAAATCATGCTAAAATCAGTAAATCATACTTGAACATGGTATATCATGGTATACTATAGTAAATCATGGTAAACTATCGTAAATCGTGGTAAATCATGGTAAACTATGGTAAATCATGGTAAACTATGGTAAATCATGCTAGAATCAGTAAATCATACTTGAACATGGTAAATCATGGTATACTATAGTAAATCATGGTAAACTATAGTAAATTGTGGTAAATCATGTTAAACTATGGTAAATCATGGTAAACTATGGTAAATCATGCTAGAATCAGTAAATCATACTTGAACATGGTAAATCATGGTATACTATAGTAAATCGTGGTAAATCATGGTAGAATCATAGTAAATCATACTTGAACATGGTAAATCATGGTATACTATAGTAAATCTGGTAAACTATGGTAAATTGTGGTAAATCATGGTAAACTATGGTAAATCATGGTAAACCATGCTAGCAACATGGTAAAACAAGCTAGCATCATGCTAGCTACATGCTAATCATGCTAACATGATGCTAGCATGATGCTAATAATGCTAGCATGATGCTAGCAACATGCTAATAATGCTAGCATGATACTAGCTACATGCTAATCATGCTAGCTTCTTGCTACAAACATGCTAGCAAACGTGCTATTCATGTTAGCATCTTGTTAAAAAATGCTAGCATCATGCTAACAACATGCTAATCATGCTAGCTACATTCACGTTAGCTTTTGCTAAAAACATGCTAGCATGATGCTAGCAACATGCTAATCATATTAGCACCATGATAGCAACATGCTAGCATTATGTTAGTCACATGCTTATAATGCTAGCATGATGATAATTTTGTTAGAATCTTGCTAAAAACTAGCTAAACGCACTTTAGCAACCGAGTGGCGAGTTTTGCCACTGCAAGCACCACTTCACATTTTCTTCAGGAAATGTACATTCTAGTTATTCTTATTATTATTATTATTATTCTGGACAAAGTTTGGCGCGTAACTCGCCCCGCACCGTTTGTCTCAGAGCCATGAATGAGGTGTCAAATCGACCGGCTCATTAAGGAGAGGTGTGCTATGACTTTTATAAGCGATCGGGGGTGCGGTGTTCGCCCCAGGGGCGAAAAAGCGGCCAAAAAAGTCCCATAGACTTAACATTGCAACGAACTTTGAGCACTCATAGCTCTGAGCGAGGATTTCGCAGAAACATGTAATTTGCCACATTTGAAGAGGCTGACAGGCTCTGTAGGAACATACCTCACAATGGGGTAAAAGTTGCACCCCTGGGGGGCAGGAGCGTCCCAAAGTTGCCCCATTGACTTACTATGGGGAAGGAACGCCCCGTGAAACACACATGCTTTTCCTACTATGGTAAATTGCATAGGGATTTTGTATTGAAGATAGCTCTGCATCACAGTGTCATAGAGACAAGGGGGCGGGCTCATTTTACTCAGACGACCAATCAGTCTCTCAGGATCATTGTAAAGCTATCAAGCCACGCCCTAGCAACCATTTAGAGCACCTTAGCAACAAGTCCCATAGACTTCCATTGAAAGATATCAAAGGGATATCTCCGGACTAAATTGTCATAGAAACATGGGGGTGGTCTCATTTGACTTGGGCCAGCAAACAGCCAATCATGAATCACCTCAACACTTCCTAGCCCCTCCATAGCAACCATTGTCGAACACCTTAGCAACCAAAATCCAAAGAGGGATATCTTCCATTCTGAATGTCACAGAGGCATGGGAGTTGGTTTATATCATTCATAGTGACAAGAAGCCTTTGCAGTTTCATCATTGGCATCTGCCAAGCCACTCCATAGCAACAAAACAGAGTACCCTAGCAACCAAAATCCAAAGAGGTATATCTGCCATTCTGAATGTCACAGAGAAATGGGAGTTGGTTTATATCATTCATAGTGACAAGAAGCCTTTGCAGTTGTATCATTGGCAACTGCCAAGCCACTCCCTAGCAACCAAACAGAGTACCCTAGCAACCGTTTAGCAAAACGAATATCTCTGTATCAGAACATCGTATAGAGATGGGAGGTAGTTTATATCATTCATACTGACAAGCAGCCTTTGGAGTTTCATGATTTGCAGCTGCCAAGCCACTCCCTAGCAACCAAACAGAGTACCCTAGCAACCAAAATACAAAGAGGGATATCTTCCATTCTGAATGTCACAGAGGCATTGAAGTTGGTTTATATCATTTATAATGACAAGGAGCCTTTGCAGTTTCATCATTGGCAGCTGCCAAGCCACTCCCTAGCAACCAAACAGAGTACCCTAGCAACCGTTTAGCAAGATCTATATCTCTGCATCAGAACATCGTATAGAGATGGGAGTTGGTTTATATCATTCATACTGACAAGAAGCCTTTGGAGTTTCATCATTGGCAGCTGCCTAGCAACTCCATAGCAACCAAATAGAGTACCCTAGCAACCATTTTACAAGACCTACATCTCTGCATCAGAATATTGTATAGAGATGGGGGTTGGCTCATTAGTTTCGGTTGGAAAACAGTCTGTAAATATCACCATGGTAACTGTGTATTCACACCCTAGCAACAGTTTACAGCCACCTAGCAACCCTATTGCAACATATAGAAGCCATATTTTAGCTCCACAACATCGTACAGACATGGTTGTTGGCTCGTATGCAATCATGTACAACACCCTAGCAACCGAGTGGCGAGTTTTACCACTGCAAGCACCACTTCACATTTTCTTCAGGAAATGTACATTCTAGTGTTGTGATTACTATTCACCTAGACAAATCTTTGGCGTGTAACTTGCCCCGCACCATTTCTCATAGACCCATGAATGAGGTGTCAAATCGACCGGTTTATTGAGGAGAGGTGTGCTATGACTTTTATAAGTGATCGGGGGTACGATGTTCGTCTGGCGGGCGACAAATAAACCGAAAAATGTCCCATAGACTTAAAATAGGCACAAAATTTGCAAAATCATATCTTTGGCTCAGAAGGTCATAGAGCCTTGGGGTTGGGCTCTTTTGATTCATCCTATCAAGCAGCCAATAAGTAGTGACATAACAACTTCATGGCCACGCCCTAGAAACCAGTTACAGGCCCCTAGCAACCACTGAACAACATTTACAAGCCATATCTCAGCAACAAAACATTGTAAAAACACAGAGTTGGCCATTTTTTGACCCAGACCTGCAAATACTCTTTAAATATTACCCCATAAACTATATAAACAAACCTTAGCAACCATTTGGAGTACCCTAGCAACCGTACAAACACATGAATGAGCTATATCTCAGCACCAGAACATCGTATAGACATGGGGGTGTGCTTGTTTGTTTCGGTTGGGAAACCAGTCTGTAAATATCATCATGGTAACTGTGTAACCACCCCTTAGCAACCGTTTAGAGCCACATAGCAACCATATTTCAGCATATAGAAGCCATATTTCAGCTCCACAACATCGTACAGACATGGTTGTTGGCTCGTATGCAATCATGTACAACATCCTAGCAACCGAGTGGCGAATTTTGCCACTGCAAGCACCACTTCACATTTTCTTCAGGAAATGTACATTCTAGTTAGTGGTGCTTTTTTAAAAGCATCACTATTGTTATTGCTCATACTTATTATTCTTTTTTTTATTATTATTATTATTCTTATTCTGGACAAAAGTTTGGCGCGTAACTCGCCCCGCACCGTTTGTCTCAGACCCCTGAGTGAGGTGTCAAATCGAGCGGCTCATTGAGGAGAGGTGTGCTATGACTTTTCTAAGCGATCGGGTGTACGATGTTCGCACAGCGGACGAAAAAGCGGCCAAAAAAGTCCCCATTGACTTAACATGGGGAGTTCTAAAAACATTTGAATCCAAACCGACGTTTTCACACACACAGACTCCAAAGGGCCTGTCACCCCTGCATCTCTCCCTCTCTCTCTCCCTCAGAGGATTTATATTATCAAGCAGCCAATAAGTAATGGCCTAAAATCTTCATAGCCACACCCTAGCAACCAGTTACAGCACCCTAGCAACCACTAAGAGCTCCCTAGCAACCACCCTAAACCAAAAAAAAAATGTTTTTTAATTTTTTTGTATTTTTTAAAGCAATATTACACTCGTGGTCTTTCGATATCGCTCCATGCTTGTGCCTAATCGGCCATAGGCACGAGGCCGCAGGCCGAGTGCCGTACTGAAGGCACTCGTTATTAAAGATTTTAAAAACTCTATAAAAACTCCATAGTAACCACATCTTTGACAACTACCAACCACCTAGTAACACCATAGCAACTACCAAAAATACCTTAGCAACCACCCTGAACACCCTAGCAACGTCTAGAAACGCTCTAGTAACCACCAAAAATAACAAAGCAACCACCCAGAACACCCTAGCAACTGCCTAGCAACCACCCAGAACATTCAGCATCTTGCTAAAAACATGCTATCAACATGCTAATCATGCTAGCATAATGCTAACAACATGCTAATCATGCTAGCATTATGCTAGCAACATGCTAATCAAGCTAGCATAATGCTAGCAACATGCTAATCATGCTAGCATTATGCTAGCAACATGCTAATCAAGCTAGCAACATGCTAATCATGCTAGCATTATGCTAGCAACATGCTAATCAAGCTAGCATAATGCTAGCAACATGCTAATCATGTTAACATCTTGCTAAAAACATGCTAGCAACATGCTAATCATGCTAGCATTATGCTAGCAACATGCTAATCGTGCTAGCATTGTGCTAATCATGCTAGCATTATGCTAGCAACATGCTAATCGTGCTAGCATTGTGCTAATCATGCTAGCATTATGATAGCAACATTCTAATCAAGCTAGCATCATGCTAGCAACATGCTAATCATGCTAGCATTATGCTATCAACATGGTAATCATGTTAGCATCTAGCTAAAAACATGCTAGCAAAATGCTAATCATGCTAGCATCTTGTTAAAAACATGCTAATCATGCTAGCATCATCCAACCAACATGCTAATCATGCTAGCAACATGCTAATCCTGCTAGCATCATTCTAACAACATGTTAATCATAATAAATCATGCTGGAATGTGGTAAATCGTAGTAAATCATCTTAGAAACATGGTAAATCATGGTAAATGATGCTAAAATGTGGTATATCATGGTATCACAACATGTCAATTGTGTTAGCATCTGCCCAGTGGCGAATTTTGCCACTGCAAGCACCACTTCACATTTTCTTCAGGAAATGTACATTCTAGTGTTGTGATTACTATTCACCTAGACAAAACTTCGGCGCGTAACTCGCCCCACACCGTTTGTCACAGCCCCCTGAATGAGGTGTCAAATCGACCGGTTTATTGAGGAAAGGTGTGCTATGACTTTTATAAGCGATCGGGTGTAAGATGTTCGTCTGGCGGGCGAAACGTTTGCCGAAAAATGTCCCATAGACTTAACATGGGCACAAAATTTTCAAAATCATATCTTTGGCTCAGAAGGTCATAGAGCCTTGGGGTTGGGCTCTTTTGATTCATCCTATCAAGCAGCCAATAAGTAGTGACATAACAACGTCATTGCCACGCCCTAGAAACCAGTTACAGGCCCCTAGCAACCATTGAACAACATTTACAAGCCATATCTCAGCAACAAAACATTGTAAAAACACAGAGTTGGGCATTTTTTGACCCAGACCTGCAAATACTCTTTAAATATTACCCCATAAACTGTATAAACAAACCTTAGCAACCATTTGGAGTACCCTAGCAACCGTACAAACACATGAATGAGCTATATCTCAGCACCAGAACATCGTGTAGACATGGGGGTGTGCTTGTTTGTTTCGGTTGGGAAACCAGTCTGTAAATATCATCATGGTAACTGTGTAACCACTCCTTAGCAACCGTTTAGAGCCACCTAGCAACCATATTTCAGCATATAGAAGCCATATTTCAGCTCCACAACATCGTACAGACATGGTTGTTGTTGGCTCGTATGCAATCATGTACAACACCCTAGCAACCGAGTGGCGAGTTTTGCCACTGCAAGCACCACTTCACATTTTCTTCAGGAAATGTACATTCTAGTGTTGTGATTACTATTCATCTAGACAAAACTTCGGCGCGTAACTCGCCCCACACCGTTTGTCACAGACCCCTGAATGAGGTGTCAAATCGACCGGTTTATTGAGGAAAGGTGTGCTATGACTTTTATAAGCGATCAGGTGTAAGATGTTCGTCTGGCGGGCGAAAAATTAGCCGAAAAATGTCCCATAGACTTAACATAGGCACAAAATTTGCAAAATCATATCTTTGGCTCAGAAGGTCATAGAGCCTTGGGGTTGGGCTCTTTTGATTCATCCTATCAAGCAGCCAATAAGTAGTGACATAACAACTTCATAGCCACGCCCTAGAAACCAGTTACAGGCCCCTAGCAACCATTAAACAACATTTACAAGCCATATCTCAGCAACAAAACATTGTAAAAACACAGAGTTGGGCATTTTTTGACCCAGACTTGCAAATACTCTTTAAATATTACCACATAAATTGTATAAACATACCTTAGCAACCATTTGGAGTACCCTAGCAACCATACAAACACATGAATGAGCTATATCTCAGCACCAGAACATCGTATAGACATGGGGATCTGTTTGTTTGTTTCGGTTGGGAAACCAGTCTGTAAATATCATCATGGTAACTGTGTAACCACACCTTAGCAACCGTTTAAAGCTACCTAGCAACCATATTGCAACATATAGAAGCCATATTTCAGCTCCACAATATCGTACAGACATGGTTGTTGGCTCGTATGCAATCATGTACAACACCCTAGCAACCGGGTGGCGAATTTTGCCACTGCAAGCACCACTTCACATTTTCTTCAGGAAATGTACATTCTAGTTAGTGGTGCTTTTTTAAAAGCATCACTATTGTTATTGCTCATACTTATTATTCTTCTTCTTCTTCTTATTATTATTCCGCCCAAAGTTTGGCGCGTAACTCGCCCCGCACCGTTTGTCACAGACCCCTGAGTGAGGTGTCAAATCGACCGGCTCATTGAGGAGAGGTGTGCTATGACTTTTCTAAGCGATCGGGTGTACGATTTTCGCACAGCGGACGAAAAAGCGGCCAAAAAAGTCCCATTGACTTAACATGGGGAGTTCTAAAAACATTTGAATCCCAACTGACGTTTTCACACACACAGACTCCAAAGGGCCTGTCACCCCTGCATCTCTCCCTCTCTCTCTCCCTCAGAGGATTTATATTATCAAGCAGCCAATAAGTAATGGCCTAAAATCTTCATAGCCACACCCTAGCAACCAGTTTTAGCACCCTAGCAACCACTAAGAGCTCCCTAGCAACCACCCTAAACCAAAAAAAAACATTTTTTTACATTTTTTGTATTTTTTAAAGCAATTTTACTCTCGTGGCCTTGCGATATCGCTCCATGCTTGTGCCTATTCGGCCATAGGCACGAGGCCGCAGGCCGAGTGCCGTACTGAAGGCACTCGTTATTAAAGATTTTAAGAACTCTATAAAAACTCCATAGTAACCATATTTGACAACTACCAACCACCTAGTAACACCATAGCAACTAACAAAAAACTCTAGCAACCACCCAGAACACCCTAGCAACTGCCTAGCAACCACCCAGAACATTCAGCATCTTGCTAAAAACATGCTATCAACATGCTAATCATGCTAGCATGATGCTAGCAACATGCTAATCAAGCTAGCATCATGCTAGCAACATGCTAATCATGCTAGCATTATGCTAGCAACATGCTAATCAAGCTAGCAACATGCTAATCATGCTAGCAAAATGCTAATCATGCTAGCAACATGCTAATCAAGCTAACATAATGCTAGCAAAACATGCTAATCATGTTAGCATCTAGCTAAAAACATGCTAGCAACATGCTAATCATGCTAGCATTATGCTAACAACATGCTAATCGTGCTAGCATTGTGCTAATCATGCTAGCATTATGCTAGCAACATGCTAATCAAGCTAGCATCATGCTAGCAACATGCTAATTATGCTAGCAACATGCTAGCAACATGCTAATCATGTTAGCATCTAGCTAAAACATGCTAATCATGTTAGCATTATGCTAGCAACATGCTAATCGTGCTAGCATTGTGCTAATCATGCTAGCATTATGCTAGCAACATGCTAATCAAGCTAGCATCATGCTAGCAACATGCTAATCATGCTAGCATTATGCTAGCAACATGCTAATCATGTTAGCATCTAGCTAAAAACATGCTAGCAAAATGCTAATCATGCTAGCATCTTGTTAAAAGCATGCTAATCATGCTAGCATCATCCAACCAACATGCTAATCATGCTAGCAACATGCTAATCCTGCTAGCATCATTCTAACAACATGTTAATCATAATAAATCATGCTGGAATGTGGTAAATCGTAGTAAATCATCTTAGAAACATGGTAAATCATGGTAAATGATGCTAAAATGTGGTATATCATGGTATCACAACATGTCAATTGTGTTAGCATCTGTCCAGTGGCGAATTTTGCCACTGCAAGCACCACTTCACATTTTCTTCAGGAAATGTACATTCTAGTGTTGTGATTACTATTCACCTAGACAAAACTTCGGCACGTAACTCGCCCCACACCGTTTGTCACAGACCCCTGAATGAGGTGTCAAATCGACCGGTTTATTGAGGAAATGTGTGCTATGACTTTTATAAGCGATCGGGTGTAAGATGTTTGTCTGGCGGGCGAAAAATTAGCCGAAAAATGTCCCATAGACTTAACATTGGCACAAAATTTGCTAAATCATATCTTTGGCTCAGAAGGTCATAGAGCTTTGGGGTTGGGCTCTTTTGATTCGTCCTATCAAGCAGCCAATAAGTAGTGACATAAAAACTTCATAGCCACGCCCTAGAAACCAGTTACAGGCCCCTAGCAACCATTGAACAACATTTACAAGCCATATCTCAGCACCAGAACATCGTATAGACATGGGGGTGTGCTTGTTTGTTTTGGTTGGGACACCAGTCTGTAAATATCATCATGGTAACTGTGTAACCACACCTTAGCAACCTTTTAAAGCTACCTAGCAACCATATTGCAACATATAGAAGCCATATTACAGCTCCACAACATCGTACAGACTTGGTTGTTGGCTCGTATGCAATCATGTACAACACCCTAGCAACCGGGTGGCGAATTTTGCCACTGCAAGCACCACTTCACATTTTCTTCAGGAAATGTACATTCTAGTGTTGTGATTACTATTCAAACTTCGGCGCGTAACTCGCCCCACACCGTTTGTCACAGACCCCTGAATGAGGTGTCAAATCGACCGGTTTATTGAGGAAAGGTGTGCTATGACTTTTATAAGCGATCAGGTGTAAGATGTTCGTCTGGCGGGCGAAAAATTAGCCGAAAAATGTCCCATAGACTTAACATAGGCACAAAATTTGCAAAATCATATCTTTGGCTCAGAAGGTCATAGAGCCTTGGGGTTGGGCTCTTTTGATTCATCCTATCAAGCAGCCAATAAGTAGTGACATAACAACTTCATAGCCACGCCCTAGAAACCAGTTACAGGCCCCTAGCAACCATTAAACAACATTTACAAGCCATATCTCAGCAACAAAACATTGTAAAAACACAGAGTTGGGCATTTTTTGACCCAGACTTGCAAATACTCTTTAAATATTACCACATAAATTGTATAAACATACCTTAGCAACCATTTGGAGTACCCTAGCAAACATACAAACACATGAATGAGCTATATCTCAGCACCAGAACATCGTATAGACATGGGGATCTGTTTGTTTGTTTCGGTTGGGAAACCAGTCTGTAAATATCATCATGGTAACTGTGTAACCACACCTTAGCAACCGTTTAAAGCTACCTAGCAACCATATTGCAACATATAGAAGCCATATTTCAGCTCCACAATATCGTACAGACATGGTTGTTGGCTCGTATGCAATCATGTACAACACCCTAGCAACCGGGTGGCGAATTTTGCCACTGCAAGCACCACTTCACATTTTCTTCAGGAAATGTACATTCTAGTTATTCTTCTTATTATTAGTGGTGCTTTTCAAAGCAACACTATTGTTATTGCTCATACTAATTCCACACAAAGTTTGGCGCGTAACTCACCCCGCACCGTTTGTCACAGACCCCTGAGTGAGGTGTCAAATCGACCGGCTCATTGAGGAGAGGTGTGCTATGACTTTTCTAAGCGATCGGGTGTACGATGTTCGCACAGCGGACGAAAAAGCGGCCAAAAAAGTCCCATTGACTTTACATTGGGAGTTCTAAAAATATTTGAATCCCAACCGACGTTTTCACACACACAGACTCCAAAGGGCCTGACACCCCTGCGTCTCTCCCTCTCTCTCTCCCTCAGAGGATTTATATTATCAAGCAGCCAATAAGTTATGGCCTAAAATCTTCATAGCCACACCCTAGCAACCAGTTTCAGCACCCTAGCAACCACTAAGAGCTCCCTAGCAACCACCCTAAACCAAAAAAAAACATTTTTTTATTTTTTAAATATTTTTTAAAGCAATTTTACTCTCGTGGCCTTGCGATATCGCTCCATGCTTGTGCCTATTCGGCCATAGGCACGAGGCCGCAGGCCGAGTGCCGTACAGAAGGCACTCGTTATTAAAGATTTTAAGAACTCTATAAAAACTCCATAGTAACCATATTTGACAACTACCAACCACCTAGTAACACCATAGCAACTAACAAAAACAACTTAGCAACCACCCTGAACACCCTAGCAACGTCTAGAAATGCTCTAGTAACCACAAAAAACTCTAGCAAGCAACCAGAACACCCTAGCAACTGCCTAGCAACCACCTAGAACACCTAGCAACTGCCTAGCAACCACCCTGAACACCCTAGCAACTGCCTAGCAATGCCCTAGCATCCACCCAGAATACCATAGCAACTGCCTAGCAACACCATAGCAACCACCCAGAACACCCTAGCAACCACCTAGCAACGCCCTAGAAACCACCAAGAATACCCTAGCAACTGCCTAGCAACCACCAAGAATACCCTAGCAACTGCCTAGCAACCACCCAGAACACCTTAGCAACTGCCTAGCAACACCATAGCAACCACCCAGAACACCCTAGCAACCACCTGGCAACAGCATCTTGCTAAAAACATGCTGGCAACATGCTAATCAAGCTAGCATCATGCTAGCAACATGCTAATCAAGCTAACATCATGTTAGCAACATGCTAATCATGCTAACAACATGATAATCAAGCTAGCATCATGCTAATCAAGCTAGCATCATGCTAGCAACATGCTAATCATGTTAGCATTATGCTAGCAACATGCTAATCAAGCTAACATCATGCTAGCAACATGCTAATAATGCTAGCAACATGCTATTCAAGCTATCATAATGCTAATCAAGCTAGCATCATGCTAGCAACATGCTAATCATGCTAGCATTAGGCTACCAACATGCTAATAAAGCTAGCATCATGCTAACAGCATGCTAATCAAGCTAGCATAATGCTAGCATCATGCTAATCAAGCTAACATCATGCTAGCAACATGCGAATCATGCTAACATTATGCTAGCAACATGCTAATCAAGCTAACATCATGCTAGCACCATGCTAATCATGCTAGCAACATGCTAATCATGTTAGCATCTAGCTAAAAACATGCTAGCAACATGCTAATCATGCTAGCATCTTGTTAAAAGCATGCTAGCAACATGCTAATCATGCTAGCATCATCCAACCAACATGCTAATCATGCTAACAACATGCTAATCCTGCTAACATCATTCTAACAACATGTTAATCATAGTAAATCATGCTGGAATATGTTAAATCGTAATAAATCATCTTAGAAACATGGTAAATCGTGGTAAATAATGCTAAAATGTGGTATATCATGGTATCACTACATGTCAATTGTGTTAGCATCTGCCCAGTGGCGAATTTTGCCACTGCAAGCACCACTTCACATTTTCTTCAGGAAATGTACATTCTAGTTCTTATTATTATTCTGGACAAAGTTTGGCGCGTAACTCGTCCCGCACCGTTTGTCACAGACCCATGAATGAGGTGTCAAATCGACCGGCTCATTGAGGAGAGGTGTGCTATGACTTTTATAAGCGATCAGGGGTGCGGTGTTCGCCCCAGGGGCGAAAAAGCGGCCCAAAAAGTCCCATTGACTTAACATTGCGACAAACTTTGAGCACTCGTAGCTCTGAGTGAGGATTTCGCAGAAACGTGTGATTTGCCACATTTGAAGAGGCTGACAGGCTCTGTAAGAACATACCTCACAATGGGGTAAAAGTTGCACCCCTGGGGGGCAGGAGCGTCCCAAAGTTTCCCCATTGAAATTTTTCTAGTATTACATTCTTACTATTCCGTAAATTTTTTTAGAGCACTCCTCCTCCCGCAGCTTTTGTCACAGACCCATGAATGAGGCGTCAAATCGTGCGGCCTATTGATGAGAAGTGTCCACTGACTTTTATAAGAGATCGGGGGTACAGTGTTCGCCCCAGGGGCGAACGAAAAGCCCAAAAAGTCCCATTGACTTAACATTGCGCCAAACTTTGAGCACTCGGATCTCTGAGCGAGGATTTCGCAGAAACATGTAATTTGCCACATTTGAAGAGGCTGACAGGCTCTGTAGGAACATACCTCACAATGGGGTAAAAGTTGCACCCCTGGGGGGCAGGAGAGGCCCAAAGTTGCCCCATTGACTTACTATGGGGAAGGAACGTCCCGTGAAACACACATGCTTTTCCTACTATGGTAAATTGCATAGGGACTTTGTATTGAACGTAGCTCTGGATCACAGTGTCATAGAGACAAGGGGGAGGGCTCATTTTACTCAGACGACCAATCAGTCTCTCAAGATCATTGTGAAGCTATCAAGCCACGCCCTGGCAACCATTTAGAGCCCCTTAGCAACAAGTTCCATAGACTTCCATTGAAAGAGTTCAAAGAGATATCTCCAGACTGAATTGTCATAGAAACATGGGGGTGGTCTCAGTTGACTCGGGGCAGCAAACAGCCAATCATGAATCACCTCAACACTTCCAAGCCCCTCCCTAGCAACCATTGTCGAGCACCTTAGCAACCAAAATCCAAAGAGGGCTATCTTCCATTCTGAAGGTCACAGACGCATGGGAGTTGGTTTATATCATTCATAGTGACAAGAAGCCTTTGAAATTTTATGATTGGCAGCTGACAAGCCACTCCCTAGCAACCAAACAGTGTACCCTAGCAACCAAAATCCAAAGAGGGATATCTTCCATTCTGAATGTCGCAGAGGCATGGGAGTTGGTTTATATCATTCATACTGACAACAGGCCTTTGGAATTTCATGATTGGCAGCTGACAAGCCACTCCATAGCAACCAAACAGAGTACCCTAGCAACCAAAAACCAAAGAGGGATATCTTCCATTCTGAATGTCGCAGAGGCATGGGAGTTGGTTTATATCATTCATACTGACAACAAGCCTTTGGAATTTCATGATTGGCAGCTGACAAGCCACTCCATAGCAACCAAACAGAGTACCCTAGCAACCAACTCCAAAGAGGCATATCTTCCATTCGGAATGTCACAGAGGCATGGGAGTTGATTTATATCATTCATACTGACAAGCAGCCTTTGCAGTTTCATCATTAGCAGCTGCCAAGCCACTCCCTAGCAACCAAACAGAGTACCCTAGCAACCATTTTACAAGACCTATATCTCTGCATCAGAACATCGTATAGAGATGGGGGTTGGCTCGTTAGTTTCAGTTGGAAAACAGTCTGTAAATATCACCATGGTATCTGTGTATTCACACCCTAGCAACCATTTATAGCCACCTAGCAACCAAATTGCAACATATAGAAGCCATATTTCAGCTCCACAACATCGTACAGACATGGTTTTTGGCTCAAATGCAATCATGTACAACACCCTAGCAACCGAGTGGCGAGTTTTGCTTCTGCAAGCACCACTTCACATTTTCTTCAGGAAATGTACACATTCTAGTTATTATTCTTATTAATGGTGCTTGCTGAAAGCAAGGCATCATTAGTGTTCTCTTGCATACTTATTATTCTTCTTATTATTATTCTGGACAAAGTTTGGCGCGAAACTCGCCCCGCACCGTTTGTCTCAGACCCCTGAGTGAGGTGTCAAATCGACCGGCTCATTAAGGAGAGGTGTGCTATGACTTTTATAAGTGATCGGGGGTGCGGTGTTCGCCCCAGGGGCGAAAAAGCGGCCAAAAAAGTCCCATTGACTTAACATTGCGACGAACTTTGACCACACGTAGCTCTGAGCGAGGATTTCGCAGAAACGTGTGATTTGCCACATTTGAAGAGGCTGACAGGCTCTGTAAGAACATACCTCACAATGGGGTAAAAGTTGCACCCCTGGGGGGCAGGAGCGTCCCAAAGTTGCCCCATTGACTTACTATGGGGAAGGAATGTCCCGTGAAACACACATGCTTTTCCTACTATGGTAAATTGCATAGGGATTTTGTATTGAACGTAGCTCTGGATCACAGTGTCAGAGAGACAAGGGGGCGGGCTCATTTTACTCAGACGGCCAATCAGTCTCTAAGGATCATTGTGAAGCTATCAAGCCACGCCCTAGCAACCATTTAGAGCCCCTTAGCAACAAGTCCCATAGACTTACATTGAAAGAGATCAAAGGGATATCTCTGGACTGAATTGTCATAGAAACATGGGGGTGGTCTCAGTTGACTCGGGGCAGCAAACAGCCAATCATGAATCACCTCAACACTTCCTAGCCCCTCCCTAGCAACCATTGTCGAGCACCTTAGCAACCAAAATCCAAAGAGGGATATCTTCCATTCTGAATGTCACAGAGGCATGGGAGTTGGTTTATATCATTCATAGTGACAAGCAGCCTTTGCAGTTTCATCATTGGCAGCTGCCAAGCAACTCCATAGCAACCAAACAGAGTACCCTAGCAACCATTTTACAAGACCTTTATCTCTGCATCAGAACATCATAAAGAGATGGGGTTAAGACAAGTTTGACTCAGGGCAGCAAACAGCCATTCATGAGACACCACAACACTTGCTAGCCCCGTCCTAGCAACCATTGTCAAGCACCTTAGCAACCAAAATCCATAGAGGGATATCTTTCATTCTGAATGTCACAGAGGAATGGAAGTTGGTTTATATCATTCATACTGACAAGCAGCCTTTAGAGTTTCATGATTGGCAGCTGCCAAGCCACTCCCTAGCAACCAAACAAAGTACCTTAGCAACCATTTTGCAAGACCTATTTCTCTGCATCAGAACATCGTATAGAGATGGGGCTTGGCTCTTTTGACTCATGCTAGCAAAGAGGAATTCCAACATGCTACACATGCTAGCTGTGAATAGCTACATGCTAATAGCAATTAGGTAAGTGCTAATCATGCC
The DNA here is from genome assembly GCA_023718395.1 of Leucaspius delineatus. Lineage (NCBI taxonomy): Eukaryota > Metazoa > Chordata > Actinopteri > Cypriniformes > Leuciscidae > Leucaspius > Leucaspius delineatus. The sequence continues at coordinate 10,008,325 of CM043356.1, forward strand.
AAGAAAATGCTAAGAACTCCAATAGTAATCATCTGTGACAACTACCAACCACTTAGTAACACCATAGTAACCACCCATAATACCTTAGCAACCACCCTGAACACCCTAGCAACTGCATAGCAACTCCCTAGCAACCACCTAAAATACCCTACTAACCATCTAGCAACACCATAGCAACCACCCAGAACACCCTAGCAACTGCCTAGCAACGCCCTAGCAACCACCCAGAATACCCTAGCAACTGCCTAGCAACGCCCTAGCAACCACCAAGAATACCCTAGCAACCGCCTAGCAACCACCCAGAATACCCTAGCAACCGCCTAGCAACACCATAGCAAACACCCAGAATACCCTAGCAACTGCCTAGCAACACCCTAGCAACCGCCTAGCAACACCATAGCAACCACCCAGAACACCCTAGCAACTGCCTAGCAACGCCATAGCAACCACCCAGAACACCCTAGCAACTACCCAGAATACCCTAGCAACCGCCTAGCAACACCATAGCAACCCCCCAGAATACCCTAGCAACTGCCTAGAAACGCCCTAGCAACCACCCAGAATACCCTAGCAACGCCCTAGCAACCACCCAGAATACCCTAGCAACCGCCTAGCAACGCCATAGCAACCCACCAGAATACCCTAGTAACGCCCTAGCAACCACCCAGAACACCCTAGAAACTGCCTAGCAACGCCATAGCAACCACCCAGAAAACCCTAGCAACTGCCTAGCAACGCCCTAGCAACCACCAATAATACCCTAGCAACCACCCAGAATACCCTAGCAACCGCCTAGCAACACCATAGCAACCCCCCAGAATACCCTAGCAACTGCCTAGCAACGCCCTAGCAACCACCAATAATACCCTAGCAACCACCCAGAATACCCTAGCAACCGCCTAGCGACACCATAGCAACCACTCAGAATACCCTAGCAACACCATAGCAACCACCCAGAATACCCTAGCAACTGCCTAGCAACCACCCAGAACACCTAGCAACTGCCTAGCAACCACCCAGAACACCCTAGCAACCACCTAGCAACTGCCTAGCAACCACCAAGAATACCCTAGCAACCACCCAGAACACCCTAGCAACTGCCTAGCAACGCCCTAACAACCACCCAGAATACCCTAGCAACACCGAAGCAACCACCCAGAACACCCTAGCAACTGCCTAGCAACGCCCTAGCAACCACCCAGAATACCCTAGCAACCGCCTAGCAATACCATAGCAACCGCCTAGCAACGCCCTAGCAACCACACAAAACACCCTAGCAACACCCTAGCAACCACCTGAACAACATGAATAAGCCATATCTCAGCACCAGAACATCGTACAGACATGTTTGTTGGCTCGTATGCAATCATGTACCACATTCTAGCAACCGAGTGGCGAGTTTTGCCACTGCAAGCACCATTTCACATTTTCTTCAGGAAATGTACATTCTAGTTCTTATTATTATTCTGGACAAAGTTTGGCGCGTAACTCGCCCCGCACCGTTTGTCACAGACCCCTGAGTGAGGTGTCAAATCAACCGGCTCATTGAGGAGAGGTGTGCTATGACTTTTATAAGCGATCGGGGGGGCGGTGCTCGCCCCAGGGGCGAAAAAGCGGCCAAAAAAGTCCCATTGACTTAACATTGCGACAAACTTTGACCACTCATAGCTCTGAGCGAGGATTTCTCAAAAACGTGTGATTTGCCACATTTGAAGAGGCTGACAGGCTCTGTAAGAACATACCTCACAATGGGGTAAAAGTTGCACCCCTGGGGGGCAGGAGCGTCCCAAATTTTCCCATTGACTTACAATGGTGTAGGACGGCCCATGAAATGGGCCGTCCTACACATTGCATAGAGATTTTGTATTGAACGTAGCTCTTGATCACAGTGTCGTAGAGACAAGGGGGCGGGCTCATTTTACTCAGACGACCAATCAGTCTCTCAGGCTCATTGTGAAGCTATCAAGCCATGCCCTAGCAACAATTTAGAGCACCTTAGCAACAAGTCCCATAGACTTCCATTGAAAGAGATCAAAGGGATATCTCCGGACTGAATTGTCGTAGAAACACAAGGGTGGTCTCGTTTCACTCAGGGCAGCAAACGGCCAATCATGAATCACATCAACACTTCCTAGCCCCTCCCTAGCAACCATTGCCGAGCACCTTAGCAACCAAAATCCAAAGAGGGATATCTTCCATTCTGAATGTCACAGAGGCATGGGAGTTGGTTTATATCATTCATAGTGACAAGAAGCCTTTGCAGTTTCATCATTGGCAGCTGCCAAGCAACTCCATAGCAACCAAACAGAGTACCCTAGCAACCATTTTACAAGACCTATATCTCTGCATCAGAACATCATAAAGAGATGGGGTTAAGACAAGTTTGACTCAGAGCAGCAAACAGCCATCCATGAGACACCACAACACTTGCTAGCCCCGCCCTAGCAACCATTGTCAAGCACCTTAGCAACCAAAATTCATAGAGGGATATCTTTCATTCTAAATGTCACAGAGGAATGGGAGTTGGTTTATATCATTCATACTGACAAGCAGCCTTTAGAGTTTCATGATTGGCAGCTGCCAAGCCACTCCCTAGCAACCAAACAAAGTACCTTAGCAACCATTTTGCAAGACCTATTTCTCTGCATCAGAACATCGTATAGAGATGGGGGTTGGCTCTTTTGACTCATGCTAGCAAAGAGGAATTCCAACATGCTACACATGCTAGCTGTGAATAGCTACATGCTAATAGCGATTAGGTAAGTGCTAATCATGCCAAGAAAATGCTAAGAACTCCAATAGTAATCATCTGTGACAACTACAACCACTTAGTAACACCATAGTAACCACCCATAATACCTTAGCAACCACCCTGAACACCCTAGCAACTGCCTAGCAACTCCCTAGCAACCACCCAAAATACCCTACCAACCATCTAGCAACACCATAGCAATCACCCAGAACACCCTAGCAACACCTTAGCAACCACCCAGAATACCCTAGCAACCGCCTAGCAACCAACCAGAATACCCTAGCAACCGCCTAGCAACACCATAGCAACCACCCAGAATACCCTAGCAACTGCCTAGCAACACCCTAGCAACCACCCAGAATACCCTAGCAACAGCCTAGCAACACCATAGCAACCACCCAGAATACCCTAGCAACCGCCTAGCAATGCCCTAGCAACCACCCAAAATACCCTAGCAACCGCCTAGCAACACCATAGCAACCACCGAGAACACCCTAGCAACTGCCAAGCAACGCCCTAGCAACCACCAAGAAAACCCTAGCAACCGCCTAGCAACCACCCAGAATACCCTAGCAACCGCCTAGCAACGCCATAGCAACTGCCAAGCAACCACCCAGAACACCCTAGCAACTGCCTAGCAATGCGAAGCATCCACCCAGAATACCCTAGCAACCACCCAGAACACATAGCAACTGCCTAGCAACCACACAGAACATCGTACAGACATGGTTGTTGGCTCGTATGCAATCATGTACCACACTCTAGCAACCGAGTGGCGAGTTTTGCCACTGCAAGCACCATTTCACATTTTCTTCAGGAAATGTACATTCTAGTTAGTGGTGCTTTTCAAAGCAACACTATTGTTATTGCTCATACTTATTCCACACAAAGTTTGGCGCGTAACTCGCCCCGCACCGTTTGTCACAGACCCCTGAGTGAGGTGTCAAATCGACCGGCTCATTGAGGAGAGGTGTGCTATGACTTTTCTAAGCGATCGGGTGTACGATGTTCGCACAGCGGACGAAAAAGCGGCCAAAAAAATCCCCATTGACTTTACATTGGGAGTTCTAAAAATATTTGAATCCCAACCGACGTTTTCACACACACAGACTCCAAAGGGCCTGACACCCCTGCGTCTCTCCCTCTCTCTCTCCCTCAGAGGATTTATATTATCAAGCAGCCAATAAGTAATGGCCTAAAATCTTCATAGCCACACCCTAGCAACCAGTTTCAGCACCCTAGCAACCACTAAGAGCTCCCTAGCAACCACCCTAAACCAAAAAAAACATTTTTTTAAATTTTTTTTATTTTTTAAAGCAATATTACACTTCGTGGCCTTGTGATATCGCTCCATGCTTGTGCCTATTCGACCATAGGCACGAGGCCGCAGGCCGAGTGCCGTACTGAACGCACTCGTTATTAAAGATTTTAAGAACTCTATAAAAACTCCATAGTAACCATATTTGACTACCAACTACCTAGTAACACCATAGCAACTAACAAAAATATCTTAGCAACCATCCTGAACACCCTAGCAACGTCTAGAAATGCTCTAGTAACCACCAAGAATACCGTAGCGACTACCCAGAACACCCTAGCAACTGTCTAGCAACCCCCCAGAACACCTAGCAACTGCCTAGCAACCACCCAGAACACCCTAGCAACTGCCTAGCAACGCCCTAGCATCCACCCAAAATACCATAGCAACTGCCTAGCAACACCATAGCAACCACCCAGAACACCCTAGCAACTGCCTAGCAACGCCCTAGCAACCACCCAGAATACCCTAGCAACTGCCTAGCAACCACCCAGAATACCCTAGCAACACCATAGCAACCACCCAGAATACCCTAACAACCGCCTAGCAACACCATAGCAACCACCCAGAACAGCCTAGCAACCACCTAGCAACGCCCTAGAAACCACCAAGAATACCCTAGCAACCGCCTCGCAACCACCCAGTATACCCTAGCAACCGCCTAGCAACACCATAGCAACCACCAAGAATACCCTAGCAACCGCCTAGCAACCACCCATAATACCCTAGCAACCGCCTAGCAACACCATAAGAACCACCCAGAACACCCTAGCAACTGCCTAGCAACGCCCTAGCAACCACCTAGAATACCCTAGCAACTGCCTAGCAACCACCCAGAATACCCTAGCAACTGCCTAGCAACACCATAGCAACCACCCAGAATACCCTAGCAACTGCCTAGCAACGACCTAGCAACCACCAAGAATACCCTAGCACCCGCCTATTAACACCATAGCAACCACCCAGAATAACCTAGCAACCGCCTAGCAACACCATAGCAACCACTCAGAATACCCTAGCAACTGCCTAGCAACGCCCTAGCAACCACCCAGAACACCCTAGCAACTGCCTAGCAACCACCCAGAATACCTTAGCAACCACCTAGCAACACCATAGCAACCACCCAGAACACCCTAGCAACTGCCTAGCAACCACCCAGAATACCCTAGCAACCGCCTAGCAACACCATATAAACCACCCAGAACACCATAGCAACCTCACAGAACACCCTAGCAACCACCTAGCAAAGCCCTAGCAACCACACAGAACACCCTAGCAACCACACAGAACATCCTAGCAACACCCTAGCAAACACCTGAACAACATGAACAAGCCATATCTCAGCACCAGAACATCGTACAGACATGGTTGTTGGCTCGTATGCAATCATGTATAACACCCTAGCAACCGAGTGGCGAGTTTTGCCACTGCAAGCACCACTTCACATTTTCTTCAGGAAATGTACATTCTAGTTAGTGGTGCTTTTTTAAAAGCATCACTATTGTTATTGCTCATACTTATTATTATTATTATTATTATTCCGCCCAAAGTTTGGCGCGTAACTCGCCCCGCACCGTTTGTCACAGATCCCTGAGTGAGGAGTCAAATCGACCGGCTCATTGAGGAGAAGTGTGCTATGATTTTTCTAAGCGATCGGGTGTACAATGTTCGCACAGCGGATGAAAAAGCGGCCAAAAAAGTCCCATTGACTTAACATGGGGCATTCTAAAAAAATTCAAATCCAAACCGACGTTTTCACACACACAGACTCCAAAAGGGCCTGACACCCCTGCGTCTCTCCCTCTCTCTCTCCCTCAGAGGATTTATATTATCAAGCAGCCAATAAGTAATGGCCTAAAATCTTCATAGCCACACCCTAGCAACCAGTTTTAGCACCCTATCAACCACTAAGAGCTCCCTAGCAACCACCCTAAACCAAAAAAAAACATTTTTTAATATTTTTTGTATTTTTTAAAGCAATTTTACTCTCGTGGCCTTGCGATATTGCTCCATGCTCGTGCCTATTCGACCGTAGTGAAGGCACTCGTTATTAAAGATTTTAAGAACTCTATAAAAACTCCATAGTAACCATATTTGACAACTACCAACCACCTAGTAACACCATAGCAACTAACAAAAATACCTTAGCAACCACCCTGAACACCCTAGCAACGTATAGAAATGCTCTAGTAACCACCAAAAAAACTCTAGCAACCACCCAGAAAACCCTAGCAACTGCCTAGCAACCACCCAGAACACCTAGCAACTGCCTAGTAACCACCCAGAGCACCTAGCAACTGCCTAGCAACCACCCAGAACACCCTAGCAACTGCCTAGCAATGCCCTAGCATCCACCCAGAATACCATAGCAACTGCCTAGCAACCCCATCGCAACCACCCAGAACACCCTAGCAACAACCTAGCAACGCCCTAGCAACCACCAAGAATACCCTAGCAACTGCCTAGCAACCACCAAGAATACCCTAGCAACTGCCTAGCAACCACCCAGAACACCTTAGCAACTGCCTAGCAACACCATAGCAACCACCCAGAACACCCTAGCAACCACCTGGCAACAGCATCTTGCTAAAAACATGCTAGCAACATGCTAATCATGCTAGCTACATGCTAATCAAGCTAACATCATGCTAGCAACATGCTGATCAAGCTAGCATCATGCTAGCAACATGCTAGCAACATGCTAATCAAGCTAGCATCATGCTAAGCAAGCTAGCATCATGCTAAGCAAGCTAGCATCATGCTAGCAACATGCTAATCATGCTAGCAACATGCTAATAAAGCTAGCATCATGCTAGCAACATGCTAATAAAGCTAGCATCATGCTAGCAAAATGCTAATCATGCTAGCATTATGCTAGCAAAATGCTAATCAAGCTAACATCATGCTAGCAACATGCTAATCAAGCTAGCATCATGCTAATCAAGCTAGCATCATGCTAGCAACATGCTAATCATGTTAGCATCTAGCTAAAAACATGCTAGCAAAATGCTAATCATGCTAGCATCTTGTTAAAAGCATGCTAACAAAATGCTAATCATGCTAGCATCATCCAACCAACATGCTAATCATGCTAACAACATGCTAATCCTGCTAGCATCATTCTAACAACATGTTAATCATAGTAAATCATGCTGGAATGTGGTAAATCGTAGTAAATCATCTTAGAAACATGGTAAATCGTGGTAAATAATGCTAAAACGTGGTATATCATGGTATCACAACATGTTAATTGTGTTAGCATCTGCCCAGTGGTGAATTTTGCCACTGCAAGCACCACTTCACATTTTCTTCAGGAAATGTACATTCTAGTGTTGTGATTACTATTCGCCTAGACAAAACTTCGGCGCGTAACTCGCCCCACACCGTTTGTCACAGACCCCTGAATGAGGTGTCAAATCGACCGGTTTATTGAGGAGAGGTGTGCTATGACTTTTATAAGCAATCGGGTGTAAGATGTTCGTCTGGCGGGCGAAAAATTAGCCGAAAAATGTCCCATAGACTTAACATAGGCACAAAATTTGCAAAATCATATCTTTGGCTCAGAAGGTCATAGAGCCTTGGGGTTGGGCTCTTTTGATTCATCCTATCAAGCAGCCAATAAGTAGTGACATAACAACTTCATAGCCACGCCCTAGAAACCAGTTACAGGCCCCTAACAACCATTGAACAACATTTACAAGCCATTATCTCAGAAACAAAACATTGTAAAAACACAGAGTTGGGCATTTTTTGACCCATACCTGCAAATACTCTTTAAATATTACCCCATAAACTGTATAAACAAACCTTAGCAACCATTTGGAGTACCCTAGCAACCGTACAAACACATGAATGAGCTATATCTCAGCACCAGAACATCGTATAGACATGGGGGTGTGCTTGTTTGTTTCGGTTGGGAAACCAATCTGTAAATATCATCATGGTAACTGTGTAACCACATCTTAGCAACCGTTTAAAGCTACCTAGCAACCATATTGCAACATACAGAAGCCACATTTCAGTTCCACAACATCGTACAGACATGGTTGTTGGCTCCTATGCAAACATGTACAACACCCTAGCAACCGAGTGGCGAGTTTTGCCACTGCAAGCACCACTTCACATTTTCTTCAGGAAATGTACATTCTAGTTAAGTTGGCTTGAGAGAGCCAACATATTGAAATCCTATTTAAACTTATTATTATTATTATTAAGTTGGCTTGAGAGAGCCAACATATTGAAATCCTATTTAAACTTATTATTATTATTATTATTATTATTCTTCTTACTAAAAAATCTGACTCAAACTCCTCCTAGAGCTTTAACTCTACATACTCCAAAATCGGCTCAGACACTCAAACAGATCTGACTCGGTGTGCTCTATCTTTTCAGACTGATCGGACTTACGGTTTTCCTAAAAATGACGATCAAAACTCGGAAAAACTCCCATTGACTTAACATTGGGCATTCTAAAAAAATTCAAACTCACCAACCGACAAAAATTTAAATCTAAATCCCTTGAAAACTAATTCAAACTGCCATTCTATATATATTAGCCAATGAAACTCATTTAAACTAATAAACTCTAATCTCATACACTTATAAACTAATTAACTTAAATTTAATAACTAATTAACTAATAAACTCATGAATTCATAGACTTATGAACTCTTAAACTCATAAATTAATAAATTCTGAACTCTAAACTCATTTAAACTTATAAACTCTAAACTCAAAAACTTGTACACTTATAAACTCTAAACTCATAAACTCTGAGTGTGTGTGTGTGTGTGTGTGTGTGTCTGAGTGAGTGTGTGAGCGAGGTAGTCTGTGTGTGTGTGTGTGTGTGTGTGTGTGTGTGTGTGTGTGTGTGTGTGTGTGTGTGTGTGTGTTTGTTTGTATCTATCTAACTTATTTATATATCTATCATAAACTTCAAACTACTTTAAACTACTTTAAACTTCAAACCAATTTAAACTTCTTAAGTTTAAAGCTCCCAGCTCCCAAGCAACTCCATAGCAACCAAACTTGAGTACCCTAGCAACCGTTTTGCAAGACCTATATCTCTGTATCAGAACATCGTATAGAGATGAGTTTTGGCTCTTTTGACTCATGCTAGCAAACAGCACTTCCAACATGCTACACATGCTAGCAGTGAATAGCTACATGCTAATAGCAATTAGTTAAGTGTTGAATCATGCCAAGATCATGCTAAGAACTCTATAAAAACTCCATAGTAACCATCTGTGACAACTACCAACCACCTAGTAACACCATATCAACCGCCCTGAATACCATAGCAACCACCCAGAACACCCTAGCAACCGCCTAGCAACCACCCAGAACACCCTAGCAACCACCCAAAATACCTTAGAACACCCTAGCAACACCATAGCAACCACTCAGAACACCCTAGCAACCACCCAAAATACCTTAGAACACCCTAGCAACACCATAGCAACCACTCAGAACACCCTAGCAACTGCCTAACAACCACCCAGAACACCCTAGCAATAGGGCTGGGCGATATATATCGTGAGATTGTTATGCGCATCTCGTCAGTAAAGCCGGTTCCTTGATTAGTAGTAAATCACCCTCACCTGCTTTCAGATGGAGCGGCATTTAGGGCTGAGGAGATATTTAAGTGATTAATTTAGTGATGATTGACTATTATTGAAGACACCTGATGTTAACAAGCAGAATCACTGAAGAAGAAAATCACAAATTGTAAGTTACCATTAAGGTGATGGGTGTTTGCTTTAGTTGGGCTCTATCTAGACCATTACATGTTTACTTTAATATTTACTGTTGTTTGTCTGCTGTTATTGAATTATAACAGTTAGATGAACAAAGTAAAATGTTATCTTATAGTGGTGGTTATGTTTTGACATAATCATGCTGTGATCTGAAAAAGGAAACTTATTGAGATAGTTTGGCTTAACTTGTTAGCAGCAGTTTAGTGATTCTTCAGGATATGATTATCAGTACTTATAATTCAAAATATTTAATAAACATTGTTCTGATCAAAACACATTCAGATAAATTCATTTAAAACACAGACATCAATAATCAGCCTGTGAATCTCAACAATGGTGACAATAATAAAGCATTTTGCAGTGGCTGCCACCAATCACAACTCATTAATGGCTCCCATCATGCATTGCGGTATGAATAAATTATGATCTGAATTGTCTATGTAATTTACTTTTCCTAATTGAATATTCTGCTCCTCACCATTGTTGAGATGCATAGACTGAATCTTGAGATCTGTGTGTGCCTAAAAGAAAGATTTTTTTATTTTTTTTAAAACAACTTTTAAGAAATCCTTTATATTATATCAAAAATTCTGGGCATTTATGCAGATTCACTAACCAACAATATAAATTGAAGTCAGAAAGAAGGATTTTAATGAGTTCAGTGATCAAGTTCAAATGATGATTGTCATAACATAACCAACACCATCAGATCACTTTTTTCTTTGTTCAACTGGTGCTTACAATTCAGAAACAACAGACAGACAAAATCTAAAGTTAATAATATATGGGTCAAGAGTCCAACTAAAGCAACCATTGATCGTCATAACGGTAACTTACAATTTGAGATTTTCTCCTTCAGTGATTCTGCTTGTTAACATCAGGTGTCTTCAATAATAGTCAATCCTCACTAAATTAATCACTTAATTATCTCATTAACTTCAACACTCTTGAGTGTGGACTCATACACTCCCAGGAGTGTTAATTTAACACTGGAGTTTTTGCTGTGTACAAAGAGCCGTAGTTAACTGACAAGCTGAGCCATATCGCATTAATTATCGCTGGCGATACGTCCGCGATATTGATGCGATATGGCTCAGCTTGTCAGTTAACTACGGCTCTTTGTAGTAAATGCCGCTCCATCTGAAAGCAGGTGATGGCGATTTACTACTAATCAAGGAACCGGCTTTACTGACGAGATGCGCATAACAATATCGCGATATATATCGCCCAGCCCTACCTAGCAACCACCCAAAATACCTTAGAACACCCTAGCAACACCATAGCAACCACCCAAAACACCCTAGCAACCACCCAAAATACCTTAGAACACCATAGCAACACCATAGCAACCACTCAGAACACCCTAGCAACCACCCAAAATACCTTAGGACACCCTAGCAACACCATAGCAACCACTCAGAACACCCTAGCAACTGCCTAACAACCACCCAGAACACCCTAGCAACCACCCAAAATACCTTAGAACACCCTAGCAACACCATAGCAACCACTCAGAACACCGTAGCAACTGCCTAACAACCACCCAGAACACCCTAGCAACCACCCAAAATACCTTAGAACACCCTAGCAACACCATAGCAACCACTCAGAACACCCTAGCAACCACCCAAAATACCTTAGAACACCCTAGCTACACCATAGCAACCACCCAGAACACCCTAGCAACCACCCAAAATACCTTAGAACACCCTAGCAACACCATAGCAACCACCCAGAACACCCTAGCAACCACCCAAAATACATTAGCAACCGCCTAGCAACACCATAGCAACCACTCAGAACACCGTAGCAACTGCCTAACAACCACCCAGAACACTCTAGCAACCACCCAAAATACCCTAGCAACCACCCAGAACACCCTAGCAACCACCCAAAATACCTTAGCAACCGCCTAGCAACCACCCAAAAGACCCTAGCAACCACCCAAAATATCTTAGCAACCACCCAAAACACCCTAGCAACCACCCATAACACCCTAGCAACTGCTTAGCAACCACCCAGAACACCCTAGTAACCACCCAAAATACCCTAGCAACCGCCTAGCAACCACCCAAAAGACCCTAGCAACCACCCAAAACACCCTAGCAACCGCCTAGCAACCACCCAAAAGACCCTAGCAACCGCCTAGCAACCACCCAAAAGACCCTAGCAACCACCAAAAATATCCTAGCAACCACCCAGAACACCCTAGCAACCACCTAGCAACCACACAAAAGACCCTAGCAACCGCCTAGAAACCACCCAAAACACCCTAACAACCGCCTAGCAACCACCCAGAATACCTTAGCAACCACCTAGCAACATCATAGCGACCACCCATAACATCCTAACAACCGCCTAGCAAAAAACTTTCCGGTCCAAACTTTCTCAAGCCAACTTAAAGTTTGTCTCGACGAACTTTCGCATCTAGTTATTATTATTATTCTTCTTACTAAAAAATCTGACTCAAACTCCTCCTAGAGCTTTAACTCTACATACTCCAAAATCGGCTCAGACACTCAAACAGATCTGACTCGGTGTGCTCTATCTTTTCAGACTGATCGGACTTACGGTTTTCCTAAAAATGACGATCAAAACTCGGAAAAACTCCCATTGACTTAACATTGGGCATTCTAAAAAAATTCAAACTCACCAACCGACAAAAATTTAAATCTAAATCCCTTGAAAACTAATTCAAACTGCCATTCTATATATATTAGCCAATGAAACTCATTTAAACTAATAAACTCTAATCTCATACACTTATAAACTAATTAACTTAAATTTAATAACTAATTAACTAATAAACTCATGAATTCATAGACTTATGAACTCTTAAACTCATAAATTAATAAATTCTGAACTCTAAACTCATTTAAACTTATAAACTCTAAACTCAAAAACTTGTACACTTATAAACTCTAAACTCATAAACTCTGAGTGTGTGTGTGTGTGTGTGTGTCTGAGTGAGTGTGTGAGCGAGGTAGTCTGTGTGTGTGTGTGTGTGTGTGTGTGTGTGTGTGTGTGTGTGTGTGTTTGTTTGTATCTATCTAACTTATTTATATATCTATCATAAACTTCAAACTACTTTAAACTACTTTAAACTTCAAACCAATTTAAACTTCTTAAGTTTAAAGCTCCCAGCTCCCAAGCAACTCCATAGCAACCAAACTTGAGTACCCTAGCAACCGTTTTGCAAGACCTATATCTCTGTATCAGAACATCGTATAGAGATGAGGTTTGGCTCTTTTGACTCATGCTAGCAAACAGCACTTCCAACATGCTACATATGCTAGCAGTGAATAGCTACATGCTAATAGCGATTAGTTAAGTGTTAAATCATGCCAAGATCATGCTAAGAACTCTATAAAAACTCCATAGTAACCATCTGTGATAACTACCAACCACCTAGTAACACCATATCAACCGCCCTGAATACCATAGCAACCCCCCAGAACACCCTAGCAACCGCCTAGCAACCACCCAAAAGACCCTAGCAACCACCCAGAACACCGTAGCAACCACCCAAAAGACCCTAGCAACCACCCAAAAGACCCTAGCAACCGCCTAGCAACCACCCAAAAGACCCTAGCAACCACCCAAAAGACCCTAGCAACCGCCTAGCAACCACCCAAAAGACCCTAGCAACCACCCAAAAGACCCTAGCAACCACCCAGAATACCCTAGCAACCACCCAAAACAGCCTAGCAACCACCCAGAACACCCTGGCCACCACCTAGCAACCACCCAGAATACCTTAGCAACGCCTAGCAACACCATAGCAACCACCCATAACACCCTAGCAACTGCCTAGCAACCACCCAGAACACCCTAGCAACCACCCAAAATACCCTAGCAACCGCCTAGCAACCACCCAAAACCGCCTAGCAACCACCCAAAACACCCTAGCAACCGCCTAGCAACCACCCAAAATACCCTAGCAACCACCCAAAAGACCCTAGCAACCACCCAAAATATCCTAGCAACCACCCAGAACACCCTAGCAACCGCCTAGCAACCACCCAAAAGACCCTGGCAACCACCCAAAATACCCTAGCAACCGCCTAGCAACCACCCAGAATACCGTAGCAACCGCCAAGCAACACCATAGCGACCACCCATAACATCCTAACAACCGCCTAGCAAAAAACGTTCCGGTCCAAACTTTCTCAAGCCAACTTAAAGTTTGTCTCGACGAACTTTCGCATCTAGTTATTATTCTTCTACTTCTTATTATTCCGGACAAAAGTTTGGCGCGAAACTCGCCCCGCACCGTTTGTCACAGACCCCTGAGTGAGGCATCAAATCGACCGGCTCATTGAGGAGAGGTGTGCTATGACTTTTCTAAGCGATCGGGTGTACGATGTTCGCACAGCGGACGAAAAAGCGGCCAAAAAAGTCCCCATTGACTTTACATTGGGCATTCTAAAAAAATTCAAATCCAAACCGACGTTTTCACACACACACCACTCCAAAGGGCCTGACACCCCTGCGTCTCTCCCTCTCTCTCTCCCTCAGAGGATTTATATTATCAAGCAGCCAATAAGTAATGGCCTAAAATCTTCATAGCCACACCCTAGCAACCAGTTTCAGCACGCTAGCAACCACTAAGAGCTCCCAAGCAACCACCCTAAACCAAAAAAAAACATTTTTTTATTTTTTTTATATTTTTTAAAGCAATTTTACTCTCGTGGCCTTGTGATATCGCTCCATGCTTGTGCCTATTCGGCCATAGGCACGAGGCCGCAGGCCGAGTGCCGTACAAAAGGCACTCGTTAGTAAAGATTTTAAGAACTCTCTAAAAACTCCATAGTAACCATCTTTGACAACTACCAACCACCTAGTAACACCATAGCAACTAACAAAAACACCTTAGCAACCACCCTGAACACCATAGCAACGTCTAGAAATGCTCTAGTAACCACAAAAAACTCTAGCAAGCACCCAGAACACCCTAGCAACTGCCTAGCAACCACCTAGAACATCTAGCAACTGCCTAGCAACCACGCAAAACACCTAGCAACCACCCAGAACACCCTAGCAACTGCCTAGCAATGCCCTAGCATCCACCCAGAATACCATAGCAACTGCCTAGCAACACCATAGCAACCTCCCAGAACACCCTAGCAACCACCTAGCAACGCCCTAGCAACCACCAAGAATACCCTAGCAACTGCCTAGCAACCACCCAGAACACCTTAGCAACTGCCTAGCAACACCATAGCAACCACCCAGAACACCCTAGCAACCACCTGGCAACAGCATCTTGCTGGCAACATGCTAATCAAGCTAGCATCATGCTAACAACATGCTAATCAAGCTAGCATCATGCTAGCAACATGCTAATCATGCTAGCTTTATGCTACCAACATGCTAATAAAGCTAGCATCATGCTAACAACATGCTAATCAAGCTAGCATAATGCTAGCATCATGCTAATCAAGCTAACATCATGCTAGCAACATGCTAATCATGCTAACATTATGCTAGCAACATGCTAATCAAGCTAGCATCATGCTAGCAACATGCTAATCATGCTAGCAAAACATGCTAATCATGTAAGCATCTAGCTAAAAACATGCTAGCAAATCCTAATCATGCTAGCATTATGCTACCAACATGCTAATAAAGCTAGCATCATGCTAACAACATGCTAATCAAGCTAGCATAATGCTAGTATCATGCTAATCAAGCTAGCATCATGCTAGCAACATGCTAATCATACTAGCATTATGCTAGCAACATGCTAATCATGCTAGCAACATGCTAGCAACATGCTAATCATGCTAGCAACATGCTAATCAAGCTAGCATAATGCTAACAACATGCTTATCATGTTAGTATCTAGCTAAAAACATGCTAGCAAAATGCTAATCATGCTAGCATCTTGTTAAAAGCATGCTAGCAACATGCTAATAATGCTAGCATCATCCAACCAACATGCTAATCATGCTAACAACATGCTAATCCTGCTAGCATCATTTTAACAGCATGTTAATCATAGTAAATCATGCTGGAATGTAGTAAATCGTAATAAATCATCTTAGAAACATGGTAAATCGTGGTAAATGATGCTAAAATGTGGTATATCATGGTAGCACAACATGTTAATTGTGTTAGCATCTGCCCAGTGGTGAATTTTGCCACTGCAAGCACCACTTCACATTTTCTTCAGGAAATGTACATTCTAGTTATTATTCTTATTTTTATTCTGGACAAAGTTTGGCGCGAAACTCGCCCCGCACCGTTTGTCTCAGACCACTGAGTGAGGCATCAAATCGACCGGCTCATTAAGGAGAGGTGTGCTATGACTTTTCTAAGCGATCGGGTGTACGATGTTCGCACAGCGGGCAAAAAAGCGGCCAAAAAAGTCCCATTGACTTTACATTGGGAGTTCTAAAAATATTTGAATCCCAACCGACGTTTTCACACACACAGACTCCAAAGGGCCTGACACCCCTGCGTCTCTCCCTCTCTCTCTCCCTCAGAGGATTTATATTATCAAGCAGCCAATAAGTAATGGCCTAAAATCTTCATAGCCACACCCTAGCAAACAGTTTCAGCACCCTAGCAACCACTAAGACCTCCCTAGCAACCACCCTAAACCAAAAAAAAATGTTTTTTACATTTTTTTGTATTTTTTAACGCAATATTACACTCGTGGCCTTGCGATATTGCTCCATGCTTGTGCCTATTCGGCCATAGGCACGAGGCCGCAGGCCGAGTGCCGTACTGAAGGCACTCGTTATTAAAGATTTTAATAACTCTATAAAAACTCCATAGCAACCATCTTTGACAACTACCAACCACCTAGTAACACCATAGCAACTAAAAAAAATACCTTAGCAACCATCCTGAACACCCTAGCAACGTCTAGAAACGCTCTAGTAACCACCAAAAATACCGTAGCAACCACCCAGAACACCCTAGCAACTGTCTAGCAACCCCCCAGAACACCTAGCAACTGCCTAGCAACCACCCAGAACACCCTAGCAACTGCCTAGCAACGCCCTAGCATCCACCCAAAATACCATAGCAACTGCCTAGCAACACCATAGCAACCACCCAGAACATTCTAGCAACCACCAAGAATACCCTAGCCACGCCCTAGCAACCACCCAGAATACCCTAGCAACCACCTAGCAACACCATAGCAACCACCCAGAATACCCTAGCAACTGCCTAGCAACGCCCTAGCAACCACCCAGAACACCCTAGCAACCGCCTAGCAACCACCAACATACCTTAGCAACTGCCTAGCAACACCCTAGCAACCACCAAAAATACCCTAGCAACCGCTTAGCAACACCCTAGCAACCACCCAGAAAACACAAGCAACCACCTAGCAACAACCAAAACACCTTAGCAACCCACTAGATAACCCCCAACAACTTTTTAACTTTAAACTACTTTAAACTTCAAACTAATTTAAACTTTAAGCTAATTTAAACTTCAAACTAATTTAAACTTTAAACTACTTTAAACTTCAAACTAATTTAAACTTTAAACTACATTAAACTTTAAACTAATTTAAACTAATTTAAACTTTAAACTAATTTAAACTTCAAACTAATTTAAACTTTAAACTACTTTAAACTTCAAACTAATTTAAACTACTTTAAACTTTAAACTAATTTAAACTCCAAACTATTTTAAACTTCTTCAAACTTTCTGGTCCAAACTTTCTCAAGCCAACTTAAAGTTTGTCTCGACGAACTTTTGCATCTAGTTTATAATTGAGGAACATACTTATGTGGAGCCAAAGGACCGGAGATTGCAAAAAAACAAGGGTTAATGTCGGGATAGCTTTTTCCAGGTGGAAAGAGTTGATGCAGGAGAAATCTTTCAAATGAGACGCTGAACTTGCCTGCTTTCTTCTCAACAGGTTAGTCAACATTATGGTCTAAATTACAATTTTCATTGCTTGGTCGCTTCTTTGCCTTTGGAAACTTTCAATTCTATCAAACACCCGTTTGTTTGTTGTGTCAAGTTGCAGTTTGTTTGAAATAACAAACCTGTTCACCCGAAGGAAAACTCGATGAAGTGCTATTAGAAGACATCTTGTAATAGCTTTTTGGTACATAACGGCTACCAGAGAAGCAACACGCATTTGAAAAAGAGAGGCGCTGTAGAGCACTATTTGTTTGAATGCAAAATACTATTTCACCGCTAGATGGGAGAAATTCCTACACATTGTCCCTTTAAGGGCCGTTCACACTAAACTTCTCCTTCCATTGACTTCACACACATGTGAAAGTGTGACACAAGAAACACAAGATCAAGTGAATTTCACTGCGAGAAAGAACACAAATGTTTGCAGTAAAGTAAAACATTCGTACATTTTGGAATTATTACTTTTTGTTATATGTTTGTACAAATATGCACAAAATTCAGGTCAAATTCTGGTAAAATTCTTACAAATTGTAAACCATATATAAAATAAATGTAAAATAAAACAGTTAAAATATTTGAATTGAGTTTGACCTGATGTTGACAATCAATATGAAACCTCCCTTTACTGACCATTTGAATAAACTTTTGCAGCCATTTCATAGTTGAACTGATTATCTAAAAGTGATGAAGTGCTTGAATGTTTCTAACATGAATGTTCTTCAGCATCATGAATGAATGTAGAATAAACACCAACCTCTTTGTTCTTCAGGATCTTCAGTGTGTTTCATTCTGCAGGGTTCTGGATCACTCATGTTCTCACTGTCCTCTTTAATAAATTCAGTCTTTGCAGATTTCAGCAGTGGGAGGAGCTTCACTGATGATGTGACTGCTGTGGGAGGAGCTGATCTGCCAAAATCTAAAATATATCAGTTACAGTTTTTTTTTTTTTTTTTTTTGTGGCTTATGGACAACAGAATATAATAATGTAAATTCTCCCAAATATAAATAATGGTAAGAAAAACAGTTGAAAGCATAAACAGAAATAAACAGAGGCTACATATAGTAACCATCAAATACCCTCAGTCTGCTGACACCAATGAAATGAGCTTTACGTGTCAATTTACAGGAGATCTGAAGACATCAGCATAATAAATGAGGTGAAAACAGGAACTATTGTCATGAAATAAAGAGTGTTTTCAGCAGATCTGTTCATATTGATGAGCCTCAGACTATCAACACTCATTCAACAAGCCATTCAGGATCATCAGCAGATCATCTCACTTTATTCTAAGTGTTTGCTGTTAGAAACACATTATGTGAGTCAGGATAGATGACTATAAAGCTATAATGAACTATACTGAAAGACAACTATATTAAAAGACAATACTGTATCTCGCAATATTACACACATAAAACATAAAATATGGCAAAAACAAAAACACTGTTGACACTCAGGTAGGCCTAACTACCCTACTAAACCATAAAATGTTCCAATATAGTTCGACATTTTAATAACTAGGCTACATTCATTGCAATAATGTAATTAAGAGATCATTAACGTGTTACAGTTTTGTATAAGTTACTGTTCAGAAACTGACAATGATTATAAGTTCAACAACTGTATTAAAATAAAGAGCACCACAAAACAATATTGTTTAGTCTATATCAAACTGTATTCATATTTATCTAGGCTATAGACCTATTAGCATTTATGTAGCCTATAGCCTAAGTTTAAAATAGCTCACGTGGCTCACTATTGGCACAAAGTATTATTTACAAAGTATTTATCCTGTATTAACAAATCTGATCTGCTAAAGATGTGAAAAGAGTAACGCTAGACATAAAACGGTAGCAGCAATTCCCCTCACAGATCTCAAAGTTTAACTCTTCACTCGACATTCAGTAACAGTTCTCACACAAACATCGAGACAATCACACAAACGAACACAAAATCGCTCAGGTCTGAATGAACTGAACATATTCTCCTCATGCTCGCTGCTGCTGCACTAAATGTTTATTTCAGTAGGAAGACGCCAGAAAAGACGCACAAATATCGCTGTGATCGATGAAAACAATACAGAAATGAGTCTGACGCTTAATCAAACTGTATAAAGTGTGTGTGATGGTTGTGTAAATATGAAAAATACCGTGAACTGCTCTCCTCATCTCAGAAGACTCGAAGCTGAAACTGAAATGAGGAGGAAGAGACGTCGCGAGCGAGCGGTGGCGTCATCGGCCTCCAACGCATGCGCGAACGGAACACCCCCGCAGCCAATAAGGGCCACTGATAGAGTTCATCCTGTATTTTACTGTATTTTAATGATTATTTAACTGATGATGTAGAATAATAATACATCAACGAACATCATAATATATTCAGCACGTGGTTTCAAAGGTTGTTAAATACATACATTAGCCTAAATCAGTTCATTTGATCACCTAACATGCATAATTTAATTGCCTCAAAACCTCAAAGCCATTAATAGGTTTAGGAAGGATGGTTGGAAAACAAGCATATATGTGGAGAAATAGAAACTGTAAGCCATGCTCTAATCGACTGTTTATGTCATCGTACAGAAAGAAATCTCATGAACTCAGAGCTGTTGGAAGTTTTCTAAAATCATTACTTTGCACTAAGAGACAAAACTTTTTTGCACTTTTTAATTCTTCAAATGAACTGAGGAGCTCAGCAATAGACCATTGTAGCGACTACCCAGCCGGCACATGACCGACCTTCAACGTTGAAATATGGTTTGACACAATGTTTAATGCTTAACGGTTGAAAACCAACCGGTACATGACCAACCTTCAACGTTGAAATATGGTTGAAATAATGACAGTTGTTGTTTCAATGTTGAAACCACGTTCAAATAATGTTTAATGCTAAATGGTTGAAAAAGGGTAATAAAAACACTTATAAATCAACTTTGATTTTTTTTTTTACAAGATCTATATGTTGAATATCTTAATGTAGGGCTGGGCGATTTAAATCGCGATATTGTTATGCGCATCTCGTCAGTAAAGCCGGTTCCTTGATTAGTAGTAAATCACCATCACCTGCTTTCAGATGAAGCGGCATTTAGGGCTGAGGAGATAATTAAGTGATTAATTTAGTGATGAATGAGCATTATTGAAGACACCTGATGTTAACAAGCAGAATCACTGAAGGAGAAAATCACAAATTGTAAGTTACCATTAAGGTGATGGGTGTTTGCTTTAGTTGGGCTCTAGACCATTATATGTTTACTTTAATATTTACTGTTGTTTGTCTGCTGTTATTGATTTATAACAGTTAACTGAACAAAGTAAAATGTTATCTTATAGTGTTGGTTATGTTTTGACATAATCATACTGTGATCTGAAAAATGAAACATTGAGGTAGTCTGGTTTAACTTGTTAGCAGCAGTTTTGTGATTCTTCAGCCTATGATTATCAGTACTTTACTTATAATTCAAAATATTTAATAAACATTGTTCTGATAAAAAAGACATTCAGACATATTCAATTAAAACACAGACATCAATAATCAGCCTGTGAATCTCAACAATGGTGACAATAATAAAGCATGTTGCAGTGGCTACCACCAATCACAACTCATTAATGGCTCCCATCATGCATTGCGGTATGAATAAATTATGATCTGAATTGTCAATTTACTTTTCCTCATTGAATATTTTGCTCCTCACCATTGTTGAGATGCATAGACTGAATCTTGACATCTGTGTGTGCCTAAATGAATATATTTTTTTTTAAACAACTTTATAGAAATCCTTTAATTTATAAAAAAAATTCTGGCCATTTATTCAGATTCACAGTTATGCTGTAACCAACAACATAAATCGAAGTCAGAAAGAAGAATTTGAATGAGTTCAGTGATCAAGTTCAAATGATGATTGTCATAATATAACCAACACCATCAGATCACTGTTTATTCTTTGTTCAACTGGCAGTTTTAACTCAGATATAACAGCCAAACAAAATCTAATACATTTAAAAGGGTCAGAGCCCAACTAAAGCAACTACCCATCACAATAATGGTAACTTACAATTTGCAATTTTCTCCTTCAGCGATTCTACTTGTTAACATCAGGTGTCTTCAATAATGTTCAGTCATCACTAAATTAATCACTTAGTTATCTCATTAACTTAAACACTCTTGAGTGTGGACTCATACACTCCCAGGAGTGTTAATTTAACACTGGAGGTTTTGCTGTGTACAAAGAGCCGTAGTTAACTGACAAGCTGAGCCATATCGCATTAAATATCGCTGGCGATACGTCCGCGATATTGATGTGATTTGGCTCAGCTTGTCAGTTAACTACGGCTCTTTGTAGTGAATGCCGCTTCATCTGAAAGCAGGTGATGGCGATTTACTACTAATCAAGGAACCGGCTTTACTGATGAGATGCGCATAACAATATCGCGATTTAAATCGCCCAGCCCTATCTTAATGTATGTACAGAATAAATAATTTCTGCCTTTTAAATTATTATTAAGATCATCATTATTAGTAGCCTGACGTCGTCATACTCAATTCTAGTCAGAATGTGAGTCTGATACTTCTCCATTGAGCTTTGATTATGGGGCGTGTTTCAACCGAACCAGGAAAAAAAATTCCTCTGCACTCAATTGGATAGACCTACAACCAATCAGAGCAACGGAGTAAGTGACGTATGTTTTTCATTCATGTTTCCGATCGCGGTTCTCTGTTCCTCTTTTAAAATTAATGCGCTGTCGATATCTTCTATAACAGACGCCATGGCGGAATCTACACATGATGTTTTATAAACAAATTTCAGGAGGAGCACATTCAAATAATCAATCCAATCAACCGTCTATCAGCATGAGAGGAAAGCATATATTTATTCACTCGGTCAACTCACCTAACATGACAGTTTTCAGCATCCCTGCACTCACTCTTGGCTTGTTCTTTCACAGCCAGGAATACCGAGCCCGAAGCCTCTCCTCAGACAGCACGCCAAATATGCATTTATTCTATCTGACTTATTTGTAAGCGTGAACTCGTGAAATCTCAATTCTTCAGCGGCAGTCATTTGAATTCAACCCAAGCGCTCGTTGATGACGTGGATGATGACGTTACCGTTGCTTATCTGTCCATCATCGTATAAAGCCCGCCCTGACAATTTGATTGGTCCGAACAATTTTTGTTCGGGCATAATAGCTCCTCAACGGAGCGAGTCCAGACCGAACTTCCCGACCAAAAAATATTGTGGGCGGGGTTCGGGCTGGCACCCAGGCTACATTATTAGGGGTTCAAGCATGAAATGCTGAAACCCTACTGTAAGGATTTGTAAAACACATCGTGCAGGCCAAACCATAAGGCCTAGAGACTTGAAACCTGGCCAGATGGTAGGCCTCAATTTGGGGACAACCTATCAGAGTATGACCCCGAATGGCCCATAGGTGGCGATACAGCAACCAAAAGTTCAAAATTGCTCATAACTCTTAGACCGTTTGTCCCAGGATTAAGTGCCTTATATCGTTGGAATCCGTGGCTCAAGGCGGACAAAATGGCTATCTCTGATTTGCTTGCCCTTCAGGCTCCAATTTCGAGTAAAATGACATTTTTTTGAAAAACCTATTTTTGCTAACTTCTCCTAGGTTTTTGGTCCGATCGGAACCAAACTACTGCAAGAATATTCTCTGGAGTCTGACAATCAATAATCATCCAAAAAAATCTAAATTTAAATTAACGGTCGATAAGGGGAACCAAAATATTTGAT
This sequence comes from Leucaspius delineatus, assembly GCA_023718395.1. Taxonomy (NCBI): domain Eukaryota; kingdom Metazoa; phylum Chordata; class Actinopteri; order Cypriniformes; family Leuciscidae; genus Leucaspius; species Leucaspius delineatus. The sequence continues at coordinate 10,031,788 of CM043356.1, forward strand.
GGCACCAGGGCCACTTTTACTAAAACGGTTATAAATTGTGAACGGAAAGAGATTTTTTTGCTAAACTTGGGATACATCTTCCTGAGCTCAATCTGAGATCACTTGAAAAAAATCGCAACAATTGGCCACTAGGTGGCACTATAAAACGGTAATAACTTGTGAACAGAAAGAGATATTTTCGCAAAACTTGGGACACGTTCATGAGCTCATTCTGAGGTCACGTGAAAAAAAATCATGACAATTGGCCACTTGGTGGCGCTATAAAATGGTTGTAACTTGTGAGCAGAAAGAGATATTTTCACTAAACTTGGGACATATTCATAAGCTTAATCTGAGTTGACATGAAAAAAATCGTGACAATTGGCCACTTGGTGGCGCTATAACAGTGAAAAAAATCATGAAAATAGCTATAGGGGAGAGTGGGGTGATTTGTGCCAGGGGGGGAAGTTGTTCCACCCTTGTTTCTGGAAAACCATAGAAGAAATTGGTCATGTGACCACATAATTTTGAAAAGCAATCACTTTTACTCGTCCTCCAAAGAAGAGAGACACATGGCATGAGAGTTAAGCATATTTTAGTGCAAAAAACTGTTTTTTCCCTTTCAAAGTAAAATGTCTATGATTAAGGTTTTTTGATTGTAGTGTCTGAACAATTATAGACAAGTTTGAAAACAATTCACACATGTTTCAGTGCTTTAGTACGCTACACAATGAGTCTATACAGTTAGCATGATGTTAGCTCTTAACTGCTGGATCATGCTAGTTTTTCAAACTTGTGGGTCTGGGGTGATTTGTGCCAAAGGGCATGGGGTAAGTTGTGCCAGATCCAGACCACCTAGAGACCTACATACTCACAGGGGATAATCTTGAGAAGTGAGGAGATGGGCATGCCTCATCATTGTTTTACTTGGGCCTGCCTGTTATTTGTTTAATTTAGCTAACACTGATTTCAGTTTTGAGTTTGCACTATGTTATTAAAGAGAAGTTTTATTCCATTTTTAAGTGGCCTATGTCACAATATGATGTTTAGAAATTAGCCTAGTCACTTTATTCTTATATGTTACATAATTGACAGACAGCGCTATGTCAACAGGCATCTATTGCCAAAGCCTTTTTGCCTGAAATGATTCACAAATATCATATATTGTGTTGCTATGGTGCTCTAAATGGTTGCTAGGGTGTAGCTTGATAGCTTCACAATGATCCTGAGAGACTGATTGGTCGTCTGAGTAAAATGAGCCTGCCCCTTGTCTCTGACTACGTTTACACGTAGGTGGCTATTTTCATAAACGGACATTTCACCCCTCTTCGTTTTCAAAAATAACATCGTGCACACGAACCTGTGTATATGCTGTCAAGAGCATGCCAAACCTGTAGGTGTCAGTGTAATGAGAAGCTCAAGCCCATCTTAGCCAATCAGAATCCCGAAAATAGTCACATTCTGTGACGTCACTACCTAAAACTCCGGTTTTCTCTGTTTACATGCAAACGTGCAAACGAAGATTTTCAAAATCTCCACTCTGGCCGGAGTTTTTAGAAAGAATCGGTTTCATTGGCGAATCCTCCGTTTGCGTGTAAACGAAGGGCGCAAACGAAGGGAAATGTCTCCGTTTTTCAAAATAACCATGTACGTGTAAACGGGGCCTCTGTGACACTGTGATCCAGAGTTGTGTTCAATACAAAATCCCTATGCAGTTGACCATAGTAGGAAAAACGCATGCTATGGTATTCCAGGGTGACAATATCTAAATAAACCTTAAAGGTCCCGTTCTATGCCCCTTTTCACAAGATGTAAAATAAGTCTCTGATGTCCCCAGAGTGTGTATGTGAAGTTTGAGCTCAAAATACCCAACAGATCATTTTTTACAGCATGTTTAAATTGACATTTTTTGGGGCTCAGAAAAACGAGCCGTTTCAGTGTGTCCCCTTTAAATGCAAATGAGGTGCTGCTGGACGACACAGGGGGCGGAGCTTCATGAGCTCGTGCTCAGTCTGTCAGGAAAAATTCATCTCACGGAATGATGATAATATCAGAAACTCTCAGTAACGGCGTTCATTTCGAGTCGGACAATAATGCCTACAGAGTCAGATTGCTGTATAGAGATGAAACAGGTATGGTTTAGTAGTTTAATTACGGTTATTATAACGTATTTGTCATCTGCTTGTAGGCTATGTATCCATTATTTATTAATAGCCTACAAGTCTGCTGTCTGAATGATGATCAAACATGTACTGATGAGTTTAATAAAGTTTATTGTACATCATACAAAAGATGAAGCGTCAGTTTTACTTCAGAAAATCACCGTAAGAGCTGAGTAAACACAGTAAGGCTAAGTTATAAGAAGTGCGCAAGTAGCCAGTAGAGTTGAGGGAGCATTCCTGTGGGCGGAGGTTAGTCAAGAAATGGTTCTGGTGATGTCACTAATGCAGGATGTAGAGGGGTGTAGTCCAATCGAGCCGTTTTTTGTAGTCAACTTCTGTTAAATAAAATATCTCGCTTGGCATTGAACTTTGAGCTTTATAATTTTACAGATATTATTTATGCTCTAACAGCAACATTACACACTAACTAAAGTTTGAAACATGGAATCGCATGCAACGGGACCTTTAAATGAGTAATTTTGTATTGAATTTATCTTGCTTTCATATAGCAGTATGGTTCATACATTAAAATGTTCTGTTTTACTTCAGAAAGCACTGGCACAATTTACCCCAACATATTTCCCCAAAAGGCACAACTTACCCCGCACCAGGGGCAAGTTGTGCCATGAGACCACTTTTTTTTCAAGAGCTATATTTCTGAAACAATTTATTTCAGATCCAAAGTTATTGTTCTCAGGGATGCACCACATCCTGAAATATATGTACATCCTTAAGTTGAAGGCATTACTGCCATGGCCTCACTTTAAAGTCACTCTGAGTAAAAATTGGCACAACTCACCCCACTCTCCCCTAAGCGCTCCCAACCGTTAGTCTACTGAAAATTGGCATGCAGTGTCTTTGTCCAGGGTGCCATGATAGTCTATGAGAACATGTATCTCAAAAAACTCAGTATATGTCATTGGCACAATGCCTTGAAGGAGCCTTAGAAGTTTCAAGCCAGTGTTTTTTCACAGACTCCTGAATCCTTGCCGAGTCCAACAATACCCAAACATGCCAGGTTTCGCCTTATGGTTTTTGTAAGTGTCACTTAGAGCTTTAAAAAATTGTGGTTATCTTCAAAGCCGTTAGTCCGATCGAGACAACAACAAAAAAACTGACAAAAAAATCAATTAAATCCAATCAATTTCACCCATGGATCATTTTGATGCTCTCACATGTTTGAAACGAACAATGATGGATTGTGATGAAATTTGTTTTGAATTGGGACTGGCGAATCCCCGTCCATACTGTCAATGACCGTTCGCAAAGACCCGCCCACTTTAGTTGCTGTTGCTATATCTGACAAGCGACGCCACACTCACAGACACACCAAGTTCTCACGCAGTGAAAAATACATTGCAGATCAGAGAGGAGACTGCGCGCTGACAGACAAGTACTTTTGACATGAAACAAAGTCTCACCTTTCAAATGTAGTCATTTTTTAGAGACATTTAAGCAATAAATACCGTTTTGTGACTCTTTAATGTGTCAGACAGATCGCTGTAGACTCAAGGCTCAGTTAAAGCTGCTCGTGAACCGATCATCTCTTCCTTCTAGTTAATTTATAGCATTAAAATAATAATGAATGAACATAAAAGGAATGTTGTTTTAAAGTGCTAAGACGTCAGTACACTTTGTTTTTCAAATTTAAATCCTCCAATGTTAATCTACTAACTCTCCTGACTGCTTTGTGGGACAAAATGGCGGATTATGATTAGTCAGATCGCCTGTCAATCAAACTCCCTGCGAAGGGTCAATTGAGAATGCCCGTGCGCACTATCCTGATCTAATCGACAACTTTGCAATTGCACATAGGAAAGCCCGGAAAATCCCGCTATAATGTAAGAGAGCATCTTTTTCATGTATTTGGACCTAGAACTAACAATGTGTTATGGTGCGCTGTCACCAGTGTGTTTTTGTTGTTGTTTTTTTTTTTGTTTTTTTTTGGTGAGCGTAGGCTACTCCTGATTTTGTTAGTCATCTCATCTATTATATGCTGTGTATGATCATATCCTGCCCTATTCATGGTAGCCTACTCGCGGACATTGCGTCATCAATGTCATCAATTGCGTCATCAAGGGGCCCTCCCTTGATAATCCTACTTAAGGGCCCGGTGTTGGCTCGTTACGCCACTGAATATAATTGTCTAAACTCCTTATCAAAATTACATATTTACAACAAATTTGACACATATATATGGACACACTTTGAGTACTACTAATAAAAGTGGTGGAGATCAGGCAAGACTGTAAGAAGACTCAGGCAAAAAGGTGCTATAACTGTAAAAACGCTTTAAAACCATATATTTCCTATGGTAAACTGCCTGTATTGGCTGTAAATTGACTTTTTCATCTATGATGGCAGTTGTTAAATGCTTGCTAAATAAAACTTAATGTCTTTTGATGCTTGTGTGCTTAAAGGCCTTAAAGGCCTTAACTGCTTGAACCCCGATAAATGCTGCTTGCAGATTTAATTATTTTATTATCATTTTACATTTTTATCATGAAACCTTCTCCTCAGCAGAGCAAGAACAGTCGAAGTTTATTCAGAATTTTAATGTTTAATTAAAACGCCAGGGAACACCTCAAAGTCTGCAAAAGCCAGGAGAGAGGGCTGGCAAAAAGTAGCAGACAATTTAAATCCGTTAGAAGTGGCCATGTTAGATGTTTTTATCACTTATTAGCCTATATTTTTGTATTTTAATAATTGCATAATTATGTTGATCATTGTAATGTCAGAGTCACCACACTAGAACATGGTAACAAATAAAAGTGAAGTACAAAAATATTCTACATAATGGTAATTTTTATTTATATAGTGTCTTTTATAAAAGGCACTGTTAAATAAATGGTTGTCTGATTATAAAAGCAACCAAGAAAAAGGCTGAGAAAAAAAGAAAAAAGATCTTAGTAGCCTACACTGTAAAATCATTTTTGCTGCATTAAATTAAGGCCGTATAGTAATTTTAACTGTTAGATCTTGAGTAATGATGAATTGCTTTGACTTGTGAAAGTGAAAATTTATGTTAATGTAAAAATATTTTGCCATGAGTTATTGATCACATTTTTCCAGAGTGTAGTTCATTGTAATGATATTGGCCCTCATTTATCATTCTTGCGTAGAAATGGGCGTATTTGTTGGCGTAAGATTATGCTTACACTCCTCTCACCACCTGATTTATAAAGCTGTGCGTACCTTTGAAATCCAGGTGTACGCAATACCTGCGCTTGATAAATGCCACGGCTGAAAACGATCGTCATTAGAATAACACGCCCCTATATATTCAAGTCTCCGCTTCCCCCACGCCCTCATTTTACGCCATGGACACACGGAAGACGGCAAAGAAGAGAAACTTGGATGAGCAAATGACCTATCACAATGCATTATTTTACAGCACGTGTTTTGAAACAATTAGCATTTAATTTCGCATCACTTCACATGTATTGGGGTGTACAATAGTGATGATGATGTGATGTGTATGGAAGCTTCAAGCTTGTTTCCACCACTGAATAATAAATAAATAAATAATAATAAATATAATTGCGACTTTTTATCTCACAATTTTGACTTTTTTTCTCACAATTGCGAGGTATGAAGTCAGAATTGTGAGAAATAAAGTCACAATTCTGAGAAATAAAGTCGCAATTGCGAGATATAAAGTCAGAATTACATTATATAAACTCGCAATTATGTGTTATAAAGTCAGAGTTGCGAGATGTAAACTCGCAATTGTGAGATAAAAAGTCGAAATTATCTTTTAAAATGTTTTATTTTGTGGCGGAAACAAGCTTCCATAGATGTGGAGTACCATTCATTCACATTAATAATTGCATGACAATTTGTAATATTGTTCTACTTATTATTGTGATTTTTATTACTAATGATGCTTATTGTTATTTAGAAGAAGAATGTCGTTATTATTATTATTATTTAAAGAAGAAGAATGTCATTTTTATTATTTTGTCAGTCTGAATTATTTTTTGGTCACTGAAAGCCTTTCATTACTGAACCCAGTCCGTGCACACCTGCCGGGCCTAACCCTGAAACGTCAGGTAAACCGCACAGACTCGCAACTGAAGGAATACATATGCCTATGCCATACACTGCAGTTGTCAAGCCCCTCCTGAAAAAGAGCAATCTGGATAAGACCATATTAAGCAACTATAGACCGATCTCAAATCTTCCTTTCATAGGCAAGATCATTGAAAAAGTTGTCTTCAATCAGCTGAACAAATTCTTGAGCTTGAATGGATCCTTTGACCATTTTCAATCTGGTTTCCGACCGCACCACAGCACAGAGAAGATAATAAACGATATTCGCTTAAATACTGATTCAGGCAAATTATCAGTGCTGGTACTACTCGACCTCAGTGCTGCATTTGACACTGTCGTTCATAACATACTTCTTGACAGGCTGGAAAACTGGGTGGGGCTTTCTGGGATAGTCCTAAAATGGTTCAGGTCATACTTAGATGGGAGAGGTTATTATGTGAGTATAAGAGACCATAAGTCTGAGTGGACATCCATGACATGCGGAGTCCCCCAAGGCTCAATTCTTGCACCACTCCTGTTCAACCTGTTTATGCTCCCAATGAGCCAAATAATGAGAAAGAACCAAATCTCTTACCACAGCTATGCAGACGACACACAGATTTACTTAGCCCTATCGCCTAACGACTACAGCCCCATTGACTCCCTGTGCCAATGCATTGATGAAGTAAACAGTTGGATGTGTCAAAACTTTCTTCAATTAAACAAAAGCCCCTTTCACACAGCGCTTTGAACCCGGGAAATTGCCGGCAAATTGCCAGAGCGCCTTCTGTGTGAACGCAAACTCGACCCGGGATTTATGCCGGGATCGATGCCGGGTTGGGGACCTAGTAACATTGCCGTGTTCAGTTCCGGAACGCGCACTGTGTGAACAAAAGCCGTAATAATGCTGTGTACGTAGTGATGATGCTGAAGCCGGGATCGTTCGCCAGCTGTAAAACGGTACATTAAGCACAAGTTTATGATCGATTCAGAGAAAAAAAAATGCACAAGCGTGGTTTCTTGAGAGAGATCGCAGCTCATACGCAAACTTAAGACGCTGCTGAGACATTTCAAGACTCTCTGATTCCGGAAAATCACTGGCAGTGTGAATGAGCCAAAATCAAACGAACCCGGTTCAAATCCCGGGTCACTTTATCCGTGTATTTTCCGGAATCTCTGTGTGAAAGGGGCTAAAGACAAAACTGAAGTCATTGCGTTTGGAAACAAAGATGAAGTTCTCAAGGTGAACGCATACCTTCACTCTAGGGGTCTAACAACTAAAAATCAAGTCAGGAATCTTGGTGTGACACTAGAGTCAGACCTTAGTTTCAGTAGTCATGTCAAAGCAATAACTAAATCAGCATACTATCATCTGAAAAATATTGCAAGAATAAGATGCTTTGTTTTCAGACAAGACTTAGAGAAACTTGTGCATGCTTTCATCACCAGCAGGGTGGATTATTGTAATGGTCTCCTCACTGGCCTTCCCAAAAAGACAATAAGACCGTGTCAGCTCATACAGAACGCTGCCGCCAGGATTCTGAGCAGAACCAGAAAATATGAACATATCACACCAGTCCTCAGGTCTTTACACTGGCTCCCAGTTAGATTTAGGATTGATTTTAAAGTATTATTACTGGTATATAAATCATTCAGTGGCCTAGGACCTCAATACATTGCAGATATGCTCACTGAATATAAACCCAACAGATCACTCAGATCACTAGGATCATATCAGCTAGAAATACCAAGGGTTCACTCTAAGCATGGCGAGTCCGCTTTTAGCTATTATGCCAGCCGCAGCTGGAACCAGCTTCCAGAGGAGATCAGATGTGCTCCTACTGTAGTCACATTCAAATCCAGACTCAAAACACTTCTGTTTAGCTGTGCATTTACTGAATGAGCACTGTGCCAATGCTCGTCCGACTGTTTGTACAGTACTGTATTTTATTTTATTTTTCTTAACTGTTTTAATTATTCTTATTTCTTTTATTATTTAAATTTCTTCTATGTAAAGCACTTTGAATTGCCATTGTGTATGAAATGTGCTATATAAATAAACTTGCCTTGCCTTGCCTTGCCTTGCCTTGCCTTACAAATCAAATGCTTGGTAAAGTCACACAAATTAAACACTGAAGTTTATAATTACTATGCTGTTGTTGTTTTTTTACAGTGGGTCATAATATATCATATCTTTTAGTTTGTCAGTGCATTTTGTGGTGTTAGGAATTGTTTTTCTGCGCATTTCCGCACTAACTCAAAACGTGCGTACCCCACCTCCTGAGCTGGCGTAGGATTTGAGCGTGCCGTACGCCAACGTCCATATTGATAAATCTCAAAGTCACCGTGGTTTTGGGTGTACACTGGAAATTTGGTGTACACACTTTTGATAAATAAGGGCCATTGTGTTTTCCTCTTTTGTGCACTTTTACATAATACACCAACACTTGTATCTGTTCCCAAGAAAGTGGTGCTGAAATATGTGCAGTAAGTGGACATTTTCTAACTTTCCAAAGGAAAGAAAGTATAAGACTTTGTAACTCAAGGAACTAAGCATATTTGTCTTTTATTAAACATTTAATGAAAAGTTTTTTTTTTTTTTTTTTTGGCAGTGTTGTGTAATATGGCACATGCAACAATGTCACAGGCCCTGTCAGGTGTGCAACCCTCAGACTTTTCAGACACTGAAATCTTCCCTTTAGCCAAAGTTCATTTCATTGTGTGCCCTTGTCCTGGCTAGAGCTGCATTGTAACTGGTTTGGGTCAGGGAATGGGGTCATAAAACACCTGTCTGCAGGAACATGTCATAATCACCTATGAAAAAATGCAGTTCTGTTAGGATCAGCATAAGTGTATGTAATACAGTGAGCTTGATATTTAATTGTGGAACTTTCCTTACCACTTTCAAATAATGTGCATAAATCTGAATCTCTGAAAATTCTAAAGTCATGCACAGATCCTGGCCATTTTGCTTTCACATTTGTGATATGGAAGATTTTAGTCAACTGCCTTTTTTTTTTTTTTTTTTTTTTTTTTTTTGATATAATATTACTAATCTGGAATATTAAGAATCACAATAGTAAATAGGCTTAATTTTACAGTACAGTTACACTTTACTTACAGAGTAAATTGTCATGTTTTCCTTGGTAACGTTGCAGGACATACAAGGTAAAAAATTGTGACTATATGAAAAAGGGAATTATCAGGTCATATGGTACAATTTCGGTAATACCATGGAAATAAACAAGGCTTCATTTTACAGTACAGTTGCACTTTACTTACTGAGTAAATTGTAAAAACATTTGCAAGAACATACCCAGTATTTAAGATGTGCCATGACATTAGGGAAAACTGTTCCTGCGGGGTAGTTACCAGGTAAGTGTAAGGTAAATTATTTGATAAACCCTCTATAAATGGGTGTAGCAATGAACAACAACTATGTAAGACAATGCAATTTACTGGAAACTACCGTCTTAATATCAAGATAGTAATAAATAAACATGGACTGTTACCAACATAACCCTAGGATAACTACAAACCTAACTTAATTGATGGTAACCTAACCTAAATAATTGATGGTATCTGGATGACCAGCAGTACAGCAGTGAAAGTGATGACACTGAAACAGGCTCCTCTTCCGATGAAATCAGTGACTTAAGGAGTGATTTGGCGAAATGGGTGGTTCGGAACAAAACAACACGGACATCTCTAGATGAGCTCCTTTCTGTGTTGAGAAAACACAGACATCGGCTGCCGAAGGATGCCAGAAAACTTTTGGGGATGCCTCGCCATGTAGATGCACAGAATTTGTGTGGTGGTCAAAATATGTATTTCGTTCTTGAGTCTGGGCTCACAGTACCCAGAGAAAATCATGTCCTTCTCAATTTTAAAACTGTTGTTCAAATCATCTAATATCCAGATTTGGCCAATTCTGTGTAGTGTAAAGAGGTTTAAGCCATTTGTTGTTGCCGTGTTTTGTGGAAATGGAAAACCCAATTCGGTGAGGGATTTCATGTCGGAATTTCTTGAAGAGCTCACTAGGCTTCAGCATGATGGAATTTCATTCAAAGGTGAAACCTTAAATGTCAAGGTCAATGTTTTCATCTGTGATGCTCCAGTGAGAGCTTTTTTAAAGTGCATAAAGGGGCACAATGCCTACAATAGTTGCGAGTGATGCACTATTGAAGGAAATTACGTGAACCACAGGTTGGTCTTCAATTACCAACCACAATTACCACTTTGTCGAGAACAGAAGAGAATTTGGTAGTTTGTCCTACCCTTTCCACCAAAATGGACTCTCACCCCTTGTAGATGCAGGCTTGTCATGCATACAATCTTTTGTCTTGGATTACATGCATCTGGTCTGTCTAGGGGTGGTAAGATGCTTACTCGTCTTCTTGAAACAGGGTCCCAGAGAGTGCAAAATTTCGCAGAGGCAAATTCGAGAGATTTCATCCAAGCTTGAGTCTCTCAACGGAAAACTCCCAAGGGAATTTGCCAGACAGCCACGTTCTCTTGCTTCTCTTGAAAGATGGAAAGCAACCGAATTCCGGCAATTCTTATTATATACTGGACCTGTTGTTCTTCGTGATGTGTTGCCTGACAGCTTCAACCACCACTTTCTAACACTGACCGTTGCCATGTCCATACTGTTGGACGCTGATGATGACACGAGGAAGGCATATACATCCTATGCTGAAGAGCACTTTTATAAAACATCTACTAAACTCTACAGCCCTGTCTTTCCGTTGTACAATGTGCATTCTCATATCCACTTGGCAGAAGACGTTAGACATTTTGGAACGTCTTTAAACGAGATCTGTGCTTTTCCATTCGAAAACCATCAGCACAAGCTAAAGAAGAGTGTCAGGAATGCAACAAATCCAATTTCACAGCTTTCCAAGAGAATCACTGAGATGGATAATGCCAAAGTTCATACTATACCAGCACCCCACCGGGCATCTGTGTCTACAAAAACAAAGGACTCCTGTTTTATGGTTGAAGATGGCTTTGCATTTGTCAAAGAAAAGAGATCTGATCAAATGTGTGTGTGACTTGTTCCACCTTGACAGTTTAGAGAGTTTCTTTGACAGTCCATGTGATTCCAAGCTCATAAACATAGCCCGTCTAAAGGATGAAAGAAGACCGGGGAAAAGAAAGCTCATTGAGCAGAAGGAACTAAATAAGAAAGTGGTTTGTCTTCCCTATGGGAATGGATTTGTTCTTATACCGATGCTTCATGGCAGTGAAAGACACTAAGGCTCAATCCCAATTCTATTTTATACCCCTTCGCCTACCCCTAACCCTTCGCCTACCCCTTACCCTTGCCCCTTGAAACAGAGTGTCAAGGCGTAGGGGTGAAAATATTCCCCTAAGAAATGGGACACCACTACTACACCATTACATGTCATTATACATCGTCGCTAGCGCCTACATCACAGGAGATGCGCCAATGTTTATCACAAACTTCCAAGATGCCATCGTCAGCTGTAGTCTTACATGAGTTACAGCTATTTTTTTTGCATTTTTCTTCTGAAGTTTGCAGAAAACAACAGAGATGACGATATCTTCGACGCCTAATATTGCGTTCACACCAAACGCGAATAGAGCGTTTGGCGCGAGTGATTTCAATGTTAAGACGCGATTACGCGCATCTGGAGGTCTTGTGTCGCGAAATGATGTTTTATTAACAAGGTTCGGGAGGAACACGTTCAGGTAATTAACACAAGTGGAGAGCACTCAGCAATCAATGGTAAGAGGTGTGTATATATACTCAGCAGTCTCACCTCATTCCATTGACAGTTTGCAGCATCCCTCCACCACCCCTTCTCCACGCTTCTAGTCCTAAACACTTACATACGGGGGGAGTACTCTGGGTTCGGGCCAAACTCCGAGCTCGGAGCCCTCCCTCCGGACAGCACGCCAAATACGCATTAAACTTTACCCCTTCATTATATGTAAGTGTGAACTCGTGAATGAGGCGTTTAGTGCGGTGCGGTGGACGCAAATTCGCCTCATTCGCGCGTCCACTTCGTTTCAAACTTTTGCTTTTTACACGCGTCATATTGTTAACGAACTTTAACGATTTTTTTTTGCAACCGTTTCTTTGAAGAACATGACCGTAAATATGAACACAAGATTGAATGTGACAAAGAAAATGATTATTGGCAGTCATGTTGCCTCTGTAGCCGGTGTATGCAGGTACATTTCTCATACCCCTTCGTTTGAAGTGTGGTCCCGAAAAATCTTCGTTTCAAGGGCTATCTGGCCCTTCCCCTTACCCCTACCCCTCCAACCAAAAGAGAATTGAGACAGCCCTACCCCTTCACGTGCACACGCAAAACAGAGGGGAAGGGGAAAGTAAAGGGGTAAGGGGTAGAATTGGGATTGGCCCACAAAGAACCCAAATTAAGATCAGAAGAACGGGTTCAACAGCTTTATTCAAGCCATCTTACTACTCTCGTCTCAATTTTCTTTTCTAAGTTTTCCTTTATTTTCCGTTGTGAGTCTCGGTTCTAAGTTAAGTTTTGCGGCAAAGTTTCAGTCCACGTTTCTTCTGCAAAGCCAGCTTCAAACAAAGACTTCCATCAACCCGCCAGTACACCACGTGATTGGCCGCCTCAGACCAGGCACGAGGAGACCAGCCAATGAACAAACGGGAAACCCCCTTTCTGACAGAAGGGAATCCCCAAAAGCAAAAATGAGCAAGTACCTCCAGACTCTTAAGCTGAACTGGTGTATTGATATAAATTTAATAACCTGTCTAAGAAACGATAGAAGTGTTAATTAATGATTGATGGTTCGTTCCAGGTCATGTCTTATAAGTGCATATAGAATCTTGAGATTTCATCATCTCACTCTTAAACCCATTCTTTCCAAAATCTTTCTCACTCCCTTTCTTCAGCAACTTGTATGAATGTGTGTGTATGCGTGTGCATGTGTTTGTGTTAGATATTAGTTTTATGTGTTAGTATATAATCAATAAAGTATTGTTTGTATTTGAAAAGAGATTACTTGTGTTATGTGCTTACGGATTTATTGTCTTGAACTTCGATCTAATGGCGCTTTTCCATTACCAGTACCGGCTTGACTCGCCTCGCCTCGCCTCGCCTCGGCTCGGCTCGCTTTTCGTTCCGTTTTCCATTGCAGATAGCTAGTACCTCCACAATAGTACCTGGTCGTCATAGCGACGCCGCAGGAAACTGCCATGACTTAATCTTTTACGCGAGACGCGCGAGACACACCCGCTACCCACACACACAGGACAATGGAGGAAATCAGGTGTACCGGTATGCTGTTTTTGGATGTTTTTGCTGTTTTTTTTTATTCAGGATACTGCGTCGCGTGCAATGATGACGCAGTGAATAGTGATGATTCTCTCTGACCAATCAGCAGTCTACCGTGATTTCACGTCACATTTTAGTATCGCCTCAGCTCGCCTCAGCCCGCTTAGAACCTCGCCGGGGGTGGTACGAAAAAAAGTACCTGGAAGCAGGTACAGGTACAACTTTTACACAGTGGAAAACCAAACAGAGCCAAGTCGAGCCGAGCCGAGCCGAGGCGAGCTGGTACTGTGTAGTGGAAAAGCGCCATAAGTTACCGATGCTTTTACCCTTGATTTAGTTCTTAATTTACTGTTAGCTGGGGATTATTCTTTCTTGGCCAGGAAGATATTATATTTCCTAGAGTTAATAATTGTTTATGCTTTCTGTTCATTGGATGAACTGATAAAATGATCATACTATTGATTCTGCTACAGTAAATTTTGAAAATAATTAAATGATTAATTATTGATCATACTTTGTTATGAATAATAATTAATTATATTTATACGGGCGTATAAACGCTACAAGCCACATCTTTTATAAAAAAATTATAGGGTTGCTGTCACAAAAAGTGCCCATTTCAGGCTTTAGTAGCCTATAGCATAAGTGTAAAATTATATGTAAATTGTATGGTGCATGGTACAATTTCTGGTAAGCTATGCTTTTTATTATTTCAATTCAATTCAATTATTGTGATATGACTTAATATTGACTTATTTGGATAAATATTAGGTACTCAAGAGGCGTTAATTTTTCTCAAGAAAAAAACAACTCACCTAATGCTGTAAACATACAGACAGCCCTATCAGCTGGTAGTATTATTTAAGGGTTAAAAATAACTCAAATTAAATATAATGCATTTTTTTTTTTATAATAACAACTTTATTTAATGATATAAGTAAAAATATAATAAATATTTAATATAGAACACATATTTAGCGAAATACTCTCTATAGCTCTTTTTTCTTGCCAACTACGTGCTATATTATTGTCATCAAATGGCTTTCCTGAGGTAAATGTGACAATTGTTCTCCAGCTATGTTATTGACCTCTTCACGCTGATTAAAAAAAGACTGATTGATCGATATTTTGTATAAGGAATATACATTTCGGTAAGTTGTAGCCTACTACTGTATCTTTCAACAGTGTTCTTGTTACTATTAGCTAGAAGAGATGATCGGTTCACGTGCGCTAGGGATCTGTCACGTCACATTTACAAACGCCAAAGCGGTATTTATTGTTTGAATTTCGTAATAAAGTTGACAGAATCTGAGAGTTGAGATTCTTTTATATCATAAAGTAACCTGCTCTGTCTAGTCTGTTGGTCTCCGTGACCGTGTCCTCTTTGCTTCGCGATTTTTATGTGCGTGAGAAAATGGATGTGTGGCGTGAGAGCGTGTGAAAAGTGTCAATTGCGTGTGTCTCACGGTGAATGCGTGAGAGTTGGCAGCTCTTTTACGACTCTTAGTACTTCTGTCCAACTTCCGACTTTTTGGTTATTTTTTTTGTAGTTGGATATATATCATTGGTTGTATCTAAATGTGAATGAGGATACGGTTATTGATAAATCTAATTGTTAGTGTTTTTCTTATCATAGGGGGGCTTAGGAACATTTTGGGGTAGTTTCAGCCCCCCTAATTAGGCCTAACGACGTCCCTGGCGGCTAGTGACTTGACACGAACTTTAGTAAGTTGCTCTGTTTCATTTTAGTTTAACATACTTAGCTAAACTTAAGTGTCCCTCTGTGAAATGTGCTCGTCGTTGTGAAGGGGGGATGGGCTGTTCGCAATCTGACTGCGAAATGCGCTACGCGGGCATTTCGTCATCACCATGACAACCAAACAAGAATCAAGAAACATTGAGATGTATTTTTATAGTTTCAAGTATTGTGATAATCGCAACAGAATTCCCTCCTTACGCTACCTTGTGAGGCCACTACGCCAAACATATCTGAAATGTCTTTGCTTCAGAGCCATTTAAATCTTATAATTGAATGACTGTAAAGTGGTTTAAATTGTTGTATGTTGAACAATTAAACATTTCTTTTAAAAATGAAATTTAAATGATCAATGAAACTGAGTCCTTAAAGTAATTTATTTATTTATAATTATTACCTAAAGTTGCATATCCCTGATCATTTTAGAACGAACCAAAATTTGACTTCAAATATTGTTAACATCATAGACATCCCTAGTGAAAAAAAGTATGCTAAGTATACTTGCAGCCAGACTAATTGTCAGTATACTTCAAGTGTGTTAATAATTAGTTAACTTGAAGTGTGCTATTTTGGATAATTTTTTTGTACTAAGTGTATTTTAATTATAATTAAATTATATTAAAGTATAACTTTTAAGTGTATTTAGTGTACTTTTTGATGCTAAATCGAGACAATTTTAAGTATACTTAGCACACTTTAAGTACATGCGTATTTTCATGCTTGATTAGTGCTATTAAAGCATACTTTTTTATATTACAAGTACATTACAAATTAATTAAGAGTGTCTTCCAAACAAACAAGAAATATACCATAAATAAATTATTTTTGAGTAAAAATATACTTTCTTCCCCAAAGCTGAATGCACTTGTCAGGGTCATTACAATAAATATGTGACTTGAATCAACAGTGTTAATAAATGTGTTACGACTGCTCCGAGACACAAAGGTTGAGGATCCAAATGCAGCTTTATTAAGGGGTAATCCAAAGATGAAATCCAATAAACAGGCAAAGGGTCAAAACACAAGTAGACAGTCCAAACAAACAAACAAAACAGGCAGGGGGCAGAGGCAAGAGAGTAATCCACGGAACAGGCAAGAAATCCAAAAACCAAGAGACATGAAACCAGGGAAAACGCTCAGAAGTGCAGTGCAACAACATACAAAACTTTGCAGTGAGTGAAGGGGTGAACCAGGCTTATATGGGGTGAACTAAACAAGATAACAAGACACAGGTGAATGTGATAATGAGTTTTGATGAGTCTGGGCAGTGAGTTCTGGGAAATGTAGTTTGTGAGTGAAATATGATAGTCTGGTGTGGAGTGCCCTCTGGTTGCTCTCAAGGGCACTCCAGCTGGTGACCGTTACGAATTGGTTGTTGACAGGGCCGGATTAAGAATTTCAAGGCCCCTGGGCACAATGTCTTGTAGGGCCCCCCCCCAACCGCCATTTGCCGAGTTTTGTGATCTGTTGTCCCCCTAATAAATATTATGGTAACGTAAGTGCATTATGAAAGACAAGCAATGAAAGTTATTTAGATGCAAATTAAGGCTATGTCTGGTTAAACAGTTATTGTGTGATTTCGTTATTGTGCGTTGTCAACTTGAAGCATGAATTTGAGAAAGAAAATCATTTTTGGAAGAAAATGCACCACGTACTTTTGTCAATGATATAAGTTATAGCTAAAAGATTGTAAAAGCTTTCAGTTCACCTGCCTAATTGTAGTTGAAAAGTCAAATTAAGCTTGATTAATGATATACTGTGACTGATCAGATAAACTACAGCATCGAGAATATAACTCCCATGTGTTTTGCAGCATTTAAAATTTTAGTCATAGTGTGTTATGCGAAAAAACACACATAAGAAATGATTGACAGCACTTTTATTTTCAGAGAGTTTTTTTTCTTTCACATAAAAACACAACAGTGAGTGTCTTTCAATGCTTTTAAACACTTGTTTTCTTGTTCTTTGTCATATCACAAATTATGTGTATGAACACCGGTAAGCATTAGCCTCGATAGAGACGTAGATAGTAGTTGTGTCTCCTTCATTGCGTATTTTTATATTTTGAATATATCCCTCCACTGCATACTGTAACCCCTTTTGCCTCGATCTGGAGGATATCGCGGAGGTATTGCTCCAAAAAAGGTCACTGACACGCACGGGTATACCTCTTCCCGTCATGGCAATCTGTCGCGCTGGTCGTGTTTGACCATTTGTTTGTCGGACGTAGCAACAGTAACTAAGGGGGGCGGGGTTCGGCGAAAGGTTCGCGTGGCTTAACTTTATACCATCAGTGATCAATACACACTGATATTAACTTGCTTAATAAAAAGATAAGCCAGCGTCATTTATTATGCATAGCCTATTAAACCTTTCACGCGTAATCCAAATGTATTGTTTTACTCGGTGCTTGCTTATATGTATTGAAATGTCTGAAACCTAAAATAAACATTATGAGGTTGAAAAAACTGCATAGTTGTGTGCTGCATATAAATAATAACCATATCATATCAAAAGTGAGAAAGAAGCAGATCAAGTTCGGCCAAAGGCAGATTCGAACCCGGGTCCAACGCGTCAAAAATCTCAAGTATCAACGCCCTACGGTCTACGCCACTGACTGTAGATATAATACATTGACGTGAGTCTTTTTGTTAGAAAGACAGACACTTAGCGCAAGTTGCGCAATTATACAATACGCTCCGTAAAAAGAAAAAAATATATATTTTCTTTAGAATTTTTTTTTTTTCCTTTTCTTGGGCCCCAAGTGCGCATGGGCCCCTGGGCACGTGCCCATAATGCCCATTGGGTAATCCGGCCCTGGTTGTTGAGTATTCTCATGAAACAAGATAGAGTAGAGGGTTCGACCTGGAAACAGTATTAAGGTGCAGTAAAATTATCTGTTGTTCTGTGAATGTTCACTGGTGAATTCCAGTCATTTCAATAAGAATCCACATGATCAGCAATTTCGTTTCTGGTCAAAAATGTCACTATGGGATCAGGTTAGTCACTGGAATTCGCTAGATTTCACCAACAGAAAGCTGCTTGAAAGTGACTCCTGTGTGAGCTGTGCTTCATACATTACGCCGCTACACTGCTGACAATGGTCAATGGACTTTTTTGCCTGTGTAATTTCACAAAATTCAAAAATGTTACCGCACCTTTTATTCGCTGCAACATAAAATGCAATCAATAATAAAATCCTCACAAGGGACATGTTACAGGAATCATACTTAAAGAGTTAGAAAAGTGAAAAGGTACAGCAGATTCGTTTTCCGTTTGTTTTTCCTCTTTTCTGGTGGATGGTCCAGGTACTTCAGTGATTTTCAGGTCTACAGGAGGATTTTTATTCATGTTCAATCTTGTAGGCTATTTCAGCTTACTGAGATCCCTGCAAAGTACAAAATTTACAGTTAGTAAGGTTATTAATGTGATAGTTGTGAAATTTAAATAATCTCCTCAGCCTTGTGACGTTCCAAACCTGTTTGACTTTCTGTCTGTGAACCCAAAAGCAGATCTCAGGCATAATGCAACCCCAGTCACCGTCCGCTTTCACTGCATGAAACACAAGCAGAAAAAAAATATGTAAATCATTCATGAAACCATTCTTATGTACACTTGTCTAGTTCAATTCAATGCAACAATTTATGTAAAAATGGTTAAGCTCCAAAATGTCCCAGAAAAGATCCTAAAAATAATCAATTCACAACTCATGTGTTATGGGTTGTGTTGTAAGTCTTCTGAAGCCATATAATAGATTTTTCCTTTTTTTTTTGTCGAAAAAGACTAAACTTGAAGTTGTAATTCAGAGTTAAAATGTCTTACATTCAAATGCAAATGATAAAGATATAAGAAAAAATGCATAGCATTATTGGCACCAAACCTGTGATATTATTTTTCTGAGTAACATTAATAAGATTTGAGAGCATGAGGGAAGATTTTCAGAGAATAACTGATTAAAAAACACAAGTACACAGTCAAACAATACAATTTCACAGAGAAAGTTCATAGTAATAAAGTACTTGCATGTGGTGCAGGTAAATTACTGTAATTCAATGTTGCCACTGAAATGTTCAGATTATTTTAGAAATGTACTGGTAGTAACAAAATAACAAAGCTGATTATTCACAACATAATATTTATTGACCAGTTAATGGCTTTAAAATGGTATTTGAAAGAAAGAGGACACCTGTAATAACGTTAAGTTAGGCTAACGTTAAACAAAAACAGACCAAACTGTATTAACCTGCTTTTGTTATTCATAACAAATGCCAATGACGACAACAGGAATCAGCTAAATTATAGGCTATATCAGCAATTTGAAGACACAGTTGTACAGAATATGTTGAATTGAATGACTAAATCAATCTAAGACAATAAGTCAGTAATTTCCATTTGTTCATTAGATCAACGTAGTTAGCATCGCGGCCAAAACCTTCATACCAGATAACAAGTGGTAAACACTGTAAAAACGTGGTAATATAATAGCCTACATTTAGCTTATATATGTGTGTGTGTTTGATAGTGAGTACACTCTGTATTTATATTTATTTGGCGAGTTTACAAACCTTGTAACGGAGAGCCGAACAAACGGCGGAAGCTTTGATGAGGAGAGCCATCACTGAAGCGACGACAGCAGAGGAATAGCAGACGTTTCGTGACAGAATAAAACTTTTCTCCTCCTGGTTTTTCTTCTTCATATTATTATTATTATTATTATTATTATTATTATTATTATTATTATTTAGTGTTGTTGTTTAAGGTTTAAATTAATCAATAAAATAGGCCTATACTAAATAAATGTAACCCAGGTGAAAATACGTTCTGTTAAATGTATAAAAAAAATGCATTAAAGTAGGCTATATTTGTAATGTAGGCCTACTAAAAACGCTCAAGTACATTTTTAATACATTTAATAGTATGTCTTTTAACCTGGGTATGTATACTGAATCAAACAAGTAGCCTATAATAATAATAATAATAGGATAATAATAATCTTATTCTGGCCTCACTGAACCATTGGGTTCCTCCAGATGCTGGCTTTAACATAAGAGATCTTCCAGGAACCACTTAAATGTTAAAAGATCTTCCAATAACCCTTTTATCGCATTCAAGTTCCTCTATTTTCCCCCAAAGCACTTTGAGGTCTCGTGGTAATGAAATGGTGAATCCAGAACCTCTGAACTAAATACAAAGTGCTTAAAGGATCCCATAAGTTCCAGCAAGAACCTCAAAGATTGTCAATGCTCCTCCAGTAACCCTACTATAGGAGAAAGATCTTAGAGGCACCTAAATTACATTTTGAAGTTCCTTGAGTATCCGACAGGATATTTGAGGCTCCTTTAGTTTTTACAGTGTATACTTTCAATGCATTGTTACAATGATCATTTTCAGCACATAGTTAAAAAATATTCATAAAATATATTTAAGAAAATATACTTATAAAAAATAAACAGAACTTTCACTTCAAGTATATTTTTGTAAAATATATTTTTTAGAAAATATACTAAATTACAATTATTTTTAAATTAAGTGTGTTAAAAATTGTATTGTGAAAATAGTCAAAAGTATGCTGCTAATATACTTTTTGTATATTTAAAAATAGTACATTTTTTATTAGTATATTTGCAATGTACTATTAAAACAGGGAATATATTACAAATACAATAAAGTATACTTTTTTTCACTAGGGATTGTAAAGAAGGACTTGCTATTTATGTTCGGGGTAACGGGGATTAGCCAATCAGCGCTTTCGTTTCGCGGTCACCGAAAGGACATCTGTTTGCGCTGACTGAGGTCTCGTTTTGAGTTAGTAGTGAGAGTGACCACGTGCAGCACATCGTAGATATTTCTGAAGTGCATAGTTGTCGTCTGTGTCGTTATCTGTGCATGTGTGCGTTCAGAGACATGTGAGTACCCTGGTGTAAATGTTTACATATGTGTGTTTTGGTGCCTTAGTATTTTTATGAGTGTTGTCTATTCTGGGATACTCAGTTGCAATGCAGTATGTTAGCATAAAGTTCGCTAGCATTATGCTAATGCATAGTATTACTAGTGTTACACACTACTATTGTGTTTATGTGTGTACTCACCTGAGATTTATTGTTATTATCGGAGTGTTTACAATGGTTGTGTACAGGGCCGGCGCTAGCTATAGGCAGAGCAGGCGATTGCCTAGGGCCTCGGGCTTTGAGGAGGGGCCTCCATAACCGTAACATCCCCTATACATAACGAACGCATCCAGTGCTGCGAGTGCGAAGCAAAAGCCTAAATAGGCATGCAAAGAAGCACAGCTCGTAATGCAGGACAGGTCATCGATTTTGGAGTGATTGCAATGTATTTTAAATATAAACTTGTGGGCTACTGTAGATCAGCGTCATTTCTGGAAAAATCATTCACCGCTTTGTTAGTTTACGAGTTTAAAAGAGCGCGAGCGTCATTAACGTGCC
The DNA here is from genome assembly GCA_023718395.1 of Leucaspius delineatus. Classification (NCBI taxonomy): domain Eukaryota; kingdom Metazoa; phylum Chordata; class Actinopteri; order Cypriniformes; family Leuciscidae; genus Leucaspius; species Leucaspius delineatus. Next base: position 10,053,448 of record CM043356.1, read on the forward strand.
CAGACGCGACGCTTTGAATTTGCGCGTACAATGAATAACATCGCGTTGGGAGCTGACTAGTAAAAAAAGCTACAAAAGTAAAAGACAAGACGTTTGTATTCAAAGTTAAAAAGCCAACACACTGCAACATTTTTAAATGTTTCAAATAAAGGATCTCATATCTATGGGTCTATCTTCTAAATTCTGATGCTGATGATTAGATAATACCCTGACATCATATACGAATATCAGTTTAGAATTTTTTAGAATTTAGAATCGTATCTTTCTCTTCCACTTGATTTGTGCATAGCATATTTAAGGTAGCAATGCAATGCATAATATCATATTACTGATATTAATAATATGACAATATCTGCAGTCAATATTGATTAAATGGGAGGGAAAAATCCTGCCCATACCGCAGCTATGAAAACAATTATAAAAGCACGTTCATGTTCATCTACTGAAGTGGTATTCTGGAACTGTGAAAAAACTGAATAAAACAGCAAAATAACAACAACAACAATAACATCTTCATTAAACAAAAAAGAGATTACCTTAGATAAAGTTTGATTAATATGTACATAATAGTACCAGTAAAAAGTCTGGACCCATTACTATTTTTAATGTTTTTGAAAGAAGTTTCTTATTATGCTCTACAAGCCTGCATTTATTTGATCAAAAATACAGAAAAAAAAAAAACAGGAATATTCAGCGAGGATGTGTTAAATATATAAAAGTGATAGTGAAGACTTTTTTAAAACAACTTTTTAATAATAAAAAAATCCTGAAAAAAAGTATCACATGTCCTAAAAAAAATATTAAGCACCATTTCTAACATTTGATAATAAATCAGAATAAAGTTTTCTGAAGGATCACGTGACACTAAATTCAGCTTTGCATCACAGAAATATATTTGAAAGTATAGTAAAATAGAAAACCATTATTTTAAATTTTAATAATATTTTACTATATTATTTTTCTGTATTTTTGATCAAATAAATCCAGGCTTGATGAGCATAAGAGACTTCTTTCAAAAACATTAAAAATAGTAATTTGTCCAAACTTATGTACTGTGTAAGTAAAAATATACTAAATTTAAAATTAAATGTTGTATAAATAAAAAGGTTAGGAATCATATTTGTTTCAAGTGTTTTTTTATTGGGGGTGGGGGGCCTCCAACATGAATTTTGCCTAGGGCCTCCTAATGTCTAGAACCGGCCCTGGTTGTGTAATAGAGAACTATGTTTTTTGAGTTGCTGTTACTGAGACCCTGCAGTAAAAGGCTGTTGTTTAATTTAATAAGGAGCTAATGTGTGTTATCTGGTATTATTTGGTTATTTGATATAAGCAGTTAAAGTTACTTGAAGGGAAAGTTGTACTAATTACCATTTATTAGCTTTAATGCATCATGTCAGCACTGTCGTTTAATGCTGATATTTTTCTTTGTATTGTTTATTGTAGAACCACACATACTGTACACTCACGAAGACAGATAATCATCTGCTGGCTGTCAATAAATCCATTGAAGAGCATTAGAGCATTCGATTGCATTCTTACCGATGCACCAGTGGTCACCTATTCTCAACTAGCTACAGTTACAGTCCTAGCTATCAAGTCACCATTACAGACATTGGGGTTGTTTCACCAGTGTTTGATTAAAATGATTTAAAAATCTAAATGTTATTAAGCTGCAATTTTAATATTTTTATAATATTAAACTAATTTTAAAAACATAGCAATATGCTTTTATTAAAGGAAAAGATACTGCTAAATGCTTTACATTGAGCCTATAATGAGCCACGTGAGACATTAAATCAATACTAATAAATATGAATAGCGTTTTACTCTTGGAACAATAGTGCTTTGTGGTGATCTTTATCTGATCATTTTCAGTTTCTGCACATATAAAATGTTATTATTTTAATGACTGCTTTGAGAAAAACCATTACAATTAAAATTTCTGGATTGGTTTGAAAGAGTAATATAAAGTGAAGTGTTTATTTCAAAGTGATTTTTTTTTTTTTTCAAATTACATGATTTGTCAGTGTATTTTACAGTTCTTTAAAGTAGGTAATGCAGAATTGGTGTTCATATTTTACTCTCGTCTTAGTGTTCATGTTGTAACTCTTGTGTCGGTGTTGCGAGAGGCAACACTCTTGAAAGTGTCAAACTAACATTTTGAGGGTTGTTCCCATATTTACACTTTTAAAGTGTTGAAATTAAGTATATTGGTGTTGATTTCCGGATTTCAAATTTACTGTGTAGTGATTAATGTAGTTATTATAAGATCAAACTATATATTTAGATTGATCTGGACATTATGCTGCTGTAATCTGTAGTGGTTGAGGAAGATGAGTGTCATTTTTTGTGTTATTGATGTTTTATCCATGTCATAGTGTGAGAAATAACAGTATTGTCTTTCAGTAGGGCAGTTTTACAGGCTTTTATCATGTAGGGCCTATCCTTTATTCATTACAGCGAGATGGTCTTTTAGCTGGGCCATAGGCCTGTCGCACCTCCAACGGTGCCTTTGGTGGACTATGCATGGCAGAGGCATCCTCTTCTCTGAGGCAGGCCTAAACCTGTCCGCATACCGCACGGTTTTGCTGCAGGGTCTTCAGCTAGGGACCACCGCTCATTGACGTTTCGCCCCTTAACCCAGAATGTCTCATGGTGGCAGGGCAGTGAACAGGGACGTCTCCCTGACACCCCCTGCAGCAAAACCTAATTAGATGTTACACCCCAAGCTAGTGTTGTCAAAAGGCCCGGTACTTCGGTACCAAGTCGGTACTAAATTGTTTTTAAACGTTTTTAAAAAAAAATTTAAACATTTTTTAAACATTTTCTCAAACCCGGTACTTAATGCGGGTGCATGCCCGAAGCGCGTGCAGTTGCGTCCTCTTCATAAAAGCGCTGATGGCGATCGGTGCTGCTGCTGATGTGGTGCTGATGTTTTTGCGCGTGCAGATACGTTATTTCAAATGGCGCGCGGCAAGCGTGCTCATAATAGAAGTGGCGCACCTATGTTCATGGATGCATAGCAACGACAGTCGCCACGGGAGAACAAGCGCTTGTGTAAAGGAGAAAGTGGAGCGAACTGCGCTCTCCATGATGACGAGGAAGTAGGCTATTAGCAAAGAATTAATTGATTTCTAGCCCTTTCATTAGCTTTACTACTAGATATGTTTATGGAGATGAGAAATAAAAAGCCGTCATTAAAGGGGCTATGTGTAGGTCTTTACTTAAAAAAATCTTTAAGATAGAGTTTTCATTTGTACATGTATGAGCCAACCATGATCTAATAAAAAGAATGACACCTTGACTGTCCACCACGGTTGCCTCTATCAGCCTGTAGGCTCAATTGTGTGTGGAGGACTCAGGCCCGATTCGGCGCGAAAATTCACAAAATGTGACGTCATGCGCGTTCTCGTCTACTTGGGCTTACATCCGTACGGCACGGCAGCCATTATTAGTAAGCAGCGGCAATCGGTAGTGTTTTCAAATGGACTCTGCGGATGGAAAGAAGCGACCAGCCTCCAGCACAATCCAGACACCCACGGAAACTCCTCGTAACTTAAGTTAAAAAAAAAACGAGCGTGCGCACTGAGAACGAGCATGAGACTGTCTGCAGTTTCTCTAACGGCCACTGGTGTCAGTAACGGTTAGAAATTTCAGAACTTACGCAATGATCCTTTAATATCAGTCCGTCAGAAAAGCAGTTCTAGTCTTATTCTTGGCTGGATAACTCTTAGCAGGTTTAAAAAGCCCTTTTAAAATTAAATATGAATGCAGTTTTGGATTAAATAAAAGTACAGTCAAGTCAAATAAAACACATTTTATCTCCTGTATAGTTTGGTAATGCTACAATAAGATACCATTCATTAACATCATTTAATGCGTTATCTAACATAACACAGAGTGAACAATATATTTTTACAACATGAATTAATGTTTGTGAATATTATTTAATACAAACACTTGATTGGTCATCTTTGTTCACTTCATTCATTGTGCATTAAATAATGTTAACAGAAATAATGTTAACTTTTGATTTTAAAAATGTATTTTTAAATTAACCCCTAAAGGAGAATAATGGTGACAGTATATAACTATTGTTTATTGTTAGGTCATTTCATCTAATGTTCTCTAACAAATGGAATCTTATTGTAAAGTGTTTTTAATACTACAGTTTCCATCTTTGTAACTGTGATATACACTTAAATATATGTAAATTTAATCTAAATTAAGCTTTGGTACCGAAATTGGTACCGAGAACCGTGGATTTTCACTATTATTGGTACCGTGACAACACTACCCCAAGCCTTGTCTCGTCGTTTCAGCCAGAGGCAGTGGCTTGCTTTCTCAGCTTCCTCAGAGTGCTCTTTGGTGCATCTGCTCAGTGTGGCTCCCCGTAGTCCCAGGTCCTTGAGCAGACGTGATGTTGATCTGCCCACAAAGCCTCTGGCTCCCACCTCCACCGGGTACAGCCTCACACTCCATCCACTTTCCCTGCACTCTGCAACCAGATCTGCATACTTTGCCTTCTTTCTCTCATAGGCAGCTTCCAGTCCCTCCTCCCATGGCACTGTCAGCTCGATCAGTTTTACTGACTTCACAGCTGCAGACCACAGCACCACATCTGGTCTTAGGGTGGTGCTGCATATCTCCTGTGGGACCTGGAGCTGCCTTCCCAAGTCTACTTCCATCGTCCACACCGCCCCTGATGTTAATAACTTGACGGGTTGTCTCTTGCTGGTATGCATTGCGTGTTCCCCCTGCCTAATGAAGTGGATCCTGCATCGGCTCTCTGATGGACTCTGGTTGTTTGCCTCCTGTTGACTTTTCTCCAGCACCTCTGCCAGCTTCCTGAGCACTTGGTCGTGCCGCCATCTGAGCCGACCGTGTCAGTGCTGTTTTACAGCCCAACAGAATATACAGAAGAACAGAATAATTATTTATATTCTTTTCTTTATTTCTATATAGCTGTATGTTAATGCAGAAACAGAATAATGTTAGGATTAGCAATACAAATAATGAATGGATTGTTATTTCTCACAGGGTTATTCACTTGAGCTTGTGTTTCTGGTGTCCCACTTTCACATGCATATGAATGGAAGTCAGTGCAAGGAAAAGTCTAGTGTGAACGGCCATTAATAATTCAAAATGTTTTTAGTAAAATAGGCTAAATATCGATCTCAAAGCTTGAGTCAAAATATGGCAACAATGGGATTCGTGCCTGGATTCAGATTCGATAATGTTTTAAAAATAATAATTGGAAGATAAATTTACCTCATTCATGGAAAGTTTCAAGGACATATAATCAATTTATAAAAATGCATTCTGCAAATGATCATAATATTTTAGAAGTGCCATTTATTTGCTGCATAGAAGTGTCATTTAGTATAAAAACAAACTCAGTAACTGATATATTTTAGATTTTGGGCAGATCAGCTCCTCCCACACCAATTGCATCATCAGTGAAGCTCCTCCCACATCAGTCACATGGTCAGTGAAGCTCCTCCCACTGCAATTCTCCAATAAATGCTGTAAATTTCCATCAGTTACAAGTGCAGACGAGCATCAGGAAGAGCTGAAATCTGCAAAGACTGAGTTTATTAAAGAGGACAGTGAGAACATGAGTGATCCAGAACCCTGCAGAATGAAACACACTGAAGATCCTGAAGAACAAAGAGGTTGGTGTTTATTCTTCATTCATTCATGATGCTGAAGAACGTTCATGTTAGAAACATTCAAGAAACATGATCAAACATCACTTTTAGATAAACAGTCAAAAATGTTCTGGGTTTTTCTTCAACAAATGGTCAGTAAAGGGAGGTTAGAGACATTTTTTTATATTGATTTTCAACATCAGATCAAGCTAAATACTATTTTAACAGTTTTATTTTACATTTATTTTATATCTGGTTCCCAATTTTGCAAGAACATTACCAGGAATTTGGAACATTTTTCTTACAGTAACGTTGATAACAGCGTTGATGATTCAGCACTGAGTGTGTCAGATATATTTACCTCATTCATGGAAAGTTTCAAGTACAAATAATCAATTTATAAAAAGGCATAACAGTTTTATAACAGTTGTCTACTTTCTACTATTACTTTAGGGCTCACTTTCATTTCCTTTCACTTTATATTTCTCTCATGGAATTATTTTGATGTACTGAAAATTGAATTTAATACATTTTTCTTTCATGTCAGACCTGATGGAAGTGAAGGAGGAGAGAGAAGAACTGAGTGAAGTGAAGGAGGAGAGTGAAGAACTGAGTGAAGTGAAGGAGGAGAGTGAAGAACTGAGTGAAGTGAAGGAGGAGAGAGAAGAACTGAGTGAAGTGAAGGAGGAGAGTGAAGAACTGAGTGAAGTGAAGAAGGAGAGTGAAGAACTGGGTGAAGTGGAGGAGGAACATCATGTCAAACCTGGAGGAAAACCTTTGAGTCGCTCAAAGACTAAAAAGACATTTTTAAAGAAAAGAAGAGACAAGAAATCTTTCACCTGCATTCAGTGTGGAAAGAGTTATACATGCAAACAAAGTCTTGATGTTCACATGAGGATCCACACCGGAGAGAAGCTGTTCTCATGTGATCATTGTGGAAAGAGTTTCACACAATCAACAAACCTTAAAAGTCACATGAGGACCCATACCGGAGAGAAGCCGTTCACATGTGATCAGTGTGGCAAAACATTTAATGGGGCATCAGACCTGAAGAGACACCTGACAGTTCATACGAAGGAGAAGCCACATTCATGTTCTGTGTGTGGAAAGAGTTTTTCACGGCTGTATACTTTACATGCACATGAGAAAATTCACACTGGTGTGAGAGAGTACATGTGCTTTGAGTGTGAGAAGACTTTTACTACATCTGAACGTTTAAAACTGCACCAGAGAATTCACACTGGAGAAAAACCTTACAAGTGTTCACACTGTGACAAGAGATTCAATCACTCATCATATCTGAAATCACATGAGATGATCCACACTGGAGAGATGCCGCATGCGTGTGATCAGTGTGGACAGAGTTTTGCTTTTATAAGTCAACTGAAGCGACACATGAGGATCCACACTGGAGAGAAGCCGTTCTCATGTGATCAATGCGGCAAAACATTTATCTGTGCATCACACCTGAAGTCACACCTGAGAGTTCATACGAAGGAGAAGCCGCATCCATGTTCTGTGTGTGGAAAGAGTTTTTCACAGCTGAGTAATTTACATAGACATGAGAAAATTCATACTGGTGTGAGACAGTACATGTGCTTTGAGTGTGGGAAGTCTTTTACTACAACAAACTGTTTAAAACAGCACCAGAGAATTCACACTGGAGAAAAACCTTACAAGTGTTCACACTGTGACAAGAGATTCAGTCGATCAACACATTTGAAAACACATGAGATGATCCACACTGGAGAGAAGCCGCACACGTGTGATCAGTGTGGAAAGAGTTTCTCTTTTAAAAGTCACCTGAAGCGACACAATCAAGAAATCACAGTAAGTAGTTTATTTTCATGTGCTGAGCAACAAAGTCTCTTCTGCCAAATCTCTCCTCTCCATGCTGGTGTCTGGTGAGCACAGGACATTTTGTTGATTAATTGGTATCTATTAACTCGTGTTCAATCAACAGGAATCTGTAATTTGTCAGTTCAGATCAGTGCGCTCTCTGACAGTAGGTGGCGCTCATGTAAAGCAGAAATAAAGCACTATACAGGGCTCTAGTCTGCAAGTAAATGGAAATTCATTATAATCCATTATAAAGCTTTGAAGAGCCAGGACACATTTTTAATATAACTCCGATAGTATTTGTATATAAGAAGAATCTCATACACACCTAGGATGAGTTGTGGGTGAGTAAATCATGGGCACTGACTTGGAAGCCAGGAGAAACATTGTGCCTTGAACGAACAAGTTCGTGAAGTTTTAAGTTATAAGGCTTTTAAGTCTACAAATCACCAATATTCACTGTTGTAATGCTAACTGTAACCATGGCATTGTGGCAGAAATAGACAAACATTAGACAAATATATATATACATTATTCATTTCAAGGTTTGTACATCATTTTGAGAGTAAAATTCAAGCACTTATCAAGAACTTTCTATTCCTTCACACTTTTTTCCGCTCTTCAATTTTTTAAAATATTATCCCGTTTTAAGGGATTTAATGTAGTAATGCTAACTGTAACCATGGTATTGTGGCAGAAATAGACAAATGTTTTTACATTATTCTTTTCAGGGTTTGTACATCCTTTTGAGAGTAAAATTCAAGCACTTATCAAGGACTTTAAAGTCATCCACACTTTTTTTTCCGAATTTTTTAAATATTATCCAGTTTTAATGTTATTTTTCAATGTGATGACCAAAACATGATTTGTTCATCTTTCAAAGATTGTCCCCATTTGTAAAACTAAATGCTTCAAAGTGTAGGAAAACTTATACTTGGCAAACCAACGTATTTATTTAACATTTTTAAATTAGCACTATAAGAGTAGACCGAAGATTTAAGACTACAGTTTAAAAATATTTATGTGTTATACTGAAGAGTAAAGAGAATGGAATATATTATATACACTCACCTAAAGGATTATTAGGAACACCATACTAATACTGTGTTTGACCCCCTTTCGCCTTCAGAACTGCCTTAATTCTACGTGGCATTGATTCAACAAGGTGCTGAAAGCATTCTTTAGAAATGTTGGCCCATATTGATAGGATAGTATCTTGCAGTTGATGGAGATTTGTGGGATGCACATCCAGGGCACGAAGCTCCTATTCCACCACATCCCAAAGATGCTCTATTGGGTTGAGATCTGGTGACTGTGGGGGCCATTTTAGTACAGTGAACTCATTGTCATGTTCAAGAAACCAATTTGAAATGATTCGAGTTTTGTGACATGGTGCATTATCCTGCTGGAAGTAGCCATCAGAGGATGGGTACATGGTGGGCATAAAGGGATGGACATGGTCAGAAACAATGCTCAGGTAGGCCGTGGCATTTAAACGATGCCCAATTGCACTAAGGGGCCTAAAGTGTGCCAAGAAAACATCCCCGACACCATTACACCACCACCACCAGCCTGCACAGTGGTAACAAGTACGGCTGCACGATATAAAAAAAAAAAAAAAAAAATTCCCAATGATATATATTGCGATATTGCGAGCCATCAATCCAGGCTAAAGTCAATAATTACCATTCCATGATATTAATAATTTCACTAATAAGCAAGCTTCATTACTAGTGACAAAAAGGCCACTTAATATTTTATTCCAATATTAGAACATATTTCTGTCAGAATTCGGTGAACGTTCTACGCAATCCAACGTGGCGGTGCTCTTAACGGATGTTTGTTGTTTATTAGGCTATAATTCCTCAAAATAAGTAAAAAATATATATTCTTCTCTCTCTCTCTCTCTCTCTCTCTCTCTCTCTCTCTCTCTCTCTCTCTCTCTCTCTCTCTCTGTGCTGATGCAGTGACGCGTTCATGTAAATGGCACCTAAAAGCTGTCACAAAGAACCAGCAAAAGTAATGATTATGAATATGTAAAATATTACAATGAGACATTTTAATTGTTTATTAATAAACAAGTGTTTTCTGTAAAGATGAAGTTGACAATACTGACTCGTGATCTTCGCAGTAGTGATCGCGCAGGAGAGAAATGCACTTTTCATACGGATTACATAGTTTTTTTTTGTTTTGAATGGTTCTGTTTAAAAGTAGAGATTTCTGTAGATAATTGATATATTTCTTCTTTTTTTTTTCTTTTTTTTTTTTAGGTGTGTGAGGCAAGTAGACTACCTTATACGCTGAGTTTCGGTTCATGGACGATAGGTTAAGCTCCAGTACAGGCGCTGGCGCCTCTGTGTCATGATTATGTCTGCTACAGTATATTTAATTCTTGTTTATTAAATCCAGGAAATTGGATAATGAAACACTGATTAGAATTAAAGGTATAGCGGAGGTTTTTTACTTCCGGGTGGATCACCTATACTATTGGTTCTCCTAATTGTCAATCATTCTGGTGAATCAATCAAACTTATTCAAAAAGTGGAGAGGGCGGGTCTTATCTAAAATTCGGAAAGATCCTCCACTATACCTTTAAGATACAATTTACACAAAACGAAATTCGCTTTAAAGAAAGGCTTTGTGCTTTCTGTTTGAGGTCTCTGTGAAACTTTTAAAGCAGTCTTTTAGTGCCGCTTTCATAACGGTCGCATCCGTAATTGAGAACTGTCACGTAAAATTGTTTATTCCTCATAAATGCTAACACGAAAAATAAAATACTTTTTTTTAAAAGACAACCATCCACAACTTTATAACACTCCATCAAAGTACCTCTTTTTGGTCAACATTCTCCTTTTTGTAGACGAAATAGTCCCAAATAGCTGAATTTGACTTTTTTTTTTTTTTTCGGCGGATCCTCTTCGTCGCCCATTTTTAGCTATAGGATTGCCAGTGAATGTTGGCTGTGAGTGATGAGCGCAGTGAGCTGCGGCACAGCGAACCAATCACTATGCAGTCACGCGGAACATGTATGTCACCCCAGCAAAAAGCCATACAACAAACTTGTGTTTACTGTGTGCTACCCTGGTGCTACCGTTCTCTTAATACACTATGGGTGCTACTACCCTTCACATCGCGGCGATGTTAAAACAGAATATCGTTCAGCCCTAGTAACAAGGCATGATGGATCCATGTTCTCATTCTGTTTACGCCAAATTCTGACTCTACCATCTGAATGTCTCAACAGAAATCGAGACTCATCAGACCAGGCAACATTTTTCCAGTCTTCAACTGTCCAATTTTGGTGAGCTCGTGCAAATTGTAGCCTCTTTTTCCTATTTGTAGTGGAGATGAGTGGTACCCGGTGGGGTCTTCTGCTGTTGTAGCCCATCCGCCTCAAGGTTGTGCGTGTTGTGGCTTCACAAATGCTTTGCTGCATACCTCGGTTGTATCAAGTGGTTATTTGAGTCAAAGTTGCTCTTCTATCAGCTTGAATCAGTCGGCCCATTCTCCTCTGACCTCTAGCATCAACAAGGCATTTTCGCCCACAGGACTGCCGCATACTGGATGATTTTCCCTTTTCACACCATTCTTTGTAAACCCTAGAAATGATTGTGCGTGAAAATCCCAGTAACTGAGCAGATTGTGAAATACTCAGACCGGCCCGTCTGGCACCAACAACCATGCCACGCTCAAAATTGCTTAAATTACCTTTCTTTCCCATTCTGACATTCAGTTTGGAGTTCAGGAGATTGTATTAACCAGGACAACACCCCTAAATGCATTGAAGCAACTGCCATGTGATTGGTTGATTAGATAATTTCATTAATAAGAAATTGAACAGGTGTTCCTAATAATCCTTTAGGTATATATATATATATATATATATATATATATATATATATATATATATATATTTATTTATTTATTTATATTAGGGCTGGGGGAATTAACGCATTAATCTTTGCGATTAATTTGAAGGCATTAAAAGAAAATAACGCAATTAACGCAGCACCTTTTTTTTGCCTCGTTTTAATGATTTCCTGTTGCATCTGCTATTAAAAAGGCCGAAATATGCCGCCCCGCCCCTCCGTGTTTGGCGATCAGGTTTCATTCTCGTGCAGCTTTCATGAGCGGGTCTTTTCCGCTCGGTATGTGCGTCGCGCTCTGTGCTCCGCGTGCGTTTGTGTGTGTGTTTGTGTCGTTAACGGCCCAGCAGCGGCGTGCTCTCCGTTCCGTGTGTGTGTGTGTGTGTGTCGGCGGCTCTGTCTTTAACGGCCCAAAGGCTTCAATCATGTACCAAACACTGGAAAAGTAAAGTCCACTCAAGTAACGTGAAATTAACGTAACTTCTGTTTGCTGAGCTGGTATAGTCATGCTTCGCAACAATGGTAAAATGACCTGCTGTGATCACATGCTCTGGTAATAATAGCTTTGTAGGACTATATTTTGTTTTGATAATTAGTAAAATAATAATAATAATAATAATAATCTGTTAAATTGATTATGTTGATTGATTATTGAAAAAGAATAATATATTGAAATATTGATGTTTAATATTTTAATATAGGCAGGGTCGGCCCGCAGCATAGGCGGAAAAGGCAAATGCTAGGGGCGCCACTCATCCATAGGGGCGCCAAAAGGAGTGAACGAGTGAATTTTTATTTTTTATTTTTTATTACATTTTTAAAAACAAGTTATTTTTTAGTAATACTATTTTAAAACTATTAGTTCGAAATACTACCAAATAAAGCAAAAAAAGTCCGGCACATCAATCTTCCCCCGCCCAGCAAGTGGCAAGTGCTTGAAGTGCGTCAGAAACAGAGCGCGCGCGCGATCAGTTGTTGGTAATTTGTTGTGTAGCGTGCGCGACGCCGCATCCAATGTAGACACTGCTTTTGTTTGAGGGCACTTAACACACTCAGGTTCTCCTGTAGAAACGAGCCTGGCAGCTCGCGCCAGGTCGGTCTAGACACGGTGAAAGTTTCCTGATTGTGACGCATGGCCGAATTTACATGACACGTTATAAATTAGCATTATAGTCTGTGATAGATACCGTGCCAAAAAGAAGAGAAGAGGATAAAAGGGGATAAAGACAGAGGTAAAGTGATGTAGTGAATGAACAGTTTATCTAATTGCATAGGAGTAAGATGGCAGTTATTTTTACCTTAAACTTAATGTTAGCAGTTGTTCTGAGTTCTCCAGAGGCCCCAGACTGTTACATTTTGTAACAGTCATGTTAGTTTTAAGACGCATTTTTTATCACTTTTTTAAATTAATGTTTTACTCTACAGTTGTGCAGTTTTGGGGGGGATATATGGCATTTTTAAAATGTATTTGCCAAAATTAATAATGATATTTATTTAGGCTACAAGTTTATTAAAAATAGCAAAGTTCATATTAAATCTGTATTGTAAAACGTACCAATGTAACCTCGGTTCTCTCTAGAAGAGGGAACGAGTATTGCGTAAGTTGCTTACGCATCGGGAAAGTCTTCTTTCTTCGAGATCTGAAGCCAAAAATTATCCTTAATTTTGTATTCATTGTCAACGCAGTGCGGCAGCCGGCAGACCTAGGCAGGCTGTATAAGCGTGCTCATTGGCTGCTCAGCGGCAACTGCTTAAGCCTATCAGTGAGTGCTCTGATACGCGGCCTCCAATGAGGGCGCTTCGCGCCCTCCACACCCTTCTAACCGTCAGAATGGGTGTGGCCAGCGTGTATATAACCAGCGCTCACAGGCTAAATATCTGGTTTTCGCAGTCTGAAGGCCTGTTCACACCGGGACGAATTTCGCGCGCGATATTCGCCGACGTTTAACGCCTCGTGACTAAACAAAGGGCGCCAATGTGAGTGTGCACACCGACGCGAAAAACGCCACGCGTAAAAGCGTCATTTTTAAAAAAACGCCTCGGGTTCGTTTTTTTGGTTTGACGCGCCGCGTCAAAAACTATCCGACCAATGAGATTGGCGCTTTTGCTCACGTGTCTGGAGCTTCTGAAGTTACAGTAAAACACAACTTGGGGGCGCTCAAACACAAAACGGTCTTGCCGAGCACACATACAGGCGAAGAAGATAGCGTCTACACTGCTGGGAAGAAATAAGACGAGGAAGATGCAAGGCAAGATGAATAGAGCTGCTGGCCTCGTTGGTGTCATAACATAAAGAACTATGACAAACGCGACTACAAAAATCTTGATAAAAGAGAACTGTTATGGAGTGGTATTGCAGAGCAAATGGGCCTTGATGGTGAGTTTCATTTTACTTAATTGTCTTTCATGTACATAGGCTTGTAACTTTTTCCCACGAACGTTTGACAATCGCGCCATCTAATGTCAGGGAATGAATTTGCATGTTCACTCGGCTCATCGTCAGCGAAAATCGCTTGGGTGTGAACACAAAAAACGCGTTGAAAAACGCTGGCGAATAACGCGCGCCGATATTCGTCCCGGTGTGTAAGGCCCTTAAAGCGCAAAAGCTCGTGGCGCGACACGGCAGGTTACGCAATACTCGTTCCCTCTTCTAGAGAGAACCGAGGTTACATTGGTAACCGAGTACGTTCTCTTACGAGAGGTTCTCTCGTATTGCATAAGTTGCTTACGCATCGGGAACCCTTTGTCAACGCCGTGTGCGCAGAGCATCCAGCCCATGAATCCCAGGGAGACCGGGGAAAACATACTGCTGGAATATGTGGCCGGTCGGAGAGACGGGCCAGCACAGCACAAAGCACTTCACTCAGTCTATAAGATAGAGCGGCGCGGTCGGTCTATAAGCATATAGTAGTGCAAAACAGTAGGGCCGGCAGAGCGAGGCCACACAGTACATAAGCACTCATTAGGGTAAGAAAAGAGCGACATAGTCAGTCTTTCATGAAGAGAATAAACCCCCGCGCTACATAGTGGAATACGGGCGGCCAGCAGCGCGGGCCAGCACCGGTAAAACAGCGCGTAGAGGGGAATGAGAAACAGAGCGGCCCAGCCGGTCTGAGTATAAAAACACTTCACCCTAAGTATATACCAGAAGTATCGTTAGCATGTGAACGTAGTCTGCACATGAGAGACTGGGCAGAGCATACATGTCACTTATACTGACAATAATTTTGCCTGTAAGGCGGGAACTTCCAGGTTATAAAACCTCACGAATGTTGATGGGGAGGCCCAGCCCGCTGCCATACAAATATCGTGGATAGAAATTCCACTGGACCAGGCCCACGACGAGGCCATGCCTCTAGTAGAGTGGGCTCTGATACCCAGAGGGCACTGCAGGTGTTTGGAGGCATAAGCTGCTGCAATCGCGTCCACTATCCACCTGGACAGGCTCTGTTTCGAGGCGGCGAGACCCTTGGTGCGTCCGCCGAAGGAAACAAAGAGCTGCTCTGAACGCCTGAAAGCGGCGGAGCGCGTGATGTAAACTCTCAGCGCCCTAACAGGGCATAGGAGGTTATCACTGTCCCCATTGTCGGATGCTGGCAGAGCCGAAAGGGAAATGACTTGTGCCCTAAAAGGGGTTCCAATCGCTTTGGGGATGTAACCGTGTCTCGGTCTGAGAATGACTTTAGAGTCGTTCGGTCCGAACTCAAGACATGCAGGGCTAACAGATAGCGCGTGCAAATCCCCCACACGTTTAACTGAAGACAGAGCTATCAGAAAAACGGTTTTAAGCGACAGGTACTTTAAATCCACGGATTCGAGCGGTTCAAAGGGAAAAGCCTTCAGGGCCCCCAGGACCAAGGACAGATCCCAAAAAAGGAACCGAGGGGGGCCGCGGGGGGTTCATCCGTCTAGCTCCTCTGAGGAAGCAGATAATGAGCTCATTCCTTCCTATTGCCCGGCCGCGTGTCGTCTCCACGAACGCTGCAATAGCCGCCACATATACTTTGAGCGTGGAAGGGGACCTGCCCTTTTCCAACAGCTCTTGTAGGAAGGAGAGCACCCGCGGGACCCCGCATGCTCGTGGATCCAAGCTTTTAGTAGCACACCATTTGGAAAACACTGACCATTTAGACGCGTAGAGCCGTCTCGTAGAGGGGGCTCTAGACTGTGTGATCGTGTTCACGACCCCTTCTGACAGGTCAACGGGTATCCGTTGATCACCCATGCACGCAGAGACCAACGCTCTGGATGGGGATGCCAGATCGATCCACCGGCTTGGGAGAGGAGATCCTTTCTCACCGGGATTGGCCATGGGGATGAGTGCGACAGCCTCACTAGCTCTGGGTACCAAGTTTGGTTCTCCCAGCACGGGGCTATCAGAAGCACTGAGTGGTGCGTTTCTCTGATCCTCGAAATGACCTGTGGCAACAGGGAGATCGGAGGAAAAGCATACAGCGGGAGGCTGGGCCATGTCTGGGACAGCGCGTCCTCGCTTTTCGAGTAATATTTCGGGCAGTGAGCGTTGTCTTTCGACGCAAAGAGGTCGATCTCCGCTCTGCCGAATAGGCGCCAGAGAAACTGGACTGTCTGGGAGTGCAGGGACCATTCTCCCGGGGGAATGTTGTCCCTGGACAGTCTGTCTGGACCGACATTCAGGTGGCCCGGCACATGCACGGCTCTCAGCGAGCGCAGCGAGCGGTAAGCCCACACGAAAAGGCGTTCTGTCAGCTTGCACAGATTCCTGGATCTGACACCGCCCTGTCGATTCACATAGGATACCACGGACATGTTGTCCGAGTGGACTAGCACATGGTGATCCTGTATGAATGGGAGGAAGCGCTTGAGCGCGTTCTCGGCCACTATCATCTCCAAACAGTTTATGTGGAGGCATTTTTCCTGGTCTGACCACAGGCCAAAAACCGGTTTGCCCTCGAAAAGAGCGCCCCAACCTGAGGTGGAAGCGTCCGTCGAGATAGCTTGCGGTGTGAGATAGCTCCCATTGTCACTCCCCGCTAGTACCAGTCGGCCGCTAACCAGGGCTTCAGTGCTGAAACGCAGCTCTGAGTCACTCTGATTCGGATGCCGCCGGAAGCCCATGCTCTGTGAGGCACTCGGGCATTCAGCCAGCGTTGTAGCGGGCGCATTCGTAAGAGACCCAGCTGAAGCACTGCTGCAGCTGAGGCCATACAACCCAGCAACCTCTGAAATGTTTTGAGAGGTGCGGTGCTGCCCGGCCGGAAGGATGCGGCCAGGTGTCGAATGCAACGCGCGCGCTGTGTCGACAGGCGGGCCGTCATCGCTACAGTGTCCAGATCCAAACCCAGAAAAGAGGTTGATTGACTGGGCACTAGCGAGCTCTTGGTCCAGTTGACCGTAAGCCCCAGGCCTTCTAGGTGGCTGAGAAGCACTGTTCTGTGGCGGATGAGTTCGGCCTCTTACTGTGCTAAAATCAGCCAGTCGTCCAGATAGTTTAAAATTCGCACTCCCTGCCCTCTCAGGGGAGCGAGAGCCGTGTCCATGCACTTCGTGAATGTACGGGGTGCTAAAGACAGGTAATAAAAGTGTCAGAATCTGAGAGCTGAGATTTTTTTTATATCATAAGTAACCTGCTCTGTCTAGTCTTTCCGATTTTTGTGCGTGAGAAAATGGATGTGTGGCTTGAGAGCGTGTGAAAAGTGTCAATTGCGTGTGTCTCACGGTTAGGGCTGCAACAACTAATCGATAAAATTGATAATCGATTATGAAAATCGTTGTCAACGAATGTCATTGTCGATTAGTTGGTCTGCTCACGTCACGGGGAGCGTTACTGATGACGTCACTTTCATGACAACACAGTCACACGTGAAATGGCAGAGTAATCGGAGAAATGACAGATCAATTTTTTAGTCACTGTAGTCAGTGGTTTTCAGCGAATACTTGTGCACTAATGCATAATTTTTCTTTTCCTTTTAATCAAGCCTGTTAGCTTGCTGCGTAAGTTAACGTTACTGCCATTCCGCTCTCTGTTTTTATAGCATTTATCTAACGTTACTATGTAAATAAGGGATAATGTAGAGCTTCGCGTCGGGGTCCCGATCAGCCTGTCGGGGTTGTATTCCCTATTTCAACCGCCTCGCTCTACATCCCGCTTATTACATGGCTACCCACCAAATAAATCAATAATTTGACACAAAATATTGATTTAAAAAGGAGTTTATTGATTTAAAAATTATTGTATTGCTTCCGCTAAAGAAAATGGTCCGTTCCGTCTCTACGGTTAGAATCCTTCGTCCACAGCAACGCTCTGTTTTTCATGGCAACGGTGTGTTATAACGTTATGTCGCAGCGGTCTGTTGAAGAAATAACAGACCGCATTCTACATTGGAATTCAAAATCTGCTGCTTAATATCTTATTACAAACATGTTTGTGTCCTAATTTCAAAATGTGAAGTTTATATGAGCAGCACAACTCAATATTTTGTTTAGTTTATTTATATTTTGGATATTTAAATAAGTTTTACTGTTTAAAAACTGGACAAACTTTTGTGTTTTAAGGTTTAAAATGTAAAAATTAAAGATTATATTAGTAAAACTCAATGTGTGGCTTTTGCACTTTTTAAAGTACACTTTTACACATACATATCCTGATTTAGGGTTTTATTTAGTTCTAATAAGCAAAAAATCTAATTGAATTGTTAAAAAAAAACTTTTGATCCGATTAATCGATTAATCGAAAAAAATAATCGTCCGATTAATCGATTATCTAAATAATCGTTAGTTGCAGCCCTACTCACGGTGAATGCGTGAGAGTTGGTAGCTCTGCCGGATATTCCAAGACGTGCTAAGACCGCCATACCGATGTATTTAATTACGGAATGAACGTTATGCTGCGCGACACTGTTTCAGACGGACCCTTTACAATGTTGCACTTCTAAGCAGCAACTGCGAGGCGTGGTGAGGGTAAACAGCAGTGCTCTGGTGTTACGTTACGGGGAAGATGGATGACCTCACCTTTAACCATTTTATGCAATTGCTGTCGGGCTAAAATTGTCACCAAAAGCGGCAACACGAGCAGTTTGCTCCAGCACCTATGAACCGGTATACCGCCCAGCACTAGGTTACACACACCCTGACGAAGGCATGTAAAGCCGTAAAGCGTAGGTGGATCTGTCACCAATTTTAATGCTTAAGCCATGAATGAAATGAAGGCTTTTTAACTCTTTTCTACTTACTTCGAGTGCCTTGGAGTTCTTTAGTTCTCAGATTTTATGTATCCCAACCAAAGAGCACCGAGATTTGACACCCTAAAGCAGCACTTCTTTTGCATTCTTTGCTCTGATGAAGATCTGTAGTTTTACTTCTGTTTATGCTTATAACTCTTTCTTATCATTATTTATATTTGGGAGAATGTACATTATTATATTCTGTTGTCCATAAGCAAAAAACAAAACAAAACAACAAAATCACTCAGTAACTTATATTTTTTTAGATTTTGGCAGATCAGCGCCATCATCAGTGAAGCTCCTCCCACAGCAGTCACATCATCAGTGAAGCTCCTCCCACTGTAATTCATCATCAGTGAAGCTCCTCCCACTGCAATTCATCATCAGTGAAGCTCCTCCCACTGCAATTCTCCATTAAATGCTGTAAATTCCCATCAGCTACAAGGGAAGACGAGCATCAGACTGAGTTTATTAAAGAGGACAGTGAGAAGATGAGTGATCCAGAACCCTGCAGAATGAAACACACTGAAGATCCTGAAGAACAAAGAGGTTGGTGTTTATTCTTCATTCATTCATGATGCTGAAGAACATTCATGTTAGAAACATTCAAGCACTTCATCACATTTAGATACACAGTTAAACTATGAAATGGCTGCAAAGGTTTCTGTTTTTTTTATTCAAATGGTCAGTAAAAGGTTTCATATTGATTGTTAACATCAGGTGAAACTCCATTTAAATATTTTAATAATAATTTTAAATATTTTAAATATTTATTTTATATATGGTTTACAATTTGTAACAATTTTACCAGAATTTGACCTGAATTTTGTGCGTATTTTTTACAAACATGTATTACAAATAATAATAATCATTCCAAAATGTACAAATTTACAATCTACTCCGCTTTACTGCAAACATTTGTGTTCTTTCTCGCAGTGAAATTCACTTGATCTTGTGTTTCGTGTCACAATTTCACATGTGTGTGAAGTCAATGGAAGGAGAAGTTTAGTGTGAAACGGCCCTTAATAATTTTAGTAGTTTTTAACATAACTACCGTAAATCCTCTAATATTGGCCTGTATTCCATTAGCGGCCGGGTCTCTAACATTGGCCGGGCTCGCTGTCGGCGGAGGTAAATAAAGGCCGGTCTTTAATAGTGGCTGGGGCTATTATTAGAACCAACGTTTTTCTGGGCAGGCCACAACATTATGCTTGTGTCACGGAGTGACGAACAAAGGGGAACTATTGTTTCCGGACATGTTCCCGGGGGGGAGCAGGTTTAGTGGAACACTGGGACGGTTCCGGGTTTCCCCCGTGTAATGCGTCCGGGCGTGGCGATTAGATGATGAAAGGAGCATCAGCTGTGGGACAGGAGGAAGAGTTACAGCGATTGGGACACGTATCGACCGTGTGGATTATAAAAAGGGCATTCTGGCGTGAAGTGGGTGTGAATGGAGCGGGAAGGATTATTGCAGCGTAGAAGTGAGATTGTATCTTCAGCGTCTCGGGACTTGTAAAGACGGATCCATGAAGAGAAAGTGAAAGGGGTCGAAGAGTGGCTGAGCATCCACGTTGTCTATACAACAGATAAGTGTCTTTTGATATCCTTCTGTGAAGACTTTCCATCTTCAAGATGCATGTGAATGTGCCAATCAGCGGGCAGTGGCTCTAAGATTCGACGAGGTATTGACCGAAATCCTTGTTGTAGTATATTCTTTACAGACGGCCAGATCTATAAAAGGGAGAGAACGCCGGCTGGGATCGCGAGTGGGAGCCTTATTCACGAGTTGATGTGGACCGTAGTGCCTAGTTTGAAGTGGACACGTGTGATTCTTGATGTGATTTATTGCTTGTACGAGTGTGGGTGTACAAATCTGCTCCCCCCGTCGGCCCAGTGGGCAGGTTGACCATCGCTGTCTATCCTGAAGAAAAGTCATTGCCGCTGTTTGAAAGTATCCTACCACAGCTGTTCCATCGTTTGCCGCTGCCTGCTTTAAAGAGAAGCCGCGGTGAGTAGAGCTTTACCACTGTCTGTTCTAATCATCTACTGTCTGCTCTGAAGATAAGTTGCCGTTTGGAGGTCTTTCAACATAGCTGTCCCATCGTCTGCCGCTACCTGTTCTAAAGTGAAGCCGCTCTGTTCCATCGTCTGCCGCAGCCTGAGCTAGAGAGAAGCCGCTGTGAGTAGAGCTTTTACCACTGTTTGTTCTATTCTTCACTGTCTGCTCTGGATATAGGTCGCTGCTTGAAAGTTTCCTATCACAGCTGTTCCACCATTTGCCGCTGCCTGCTTTAAAGAAGTCACTGAGCTAAGTCGCTGCTTGGAGTCCCCTCCACTACAGTTGGCCCATCGTCTGTCCTAAAGGGAAGTCACTGTGAGTAGATCTCTTACCATTGCCTGTTCCATTATCCACTGTCTGCTCTGGAGATAAGCCGCTGCTTGGAGTCTCTTACCACAGCTGTTCCATCGTCTGCCGCTGCCTGCTCTAAAGAGAAGTCGCTGTTCGTAGTTCTCTTACCACTGCCTGTTCCATTATCCACTGTCTGCTCTGGAGACAAGTTGCTGCTTGGAAGTCTTGCACTACAGTTGGCCCATCGTTTGCCGCTGTCTGTCCTAGAGGGAAGTCACTGTGAGTAGAGCTTTTACCATTGCCTGTTCTATTCTCCACTGTCTGCTCTGAAGATAAGTTGCCGTTTGGAGGTCTTTCAACATAGCTGTCCCATCGTCTGCCGCTACCTGTTCTAAAGTGAAGCCGCTCTGTTCCATCGTCTGCCGCAGCCTGAGCTAGAGAGAAGCCGCTGTGAGTAGAGCTTTTACCACTGCTTGTTCTATTCTTCACTGTCTGCTCTGGATATAGGTCGCTGCTTGAAAGTTTCCTATCACAGCTGTTCCACCATTTGCCGCTGCCTGCTTTAAAGAAGTCACTGAGCTAAGTCGCTGCTTGGAGTCCCCTCCACTACCGTTGGCCCATCGTCTGCCACTGTCTGTCCTAAAGGGAAGTCACTGTGAGTAGATCTCTTACCATTGCCTGTTCCATTATCCACTGTCTGCTCTGGAGATAAGCCGCTGCTTGGAGTCTCTTACCACAGCTGTTCCATCGTCTGCCGCTGCCTGCTCTAAAGAGAAGTCGCTGTTCGTAGTTCTCTTACCACTGCCTGTTCCATTATCCACTGTCTGCTCTGGAGACAAGTTGCTGCTTGGAAGTCTTGCACTACAGTTGGCCCATCGTTTGCCGCTGTCTGTCCTAGAGGGAAGTCACTGTGAGTAGAGCTTTTACCATTGCCTGTTCTATTCTCCACTGTCTGCTCTGAAGATAAGTTGCCGTTTGGAGGTCTTTCAACATAGCTGTCCCATCGTCTGCCGCTACCTGTTCTAAAGTGAAGCCGCTCTGTTCCATCGTCTGCCGCAGCCTGAGCTAGAGAGAAGCCGCTGTGAGTAGAGCTTTTACCACTGCTTGTTCTATTCTTCACTGTCTGCTCTGGATATAGGTCGCTGCTTGAAAGTTTCCTATCACAGCTGTTCCACCATTCGCCGCTGCCTGCTTTAAGGAAGTCACTGAGCTAAGTCGCGGCTTGGAGTCCCCTCCACTACAGTTGGCCCATCGTCTGCCGCTGTCTGTCCTAAAGAGAAGTCACTGTGAGTAGATCTCTTACCATTGCCTGTTCCATTATCCACTGTCTGCTCTGGAGATAAGCCGCTGCTTGGAGTCTCTTACCACAGCTGTTCCATCGTCTGCCGCTGCCTGCTCTAAAGAGAAGTCGCTGTTCGTAGTTCTCTTACCACTGCCTGTTCCATTGTCCACTGTCTGCTCTGGAGACAAGTCGCTGCTTGGAAGTCTTTCACTACAGTTGGCCCATCGTTTGCCGCTGTCTGTCCTAGAGGGAAGTCACTAGAAGTCGCTAAAGAAGTAACTGAGATAAGTCGCTGCGTGGAGTCCCCTCCACTACAGTTGGCCCATCGTCTGCCGCTGTCCGTCCTAAAGAGAAGTCACTGTGAGTAGATCTCTTACCATTGCCTGTTCCATTATCCACTGTCTGCTCTGGAGATAAGCCGCTGCTTGGAGTCTCTTACCACAGCTGTTCCATCGTCTGCTGCTGCCTGCTCTAAAGAGAAGTCGCTGTGAGTAGAACTCTTACCGCCGCCGTTCCATCATCTGCTGTCTGCCGGGGAGATAAGCCGCTGCTTGGAGACTCTTACCATAGCTGTTCCATCGTCTGCGGCTGCCTGCTTCAAAGCGAAGTCGCTTGTCGCCTAGAGGACCACCCAATTGTCTTGTTGGAAGAGGAACGATCGAGTCGACTGGCCATCTCCGCGGCTGGATAGAGGAGAACGGAGTTGGATCCCTTCCACTGAGTTTTAGAGATTAGGATATTTATTTAATAAAGACTGAACTTTTATTACTTACCTTGTGGTCCGTCTTTGTCTCTGGGTAACTCCTCAAGGTGGTATATCTAAACCGGGGCTTTTCTCGGCCCGTGACACTTGTGATAATGTCATGTAACATGCAAATACCACAGGGGGCAATGTTTGCTAACGAATCCAAGCCATGGCTACGGTAGCCTGGTCATGTCAATCACTTCGCTCTTGACTCACATGTGAGACTTCAGTCACCGGTAGGCTAACCTTGTTTACCATGGCAGCTGAGGAGCCAAAGAGGATTTTTGGCGAAAATCTATTTTTTAACCCCCTGGGGTCGACAATCGCGCCAGCGCGATAGGCTTGCTTTTTTCAAAAAGATTCAAAATACTCTGTTGACTTTGATCTTAATCACGGAGAGCGTGCGCTATTCAAACACAAATAATCTGAGGTGATCCGCAAACCTGTGAACGCCCACAATCAGCTGGATAACACACATCGCGAGTTCACTTTCAGACTCATGTACTTTACAACGCTATGAGGAATAATACTATCTTAATAATAATCCTGGAAAATTTACGTCAGAAGTGCTGGAAGTTTCATTTCGAGGATCAACGGATCTAGCTGAGGAATAGGTCAGTTCTAACTTACTTGCTTTGTTCTAGTCGCAATAGTACACTTTAGTTTTTACAAAGAAAGATTACACTGGAAAAATGTTACAATTTTAATTGATGTTGTAATTGTATAACCTTTTTAATAAAGTAGCACAAAAAAATATAATTTAGCCTGAATTACCGGTATTTGTTGTTAATGGTCTGTATGCATACCATAATGTTATATGGTAACTGTACGTTTTCAATAAATGAACCTAGTATTGTATAGGTTCAAATAGACACAAAATCTCGTTTTTATTTATTTATTTATTTATTTATTTATTTGATATGGACATAACAACTGCATTGGACAAACCAGATACATTGTTTTTAGTGTTATAGCAAAACTGCTAATTTGCAACACTTGTCCATAGGAGGCTACACATTTCACAAAACACAACAAAATACAGTATATAAAACACAATGCAAAACAGTACAATATTTAAGAGGGTAAACAATACACATCATCAAAATATATTTCAATAAGCATTACCATGTGTGCAGCTTTGACTTGACTTCAGCCATTGTTTCAGACTTCTGTTAAAGCTGATCATGTCTGTCTGCAATTTTAAGTTAGTGGGCAGAGAGTTCCATAGTCTCGATCCATTAAAAGAGAAACTAGACTGACCAAAAGATTTTGTAAATCTTGGAAGAACACAGTCCCCACTGACTGAGGCTCTGGTGGAAGGTCTAAGTGAGCCCTGACGGCTAATAATGAGAGCAGAAAACAGCGGCGACACATGACTGTTCAAACATTTAAAAACCAATTTCAGAGTACTAAAATGTATAAAGTTTTCAAAAGTAAAAAGATTATGTCTATGAATGATATCACAGTGATGTGATCTCATAGGTTTTCTGGCAAATACCTTGACTGCCTGTTTGTACACTGAAACAGCCGGCTTGAGTGTGGACGGAGAGGTTTGTGACCAGGATGTGACGCAGTAAGACAGATGTGAGAAAATCATTGCATGCATGTATAACAGGGCGGCCTGCTGAGACAGATCCCCCCTGATAAAACGTAAACAATTCAAGTTGGATTTGACCTTTTTACAAACATTTTTGACTTGACTTTGAAATTTAAGGTTGTTGTCAAGAATAATTCCCAGATATCTGGTCTCTTTTACTTCTTGAATAATTTCATTGTTTATGCTTACTTCAAAGGTGCTGTCAGAAGGTCTTGTTTTAATTGAAAAACAGACAGCAACAGTTTTCTTCATGTTTAAGGTTAGGTGAGATGACTCAAACCATTTAGAGATGTCTACTAGGGCAAGTGTCAACTGCTGCGCGGCCATAGCTGGGGTTTTAGCAGATAGATGGATGACTGTATCATCTGCATACAGCTGGCAGTTGGCACCTTGGCAGCTATCTGGGAAGTCATTGATGTACATTGTGAACAACAATGGCCCCAGTACTGATCCTTGAGGAACCCCCATGTTGTTAGGGCAGAGATCTGACATCACCCCATTAACCTTAACACACTGTTGCCTTCCCTCTAAATATGAATGTAACCATGTAAGAGAACTAGGTGACAATTTGAAGAGCTGGAGTTTGTTAATTAGCACGCTGTGATCCACAGTATCAAAGGCCTTTTTTAGGTCTAGAAATACAGCACCAACTACTTGCCCTTTGTCTAGAGGCCCTTTGATCTTCTCTAGCAAGTAACAATTAGCTGTTTCGGTGCTGTATTTGCGCCTAAAACCAAACTGTTGAGGATGCAGCAGCTGGTTTGACTCAAGATGTTCAATGAGTTGTTCTGCAATTACCTTCTCCAGGATTTTAGACACAACCGGTAGAATTGCAATAGGCCTGTAATTGTTGGGTGTGTCCTTTTTCCCTGACTTGTGGATTGGTGTTATTACAGCGGGCTTCCAGCACTGTGGAAATGTACTTGACCGAATTGAAAGATTAACTAAATATGTAATTGGTTGTAGCAGACTGTCCTGATGTTTTTTAATCAAGATCATACTTAAGTTATGGATGTCTTTTGCTGCGGAGTTGTTTATGTTTGTAATTATCTTTTTAACTTTATCAGAAGAGACTTCTTGGATTTTAAAAAGGCCTGTGTTAGCTAAATTAACATCTTCAACACATGTCACCTTGTTTTTAAATTTGTTTGCTAGTTCATGTACAGAGTCTATAAAAAAATTATTAAAAACATTTGCCATTGACTCATTGTTATTAACAAGAGTGCCATCCACTTTGATGGAATCTATCATAGTGTGCTTTTTCTTTGCAGGGTTGGTTAAGTAGTTTATGTGTTGCCACAATTTATAACTACTTCCATTAGCCTCTTCTATCTTTTTAGTAAAAAAGTTGGTTTTGGCTTTACGCAGATTGCTTATGACTTGATTTCTAAGTGTAGTATAAATTAGATGATCTGTGCCGTTTCTAGTTTTCATAGACTTTTTACGTGCAGTGTCACGTTTTTTCATAATGTGCCAAATATCTCCATTAAACCATGGGAGGGAATGTTTTTTTGGTTTACTTGTCCATGTTTTAGTAAACTTTTTTATCGTATTACTCAGTGTAGTGACAAAGATATTAGCACTTTGGTTCACATTGGACTCTTGCGTAACATTATCCCAGTTTATTTGGTTCAGTTCTTCTTCAAAGTTATTTTGTTTTGCTTTTGGAATTCCTATTTTCTGTATTTTTGTTTCTTGGTTATAATAAGTCAATCGTTTTTTACCCAGTTTCCTAACAATTAAGGTCATATTATGATCCGAGAGCCCAGTAATGAGGTTATAGATTTTTGTTATTCTTTCAGGCCTATTTGTAAGAATCAAATCAATCAGCGTGTTACTACTTCTAGTGACTCTGGTAGGTTTGTCTATGAGCTGTTTATATTTAAATTTATCTACTAGAACTTTTAATTTAATTTGACTACTTTTTTCCAGCCAGTTTATATTAAAGTCGCCCAGTATTATGCTTTCAGAGCAATCCATATTTGAAAGAAGACTCTTAAATTCATTATAAAAGTTCACACTGTGTGAAGGTGGATTATAAAGAACACATAAGTTAAATTTCATGGTTGTAGACAGAGTAATTCGTAATGCAAGGCCCTCCAATTTTACATTAATTGCAACCTCTTCACATTGAAATTGATCTCTAATGTATATTAACACCCCCCCACCCCTTCCTTGTTCCCGATCTCTTCTAAAGCACTTGTAGCCTAGTATATTAATTAGATTTGTTGAAATACATTGATTTAGCCAACTTTCAGAAACGCACAAGAAGTCCAAATTCGAGTCAGTTAATAGGTTATGTATTTGGTCTATTTTTGGTAAAATACTTCTAACGTTGAGGTGTCCCCCTAGTATTCCTTTGGGTTTCGTTTGCGGATTCCATATGACTTGCGCATGATTTACAGTCTGGAAAAACTTGAGCTGTCTCTGCTTCACTGTCGCGCAATCTGAAGGTTTGACCCTTGCGGGACACCGTCTTTGTGTACTTTCCGCATCTGTCATAGCAGCATCGCAGGATGTTTGATTCTCAAGAATATGATCGTTGGATGGGTTAAAACTCACCGGTGTAGCGAGACAAACGGTGTCAGATGTTCCCCTCAGCTCCGTTGCACCAGGAGACATTAGATGGTATGGGCCGACATCCGTTTCTTCGCTCGAAGTTTGGACAACTAGCTGCCGCCTCACCGCGGAGGCAGTAGCCCCAGCTGTTTCTGCAAAACCGCAAATGGACTTGCTAGGTTTCGCCCAGCTGGATCTTGTAACAGCAACATGCGAAACCCGTTTACTCGCTATAGCGGCCTCTGGTGTACACGATAAACTCCAGTGAGACAGCGCTCCACGGCAATCCTGGGATGCGTCCTCGTCCAAGTAACCAATTGACGGGGGCATCCCGCGCGGTGGAGAGGGCAGTGCGGCGCAGCTGGTAAACTCGCCGCTACTCCTTGATGGATCCGTTGAACCGGTGACCACATCCACGTCGATCACTGGTCCCGCCGCGCTCGCCGGAGAAATGGAAGAAGCGAGGTGAGTGTTTAACTCAGACGTGTGACGTAGAGTAAAAGTACGTACCTGTAAGTTTCCTGCGGTACTCTTGCTGTGGTTTGATGCGATGAAATGGGGGCTATCTGACGTTGGACCAGTTGTCGGACCGGGGCATTGGTGGATGTCCCCGGACAGCAGAAGGCAGATGGTAATTATTAGCGCGAGGCTCTGCTGCGGTTTTAGTAACGTTACCGATTTGGTGTGCTTTCTTACTTTGCTGTACAAATGTGGGTGAATGAAAGTAGCAGCCAGGACGTATCTTCCAAGTCCAAAATGTTTGGTGGCTTTGATTGTTACAGTATCCACTGATGTAGGCTTAACGTTATTAGAACTATAAAAGTCATTCAAAATTTGACCAGTATCTGTATAGAAAAAATTATTTGTGAGGAGTGCATAAGCAAAGAGCGCTGCTGCTATACCTGCCACACCCGGCGCCGCCATTGCGTCCTACAACGAACAATCATCACACCTGTTCTCTTATTCTTTCTACTGGTAGTCCGTTTTGCTCAAATAGAAATAAAGGCCTGTCTCTAATTCTGGCCTCCTTCCAATAAATGCCTGGGCCGCGATGCGCTTGAGTAAAATAAAGGCCCCTGCCTATATTAGAGGATTTACGGTATATATCAATCTAAAAGTTGCTGTCAAAATATGGCAGTATTGTGTATTTTAATGTTCATTTCATGTTAGATAATTGTCATTGATCAAATATATTTAATAGTTCTCACGACAGAAACATGGGATTTGTGCCTATATAATGTTTACAAAATAATAACTGGAAGATCAGTGGAAAGTTTCAGGGACGTTTAATTAATTTATAAAAAGACAGATTATTGTAAAAATTTTAAAGCAGTTGTCTGTTACATCTGAAATAATTTTCTTTAATATCTCCATTCACTCCATATTTCTCTCTTTTAATTATTTTGATTATTTAGTAAATTTGAAAATGAGTTTTTCTTTGATTTCAGACCCGTTGGAAGAGAGCGAGGAGAGTGAAGAACTGAGTGAAGTGGAGGAGGAGAGTGAAGAACTGAGTGAAGTGAAGGAGGAGAGTGAAGAACTGAGTGAAGTGAAGAAGGAGAGTGAAGAACTGAGTGAAGTGGAGGAGGAACATCATGTCAAACCTGGAGAAAAATATCTGAGTCGATCAAAGACTAAAAAAACATTTTTAAAGAAAAGAAGAGCCAAGAAATCTACAACCTGCACTCAGTGTGGAAAGAGTTTCACACGCAAACAAAGTCTTGAGCGTCACATGAGAGTTCACACTGAAGAAAAGCGGTTCACATGCAATCAATGTGGGAATAGTTTTAGCCGATCAACACACCTTAATCGTCACATGATGATCCACACTGGAGAGAAGCCGTTCACATGTGATCAGTGTGGGAAAAGTTTCAGCCGATCAACACACCTTAATGCTCACATGATGATCCACACTGGAGAGAAGCCGTTCACATGTGATCAGTGTGGGAATAGGTTCAGTCAATCAAAACACCTTGATCGTCACATGATGATCCACACTGGAGAGAAGCCGTTCACATGCAATCAGTGTGGGAATAGGTTCAGTCAATCTGCAAACCTTAAAGAACACATGAGGATCCACACTGGAGAGAAGCCGTTCACATGTGATCAGTGTGGGAAAACATTTCTTAGGACATCATACCTGAAGACACACCTGAGAGTTCATACGAAGGAGAAGCCGCATTCATGTTCTGTGTGTGGAAAGAGTTTTTCACAGCTGAATAGTTTACATAAACATCAGAAAATTCACACTGGTGTGAGAGAGTACATGTGCTTTGAGTGTGAGAAGACTTTTACTACAGCGGACAGTTTAAAACAGCACCAGAGAATTCACACTGGAGAAAAACCTTACAAGTGTTCACACTGTGACGAGAGATTCAGGCACTCATCATCTCTGAAATCACATGAGAGGATCCACACTGGAGAAAAACCTTACAAGTGTTCACACTGTGAGAAGAGATTCAGTCACTCATCATCTCTGAAAGCACATGAGAGGATCCACATCAGAGAGAAGCCACACACGTGTGATCAGTGTGGAAAGAGTTTCTCTTTTAAAACTCAACTGAAGCGACACATGAAGATCCATGCAGTGGAGAAACCACATCAACACAGTCTGAGATCACAGTAAGTAGTTCATCTTCATGTGCTGAGAATCAAAAGCTGCTTTTCCACCTTCAGAAAAGGTTCCAGTTGTGTTTCCACGTGAGCTGGTACGACACGGCACAATTACAAACTGTTCTCGGCCCTGAACTCTCAGCACACTTGGCTAACCGTGCTGAACCGTGATGGTAGTGTGTGTACTTGTGGTGGAAATTGTAATTCTTTCCAGAGAATCGTTCATTTTCAGTTCGTTCACCAAAAATGATTCGTTCATTGATTCGTTCAGCGACAATTTCTTCATATTACATAAATACGCCAGAAGGGGGAGAAAAATAGTGTCTTATGTGTTATGTGTCTTAAGTCAACAAAAATATTGTTTTATATAATTTTTTTAAATTTATAAAATATAATTTTATAAAAAATTTGGCTTTATTAAAATGTGTGTCTAATTTACTCATTAAAATAATAAAATAAGTTGAAATAAGTGGTTCAGATGACCAAAGCACAAGGTTTTCTTCTATAATTAATATTTAGCTACTCGTCCACAGAGCTACTCGGTTCACTGAGCTGCACATGCGCTGCTAATAGTGGAGGGAGGGATTTCAGTGAATAAGGAATATGAGTCAATGGATTATGTGAACAAGAACGATTCGTTCACCTAAAAGATTCTTTCAAAAAGAATGATTCATTCTCAAATGTAACATCACTAGTGTGTAGTGACATCGCCACTCAGGATTGGTCACTTGTCTGTTGCCTGGCTAAGCGATGTTAAAGCAATTTGAACAAATTAAACACAAATTAAGAAATATCCGATAATTTCCAATAACATGTTCGCATGCACCATTCATTTTCAGATGCGTTTTGTCCATAGAAATGTTTTTCTATGGAAGCAGGTTCAACTGGAGCTTAGATACACCCCCCCAGTGGGACTAATAATGCTTGGATGATGAGTATAGTAGCAAGATGCTTAAACTATGCAGGTGGAGTTGGGGAGGTGGAGGGACACCAGAACAGCTGATGCCAGAGCGAGGTGAATATTAGATGGGTTCACTCCTCCCGAAATTACCTTGTGAACTTCACTAATTGTTTATTTTCATGATCGATATCAGCAATTAGTTCTTGCAGCCCTAGTTAATTTAAGTTTGTTTTGATCATCAAAAACAATTTCAGAAAATGAAACATCATGATACTGAAGAACAAAGAGATTGCCGTTTGTTCTTGATTCTTTATTCATTCGTCATGCTGACGCTCACCAGATTTACGTTGTTTCAGGTCAACAATAAAAAAAGACTAATTAAAAATTTAATTATTTTAACATAGAACTTTCTTATTACAGTGTAATGCAACAACAACTCAGGCCAAATATGCTTAAAAACACCTTTTACAAACTATTGCAAATGTGTTATTGAGGGTAATCAATCAAATGCAATCAACAAATCATTTAATATCATAAATATTAAGTATCAGTATAATATGTGGGTTTTAATATATTTCCAGGGCTCTTTGTGTTTTTTGCATGAATTGCTCAGCTAAACAGGCGAATAAGAGACTATCTGCTTCTAATCATTATTACTATACAAAAGTCTCATTAAACCGTTTACAAATGTTTAAAACTGATCAGAGATCAGGCAAAACCCATAGACACTTGTTCAATAAATTTCGCCGCATGATGGGTTCACAGAGATCATTGACATTTCAAAACGGTTATGAGGCAACGAAGCCTCGTTTACTGAAATCACATGACTTTCGCAGTTTGATACACTCTCTGAACCACCACAAATCTGAACATGATTTGAAACAAAGATTCATAAAGGTGTCTGAGCTTCGTGAAGCAGTGTTTCGAAAGCGCCCATCACTACTTTAACTACATGAGTAAAACATGATTAGCAAGTTGTTTGCATAAAATAGTCCATTGAAACTCACTTGATTTAAAGGGCACCTATTATGACTCTTTTCACAAGATTTAAAATAAGTCTCTGATGTCCCCAGAGTGTGTATGTGAAGGTTTAGCTCAAAATACCCAACAGATCATTTTTTACAGCATGTTTAAATTTTCGACTCGGAGTCGGACAATAATGCCCACAGAGCCAGAGAATATATGCTGTATGGAGATAGAACAGGTATAGTTTAGCTGTCATAAAGTGCGCGCTCTGACTTTCATTTCTGCCGTGGTCAGTAACGTTAGGCCTGTCGCTCCGGAGACCGTAAGCTGGATCACAAACAGTAACTTACAGATCCATCCTCGAGTAACAACGAGAGTAAATGAAGACTGCTATGTTCATTCTTACATTCAACAACAACACACCTCAATCGCTTAGGAGACATTATTGTCTACAGCGGCTCAAGCCAGCGTCGAAACAATGGAGGACTCTGTCTCCAGCTCACTCAAGGCGGGGCTATGCTCAAACTGCAGTGTCAATCAACAGTCGTGGGAGGGGCCTGTGCAATTCTACGTCACACTGCATAGAGTCTTAGAACAGCTCGTTCTGAGACAGTGCTTATGATTTATTGAGATTGTAAAAAAAACACTGGGTGGATTTTTATCATTCTAGGGTGGTTTTGCTCACACACTGCCAACACACATTTATGTTCAAACTCCATGTAAAAGTGAATTTTGCATAATAGGTGCCCTTTAATGTTTCTTTTAGACCTGATGAACTTGAACAAGAAAGGAAAACCAGAAGCCAAAAATTCTGTCTCCTGCCCTCAGTGTAAGAAAATGAAACATGAAAATCAAGTCTGAAGATTCACATGAGAGTTCACACTGGGAAGAAACGAAATGCAGTAAGTCCTTCACTACAGACAATGAACTGAAAGAGCACCAGAAAATTCACACTGGAAAAACCTTTTGCAGGCAAAGTTCAGGAGCTGAAGAAGAGACATAACACTTTTAAGAGAGACATGAATCTGATGTTATTTTTTTACTTGTTCTTCATTGTTTTTCATTAGAACATCTAGTGTCTCTTCCACTTCTACTCTTGGAAATGCAATATATACTTTCATGTATCTTTGAAACTGGACTATCTTCTCTTCTTCTCTTAAAATGCTTTGGCTCTTATAAGTCAGTGAAGAGAGAGATCTGTGTCATTCTCTTTCAGTTTTACTTAATGTTTGTATTTTCTTCATATAATGATTGATTAAACTCTTTACTCAATTTATCAACATCTCATTGTTAATGTCCATTTACTTATTTTCTGCTGATTCTACTTGAATCAGGAATAATTTTAGTTCTGAAAGTAATGAAGTATCTTGATATGATTGCTTTTTAAGCTTTTCATGTTTTAAATTTCTCACTAGAGCTTTTAAATGCCTACCATACTGCTTCCGCTTATCCAGGGCCGGGTTGCGAGGGCAACAGTCTAAGCAGAGATGCCCAGCCTTCCCTCTCTCTAGACACTTCCTCCAGCTCTTTCGGGGGGGGGGGGGGGGGGGACACCGAGGCTGTCCCAGGCCAGCTGGGAGACATAGTCCCTCCACCCTCCCGGGAAGGCGTCCAGGAGGTATCCGGAACAGATGCCCGAGCAACCTCAGCTGGCTCCTCTCGATGTGGAGGAGCAGCGGCTTTACTCTGAGCTCCTCCCAAGTGAACAAGCTTCTCACCCTATCTCTAAGGGATCGCCCAGCCACCCTGCGGAGAAAGCTCATTTCGGTCGCCTGTATCCGGGATCTTGTCCTTTCGGTCATGACCCACAGCTCATGACCATAGGTGAGAGTAGGAACGTAGATTGACCGGTAAATCACACGATAGACTGGTACATTGAACGTATTACTGCAGAAGCTGAATCCATCTGTCAATCTCCCGTTCCATCCTTCCCTCACTTGTGAACAAGATCCCAAGAAACTTGAACTCCTCCAATTGAGGCAGGAACTCTCCACCAACCTGAAGTGGGCAAGCCACCCTTTTCCGTCTGAGAACCATGGCCTCGAATTTGGGGGTGCTGATCCTCATCCCAGCCACTTCACACTCTGCTGCAAACCGCCCCAGTGAACGCTAAACGTCCTTGTCTGATAGGGCCAGCACGACAACATCATCCGCAAAAAGCAGAGACAAAATCGTGTGGTCCCCAAACCTGACACCCTCCGGCCCCTGGCTGCGCCTAGAAATTCTGTCCATAAAAATTATGAACAGAACCGGTGACAAAGGACAGCCCTGCTGGAATCCAACATGCACCAGGAAACAGTCTGACTTATTGCCGGCAATGCGAACCAAGCTCCTGCTCTGGTCGTACAGGGACCAGACAGCCCTTAGCAAAGGGCCCCGGACCCCATACTCCCAGAGCACCTTCCATAGGACGCCGCGAGGGACACGATCGAATGCCTTCTGAAAACTGCACTGTTCTTCCTGAATCTGAGGTTGAATCCCCCTGTAGTTGGAACACACCTTCCGGTCCCCTTAACCCCCTGAGGTCGACAATCGCGCCAGCGCGATAGGCTCGCTTTTTTTCAGTTCAGTTCAAAATAAATTAATTTTGCTCTGTTGACTTTGATATTACAAGCCAGTTTCATACATCAATCGATTCTGTTAAATGTGTATTATTTTTGTGTATACTCACAATAAAAACAAAGTGTTGTGCTTTTTCCCAAATAAAGAAAAATAAACGTGATGCGAGTTCTGCCTTCTCTCTGTCAGTGAGGACCATTCTGAAACGCGTCCGAAAATGAACTGTAACTCAGCGAATACTCAGTCAAACAGGCATACAGACACACAGGCATGAAGCTTGAATTCTCTCCTTTAAATGAGGTAATCTATATAAAAAACAAATATTCTCATCTTGTGAAATCTGTATTAAAAGAGAGCGATTCCAGTCGAGCTAATTAGAGCACATTCAAAGGTAATGTGAACCCGCCCACGGAGAGCGCGTGCTATTCAAACGCAAATTACTGAGGCAATCCAAGCAAACCTGTGAACGCCCCCATATCAGCTCGAGAAAACACAAGTTTAATCATATCATTGTAGCCTACGTGTTTACACCATGTGGCAGCGCTGTGAGGAATAATAATAATGGAAAATCTACCTCAGAGTGCGGGTATTGCAGGAGAGAGGATCTGAATACTGTAGTTAGTAAGTTTTTTTTCCTTCTCAAGTTAATTGCGTTTCTGTGAATGAATGAACGGCAGCCGCAGAGATGCGCGCTGTTTATCACAGCTCGCAAAAAGACAGTTTAAATTTAAATTGTGTCTCTGTGAATGAATGATGATGTTTTAGCAAACTGTATTGCTATACTGAGTTGAGTAAAAATCGACAGAAATATGTTGAAATAAAATGTAGGCTATTTGTATAAGCAACGTATTAAACTGAAAATTAACATTTATATGCCCTAATATTTCATAAAAACAACGTTACAGTCAGGCGTTTCTGTTTGTGAATGAATGTTTCGGTTTTAGCAAACTGTATTGCTATACTGAGTAAAAATCGACTGAAATATGTTGAAATAAAATGTGTTTGTATAAGCAACGTATTAAACTGCAAATTAACATTTATATTTCTTAGAATAAAAATGAAAGACCTATGTTACAGACATGAAAGACAACATTTCGTTGATTAGTTTTGGATAGATTATACATTTTTACTGTAAAATATCTGCCAACTCAAATAAGCTTTTGTTTGCCAATATTTGCTCATGTTAAATATAGTATGTTTTGTCAAAAATAAAGTAATCAAATAATCAATCAAATCCTTAACTTTGAAATATGTATGATAAAATGTATACTTTAGTTTTTACAAAGAAAGATTACACTTGAATTGTTGTTGTAATTGTAACCTTTTTAATAAAAAAAATATATTTACAAGTTAGATGTAAACAAACTATTAAAAGGTAAATATAAGCCTTTTCTTTAAATAATTTTTATTGTGTTTTATTAGTGACAAATTTGGGGAGAGGATAAATATTCCAAAACTGAAAATACAGTATGAGAATTAACTGCACAATTACTAGACATGTTTTCCTTGGCTATTATAGGCCAAATTGCAAGCACAATATGTGGAAAAATAAAAAAGAATTGAGATGCTTCTAACTGTTGCTCTTGCATTCTTGTGGCTCAGTGACTCACCTGAATGAATGGCTAATTAAGTATGCAGGCCCCATTGTCTCATCAGGTGTGAACCACTAAATATGCATGATCGTTGACGCCCATTCCGCATATTGCCTTTCCAAACAGAAAGTGCTTTGCAAAATTCAAATCAATGTATTGTGTTATGTGAATGATTAGGCAGGGTGATTTTCACATCATTTTGAAGAAAAAAACACTAGGCGATGAAATCCATTAGTCAAAAGTCTTATTGGCACATATTTAGTATGTGTTTTGTGGTCTTATTTCAGAAACTTTAGTTTTTAGTTTTTTCAATAACCACGCATAAACATTATTCTCTCAAAAATGCAGACATGTACATTCTTGTTGCTCACATATTATGGTAGCCCTGTTTGTGCTAAATAGTGTGTAATTTTTTTTTGCCATTAATATGTTTATAAGCAACTGAAAAAAGCACAAATGTCAGGGCATGTCAGAACATCTCAAGGATCCCAAAAACACCTTAGACCCCAGAGGGTTAATATTGATGAGCCTCAGACTATCAACACTCATTCAACAAGCCATTCAGAATCATCAGCAGATTGTCTCACTTTATTCTGAGTGTTTGCTGTTAGAAACACATTATTTGAGTCAGGATACATGTGACCCTGGATCACAAAACCAGTCACAAGTAGCACGGGTATATGTGTGGCACTGGCAATAGTCAACAATACATTGTATGGGTCAAAATTATCGATTTTTTTCACTGTACTTCAGAATTACATATACGACCTCCAGGAAGTATTTCCAAAATAAGAAGGAACATGGGTGTCAAAATACCTCTGCCAATGATCTGACTTGTCCTCGTAAACGAAGAATTTATTATCTTTATAGCCTATACATGGGACGGGTAGGTCCACGGAGGTTTCCATGTAGTTCGAGAAGCACCTGGCTGCAGCCTGCAGATTTGGGTGGGGGTGCACCTGGGGCGGGGCTGCCCCGCCCACAATGCTTCTCATTGGTTAGTGGTAAGTGATGACGTCGATCGAGGCGGGGCCGCACCTGGGGCGGGGCTGCACGTCTCTTCCCGCCAACATCTCTTCTCATTGGTTAGTGGCGTAAAGTCATGACGTGATTCTAACATGTTTTCATTTCCGATGTTCATCGTTGCATGGTGAGTACATTACAGGCAAGCTACTATTTTATTTTACAATTTTTAATTCTGAAGTGGCGTTTAGTGTGATGTTAATTGGTGTAAAAATGAGATCGTGTAGTGCTAACTTTACTCATAATATCACACAAATAACTCGGACAGCGTAGGTCTGTGTGTGTGTGTGTGTGTGTGTGTGTGTGTGTGTGTGTGGTGTGTGTGCGCGCGTGCGCGCGTGCGCGTTTGCGTGGTGTCTGTGGTTTTGGTGGGAATAGGATATAGTGTTAAAACCATAGGTTAAAACAGAGGCCCTTAAAAAGAAATACAGTGGCAAAACTAAACCAGGAGAAGAAATATAGGATTTAAGAGTTAATAGTAGCCTAATATAGCCTACAAAGATATATTGTAGGATATTTTTTTCTATGAATACATTGATTAAATGTATTTTGATATTATTGTTATTAATATATATAAATATATATATAAATATAAGGTTATGAAAACCTTCAAGCTTTAAAACTATTTCAAACTTTTACAATAGGCTTTCTCAAGCCAAATTAAAGTTTGTGTTGACAAACTTTTTTGACAAGTTTGTTGTTCATAAACCAAGTAAGTCTCTTAGGTATTTTACAGACAAAGCCAATAACACTCAAGCATATCTTGTCTAACATTTTCCTATAATATGTTTAAAATATATAACAAATACATTTCTTGTATGACTCTGTACTATGTTAATGCCTCTCTTTAAAATGATTCCATATTGTTTGTTCTGTATTTTATCTAAATTAGGTGTTGTGAACTGGAGTGCATTTTCCAGAAAATATAGGCAAGAGTTCCGGGTGCCCTACTCGCTGACCCTGTGCTTGCACTGTACTGAAGTATACAAGCACTGCCCACCTGGGTCTGTGGGTGATGGCCGAACGGGAGTCCTGCCCGGACTTTATTCTGAGAAGGAGGCTGAGGGCTATTGCTCGGTTGACTGTTTATTTTTTTCAGGCTGAGTAGATTGTGTGTGAGTGTGTGTGAGTGTACGTACGTGTGTGAGTGTACGTACGTGTGTGAGTGTGCGTACGTGTATGAGTGTGCGTACGTTTTTGAGTGTACGTACGTGTGTGAGTGTACGTGAGTGTGTGTGAGTGTGTGTGAGTGTGCGTGAGTGTGTGTGTGTACGTACGTGTGTGAGTGAGTGTACGTACGTGTGTGAGTGTACGTACGTGTGTGAGTGTACGTACGTGTGTGAGTGTACGTACGTGTGAGTGTACGTACGTGTGTGAGTGTGCGTACGTGTGTGAGTGTGCGTACGTGTGTGAGTGTACGTACGTGTGTGTGTACGTATGTGTTTGAGTGTGCGTACGTGTGTGAGTATGTGTGAGTGTGCGTTAGTGTGTGTGCGTACGTGTGTGAGTGTGCGTACGTGTGTGTGAGTATGCGTACGTGTGTGAGTGTGCGTACGTGTGTGAGTGTGCGTACGTGTTTGAGTGTACGTACGTGTGTGAGTGTACGTATGTGTTTGAGTGTGCGTACGTGTGTGAGTGCGAGTGTACGTACGTGTGTGAGTGTACGTACGTGTGTGAGTGAACGTGAGTGTACGTACGTGTGTGTGTGTACGTACGTGTGTGAGTGAACGTGAGTGTACGTACGTGTGTGTGTGTACGTACGTGTGTGTGAGTGTATGTACGTGTGAGTGTACGTACGTGTGTGTGTACGTGTGTGTGTGTGTGTGTGTGTGAGTGAGTGAGTGAGTGTACGTACGTGTGTGAGTGTACGTATGTGTGTGTGTGTGTACGTGTGTGTGTGTGTACGTACATACGTACGTACGCGTGTGTGTGTGTGTGTGTGTACGTACACGTCTGTCTGTGTATACGTATGCGCATGTGTAGGTACACGCGTGCGTGTGTGTGTAGGTACATGCGTGCATGTGTGTACGTACGTACAAGTGTGTGTGTGTGTGTGTGTGTGTGTATGTATGCGTGTGTGTGTGCGGTTGATGTATGTGATTATCTGTATGTGTGCATATCTCTTTTACACAACTATTTTTGTTTTGAAATAAAAGTTATCACTGGTTTGAGTTTGGTTTTTTTGAGTTGGCATGCATAATATGGGATACAGACAGAGATTGACAATGTACTATATTTAGTTAGTTTAACTTAAAACTACTTTATTGGCATAAATGTTTTATAATAACCTAATGCACAAAAATAAACAAGAACTATTACAGAGGAATGATTAAAATAAAAAATATATAAGGTGCCATTAATGTTTACAGTAATTTTGTAATTTACACAGTGAAGTGCAACAGAACCCAGATAGCACACGTACGTCGGGCCGACGTTGGCCCGATGTACAAAGTTCCATCGGCACGATGTCGCTCAGAGATCGTTTGCTCATCGGCAATATGTCTCCTCGACGTCGGCCATTGATCGAAAATGATATCCGGCCGATGTTTGAACGATGCAAAGCTGTAAATCTTTTGGCAGCTCTGCATGGGTTTTATAGGACCTTTATTTATAGGTCGGACCTTTCGGGCTACTCTTTACATTAGACACCATGCGCTGCTTTCATTGACGCACGAACACACACACAGAGCGGAGATCGCGCTGCAACACTCACTCAGCAGCACAAAATGTAGTCAACATTGCCCCGAGACTTAAATTGATAAAATAGCTTTGATACTGAACACATGCAACTTTCATCCCTCAAAATGGCCATATTCAAGAAAAAAAGTGGAGTAGTTTTACACTTCCATCTTACCTCGCACTCTTTTAACGTTAAACTGATGAAACACATGCTCTGCTTCTGTGAACAGTAAACCCCGCCTTCTATGATTTGATTGGCTATCTATTTGGATGGTCGCTGTAAGGTAGACCAGCCTAAAATGTAACTTTTAAACCTTTTTGCCATCCTAAAAACAGAGTGGAGCAAGAATTTCCAATACTGAATTTCCAGTTTGGCCATTTCTAACTATTGACATACTATTGTTAATATTGACATAATTATACACTGCAAAAAAATGCTTTTCTTAGTATTTTTGTGTTGTTTCCAGTCCAAATATCTAAACATTCTTAAATCAAGAAGCATTTACTAGAGAAGTAAAATAACATAAGAAATTCTATTTTGTTTTCAGATAAACAAAGTAATTTAAGTAATTTTTGCTTAAAATAAGATAAATTATCTGCCAGTGGGGTAAGAAAAAATAATCTTGTTTTCCAATTGAATCAAGATTATTTTTTCTTACTTCTTGATTTAAGAATTTTTAGATATTTGGACTGGAAACAACACAAAAATACTAAGTAAGAAAAGCATGTTTTGCAGTGTAGGACTTGTCCCCCTCAATGTCTATGTACATATATACAGCCCTGGAGTTACTTGACTATCCAATATGAAAAAAGTAGGCTCTACTGACATTGAAAAATATCTTCTTAATTTTGTGTGTAACTGTCTCTAGTATAATGAACAGACACAATTCAAGTTAAGACATTTTAATGACACCAGAAAGAACTCCAGGAGAAAAGGGATCAAAAAGGAACAGCAACAATGTAGAGAAGGATTCTTCCTGGCAACCTGTAACAGAGTGAAAAACATTGAGAAAAAGCAGTTAGGACTAAAGCTAAGAATAAAATTGTCATTACACTGGATAATATAATTAAAAATCTAACAACAATCAAAGGTACATCAGCTGGCAAATCATTTAATAGTTTAATAGGTTTAATAGTCTATTTAAAGGGAATGATTGTAGTGGGGAGTTTGCTCAAACTATGGCAGTGATACAGCGAATAGTTGTCCGCGGTGTGCTTTCAAAGGCCAGTGTAAGCATACTGTCAGTTAAATTGTAAGTAGATGTTTCTCATGGGTTCGTATGGTATTTTAAACATTTACAGGGGTAAGTCTGTGATTTTATTGCCATCCGAATCCATGTCAGTGTTTATTTTCACCCAACCCGCGTACATTTCTTAATTGCTTTTATAAAGAACACCGCTTTCTCAGTTAACGCAGTGAAGCAGCCCCTGCACGAGAGAATATTTGATTCTCGAGCCATCAATATCAGCAGATTCAGCAGCATCGCCACGGGCAGCACTGGGTAACGTCACACGGAAGAAGGAATATCTTTAGCAGCTTTCTAAGGTATGGTTCGGGGAACACGCCTATAAATGGTATTCCTTTAGTTAAGTTATACCTTAAGAGTCTTCGTAGCACGCTAAGAGACAACGTTATCGGGAAACCCAGCCCAGGTGTTTATGAATGAGACACTGAATTAATTGGTTTTAAAAGTGTTTGAATTAATGATTCAATTGAGTATCTTTTTTTTAAGTAGACTGAAACATGTTATTCTGATGTATGTTATCGTGATCTCCATTTTAAACAAAACAAAAATGATTTTAAACCAAATAGATTCTCAGTTTATTCTCAGTTTATCCTGAATTAGGAGCCGTTCACATACCGTTCACATATCGCGTCAAAGAACAAAAAATTCTCACTCAGGTGATATGGATCAGGCAGAGAACATGAACCCTGGTGGTTATAAAAGCTTAATTATATCTCTTTTTAGCTTCTTCGGACAAAGAATTAACATTATGCTGACAAAACACAGGTAGACTGCTGCGACTTGTTGGTTCTTTCTGCCAACCAGTTCGCGGTCACGCCCATATCGTGACGTCACATTTGACTCCGGCGAACATCCCTATACTCTC
Source organism: Leucaspius delineatus (assembly GCA_023718395.1). Taxonomy (NCBI): domain Eukaryota; kingdom Metazoa; phylum Chordata; class Actinopteri; order Cypriniformes; family Leuciscidae; genus Leucaspius; species Leucaspius delineatus. The sequence continues at coordinate 10,094,984 of CM043356.1, forward strand.
TAATCGTTTTTTGTAGACAAGGAACCAAACCAGCAGATAAAACAGAAGGTTAAACAGACTGAATAAAACAAGAATAAAACATTCTCATCAAAGTGGGGTCAATGTTAAAATTCCTCAGTCTACGGTAAAAATACATTCGCTGCTGGGCTTTGGCACAAACAGCATCAGTGTGTGATTCAAAACATAGCTTACTATCAATTATTGTGCCAAGGTTGTATTCTTGTATTATCTCAATAGGTTATGATAGTGAGGGGAAGAGGGGGACTCTGTTTCCTAAAATCAGTAATTAATTCTTTAGTTTTGGATTTCCTAACGTTACCTACCTGCCTGTATTTCCTACTTCTCCGGCAGTAGCTTTCTTCAGAAATGTTGAAGTCGTGGAGCTTTCCCTCTGTTATGGGTTATTTTGTTGCTGCTGAAATCACAGAACATTTTTTTAATCAATATTTGTTTACCATTGAGCTAGTTTCAACCATGTAACTTAAGTCTAAGTGTAAGTTCTCCATGTAAGTGACGTCACCGATTACATACGTTTATGTTTACGTTTGTGTAAAATAAATTAGCTCACTTCCAAGTAAAACCTTTACAAAACCTCTCATATACACATAAGAGGTGATTAAAAGCCCAAACTTTCATAAACAAAAGCTCAACCGAGTTAACGTTAACTTAGCTTAGCTTAAAGGGATACTCCACTTTTTTCGGAAATAAGCTCATTTTACATCTCCCCCAGAGTTAAACAGTTGAGTTTTACCGTTTTAGAATCCATTCAGCCGAACTCCGGTTCTGACGGTACCACTTTTAGCATAGCTTAGCACAGATCATTGATTCTGATTAGTCCAGTAGCATTTCTTTCAAAATGACCAAAAAGTTTCAATATTTTTCCTATTTAAAACTTGACTCTTCTGTAGTTAAACCGTGTACTAAGATCGACGGAAAATGAAAAGTTGCGATTTTCTAGGCTGATATGACTAGGAACTACTCTCATTCCAGCGTAATAATCAAGGAACTGTGTGTCTGTACCATGAGTGCAGCAGGCGTAATGATATGACGCAGCGCCTGAAAATAGTCCCCAGCTCGGTAACTTCTTCCAACGTGACCGGGACTAAGTTTGTCTAACCTATTAGACCTATTTTCAGGCGCTGCGTCATATCACTACGCCTGCTGCACTCATGGTACAGCCGCACAGTTCCTTGATTATTACGCCGGAATGAGAGTAGTTCCTAGTCATATAGGCTTAGAAAATCGCAACTTTTCATTTTCCGTCGATCTTAGTACACGGTTTAACTACAGAAGAGTCAAGTTTTAAATAGGAAAAATATTGAAACTCTTTGGTCATTTTGAAAGAAATGCTACTGGACTAATCAGAATCAATGATCTGTGCTAAGCTATGCTAAAAGTGGTACCGTCAGACCCGGAGTTCGGCTGAATGGATTCTAAAACGGTAAAACTCAACTGTTTAACTCTGGGGGAGATGTAAAATGAGCATATTTCCGAAAAAAGTGGAGTATCCCTTTAACTTACCTCTTCTGAAAACAGTTGAGATGCTAACGGACTTTTTCCGAAGACACAAAGCCATATAAAAGTAAATATTCACCATAAGCGTATCAATTACAAGTAAGAGAAGTGTCAAGAACAGTTGTGTGTATTATCCGTGTGATTTTAGAGACTATTATGACCTGAAAGCAGTGAATTTGAAAACAACAGCGAGAGAGGGAGTTTTCCTGCTTACCAGTCGCAGTGGTCCCGCGGCGTTTCCATGGCAACTCTGCGCCGCGGCCGCTCCAGTGTTTGAAAGCGACTTGAAAGTTCACAAGCACAACGCGACATCGGCCTCCCGTATAGTGGGCCGACCTAAAGCCGACGTAACGGAGCTGGGAAATAGAGCACTGACTGACAAGAGATCTGCCTACGCCTGGCCGACGCCTTTGCGATGTTATAGGGAGGGAGGCCGACGCTCGATGTTGGGCCAACGTCGGCCCGACGTACGTGTGCTATCTGGGAATGTAAAAAAAAAAACTCTGTAATTTCTTATGTTTACCTTAGATCAGACATAGTTAAAACTATGGATATATGCTCAACTACTTTTTGCTGCTTTCATTATTACTTTAGAATTGTTTTAATACTTTATCATTTTATTAAAGTATTATGTCAAATTTGCGCAAGCGTTTTTAAGACGCGTGATGTCACCACTTAACGCAAATAAAACGCCTGCGCTGTAAGCACGATATGGCATGAGTTTTCAACCGCATTTCCTGTTTACCGTGGCGTCGACGTCATTACTGTGCCACTAACCAATGAGAACCAGGTGCGGCCCCGCCTCGATCGACGTCATCACTTTGCCCCTAACCAATGAGAAGCGTTATGGGCGGGGCTGCACGTGTACTTGTGTAGTTCCGCCATCTTGAAAAACTATAATACCAGAGAGGGACAAAAAGTACTAGGCCAACGCGTTTTCGTTCAGAGCCAAGTAGCCAACGTCACGTGACTGAAGCCAGCAGAAGCGGAGGAGCAGAGAGAGGCGCTTGTCACTGCCGCGGCAAGTTTAAAAGACTGCACGGTTAAGTCACAGGATAACGAGTCATCTTCGTCGAAAAAGTCCAAAATAAGACCGTAAAAGGAAACGCGACCGGAGATTACAAAAACAAGGGTTAATGTCGGGATAGCTAATGCAGGAGAAAGCTTTCAAAAGAGACGCTGAAGTTGCCTGCTTTCTTCTCGACAGGTAAGTCATTAGCCGCTTTCCGACCGGAGGAACCTTTTCACAGTTCCTAGAACTATTGGCTAAAGTACCCGGATGTCGGCGTGTTCGCACCGCAGGAACTAGGAACGATTTTAGTTCTAGGAACTCCATTTGTAGGAACTAATTTGGGTCCTACTTCAGAGTAGGGTCTAAACCAGCACTATAGGAACTATCCGTGACGTTAGTGTACGCTGATTGACCGAACGCACGCGGAGCACCAGCACCCGCCATTTTTAAAACAGCTAGAATGTAAACACACAGATTATAGCCTATATATTTACTCCATAAACTAACTATACAAACATGGAAAACAGTGATAGATGGGTCTCTAAACCTTTATGCTGAAGAGAAAATCCAACTCAACTTTGAGGGGACCAAGCCAAACATGATTATGTTTATCTGCCCAGCTAGCAACACTGGACATCAACCACACGGCATAGGCTAATAACCTTTTTTCATATACTGTCTACTTTCTATAACAGTTCTATCTAATAAGATATTAAACAGTACTGTTAGACAGATCGCTAACTAATAAACACAGAGAATGCGAGCATTGTTTGCTCTGGCGTTCTCAGCGCCGCCAAAATAAAGGTGGGTCGCGCCGTCAAAATAAAAGTCACCGTGCTTGCGTCACTCCCTTACCCCTCCTACCAGTTCCTATGGCCACTTGGCCATTGCGAACGCAAACAGCAAAACTGAGTTTGGGGGAGAGTAGTTCTTAACTGTTTAGAAGTGGACAGGTCCTAGAACTAAGTTCCTAGAACTACTTGTCGGAAAGCGGCTAATGTTACGGTCTTTTACAGGCTTTTTATTTTTATATTTTTATTAGCCTATATAGACCAGCGTTTCCCAGCGGGGTGACGCGGCACCCTGGGGTGCTTCTGGCGAGAGCAGGGGTGCTGTGTAAAAAAAACATTTTTTTACCATCAATCTCGGATCGTCGGAAGTCTCTAATAACAACAAATAATGCGCACAAATTTATAATAAAAATGCAAATCATAAGTTTTCGGCGTTGAATTGCGGAGGTTGCACTTGCGTGTGATTTTATTCCCGTGCCTTATTCCCAGTGTGTCCACATAAAGCTGCCTATTTTTCATTGATGCGCTTACAGTCAAATACACACGAAAACATTGTCACAACGTCCGTCTTGCCGCGTATTCACATAAACACATCGGTTATGTCCGTGCTGCTGTCAACGCAACGCGTGCGATTAATGTTTTTCAGTTTAACACGTTAAAAATATTTAACGCAATTAAAACAGCATTTTTTTTCTGTCATCCTTTGGCTAGCGTTACATTATATAATCACGTTCTTCTTCATGCAAATGCTTCTAACCATGCAAGCGAGAAAATACAAAAGAGAATGCGCTGTCTGTGATGCTGACACGACGCGCGCCAGACTCGACTTCTCTTTCGCGCTTTAGCTTTGAGTATCCTCATGAGAGCAGTCTTAAATTAGTTAAATAAAGTCTTAATTGAACGTTAAGAGTTGTGAGAAAATGGGACGCGTGTGGGATCCACATGTGACAGTGCAGCAGTGACATCAGAATCAAATAACACTTCATTCATAAAAAGATGCCATGAAACAATTATTTGAAATATACTGTCTTTATGATGTTTCTACATTAATTTGGAGATTTACTGTGAAATTATTAGGCTAGATAAAATATAGTAAAAACAAGCTATCTTGTGCAATTATAACAAAATTATCCCAATAATTATCACATTATCCCAATTATTATCCCAATAATTATCCCATACACTGAGTGAGCAAACATTTAGGTGAGATTTGCAATGGTAATTGAGCAATGTTTATATATGAATAAAAAGCCTTAATTGAATTTGTCATTATGTAAAGTGATCTCTTCAGAAGAAAGTAATGATTTCCTAGATTTTAAATGGATGGACAAAAAAAAAAAAAAATAGATAAAAATATCTACAGTGAGGAAAATAAGTATTTGAACACCCTGCTATTTTGCAAGTTCTCCCACTTGGAAATCATGGAGGGGTCTGAAATTGTCTTCGTAGGTGCATGTCCACTGTTAGAGACATAATCTAAAAAAAAAATCCAGAAATCACAATATTTGATTTTTTAGCTATTTATTTGTATGATACAGCTGCAAATAAGTATTGTTCAAAACTGTAACATTCGTTTGTTCGTTGTGTCAAGTTGTAGTTTGTTTGAAATAACAAACCAGTTCACCCGAAGGAAAACTTGATGAAGTGCTATTAGAGGACATCCTGTCATAGCTTTTTGTATAATGGCTACCTTAGATGCAACACACATTTGAAAAAGCGAGGCGCTAGAGAGCACTATTCATTTGATTGCAAAATACAATTTCACCACTAGATGGGAGAAAATCCCACTTAGAGTCCCTTTAATGAGGATTATAATTTTTAGGATCATTGTCGGTTTTGATCTAATAACATTAGTGCAATAAATGTACTACAAAATCAAAATATATATTTAGATATTGACATGATGCTGCTGTACTTATTTAGATGAGGTGGTTAAAGATGAATGCCATTAGTGTTTTGTTTTTATTTTTTATGTTTTATCGTTATCATGTTGTGAGAACCAACAGTATTGTCTTTCAATAGAGCAGTTTTGCAGGCTTTTATCAAGTATCCTGACTCAAATAATGTGTTTCTAACAGCAAACACTCAGAATAAAGTGAGATGATCTGCTGATGATCCTGAATGGCTTGTTGAATGAGTGTTGATAGTCTGAGGCTCATCAATATTAACAGATCTGCTGAAAACACTCTTTATTTCATGACAATAGTTCCTGTTTTCACCTCATTTATTATGCTGATGTATTCAGATCTCCTGTGAATTGACACTTAAAGCTCATTTCATTGTTGTCAGCAGACTGTAGCCTATTTGTTGCTCACAAAGATACATTTGAAGAATTCAGATGCAAAAGCCTGTAAGTGCCATCTGAAATTTTCTTCTAGAATGATCATTTTTATATTTATATTAATATAAATTTTATATATATTTAAGTTATTTAAGTTCACTTAAATGACAATTAATAGGTAATTTCCATTGCCATTTAGCCTAAGTGAAATTACTGAATTTAAATATACAAGCTTGATAAAGATGATCATTCTAGATCTTGCATCTGAACTCTTCATTTATTTCTGTCCATGCTTTCAACTGTTTTTTTTTTTTTTTTCTGTTTTTTTTCTGACCTTTGTCAATATTTGGAAGACATTATGATGTTTTATATACTTTTTTAGTTCTAGAGATATTGTAATGGAAAAAGCAGGAGAGTGTTCTGGTTAGCCATAGCATAAGTTATAAATGCATAAATTCATCAGTTACTTTACTTCAGACAGACATAAAGGCTTAGATGTGATATTTAGTATAAAAACATATTCAGGAACTGATATTATTTTTTATTTTGTCAGATTAGCTCCTCCCACTGCAATTACATCACCAGTGAAGCCCCTCCCACTGCAATTACATCATCAGTGAAGCTCCTCCCACTGTAATTCTCCAATAAATGCTGTAAATTCCCATCAGCTACAAGTGAAGACGAGCATCAGAGCATCAGGAAGCGCTGAAATCTGCAAAGACTGAGTTTATTAAAGAGGACAGTGAGAACATGAGTGATCCAGAACCCTGCAGAATGAAACACACTGAAGATCCTGAAGAACAAAGAGGTTGGTGTTTATTCTTCATTCATTCATGATGCTGAAGAACATTCATGTTAGAAACATTCAAGCACTTCATCACTTTTAGATAAACAGTTAAACTATGAAATTGGAACAAATGGTGAGTACAGGGAGGTTTGAGAAACTTGAGCAAAACCAGATTTGTAAGGAACGTTGTATTACCGTTGTATTGTATGTCATAAATAACAGAAGTTCCCATTCGAATGGAAGGAACGCATCCTCTAGGGCAGTGGTTCTCAACGTGGGGTCTGCGAAATAATTTATAACAGCCTACCGTTTTCTCCAGACTATGAGTCGTGTTTTCTTTATCATCTGAAAAAATGCTATTTATTCAAAAGTGACTTATATAGTGCATTTAACGCCAAATAATAAAAAAAAGTAGACACTTAAAGGTTTCTATAGATAGATTATATATATATATATATACAGTACCAGTGAAAAGTTTGGAAACATTACTATTTTTAATGTTTTTGAAAGAAGTCTCTTATGCTCATCAAGCCTGCAGTTAAAAAAAAAAAAACAAAAAAAAAAAACAGTAATATTACAATTTAAAATAATGGTTCTCTTTTTTAATATATTTTGAAATGTAATTTATTTTTGTGATGCAAAGCTGAATTTTCATCAGCAAGTACTCCAGTCTTTGGTGTCTTATGATCCTTCAGAAATCATTCTAATATGATGATTTGATACTCAGTGATTATCAATGATGGAAACAGTTGTGCTGCTTAACCCTCTGGGGTCTGAGGTGTTTTTGGGATCCTTGAGATGTTCTGACATGCCCTGACATTTGTGCTTTTTTCAGTTGCTTATAAACATATTAATGGCAAAAAAAAATTACACACTATTTAGCACAAACAGGGCTACCATAATATGTGAGCAACAAGAATGTACATGTCTGCATTTTTGAGAGAATAATGTTTATGCATGGTTATTGAAAAAACTAAAAACTAAAGTTTCTGAAATAAGGCCATAAAACACATACTAAATATGTGCCAATAAGACTTTTGTCTAATAGATGTCATTGCCTAGTGTTTTTTCTTCAAAATGATGTGAAAATCACCCTGCCTAATCATTCACATAACACAATACATTGATTTGAATTTTGCAAAGCACTTTCTGTTTGGAAAGGCCATATGCGGAATGGGCGTCAACGGTCATGCATATGTAGTGGTTCACACCTGAGGACCGCATACTTAATTAGCCATTCACTCAGGTGAGTCACTGAGCCACAAGAATGCAAGAGCAACAGTTAGAAGCATCTCAATTCTTTTTTATTTTTCCACATATTGTGCTTGCAATTTGGCCTATAATATCCAAGGAAAACATGTCTAGTAATTGTGCAGTTAATTCTCATACTGTATTTTCAGTTTTGGAATATTTATCCTCTCCCCAAATTTGTCACTAATAAAACACAATAAAAATTATTTAAAGAAAAGGCTTATATTTACCTTTTAATAGTTTGTTTACATCTACCTTGTAAATATATTTTTTTATTAAAAAGGTTACAATTACAACAACAATTCAAGTGTAATCTTTCTTTGTAAAAACTAAAGTATACATTTTATCATACATATTTCAAAGTTAAAAAGGTTACAACAACAATAATTACAATTTCAACAATATTTCAAGTGTACTCTTTCTTTGTAAAAAAAAAAGATTATAGGCCTACATTTTATCTATGTATTCATATAGCCAACATTGGAACAGCTAACATCTTAGTTGATGACTTTATTTTTGACAAAAATAGTAGGCTATTTTATATATAGAAATTGCTAAACAAAAGCTTATTTGATGTGGCAGTATATTCTACAGTAAAAACTGTACACAAATCTACTAAACAAAATGTTGTCTTTCATATTTCGCCTGACTGTAACGTTGTTTTCATGAAATATTAGTGCATATTGTTATATTTTTTTGGAATACTTTTTTCAGGATTATTTGATGAGTAAAACGTTAACAGCATTTATTCATAAAAACAGCATTTATTCAAAATAAAAACATTTCTAACAATATAAATCATTACCATCACCTTTTATCAATTTAACGCATCCTTGTTTAATTAAAGTACTAATTTCTTTAAAAAAAAAGAAGTTATTGTTCCCAAACTTTTGAACGGTAGTGTATATTGTTACAAAAGATTTCTATTCTAAATAAGTACAGTTCTTTTAAACTTTTTATTCATCAAATAATCCTGAAAAAAAATATATTAGGTTATAAAAAAAATATTAAGCAGCACAACTGTTTCCAACATTGATCATAAATCAGCATATTAGAATGATTTCTGAAGGATCATAAGACACCAAAGACTGGAGTACTTGCTGATGAAAATTCAGCTTTGCATCACAAAAATAAATTACATTTTAAAGTATATTAAAAAAGAGAACCATTATTTTAAATTGTAATAATATTTCATAATATTACCGTTTTTTTTTGTTTGTTTTTAACTGCAGGCTTGATGAGCATACGAGACTTTTTTCAAAAACATTAAAAATAGTAATGTTTCCAAACTTTTGACTGGTACTGTATATATATATATATATATATATATATATATATAGTTCTTAAGTCTGTGCGTCATGTAGTCTATTCGCTGTGTTCTGGTTGATTTTGGGACACGTGCGCCAGAAAGGAGACAGAGACGGCAGAACTCGCATCCTGTTGTTTTCTTTATTTTTAAAAGGCATGACTTTTTGTAGTTATTTTTAATGTATACACAAATAAAAAATAGACACTTTACCGTTTTTTAAGATGTACTCTTATCTGTATGGCCATGAATAAGATTATTCATTTGTTTCCACAGCGTCGGCGTCCCACGTGCGCACACAATATGTCAGTTCTAGCACCGCTAATTTTGACATCGCAGCCTGGTCATTATCAAAATAAAATACAGTCAACCGAACTTATAAAAAGTTCTACTTAATTTAATTTGTCTGTTATACACTATGAAGGCAATGCCGGTCAATCATTATACTGTCAACTAGGGCTGAACGATTAATTGCATTTGCGATAATATCACGATATGATGAAATGCGATTTTTTTTTTTAACCGCAAAGCTGCGATTATAGTCTGGTCACGTGACGCGCAAGAGTAAACAAGTCTGTATTGCAGATGAAGCATCAACTTGGCACGCGACACATATAGACCTGGCTACAGGAAATAACAGTTTATGTTTAATTTATGTGATATTGTATCATAAGAGTCCCATGAACAGAGGTGTCAAAAGTTTTCACATCCATTACTCAAGTGAAGTATAGATAATAGGGTTTATTATCCCTGTAGAAGTTGAAGTATCAACTCAAGCTTTTTACTCAAGTAAAAGTACTGGTTTCAAACCTAATTAAAGTATAAAAGTAAAAGTAATGTAATGAAGGACAAAAGCCTAGGCTGCGGCAAAGGGGCCTATAGTGCACTATACCCTCACCTAAAAAAAAAAAAAAAAAACATTTTTTTCCTACAAGCCGTAATGACTATGTTATATTAAAATGTTAATGTTGAAAATTTTGGGATGCACTAGGCTACTTGTTTCAGCCGCATATATGACCATTGAAAATTAAAGGAGAACTCATGTAGTACACAATACCATGTAGTACACAGATAATGCAAATAAAGATAAACTAGTTTTAAACTTGCGAAAGCTGTGTTCACGCTCGACTGTGAGCATGTGGAATTTCTGCAAAGGTCGTGATTTAATGTCACACTTTTTTTTTAGATAAATTCAACATACAAATAATAATACATCTAAATGTATAAATACCAATCTACTCCACCTGACTGCAATGAGTTGGTGTTCTTTTAATTTAACTGATGCATCAATCTTGGCCACGAGTCTTCACCTGATACAAATGCAGGTGTCCTACATTCACATGCGTATAAATGGAAGTCAGTGGAAGAAAAAGTCTAGTTTGACCAGCCTTTATTAAGAAGTTTAGTCAAATAAATTAAATGGCAATCTATAAGTTGGTCCCATATTTATGGCAGTATTCTCTATTCTTTAATGATAATATTACATTAGGTAATTGTGTCGTTGTTCAAATAAAATTTTAGTTCTCACTACAGAAACATGGGATATGTGCCTATAATGTTTTATAACAAAGATGATTTTTTCCCCCTTTCATGTCAGACCTGATTGAAGTGAAGGAGGAGAGTGAAGAACTGATTGAAGTGAAGAAGGAGAGTGAAGAACTGAGTGAAGTGAAGGAGGAGAGAGAAGAACTGAGTGAAGTGAAGGAGGAGAGTGAAGAACTGAGTGAAGTGAAGGAGGAGAGAGAAGAACTGAGTGAAGTGAAGGAGGAGAGTGAAGAACTGAGTGAAGTGAAGGAGGAGAGAGAAGAACTGAGTGAAGTGAAGGAGGAGAGTGAAGAACTGAGTGAAGTGAAGGAGGAGAGAGAAGAACTGAGTGAAGTGAAGGAGGAGAGTGAAGAACTGAGTGAAGTGAAGGAGGAGAGAGAAGAACTGAGTGAAGTGAAGGAGGAGAGTGAAGAACTGAGTGAAGTGAAGGAGGAGAGTGAAGAACTGAGTGAAGTGAAGGAGGAGAGTGAAGAACTGAGTGAAGTGAAGGAGGAACATCATGTCAAACCTGGAGGAAAACCTTTGAGTCGCTCAAAGACTAAAAAGACATTTTTAAAGAAAAGAAGTGCCAAGAAATCTTTCACCTGCACTCAATGTGGAAAGATTTACACAACCAAGCATAGTCTAGAATGTCACATGAGAATCCACACTGGAGAGAAGCCGTTCTCATGTGATCAATGTGGAAAGAGTTTCGCTCGCAAAAATAATCTTGACATTCACATGAGAGTTCACACCGGAGAGAAGCCGTTCTCATGTGATCAATGCGGGAAGAGCTTTGCATACAAACAAAGTCTTCAGTTTCACATGAGTGATCACACTGGAGAGAAGCCACATGCATGCCATCAATGCGAGAAGAGTTTCTTGCGATCATCTCTACTTAAGAAACACATGAGAGTTCATACTGGAGAGAAGCCGTTCACATGTGATCAGTGTGGGAAGAGGTTTCAAAACAGAGAATGTCTTAATGTTCACATGAGGAGACACACTGGAGAGAAGCTGTTCTCTTGTAATTGCTGTGAAAAGAGATTCTTAAGCAAACAACAACTAGAGGTTCACATGAGAGTTCGTACTGGAGAGAAACCGTTTACATGCACTCAGTGTGGGAAGAGTTTCTCACACAGAAAATATCTTAAAGTTCACATGAGGATCCACACTGGAGAAAGACCGTTCACTTGTGATCAGTGCGGGAAGAGTTTCACACAATTGGCACATCTTAAAGGGCACAGGAATATCCACACCGGAGAGAAGCTGTTCACATGTGACCAGTGTGGGAAAACGTTTATGTGGGCATTAGCCCTGAAGACACACCTGACGGTTCATACGAAGGAGAAGCCACATTCATGTTCTGTGTGTGGAAAGAGTTTTTCACTGCTGTCATATTTACATAGACATGAGAAAATTCACACTGGTGTAAGAGATCATGTGTGCTTTGAGTGTGGGAAGTCTTTTATTTCAGTGAGCTTTTTAAAACGGCACCAGAGAATTCACACTAGAGAAAAACCTGCGAGGATCCACAGCAGAGAGAAGCCGCACACGTGTGATCAGTGTGGAAAGAGTTTCTCTTTTAAAAGTCACCTGAAGCTGCACATGATGATCCATGCAGTGGAGAAACCACATCACAGTGGTCTGAAATCACGGTAACTAGTTTATCTTTATGTGCTATGTAGTGACCCTCTTTTCGTTTATGAAATACAGCTGACGTGTGTTCCATAAACTTTATTTATTTTGAAAACAATCGTAAATTCGGAAAACAAGTAAAGGAAATCAGATACCGATCTAATCGCCTCCACGGTTTCAAAACTATGTCCCTTTCCCCAACTGGCCACCTGACTACTGTCTAACTAAAACACACTTACATAATAGGTTCAGATCACCTCATTACATCATTAGAGGAAAACATAAACTTACATACTGAACAAAATTATAAATGCAACACTTTTGTTTGAGCTGAACTCAAAGATCTAAGACTTTTTCTATGTACACTAAAGGCCTATTTCTCTCAAATAGTGTAAACAAATCTGTCTAAATCTGTGTTAGAAAAAAAAAAATCTAAATCTTCTCCTTTGCAGAGATAATCTATCCACCTCACAGGTGTGGCATTTCAAGATGCTGATTAGACGGCATAATTATTGCACAGGTGTGCCTTAGGCTGGCCACAATAAAATAATATATATATATAAAAAAAATGTTTAAAAAATTGCAAGCGGCTTCACTATGTCACTACGCAAACAGAATTAAAATACAAAGGAAAATAAATCAGTTAGTTGTTTCTGATTCTCATAAGGGTAAACCTATTTCACTGGGTAGTGGAAGCTATTAGATTAGGTTATAATGGCATGGGACTCTTCCGGAGGGGCTGAGAGCTCATTCTGCCAGAGGTATAGTGGTTTGTTAAAAAATCACGTTTTCACATAAGCTTCCATTCTATTCAGGGAATAGTTGTGATCGATTACTGTTTGTATTACCATAGTTTTCCGACATATATTAGATTATAAACCATTTAATCGTTTGTATAATCATTGTATCTAAAATGTATAAGAAATTACGGTCACATAACATCTTGTTCGTTAACATTCTTAAGTCTGAATCAGACTGGAATTGGTTTGAAATTGATGCCATCCATAATATTTACATCTAAGTACTAGAACTAAGAACGGTTATGGTAAGGGGTGGGACATTTTACGAACACGTGCTAAGCGCTGCCAATCATAACACACTGGGCCTGCTAACCAATCACAGCACATTTCATATTTTGGAAGGAAATACTGGTTGAAGCATTCAACCAGACTAAGGACAGAGGAGCTGTAATAATGTAAAATATGTGAAAAATAATGTGTTTTTTGAACAATCAAGCATGAAAGCATATTCTAATATACCCCAAAAACAAAATCAAGACTTGATAAAAGGGCATAATGGGACCCCTTTAATTACATATTTGATTAATTATTTTGACATTTGACCGAGGAAAAGCCTAAAGTGCAGGTGAACTGGGAAGTCTGAAAGCCTTTTCACACTAAACACATTTTGAATATTCACCCACTAATGAAGCAATGCTTTTTTTCTTCAGAGAAAATTTCTTCTATTTTCTTTGGTCTTTAAAGAAAAGTGCTGACTAATAAGATATAAACTTTGAGCTGCTGCAAAATACACATTTAAGAAGATTTGGTGGCACTAGTGAAACCAACATTAAAGATTAAAATTACTTTAAATGAAATATTAGCATTTCATGAACACTTTGAACTACGCAAGTAATCCATGATTATTCAATTGTGTAAAATAGTCCCTTGAAAGTTTTTTCTTACATTTACAAGACATTTACATTTATTGCTTTGGCAGATATTTTTACGACGACTGATTTGCTTTTCCTTCAGTCCAACAAATATTTGTTTTACGTTGATTGTGAAAGGGCCGTCTGCCAACAAGTTGTTGCACATTTTTGCATAGTTTAGAGGCCAATCAGCTTGTGTCATGTAGGAAACTATGTGATTTCTTACAGATCACGTCAAGCCTGCGTCATCTAAAGTTTCATGACCAAACTAGTGATTTATAACACAAATCATCTTCATGACATTAAAATAGATCATAATCGTTCACAGCAGTTGTTGACCAGATTTGATGAGATTAAAATGACTATTGAACTCATCAGTGATCTTGACTTTGAGCTTCACTTTTCATTTCACATTTGTCTCTCATTTGAAATCTCACATGATTTAATGTTTCTTTTAGATCTGATGGACGTGAACAAGAAAGGAAAAACAGAAGCCAAAAAAGTCTGTCTGTAAATCAAGTCTGAAGATTCACAAGAGAGTTCACACTAGGAAGAAGTGGCTCAGGCTTTCTCTCTGAAATCACTTCTGCTTCTCATTCTGAAGAAAGACCATTTAACTGTGATCAGTGCGGTAAACAGTTTCATTGAGCTTCAGTCCTGAAGAAACGCCTGAAGATTCACACAAAGGAAAAGATTCATTAGTAATATTACAGCAGAAAAGACATGGCGGTGTGTGTTTCAGTGCTGAAGTCCTTTACTACAGAAGATGAACTGAAAGAGTGCCAGAAAATTCACAATGGAAAAAAACATCTCAAGGCAAAGTTCAGGAGCTGAAGAAGAAGCCATAACACTTTTAGAGAGACATGAATCTGATATTAATTTTTCTTCTTCATTTTTCATCAGAACATCTAGTGTCTCTTCCACTTCTACTCTTTGAAATGCAAGATATACTTTCATGTATCTTTGAAACTGGACTCTTTTTCTTCTCCTCTTCTCTTGTGATGCTTTGGCTCTTATAAGTCAGTAAAGAGAGAGATCTGTGTCATTCTCCTTCACTTTTACTTTGTGTTTGTATTTGCTTCATAAAATGATTGATTAAAGTCTTCATGCATTTTATTAACATCTCATTGTTATTGTCCTTTATTTTCTGCTGATTCTGCTTGAATCAGTTCATTATTTTAGTTATTTACTTTTGAGCTCTCCATGTTTAATTTTCTCAATAGAGCTTTTAAATACCTAACTAATTATATTTCACCCACACATGACTGACATTGAGTGAGACTGCTGTCTGTCTATATTATTAACAGTTTCACCCTTGATATCCAGTACCATTTATACATTTCAAAGTGTTTGTTCTAGTCAGTTTGATGTTTCATTAAACAATGAGGCTTCATGAAGTCAGAACAATTACTATGAACTTTAAACAACACACAGTTTTTACTAAATAAACTGAAATGATTACTGTCTCACTCTCACCACAGCTTTACACAACCAGCAGAAAGAGAGCAGCTGGAATAAAGAGAATTGGCGTGTAATCCTTATTGTTATTTTTGTGTGATTATGCTTATTGATGTTTTGTCGTTGTGAACAGTATTAAAGGGACAAGTTAGTTCACTTTGAAATTCAATTTTGGTATGTTTTAGCTTACCTCATGGGGGTAGATTATGCGGGGGACAATAGGGGTGCTTCAGCACCATGCTTAAGCTATTGTTATCCATTTTTTTTGGCCTTCAAAACATCTTAAAATGCACATATGTAAATAAGAGAAATAAAAAAATTCTCGGGGGAGCATGCCCCCCAACCCCCCTAAATACCTCACATTTGGGACCTCAGTGATTATAAAACCCTGACATATGCATGTTACTGGATGAATGAATGAAACTAGTTAATAATTAGCATTAGATCCTAAACTTTTTTTTTTTTTTTTTTACATCATACCCTCATTGGGGGCTGAGCCCCCCTAAAATGAAAATCCTAGAAAATCCTGCTTTCTTTCTTTCTGTTTTATTGCTTTACAGAAGTTAAAGCCCAATAAGTGCAGAAGCATCTCTATCGTGAAAGGCCAAGTCACAGACCAAAGATTTCATATTGGCGGAACAACTGTCCCAACTGTATCAGAAATGCCAGTAAAGAGTTTGGGGAGATGGTATGATGCGAAGCTCAAAGACACCGAGCAGTTTGAACAACTAAAAAATGATACCAGCCTGTACATGGAGCGCATCAGCAAGACCTTGTTGCCAGGAAAACTCAAGTTATGGTGTTTTCAATTTGGAATACTTCCAAGACTCTTGTGGCCGTTAACTGTGTATGAGATCCCCATCACCAAGGTTGAAAAGTTGGAACGGCTGATAAACAACGTGGAATTCCAAGCCACTGCTTAAGCTGTGTGCTTAAGTTCTGTTGGCCTTTATGGACATGGCAAGTTGGAATTACCAATCACAGGGCTCGTGGAAGAGTTCAAATGCACCAAAGCAAGGCTCGTTATGACCCTATCTGAATCAGAGGATGTAGTCATTCGAACAGCGGCCCCCCGGGTGGTAGCAGGAAGGAAGTGGATTCCATCAGAAGCTGTTCGGAGTGCAAAGTCTGCGCTTCATTTCAGAGATGTGGTTGGACAAGTACAGCATGGAAGGGCAGGGTTTGGACTCATCCCCAAAACTCCTCTGTGGCATAAAGCAACATCAGTGCAGAAGAGACAGCTAGTGGTAGAAGAGGTTAGGAGACAGGAGGAGGGAGAGCGACATGCCAAAGCCATATCAATGGCCAAGCAAGGGAGATGGACCAATTGGGAGGGCCTGGAGAAGAAAAAGCTCAGCTGGCGTGACATCTGGCAGATGGAGGGAGCACGGCTGAGTTTTGTAATCAGGGCCACATACGACCTGCTACCCTCCCCTCAAAATCTGAAAGAGTGGTATGGAGAAGATCCCGCCTGTTCCCTGTGTCAAGTACCTGCATCCCTAAGGCACATTCTATCAGGGTGTACTATAAGTCTCACCCAAGGGCGCTATACTTGGCGGCATAACCAAGTACTCAGAGAACTGGCAGTAATATTGGAACAGAAACGAACTACAACAAACAATCTCCCACAAACATCAGCAGGAGAGGTCAACTTCACAAATTTTGTACCAGCTGGCCAACATCAAGAGCACAGTACAACACCTAAGGATGCAAGCATCCTGCAGTCAGCGCGGGATTGGAAATTGGAAGTGGACCTTGATAAGAAGCTTGTGTTTCCCCCAGAAATAGTGGTTACAACACTCCGGCCAGACATGGTCCTGTGGTCTCCAACAACAAAGTTAGCATATGTTGTGGAATTAACAGTACCATGGGAAGATGGGGTTGAAGAGGCTTATGAGAGGAAAAAGAACAAATATTCCGACCTGGCAGCTGAAGCATCCCAGAACGGCTGGAAGACCAGCATCTTCCCGGTAGAAGTGGGATGCAGGGGATTTGTTGCCACTTCTACCACCAGTTTTCTGAGGAAAATAGGGGTGAAGGGTCGCTCTCTCCAACAGGCCATCAAGTCTATGTCAAGTGCTGCCGAAAAAAGCAGTAACTGGCTCTGGATCAAGCGTAAGGACCCCAACTGGGCAGCAAGGTAGAGACAGATGGTATGCGGTCAGGCTTAGGCCCGACTCAGGGAGAAGGACGCCCCTGCCAGGCAGAGTCCATCAGGGATATGGAGGGTATGGCATGGAGGGGGGTGTACCTGGGACGCTGGGTACACTGTTGAGCCTTCTGGAGACGTTGTGGGCTTCAATCAACGAAACGTCGATGAAGCAGGGTGCCCACCTGATGACCCCAATGACATACCTTACCCTTTTTCACCACTCCACACCGACTGCTACTATCAAGAGTTTCCTACTAAGGGGATTGAAACATCTAGTTCTATTAGCTTTAATAATAATAATTTAAACATAAATAGCATATTAAGCCAATTAAGCAAAAACCTGTCAACAAAGGTGTGCAAAAAAAAAAAAAAAAAAAAACTGGTATAACGCTTGGCATTCTGTCCCCCTCACTTTTGAAATGATGGCTACGCCCCTGGCTTACCTCAAGGGCATCCAAGATGTAGGTGTCTCCGCAGTAGTTTCAATTTTGATATTTTTAGGTCAAACCGTTCTTGTCTGTCAGTCATTTAATGCAGGTCTATGGTCACTGTCTCAAAGGGCATGCACAGAGTCCAAATTAAAACAATTCCCCATCGTCCAAATTAACCAATTCCCCATCGTAAGTACACATTGATGGCCTAAGACACGAAACGAACGGTTTGTGCTAGAAAACGAACAGTATTTATATCGTTTTTACCTCTTATACACAGCCACGTCCAAGTGATCTGAGGGCGCGCGCGCATCCTGCTGGTCTTAACGAATGCCGTAGCCAAGGCGACATCTAGTGTATATATATCTATGCACCAGTCTGCGCACACGTCACACACCAGGATGTGCACGCCCTCAGATCACTTGGACGTGGCTGTGTATAAGAGGTAAAAACGATATAAATACTGTGCATTTCGATGATGGACTGCCTGCAGACGCACCAACGCTGTCTGGTTAATTCCTGTGTAAAGAGTATTACAATAGTAGAGTTGTGAAAAAATAAAGGCATGAATAATTTTCTTACGGTCATTAAAAGAAAGAAAGGTCTTTACCTTGGCTAGAAGTCTCAGATTGAAAAAGAAGGGTTTAACAACATTATTTATTTGCTCATCAAATTTGAGTTCTTTGTCAAATAATACACCTAAGTTGTTCACAAACGTCTTATTGTACACAGCCATGGGACCAAGATTAGAATTGAGAGAAACAGAATTTACAATTGGTCCAAATAAATAAGATTAAAGAGGTTATTTAAAACATTGTACTAAATATACTACAACAATATACTATCAACATTGCCTGTAAGACGCTGATCTTCAGAAGGTGTCAGAAGTGAAGTGTCTTCTTTTTTTTTTTGGTGTGCCTCTTTCACACTTTCTCCAACAAAGACAGGATGGGAGACATTTGCCCCAGGAAGGAAGGACGATTTAGCTTATCATAACAATCAATATATAAGAGTATATAATGTTTAACTTCCTGACCATTTTGTTTTGACACCTGACAGTTTCCTGAAGATAAACATCTATTTCTATTGATCTTACAGCCCTGGTCAGTGTAAAGGTGTCAAATTGATGTATTGTCTGGTCTCCCAGACAATACAGGTTAGGAGACAGTTGTCTGTGATGGTTTATGTTCACGTTTACGAGGTGACTACCCTGCCTTTTAATTGTTTGATGCTTCCAGAAATAGATTGCAAACCAAATATACAACAACAACACACTGACAGGATGGGGACCGGTGCTCCTGCCATGATGGAAACATTCTTCATTTTCAATTTAGCAGCAGACCTGCATGGATCTCAACACATCTCAGGTAAGTTTCTCTTTCATCTCATCTTATTTCTTATATCTACTATTTGTATATGTTTTATTTATCAGCAATGCTTATTATTTCTCTAAACTCATTTCAGCTATGGCACGTTCTCAAATGTTTCAACTTGTGTTTAAAAGATTAAAACTAACTTTAAAATACGTATGATTAATACAATTTCATCTTATTTCATATATCTACTGATTTATCTGCTTTTATTTGTCAGCAATGCTTCTTATTTCTCTAAAATCATTTGTATTATTTAATTTTTAATCTCTTTTGTTCTTATTATTTATTTTCTTTTGGATCTACAAGAAGATATCCCTCATAAGTTTGGGACTAATGTTTGGTGCTACACCTTTCCATCCTCTTGTTTATCATTTCATTTTCACATAGACATTACGGCTTGTTGCATTCCGAAAACAAAAACCACTGACTGAGAAGAAACCATATTTCTTCTGTTCAGAAATATAAAATTTCATCTCATGTTCATATGTCATAATTTCATCTCACTATTTCCATATGTTTTAGGTAACCCGTTGTATCACTCCAGTGTAGGGTTCTAAATGAACTGATCAGGTTGAATGGGGACAGTAGCGTTACAATATAGTTAACGTCTAAGTTCGTAAGGAGGATTTGAGACAGCAATTTCACTTCAACTTGTGAAAAAAGAAAATAAGATTTATTGTATTGATACCAGTTCAAAGTTTGAAAACATACAATCAATAGAACTAAAAAAGTACAATCAATAGAACAAAAAAATACAATTAATAGAACTGAAAAAACTACAATCAATAGAACAAAAAAAAATACAATCAATAGAACTAAAAAAGAATAAAAAAATACAATTAGGGCTGCTTGGTATGACAAATAAAATAAATGGTTCCCCAAACAGTTTAAAAAGTCTTTTCTTTGTGTTTTTCTTTCAACTAGGCACTGCTGGCTCGCCATTCACTCGTCCACGGTCAACTCAAGAAGTACACATCAACAGGAAACAAGAAGAAGAAAAGAAAAAAAACCTGCATAATGCAGAGAGCTTGTCACTCATTCACATTCACTTCATCTGAATTGACAACAGATGTAAATCACATGAAATTTCAGATCTTTCACTTTTCTTTCTTTAACTGCATATTAACTCAATTACTTGTTTTACAAAGAAAATCCTGGGAGAATAGACCTACTAAATCAACATTAAACAGAGCAATGTCTGACATTGTTATTGTATGACTCAAACACTAAATGAAACTATTAAATGTTATACAAACATATTCATCAAATCACATACTCTGATTCTTTTACAACAATATATCCCCAGAGTTAATTAACAATATCAAACTGTCATCAAATGTCTCTGTTTACACAAACCAATGCACATTAATTAGCATGTGACGCAGTTGATTTTAACATCACATTGGATTCAACTCCAATTGGTTTAATCACAAAACTATCCTTTATCTCTTCGTCACAACATGCATAATTCAATATTCACTCATCATCAGTTAGTTATCAATCATATTTCTTACTTTAAATCATTAATTAAACACATTTACTGATTACAGACCAAAGAGAAATAAAAGTATAAAAATATGTTTCTTCCCCTGGATTTCACTGGAAATGAACTTAAAACTTTTTTTTCTTCACACTCTATTACTCTCGTTTAAACTATTTACACTCTGAATCATCTTTTTTTTGTCTCAACAATAAAAAGACAACCTAAAAAAAAAAAAAAATCACTTTCCTTATCACACAACAGATTGGGGTCAAAAACAAACACTCCGGAAACGGAAGGTCAAAAGGGTCACAAACGCACACCTGGTCATAAAAGGTCATAAATCAAAGACACATGCACCCCTATATAAACAACTCTCATGAGTTATTCAGTAAGTCCATTTATCCCCCCTCCATTGAGATGCTACAAGGTGAGAGGAAAGATAGCTTGAGAGTATTGGCTTGTTAATGGGGTGAACGCTCAAAGTCTTTTCAGAGAGGGAGCCTTTCCTCGTGTCACAGGTCTGTATCGTCGTGGGCAGATGGATTTCGGGTGCAAGTATAAACCTAGTTTTAACATTAGTACAGTCCACTGTAATTGCACTCTATTTCTGTTTTGAAGCATGTGTTCACAGAAGCGGAAGTTCAAAGGTCACTGAAGACAGCGAGTCTTGGAGTGCAGATCTGACGCCAACTGCCAGAAACTAGTGAAATACTGTCTTTTCTATATGAAGTTACATGAATCGCTTCACTCTGAATTAATAAATTCTTTAATTAGACTTTTGAGCTTTGTCATTTAGGCATATGTTCAGAAATATGTTGTTTTGTAGTTCAGATAATGTATGAGGAACTGAATCTTGTCTTTAACTCTCTTCTGGTGTATTTGATGAAGCTCTGATCTTCTGAGGTGTAGATGAGCTCAGATTCTCACTGATGAATGTCAGAGAAACTCATTTCTTAATAAATCTGAGAAGAGACAAGAGTCTCTTTCTTTATCTGCTTCATTACATGTATTTATTTAAACTCTCAATAGCTTCCCGTTTTGAGTATTTTCTCCATTCATCTGGTATCTCACCATAACTCTCAAATGTTTTACTGTAGTATTTTTCCAGATCTTCCTTAAATTTGCACACAAACCACTTCCAGTAGGGCAGTTCAGAGAGATCAGGGCTGATGCTCCAGTTAACATATCTTTCTCCTGCTGTTCTGTAATCTCTAAATGGGACTGATTTACCTGAGTCAGTGAGATAAAAAGATCGATCGTTGCTTGCTACAGATGATGTGCAGATCCAAACACAAAAGTTTGTTGTACCCCTGAAAGTCGAACCCATTACTGCTTTCACTCTGTGGAAAGGAACATTGTGATCTCCATCATGGTTTTCTATGGTGTTTGTGCAGATGGCATAACAGAACGGACACTGAACCCAACAGCACTGACAGAAGTGCTCAATCAGAAGCTCATCTGGCCTGAATTTATTGTCCAGCTTTACTGGAAATGTCTCTGTGTTGAATCTACTGCTGATGTCAGCCATTATAGCAGGAAGTTTTTGTTTTAACCTATCTTCTAGGAGGTTGAAATCATCAACATCATCATGTTTGACTCCACTGAGGTCTTTTTCAGAGAAGATCAGCTCATCTGAGAGCTTCTGTGTGAAACTCTTCAACCACAAACCAACATCTCCTCTGTTCTCTTTAACATGTTCAGTAGATTCATGTGCAGCTTCCATGATCTTCTCCTGCAGGAGTTTAATGTTCTCCTCCATCTTGGGTAAAACACTTACACTGAACTTATCAGTGATATACCGACTGACTTCATCTTTGATGAAACTCTTGAAGTGATCTCTGGGATTATGAATGTATTTCATGTATTTGTCAAAATCCCCCTCTTCTGCCATTGTCTTCAGGATGTGTTTCTCCAGATTTGATCTGTTTCCATTCAGTGATTCACAGTTTGCTTTCATTTCATCTCTCAGCTCTTTGGCGGTCTTCTTGTAGACGCTCTGCTCAATGGGCTCTTTCAGTTTCTGACAGATGATCTCACCAAAAATGGCAGCTGATGTTGCTCCATGACAGTATTTCTGGAAAATACTATAGTACTCTTCTCTCTTCTTCTCAACATATATTACAGGATCATTGGCTTCTCTGAACTTTCTGTGTTGATCAGTGATCCTCTCCTTTGATCTCTTACAGATGGAAATAACCAAATCCACGAAGAATTCATTCTTGAACACATATTTCACTGATCCTTCCTGATGTTCTATCACTCTTGCCTTGATGTAACCTGTGAGTTGTTGGATGTAGCTCATGTTGTAGCCCATCTTTGAAATGTTAAATGACTGAATCTCTTTGTCTGTTTGCTCAGCAACATCTGTGACTAATGATCTTATTTGGGCTTCATCTTCTTTGGACATCCCTTGAAATGATTTAATGGTATTTGTAACAAATCCTTTAAATCCACTGGATTTCTTTAACTTTACATAATCAGAATAACTGGGCACAGAGAAAATATCCCTGCTCTCCCTCCAGTGATCTACAGGAGCACTTTCACAGATGTCCCTGAGGATCTCTCTCACATCTCTCATTACATCAATGTCTTTGATTGGAGGATTGTCTGTGATTATCTTCTTCACACTCTCTTCCCAAAACAAATCAAACTCTTTCTTCAGAGTTTCTTCATCATATGTTTTGTCTTTTAGTTCTAAGGCAAATTCTTTGCTCTTTTCATAGAGAGTGTTTTCATGATTTATCTTCTGAGCATCAATCTTTTTCTTCAGGTCTCGCTGCTGAAGAATCTCGTTTAATTTTCTCTTTGTTTCTCTCACAATGTTTTCTTGAAGCTCTTTGATTTTGTTTTCAAATGATGTTTTCCAGTGGATCAGTATATCTTTATCTTTGTCTTTCTCAAATAATTCTGACATTAATTTTTTCACTTCTTCACTTGTCTTCTTCAGTTCTCTTTGAAGATCAGTTTCCTCAACCTCATGAATTGTTTCATTTTCTATTTTGTTGTGTAGTTTGATCTCAGTTTCCATCATGGCACTGCGAAGACTCCAGGACCACTTGCTGTATTCGGTCTCCAGTTTCCTGTAGGCTGAAATCTCCAGAGAATTTCTGAAGCTGAATACGAATCGTTCCTTCAGTAAAGCCTCCCAGAGATCTTTTATACAATCTTTTAGGTCTATCAGCATCATTCCATGTGAGTTTGAGGCATGAGACATAATAGTCTTCTTTAGTTCTTGAATATTGTCACAGTAGATTGGGTTTGGTGGTGCCATTGGTGGGCTTCCCTCCCAGAGCTGAGCAAAATACTTCACATCATTCTGAACATCAAATCTAATGACATCACTGAAACGTTCTGCATCACAGACTTCCTCTTTAGCAGCGAGTTTTGTCATTTCATCCAGTGTCTCCTGCAGTCGTCTCCTTCCCTCCATGTTTTTCTCTCCAGCTGTGATGTCTGAAACGTTCTGATGCACAAACACACAGCTGGGAGACATATTTACCTTCTTCATCCTCATGAAGGCCTGAACAACAATCTGAAGAACGTCCTGCATCTCAGATGGGTTTTCTCCAAAGATGTTGATCAATGTCAGATTTCCAAGACCAACAACAAATGTGGCCAATTCATTGTCATGATGCTGTGTTGATCTTCCAGCCAGTTCTAGCGCACGAAGACCCTCAGTATCAATGACCAGAATATAGTCAAAGTTAATCTGTGTTTTCATCTCGTCTGAGACTCTGACCAGCTGCATGAAAGCTCCTCTGGTGCACCTGCCAGCACTGACGGCAAACTGGAGCCCAAACATGGCGTTCAGCATGGTGGATTTCCCAGAGCTCTGAAGCCCTAAAACTGACAGCACAAAGACTCTGGTCTGGTTTCCCAGTTTCTGGATGAGTTCTTCTAGAACAGCAGAGATCCAGACAAGAGGAACATGAGCAGCATCTCCATCCATCAGCTCCAGTGGAAATCCAGAGATCATCATCTCTGCTGCGAGACTCGGGAGAGAAGATAACTCAAACTGCAGGCCTTTCTTTTGCTTCTTCACAGATAAACATGATTCATAGATCTGACCGATCTCCCTCATGATGTGCTCCAAACCAAAGGTTGCAGCCTGAAGATCGTCAGATAATTTCTCAAGGTATGTTTGTTTAGCTTTATGTTCATCAGATTTATTACTGTCTTTCAGTTTTGAGAGACTTGAGACTTCTGACCATGTTTCATCATACTTGTGGAGTAGAGCAGAAAGGTCAGCTGATGTGTGTTCATCCAGGAGGATTCTGAGCCATTTGAGAAAAAACATCTTCTCATGTTTTGCATTTGAGTTCATTTCTTTAATGAATTGCATCATAAAATTATTGATGTCACATTCATGCTGTTTTTCACGGATTATCTTCATCTCTGTTGTTTTCCCACTTGTTACCATTTCTATATTTTCTCCTTGAGGTCGATGTAGTTCTTTGTTCATCTGACTCCACTGATGCCACAGTTTCCCTTGACAGGGCAGATATGATTCTTTGATTTCTGTAAGATTTTTCTTCTCCAGTAAACTCACCATCTGCTGTGCTGCTTCTCTTCCTCTCCTGCAGTCATCATCATCTTCCTCATCTACTCTGGTGTCTGGAGGTTTGGCCACATCTTCAAGTCTGAAAGAACAAGATGATTCTAAGAGACACTTTTTTATCGCTCTTCGGAGTTCTTCAGATACCTCTGACTGATTTCTGTCTTTGAGACCAATTTTGAATTTCCCCTTCTTTGGCTCAGATAATACAGATCCATCCTCAGTAAAAATACAAATGAGTGGCTTTCTGTCCTTGTACAGGTTTTGGATCTTTGCTGCATGTCTGTCATTCCTGTCCAGTTGTGGGAGAAGAACAACATTGACTGTGGCCATTTCAGAGAGGATCTGCAGCTGTTTCTCATGGTCTCCTGCATCACCGTGTAGATTACAGAACGCAACACAGTCATTGAATTTATCATCGTTTGTCCCAGAGGGGCAGAACCAGGCGATCTCCACCACTCCATCCATCAGGACTCTGGTTCTGCTGCTGCCTGGGCAGTTCCTGTGGAAGAACGTGTTGTGTCTCTCATTGATCAGACTGTTCATCAGCTCAGACTTGGATGAAGACACGGAGCCAAACCTGAAGAAAAACACCATTGGAGTTTCTGCTTTGTAGATCGGCTGGGTTTGACTGATGATTTTATGGTTGGTGTCTCTCTTCTTCCAGCTCTTGTTGATTTGTCTGAATGTCCAGAGAGGAAACTCCATCTGTTGTGTGAATGGATCAGGAACAAGCAGAGGCAGAGCATACTGACACTGGGACAGTTTTGTGACCATCAGCTGCTTCAGGAGACCGTCGGCACAATGAAATACAGCCATCTGAACATCCATTGGGTCAATTCCCTCAGACAGACTTGTTTTTGATAAAGGTATCTCCTTAAAAGCATCAAAAATATCACCCTCATCTTCACATGAATCACTGTCTCTTTGTTGTGTGTGATCCTGTTCATTAGTCTTAGTAGTTTTAATGTATCTTGCTCTGTAGTTCATCATCAGTAGTTTTTGTATAAAAGTCTGAATCAGCTCCTCTTCAGCACAAGACTCATGGGACTGTAACAAATGTTTGGTTATCTGAAGAACATCTGAAGCTCTCAGTTTATTGGTATGCCTGTCTTCCAGATTAAGTCTGTGAAATATATACTTCAGTTTTTTAGTCTTTTCCTGTTGTTGGTGTTGATCTGATCCGACTCCTGTTGTTCCAAAGTTTTTGTTTTTTCCCTGTTGAATAAACAAACAGCATTACATTTACTTATATTATTTACTTGTGTTTGAAGGAACAATACTGTAATTTTACTCTGTATTTTACCTCACTTACATTTTGTTAAAATGATGACCAAGTGAACTAAAAGAGATAGTTCACCCAAATATTTAAATTTGCTGTTAATTTTCTTACCCTCAGGCCTTCCAAGATGTAGAGCAGTAAACAAGATTTTTAGCTGAAACCGTGGTCCTTGGTTATTCATGAAATGCAAGTCAGAGGCTATAGTCACTTTGAGAGTCAAAACACAAAATTAATACCCATGGCTCCTGACGATATATTGAGTTTTTATGAAACGAAACAATCAGTCAGTGCAAGAAACGTAGCTGAGTCAGTGACCTGGCAGCCCCAGTGGGGCACAGCAGAAACACTTAACTGGTTCCACGGTTGGGCAGAGGGTGCGTGAGAAGGCTTGGTGGCTGAGAGAAATTGCTCTTTTATTGAGAATTTGGGTGCCGCTGACCAGTGGCGGAAGAGAAACAAAACGGAACATAAGATTCTCCACCCGGCCCTCCGGGGTAAGGAGCGGTGCGGTCACTGTCTCCTGAAGAGCAATCGCCTCCAGTTAGGGCCCAGTTGCATAGCAATGGCTCGTTTCACAGGGGAAATCGGCATATATCATAAAACGACTGCTGCCTATTATATGTGTGTTATATGTAGTTACACTCAAAGTAGATTGGCCTCTCGAGATTCCTATTTGTCGATCATCGACGTGAACCGGAGTGAATCGGTCATCGACATGCAACCAGTCCGGAGTGATGTCCGGTTCATGAAGGAATCATTCTTTTGAACCAGTTCATCTTGGTGAAATAGTTGAATCAGTTCACCAAATCGGACTGAACCATCTGAAACAGTCCGCAGCTCGAGCAGCACATGTCTACAAGTTACTCAATCAAAACTCACTTTTGGAAACAAGCCAATATACTAATTGATTAAGACTAGTTTATTAACTTTATAAGCTTAAGATATTTAAAACATCCACATTTCACATCATTATAGAGTGCATAAATAATATTATTGCATATATGTGATGTCATTGCATGATGACGTAAATAAACTGGTGAATCAGTTATTTGAAGCAGTTCATTGAAACAAACTGTCTGAATCAGACTTCCCTGTTTGACTGAGGCTACTGATTACAAATAATTTTGTTGTAAATAATGTTCAGTTTCTTGCACAGGCCGATCATTTTGCTTCATAAGACCTCAATATATCGCCAGGGGCCACAGGTATTAATAGGCTCTATGCACGAACGCTGCTGACGTATTTCCGGTAGGATCTAAGACGGCGTCTTTACTTCCGCATAGCGCGTTCTATAGCGAAGTGTATGGCGGCAAAACTTTAATAAAATTCATTTTCTCAGAAACGGAGACAACGATTTTAGAAACTGATTCGCTAGTCGGATTTCGCGTGATATGAGAGAATACTCACCCTCAAAGTTGTTGATGTAGCTCGAAATTGATCATTTAAAGAACTTCTCTTTCTTACTCATATGTGTGACAGTTAACTGCCTCACAATATTGTTAACATCATTCACGTTAACCGCTGGAAGTTCTTGTAAACAGCGAGTGTAATTTGCCATTATCTCCACCTAATGCAAAAACGGCTTCTGACGCAGCACCGGATATAACTGGGCGGGCTGAGACAAAACGCGGAAGCGATCGTGCATAGAGCCTATTTTGTGTTGCCTGATATGATTTGACTCAAATTGCCAGTAGCCGTTGACTTGCATTTTATGAATAACCAAACATCACGGTTTCAGCCAAACTTCACTGTTCTACTGAAGACAAAAAGTCCCCTACATCTTGGAAGGCCTGATGGTAAGTAAATTAACAGTATCTTTGTTTAACAAAGACTATTGAATCATACAAACATTGTCACTGCTCATCAAAAATGAAATCTCAGTATTTTATATTCTAAGACATTATAAGACAATAATGAATAAGTAATATTAGTTTTCTTAAAACCAGTGCATCTATTCTGGTATTAATGTTACAGTAATGTCAGTATTTGGTATCTCAGAGGTGATTGAGGGTTTGATGCATGTCAGGAATGCAGTAACAGTGTTATCTCCTTTAGCACGGTTTCTAGAGAAAAATATGTACATCCACATTCCAAAAAAAGTGGGACGCTGTGTAAAATGTAAATAAAAACAGATTGCAATGATTTGCAAATTCATAAACCAATATTTAATTCATAATAGACCATAGAAAACAAACACAATGTTATACAAAAACTGAGGAAATGTATAATTTTAAGGAACAAAGAAGGTAATTTTGACTTTGATGGCCGCAACATGTCTCAAAAAAGTTAAGCACCCAGACTCCTCTACAACGAATCCATGATGGTGTAATAGATGCAGTGTATGCAGTTTAGAATAGTCTTGCTGAAATATACAAAGCTTATACCCTCCAAGGCCCCAATCACACCTAACGCGTTTTTCAGGTTCAAAAACGCAAGGCGCACAGCACTGCCCCATCACACAGTACGAGCAGTGCGCTGCGTTTTTAATGTTGCTAGGCAACCACTGAAACAGCTGTCCTGTACTTTCTGTTAACACTGTGGTAGTTACGGTTCATTAAGTCGTTAAGCAAGTTGGGATCACTTAATATTCAACAATATTACTGATTATCATTGATTGACTATTATTGATTATGCATTATAATAATAGGCCTAATAACAATAATAATAATAATAAAAGAAGAAAAAGAAGACAAGGCCATAATAGCTCATAGACAGTACCAGAAATGTGACATCATTAGGTGCAATTAGGTGCAATAATGCTGATTATTTTTACTATTGCAAAGTGAAACTATTGAAGAGCGCATGTAGAGCATGGGTTAACAATGTCAATGACACTGGTTCAAATTCTGAACAAACACGTGGTATTGTTTTTATTTTTTATTTCTTTATTAATGTTGAAATGTCTATGTGTTCTGTAGTTATAAAACATCTTGCGAGAATCACAACTTGCTTTACGGCACGAAGTCACATACATCAACAACATATGAAGCAGCCTCTACGGAAGACACTAGCACATATTTCAGAAGTGAATCATGGCAGGGTCGAGGAAGAAAACGCTGTCGGAAGAGTCAAGGAAGAGAAAACGAGAAACTGACCACGTGAGGAACCAGACAAGAGTCTCACTCAGTCAGGCTTTCACAAGTTGGCGAGAGCTTAAAGTCTAGGAAATCATTAATTTCTTCTGAAGAGATCACTTTACATGATGACATTTAATTAAGGCTTTTATTCGTATATAAACATTGCTCACCATTGCAAATCTCACCTAAATGTTTGCTCATGTGTATTTGTGTTTTTATATTGTTATAATTGCACAAGATAATTGCACACGTCGTGTGTGTCAGCATCACAGACAGCGCATTCTCTCTTATTATTTTCTCCCTTACATGGTTTAAAAGCATTTGCATGAAGAAGAACATGATTATATAATGTAACGCTAGCCAAAGGATGACAGAAAAAAAACAGATGCTGCTTTAATTGCGTTAAATATTTTTAACGTGTTAAACTAAAAAAACAATAATCGCAAGCGTTACCGTTGACAGCAGCACGGACATAACCGATGTGTTTATGTGAATACGCGGCAAGACTGACGTTGTGACAATGTTTTCGTGTGTATTTGACCGTAAGTGCAACAATGAAAAATAGGCAGCTTTATGTGGACACACTGGGAATGAGGTTCGGAAATAAAATCATGCGCAAGCGCAACCTCCGCAATTCATCACTGAAAACTTATGATTTGCATTTTTATTATAAATTTGTGTGCATTGTAGAGACTTCCGACAATCCGAGATTGATGTTAAATTTTTTTTACACATTTTAGCAATTTTTAAATGTTTGATGGAGTTTTTACACCCTCTCATATTTTTTCCTTTTGTTATTAATTCCGGAGGACAAAGTAAAAAAAAATAAAAAATAATAAATTCTCATTTCTACAATAGTAGCACCTCCAATTCCAGCATGGTCTCACTGTTAATACGTAGGTATTAATACGTAATTTTCAAAGATAGAAAACTTACTTTTTTGTATGTTTGGATAGATGCTGAAACGTATAATATGGACGTATCTGCGACGTTTAAACGTAACATTATTACGTTTTTACAGCTAAAAAACGTAAACTATTTACGAATATTTCATATCATAAAGATACCTGTATAATTTCCATTTTACCATTTTATAGATTATAAATGTAAGATCCTTTAACCCTACTCCCACACCTAAACATAGTTTATAGACAATATTAAAAGGATAAAACGTAATGGACATATATGTGTAGGGAAATGGCAGTTTTATTAACAATATAGCATTAAAAGATAGTTTGAGCCACTAATCCTATCCCTACCCCTAAACCTAACAATTTCTTAAAACTACTAGGCTACAATTATAAAGAAAAACAACAGACAGACACGTAACCACAATAATTTATTTATTGAGAAAATGTATACCGGTACCAAAAGTCGTTCACATGACGATGTGTCGCAGTCCTCTCTGGCAGTATATAATAGTTTTGTATGAGGTAACGTTACAGAGCATAATTTAAGTTATTAATCCATGAAAATGTTAATCCGGTTTCAGTTCGCTGTACACTCTGTGAAGGTACGCGCGCTTCTCCATTTGTAGTACACCAACTTAAACACGGCATGTCGCAATCTGTGACCAAGCATGCGAGAGCCAATGAGCGTTTGATATGACTGCCGTAAAACATGTCCTAACTAGTGCTGTCAAACGATTAAAATATTTAATCGCGATTAATCGCATTAATGTCATAGTTAACTCGCGATTAATCGCACATTTTTATCTATTCTAAATGTCTCGATTTATTTTTGTCCCATTATTTTTTTCTCATTTTAATGCTCTTATCAACATGAAAAAAGCGGATTGGCTTGCTTTGTGCAGATTTTTTTATTATTGAAAACAACATTGGCAATACTGTGTTCAATTTCACACTAACATTCTCACTTGGAGCAAATAATCTCTCACACAATGTAACACTGTCCATCAATAAAAGGGTGAAAGAAATCCTGACGAGGTCCTGATATTGACGAGGGTTTGGAGAATTCGCATCAGCTGTGTGTGTGTGTGTGTGTGTGTGTGTGTGTGTGTGTGTGTGGCCATCATCAAGTGGTGTTTCAGACTGGACGTACTGCGATGATGATAGCTCAGTTCACAACGACAAAACACACAGATCACTTTGGTCTAGTCAATGGAACCATTTGGCAACTTTTTAAAAGTAAACTTTCCATTCAGAATCTTATTGGCATCCATTTCGGCGTCTCGCGCTCGTCATCCACTCAAAACGTAACATTAACCTACTATTTGGCCGGCTCGCAAGCCCAAACAAGTGTGTGCGCGTGCCTGCTGTTTTGTTTCCGGTCTAGCTAGATCCGCTTGCGCTTTGGTCGACGAAGCAACAAAACGTCCTCGCGCGGCGCAAGCCATTGAAATGAATGGGTTTCATAGAGCAGCGCCGCGCATGCCGCGTCCTGTTGCAAAAGCATGTGAAAAAAACTACAAAGTTTGCTAGGCCAAAAAGACCGTTAATCTCGCGATAAAAAAAAATGTATCGCGTTAAAATGGGTTTGCGTTAACGCCGTTAATAACGCGTTAACTGACAGCCCTAGTACTAACGCTTAGGGCGCAATTGTTGAATTTGAATTCACCACGAGCGCGGGATTTCCATAGACAGTAAAAGAAATGGACACAGCGACCCCATTGGAACTCAATTGAGACAAGTGAAGCCCATTTTCAGCAATTTTTAGCACTTCCGTTTCTGACACGCAGACTCAAACCGAGCAAAGCGTTATACGGACCACGTGAGCAACCCGTCTGTCTTCTAGTAGCTGTGCCAAGAGAAATCTGAATCATTCCCTTCCGAATCTTGCAGAGACAGAGAGTGTGAGTAGGAGGTGTCCATGAGCTTGGAGCAGGAGCAACTTTTGCTAGGTATTCTGATTAATTATTTTGTCACTTTGCCTCCACGTCCCCCTGATTGCCCGCGAGCTTCTCCTCCCGTCCATACGGCAATCTCTCTACTGTGCGACAGAGAGTCGCGTGGTTATGACGCAATCATTAGCCTACTTTTACAAAAACTGCTTCTACGGGGCCATAACATAAGCTACAAGGTAATGGAGCATTTTATACATTGTCGTGTTTCTTTAGAAATAAATAATGGACAAATGGAGTCTTCAAATGCCTCAGATGTAAAGTTATTCGCTGTCAAAGTGACGCCAAAATGAATGGGAGTCAATGGGATGCTAACTGCAGGTGAAGTTCTGCTACAAGATGGTGGCACGCGGCCGGCTTCAACTTCCGGTCGACTTCCTTACCGCCTGGGGATTTCACTAATCTGCCGGAAAGGAATAGAAGAAGAGCGCGGGATTTGACGTTTACGGTCTCTGCTGAGAAATGGAGATGAAGATCACTGGATAAAGGGCTGAATTTGGTTCTGTTTCTTGCAAACAACGTATGGATTCTAAATATTTGGATTACATCAAGCTAATAAAATTGATGTCTTTTGTGAATTTGTGTTGTGTTTTAGTGTATTATGGGTCTATAGGAGAAAACACCTTTTGTGTCTCACAGTACGTTAAATAAACCATTACAAAATGGTTAAACGATTAAAGAAGGTATTTTTAAGGTTTTAAAGTGTATTCTTGTTTAACACCATGTATGCTAATCCTCCGAAACGAGTTTGCAGCAGAAGGCACGAACAGAGCGAAATATTATTATTTACGAGTAACTTTAACCCTCTGGGGACCAAAAACGCGCCCGCGCGTTTTGCTCGTTTTTTTTTTTTAGCAATGAAAATAAACACTAAATGCTCTGTTAATTTTGATCTTTCATTTTCGTGTAATACATCAATCGATCCTGTTCAGTTTCTATTTTTTTTCTGTATACTCACAATAAAAATAAAGTGTTTTGCTTTTTGACAAATAAAGAAATATTAACATGATGCGATTTCTGCCTTCTCTCTGTCAGTAAACTCCCATTTGAAACGCGTTCGAAAATCATCTATAGACCCCTTCAATGTTTGTAAACATCGAACGCCTAGGTTGGGTGCGCGCGCAGCATGGGGTCAGAAAAATGGTGCGGCTAATAGACCGGCATATTGTGTCAAGGGTATGCACTGTCTTTGCCATCACAGGAACGGGAACAGAACCATAATAAACTTGTTTTAGCTAATGGCGATTGTCTGCCTGATTAGAGTCCTGCACGGGTTCGGATGGGTGACCCGCAAATTTTGCTCAAGCGGGTGAAAAATATCCAACTGTGTCAGGTCGGACACGGGGGAAACACGGGTCTAAACACGGGTTTAAAACAATCACATGCAAACGTAAAATAATATTCATATTTTTAGGAACACGTCTACAAAAATATGCCTGTATTTCAAGTTGATAAAATAATTTAAAATCCACATCAGTTTATTTGCCCACGCGCCACGCCCTCCCAGGATCTTTCACTTTTAAAAATGCATCATAACCGCGCGCGCGACCTGCTTTCAGTCGTCGATGCTGAGGAGTTAAAGAAAAAAATAGCTAGTGGAGATTGTAAAGTTTTTGACAGTCATCAAAAATCAAGTCCAGTGTGTGGGAGAAATTTGGAGTTATCTGAAGAAAATATTGTGAAATGCTTGCTGCATTTTCGTGTTGGATAGCCGCAAATGTGGACTTCATCGCCGAGGAACCACGCAGATAACTGTGGTAACAAACCAAGCAGTTCTGTCGAACAGTATTTTTTCAAATTTAACACTGTTAAGTATGTGTATTTTTTTATATAATAAACGGGCAGACTGGGACAATGCTACGATCAAAGATGCTCGTGTTTGTAGTGTTATTGACAGTTATTGTGACAACTATTGTGACAACAACGGTATAGTTAAGCCCTGGTAAGTAAACAAATGTTTTCTGTAAACTGTAGACTGGTTTATTAGGTGAAGTTCGATATCTGGCATTAATTGTGACCTGTGTCATGCTACTTAGCAGATAGCAGTATCTATCTGAACCATAGACTGTAAAAAAATAGATCTGAACGTTTTTTAAAACGGATGAGATCCTGCAGGAATCCTGAAAAACTTGACTCCACAACTGGTGTGATTTTCACAGTCCATGACGCATCAAGTAGGCATTTTTTCTTAACGAGAAATTCTCTGGTTAACACAATTCAATGGGATGGAATGAACTTTCTGACCCCGACATGCGCACTGCGAACTTAGAATTTTCCTGTGACGTCGACCATGAAGGGGTCTATAACTCCGCGAAAATTCAGTCAAACAGGCAAACAGACCCACGGGCATAAAGCTTGAGATCGCATCTTTTAAATGAAGTAATTTATATAAAAAACAAATATTCTCAGCTTCTGTAATCTGTACAAAAAGAGAGCGACTCCAGTCGAGCTCATTCCGAGCCATTCAAAAGTAATTTGACCACTCCCCGGAGAGCGCGTGCTATTCAAATGCAAATTCTGAGAACCATTTCAGTCTGTGAAACGCCCCCACATCAGCTGTAAACAAAGCGCGTCGCAACCGAGTGAGGCATAAGTTTCCTCAGAACAGTGCTGATATGAGGAGCAATATCTCCTGATATGAGGAGCAGATCCCGCTGAGGAGTGAGGTAGGCTGTTTTCTTTTCTCAAGTGTGGAATAACGTTATGGAATAACGTTAGTGTAGGCCTATGCAAACCGCAAAAAGATGAATCGCATTTCTATAATATGACTCGCCTTTCTGTGAGATGAATGAAGGGTACATATTTGTAAAGACTGTTTAGCCTAAATATGAATCGCGTGTCTGTGTGTGAAAGAATAAACTGCTTTGCTATAGCCTACTGAGATGAGTAAAAATCGACTGGAATATGTTGAAATAAAATGTATTTGTATAAGCAACGTATTAAACTGCAAATTAGCATTTATATGCCCTAATATTTCATAAAAACAACGTTACAGTCAGTCACTTGTTGACTAGATTTGGGTACAGTTTTTAGGCTACTGTAGAATATACTGTGGTCATGTGGTCTCAAAAATCATTGTGCTGACATGGTGCTGATATCAACGAGGGTACGCTGGCGCGCTTTGGCTGCCGCTCCCATGTGGTCTCAAAAATCATTGTGCTGACATGGTGCTGATATCAACGAGGGTACGCTGGCGCGCTTTGGCTGCCGCTCCTCTCACAGTTTGTTTGTTTTTATGTTGACGTGGGGTTTTCTACCTGCTGTTTTTAGTCTTCCGACTTGTTGCAATGTCGCGGGACTA
Source organism: Leucaspius delineatus (assembly GCA_023718395.1). Classification (NCBI taxonomy): domain Eukaryota; kingdom Metazoa; phylum Chordata; class Actinopteri; order Cypriniformes; family Leuciscidae; genus Leucaspius; species Leucaspius delineatus. Next base: position 10,130,712 of record CM043356.1, read on the forward strand.
TTTTACATTCGTTGGATTATTGCTTGTATCTGCCTGCGTTCTCTGGAGGACCCTGGAGCCTTATCGGAGGAGTTTACCCTGTGGCCTTACTTTGAACTTTCGCTGCCTTGGGACTGTTGCGATCCTGGATCAACGAAGCATGGCTCTAAGGTACACTGCACACCAGTTGCTGAACTTAAAACAAAACTACTATTTACAAAAAGATGCTTATGAACTCTGTCGTAACGCTGGCCTGCTGAGACAAAGACGGTACATACATCGGAGTTTTGGCCGCAGATATGGCCTCTCTTCCTCTAACAACATCTGCGTACCTATGTGTCGCCGTCAGGCTAAAAGCGCGTTTCGTACTGGTGCTGTCTTGAGTAACTTATCTTCGTTCATTCGATCAGAGTTGCATTCTGCGATGTGCCAGAGCCCCGTAAATGTTGCGTTGCTCAATGCACGCTCAGTAAACAATAAAGCCCTGCTTTTATCGGATATCATCGCAGAGCGAAAACTGGACTTATTGTTTTTAACTGAAACATGGCATAAACAAAACGACGGTCTCCTCTTCAACCAGATCACTCCAGAGGGGTATGGACTGTTTGATCTCCCGCGACCTACTGGTCGAGGTGGGGGCATTATTGTGGTTCATAATCTGCAATCAAACATCAGCGCTGTGAGTGTACCACAGTTCTCATCATTTGAATGCCTTGTTTTGAATATTTCTGCTCCAAAGGCAATTACCATCGCTACTGTCTATCGACCACCAAAGGCAAATGAAGCTTTTATGACTGAGTTTGCTGATTTGTTGTCAATGTTGTGTTATAAATTTGAGAGAATCCTCATTCTAGGGGACTTCAACATACACATTGATGAAAATGACTGTGTGATGGCAAAGGACTTCCTATTTTTATTAGACTGTTTTCATCTTAAACAGTTTATCAGCGGCCCTACACATAACAAAGGTCATACATTAGACCTTGTGATTGCAAACGAAGCAATTGTATCACAGCAGTGTTCAGTTGATATTGGTCTCTCTGATCATCTGGCAATCTTTTTTAATCTAGAACTGCCTCTTCCGCCTGTGTCTTCCTCACACTCTGTTCATTTTCGTAAATGGAAATAAATTAATCCGTCAGACTTTGCAGACTCTGTTGTTTCCTCTCTTAGTGGTCTTCCGTCAGCTCCTCTGGAAGATAAGATTTTGCACCTGAATACTGTTCTTGCCTCTAATTTAGATTATTTTGCTCCCTTGAAGTCACGCAGAGTCTCTTTTACTCGTTCTGCCCCTTGGTATAATGACGACCTGCGCTTTAGGAAAGCAGCTTGCCGTAAATTGGAGCGCAAGTGGCGTGACTCGGGCCTGAATGTGTTTTATCAAGCCTGGAAAGATCACCTGGGGGAATATAGATCTGCAATTGAGTCTGCCAGATCTGTTTATTTTTCTCAGATAATAGATAATAATCAAAGAAATCCAAGGCATCTCTTTCATACTATAAACAGACTTCTCACATGTAATGTTGGTACCTCTCTGCCTGTCTCAAATCAGGTGTGTAATGACTTTCTTCATTTTTTTAGCTCTAAAATTGACAATGTTTATAAAATCATTCATGCTATACCTGGTTCCTCTTCTGTACTTTGCTTGCCTAGTTTCTCTGGCACATCCTTTACTGCCTTTTCTGAAGTTGACTCTGAGCTGCTCACTAGCGTGGTATCATGTATGAAAGTTACCACTTGCTTACTTGATCCCCTCCCTACAAGCTTGTTTAAATCTTGTTTTGACTCACTGTGCCCAGCTGTTCTTGGCATTGTCAATGAATCTTTGTGTTCTGGTGTTGTCCCAGCAGCATTGAAAACTGCTGCTGTAACACCTGTTCCGAAGAAGCATGATGTAGATTTGGACAACTTAAATAATTATCGCCCGATATCAAATCTTCCATTTGTGGCAAAAATTTTGGAACGTGTTGTGGCTTTGCAGCTACACAGTCATCTCACAGTAAATAATCTTTTTGAGCCCCTTCAGTCTGGTTTTCGGAAATTTCATAGTACTGAGACAGCCTTGGTCAAGGTCACCAATGATCTGTTAATAGCCTCAGATTCTGGTTCTCTTTCTATTCTTATCCTCCTTGATCTTAGTGCCGCTTTTGATACTGTTAATCACAATCTTTTACTCAACCGTCTGGAAACTGTCTTTGGTGTTTCTGAGATTGTTTTAACCTGGTTTAGATCTTACCTCTCTGATCGTAAGCAGTTTGTCTGTATGAGTGGCTCTCGGTCTGAGCTCGGCTCTGTCCGTACGGGTGTTCCTCAAGGTTCAATTCTAGGCCCGTTACTTTTTAGCATTTACATATTTCCACTTGGACTGCTACTAAGATCACTTGGGCTTAATTATCACTTTTATGCAGATGACACTCAGATTTATATTCACTCTAAACCTGGTCAAAATATGGATGTTCCTTTTTTAACACATTATATTTCTGAGATAAAAACATGGATGTCCCAAAAAATTTTGTGTCTCAATAGTGATAAGACTGAGGTCTTGCTTATTGGCACCCCTCATCAGCTTCGTAAGGCTGGTTCACTAATTTTAAACATAGATGGCTCTGATTTGGAGGCACAGACTAAATTAAAAAACTTGGGAGTTATATTTGATTCTAGTCTGTCCTTTGACTCTCATGTGCGGTACATTGTTAAGAACTCTTTTTTTCATCTCAGAAACATTGCTAGACTCCGCTCTATGTTATCCCTCTCGGTGACTGAAAGGCTTATTAATACCTTTGTTTTTTCTCGCATTGACTATTGCAATGCACTTCTTGCTGGGGTTCCTAAAACCACACTTAACAAATTACAATGTGTACAAAATTCTGCTGCTAGGATTTTGACTGGAATCAGGAGAAATGAGCATATTACCCCGATTTTAAAGTCTTTGCACTGGCTCCCGGTCAGGTTCCGAGTTGATTTTAAAATCCTTATGCTCACATATAAGGCACTGCATGGTTTGGCACCTCAGTATCTGTCTGCGCTTTTAACTTTATACACACCTAAGCGTCATTTACGCTCTTCACAAGCTGGTCTATTGGCAGTCCCACAGACTCGATTGCGTACTGTGGGGGACAGGGCTTTCTCATCCTATGCTCCTAGGCTTTGGAATGCTCTACCTCCAAATATCAGAGATGCACAGTCTCTGAGTAATTTCAAATCTCTTTTAAAAACGCATTTTTTTAGGTTAGCTTTTACTTGATAATTTTTTTTTTTTTTTTTTTGCATCTTGTTGTATTGTTGTATTGTATTTTATTGTAGTGCTGTATTTTAAATTTGCTTGTTCTAGTATGTAAAGCGCCTTGAGAAGCTTCTTTAAAGGCGCTATATAAGAATAAAGTTATTATTATTATTATACTGCCACATCAAATAATCTTTTGTTTAGCAATTTCTGCTCATATCTAACATAACTATATATAACTATATTATTTATATATATTATATATATTTATATATATATATATATATATATATATATATATTTGCTATATTCAAACTAATGAATACATATGATAAAATGTAGGCCTATAATCTTTTTTTCTTTTTCTTTTTTACAAAGAAAGAGTACACTTGAAATATTGTTGAAATTGTAATTATTGTTGTAATTGTAACATTTTTAATAAAATAGCAAAACATATTTACAAGATAGATGTAAGCGAAATCTTAAATGGTCAATATAAGTCTTCTTCTAAATACATCTTTTGTCCTTGCATTGTGGCTCAGTCAGTGTCACACCTGAATGAATGGCTAATTATGCAGAGTCATTATGCAGAGTGGGTGGGACATTGTAATCTAAGGTGTAAACTACTCCTCCCCCTCGCATATTGGCTTTCCAAGCAAAACCTGTTTTACACCATTTAAATCAGTGTATTTTTTTTTTTTGTGAACGATAAAGCAAGACTATTTTCACATAATTTTGAAGCTAGAACTCAAAGGGACAACATCCATTAGTCAAAAGTCTTGTGGACACATATTTAATATGTGTTTTGTGGTCTTAATTCAGCAAATTTCATTTAATTTTTTTTCCAATAACCACGCATAAACATTATTCTCTTAAAAATACAAACATCTACATACACGTTGCTCGCATATTATGGTAGCCCTGTTTGTGCTATATAGAGTGAATTTACACCTTTGCCATTAACATGTTTATAAATAACTGAAAAAAGCACAAATGTCAGAGCATGTCAGAACATCTCAAGGACCCCAAAAACAGCTTGGTCCCCAGAGGGTTAAACTGTATTAATAAATGCGACTGGAAATTTAATTGATAAGACAATTGAATGCAATAGAGTCAAAACATTTATGCCACGATTTTAATATGCATAAGTTAAATAGGAATACGTACAAATTTGTACGTCGGTAAAGTTGTTTATACGTAAATAAATTACGTTTTGTGCTGTCAATACGTAAATGTTATACGTTTTTGTGCTGTAAATACGTCAGTATTATACGTTTCTGTGTGTAGAAAACGTAAATAAATGTACGTATGGTAGAACTACACTTTACGTAAAAATACACACGTATTTTCATGAGATCACGTTGCCAATTCACTTTCTGTAAAGTTTCGTTTCTTTCCGCTTGCTTTAGCCATTTTCTTACTGCTTTCTTTTGCCAAAGTGGACTCATTACCATATTTAAATTGATTTAATTAAGGGAGGAGACTGGGTGGGGCGTTGTGCTCATGCATGTGCGCTCAATTTTACGTTAATTGGGATGTACAGGGATCCTTCCTACGCAGAGATTCATATATCAGATTTTTTTTGTGCGTACCCACATTTACAGCTTTGTTCGTACGCAATGTTTTAGTATGAATTCAACGCAAGTCCTAGTACATGAGGCCCCAGAAGTGATAAAGGCAGGCTCTGATTTTACAGAAAATGGTGTGAGTTTGTCCTGGTAAATTCTCATGCAATAAAAACACAAAACCCCCTTCTGCACTGCATCATAATGTAGCCAGGGAAAGTCCTTGTACCACCGCTCTTGGAGGAGAGAGTTCTGTTAGACAGAACTTGAGTGTCAATTAATTTTGGGTGTGGCTGATATATATTTTTGGGTGTGGCGGACTCTGTCCTCTGTCCCCTGACTTCAGTGTCTCTCAGCTGTCTGTCCCTGCTCTGAACACCCTAAAAGGAAATGTCACAATGTCACACAATGCGACGGGACTGCAGTTACTACAAGCACCCTAACCCTTTAAGGTTAAGTGAATAAGGTGTAGAAAAATACTGATGGGAAAGCTAGTGCAATATTAAAATCATGTTTTTATATTATTGTTTAAGTTAAACCATGTCCACTTCTTATCATGTTCAAATCTTCCTCTCATAATTAACAAACTAAAATCACCTCACCCTTCATATAACACCTACCTGCAACTCTGCAGTGCTGGCTCTCCCTGCATCACCCTCACCAGTGTTAATTTCCAGCTGAACTTCATCTGATCTCTAATAGGAAAGCAGTGGAGATGAATAAGGTACAGAAAAATACTGATGGGAAAGCTAGTGCAATATTAAAATCATGTTTGTTATATTATTGTTTAAGTTAAACCATGTCCACTTCTTATCATGTTCAAATCTTCCTCTCATAATTAACAAACTAAAATCACCTCACCCTTCATATAACACCTACCTGCAACTCTGCAGTGCTGGCTCTCCCTGCATCACCCTCACCAGTGTTAATTTCCAGCTGAACTTCATTTGATCTCTAATAGGAAAGCAGTGGAGATGAATAAGGAACAGAAAAATACTGATGGGAAAGCTAGTGCAATATTAAAATCATGTTTGTTATATTATTAAGTTAAACCATGTCCACTTCTTATAAAAACAACGTTACAGTCAGTCACTTGTTGACTAGATTTGGGTACAGTTTTTAGGCTACTGTAGAATATACTGCCACATCAAATAATCTTTTGTTTAGCAATTTCTGCTCATATCTAACGTTATATATATATATATATATATATATATATATATATATATATATATATATATATATATATATATATATATATATACATAACTATATTATTTATATATATTATATATATATATATATTTGCTATATTCAAACTAATGAATACATATGATAAAATGTAGGCCTATAATCTTTTTTTCTTTTTCTTTTTTACAAAGAAAGAGTACACTTGAAATATTGTTGAAATTGTAATTATTGTTGTAATTGTAACATTTTTAATAAAATAGAAAAACAAACATATTTACAAGATAGATGTAAGCGAAATCTTAAATGGTCAATATAAGTCTTCTTCTAAATACATCTTTTGTCCTTGCATTGTGGCTCAGTCAGTGTCACACCTGAATGAATGGCTAATTATGCAGAGTCATTATGCAGAGTGGGTGGGACATTGTAATCTAAGGTGTAAACTACTCCTCCCCCTCGCATATTGGCTTTCCAAGCAAAACCTGTTTTACACCATTTAAATCAGTGTATTTTTTTTTTTGTGAACGATAAAGCAAGACTATTTTCACATAATTTTGAAGCTAGAACTCAAAGGGACAACATCCATTAGTCAAAAGTCTTGTGGACACATATTTAATGTGTTTTGTGGTCTTAATTCAGCAACTTTCATTTAATTTTTTTTCCAATAACCACGCATAAACATTATTCTCTTAAAAATACAAACATCTACATACACGTTGCTCGCATATTATGGTAGCCCTGTTTGTGCTATATAGAGTGAATTTACACCTTTGCCATTAACATGTTTATAAATAACTGAAAAAAGCACAAATGTCAGAGCATGTCAGAACATCTCAAAGACCCCAAAAACAGCTTGGTCCCCAGAGGGTTAAACTGTATTAATAAATGCGACTGGAAATTTAATTGATAAGACAATTGAATGCAATAGAGTCAAAACATTTATGCCACGATTTTAATATGCATAAGTTAAATAGGAATACGTACAAATTTGTAAGTCGGTAAAGATGTTTATACGTAAATAAATTACGTTTTGTGCTGTCAATACGTAAATGTTATACGTTTTTGTGCTGTAAATACGTCAGTATTATACGTTTCTGTGTGTAGAAAACGTAAATAAATGTACGTATGGTAGAACTACACTTTACGTAAAAATACACACGTATTTTCATGAGATCACGTTGCCAATTCACTTTCTGTAAAGTTTCGTTTCTTTCCGCTTGCTTTAGCCATTTTCTTACTGCTTTCTTTTGCCAAAGTGGACTCATTACCATATTTAAATTGATTTAATTAAGGGAGGAGACTGGGTGGGGCGTTGTGCTCATGCATGTGCGCTCAATTTTACGTTAATTGGGATGTACAGGGATCCTTCCTACGCAGAGATTCATATATCAGATTTTTTTTGTGCGTACCCACATTTACAGCTTTGTTCGTACGCAATGTTGTAGTATGAATTCAACGCAAGTCCTAGTACATGAGGCCCCAGAAGTGATAAAGGCAGGCTCTGATTTTACAGAAAATGGTGTGAGTTTGTCCTGGTAAATTCTCATGCAATAAAAACACAAAACCCCCTTCTGCACTGCATCATAATGTAGCCAGGGAAAGTCCTTGTACCACCGCTCTTGGAGGAGAGAGTTCTGTTAGACAGAACTTGAGTGTCAATTAATTTTGGGTGTGGCTGATATATATTTTTGGGTGTGGCGGACTCTGTCCTCTGTCCCCTGACTTCAGTGTCTCTCAGCTGTCTGTCCCTGCTCTGAACACCCTAAAAGGAAATGTCACAATGTCACACAATGCGACGGGACTGCAGTTACTACAAGCACCCTAACCCTTTAACCCCTTCCTCATCACCCCCAATTTTGGCAAGTGCTGCATACATGAAATGCCCAAAATAAAAAGGTTACTGCTCATAAGTAATTCTGAATAGAAACATAACACACATACATTTAGAAAGCCAACCCTTGAGAGTTTATAGTTCAAGACTCAAAATTAACCAGACTGTTATTAATATTGAGATATATAAGCTCAAACATATTTTGAACTAAAATAATCTGGGATCACCAGTGATCCCTGCCAGGTAAGGGGTTAAGGTTAAGTGAATAAGGTGTAGAAAAATACTGATGGGAAAGCTAGTGCAATATTAAAATCATGTTTTTATATTATTGTTTAAGTTAAACCATGTCCACTTCTTATCATGTTCAAATCTTCCTCTCATAATTAACAAACTAAAATCACCTCACCCTTCATATAACACCTACCTGCAACTCTGCAGTGCTGGCTCTCCCTGCATCACCCTCACCAGTGTTAATTTCCAGCTGAACTTCATCTGATCTCTAATAGGAAAGCAGTGGAGATGAATAAGGAACAGAAAAATACTGATGGGAAAGCTAGTGCAATATTAAAATCATGTTTGTTATATTATTAAGTTAAACCATGTCCACTTCTTATCATGTTCAAATCTTCCTCTCATAATTAACAAACTAAAATCACCTCACCCTTCATATAACACCTACCTGCAACTCTGCAGTGCTGGCTCTCCCTGCGTCACCCTCACCAGTGTTAATTTCCAGCTGAACTTCATCTGATCTCTAATAGGAAAGCAGTGGAGATGAATAAGGTACAGAAAAATACTGATGGGAAAGCTAGTGCAATATTAAAATCATGTTTGTTATATTATTAAGTTAAACCATGTCCACTTCTTATAAAAACAACGTTACAGTCAGTCACTTGTTGACTAGATTTGGGTACAGTTTTTAGGCTACTGTAGAATATACTGCCACATCAAATAATCTTTTGTTTAGCAATTTCTGCTCATATCTAACGTTATATATATATATATATATATATATATATATATATAACTATATTATTTATATATATATATATTATATATATATATATATATTTGCTATATTCAAACTAATGAATACATATGATAAAATTTAGGCCTATAATCTTTTTTTCTTTTTCTTTTTTACAAAGAAAGAGTACACTTGAAATATTGTTGAAATTGTAATTATTGTTGTAATTGTAACATTTTTAATAAAATAGAAAAACAAACATATTTACAAGATAGATGTAAGCGAAATCTTAAATGGTCAATATAAGTCTTCTTCTAAATACATCTTTTGTCCTTGCATTGTGGCTCAGTCAGTGTCACACCTGAATGAATGGCTCATTATGCAGAGTCATTATGCAGAGTGGGTGGGACATTGTAATCTAAGGTGTAAACTACTCCTCCCCCTCGCATATTGGCTTTCCAAGCAAAACCTGTTTTACACCATTTAAATCAGTGTATTTTTTTTTTTTGTGAACGATAAAGCAAGACTATTTTCACATAATTTTGAAGCTAGAACTCAAAGGGACAACATCCATTAGTCAAAAGTCTTGTGGACACATATTTAATGTGTTTTGTGGTCTTAATTCAGCAACTTTCATTTAATTTTTTTTCCAATAACCACGCATAAACATTATTCTCTTAAAAATACAAACATCTACATACACGTTGCTCGCATATTATGGTAGCCCTGTTTGTGCTATATAGAGTGAATTTACACCTTTGCCATTAACATGTTTATAAATAACTGAAAAAAGCACAAATGTCAGAGCATGTCAGAACATCTCAAAGACCCCAAAAACAGCTTGGTCCCCAGAGGGTTAAACTGTATTAATAAATGCGACTGGAAATTTAATTGATAAGACAATTGAATGCAATAGAGTCAAAACATTTATGCCACGATTTTAATATGCATAAGTTAAATAGGAATACGTACAAATTTGTAAGTCGGTAAAGATGTTTATACGTAAATAAATTACGTTTTGTGCTGTCAATACGTAAATGTTATACGTTTTTGTGCTGTAAATACGTCAGTATTATACGTTTCTGTGTGTAGAAAACGTAAATAAATGTACGTATGGTAGAACTACACTTTACGTAAAAATACACACGTATTTTCATGAGATCACGTTGCCAATTCACTTTCTGTAAAGTTTCGTTTCTTTCCGCTTGCTTTAGCCATTTTCTTACTGCTTTCTTTTGCCAAAGTGGACTCATTACCATATTTAAATTGATTTAATTAAGGGAGGAGACTGGGTGGGGCGTTGTGCTCATGCATGTGCGCTCAATTTTACGTTAATTGGGATGTACAGGGATCCTTCCTACGCAGAGATTCATATATCAGATTTTTTTTGTGCGTACCCACATTTACAGCTTTGTTCGTACGCAATGTTGTAGTATGAATTCAACGCAAGTCCTAGTACATGAGGCCCCAGAAGTGATAAAGGCAGGCTCTGATTTTACAGAAAATGGTGTGAGTTTGTCCTGGTAAATTCTCATGCAATAAAAACACAAAACCCCCTTCTGCACTGCATCATAATGTAGCCAGGGAAAGTCCTTGTACCACCGCTCTTGGAGGAGAGAGTTCTGTTAGACAGAACTTGAGTGTCAATTAATTTTGGGTGTGGCTGATATATATTTTTGGGTGTGGCGGACTCTGTCCTCTGTCCCCTGACTTCAGTGTCTCTCAGCTGTCTGTCCCTGCTCTGAACACCCTAAAAGGAAATGTCACAATGTCACACAATGCGACGGGACTGCAGTTACTACAAGCACCCTAACCCTTTAAGGTTAAGTGAATAAGGTGTAGAAAAATACTGATGGGAAAGCTAGTGCAATATTAAAATCATGTTTTTATATTATTGTTTAAGTTAAACCATGTCCACTTCTTATCATGTTCAAATCTTCCTCTCATAATTAACAAACTAAAATCACCTCACCCTTCATATAACCCTTCACACATCTGGACAATAAGAACACTTATGCACGCATGCTGTTTGTTGACTTCAGCTCAGCATTCAACACTGTCATCCCAACTAAGTTAATAGCCAAACTTGGAGACCTGGGCTTCAACACCTCCATGTGCAACTGGATTTTGGACTTCTTGACCAACAGACCCCAGAATGTTCGATCAGGCTCCAACTGCTCCACATCCATCACACTCAACACTGGTGTACCACAGGGCTGTGTGCTAAGCCCGTTCCTCTACTCCCTCTTCACCTCCGACTGCAAGCCTGTGTACGGATCTAATTCCATCGTCAAGTTTGCGGACGACACTACGGTGATTGGTCTCATCAGCAACAACGATGAGACTGCCTATAGGGAGGAGATCAAGCACCTGGCCACATGGTGCACCGAAAATAACCAGCTCCTCAACACCACCAAAACGAAGGAGCTCATCGTGGACTTCAGGAAAGTGTCAAGAGGCACACACGACACCATCCACATCAATGGAATGGCTGTTGAGCGTGTCTCCAGTTTCAAGTTCCTGGGGACCCACATCTCGGCGGACATGACCTGGACAACCAACACCTCCAGCCTGGTCAAGAAGGCTCACCAGCGCCTTTTCTTCCTGAGGACACTGAGGAAGAATCAGCTTTCCTCCACTATCCTGGTGAACTTCTATCGCTGTGCAATAGAAAGCATCCTGACCAACTGTGCTACAGTGTGGTATGGGAGCTGTTCTGTTGCAGAGCGCAAGGCACTGCAGCGGGTGGTGAAAACCGCCCAGCGCATCACTGGGACTCCACTACCTGCCATCGAGCACATCCAGAGGAAACGCTGTCTGCATCGAGCTCGCAGCATCCTTAAGGACTCCTCTCACCCAGCCCACAGACTGTTTTCTCTCCTGCCCTCCGGCAGGCGTTTCAGGTGCCTCCGGACCAGGACCAGCAGACTAAAGAACAGTTTTTTCCCCAGAGCTGTCTCTTTATTAAACTCTAACCCTCATTGATCCCACTCCCCTCATATACTGATTGACTCTCCTCTCCCTCCTCACACCTGCCTCCATTTTGTTATTTGCAATACTATAATGTTCATTTGCACTGCTGACTGCTGACTGTTATTACAGTAACAACTGTTTACATATGCATCTTGCACTACTACCTTGACTGGAATATGCTCAATTTGCACTGCCGACTGTTTATTTACAGTACCGACTGTTTATATATACATTGCAATATCGTACCTTAACTGTAATATGCAATTACTTTCCACTGCACTTTCACTCGGATAGCTTCTGTCCAAACTTTATTTGCACTACTTTAAATCCATTGTTATACTGCTCATTAGCCTAACTTATACATATATCTATTTGTTAAATTCTGTTTATAGTAATAGCCATCTGTATATTATGCTCACATTCTGTTTATAGTAACAGCCATCTGTATATATATTCATAGTACATATCTATTTGTAAAATTCTGTTTATAGTAACAGCCATCTGTATATTATATTCAGTACATATCTATCTGTAAACATTCTGTTTATAGTAATAGCCATCTGTATATTATTATATTCAGTACATATCTAGCTGTAAACTCTGTTCACAGTAATAGTTATCTGTATATTATATTCATAGGACAATCTATCTGTAAATTTTTGTTTATAATAGTATTCAACTCTATATTTATTCAGTACATATCCATGTTCTGCACTTATGGAACCACTGTATATCCTGCACTTGCTGCTATTGCACTTCTGGTTAGACCTAAACTGCATTTCGTTGCCTTGTACCTGTACTTGTGTAATGACAATAAAGTTGAATCTAATCTAATCTAATCTAATATAACACCTACCTGCAACTCTGAAGTGCTGGCTCTCCCTGCATCACCCTCACCAGTGTTAATTTCCAGCTGAACTTCATCTGATCTCTAATAGGAAAGCAGTGGAGATGAATAAGGAACAGAAAAATACTGATGGGAAAGCTAGTGCAATATTAAAATCATGTTTGTTATATTATTAAGTTAAACCATGTCCACTTCTTATCATGTTCAAATCTTCCTCTCATAATTAACAAACTAAAATCACCTCACCCTTCATATAACACCTACCTGCAACTCTGCAGTGCTGGCTCTCCCTGCGTCACCCTCACCAGTGTTAATTTCCAGCTGAACTTCATCTGATCTCTAATAGGAAAGCAGTGGAGATGAATAAGGTACAGAAAAATACCGATGGGAAAGCTAGTGCAATATTAAAATCATGTTTGTTATATTATTAAGTTAAACCATGTCCACTTCTTATAAAAACAACGTTACAGTCAGTCACTTGTTGACTAGATTTGGGTACAGTTTTTAGGCTACTGTAGAATATACTGCCACATCAAATAATCTTTTGTTTAGCAATTTCTGCTCATATCTAACGTTATATATATATATATATATATATATATATATATATATATATATATATATATATATAAATAACTATATTATTTATATATATATTATATATATATATATATATATATTTGCTATATTCAAACTAATGAATACATATGATAAAATTTAGGCCTATAATCTTTTTTTCTTTTTCTTTTTTACAAAGAAAGAGTACACTTGAAATATTGTTGAAATTGTAATTATTGTTGTAATTGTAACATTTTTAATAAAATAGAAAAACAAACATATTTACAAGATAGATGTAAGCGAAATCTTAAATGGTCAATATAAGTCTTCTTCTAAATACATCTTTTGTCCTTGCATTGTGGCTCAGTCAGTGTCACACCTGAATGAATGGCTCATTATGCAGAGTCATTATGCAGAGTGGGTGGGACATTGTAATCTAAGGTGTAAACTACTCCTCCCCCTCGCATATTGGCTTTCCAAGCAAAACCTGTTTTACACCATTTAAATCAGTGTATTTTTTTTTTTTGTGAACGATAAAGCAAGACTATTTTCACATAATTTTGAAGCTAGAACTCAAGGGACAACATCCATTAGTCAAAAGTCTTGTGGACACATATTTAATGTGTTTTGTGGTCTTAATTCAGCAACTTTCATTTAATTTTTTTTCCAATAACCACGCATAAACATTATTCTCTTAAAAATACAAACATCTACATACACGTTGCTCGCATATTATGGTAGCCCTGTTTGTGCTATATAGAGTGAATTTACACCTTTGCCATTAACATGTTTATAAATAACTGAAAAAAGCACAAATGTCAGAGCATGTCAGAACATCTCAAAGACCCCAAAAACAGCTTGGTCCCCAGAGGGTTAAACTGTATTAATAAATGCGACTGGAAATTTAATTGATAAGACAATTGAATGCAATAGAGTCAAAACATTTATGCCACGATTTTAATATGCATAAGTTAAATAGGAATACGTACAAATTTGTAAGTCGGTAAAGATGTTTATACGTAAATAAATTACGTTTTGTGCTGTCAATACGTAAATGTTATACGTTTTTGTGCTGTAAATACGTCAGTATTATACGTTTCTGTGTGTAGAAAACGTAAATAAATGTACGTATGGTAGAACTACACTTTACGTAAAAATACACACGTATTTTCATGAGATCACGTTGCCAATTCACTTTCTGTAAAGTTTCGTTTCTTTCCGCTTGCTTTAGCCATTTTCTTACTGCTTTCTTTTGCCAAAGTGGACTCATTACCATATTTAAATTGATTTAATTAAGGGAGGAGACTGGGTGGGGCGTTGTGCTCATGCATGTGCGCTCAATTTTACGTTAATTGGGATGTACAGGGATCCTTCCTACGCAGAGATTCATATATCAGATTTTTTTTGTGCGTACCCACATTTACAGCTTTGTTCGTACGCAATGTTTTAGTATGAATTCAACGCAAGTCCTAGTACATGAGGCCCCAGAAGTGATAAAGGCAGGCTCTGATTTTACAGAAAATGGTGTGAGTTTGTCCTGGTAAATTCTCATGCAATAAAAACACAAAACCCCCTTCTGCACTGCATCATAATGTAGCCAGGGAAAGTCCTTGTACCACCGCTCTTGGAGGAGAGAGTTCTGTTAGACAGAACTTGAGTGTCAATTAATTTTGGGTGTGGCTGATATATATTTTTGGGTGTGGCGGACTCTGTCCTCTGTCCCCTGACTTCAGTGTCTCTCAGCTGTCTGTCCCTGCTCTGAACACCCTAAAAGGAAATGTCACAATGTCACACAATGCGACGGGACTGCAGTTACTACAAGCACCCTAACCCTTTAAGGTTAAGTGAATAAGGTGTAGAAAAATACTGATGGGAAAGCTAGTGCAATATTAAAATCATGTTTTTATATTATTGTTTAAGTTAAACCATGTCCACTTCTTATCATGTTCAAATCTTCCTCTCATAATTAACAAACTAAAATCACCTCACCCTTCATATAACACCTACCTGCAACTCTGCAGTGCTGGCTCTCCCTGCATCACCCTCACCAGTGTTAATTTCCAGCTGAACTTCATCTGATCTCTAATAGGAAAGCAGTGGAGATGAATAAGGAACAGAAAAATACTGATGGGAAAGCTAGTGCAATATTAAAATCATGTTTGTTATATTATTAAGTTAAACCATGTCCACTTCTTATCATGTTCAAATCTTCCTCTCATAATTAACAAACTAAAATCACCTCACCCTTCATATAACACCTACCTGCAACTCTGCAGTGCTGGCTCTCCCTGCGTCACCCTCACCAGTGTTAATTTCCAGCTGAACTTCATCTGATCTCTAATAG
The DNA here is from genome assembly GCA_023718395.1 of Leucaspius delineatus. Classification (NCBI taxonomy): domain Eukaryota; kingdom Metazoa; phylum Chordata; class Actinopteri; order Cypriniformes; family Leuciscidae; genus Leucaspius; species Leucaspius delineatus. The sequence goes on from CM043356.1 coordinate 10,146,187, forward strand.
GAAAGCAGTGGAGATGAATAAGGTACAGAAAAATACTGATGGGAAAGCTAGTGCAATATTAAAATCATGTTTGTTATATTATTAAGTTAAACCATGTCCACTTCTTATAAAAACAACGTTACAGTCAGTCACTTGTTGACTAGATTTGGGTACAGTTTTTAGGCTACTGTAGAATATACTGCCACATCAAATAATCTTTTGTTTAGCAATTTCTGCTCATATCTAACGTTATATATATATATATATAAAACTATATATAACTATATTATTTATATATATATTATATATATTATATATTATATATATATATATATATATATATATATATATATATATATATTTGCTATATTCAAACTAATGAATACATATGATAAAATGTAGGCCTATAATCTTTTTTCTTTTTCTTTTTTACAAAGAAAGAGTACACTTGAAATATTGTTGAAATTGTAATTATTGTTGTAATTGTAACATTTTTAATAAAATAGAAAAACAAACATATTTACAAGATAGATGTAAGCGAAATCTTAAATGGTCAATATAAGTCTTCTTCTGAATACATCTTTTGTCCTTGCATTGTGGCTCAGTCAGTGTCACACCTGAATGAATGGCTAATTATGCAGAGTCATTATGCAGAGTGGGTGGGACATTGTAATCTAAGGTGTAAACTACTCCTCCCCCTCGCATATTGGCTTTCCAAGCAAAACCTGTTTTACACCATTTCAATCAGTGTATTTTTTTTTTGTGAACGATAAAGCAAGACTATTTTCACATAATTTTGAAGCTAGAACTCAAAGGGACAACATCCATTAGTCAAAAGTCTTGTGGACACATATTTAATATGTGTTTTGTGGTCTTAATTCAGCAAATTTCATTTATTTTTTTTTCCAATAACCACGCATAAACATTATTCTCTTAAAAATACAAACATCTACATACACGTTGCTCGCATATTATGGTAGCCCTGTTTGTGCTATATAGAGTGAATTTACACCTTTGCCATTAACATGTTTATAAATAACTGAAAAAAGCACAAATGTCAGAGCATGTCAGAACATCTCAAGGACCCCAAAAACAGCTTGGTCCCCAGAGGGTTAAACTGTATTAATAAATGCGACTGGAAATTTAATTGATAAGACAATTGAATGCAATAGAGTCAAAACATTTATGCCACGATTTTAATATGCATAAGTTAAATAGGAATACGTACAAATTTGTACGTCGGTAAAGTTGTTTATACGTATATAAATTACGTTTTGTGCTGTCAATACGTAAATGTTATACGTTTTTGTGCTGTAATCCTTCCTACGCAGAGATTCATATATCAGATTTTTTTTGTGCGTACCCACATTTACAGCTTTGTTCGTACGCAATGTTTTAGTATGAATTCAACGCAAGTCCTAGTACATGAGGCCCCAGAAGTGATAAAGGCAGGCTCTGATTTTACAGAAAATGGTGTGAGTTTGTCCTGGTAAATTCTCATGCAATAAAAACACAAAACCCCCTTCTGCACTGCATCATAATGTAGCCAGGGAAAGTCCTTGTACCACCGCTCTTGGAGGAGAGAGTTCTGTTAGACAGAACTTGAGTGTCAATTAATTTTGGGTGTGGCTGATATATATTTTTGGGTGTGGCGGACTCTGTCCTCTGTCCCCTGACTTCAGTGTCTCTCAGCTGTCTGTCCCTGCTCTGAACACCCTAAAAGGAAATGTCACAATGTCACACAATGCGACGGGACTGCAGTTACTACAAGCACCCTAACCCTTTAAGGTTAAGTGAATAAGGTGTAGAAAAATACTGATGGGAAAGCTAGTGCAATATTAAAATCATGTTTTTATATTATTGTTTAAGTTAAACCATGTCCACTTCTTATCATGTTCAAATCTTCCTCTCATAATTAACAAACTAAAATCACCTCACCCTTCATATAACACCTACCTGCAACTCTGCAGTGCTGGCTCTCCCTGCATCACCCTCACCAGTGTTAATTTCCAGCTGAACTTCATCTGATCTCTAATAGGAAAGCAGTGGAGATGAATAAGGAACAGAAAAATACTGATGGGAAAGCTAGTGCAATATTAAAATCATGTTTGTTATATTATTAAGTTAAACCATGTCCACTTCTTATCATGTTCAAATCTTCCTCTCATAATTAACAAACTAAAATCACCTCACCCTTCATATAACACCTACCTGCAACTCTGCAGTGCTGGCTCTCCCTGCGTCACCATCACCAGTGTTAATTTCCAGCTGAACTTCATCTGATTTCTAATAGGAAAGCAGTGGAGATGAATAAGGTACAGAAAAATACTGATGGGAAAGCTAGTGCAATATTAAAATCATGTTTGTTATATTATTGTTTAAGTTAAACCATGTCCATTTCTTATCATGTTCAAATCTTCCTCTCATAATTAACAAACTAAAATCACCTCACCCTTCATATAACACCTACCTGCAACTCTGCAGTGCTGGCTCTCCCTGCATCACCCTCACCAGTGTTAATTTCCAGCTGAACTTCATCTGATCTCTAATAGGAAAGCAGTGGAGATGAATAAGGAACAGAAAAATACTGATGGGAAAGCTAGTGCAATATTAAAATCATGTTTGTTATATTATTAAGTTAAACCATGTCCACTTTTTATCATGTTCAAATCTTCCTCTCATAATTAACAAACTAAAATCACCTCACCCTTCATATAACACCTACCTGCAACTCTGCAGTGCTGGCTCTCCCTGCATCACCCTCACCAGTGTTAGTTTCCAGCTGAACTTCATCTGATCTCTAATAGGAAAGCAGTGGAGATGAATAAGGTACAGAAAAATACTGATGGGAAAGCTAGTGCAATATTAAAATCATGTTTGTTATATTATTAAGTTAAACCATGTCCACTTCTTATCTCCACTCAGATAATTGCTTATCTGATCTGTCTCAGCTGCTCAGTGAACCCAAACAAACAGATGAACTAGAGGAATTAACTAGCACTATGAGCACCATTCTCTCTGGAAAATTGGATACTGTTGCACCCATTAGACTAAAAAAGGTCAGAGAGAAAAGTAAAGCACCATGGTACAACAATACTATGCATGTTTTAAAGAGAGAAACCCGTAATTTAAAGCGTAAATGGAAACAAACTAATTTAGAGGTCTTTAGAATCGTGTGGAAAGACAGTATGTCACGTTATAAAAAGGCCCTAAAAGCGGCCAGGGCTGAGCATCTCCGCAAACTAATAGAAAATAACCAAAACAATCCTAGGTTTTTATTTAACACCGTGGCTAGACTAACAAATAAACAGATGTCACCTGAACAAAATATTCCGTTACAGTTTAGTAGTAATGATTTCATGAACTTCTTCACTGAGAAAATAGAAAACATCAGAACCACAATTGTAAACGTTCAATCCTCAATCGCGCCTTATAATTTAGCCTCAATTGTCACCCCGCAAGAACAATTACAGTGCTGTAATGACAGGTAATGACCAAAAGGTGTCATTGTTCGACTGGCAATGATCTAGTGTTGTTATGGAGAGCTGAAGAAGAGACACGAGATGTTTAGAGTGGTTGTTCATGCTGAAAAAGCTAATAAACCGAACACAGAGAGAACTCACGAGTGATCGTCTTTAAAGTATTAATAGATGCCTGTTAAGGATATATACAGACATTACATGGTGTCAGAATAAGCTGTGTGTCGGTAACATTATAGAAGACATGGCGAAGTTTAGCCCACCGAGCGAGTTTAAGTTTGAGAGCCCAACCGAATGGCCAGAGTGGAAACAGAGATTTTGCCGCTATCGGTTAGCCACAAAGTTAAACAAAGATGATGGCGAGACTCAAGTAAGTTCGCTGATCTACGCGATGGGCAGTGAAGCTGAAAAGATATTCAGTTCATTTGAGTTTGCAGAGGAAGATGACAAGAAGAAATTTGAAGTGGTCATAAAAAAATTTGACGACTACTTTATTCCACGACGCAACATCATACACGAGCGCGCATGTTTCTACCAACGGAGTCAGCAATCCGGAGAAACGGCAGAAATGTACATTAGGACATTATATGAGTTAGCAGAGCACTGTCAATTCGGGACTACAAGAGATGAACACATAAGGGATCGTCTTGTGGTGGGAATAGCAGACAAGGAACTTTCACGCCAGTTCCAGCTCAAAGCAGACCTGACGCTGACTCAAGTGATTGAAAGTGTGCGTCAGACAGAGGCAATAACGCGGCAGGTTAATCTTCAAACCAATCGACCAGACGCTCAGCTGGACAATGTAAATGCTGTCAAAGGGAAGGTGGGACAGTATAGGAAAAAGTGTCAGCGACGTGAGAACAACAGCCATGGACCCAACACAAAAGAGGAGTGTGGGAGGTGCGGTAAGCCACAACATTCTGATGAAAGGCATTGTCCTGCATTAAAAAGCAAGTGTAATAAGTGTCACAAAGGAGGACATTGGGAGCGCAAATGTCATTCTAAAGCAGTGAGAGAAGTCACAAGCGAACAGCCTGGACAGACATACTTCCTAGGAGCAGTGGATAAGGAAGATAATGTTGATACATGGACTGTAGGCTTACCTGTAAATAATGTGGTAGTAACCTTTAAAATTGATACAGGAGCCGACGCTACCATTATCGATAGAAATACATTTAAAAAGATGACTCCTAAAATAAAACTAGAACCTCCAGACACACATTTTGTTAGCCCAGGGGGCGATCTCAGCTGCATAGGCATGTTCCAGGGTACCACCAGCTATAAGGAGAGAAAGTACTCCCTAAAGGTGTATGTGACAGATGGAAAAAGCTGTTTACTGGGCCGCGATGAGGCAGTGGAAATGGGACTAGTGAAGAGAATGGATGAGGTTAGTGGTGTGTTTGGATCAAGCGGATTATTGAAAACAGAGCCAGTCAGAATAGCCCTGCGCGATGATGCCCAGCCATATGCAGTGCCGACAGCCAGGCGGATACCCCTGCCACTAGTACCACTGGTAAAAAAGGAACTGCAGCGCATGGAGGATGAGGGAATAATTGAGAAAGTAACACAGCCGACAGAGTGGTGCGCTGCTATGGTCCCGGTGCTTAAACCCAATAAGAAGGAGGTCCGCCTCTGTGCAGATCTCAGGAAATTGAACAGAGCTGTGAAACGGGAGAAGTATGTCCTGCCCACAGTAGAGGAAATAATGCCAAAGCTAGCTGGTTCAAAAGTGTTTACGTCACTGGACGCAGCAAGTGGATTTTATCAGATCCCTCTACACGAGGAGAGCAGGATGCTCACCACTTTTATTACTCCGTTTGGGAGATATGCTTTCCGTCGTCTTCCTTTTGGAATAACAAGTGCTCCCGAAATTTTCCAGAGAAAAATGTCAGAAACTCTGGCTGGCCTGGAAGGGACAGAGATCTTTATGGATGATATTTTGATTCATGCAGAGACAGAGGAGCAACATGACCGACGACTGGCTGAGGTGTTAAAGGTCATTGAAGCAGCTGGACTCAAGTTAAACCAGGCAAAGTGTAAGTTCAAGCAGAGACAGGTTCGCTTTTTGGGTCATCTAATCGACGAGGCAGGTGTCAGGGCAGACCCAAATAAAGTCGCGGGGATAGGAAACTTTCCACAGCCACAAAATGCTACTGAGCTCAAAAGATTCTTAGGAATGGTTAATTATTTAGCCAAGTTCATTCCGGAGTTATCAACAGTGGCCCACCCACTGTACGAACTACTGAAAGGAGACAAGGAGTGGATGTGGGGACCTGCTCAGTGCGAGGCGTTCAGGAACCTAAAGACTGCACTAGCCACAGCTCCGGTACTTACCTTCTACGATGCCAACAAGCCCACCATAGTGTCAGCAGACGCCAGCAGCTACGGGCTGGGCGGCGTTCTTCTCCAGCAGCACGGAGATAACTGGAAGCCCGTGGCTTACTGCTCAAGACGATTAAGTGACGCGGAGAAAAGGTATGCGCAAATCGAGAAGGAGTGCTTGGCTAGCGTGTGGTCCTGTGAACGGTTTGATAAATACCTCTATGGACTTGATGGCTTTAGACTGGTTACCGATCACAAACCATTGGTACCTCTCATGAACAGTAAAGACTTAGACTGTGTCCCAATCAGGTGCCAGAGGCTATTAATGAGATTAATGCGCTTCAATGCCATAGCTGAACATGCACCAGGCAAAACATTAGCAGTGGCGGATGCACTGTCTAGGAGCCCAGAGCCATGCTGTGGGGATGGGGTCTGTCATGTGGAGGTGGCAGCACACATCGAGGCTGTCATGAGTCAGGTCCCAGCCACACCTCACCGGATGGCAGAGCTAAGACAGCACACTGAAAATGATAGTCAGCTCCAGACGGTCATAGGCTTCATCCGGAAAGGATGGCCTGATTATGCTGCAAAGGTGCCTGAGGTAGTCAAAGACTTCTACCAAGTGAGAGGAGAATTATCTGAGATAGATGGTTTGGTCATTAGAGGCAACCGCATTGTCATTCCAACAGAAATGAGGAAGGTCATCTTAGAGAGAATCCATGACGGACACCAAGGCCTGGTAAAGTGCAGAGAAAGAGCTTATCAATCTGTATGGTGGCCTGGAATGTCTGATGAGATAGTAAAAACAGTACAGCAGTGTACATTTTGCAGAGAAACTAGAAACACACAGAGGAAGGAGCCGTTAATACCCAGCGAGCTGCCCTGTAGGCCATGGCAGAAAGTGGCTATAGACCTGTGTGAGAGTAAGAAGCAAAACTACTTAGTAGTATCAGATTATTACTCTAGATACCTGGAGATTTTGAATCTCCCTACAACCACTACTAGCCAAGTTATAGCAAAGCTGAAAGCCACATTTGCTCGTTTTGGCATTCCGGAAGTGATAGTGAGCGATAATGGGCCCCAGCTATCTTCAGCAGAGATGAGGGAGTTTAGCAAGGAATATGGCTTCGTTCATGTAACTTCCAGCCCACACTACCCTCAAAGTAATGGGCAGGCAGAGAGGGCAGTTCAGATAGCGAAATCTATACTGAGACAGCAGGACCCTCTCCTTGCCCTGATGGTGTACAGAGCCACACCCACTTCGTCGACAGGAGTCAGTCCTGCTGAACTGCTAATGGGCAGGAAAATCAGGACCACCTTGCCTACCCTGCAGGACAATCTGAAACCGAACTGGCCTAATGAGGATGTGATCAGACAGGCTGACGCTGCAGCCAAGCAAAGGCAAGCCTATTACTATAACCGCAGGAACGGAGTAAGGACTCTACCCCCACTGAACCCGGGGGATCAGGTGCTAACAAAGTTGGATGGACAGAAACAGTGGACAATGCCTGCGGTCGTGCGCAGCTCCAGTTCTACTCCAAGGTCCTATATCGTGGAGACGGCACGAGGGGACCGTTACAGGAGGAACCGGCGACACCTGCAGGGCATACCCAAAACATTCACACCTGTCACTGAGAGCCCTGACCAGGTTGTTCCAGAGAACAGGAACACTGTGGACACACACAGTGGTGAGACACTAAACACTCCCACACCCACCCAAGGGACTGTGACCATTACTCGCTCTGGTAGAGTGAGCAAAGCCCCAGACAAACTGGACTTGTGATTATGGACTTTGGGTTTGAGGAGGGGGAGGGTAAATCCCATCAAGAAAATGGGGTGTATGGACTTTGAAAAAAAAAATAGTGCTGAGTTATTGTTTAGGAAATGCACTGTTATTTGTAAGAACAGTAGTAATGTTTATTTTCATTAGACACCGTTGAGGTGGGAAGTTAACAAGACAGTTGTGTTTTTACAAAACAAAATATTGTTAAGCCAGAGTGATGTTATTGCTTAACCGTTCATGTTAACTAAGAAGGGCAACATCTTTTAGGGGGGAGATGTAATGACAGGTAATGACCAAAAGGTGTCATTGTTCGACTGGCAATGATCTAGTGTTGTTATGGAGAGCTGAAGAAGAGACACGAGATGTTTAGAGTGGTTGTTCATGCTGAAAAAGCTAATAAACCGAACACAGAGAGAACTCACGAGTGATCGTCTTTAAAGTATTAATAGATGCCTGTTAAGGATATATACAGACATTACAAGTGCTTTACAACTATAGAACAAATAGAGTTAAATAAACTTATCACTTCATCTAAAACAACAACATGTTTATTAGATCCTATACCCACTAAACTACTGAAAGAAGTGTAACCTGTAGTGGAAGAGCCTCTTCTCAATAGTATTAACTCATCTTTATCTTTAGGTCATGTTCCAAGAACATTTAAACTGGCAGTTATAAAACCTCTCATTAACCTGTTAAGCGTTGCCAGTGCGCCCGCGCACTGAAGCGTTATTTATTTATTTAATTCAAAATTACTATCAGATTTAATGTTATACCTTGACAAACTATACATAATTAAAAAGATATTATACTCAAGTTTCAGTATTTAACCACTATTGTATTCTGAGAAACTCATAGTGACAGTTATGTCTTAATTTGTGTCAGGAGTTATGAAATGAAAAAATGAGTCGATACCTTTAATATGAATTATGCGCGTCAGCCGCTTTCATTCATAAAAAACTCCGTGCTGTCGTCATGACAGCGATACACAAAACAACGTGACTCAGGGCTTTAGCTAAAAAATGTGCAGATTTGGAGAAATATTGATAGATTCTCATAGATTTACATCATATTTCTATAGACAGGAATAATATTTATTGAATTTATACCCAAATGCGTCGATGTAATCTTTATGAGCGTTTGGGACTCTGATTTACTGTGTTTTTAATTCATACCAACAGCCTGAGGGCGCTACATGCACAATAATAGTCCATATATGGAACATGAAGAAGAGCCATGATCATGTGACATTCCAGGACGTTAAAAATAAAGTCATTTGACATGGTCTTGAAAAACATTGAACTAAATCCAGAGTTTTGGACTTATTATCTTCAGATTTTAAACATAAAATGTTTAGACATGTGGCTTTAGCTATAATGCATTTCTAGATTGCTCCAGTGCCAACTTCAATTTTATTTTCATGAGGATGTTTCATAAAAAATAATTTCTAATAACTTTACAAAACTTTGAAGCTATTTATAAAAAAAATTTTCATTATGACAATAATTAATTCTACATTTACAATAAACTGCCAGGTGTCAGCTTTCAAATGAGATCATACTTGTGCTTTTAGTACAAAGGGTTCATGAACTGTATGTGTTTCAGTTTGGGTATGTCATTTCTGGGGATTTTTCAAAAGTGGGGTTGCAGCTTAACAGGTTAAGAAACCACAATTAGACCCACATAATCTAGCAAATTATAGACCCATTTCAAATCTTCCTTTTATGTCTAAAATACTAGAAAAAGTTGTGTCCGCCCAACTGGGCTCTTTCTTGCAAGAAAATGACATCTATGAAAAGTTTCAGTCTGGTTTCCGGCCGCACCATAGCACTGAAACTGCGCTTGTTAAAATCACAAATGATTTACTTTTAGCTTCTGACCAATACTGTATCTCAATACCAGTTTTACTTGATCTTAGTGCTGTGTTCGATACTATAGATCACACAATACTCTTAGATCGACTACAAAATTATACTGGTGTTCAAGGACAAGCATTAAGCTGGTTCAAATCATACCTATCTGACCGCTACCATTTTGTCTATTTAAATGGAGAAAAATCGATCATAACTCCAGTAAACTATGGAGTGCCGCAGGGATCTCTGTTAGGCCCTCTGTTATTCTCAATATATATGCTGCCACTTGGAAATATTATAAGGAAACATGGAATTAGTTTCCATTGTTATGCTGATGACACTCAAATATATATTTCATCACGGCCGGATGAAAACGCTAAATTATCAAAACTGACAGAGTGTGTTAAAGATATAAAAGATTGGATGACGCGTAATTTTCTTTAATTAAATCCAGACAAGACAGAGGTACTACTTATCGGTTAAAAAAAAACGCCCACAAAACCTCTCACAATACAACTTTAACATAGTAGGATGTCCGGTTACTTTATCCTCTACAGCAGTGGTTCCCAAACCTGTCCTGAAGGCCCCCCAACACTGCACGTTTTCTTTGTCTCCCTACTCAAACACACCTGATTCAACTCATCAGCTCATTATCACATGGGTTAATTGAGCTGATGAGTTGAATCAGGTGTGTTTGATTAGGGAGACAAAGATAACGTGCAGTGTTGGGGGGCCTTCAGGACAGGTTTGGGAACCACTGCTCTACAGTAAAAGACCTGGGTGTTATACTTGACTGCAACCTGTCTTTTGAAAATCATATTTCATATGTTACAAAAACAGCCTTTTTCCACCTTAGAAACATTGCTAAGCTACGTAATATGCTATCAGTTTCTGATGCAGAAAAGTTAGTTCATGCATTCATGACTTCGAGACTAGATTACTGTAATGCTTTATTAGCTGGTTGTCCTGCATCCTCAATTAACAAGCTACAGTTAGTCCAAAATGCCGCCGCTAGAGTTCTTACTAGATCAAGAAAATATGATCATATAACACCAATTTTATCATCACTACATTGGTTACCTATAAAGTTCTGTATTAATTACAAGGTATTGCTACTTATAAAGCCCAAAACGGCTTAGCTCCAGTCTATTTAACGGATCTTCTATCGCCCTATAATCCATTGCGCTCTTTAAGATCACTAAATTCGAGGCTTTTGGTCATACCTAGGATATCTAGGTCCACCAAAGGAGGGAGAGCATTTTCGCATTTAGCTCCAAAACTCTGGAATAGTCTTCCTGATACTGTCCGTTGCTCAGACTCGCTCTCCCAGTTTAAAACTAGATTAAAGACGCATCTCTTCTGCCAGGCATTCATATAATACTTTTAATCTTACAGTTAAATCCGGTCTCTAGTTCATAAACGCCAGAGGAGAACTGGCCCCCGACTGAGCCTGGGTTCTCCCAAGGTTTTTTTTTTTCTCCATTAGGTCACCTGATGGAGTTTTTCGGTTCCTTGCCACTGTTGCCATTGGCTTGCTCAGTTGGGAATATTTGGGGATACTTAATTTAATTAATCAATCAACAATATTATTGATCAGCATTACCAAACGTGGACGTTTTGCACTAGAAACAAACATTGATGTATTATTTTAATTTAATACTGTGAAGCTGCTTTGATACAATCTGTATTGTGAAAAGCGCTATATAAATAAAGTTGACTTGACTTGACTTATCATGTTCAAATCTTCCTCTCATAATTAACAAACTAAAATCACATCACCCTTCATATAACACCTACCTGCAACTCTGCAGTGCTGGCTCTCCCTGCATCACCCTCACCAGTGTTAGTTTCCAGCTGAACTTCATCTGATCTCTAATAGGAAAGCAGTGGAGAAGAATTAGGTACAGAAAAATACTGATGGGAAAGTCAAGAACAAGCGAAAAACACACTGACAGACTAACTCCTTTCTAGATGTGGGAGATGTGTAACATTACTCGTTTTCAAGTTACATGGGTTAAGTTAATAGAAAAATCATGTTCTTTTACAACAGGGCTTGAAATGAACTTTTCTACTTGGTAGCACTGGTTCTCCTAACTTCAAAAAGTTAGGAGCACCAGCAAAAATTTAGGAGCACCCACCAAAAATTAGGAAGCACCACAACTACAAATTATGTATTAACACATTTAACTTATTTAAAAACAACACCAGCAATCACTGGGGGTTTACACATCTGTGGCCAGGATTTGAAATTTGGTCTTCTGGCTCTATGTCATCTCACCAGATGATATTGGCACATGATTTGTCATTAGCATACGTCATGTTAATCGCAACTCCGTTCTTTTTCCATGAGCTGCAACATAGTTTTTAATTTTTTATTTAGTGAAGGCAAGCTCTTCTTTGGCAATGGTGTGTATGCGGTGTTAAATTTGACATATAATTAGCTCTGCCAGTACAACGACCAGCAGCATCCTGCCGATTAAAAGCCTTAATAATCGAACTTGATGAACCTGATTTGTTTGCCACACACTTGTCCCAGCATTTTTTGCTTGGCACTTGGGCCTTGGCACTCTATTGCTATTAATATGCTGTATTAATCTTAGTTAATAAAAATACAGCTGTTCATTGTTTGTTCATGTTACTTCACAGTTTATTAACTATGTTAACAAATACAACTTTTGATTAAAATAATATAGGCTATTAGTAGCCTAAATATTGAAATTAACACTAACAATGCAGTAGAAGTGCAGTTTATTAATAGTAAATGTTAACTAATGTAGTTAATTAGAGTTTAATAAATGGAACATTATTGTAAAGTGTTACCGATTTTTTATACACCGATTCAGACGTCTCATGAGTTCAGTGTTGGACAGGGCTGGGTTTCCCGATAATGTTGTCTCTTAGCGCGCTACGAAGACTCTTAAGGTATAACTTAACTAAAGGTATACCAGTGCTAGGTGTGTTCCCCGATCTATACCTTAGAAAGCTGCTTAAGATATACCTTCTTACGTGCGACGTTATCGTGTGCTGTCCGTGGCGATGGTGCTGAATTGGTTGATATTGATGGCTCGAGAGTCAATTATTCTCTCGTGCAGGGGCTTCTTCACTGCGTTATGTGAGAAAGCGGTGTTTATAAAAGAAGCACTTCAGAAATAGTTGAAATTGCATTTATTAGGACTCATGGGATATCCAAACAACACATGAGATCCAAACTATAATATAGCCTAGCCTACATATTTTAAAATTGTATCATATATTGCTGCCACAATAACCATTTCAAAAATTTTACGTGCTTTCTTCTCTTTCCCATTTTTGTTCGCTGAGGTGGAGCCGCGGTGAAATATTGTTCTTGTAAATACTTTCCAGCATTTCAGTAAAAGTGTACATCTTACGTACGGTGCTCGGCAGTGATCAAAAAGGATTTAAACAGTGAATTTTGAATTGCTTCTTGTAAACTCAGAGATGTGGATTCAGACGGCAATTAAATTCCCACACGACCTGTTTGTCAAAAACAATTTGGCCAGGGATTTTTACGCAGGTTGGGTGAGAAACAACACTGACATTATGGATTCAGACGGCACTAAAATCATTTAGCCCTGTAAATGTTTAAAATACCGTACATGAAAAACAATTAGCATCTGAATAGGACTTAACTGGAGTCTGCTTTCACTGGCCTTTGAAAGCGCACTGCGGATGGCGCTGTCTTTTAGAACAATTATTCGCTGTATCGCTGCCATATGAGCAAACTCCCCACCACAATCATTCCCTTTAAATAGACTATTAAGCCTTTAATGGTTCGGCAGCTGATGTACCTTTGGATAATATAATTAAAAATTACATTAAAAATAACAATCCGTATAATGACAATTTTATTCTTTGCATGAAAACACTTGAATTAGCCTAATTGAACACTGACTGGGTAGGGGAGAGTGGGGTAAAGTGAGAATTTTTTTACATTTGTTCCCCTCTAAGCGAGCTAAAATGATATATCAGTCAAATTGACACATTTCCCATTAATTCAGGATGTTTCCTAGCAATGGAAATTATTAGAATGTATTCAGGATGAAGGGCAGTGAAAATATGATTGTTTTTTAAAAAGTGGTCTTCTGTCTCACTTTACCCCAGCTTAGGGGTAAACTGAGACAGACCAGAGAAATCAAGGGTATAAAGTGAACCAGCTGGGGGTAAACTGATCTACTTACTTTTTCCACTCTAAAACTTCCATAACAACACATGTTGTAACAGTTAGAATCCTGACAGCTAGCTTGACAACCACACATTCCAAAACGAATGTCGGACTAGTAACAGAATCATGGGGATTGGTCAATTAAGCACATTTTTTTGATGACCCACCGGTGCGCATCCAAGTGAAGGTGCAACGCCCTTGGCGTGCTAAGGGTAAATGGCACACTGGAGGAAATTCCTCCTAAAAAAAAGAACTTTGTCCAAAATATTGTGATACATTTGGAAGCTCAATGCAGTCAGACCTCCCCTGGCCAGCCCAAGGAGGGTGGCCCGTCCTGGGCCAGATTCGGATTTGTCCGCCACCACTGGAGCTCCATCTGGAGCAAAGTCGGTCCTAAAACTGACCTTTGAGTCTTTGTGGAGGCAATGCTCCGCTTGGACAAGGAACACGGACCAGAGAACCGTGGTGGTCAGACCGGGTGGGGAAACCGCCTGACCCAGCCAAGAGAAAGTGCACTTTGTGCGGGCGAGACTTCCAGTAAATAGGGTCTGGTTTGGACACCCAGTCCCTTGGTGCCAGGGCGTGCATACTGGTGAACGTGCACCATCCTGGGTGAGCTAGGGATGAAAGACACACTGGAGGATATTCCTCCTCATAAAAATGTCCAAAAATATCTTGTATTTTAAGAAGAGCTCCATGCTCGCAGACCTCCCGGGCCAGCCCCAGGGATCATCTCCGGTCAAAGTCAGATCTGTACACCTGCTGGCGCTGGACCCAGTTAACTGCCCAGTTGGTACAGTGCTGGAGTTCCTGCAAGAACGGTTCACTGCAGGTCGGACCCCGTCCACTTTAAAGGTTTATGTGGCGGCCATAGGTGCTTACCACATTCCTTTGGGTGGAATGTCTGTGGGGAAAGACCCTCTGGATCTCGTTTCCTTCGTGGCACTTTGAGGCTGAGGCCTGCAGTTCGCTCTAGGGTGCCTCCATGGGATTTGTCCATTGCTCTGCAAGGCCTTTCCCTGGCCCCTTTTGAGCCCATTGAGGAGGTTCCGGCTAAGTTTCTGACTCTGAAAGCTCTCTTCCTCCTTGCTATTTCTTCACTTAAGAGAATAGGGGATCTTCAAGCACTGTCGGTTGCTCCGTCGTGTTTAGAGTTTGCACCCGGTATGGTCAAGGCATTTCTGCATCAAAGACCGGGTTATATCCCCAAGGTCCCCACTAATGTGGCCAGACCTATTGTACTGCAGGCCTTCTGTCCTCCTCCCTTTCAAAATGCGGACCAGGAGATATAGCAATAATTTGCTTTGCCCAGTGCGGGCATTAGACGCCTATGTCCACAGAGCTGCCCTGTGGCGTAAATCCGATCAATTGTTTGTGTGTTTTGGGTCCCCGAATAAAGGGTCCCCGGTGTCTAAGCAAAGGATGAGCAAGTGGGTGGTTGAGGCCATCTCACTTGCTTATGAGGCAGCCGGGCAGCCTTCTCCTATGGCTGTCCGGTCCCATTCTACTAGGAGTATGGCGGCCTCTAAGGCCCTTCTTTCAGGAGTTTCACTTCAGGACGTTTGTGATGCGGCGGGCTGGTCCTCACCGCACACTTTCGTCAGATTTTACTCTCTGGACCTGGACTCTACACCAGGGTCTCATGTTCTGTCATCCTAGTGCTGCTCTTCATGATTTCACACAGGACAGACATTTGTAGCTATGGTGGCGTTGGTATAGACGTTCCCATAGTGTCAAACTCGACGCAACGCGAGTTCCCTTGAAAGGGAACTCCTCGGTTACGACTGTAACCTCGGTTCCCTGAAGAGGGAACGAGCGTTGCGTCACCTTGCCATATCTCCTTCATGCCTGCCAGCGACTACTTCAGACTTTACGAAGCTTTCGCTTTCTGTTTTCGGGCCGGCTTTATAGTTTCCTGGTACGTGACGTCACCTGCATCTGACGTTCCGCCACGCCATTGGACTGATTTTACATGTGCTTCAAGACATCATCACGCAAAGCATTCCCATAGCGTCAAACTCGACGCAACGCTCGTTCCCTCTTCAGGGAACCGAGGTTACAGTCGTAACCGAGGCGTTTTGTAATATTACACCAATGCATTTGTTTAGTATAGCATTTTATTTCACAAAACTGTATTGAAGTCAATGAGAATTTCATGTTTTGTTCTATTATAGCGCCACCAAGACGCTCAGTCCCACCATTTGTGTCCTCAGAGTGAGCCCATACATCTGTGTGTCAATTTTGGTGAAAATATCTCAATTCGCTTCGGAGTTATAGACATTTATATGAAAAAACACATAAAAAATGACTGACACCTGATTTTGATTGGATTTTACTACCCCTTACTATTAATATTTTTGCATTTGAGAAATTGTGTGTAGTTATCGACCTATGTTTCCAAACTTCTGATGGTGGTTTCGTCTCGATCGGACTAGCGGTTTTGAAGATATTGGCAAATGTTTTTTAAGCGCTAAATCACAACGCTATACAAACCGTAAGGCGAAACCTAGCATGTTTGGTATCGTTGGACTCGGCAAAGATTCAGGAGTCTAATGAGATGACTCTCGTGAAAATATGTCGACCACACCCAAAGTTATAAACTTTTGAAGGAGAAAAAAATCACCACTAGGTGGCGCTGGTTCGAAACTTCTCAGGCTCCTTCAGGGCATCGTGCTGATGACAAGTTTCGTAACAATCCGTTCATGTGTTCTTCAATTCAAAATTTAAATAATTTGAATTTGAATTTGAACAAAATTCAAAATGTCTGACAGCCAAAATAGGCCTATATGTTAAAATCAGTTGACTCGGTATGATATCCTGAATCTAACGAGACCACTTTTATGATTTTTGGACAAACCGTTCAGAAGTTATAGGCAAAAATAAAACAAATTCGTATCTCCGGACCAGTAGGTGGCGCAGCGTGTAGCCTCAGGTCATGCTTGTGATGACATGTACCAAGTTTGGTCTGAATATGATAAAGCGTAATGGAGATACAGCCTTTTGTCTGTTTTCACAAGCGCTACGTAAAATTAGTTTGCGTTGTATTCAATAACGGCTGGGTTTATCAAAAATCTTTTAACAACGAGGCCACTTTTATGATTTTTGGACAAACCATTCTGAAGTTATAGGCAAAAATAAAACAAATTTGTATCTCCGGACCAGTAGGTGGCACAGCATGTAGCCTCAGGTCATGCTTGTGATGACATGTACCAAGTTTGGACTTAAAGGAGAACTCCGGTCAATTTTAACATTGAGCTCATTTTTTTGTAAATTTGGAGTGCTGTCAGTACAGAGAACAACGACAAAAATCGGTGTTGTCTACACCGTGTTATCCTCTTTTTAAAATTTGCACCCTGTTGACTTAAATGGGGCAAGTTTTAAACCTGCTTTTAGCCTCTTAACATCCTTGATGTGTCATTACAAGTGCACCAGCCATGTGAGTGATTCCTTCAGAGTGAACACGGTGAATCTGACTGCAGTAGATGTGAAAGATATGGATAAAAATGATGTTTATTCAGCCAGCGCATACACCTGTATTTACTTCCCGTTTTCGGTCGAAGTCCACAGTAGTCGATTGTCCAGTTCACGCGCGTGATCATAGGTAACTAAGCAACAGTGGAGAACTCGACAATCGACTACTGTGGTCTGCAACATGGTTAAGTCTGTTTTGAGTAATTGTGGAACAGAGCCAAGTTTTGAGCCTGCAGAGGACACTAAAGCGTTTTGGGGGTGGTCTGGTCTGTGGAATGGTAATGGGCTTAACACCTAAAGACTGAACCACAGCCGTCGCCTCTTCAAACTGATTTTTGAAACTTGCCTCATCTCTTTTGGCCTTGAGTGAGGTCCTAACAACTTTGACAGAAGCCCTCATGCCAGCAATGGGTTTATTTCACTTCTGAAAAGAGATGTTCGGGCATTCAAGCTCACAAATCACTAAAGATGAGACCCAAAGCTGTTTTGCCTTTCCTAAACTGCCCTAGCAGGCCATTAGCAGTAGATGCAGTATTTGAGGCACCACAAGCCATCTTCTGCAAGCTAGCCAGCACTGACTGATACTGTGACAAAACAGCTGTGATGGCTTTGCCCCGTATTGTCCATCTCATGGGACACAGGGGTTTTATTGCAGTGCATGATGGATTCTCTGCATGTTTTATTGCTGCATGGATCGCCTTAAACTTCCCATAATGAGACAAAAGGACTCCAAGCTGGTTGACCCAATCCATTGAGTCTCTGATCAGAACAGAGGCTAAGCAAGCTTTTTGTGTGATTAAATTTGTACAGTGGGCCCTACAATGAACATAATGAGCTAGCTGCTCTTGTTTTATCAGTGCCTGTGCACCAGCATGCTTCCCAGCCATATTAGCTGCCCCGTCATAAGTTTGACCTCGTAAACCATGCGAGGTCAAAGTTTAATCTCAGTGAGTTTAATCTCAGCTGCACATCCTTAGCAACTCAGCAACCAATGAACTCTTCATGGGGCTTCAGGCCATTGTCAACATAATGCAGGCAAATACTTTCTTGTTAATGCCCGGAAATGTCTTGTGTTCCATCCATAATAACTGCATACTGAAGAACAGGTAGATCTCTGATTGTATCAGCTATTCCACTAACAATACTGTTGCTCATTGTGGACAGAATTTAATTCTGGATCTGTGGACTGATGTAGTCTTTCTGGGACCTCTGCAACCATTTGTCTAAAGGACATCATCCTCTGCCTTGTCTTTCAAGAGTTGATAAAAATGACTGTTTTCATCCTCATGCCCTCTCAAGGCCTGTCCCTGTCGTGCCAAATATTTGATTGAACTCACAATTTTCCCCAGACAGTGCATGTTGTCTGCTTGTTGCTTTGCCAAAGCACTGGACAACTGTGCATTTACAGGAGGATTTTCTTGTGCAGTCACAGAGACAGCATGACGGTGTGTATGACTACTTTCATGTGCTTTAAATTCTTCAATAGCTTTTTTCCAATTTTGGAATCCTGGGGCCTCATGTATCAATCTTGCGTACGCACAAAAACTTTGCGTACGCCAGCTTTCACGCTCACGGTCGGATGCACTAACAGTGAAATTAACATGAGAATGTGCATTCCTCCACGCCAATTTCATATCTGGCGTATGTACATTTCTCATTGTTTTTTGTCCGTTGGCGAATCTTACAGGCAGTGAAGTGAAGTTGCAAACATTACACAACAAATTGTTCTACAAGTCTATCACACCACCACCTGTGGGAAGCATTGCTATTAATTAGCAGTTTATAAAATAATTGACAAATATTGTCACACGAGCCTTATGGGAATATTCTATAAATTATGCAATTAAGTAAGAACATATAAAAGCATATGCAAATTGATACAACCCTTAGTCTATGGCAGTGTTTCCCAACCTTTTTTCAGTCAAGGCATCCTTTGAAAATGTTAAAAAATGTGTGGCACCCTGCACTAGTGTTGTCACGATACTACTTTGATATTATACCTTGAAATGGCTCTAACGACTTCCTGTTGTCGAATGCGCATGCGTCGCGTCTGAACGCGTTGTTGTCTTTGGAGCTCCATCGATTTGATTTATAATTTTTGATTTTACTCTTTAAACTCACATTTTCTACTTTTCCTCACTGAGAAGCACTGCTGCTCAAACCTCATAGTTACAACGCGGACTGTTGAGCAGACGCATCTCAAGCCTTTTAGTGATCCAACGCTGGATACTCTTATAGGTTACTTCCGTGGATCACGGCTGAACGCGTCTTCTCAACACTCACTTACAAACATTTTTCGCCTATCGTGCGTCTACTCTACACCCGTACCACAAAAAAAAAAAAACGGATTATATCCAAGACTTCAGTCATAAATTAGTACTAATATTGATAGCATCACTGGTAGCGTCGTTGCTAACTTACTGTCCATCTGTTAAAATGGCGAATATATCAGATGTAAGTAGTCTACCTTCTGGTGCAGGTGAGGACACATTTGAGCTGCACGCGGTGCAGTCTGAGCTGGAAGCTGTTGAGAAACAGATCCACAACCTTTTAGTGAGACAAGCCGAGCTGATAGACCGGCGTTTAGCTCTAGAAACATCACGCGCCGATGCACACAAATCAGTGATTAACGTTACTAACCCGCTGACTCCGACCTCATCTACTCCGTGCGTTTCTCAGCATCGGTCCCGAGCGCCGAGGTCGCGATCAGCCATGGTCTCGTTCACTCCGGCTCCAACACGCCATCACGAAGCCTGGATAGTTCCGCTGCGGAAGACGTGAGTCAGGTCTAGACCAAGACTCTCTCCGACCCTCCCGGTTTTCGAGATATCCACCCAAAACTGCTTCTCCCCTCTCTGCGAAACGGAACGCGATGCTGTGATCATCAGCGATTCCATCGTTCGGCACGTCCACGCTACATTAGGTAAAAGTAAGGTGCACAGTCACTGCTTTCCTGGTGCTCGTGTTTCTGAAATCGCTGCTCGCGTTCCGGAGATTCTGAACGGTGACGTGCGCATCGGAACTGTGGTCTTGCACGCGGGAGTGAACGACATTAGGCTGCGCCAGACGGAGGTTCTGAAGAAAGACTTCAGGAATCTGAAGAATGAACAATGAACAATTTCTAAAGCTAGGTCTTCTAAACATTAGATCACTCACACCTAAGGCAGTTATTGTAAATGAAATAGTCACAGATAATAGCATCGACGTATTTTGCCTTACTGAAACCTGGCTTAAACCAAATGATTATTTCGGTCTAAATGAGTCTACTCCATCAGGATACTCCTATAAGCATGAGCCCCGTCTGATTGGTCGTGGCGGCGGTATTGCAACAATCTATAGAGATTTTCTTAGTGTTACTCAGAAAACGGGTTATAAGTTTATTTCGTTTGAAGTACTTGTACTAAATGTTACGCTCTTAGATGTTAGAAAAAAATCCATATTATCTCTAGCCTTGGCTACCGTATATAGACCGCCTGGGCCTTACGCTGATTTCCTAAAAGAGTTTGCAGATTTTCTCTCAGACCTATTGGTCAATGTCGATAAAGCATTAATTATTGGAGATTTTAACATACACGTAGATAATCAAAATGATGCGTTAGGGGCTGCGTTTATAGATTTATTAAACTCCTTTGGGGTTAAGCAAAACGTTACTGGACCAACTCATCGTTTTAATCATACATTCGATTTAATTATATCACATGGAACCGATCCAACCGATATAGATATCATTCCACAAAGTGATGATGCAACTGACCATTACATGGTAACTTGCATATTACGTACCCCTGTAATATATCATGCTGCGCCGCGTTATCGATTAGGCAGAACAATTCTTCCATCCACCATAGATAATTTTTCAAATTGCTTATCTGAGCTGTCTCAGCTTCTCAGTGAACCCAAACAAACAGATGAACTACTAGAGGAACTAACTAGCACTATGAGCACCATTCTCTCTAGAAAATTGGATATTGTTGCACCCATTAGACTAAAAAAGGTCAGGGAGAAAAGTAAAGCACCATGGTACAACAATACTACGCGTGTTCTAAAGAGAGAAACCCGTAATTTAGAGCGTAAATGGAAACAAACTAATTTAGAGGTTTTTAAAATTGCTTGGAAAGACAGTACGTCACGTTATAAAAAAAGCCCTAAAAGCAGCCAGGGCTGACCACCTCCGCAAACTAATAGAAAATAACCAAAACAATCCTAGGTTTTTATTTAACACCGTGGCTAGACTAACAAATAAACAGATGTCACCTGAACAAAATATTCCGTTACAGTTTAGTAGTAATGATTTCATGAATTTTTTCACTGAGAAAATAGAAAACATCAGAACCACAATTGTAAACGTTCAATCTTCAATCGCGCCTTATAATTCAGCCTCAATTATCACCCCGCAAGAACAATTACAGTGCTTTACAACTATAGAACAAAAAGAGTTAAATAAACGTATCACTTCATCGAAAACAACAACATGTTTATTAGATCCTATACCCACTAAACTACTGAAAGAAGTGTTGCCTATAGTGGAAGAACCTCTTCTCAATATTATTAACTCATCTTTATCTTTAGGTCATGTTCCAAGAACATTTAAACTGGCAGTTATAAAACCACTCATTAAGAAACCACAATTAGACCCAAATAACCTAGCAAATTATAGACCCATTTCAAATCTTCCTTTTATGTCTAAAATATTAGAAAAAGTTGTGTCCGCCCAACTGGGCTCTTTCTTACAAGAAAATGACATCTATGAAAAGTTTCAGTCTGGTTTCCGGCCGCACCATAGCACTGAAACTGCGCTCGTTAAAATCACAAATGATTTACTCTTAGCTTCTGACCAAGGCTGTATCTCAATACTAGTTTTACTTGATCTTAGTGCTGCGTTCGATACTATAGATCATACAATACTCTTAGATCGACTACAAAATTATACTGGTGTTCAAGGACAAGCATTAAGCTGGATCAGATCATACCTATCTGACGGATACCATTTTGTCTATTTAAATGGAGAAAAATCGATCATAACTCCAGTAAACTATGGAGTGCCGCAAGGATCTGTGTTAGGCCCTCTATTATTCTCAATATATATGCTGCCACTTGGAAATATTATAAGGAAACATGGAATTAGTTTCCATTGCTATGCTGATGACACTCAAATCTATATTTCATCACGGCCGGGTGAAAACGATAAATTATCAAAATTGACAGAGTGTGTTAAAGATATAAAAGATTGGATGATGCACAATTTTCTTTTATTAAATCCAGACAAGACAGAGGTACTACTTATCGGTTCAAAAAACCGCCCACAAAACCTCTCACAATACAACTTTAACATAGTAGGATGTCCTGTTACTTTATCCTCTACAGTAAAAGACCTGGGTGTTAAACTTGACTGTAACCTGTCTTTTGAAAATCATATTTCATGTTACAAAAACAGCCTTTTTCCACCTTAGAAACATTGCTAAGCTACGTAATATGCTATCTGCTTCTGATGCAGAAAAGTTAGTTCATGCGTTCATGACCTCGAGACTAGATTACTGTAATGCTTTATTAGCTGGTTGTCCTGCATCCTCAATAAACAAGCTACAGTTGGTCCAAAATACAGCCTCTAGAGTTCTTACTAGATCAAGAAAATTTGACCATATAACACCGATTTTAACATCAATACATTGGTTACCTATAAAGTTCCGTATTAATTACAAGGTATTGCTACTGACTTATAAAGCCCTAAACGGCTTAGCTCCAGTCTATTTAACGGATCTTCTATCGCCCTATAATCCATCGTGCTCTCTAAGATCACTAAATTCGAGGATATCCAGATCCACCAAAGGAGGGAGAGCATTTTCACATTTAGCTCCAAAACTCTGGAATAGCCTTCCTGATACTGTTCGCTGCTCAGATTCGCTCTCCCAGTTTAAAACTAGATTAAAGACGCATCTCTTCAGCCAGGCATTCGTATAATACTTTTAATATTACAGTTAAATCCGGTCTCTAGTTCATAAACGCCAGAGGAGAACTGGCCCCCGACTGAGCCTGGGTTCTCCCAAGGTTTTTTTTTCTCCATTAGGTCACCTGATGGAGTTTTTCAGTTCCTTGCCACTGTTGCCTTTGGCTTGCTCAGTTGGGGATACTTAAAGGTGCATTGCGCAAGTCTCTGAGTTTTTGCAGAACTATGCCCCCTTCTGGCGACACGCGAAACTGCAACCAGAGTTGTGCACGCGGTTACGTGGAGTTTGCGTTGGGGTTTGGGATGAACTAGAAGCCGGTCTCTTTGAATCCATCTTCTACTTTTGCAAAAGTCGCTTGAGTTGTCTTCGCTGATGCGGATAATGGCGGCGAATACACAAACCTGCCAGACATAGCCAGGTGAGCGTGAACGCGCATGATGTCACGCCCAGTCGATTCCGACCCGAATCCCTCTTATTTATTTTACTGTACAGGATTATAGAGGCAATCGCAGTGATCATAGAAGGGCTCATTCAGCCCATCAGGCAGTTGTTTAAGCATGTATGGGTTAGAAAAACGGGTATTTTTAACATGAAATGTTGCGCAATGCACCTTTAATTTAATTTAATTAATCAATCAACAATACTATTGATCAGCATTACCAAACGTGGACGTTTTACACTAGAAACAAACATTGATGTACTATTTTAATTTAATACTGTGAAGCTGCTTTGATACAATCTGTATTGTGAAAAGCGCTATATAAATAAAGTTAAAAAAATAAATAAAAAATGTATCAATTTTCAATACCACACGGAAGAACTACCATATAGGCCTATACCAGGGGTGCCCAACCCTGCTCCTGCCGATCGACTGTCCTGCACAGTTCATCTCCAACCCTAATCAAACACACCTGCCTTTAATTTTCAAGTGATCCTGAAGACCTTAATTAGTTGCTTCAGGTGTGTTTGATTAGGGTTGGAGATAAACTGTGCAGGACAGTCGATCGGCAGGAGCAGGGTTGGGCACCCCTGGCCTATACTGTCATATAGATATTTTTATTTTATTATTATTTTCTTGTCCATCCATTTAAATGTTGAGGCACTCACCTTGAGTTGTTCTCCATTCTCCGATGTTGTGTTCTCCATTCTTGTTCGTCCATCATCTTGAAAGAAGCAGAAAATAAACAATGTGAGTATCTTCATCATGTTTTTAATTTAATTGTTATTATTCAGAAAAGTCTCAATGACATATAAAATAACGAATAAATGAAACACATCCTCTGTTGTTTCATTATAGCTTTTTCATTCACTTTAAACAAAAATACACATTTAATACACATATACTTCATGTTGCATATAGATTTAAGGACTTAAAACATGTTTTCCTCACTCCAAGAACTGTACTGAACAGATGTATTATGCAATAAGGTGTGTATATGTGTTGTTTAGCATTTTGGAAAAAATCTACTGCAGGATTACAGACTCACTATTGTCAACAGTTCAGTTTTTGACATATATGTTCATGTTTAATATATTCTGCATAATTGATTAGCACTTGAATACATTGGTATTAAATACATTGATAGGTAAGTTACGTGTGACAGCAATTACACTCAGTTTTGTAATTTTTAAAGAAACTGCTTATCCCATGTGAACAGACGATAAAAGTTACAGGCGTCCACAATAACAATTACTTTACATGTGTCCTGAAATGAATCTGAATTGGCATTTAGTTTGGTAAACAATCTTGAAGGGATCTACTGGCCATTTGATCATCTATCTTATGAAATAGAGAATCACAATATCCATTAAAATTATTATTATTATTATTATAATTACTGTATATGTGTAAATGAGCTACATTTTACCTGCTACGACATTGCTTTGTGTATACACTGATCAGCCATAACATTTAAAAACCAACAGTGTTTACATGAACGCTAAACATGTGATCGGGTTAACGTGTGCGTTTATGTCACAAGCTTCGAATCGGAATAGATGCCATTCTCCTACATTGGTTATTTATTTGTTTTAAACAGCACACTTAATATTTATCCATTTCTGGTCATAATTTGTACACAATGAGCATATGAACCGTTTTGTCGTGCTGCTTATATTTATCACACAGTAAAAATGCCCAAAACCAGTCGTCTATGAGGGGAAACTCATTTATATGACACTTTATTCAACAATAAGAACATCTCAGTTACATATGTAACCCTCGTTCTCTGAAGGAGAGGACAGAGACGTAGTCGACGTGTCGACTTATTGGGATCACGCTTAGGGAGCCTGTCATCTTCGAGTATTGTTAAAACAAGCCAATGCAGATTGCCGTGCGTGAATTGCATCTTGGAGCCCTGAGATCAGCGGTGATCCAGCAATAGTGAAGAAGGGACTACATCTCCGTTCCCTCCTTCAGGGAACGAGTATTACATACGTAACCGAGATGTTCCCTTTCAATCACTCACGTTCGACGTAGTTGATGTGTCAACTGATTGGGATCCCTATTAAAATGCTCGGTGGTGCTGCCACCTTTCAGTTCCTAGACAAAAGCCTCCTGACCCCCCGCATTATAGAGGCGGAGATAAACAGGGCTTATGCCAGGGAAGTCACTGCTGTTCCACAGAACCACTGGGAAGCGTGCCCTATCAATTTAAGGAAGGGAGGCTGCAGAAGCCACATCCTGCCTGAAGGGAGGTAACATAAGGAGAATACACATATGGACTTGGCGGATGACCGGCAGTACAACATATGGAATGTCACTGAGGTGGCTCCAGCCTATGACAGGGGGAGACTCAACCGGACAGTGACGAGGGAAGACACGGGCTCGCCACAGGGAGCCGTACCGTGGAAGAATACACATACTGGATCACTGTAGGGATCACAACATATGGACCCAGCCTAAAACAGGTTCCACCAGTGCATATGAGAGATAGGCCTGGCTTCGGACATTCCGCCTCGTCCATTGCCGAAGGGTATGGAGGAACTTGACAGAGTTCGGCTAATAAGGGGAACTCTACTGGAGCAAGACTTGTGCATATATTCAGTCCATAGGAGGGGAATGGTGCAGCAAGCTGACACTTCGAACCAGTTTTAGAGTGAAACTGCCTTCATGTGAAGGGAGCCCACGGGAAGCAGAGGTTCAACACATAGGCTAGTTCTCTAGCGAATGTGATAGGTGTCGCCCAGCCCCCAACTCTATTTAACATCTGTTCAGCGAGGCACTCTGGAGGGAGGAATACTCTCACTTAGGAGGAGCTCACCACCCAGGTGGGCATGTGCATCTTGGGAAACTTTCTCACCAAGATGAAGGCAACCACATGTAGTGGACCAACCTCTGCTTGGAAACAGCCTTCCCTTCTGCTGATCTCCGTAACAGACAAGAGCTGGTCTGAGGTCCAGGCTTTGCATTCTGAGCACGTATAACCACAATGGAGTGGATGGAAGAAAAGCCAAGGGCTGAGTCTGCCTCCTCCGAGACAGCACTTGTTGGCCCACCACCTGGTCCCGTAGGAGAGGTAGGAACCTTGGGCACATATTCAGGCCGGGGTCTCAGATTTCATGAGAGTAGCCGGCCCATATTCCAGGCACGTTAGTTGACCGAAAATGAAGAAGGTAAGCAATGAAAGAAGCACTGAAGTGATCGAACACCTTCAGCATCTCCTCACGAAGAGAAGACTCATTCAACAAATAGGTTCCACTTCTAACGGGGAGCGTGCCTCATTTTGAGAGGGTGCTCTCACAGAAGTGATGGTCTCTACGGCATAGAAAGTATTGCGGTAGTAACCAGAACCTCCGCGTCCTGTTCTTTTTAGAACCAGACCTGGAACTTTCCAAGGTCTAAACGTGGGTTCCATCGTGCCCCATCCCCGAGAATGTACTCAGAGGAAGGAGTCAGGAAGGGCTGTCGAGAGAAGAGATCTGTTTGGGCCAATAAGGGGCAACTAGCAAGACTCCATCTCCTCCCTGACTTTAGCACAGTTGTGTGCAAGAAGGCTCACTGGGGAACGCATTTCTGCGGGTGCCCCGGGGCCAGCTATGGCTAGAGTTTTTTCTGTGTCGAGGGATGTCCACTCAGATAGGAAAAGAAGCATCTGGCAGAGGGACGAGTCCGGAGGGGCAACATATGTAACTGAGTGGCCCCGAAGTGGTCTCAAACAGCTGGACCACCTGGGGATGGAGACTCCACTCTCTCTGGGCCATAGGCTGTTGTGAGGCTCGTCAGCAGCACAATTGTGCAGGCCAGAAGTAATAAGTGGAATGAAGCGACCTCAGAAGCTTCTGATTCCGAGGAGGAGGTGGCGGGCGAGTTGCGTCATGCGAGGGAAGCGTAGCGCAACGGTCGCAATGTTGTCTTTTCAGATCAGTACACATTCGCTGAGTAGCATAGTCTCAAAGCGAGATGAGCTGCAAGCAACTTGAGGCAATGGATACCAATGCAGTTGGAGGGCCGCCCAGACTTCTATTATTGCATGCCCTTTGTATGTGGCCCCTCAGCCGGTATTGATGGACACTCGTTCTAGGGACCATTGGCCATTGACCATTGGAGAAACAAAAGGTCTGTTACGCACTTGTTACGGTGATTTCACACGGAGCGTGCCGCTCTGCCACGGCCACCTCGGGACTCGGCCATGAAGTCAGTGCTGAAGCGGTCTTCATATGGAGGAAGGTCGTGTGGCTGCTTCTACCATATGCCCCAGGAGCCTCTGAAGAGTTTCAGTGGGACCCTTTCTCACTTCTATACAGCACTAACCATCCACACACTCTTTTTCAGAGATGTGGTGGACCGAATCCATCTCAAACTAGAAAAGAGATCCTCAGCCCTTGGATGAGTTTACTCTTTCCCAGTTGACCTGAGGACCCAACTGGCTATGAGCAACCGAAGGGTAGGACTTTGTACTGATACTTCACACCTTTCGAACGCTTAAACACAGGGTGGCCTGTGGAGCGGAAGGATAGAGATGTGAATTACATGTTTCTCAGGTCGAACGCTTCAGATCAATCTTGGGGACACAGCATTTGGAAATTAATCTCTGTGCAACAAATTTAACAGAGGCTTTCGAAAAAAGGGCCCGTCTCAATTAATACAGGACCAAGATGGTCGTGACCCACCAGCCGAGCGAAAAAGAATCACAAGCCGAGTCTGATGGAATATTTTGGGGCCAACTGGTTGGGATGCATTTTTGGCCTCCACGAACTGGGCAGGGACCCACACACATACCCAAGGTGACGTGCACAGACATCAAGAATCAGCATATGAATCTCAAAAATGGTGATATACTTAATGCTGCAATGCATGCTGGGAGCCATGAGTTTTATACTATGGTGGCCCCCAGCATGCATTGCTGCATGAAGTATGTCAGCATAGTTAGGGAATCATATGCTGATTCTTGATGTTTTTGTGTCTTTAAAGATTTTTTTCTTACAATTTATTTAAAAAATTAAATTCATGTTCAATCATTCATAACCACTTTTAATATATATAATTTTATCATCATTGTTTAGGGCTTCTTTTGCAACAAAATGTGGTAAATTCTATTTAAAAAAACCACAAACTGAAATTTAAAGCCAAGAATCAAACTGCCCAACTAAAGGAAATACTAATCATATTCTGTGCTAGTTACAGCTTGTCCATAATGAACACCTTGTTCAAGCATAAGGGCTCTTACAGAGTCAACGCAAGCAACGCGAGCGACGTGCTCCCTTTCATAGTCTACACGTCGGATGCAAGCAACGCGGGCGATACGTGAAATGGAATACACCACTCACGCAACAGGGGGTAGCAGAGTCACTGGTGACTTTGCGGGTGACATTCCGGGTGCAATGGCACAGCTGGCCATTAGCCTATACTAGGGCTGGACCCGAATATAATAGAAACAAAATGTATTAAGCTTTTTACCCGTTATTATCAATCTAAATTAATCACGGTTTTAATTTAACTTCGTTAACTTTCGTTTTTCTTTATTTAAATTTAGTTTTTTTCTTTATTTAAATTTCGTTTTTCTTTTTTTAAATGTCGTTTTTTCTTTATTTTAAATTTAGTTTTTCTTTATTTAAATTTAGTTTTTCTTTATTTAAATCTACCCTTTACTGTGTCAGTAATTTGTTTAGTCAGAAAAAAAAAAGTACAATACCTTATTAAAACTACTGCTTAAGTTAACCAGACCTGTGTGTGTGTTACGTGCGATTGTATTCACTTTGTGTTGTTCATGGGGAAGATGTGTAGTGCAGTGTCCGTTCTCCCCTATCCTATACTATTCCATAGCTTTGTTGGCGTCAGCCAAGTAATCTGTTCTGTCTAGTTCCTGCATGACACTTATTTGTTTTCTCATTAAAGGCGGACGTATTCGCACAAGCTTGCATAGTTTTTCCTCTTCACCCGCCATTGTATTCAAACCTTCTTCTTCTGTAAATATAACATTTACTTGAAATAATGTACAATACTTGCAGTATCGCCCCCAACAACAACGCATAGTATTGCATGCAACGGTGCGTCGCGTATCAAAAACTGGGACTACACATGAGAGGGAAGCAGTGCCCTACCAACACCGTTTACAGTGGAAGTGGGCAGCTGTTGACCTCAACTGGGGATATCGTCGGACGGTGGAAGGAATACTCTGAGCATCTCTACAATCCCACCGACAAATCTTCCATTGAGGAAGCAGAGGCTAAGGGCTCAGAGATGGACTCGTTGATCACCCAAGCTGAAGTCACCAACGTAGTCAGGAAGCTCCTCGGTGGCAAGGGACCAGGGGTGGATGAGATCCGCCCTGAGTACCTCAAGTCTCTGGATGTTGTGGGGGTGTCTTTGCTGACACGCCTCTGCAACATCGCATGGCGGTTGGGGACAGTACCTTTGGTCTGGCTGACCGGAGTGGTGGTCCCTCTTTTTAAGAAGGGGGACCGGAGGGTGATCCCCCAACTACAGGGGGATCACACTCTTCTGCCTCCCCGGGAAAGTCTATGCCAGGGTACTGGAGAGGAGAATATGGCCGATAGTAGAACTGAGGAGTAACAGTGCAGTTTTTGTACCGGTCATGGAACACTGGACTAGCTCTTTACCCTCTCCAGGGTGCTGGAGGGTTCATGGTAGTTTGCCCAACCAATCCACATGTGCTTTGTGGATTTGGAGAAGGCATTCGACTGTGTCCCTCGTGGCATCCTATGGAGGGTGCTATGGGAGTATAGGGTCCGGGGCCCTCTGCTAAGGGCTGTCCAGTCCCTGTACGACCAGAGCAGGAGCTTGGTTCGCATTGCCGGCAGTAAGTCAGACTTGTTCCCGGTGCATGTTGGACTCTGGCAGGGCTGCCCTTTGTCACCGGTTCTGTTCACAATTTTTATGGACAGAATTTCTAGGCGCAGCCAGGGCCCGGAGTGTGTCAGGTTCGGGGACCACACGATTTCGTCTTTGCTTTTTGCGGATGATGTTGTCGTGTTGGCCCCATCAGACCAGGACCTTCAGCATGCACTGTGACAGTTTGCAGCCGAGTGTGAAGCAGCTGGGATGAGAATCAGCGCCTCCAAATCCGAGGCCATGGTTCTCAGTCGGAAAAAGGGTGGCTTCCCCACTTCAGGTTGGTTGAGAGTTCCTGCCTTCAGTGGAGGAGTTCAAATATCTTGGGGTCTTGTTCACGAGTGAGGGAAGGATGGAATGGGAGATTGACAAACGGATTGGTGCAGCTTCTGCAGTAATGCGGTCGATGTACCGGTCTGTCATGGGGAAGAAAGAGCTGAGCTGCAAGGCGAAGCTCTCTATTTACTGGTCAATCTATGTTCCTACTCTCACCTTTGGTCATGAGCTGTGGGTCATGACCGAAAGGACAAGATCCAGGATACAGGTGGCCAAAATGAGCTTTCTCCGCAGGGTGGCTGGGTGATCCCTTAGAGATAGGGTGAGGAGCTCAATCACTCGAGAGGAGCTAAGAGTAGAGCCCTGTAGAGTAGAGTGTCCCCTTGGAAGAGCTGGAGGAAGTGTCTGGGGAGAGGGAAGTCTGGGCATCTCTGCTTAGACTGCTGCCCCCACGACCCTGCCCCAGATAAGTGGAAGAAGATGATCATGACTGCTTCAGTGTTACTTTAACACTCTGCTGGTGGTTCCCATATGAAGAAAGAACAGTGTTAATTAAATTCTGGGGAATTTACTGTGTACTGTATTAGGCAGGAGATTTGAATGTTGTGGCTGATCAGCATATATAAATACACAAATCTTAGTCAAAACCTGGGTCATGCCTACAGCACAAAGGTTTCCTGAGGTTTCCCATGAGATGACTGAGGGCTGCACTTCTCCTGAAGCATAAAGGAGCTGCTTGTGGATATTCTATAGGTGTAGTTGATTGTGCTTGGTTTATAATGAGGGATGCATTTAGGAACATTTTTGAACATATGGTCATTTTATAAATTACCCAGGGAAAATAAACATTAGAGAGAAAAAAAACATGTAAACATCAGGAAACCACATCTGTGAGCTTTCTCACCACTTTGACGTTCACTGTTTTCCAGCTCTTTTCTCTTTAAAGATGCAGTGTTGAAAATCTCTCCAGTGTAGCGCTGCTGTTGATTCTCATTACTCAGATTCTCAATCTTCTTCATCAGGTCACTCATCTCTGATTGGTTGTTCATCATCTTGTTGCAGGTCTGATATCTTCCTCCACATTTCTCCAGCAGCTGCTCCAGAACAGGGTTTTTCTTCAGATCATCTATTATAGTGTCACACTCTTCTTCTCTCTCATAGGTGAAGAGAATCATCACAAATTGAAGAACTCTATCACCAAACACTCTCTGAAGCCATTCCAGACACATCTCATAAGCATTTGTTAACTGGCCCAGTCGCACAACAAAAATGAAGGCGCTGATTTCATTTTCATGCACTATTTGACCAATGTGATGATCCACAGAGTCCAGGTAAAGTTCAGCCTCATGCAAGTCAATCATGTTGATCACAGAGACGTGATTCTCTGTTATCTTATTCTGTAAAGGAACAATCCTGGATATTGCAGCATTTTCAATATTTGGTTGCTTTTTTCCTAGTAGAACGTTTTCATCTCCAAACTGGACTGACGAAGAATTTCCAGTTAATATAATGTTCATATTAGGAAATATGATCTCTATAATAAACACCAGAGAACTGTTGTTAAAAAAGTAATAAAAGTATAGCCACGCCCCCGACGGCCCGTATAGAGCTGGTAAGTCCCGCCCCTTCCGCTAACCCCACTGGTAGGGATGGGGAAATGAAGCCTCATGAATCACTGAGGCTTTCCCCTGACTGTTCCGGGAAAAGATTCAAAGCTTCGAGAGTGTCGAGAACAGCGCCGAGAACAGCGCCATCTGGTGCTTATTTAAAATAAAGCAGCCAGAAGCCTGTGTTAGAAGCTCTGGCAGATGAAGCAACCACAACACACTCCATAGTTTCAATGTTGTGTACAAATAAAAGCCTTACATGTTTGTGTTTGATTTGTTCATTAAATAAATTCATTTTCCCATTAAAGTGTGACAATAAAATATAATAGCTTATAAGCTTATATGATTCAACAAGATTTAATGTAGGCCTACTCTCTCTCTCTCTCTCTCTCTCTCTCTCTCTCTCTCTCTCTCTCTTTCTACACACACACACACACACACAATGAATAAGGACGTTGTCTGATAGGATCATCTGTTATTAAATGTCAATATCAATAATTGTAAATATCAACCAGACTGAGGCAACAATGACTTGTTAAATACGATCTGAAGTTCGAGCCTTCTGACACCCAAAGCGAAACGCGCACGTGACTGGACAGAAAGTGAGGCTTCGTTTGTCATCGATCACGTGACTCTAGCAAACCAATACACGCCTCGATACGGGGCTTCACTACAAATTGTGTCGCTTATGTGATACGCGCATCGAAGCTTCAGTGTCATATGTAACATCACTACCCACTGGACCTCTAGGTTGAAAAATCGTCAATGCAAGTGAATGGGAGAAAATAATAATTTTCTGGTCCCGTTTGAATTTTGCCATGAATGTGAACATATGTTGTCTGTGAATTTTTAATTTAATGTTTCGTGTAAAGAATGCTACAATTTAGCTGGTAGAAGTTTGATACAGTTAGACTTTGTGTGAGAGCACTTTGTGGACTACAACTCTTCGCTGCTTTCGACGCGAATCTGAAGAAAGAACAGCCGATTTGGTTTGAATGGTGACATTTGGGTACAAAACACACGGGCATCTCGATCTGTCTCCATAGATTATCGCAGCATTAGCACCGTGATTTGACAAGTGGAGGGAAATGTGTTATGGGGTGACGTCACATAGGCGACATGTAGTCTTTCTCGTTATTTCTTTTCCACAACTGCTAGCCAAAGAATCGTACAATATACGGTCAAACTCGTAACATGAAACATTATATAAAAAATTCACATACAACATATGTTCACATTCATGGCACAATTCAAACGGGATCAGAAAATAATTATTTTCTCCCATTCACTTGCATTGACGATTTTTCAACCTAGAGGTCCACTTGGGGTTTTACGGATGGGCGGGACTTACCAGCTCTATACGGGCCGATGCTAGCTAAGAGGTTAAACATGCATATACCACAGAATACAACATTTGAACAAGTGTTATTCAACAATACAAAGACATCAAATAGTGTTGTCTTACTTATCCTGCTGGTAGATGAATCAGAATCACTCTGTCCATGAGCTCCACAGTCTGCCTCCGCAGAAGTGTCCATGGCATCTTGATTTGGATCTGTCATTATATCACTGGAAGGAATGGTAAAAATTAAATAGGTCACATCATGTTCCACACGACACGTTGATAACATTCAGAGATCAGAGGTCTATTACAAGCCACAGTTGAGTAATCTATATATAAATATATTGTGCATCCGGAAAGTATTCACAGTGCTTCACTTTTTCACATTTTGTTGTGTTACAGCCTTATTCCAAAATGGATTGAATTCATAATTTTCCTCGAAATTCTTCAAACAATACCCCATAATGACAACGTGAAAAAAGTGAATTTGGGAATATTCACACAATTTATACACATAAAAACATGATATTAGATTTTTAAAATCAAACATTTTAAAAGAGATCAATACATCACTGTTGTTTAAACCAATGAGCATTAATCCGTGTCATCATGTGCTAATGTCATGCTGACGAATGCCAGAAAACTCTCATCTCTCAAAGAAAACAGCTTTTCATCATAGAGAGATGGATTTTAAGTACTTGGGTAACAAAATGGTCCGTGTATCATTCGTTCAGTCGTTTTTTTATTTAATATTGAAAGTAGAAAAATTAGAAAACGGTTCTTTTTTCAATTTTTCATTTTTTCCCCCAAAAAAACGAAAAACAAGAATTCAGCTTTAGTTTTCGTTTTTCGTTTTGAGGTAGAAAAAATAATAAACCGCTGGAATCTGGAATATTCGATTTCTACACGTGGGCAGGAATGAAACCCCCCTTTCCTCTGATTTGTCAGTTCTGCACTGCAGAATAAGAGTCCTCTGTTGTGTGGATTCTTAACGCGTTTATTGCAACTACATTTCATCTTTTTTTCATCAAACAACCAGACTAACAACCCGACTAACAAGTTCGACACAACCCGTACTGGGGAATAGACTAGACAGGGCTTTCTTCTGTGTAAATGGTAAATGTATATCTGTGTAGATATAAATTCACCTAACTTAAGCTTTGCATCAGCTCGGTATGCAGGGTAAATGACGGCTGTTAGCCTACCATGATGGTCGCCCTCGATCACCCAGTAATTTTTTTTTTAAATAATAAATGAAGATATAAATCAATATAATTAGTTGTAAATTAAATATGTTTAACACTAATACAAAAAGAAAAGAATAATGCATTGACTATATAATAGGCCTATATTAATGTAAACGCATTAACTCTCATTCAGACTGACTATCTAACAACCGGAGAACAGAGAACAACAGAGATATTAAAATACATCTCTTCTGAGTTTTATAATGTAGGCCTTGTGTTTTATTAAAATGTATTCATTTATATCTCAAAGATGTGCGCAGTGCACCGGGTCATGTTGACAGGGAAACAAATGCACTTTATTATTAGCCTATTCAGAAATAGTGTAAAAGACCGGTAAATAAAATACAACATTAACATTATAAACACTATTAATAACATATAGGCTATGTCTATGCGTATTTTACTTCCCCTTACTTCCCCTTTGACATTTGCCTGTCAAATCCTTAAAGGAGAACTCGGCAATTCTAGCGAACTCTAGTCTATGGCAAGCCGTTTTAGCTTAAATTGTACCCAGCGTTACTCGTCGTAATTGCATTTTTACTAGTAAGAATTCAATTAGAGAGCTCTACAATTAAATTCTTACTAGTAGCAATTACAATTAGAGAGCTCTCTAATCCAGTTATTACTAGTAAAAATTACAATTAGAGAGCTCTCTAATCCAGTTATTACTAGTAACAATTCCAATTAGAGAGCTCTACAAATGAATTTTTACTAGTCATATGTCTCCATTGACTTCCATTCATTTTTAATTACAGAGCTCTACAATTGAATTGTTACTAGTAAGAATTACAATTAGAGAGCTCTACAATTGAATTGTTACTAGTAAGACTTACAATTAGAGAGCTCTACAATTGAATTGTTACTAGTAAGAATTACAATTAGAGAGCTCTACAATTCAATTATTACTAGTAACAATTACAATTAGAGAGCTCTCTAATTAAATTCTTACTAGTAAGAATGCAATTACAGAGCTCTCTAATTGAATTTTTACTAGTAAAAAAACGAATTAAAGATATGTATAATTGCAGAGCTCCCTAATTGGAATTGTTACTAGTAATAATTGGATTAGAGAGCCCTCTAATTGGTATTCTTACTAGTAAGAATTGAATTAAAGAGCTCTGCAATTGTATTCTTACTAGTAACAATTGAAATAGAGAGCTCTCTAATTGGAATTCTTACTAGTAACAATTCAATTGTAGAGCTCCGTAATTAAAAATGAATGGAAGTCAATGGAGACATATGACTAGTAAAAATTTATTTGTAGAGCTCTCTAATTGGAATTGTTACTAGTAAGAATGGAATTAGAGAGCTTTGTAATTGTAATTCTTACTAGTAATAATTGAATTAGAGAGTGCTCTAATTGTAATTTTTACTAGTAATATTTGGATTAGAGAGCTCTCTAATTGTAATTGCTACTAGTAAGAATTGAATTGTAGAGCTCTCTAATTGAATTCTTACTAGTAAAAATGCAATTACGACGAGTAACGCTGGGTACAATTTAAGCTAAAACGGCTTGCCATACTAGTCACTTCTTCACTGATTTTCCCTTTTGTTGTCGCATGTTTTCCCCACGAGCTCCCCCTACAGCTGTGGGGGGGCGTATATTTCACAACACGGTCGTAAAAAGTCACTTGCGGCGGCCTCCTCCCCCTCTCTACCGCTGCTCATGTGCGTTTGTTTTGATCGGAGCAAGCCAACTGTATCGTGTGGAGCTATGTCTACCGAGGTGGGTAATCTGGTAATACATCATACATGCATGTGTGTTTATGTCGAATTGCCGTAAAGCAATTCGTGTTTCGCGCTCGGTCTCGTTCTCGCTTCTCATGAGACTTCCAATTTCTATCTTGCCGGGACGGTAGTCCCCAAGTTGCAAGGTTGGTTTTCCGCCTGGGAACGCTGGGGGGAGCGGGGAAAGTCACCAACATCACCAGAACAGGTTGTTTAACCATCCAAATGATTTCTAGACAGTTTTATTAAGTTAAAAAAAGTTACCAAGTTCTCCTTTAAATGAATGGTATTCAGAAAACAAGAATGAAAAATAAGTAGCCACGTATAATAAAAATATAACCTAATAATAGCTTATAATAATATTATAAAAACAACATTTAGCCTATTTTAAACGCCAAGCCTAAACAAATTTATTTGAATCGAAACTGAAACGATGTTGGTTTCGAGCATCTCTCATTCGGTCCAAAGTTTCCATATTTGCAATGTAACATTTGGATGCTAACTAGTAATGTAAAGAAGGCTTTAAACTTCAGTCGAGTCCCAATATACACGTATAGCTAAATCAACATCTTCACAGCAAGGGAGCCTTTATATTGTTTTATATAGTCCAACAGACCAATTAAATTAAGCAGAATAACTTTTTATATATTTGGTTGACTGTGTTTTATTTTAATAATGAACAGGCTGCAATGTAAAGTTAGCAATGCCAGAAGTGAACTGATAATGGCCTAGATGTTGTGTGAGCGAGCGATGCGCTGGCGCCATCACTTGGATTTGTTGCTCAGCAGGGGAAATAACTTAATATTCTGTTGTTTAATACTCTGTCATTCGAAACAGTAAAATTTATATTTTTATTTGTGTACATTCAAAATGACTACAAAATGTCATGCCTTTGAAAAATAAAGAAAACACCATGATTTCTACTTTAGTGCGTCTCAGTCTCCTTAAACATCTTTCTGGTGCACACCAAAATAGAGTGAATAGCCTTCTGACGCGCCTACTTTTCAAAGTCAACATTTAGATTATTTGAAGTAAAATGCATTATATAGTCACTCAGGAATAAAACACAGCGTGGTTCATGTTAAAAAAAAATAACAACGTGACTTTACAGTTCGGAAAATAGGAAAATAGCAAACCCCTGGCACTTGAGAACTCTGGTCTACAAAGAAGAAAGCCCTGTATAGTCTATTCCCCAGTATGGGTTGTGTCGAGCCATTCATTAGTCTGGTTGATGGAAAACATATGAAAAAGTTGCAATAAACGCGTTAAGAATCCACACAACGGAGGACTCTTATTCTGCAGTGCAGAACTGAGGAAGAACTGGGCTGCGTTCAGCCCCGACAAAACGTTGCACAACGTTTTTTAAACAGAAACGGTGATGCGTTGAACACACTGTTCTGATGACGCAAGAGTTGCAACTATGGCAGCTGAGAAGGCCATTCTTTGTGTTCTTTGTGAAGAATTTTCGGAGCCTCATGAAGTCGGTATAAATATGTGTTTAATACTACAAAATATGCCCGATGTTACAGTTACTGCACTTGCCGCCCAGAACAAAAGAGAACATCCCAATCGAGTGAAGGGATTGCTGAAACTGAAATGGAAGCACACATCTTACCTAATTCAGACTAAAACACATCTATTTAGCCTCACATACTGACTTTATTTGTAGTTCATACTGTTTTAATACCCTGTATTTTCTTTCTCATTTTTAGGAAAAGCACTTAATTACCATTGTTTATTTCTATACCAAATGTCATACACTTGCAATGAAGCTTTTTAACATTTGTAAATTACTTTCCATGTGCGAGTTCACTTTAATACCGCGTGCTTTATATACATGTTGCTTCTGATTGGACTGCAGTTCTGACACACCCACCAAACAAGGAAACATGATGTTCAACCCGGAAACCGTAGCAAAACGTTGCGCACCGTTTTGAACTTGAATGTGCCCCTAATGACGGGACAGTTTGATCTTCGGCTGACAAATCAGAGGAAAGGGGCATTTCATTCCCGCCCACGTGTAGAAATTGAATATTCCAGCTGTTTATTAATTTTGCTACCTCAGAACGAAAAACGAAATCTAAAGCTGAATTCTTGCTTTTCGTTTTTTTGAAAAAAATGAAAAAACGAAATAGGAACCGTTTTCTAATTTTTCTACTTTCAATATTAAATCAAAAAACGACTGAACGAATGATTGTTTTTTCGTTTGAACCACAAAACAAAATAATGAGAAACCACCTTTTTTTTCGTTTTTTTCGTTTGTCGTTTCAAACCAAAAACAAAGAAACGGTAAAAAAAAGAGCCGTACCAAAAACGAAAAACGACTAAACCAAATTCAAATAACGGTCCGATTTTGTTTTTTTGAAATTCCTTTTTTCATTTCTCCATTTGAAGATCTACATTGGCCCTGTCCCAAATGGCACACTTCATGTGCACTTTCGGTCTTGTGGACAATGGCTGCCGCGTGCGCGTGTCCGTTAAGTCCGTGAGACCGCAGTCTGTCCCATTTCTCATTTTTAGATCTCAGAAGGGTACTTGCGAGCGCCCCCATGTAGTCGATTTGCGCCCTTGATGCGCACTTTTGCCGAGCCCGCACTGACGCGGACTCCGCAGCAGACTTCTTCCCGACAGTCAAAGTGTCATTACATCACGAAAGTGTGGACTCATACCCCTTTTCCACCAAGGCAGAGCTGGTGCTGGTTCGGAGCCAGAGCCTAGTTTCAAATCGTTTCTTTGTTTTTCCACCGCCAAAGCACCAGCTCCGAACCAGTAAAACTGGTTCTTAAGTAGCACCAAATCATTGCAGGGTCTAGAACGGAGCCAAGAAAGAACCGCTTGCGTCAGAGGCTGGGGGCGGGTTACCGTGGCCAACAAGACTGAAGAGAAACTTGTGACCGCCATTTTCAAATAGCAGCTAATCGAGCTAACAGCAGCTAAACACGATGGACGCGATCTAAAATATAAATCTAAGGCTAAAGTCGACATCTTATTGTTAAAAATAAATGTTATGTACATGCCGTTACTCTCGCTTGTAATCTCCATCTGTACAAATAATGGCGAGCCGCGCGAACACGTTGGATCCGCCGTGTTTGGATGCCGATGTAGGTCCGCAAAGCCATGAACATCAATAGCAAAGCAACGTGCGCCATTGTTGATGATGTGTTTGTGTTTGGCGCCGCCGCGCTAACGTTGCTGAGAAAGATGAGACGTAGCTGTGACGTAAGACCTGGCTCTGCGCTGGCTCTTTTAGCCTGTGGAAAAGCAAACCGGTTCTTTGGAGGCTCGTCAGTCGAACCAACTCCGAACCGGCACTAGCTCTAGCTCCGAACCAGCACCTGGTTCTTGTTGGTGGAAAAGGGGTATCAGAGGAAGACCGTGAGTGCTTAGGGTTCCATTTGGGACAGGGCCATTAAAAGAAAGACAGGTTGGCCATGTGACCCGGAAGTAATAGTAAATATAGCCTATAAAAATAAAAGCCAAGCTTTTTAGAACGGTCATAATATGCAGCACTAATGTTGCAGAGTAACGTTAGAAGAAGAAAAATCAATCAATAAATAGGCTTGTATTACGGTGACGCATTGCTGCCACATACATATTATTTTTTCCCCTCAATTATGTCGTAATAACGAGATCTTATGTCCTTAAAACGACATCTTTTTCTGTAATAACGAGATGTTATGTCGTTAAAACGACATATTTTCTTGGCCTTATAAGGACATGTGTAGTCATGTACAAAATATGCCTTTATCCACATAGGCTACAACTGATAGCCTATCACGCCTTCTTCGTTCAAAAAGCTTAAGCAAATATAGCAGCCCCCAATCAGGCAAAATAAATCAATGGGGCCCTTTTTAACATATATATTTTTTATAGGCCTATACGTGTTTTTATATAATATATTATGGGGCTTATATAAGATTTGTTTTTGTTAATAGGCTATATCTTCATTACCTAGAGCAGTGGTTCCCAATTCCAGTCCTCGTGACCCACTGCTCTGCACATTTTGTATGTCTCCCTTATTTAACACACCTGAACCAAATCATCAGCTCATTAGGAGAGACTCCATGAACTAAACTGAGTGTGTCAGATAAGAGAGACCTATAAAAAAAGTGCAGAGCAGTGGGTCACGAGGACTGGAATTGGGAACCACTGACCTAGAGATATAATTAAACAAAAAGTAGTATACATAGCCTAAGTTGTTTATTTTTTACAACATTGTGTTCTTATTTTGTTTAATTAACGAAATGTCAATCTTCGTCTTTATAACAGAAGATACAATACAATACAAAAATCTTCAAGATACAGCCTACAATCTTCACATGCATAACGGATTGTCACCTCATAAACAGTCCTTTGTGTGGTGGAATAAGCAATGCTATATAGAAATATATGGTTAGTATCTTAATTTAAACTTTATTTTATTATTTTATTAGTTCATTATGCTTACTCAACTAATTTAATGTAAAGAGCTGGATACTAATTACTAATCAAATAATGTCAAACATTAAATGTAGGCTATTGATTAGAGTTGCCATAGACTAAAGATTTCTCTGGACTAGTAGTCATTCATTTAAGCAATTAGGACTAATCCCACGTTTATATTCAATCCTGGGTGCATAGCCTATTCCGCGCTCAAGCGCATAAAACTTGCCACAAAGCACCGGTAAAAGTAGGCTAATGATAATAAATGTGTCTGAAAAAAAAAATAACGAAGCATTTTAATTGTTTAAATCATTTCTAAATCAGTGTAGGCTGCCTGCAAACATATCTCCATACATCTCCGCTGTAATTTAGCCTAGATGCACCTTTCATACGGACAGGATTACATAATCAGATGGTAGCCTACCGTAGGCCACGTATTTGCTTTCGATTGGATTTTTTTCGTTGGTGGACATTTTTTTATGAACGTTATATAGATAGTTTTATTTCTCATGTCTGTGAGGCTTGTCTATACACTGTTTTTCACTTCATTTTTGAGACGCGCCCCAATTCACAAAGATCATGAAAGTCCCTGTTCGTTTTATTTTATTTTACAAAAGCACAACGTTTTCTTGTTGTTGTGAGTTTACACAAATAAAAGTAGTTGCGACTGATGTATTATTCTTTTCTGTATGACCAGAAATAAGTTGTTTCCACTGTTGATAGGAAAATGTGAGTGATGGCACCGGCGCCTCCATGTCATGCAGTGCGCGCTCCACACTCCGCACAAACACTTCAATATGCGCTTAACAACAGCGAACATTTATATAGGTTAACGTTAAAGCGAGCAGCCATGCCAGACGGATAAGTCCTCTTCATGTTTAACAAATCAAATTCTGTTGCATTTTCTTGCGCCAGTTTGAAAAGGGCGGCTGACACACTTAGCCTATACAGATAGACGCCCAACGCTGGTGTTTTTCTTTAAACAAATTCGTTTAGGCTTTAAAATAAATTCGTTTAGGCTTTACAATAAATTCGTTTAGGCTTTAAAATAAATATTGTTTGTGGGCTAATTAATGTCACAATAATTTGTTTATTTTATTGGCTACTTATTTTTCATTTTTGTTTTGCATTGAATACCATTTAAAGGATTTGCTGTGCACCGCAATGCCATCCTCCCATAGAAAGACATGTTAAGAGCCACCTTTATGGGAGGAAAATGCTTAACGTGTAATTAAATGCATTGCGTTCATATTCTGGGCTCATCTGCTTTTCTGTATGGTTTATTAATAAGGTGTGTACAGCATTTGATCTTTATCACTGAAGTAGCCTATTAAGCCACATTAAGCTTTTTCTTTATTATAAGGGTTTTCTATGGGAGGAAAATGCTTAGCCTAATATGCAATTAAACACAATGTTCGTATTCTGGGCTCATCTGCTATTAATAAGGTATGTACAGAATTTGATCTTTTAACATGAATGTCCATTGGGGGCTGCTATTTCTTCAGCTTTTTGAACATAGATGTATGATAAAGACATGATTGACTATCAATTTTATGTGGATAAAGGTATATTTTGTACATGACTACACATAAGGCCAAGACAATATGTCGTTTTAACGACATAGCATTTCATTATTACAAGAAAAAGATCTCGTTATTACGACATAATTGAGTGGAAAAAATAATATGTATGTGGCAGCAATGCGTCACCGTACGTTCTAAAAAGCTTGACTTTTATTTTATAGGCTATATTTACTATTACTTCCAGGTCACATGGCCAACCTGTCTTTCTTTTAATGTAGATCTTCAAACGGAGAAATGAAAAAAGGAATTTCAAAAAAACTAAATCGGACCGTTATTTTAATTTGGTATAGTCATTTTTCATTTTTGGATTCAGTTTTACTGTTTCTTTGTTTTTGGTTTGAAACGACAAACGAAAAAAAGGTGGTTTCTCGTTATTTTGTTTTGTGGTTCAAATGAAAAAAACAAACTATCAAAATAAATTTTTCAGTTTAGTTTAAAAAACGAAAAATGAGATTTTGGCTCGATTTTTCATTTTTCGTTAGGGGTTTACAAATCGGTTTAGGAGTTCGATATTTCATTCGCACACATGGGCGGCGCTGAAACGCCGCTTTCATCTGATTGGTCAAAACACTCCGCATTCAGTAGGCTACAAGCTTTTCTTTCTGTCAGGCAGAATAATTATTTTATTAAAGTGCATTTGTCAGTGTCGCACTCGTATTGACTCGAAATTCGTGTTGCTGCGACTTGCAAGCAACCCCATTAATATGAGCCACAGTATATGACTATTTTAGCATGATGCATTTTTCATTGATAAATACAGTGAAAATAGTTCCGTCTTTTTGGATAAAATGGAAGTGGAAATAAAAATCAATAATTGATATTATGATAATATGTCCGTAACATGATAATATGTCCGTAACATTTAGGCTACCACTCTCGTCTTTTATTTACATCAAAAGGCAGGTAGGCATGTGTGATATGTAGGCTATAAATAATTTAGAAAATTAATAGAAACAAAATTTATATTTATGAATGTAAACATTTGTAGCCTTCTCAGTTCACATGAAAAGAAAGAGACAGAAAAGAGAAGCTAGAATCAGTGAACGTACATTAATACT
The DNA here is from genome assembly GCA_023718395.1 of Leucaspius delineatus. Taxonomy (NCBI): domain Eukaryota; kingdom Metazoa; phylum Chordata; class Actinopteri; order Cypriniformes; family Leuciscidae; genus Leucaspius; species Leucaspius delineatus. The sequence continues at coordinate 10,189,759 of CM043356.1, forward strand.
GACAAAATGACCAGGTTTGGAATTAATTAAAATCATGTCGGTTGAAGAGCCGGCATTTATTAGTTTTATTATAAAACGAATACAATTTTATTACATACTGAATTGGTTGATGTTTCTGAGTTTTCTTTATTATGTTGGCTTAAGAAAGCCAGCATATAAAACATTATTTATTTATTTATATTTATATTATTATTTTTATTATTATTATTATTATTATGAGAAATTGACTCCGCCTAGACCTTTAATGCTTCACCAAATTCAGCTCAGACCTTCAGACTGGTCTGACTCGCTTATATCTTTTCTAACTGGTCAGACTTAATTTGACAATGAAGGCCGTAATACTTAATGCTGTCCACTAGAGGGAGCTGCAGGATAATAAGTCTTTTCTACTCTTTCCCTGTTTCCATCAGTTTAAATGCCAAATAAATGCACGAATTTCATTCATAAATAGGCCATATCTGTATATCCACTCTCTAGTTTATTTTAAGATATTGTTATTCACACTGGTTTTTGCATTTAATGTTTGTCCATTTGGAACTTTTATTTGTCATGAGCTCTATATTTTAAGATGTACAGTAGGTAGCAGGGTGGGAATTATACCGCGGCCACGCGGCCATGGCCGCCGTTGCCCTACACTTTGGCCTTCATGCCCCGTGAAAAAAAAAATCATCGTACGGCCACAGTGGCCTGTGTGCCCTGGCCCTGTCCAAGTTCCACCCAAGTAGTCTCTGAACTTCAATTAGTTTGTGGATTCGCGGAGGTGCAGTGTCATAATCACATCGATGATCTCATGCCTCAAAACAGCAGTGCAAGAAGCATGTAACGTCAGCACCAACAGAAGAACGACACTCTATTGTCGACACTGGTGCATATATATATACACTAGATTTCGCCTTGGCTACAGCATTCGTTCATGAACTGCCGTGGCCAAGGCGAAATCTATATGTCTATCTATGCACCAGTCTGCGCACACGTCACACAGCAGGAAGCGCGGGCGCCCTCAGATCACTTGGACTTCGCTGTGTTACAAGAGGTAAAAACGATATAAATACTGTTCGTTTTCTCACACAAACCGCTCGTTTCGTGTCTTAGGCCATCAATGTGTACTTACGATGGGGAATTGTTTTAATTTGGACTCTGTGGATGCTCTTTGAGACCGTGACCATAGACCTGCATTATATGACTGACAGACAAGAACGGTTTGACCTAAAAATATCAAAATCTATTTGCTAGTAGATAAGTGCCCTTTTCAGAAAAGGGCCCTATGCAAGGTTCCAGAGGTAGCTGCTAACGGCGTCGGTGCGCTGAAGCATTTTTTTTTTTTTATATATAGTTCAAAGTTACTATAAGATTTAATGTTATTACCTTGACAAACTATAACTTACATCATTAAAAAGATATAAGACTCACGTTTCAGTATTTGACCACTATTGTATTCTGCGAAATTTATATTGACAGTTATGTCTTAATTTGTGTCAGGAGTTATGAAATGCAAAAATGAGTCGATACCTTTAATATGAATTATGAGCGTCAGACACTCCCATTCATAAAAAACTCCTGTGCTGTCGTCATGAAAGCGATTCACAAAACAACGTCCCTCACGGCTTTTAGCTCAAAAGTGTGCAGATTTGGAGAAATATTGATATATTCTCAGTTTACATCAGATTTCTATTGACAGGAATAATATTTTATTGAATTTATAGCCAAATGCGTCGATGTAATCATTATAAGCGCTGTATACTGATGTGCTGTGTTTTCAATTCATACCAGCAGCCTGAGGGCGCTCTACTGAACATTATAGTCCATATTTGAAACACATGAAGAAGAGCGTTCGACAATGCAGGAAATGATTAATTTATTGGCATTTGTGTTGTTTCTGAATGCTTTTATTGGCATTTGTGTTGTTTCTGAATGCTTTTATTGGCATTTGTGGTGTTTCTGAATGCTTTTATTGGCATTTGTGGTGTTTCTGAATGCTTTTATTGGCATTTATGTTGTTTCTATTGTTGTGTGAGGGTGTATACCTTCTGGATGTAATGGCGCTCTCTCTCTCTCTCATTAAAAAATGTGTTTTTTTTATTAAAAAAGTCATAATCCATGTCTTATTCCAAATTAGGATGTTATGGTAGCAATCTGAATGGGAAAACCATCGAATTGTACGACGGCCTTTGTGCCCTGTCATATGGCCTTGGTGCCCCTAAAAAAAAAAAAAAAAGGTGGAGGCCAAATGGCCTTGCCCCTAAAATTACATAATTCCCACCCTGGTAGGTAGTCAACCAGAATGCCTATTACCACCGCGCCAGCTGGCGCAGCAAAACCACCGCGGCAAAAATAAACCAGCCGCATTTCAAAGTCATTCGCGAAATGACCGCCAGGTGGCGCAAAGGTATATTGTGCAAAACAGCAGCATTTGCCACATTTTGAAATGTTAGTGGGGTTAATTTCAATTAATGGTAAGGATGAAATACTACAACTATGGTAAACAAGCATAGATTTTTTTAGGACAGAAAAATAGAATACAAAGTTAAAAATAGAGACGAGACCAATATAGCCTATATTTCATATTGTAGGCCTAGACATCGGTGGGCGACAAGCCTAGTCCCCGGGGAAACAGTACGATAACAAAAAAATAAATAAAATAATTAGTAACAAAAATAACAAACAAAAATAAATGATGTGCAATGAAGCTGATTATTTTTACTATCTATTGAGGAATGAGACGAATGAAGAGCGCTTCTCGCTCGTGTGAGCATACACACACTGTAGAAATGCACGTTTGGGCATTTCTCAGCAAGTAAATTCATGGCCGAGAGGTAGACGTAGACCTTACCATTTTAGATAATTTTAGATGACACTGGTTCAAATCCCGAACCAACATGGACTACTGTAATTTTTACATTAGCCTATTAATGCATTTTATAGTCTGTTATTAATCCAGAGAGATGTGTCTAGTTCTAAAACTCTGTCACACCATATAGTTTGTTGCTTATATTTATAAAATAAAATTACCATGCATTTCCATTTTACACCAAGGAACAAATATTATACAACAACTGCATAATGCATACATCATATAAATCTGCATAATAATTCCAATCGTAATTTCAAAAGCAGTTCTGTTAAAAAAATAAAATAATAATAATAATAATAAAAAAAATTATATATATATATATATATATATATATATATATATATATATATATATATATATATATATATATATATATATATATATATATATATATATATACACACTGCTCAAAAAAATAAAGGGAACACTTAAACAACACAATGCAACTCCAAGTCAATCACACTTCTGTGAAATCAAACTGTCCACTTAAGGCGGGCGTACACGGTGCGAGTTCGGACCAGGATCGGACACTCGGGAGGTCGTGAGATATTGCACACGTTGCGAGTCAGTTTAACTCATAATCGCGTCAAAGCAGCTGGTACACGGCACGACTGTCCTGCACAAATTTTATCCCGAGCCGTCAGCAATCACGTGGGCTTTCGCGCTAAACACAGAGACCATCAATGTTGCATGCGGGCAAAGCTTCAGATAGAAAAAAATGACAGAAATGTGTGTGCAAATGATTTTTTGTAAAGCAGAGAACAGTAGCCTTTCAACAAACAAACTTGAGAGAGAGAGAGAGAGAGAGAGAGAGAGAGAGAGGTGTGTGTGTGTGTGTGTGTGTGTGAGAGAGAGAGAGAGAGAGAGAGAGAGAGAGAGAGAGACAGTGTATGCGCACGCTGTATGGTTGCTGCCACTGAGGTATAGCCCCACGTGGTTGTGTATGATTTGGTAATAGGGGACAGCTGGTGAAAATCGGGCCGACTCCCCGAATTTTTTAAACATGTTTAAAAATGATCGGGAGGTCGGGGAGGTGCTCATAACGTGCTCGGCGCGGCTCGTAATTCCTCTCACACGCTGCGAGCCACGACCATGCGAGCATCACCGATTCCACTCGATTTCTCCCGAGTGAAAAAAATCATCTGCGAGCTCGTAAAAACAGCAAAAATCGCACCGTGTACGCCCGCCTTTAGGAAGCAACACTGATTGACAATCAATTTCACATGCTGTTGTGCAAATGGAATAGACAACAGGTGGAAATTATAGGCAATTAGCAAGACACCCCCAATAAAGGAGTGTTTCTGCAGGTGGTGACCACAGACCACTTCTCAGTTCCTATGCTTTCTGGCTGATGTTTTGGTCACTTTTGAATGCTGGCGGTGCTTTCACTCTAGTGGTAGCATGAGACGGAGTCTACAACCCACACAAGTGGCTCAGGTAGTGCAGCTCATCCAGGATGGCACATCAATGCGAGCTGTGGCTAGAAGGTTTGCTGTGTCTGTCAGGATAGTGTCCAGAGCATGGAGGCGCTACCAGGAGACAGGCCAGTACATCAGGAGACGTGGAGGAGGCCGTAGGAGGGCAACAACCCAGCAGCAGGACCGCTACCTCCGCCTTTGTGCAAGGAGGAGCAGGAGGAGCACTGCCAGAGGCCTGCAAAATGACCTCCAGCAGGCCACAAATGTGCATGTGTCTGCTCAAACGGTCAGAAACAGACTCCATGAGGGTGGTATGAGGGCCCGACGTCCACAGGTGGGGGTTGTGCTTACAGCCCAACACCGTGCAGGATGTTTGGCATTTGCCAGAGAACACCAAGATTGGCAAATTCGCCACTGGTGCCCTGTGCTCTTCACAGATGAAAGCAGGTTCACACTGAGCACATGTGACAGACGTGACAGAGTCTGGAGACGCCATGGAGAACGTTCTGCTGCCTGCAACATCTGTGAAGAGCACAGGGCCCCAGTGGCGATTTTGCCAATCTTGGTGTTCTCTGGCAAATGCCAAACGTCCTGCACGGTGTTGGGCTGTAAGCACAACCCCCACCTGTGGACGTCAGGCCCTCATACCACCCTCATGGAGTCTGTTTCTGACCGTTTGAGCAGACACATGCACATTTGTGGCCTGCTGGAGGTCATTTTGCAGGGCTCTGGCAGTGTTCCTCCTGCTCCTCCTTGCACAAAGGCGGAAGTAGCGGTCCTGCTGCTGGATGGTTGCCCTCCTACGGCCTCCTCCACGTCTCCTGATGTACTGGCCTGTCTCCTGGTAGCGGCTCCATGCTCTGGACACTATCCTGACAGACACAGCAAACCTTCTAGCCACAGCTCGCATTGATGTGCCATCCTGGATGAGCTGCACTACCTGAGCCACTTGTGTGGGTTGTAGACTCCATCTCATGCTACCACTAGAGTGAAAGCACCGCCAGCATTCAAAAGTGACCAAAACATCAGCCAGAAAGCATAGGAACTGAGAAGTGGTCTGTGGTCACCACCTGCAGAACCACTCCTTTATTGGGGGTGTCTTGCTAATTGCCTATAATTTCAACCTGTTGTCTATTCCATTCGCACAACAGCATGTGAAATTGATTGTCAATCAGTATTGCTTCCTAAGTGGACAGTTTGATTTTACAGAAGTGTGATTGACTTGGAGTTACATTGTGTTGTTTAAGTGTTCCCTTTATTTTTTTGAGCAGTGTATATTAGTGTTGCACGGTGTACCGATACTTCAAAAGTATCGCAATACTCGGAAATTAAAAACGTCACGATACCTAAATGTATCAGTATCGATACTTAAAAAAAAAAACGGCTCCCTATGGACGTCTGTGTTTTTTTCCTGACGCACGCAGCAAAGAACCTGCCGCTGTCAGTGTCATGTGACAAAACACTACTGCGAGATGGCTGCATGTGAGAGCACAAGTGGTCCACGACTCGTAGAAAAAGATGACGCGAGGAGTGACATATGGAAGTACGTTGCCTACCTTGCTCTGTTGCACGGTGCACCGATACTTAAAAAGTAAATCGGAAATTAAAAACGTCACGATTCCTTAATTTATTAGTATCGATACTTCTAAGAATGACCGCGTTCCAGATTTGTAAGGCCGGCGACACACTGGCTGCGTGTCGTGTCCGTTTTTATTTCGGCTCCCATGTTAACTGCCTGCGTGACACACGCGCCTGGGCGCAGCTCGAGCCGCGCGGAAAACGCGTGCATGCTATAAATAGAACCGACCCTTATTTTTCACGCGTCACGCACACGTGTTGGAAGCGTTCCCAGGCAAAATAGAATAGGAAAAGATGTTTCTATGTCATTTTGACCCGAATACATATTAATAAATGACATTTTGATGTTTGAAAGTTTTGACATAAATACAATATAAATGTAATTAAAAAAAATATGATCGATTTTCAAATATTGCACCTCTCAATACAGAACGAATTATTCTGTAGCCTATTTTGCCGTCAAGTGCATCAACACTGCCGACGTTGTCTTTGCTGCTATATTCCACAACTCCATAAAATCAAACGTTTACAATTTATTGACCAGGTAATGAAACAATAATTCAAAATCCAATTCATAAGAATAAAATCATCAGTTAAGCATAACAATTCAGAAATAGAGGAATTTGTAGAAATTAGTACCTGGCAACAAAAATTACACACAGCGTTTGTGTGAGAAGTCAACCTACAGACTCCCTGAACTTTTCTGCTACTTTTCCTTAGATACCCAGATAATTCAATATTCCTACCAAATGGTGGCATCTGTCATTATAATTAGATTTTGGTTCCCTATTGGGTGATTCACACTGTGAGATCAGAATTTGTACTTGAATGGATTCTTGTTTTACATACAGGAGGTATAGTCTGAACGGAGGATCTGGGGGAGGGAAACAACTTTTAGGGACACATCACTTTTCTCATATTTTATAACTTCTTTTAGCTTTTCATTGTGGTTGGGAGAATGAGAACATTTTACCAGGCGCACTGAGACACTTTAAATGATATCAAACATGCATAGATACTTCTTGTACATACATAGCATTGCATAGGTTTTCAGTGTATTTTAGGTGAGGAGGAGGAGGAGGGGGATGAAGGGGAGATGGTGTGTGTGAAGTGTCAGCTGCACTGTGTGCTGCGTCTCGGAAGTTCCTGTTGCATATGCAAGAGATAGTTCAAGTGTTAATTCTCAGGAGGGCCTTTTGTTTCATCGAGGGGGTCGATCAGACATACTGGCACCAGCCTTACAGAGGAAAGGACAAGGAAAGGGTGAAAATCTCGCTCTAATTAAATGTAGGCTAAATCGTCCTGAATTAAATTGTAAAAACATATCAAATACATGTATTTGTCAGTGTTGCAATATTGTTTCATTTAAGTTCATAATTATTCTATAAATGTTTTTTAGTTTAACAGCAGCACGAATCACTGTGGTGCGAGATTTATTTGAATAAAAAAAATGAAAATAAAACTTAATTCACAAAATCGCATGCACCCTGGTTGTATTCAAAGATCCCTGTGTGTAACGGTCACCAGCTGGAGTGCCCTTGAGAGCCACCAGAGGGCACTCTACACCAGACTATCATATTTCACTCACAAACAGTGTTGGGTATAGTTACTTTGGAAAGTAGTTAATTATGTTACAACGTTACCATCAATTAAAAGTAATCAGTTATGTTACAGCGTTATCTATTCATAAAAGTAACGCGTTAGAGTACTCATGCGTTACCAAAAATTAAAAGCCGTTTGCAGCGGCTCACACATGCTGCAGCTTAATTGACAGACACAGCCCCCGGCCCCTTTAAATGCACCTAGAAGTCGTGACTCCTGACAATGAATAACGTCAGTCATCCGACTAAATTAACACTGCAGGATAACAATAACAGGAAAGACAGTCAGCAATAGGCTATTCCACATGGCGTTTTATTTATTTATTATCACAGGACATATTAATCAAAATTCGCACCTACCCAGCCCGGGTAGCCTAGGCTACTGTATATGAGCACCATACAAGATAACTCCTGATTTTTTTCTTTAACTCTAATGCAGTTATCAAAGTGCATCAAGTGTGCTTACTTGTAAACACAACCTGAGGTAAACAGGCTTGCAGATTTAAATCCATTTAGAAATGAACAACCAGTCAACGATCTAACAGAAATTAACAGCTGCCTGTAAAACAAAAATGATTACAAACCATTAAACCAAATTAAATCCTTCACTGCCACACAGGCAAATGACAAATCGCTTAATAGCCAAACTAATTATTATTAAAGTGTCACAAGCTTTTCACCAACGCAGAGTGTGCATTTTACCGTTATGTTCTTTTCCTTTTCGTTGACAAATTGAAAATAATGTGCGTACTTCCATAATCCAAACGCTGTCCTCTCTGCCATCTTGCCGGGAGTTCGAAAAAAAAAAAACCACACACACACACACACACACACACAGGTTCAGGCGCAGGGCACAGACATATCACAGCCATTGACTTTACGATCACAGCGCTTCGGCTCCACTGATACATCTGCAGGTGGCACAGTAGACCTAGGCCAACTGTCTGACAAAAAGCAGGCTGCAGTCGGGATTTTCCTTTCCTTAAAATAACGGATTACTTTTTTAAAAAAATAACTAAGTTACTGATTACTTAACGCACGAAACTAACGCGTTAAGTTACACATTTCACGAAAGAGGTAATTAGAGTACTCTAATGCGTTACTTTGTACTTTGTACCCACAACACTGCTCACAAACTACATTTCCCAGAACTCACTGCCCGGACTCATCAACACTCATTATCACATTCACCTGTGTCTTATTATCTTGTTTAGTTATAATGGTGCGTTCACACCGAACGCGAATAGCGCGTCAGGCGCGAGTGATTTCAATGTTAAGTCAATGCAAAGACGCGTTTCGCGCGTAAAAAATTCCTGCGGCGCGAATGAGGCGTAGAGCGCGGCGCGGTAGACGCGAATATGCCTCATTCGCGCGTCAAGTTCGCGCGAATAGCGCGAATTGAGCGTCTAGCGCGTTAAGCGCGTTATGCGCGAATGATTTTATTAGTGCTATTTGTGCATTCACGCGTTTGACGCGAATTCGCGTCTGCTGCCCGAGTTGAAAAATCTGAACTTCTGCGTCAATTCGCGCCGCGTTAACCAATCAGGAGCCTGCTTGCTGCTGTCACGTGGTGAACTGACAGTTTATAATGTTATTTTATGTTTGGCCTCAATAAATTATTTTGTAATATGACTAAAATGCACAACAAAGCAAATCTTTCACATAAAAACTCGATTTCAATATGAGAGATACTCATTTTTTATTGAATGCTATTTATTCCATATCTATTCTAGATTATATGAAACTTTATTAATCTAATGTAAAGACAACAAACACAATTTAGTGTATAAAAACTTTTTTTTAAAAATCACAGGACAGGTTTCACTTTTGGAGGCTGGCTCCATTTATTATCAAAACAAAAATAAATGACAGATTAGGTGCGGGCGAGGGTGAACCTCGCGCCGGGCTGTACAGCGCGGGCTCGTCATGCAGCGACCACTCGAGGCCGAGGCTTATACGGCCTACGCTGTCCTCGTCAGCGTCCTCACCGTTAGGTCCACCAAACCTACCTCCTGGAGCAAATTGTGAAACTCCTGAAACCCTCCGGAGGGTCTGGTGGACCCGAGTACAGCGACGATGTCCCCTACGCAGCTGTTTCTGCTCTCCAGAGCATATACGAGCGGTGACTCTCTCGATTAATGCTACTGCTAATGCTCGATAAACATCTAAAAAAGATGGCCGCCAACAGGTTTCGAAACTTTCGCCTCCGGATTTCGCCTCTGACGCGCGTAAATTTCATTTCAAACTTTTGATTTTACGCGCGTCAATTTCGCTCTTGACGCGCGAATTAACACAAAGTGGTCAAGCGTATAACTAGACGCGGCAGGCGCGAATTTGACGCGCTATTCGCGTTTGGTGTGAACGCAGCATAAGCCTGGTTCAACCCCATCACTCACTGCGAAGTTTTGTTTGTGTCACACTGCATTTCTGAGCATTCTCCCTGGTTTCATGTCTCTTGGTTTTTTGGATTTCTTGCCCTGTTCCCTGGATTACTCTTTTGCCTTTGACCCCTGCCTGTTTTGATTAATTGATTGTTTGTTTGTTTGTTTGTTTTTACGGACTGCCTGCCTGTGTATGACCTATTGCTTGTTCTTTGGATTACCCCTAAATAAAGCTGCGTTTGGATCTTTACCTTCGTGTCTCAGAGCAGTTTTGTGACACTGTGGAATTTAATATTCACAGTGTGAATGACAACATGACAACAAATTAACATGCGTTTGAAGATTGTATTTAGTTTTGTTTGGAAAAAGCTGGTCCAAAATGAAGTTGCGTTTTAATTCTTCAATTATTGAAATAATGAAATGTTTAGTAATAAACATTTATAAGAGAAAACATGTAGCCTGAATTATTTAATTCCTTCATTATAACACTTTAATGCTAATGTCTAGAATAGTGATTTAAGTGTGAATTGCAGCTTCTCTTTGTTTTAAGTCAGTCTCAAACTCAGATAGCCTGTGGGGGGTTAGAGAGAGAGAGAGAGAGAGAGAGAGAGAGAGAGAGAGAGAGAGAGAGAGAGAGAGAGAGAGAGAATATATGTATATATTTCGGCTGGATTGCTGGTGTAAGCCTTGGTTGCACCGTGAGTCTGTTGAATTGCAGTTTTATTGTGGAAATGAGCACGAGTGAAAACTTGCAGTGTGTTGGTGAATATACTAGTGTGGGAATTGTGTTTCTGCTGTTCACTCGCAGTCACAGTATGTTTATTCCTCTCTCTGCCTGAGCCCTGTTGAAGGAGAATGCTGAAGCTGCTGAGTTACGTTCATATGTTCATATGTCTCTCTGTCTGAGCCCCGAAGAAGAGAACGCGGAAGCTGTGAATTATGTTCATTCCTCTCTCTGTCTGAAACTGCTGAGTTACGTCCATATTATGTTCATGTCTCTCTCTGTCTGAGCCCCGAAAAAGAGAATGCTGAAGACACTTTTAACACTGTTCTTATTATTTAATAAAGAACATATTTATTTTTAATCATGTGTCTGCCTCCTTCGGGTCGACGGTCATCTCCTCAGGGGCAGTACGCAAGCTAGGGTGGGTGGCCCGCTGGCGCTCGCCCGGCCTGTGACATAGGCCCTATATCTTATTAAATTATAAATATTGTAGTTTTATTTATTATATTTAAAGGTTTTTCACACACAATTTCAATTTAAGTGTTCAATCCAGTTGTTTCAACAGGTTTTGTATAGTTTTAGAATGTTTGAGCAATGTTTATGATTGTTAACAATCTGGCATTATCTAAACATGAACTGTTGACGAAGCACGTTCATGCCATGAACTGACTGCACTGTATCGATTGCTCCTGTCTGATCGATTGCTCCTGTCTACCGCGTTGCATTTGTTTGAGTCTGTAAGCTTCGTATCTTTCTGTTTTAATCATTATTTACTATCATTCCTTGTTATACTGATACATATAACTTAATCAACATCACACATTACCCTGACATCGGCACAGAGCTATCGTCTGAATGCTGTTAAGATAATGTCTTATGGTCGTGCAAAGCCTCATTGATGTAGCCTAATATTTTTTTATTGCAATGTTTTTATGTTGAAAATGTTTTCATTATTAAATGTATTCAATTTAATTTCAGTCATTTCAGTATTGCGATTATGAATTCGTTAAATGTTTCATTTGAATTGATCTGCTACCAGCTTTCAATCACTCTCAATGAGCCGCGGTGTGGCGGCAGATTACGCAATAGAGAGAATAAACTGCTTGTAGCGCCTCTTAGTGGCAGCGGTTAAAGTATTATTCTGGTTGAGTACCAACTGTAGCCTACTAGAAAAAAAACATATGATTCAACAACACAAACTCTGTTTTTACTCGGCAAATTTGTTTTCCTTTCAAGAAGGCTATAGCTACAAGTTATCCTGCTTTTTGCTATGGCTTGCCATACTGCCCAGAACAAACAATATTTTCTCCACATGAGATATTTAAAAACCCTGCGTGTAGCATCTATCTATCTATCTGACTGACTGACTGACTGACTGAGCTTCCTCTGAGAAAAATAGCAGACCACCTTTTTAAAATTGTCATTTAAAACGGTGGTCTGCTATATTTCACAAAGTCCATTTGGGCAGTTGTTGGCGTTGTATGAGAAGGACATCTTGAATATGAGCCTACTGTAAAATTAGCTGGCTTAAAAATGCGGATTGATCAGTGCAGAGTTATTCCAGACGCCTCCCGATGCTATTCGTATTGGAATTTTGTAATCACAGATTATGACCAGATGTTTTCAGAGGTGGACAGAGTACACAACTTCCTTACTTGAGTGAAAGCACAGATATTACTGGTCAAATATTACTCTGTTACAAGTAAAAGTTGTAAAGACCGATTTTTACTTAAGTAAAAGTACAGAAGTACTTGTTTTTAAAAGTACTTAAAGTCCTTGTAAAGTCAAAATTAAGTATGTGTTCTGAGTTTGTCACACCACAGAAAAATGTGTTATTAGCCACCCAGCCAAATTTGAATGATAAAAAAAGCCGGCAAGCTGGCTGCGCTGAAACCACGCCCACTAGCGGGAAAGCTGCCGTCGCCACACTCAACCGTCACCGCTACAGACGGAATGGATGCTCCTAGCAGCTTACAAAGCCATACATGTTCGAGCCTGGAGTGGACTACCTACTATAATTATAACATAAGCACACAAGGCAACTTACACTCATTGGTGGTCGACGGGAGGATGAAGGCCGAGACGGGAGATAGTCGGTTCGGCCCCATTTACCAGTAACAGCGGATTATCAGTGAATCCCAGTTGTCTCCGACGAAAGTTTATAAAACTATCCCGTGTAAAATGATCACTACAGAAGCGGGTTTTGGCGGTGATCCTCAGCTGTCCATCAAGGTGGCTCTTCACAAAATTAATCCACCTCTTCTTGATGTGATTGTTTTTCGGAAATTTAAATAAGGACACCGATCTGTTTTGTACGTGATCGCATCCAGGTAGTACGCATTTCCGTGACGAAGGCATAGCTAGCTAGCAAACTGTAGGCTGTACTAGTACTGACAGTAACTCGCGATCGGCAAACTGATGTGAATGTGCTATATTGTTAGGGGAGGGGCCAGCGTCAGGGGCTCCAGTGCGTCATCGAGTAGGGGCGTGTCCAGGAGCTCAGGGGCTCCAGTGCGTCATCGAGCCCCCGTTTTAGTCCCGCCCAAAAAATCCGGAACACAGCAATGGTGAAAAACTGTTTAACGGTCTAACTCCACAATTCAGTACTTCACAGTTCACAGTCTTTGTAATATGTTTTAGCAATACATTTCTAACATTTATAATGTGTTTAGAATTTTTTTTTAGAATTGCCTTTACAGGGACTTTAAGTATCAAAATTAAATGTCAATGCACTGTTTTATTATTGTTGCATTGTTGTGTGTAATACTTACAGTACCGTATGCCTCTGAATCTATGTCTGCCTTCCTACCCTCATATCAATATCACATTTATTTCTAGAACACAGTTCCAGTAGTGGGATTGAATGTGAGATTGAATAAGTGCACTCAATAACGTCCACAATGGTTTCAGACACCCAAATGGCTGTTCCCTCAAATAGTGCCCTATTTAAAGGGTTAGTTCACCCAAAAATGAAAATTCTGTCAGTAATTACTCACCCTCATGTTGTTCCAACCCCGTAAGACCTTCGTTCATCTTCGGAACACAAATTAAGATATTTTTGTTGAAATCTGAGAGCTGGATCACTCCTCCATAGGCTTCTAAGTGATTGGAACTTGCTGGCCCAGAAAATTTATTAAAGACATCGTTAATATAGTCCAAGTGACTACAGTGGCTCAATCTTAAGTTTATAAAGCGACGAGAATACTTTTTGTGTGCAAAAAAAACAACAAAAATAACGACTTTATTCCACTATTCATTTCCTTCTCTCTGGGCCTCGAGTGGGTTCACGTAGTAACAGCATAGCGCTTCTGTGTTGTACGTTACACGCATCACACTCATGACCAGCGTCGGCCAATAGTGAGCATACGTGGTGACGTACAACACAGACGCGCTGCGCTAAAACACTATGTGAACTAACTCGAGGCCCAGAGAGAAGGAAATGAATAGTGGAATAAAGTCCTTTTTTTTGTTGTTGTTTTTTCGCACAAAAAGTATTCTCGTCGCTTGATAAACTTAAGATTGAGCCACTGTAGTCACTTGGACTATATTAACAATGTCTTTAATACATTTTTCTGGGCCAGCAAGTTCCAATCACTTAGAAGCCTATGGAGGAGTGAGACAGCTCTCAGATTTCATCAAAAATATCTTAATTTGTGTGCCGAAGATTAACAAAGGTCTTACAGGGTTGGAACAACATGAGGGTGAGTAATTACTGACAGAATTTTCATTTTTGGGTGAACTAACCCTTTAAAGTTGTTGGGCTTTTAGTATGAATATGTTAGCCTTACTGTTAGCTATAAGCTAGTGTGCTCCAAAACAATGACAAAATTCGCATTTAGAAGACCAAACCCAATGTTGAAAATGAAAATCAGTTTCAAGGACAGTAAAATCAAGTAAAGTACACATACTCAAAAAGTGTACTTAAGTATAGTACTCAAGTGAATGTACTTTGTTGCTGTCCAACTCTGGATGTTTTAAACAACAATGATATATTCCCATTGGGTTGTTGGGTTTTCATGTTTAATGGGAACTTTATACATAATGATTTTTATGCTGTACAAACTGTGTGATCCCCTAACTCTAATGTAACAGTTATGGGTAGGTCATCTACGGACATCTAATGTTACGGACATATTATCATGGTACAGTTCAGCCTATTATTGATTTTTATTTCCACTTCCCTTTTATCCAAAGAGATATTTGAACTATTTTCACTGTATTCATCAATGGGAAATACATCATGCTAAAATAATCTGTCATATACTGTGGCTCGCATTATTGGGGTCACTTGCAAGTCGCAGCAGCACGAATTACGTGACCAGCAACATATTTCTGCTTCAAATATTGTGCGTAGTTAACAGTGAGTGGTGGTTTCAGACATTATTTTATTAAAGTGCATTTGTCAGTGCCACACTCGTACTGACTCTTATTCTGCCTGACAGAAAAAAAAGCTTGTATCTTACTGAAGGCGGAGCGTTTTGACCAATCAGATGAAAGGGGCGTTTCAGCACTGCCCACGTGTGCAAATATCAAACCCATAAACCGATTTGAAAAGCACTAACGAAAAATTAAAAATCAAGCCAAAATCTAATTTTTCGTTCTTTAAACTAAACTAAAAAACGAATAAACGAGCTGGTTTTCATTTCTCGTTATTCCAGTCCAAACAGGAAATGAAATTATCAAAAAGTACACGGACCGTTATACAACCTATTTATTTGTGAAGTGAAACATATGATATACTCCAAAAGATCAGGGGCTTAAGCTCCCAAACCAAACCTGCCTGCAAAAAGAAGAAGCCACTCCGGACTTGTTGATGCCAATTGTCTGTCATTACTTTCAGATGCTTTTTTGTATTCTTCTTTTTATTTACTTATTTAAATATATTATATAATAAGTGTTGTTTTTAAGAAGATAATTGAAAACAAACTGATAATTGCTAAATCGACCAAATTAAGCAAATAAAGTCAAACCTTATCGTTGATGTCTCTCTCTGTGTGTGTTATCATCTGTCCAACTCCAGAGATCCTTAAGGGCTTTCTGAGCTCTCTGCAGACCTTTTATAGGCACAAATAACTGTTCCTTGAAGTCACATGGCATATCATCAGAGGTGGGTAATTCAGGGGCCAAAGAGTAAAAGTCCTGCCATATGTTTATTCCACCCATAAACTCAGTCAGCTGATTTCACTAATTAGTTCTCTCTCCTGTCTGAATTAGCAAATCCAGGTGATTGGAATAAAATACTGAGGAGGACTTTTACTTTCTGAACCTGGGCCCGTATTCATAAAGAATCTTAATGCAAAGAGTAGCTCCTAGTGACAAAATTCTAAGAATATTCTTAGAAATGTGGGCGTTTACTCTTAAAATTAAAGAAAAACTCCTAGTAAAGAAAAAAGTAATTCAGAAAGCATCTTAACCCTTAAAAGAGGTCTTAAGGTCAAAATTGTTAGGAGCACGGACGAGGACTTTTAAGAGGCTTAAGAGTTTCTTTAGCAGAGGAGAAAATGGCAGAAAGACGAAGAGGGAGAAGAAATGTGTTGCAGACAATGGATGGCAGTGAGTTAATAAGACGCTATAGATTAGATCGTGCAGGGATCATGTTTGTGACTGATCTTTTTAGAGACACGCTAATATATCCCACACAGCGCAGAAATGCCATAGCGCCTGAAATGAAAGTAATCACTACATTACGATATTTGGCAACTGGGAAAATTCCATGTTTGATACATTAAAACCAACATTCAAACCACCGCTTAAATAGACATGCCAGCAATCAGTGTAACTGGAAAGAGTGGAACAATTTTTATCATTCTAAGCAATCAAATAATACCTTATAGGAAATCAACAGCATGGTAAATAAAAAAAGGATTTATATACACATATATAATGTGTGTGTGTGTGTGTGTGAGAGAGAACGATCAAATATGAAAAATTACACATGTAAGTTCAAAGTGGAGGCTTAGAATAGACCCTATACTTAAAATCACTTTTTTTTTTTCCTTCTTGGACAACCAACCAATCACAGTCTTCAAAAGATTGTGTCATACATAGCAACGGGGTCAACCCCGCCTCCTCACTAAGATAAAAGTTTTTGTATTTTCCTTACTCAGAGTTGCTCTCAGATCGGTCCCGAATCGCTCTTAAGCTAAGACTCCTACATAAAAGTTTTTAAGCTAAATTAAGAGTTTTCTGAGAGGATTCTTAGAATCTTTATGAATACGGGCCCTGGACTTTACACCTCTGCATAGCAATGCCACATGTCAGCCAAGAGCAAATAAATAAACCACAACTGGACCTTATCATAGCCAAAAAAACTGTGTATATTAAGTATGGAGTAATTTCAGCCACAGCCTCAGATGAAATCAACTGAAGAGAAAAGAAGACATTAAATCTGTAAAGATCTCAGCAGAGGAGGATTAAACAACTCCACAAACAGCATTACCAGCTTCACTTATTACTAATCAGACTGACTATATTTCTGTCAGACATCTACAAAAGTTTTATTGAGAATTAACAGGGGTTTAACTGTAATGTTTTTCATTTGAAGTCACCATAACAGTGATTAGTGTTTCCATTAGTTGTGCTCTTAACTCTTATTATATCTTTTGCCTTTTTTGGCCGCTGTGACAGTGTGTTTGTCAAACACATGCAGCAGCAAAGAAAGCTAAACTGAAATGAGATCAGGTGATGATGGTTATCTAGTAGGGGTGGGCGGATCGATCCTGAAGTATCGATACCGAAAAGGATCGATCTTCACATAAAAATATCGATCCAAATGTGTGTGTTTTTTTTTTACCAGTAATAAAAAATAAAAAAAAGCTTCTAAGTGGAAAAATAAGTGAATGTTAGTGGATAATTGTGTAGGATAGAACTTTTTCTCCTAGTCATCTGGATACAAGGACCAATCAATCACAGAGAGCGTTCGATGCTGGTGCTTCGCTGAGCTCACAGGCCCAGTGCGTTTGGGAAACGAAGCCTTGCTTAGATGACAGAGAAACAATCGGGAGTTATTTCGCAATAAACAAACCAAAAGTGTACATAACGGTTCAAAATGTTGTCAGTAAGTAAATATTTTTATTCAACAAGGATCAATGCATTAAATTGATCAAAAGTGACAGTCAAGGGTTTTACACTGTTAAAAAAAAAAATAATCTACTTCATATAAATGCTGTTCTCTCAACTTTGTTCATCAAATAATTCTGCATAAAATATATCATCATGGTTTCCACAAAAATATGAAACTGTTTTCAACATTAATAATAATAAGAAATGTTTCCTGAGCAGCAAATCAGCATATTAAAATGAATTATCATCATGACTGGAGTAATGATGCCGAAAATTCAGCTTTGATCACATGAATAAATTACAGTTTACTATGGCATAGAAAACATATAGCCTATGTTAAATTGTAATATTACAGTTTTTACTGTATTTTTGATTAAATAAATGCAGAAGAGAATTAAAAATCTTACAGACCCCAAACTTTTGAACAGTACATTTTACATTTATTCATTTAGCTGACGCTTTTATCCAAAGCGACTTATAATTGCCATATATGTCAGAGGTCGCACGCCTCTGGAGCAACTAGGGGTTAAGTGTCTTGCTCAGGGACACATTGGTGTTTCACAGTGGATTCGAACCCGGGTCTCTCACACCAAAGGCATGTGTCTTATCCATTGCGCCACACCACCCCAACCAGTAGGCTTGAACAGTAGGCTTGTACTAATAGGCTAGTACTATAATTAGGGTAGTTTTGTAAAAGTCACTGACTTATTATAGGCGAGTTGAGAGCACAAATCACAAAATATTTAGTAGTCATGAAAACGAATTCAGATTTATCATATTAATGATGCATTCACCTCATAAATCATGACACACTGCTCTAGCACAGGAAAGTGCATACAAGTTCAAGTGCATGCTTTTAAAATGAAAAAGTATTGGTATCGGTATCGGCGATACTGGCCTTGTATTTACTTTGGATCGATACAAAAATATTATTGCATAATATTATATATAACGATATTGCAGTATCGCCCCCCACTATTACCTAGTGATGGTTTTATAATCATCATGAACTAACCTGCTTCACTGATGTCTTTGGAATCAGACAATTGTGTTGTTCCATTAATATCTTCACATCTCAATCCCTGTGGTTACTACAGCATGAGATCCAACAATATCAGTAACTATTGGTTTAAATATTTTAACAAACATGAAATAAAACAAATGGTCTATCCTGACACACACAGATATCAACAATCAGCGTATGAATCTCAACAATGGTGACAATCACAAATATTTAGATAAACAGATTAATTCAGAACATCACTGAAAAGCTACTTATTCACAACAAAACCAACAGCAAAAAATAAAAGCAAATATTTAGAATTAAACTAAATAATAGGACAATTCAGCTGCATAATTTAATCATGGTGCAATGCATGCTGGGAGTTTTGTACTATGTTGGTACCCAACATGCATTGCAGCAAAGTACTTTTGATTGTCACCATTGTTGAGATTCATACGCTGATTGTGTGTGTCATATTAAACTGATTTTAGTGTACTACTGTTTGTTAAATTTTTCTATCTTATTGTTATAATATTGCTGGATCTCATGCTGCAGTAACACAGGGTTTGTGTTGTGAAAAAAATATTAATGTGACAACATAATTGTTAGATTAAAATACCTCAGTGAATCAGTCTATTTCATGATGATTATACAACCATCAACAGGAAACCATCATCACCTGATCTCATTTCACTTTAGCTTTCTTTGCTGCTGCAAGTGTGCTTAACAAACACACTGTCACTAGGGATGGCTGTCGCGAAATTAACATTCCAAAGCTTTTCGAGATTCCGAAGCGCAGATGTTTCGAAACACTGATCCGAAGCGTGATTCGAAACACCCATGACACGTGACTACGGCTAAATGAAGCTTCGGAGTGTTTCACAAGTGTTTTGACAGGTGACATGGTCCACCGAATCAGCGTTTGATTGACAGGGTCGGGAACAGACCACACAATCTGTATAAAACACCTGTATAAAAGTGAAGTCAACACATCTTGACCTCGTGGGTTTTTGTGAGAGGAGTTTGTCAAAGGCTGGAGAAATTATCTGTAAAAAAAGAAGTAGGCTAAGTCCTTCCACAGCAAAGAAATTAATATTTTTGAATAAAAATCGATAAAAAAGTGAGACATTGTGGCTTGATTTCTTTTATTAATATTAATTTTTCATGACCAAAATAACATTATGCACTGTGAGGAGCCTACAGGTTACAAGCTTCACATATTAGAAAAATACAATAATAAAAAACAACAACATTTTTAATGGCTCGTTGTCAAGGTTTTTTCAGATCAACACCTGCAAGTGACCACTAGGTGTCACCGTTGAGACGGGTGTTGGATAGGGATGGCAGACGCGAAACTGACGTTCCGAAGCTTTTCGAGATCCCGAAGCGCAGATGTTTCTAAACACTGATCCGAAGCGTGATTCAAAACACCCATGTCACGTGACTATGGCTAAATGAAGCTTCCGAGTGTTTCACAAGTGTTTCGACAGGTGGCATGGTCCACCGAATCAGCGTTTGACAGGGTCGGGAACAGACCACACAATCGCACATCTGTATAAAAGTGAAGTCAACACATCTTGACCTTGTGGGTTTTTGTGAGAGGAGTTTGATTTTGAGATAGCAGATTTTTGGTGATATAGTGACATTTATTGTTACAAGCTTCACATATTAGAAAAATACAACAATAAAAAAACAACGATTTTTTTAAATGGCTTCATTGTCAAGGTTGTTTCAGATCAACACCTGCAAGTGACCACTAGGTGTCACCGTTGAGACGGGTGTCGGATTGTTTCGATTGTTTCTTTGCTTCAACTGTTTCATTGTTTCACGAAGCCTCAATCTGCCCACCGCTAAATAAGAGTTAAGAGCCCAACTAATGGAAACACTAATCACTGTTATGGTGACTTCAAATGAAACACATTAGAGTTAAACCTCTGTTAATTCTCAATAAAACTTTTGTAGACGTCTGACAGAAATAAAGTCAGTCTGGTTAGTAATAAGTGAAGCTGGTAATGCTGTTTGTGGAGTTGTTTAATCCTCCTCTGCTGAGATCTTCACAGATTTAATGTCTTCTTTTCTCTTCAGTTGATTTCATCTGAGGCTGTGGCTGAAATTACTCCATACTTAATATACACCGTTTTTTTGGCTATGATAAGGTCCAGTTGTGGTTTATTTCTTTGCTCTTGGCTGTCATGTGGCATTGCTATGCAGAGGTGTAAAGTCCAGGTTCAGAAAGTAAAAGTCCTCCTCAGTATTTTGTTCCAATCACCTGGATTTGCTAATTCAGACAGGAGAGAGAACTAATTAGTGAAATCAGCTGACTGAGTTCATGGGTGGAATAAACATATGGCAGGACTTTTACTCTTTGGCCCCTGGATTTCCCACCTCTGTAGCATAGACTGTAAAAAATAGGTTCACAGCTGCTGCACTGACGAGAATGTCTCCCAAGCGTTGTAGGTGTTGTGTGGCTGGATGTATTAATCCACATAGCTCTCTCTATTTACTCCCGAAATCGGAGGCAGCCAAGACAAGGTGGAATTATTTAGTTTTTAAAGAAAATGCTCCCTCAACTCTACCGAAATTCATTTATGTACTTGCACACTTCTTATAACTTACTGTGTTTACTCAGCTCTTACGGTGATTTTCTGAAGTAAAACTGACGCTTCATCTTTTGTGTGATGTACAATAAACTTTATTAAACTCATCAGTATATGTTTGATCATCATTCGGACCTGGTCCGAAACAGCAGACTTGTAGGCTATTAATAATGGATACATACAACAAGCAGATGACAAATATGTTATAACCGTAATTAAACTACTAAACTATACCTGTTCCATCTCTATACAGCACTCTGACTCTGTAGGCATTATTGTCCGACTCGAAATGAACACCGTTACTGAGAGTTTCTGATATTATCATCATTCTGTGAGATGAAATTGTCCTGACAGACTGAGCGTGAGCTCGTGAAGCTCCGCCCCCTGTGCCGTCCAGCAGCAGCTTATTTGCATTTAAAGGGCACACACTAAAACAGGGCGTTTTTCTGAGCCCCAAAAAATGACAATTTAAACATGCTGTAAAAAATGATCTGTTGGGTATTTTGAGCTAAAACTTCACATAAAAACTCTGGGGACATCAGAGACTTATTTTACATCTTGTGAAAAGGGGCATAATACGGGACCTTTAAGTTCACATCAATAGATAAAACTCAGGTTAATGCAAGGCAGGATGTCACTCAAATGACTAGTACAGCACCGTTCATCAACACACACAATAAAAGAAAAGTTTAATGAAGATGGCTGAGGCTTACCCGTAGCGGAGTAGGCTAGCTAGGTATCAAATCCAGAAGCCACACGCACACACACACACACACACGCACACGCACACACACGCCCAGTGAGGTGTAAGTGGTTATAAGCGGCAAACCACACTCCAGAAGGCAAGAAAAGCTAGCCTCCCAACCCGGGGTCCATCAGCCTAAAATAAATAAAAAAAAGATTAATGAATACACTGAACAAATGATACTAGACACAAATAATAATAACAGAATTCTGAGGGGTTGGTGATACAAAACTCACCACAAAGGGAGCACAAACTTGTAGACAAAACAAAATAACAAAATCACAGAGCAACAAAGTAGCAACTTAAATTACAAAATAATTAACAAACTAAAAAAAAAAAAAGTAAAGAAAAATACAAATTAGCACACATGCAGCCAATAGTAATATGACTGAAGAGCGAGCCCACATACACAACTTTGGCACATGCAGCGGTGTACAGATCGAATGGTTGTAGCAGGGAAAACATACAACAAACATAATAAAACAGCAGCAAAACAGCAGCGCCGTCTAAATGGCCTTTATGCAGAAAACTATCAGCCCAACACCCAAATTAAGACAGAGCATCCTCAAAGGAATTAATATCCTGCTAAAAAACATCAGACATTATTTGGTTAGCTCAATTGAGTAAGATATTTAGTTAAAAGAACAACTTTACGTACCAGGTGATCATCACGGAACCGCATAGGGGTACGATTGCTCACCGCAGCTTACACACATGAATGAAACATGGAAACAGACCAACTGGAATGAAGAGCATGCAGGTTACCACAAACAGCACGAGTCCACGTCAGCAAATATTTGATTAACCTACCTGGGGGAAACCAACAGCCTGCACACCACCGCGGAGCCTCAAACCAAACACAAGTCCAGCATTGAATGGCAGCGCGCCCGCACCAAGGGGCGGAGCTAACAATGACGCATGACCAGGTGGTATAAACAGTCTTTAAATAGGCCAGGGACAGCGGCCAATAGGCTGTCACATCTATCACTCATGTGACAACCACCAATAATAGAGCGGGATCTAACCCGCTCTGCCACACAGGCTTTGCAGTCGAATCGTGGAGCGAAACTTGGCCGCAAAACTTAACTTAGAACCGAGACTCACACAAAAAAAAGAAAAGAAAACTAAGAAAAGAAAGAAAATTGAGACAAGAGTAGATGGATGGCTTGAATGAAGCCAGATTAAGAGATTAATTTTGCTCTGTTGACTTTGATATTACAAACACGTTTCATACATCAATCGATTCTGTTAAATGTGTATTATTTTTGTGTATACTCACAATAAAAACAAAGTGTTGTGCTTTTTGCCAAAAAAAGAAAAATAAACATGATGTGAGTTCTGCTTTCTCTCTGTCAGTGAAGTCCATTCTGAAACGCGTCCGAAAATGAACCATAACTCAGCGAATACTCAGTCAAACAGACATACAGACACACAGGCATGAAGCTTGAATTCTCTTCTTTTAAATGAAGTAATTTATATAAAAACAAATATTCTCAGTTCATGTAATCTGTAAGAAAAGAGCGAGATGTCAGTCATTCTCATCTCATCGAATTATTTTTAATTTGACCCCGCCCACGGAGAGCGCGCGCTATTCAAACGCAAATGACTGAGGCATCCATGCAAACTGTGAATGCCCCCATATCAGCTCGAGAAAACACAAGTTTAATCAGATCATTGTAGCCTACTTGTTTACACCGTCTCGCAGCGCTGTGAGGAATATTACTATCGTAATAATAATAATGGAAAATGTACCTCAGAAGTGCGGGTATTTCGAGGAGCAACGGATGCCACTGAGCTGAGGGATACTGTAGTAAGTTTTTTTTCCTTCTCAAGTGAATCGCGTTTCTGTGTGTGAATGAATGAACGGCAGAGATGCGCGCTGTTTACCACAGCTCGCAAAAAGACAGTTTAAATTTGAATCGCGTTTCTGTGTGTGAATGAATGATGATGTTTTAGCAAACTGTATTGCTATACTGAGATGAGTAAAACTCGACTGAAATATGTTGAAATAAAATGAAGGCTAAGCAACGTATTAAACTGCAAATTAACATTTATATGCCCTAATATTTCATAAAAACAACGTTACAGTCAGTTTTTACTGTAGAATATACTGCCACATCAAATAAGCTTTTGTTTAGCTATTTATGCTCTTATGTTATATATATATATATATATATGTGTATATGTATATGTACATGTGTGTGTGTGTGTGTGTATATATATATATATATATATATATATATATATATATATATATATATACAGTGTTGGGGAAGCTACTCTGAAACTGTAGTTTGACAAGCTACAAGCTACTCGTAAGTTAAAGTAGTTAAACTACAGTCAAGCTACCCTTTTGGAAAAGTAGTTAGCTACACTACAAGTTACTATCAAAAAGTAGCTAGCTACATTGAAACTACTTTAGATTTTTTTGAACAACGTATATTATAAATAACTGAATAAGTGTCTGAGGAATGTTTTAAGTAAAATATTTAGTGTTTAAAACAATGCAATACAATTATGATTTCAAAGAGTATTGTTTTATTACACACAACACTCAAATATCGTCTTGCTCCATCATGGATAATATGGGTGTGTCAACCCACTTCTGTACGTCAGTGAACCGTTAGCCGCAAGATACGTGATTAAACAACAGGTGGCGGTAATGGCAAAAAATTTGTTTGTAATCTAACAAGAAGAAGAATATCCTTGCATCGCGCTGATTCGCGCAGGCTCGACAACAAAACGCAATGTAGCTTTTGCTCGCGCTACACCGCTACTTGCTGCAAAAAGTAGTTAGCTACTGGAAAAGCTACACTGTTTAAAAAGCAACTGAGCTACTGCCAAGCTACTGAAAAATGTAGTTAAGTTAGTAGCGTCGCTACTTGTAGTTAACTACTCCCCAACACTGTGTATATATATATATATATATATATATATATATATAAATTCTATTTTTGTCAAAAATAAAGTCATCAACTAAGATGTTAGCTGTTCCAATGTTGGCTATATTCAAACTAATGAATACATATGATAAAATGTAGGCCTATAATCATTTTTTTACAAAGAAAGAGTACACTTGAAATATTGTTGAAATTGTAATTATTGTTGTAATTGTAACATTTTTAATAAAATAGCAAAACATATTTACAAGATAGATGTAAGCAAAATCTTCTTCTAAATATATATTTTGTCCTTGCAAGTCAGTGTTGCACCTGAATGAATGGCTCATTATGCAAGACATTACGCATAATGGGTGGGACATTGTATTCTCAGGTGTAAACCACTCCTCGTTCACGCCCCCCTTGCATATTGGCTTTCCAAGCAAAACCTGTCTTACACAATTTAAATCAATGTATTGTTTTATGTGAACGATAAAGCAAGACTATTTTCTCATAATTTTGAAGCCAGAACTCGAAGCGACAACATCCATGCGTCCAAAGCTTTGATCAGGTCTAAGATTTTAAACTCAAAATGTTTGTCCAACCTCCTGGAAGAGATCTGACCAATTTGACACTGGCTTTATTTAGGAGGTGGTGTTCTCTTCACTTATCGTAAATCAGGCGTTATCTGTGATCTCCTTGCTCTCCAACACTAACAGAGAGAACAGATGCCACAGTTTAGACATCATTAGTATTATAAGAATATGAAACTTGTATGTTCTTGAATCAAGAACATACGATCATACTGATAGGAAACACGACACACTTTCATTCAAACATCTAACAGTTATCACCATTAAATGACTTATATGGGATCTAAGCTTATCAGACACGCATATAAGTGGTAGAAACAACATAGAATTATGTAGTTGCATGATGTTTGATTATAAGTCCATCGAAAATTGTTCTGGGATGATTTTCTGTATTGTTATAGGTAAAATCTCAGTTCTTGTGGTTTGAAGAGATTTTACACTCTGGGTCATTCAGAGGTCCTTCAGGAAAAGGGGGTCGGTTTTGTGTATCTGTACGTGGGATCCAGTGGTGGAAAGTAACTAATTACAAATTCTTTCGTTACAGTACTTGAGTAGATTTTTTGATTTTTTCTACTTTCTTGAGTATAATTAAATTGTGGTACTTTTACTTTTACTTGAGTAGAATTAAAATAAAGTATTCAACTTCGCTACATTTATATTCACCAAAAGTACAGAGTACTTTGACAAAGGTGCCGACGGAGCAACAGAGCGAGCTAACATTTCACAAAAACTTTTCAAACGACTGCGTGCGCTGGAGGCTGAGCCTGCCCCTCAGCCCTGCAATTCGGCCAATAACAGACAATTCTGAAGCGCTTCAGCCAATACCAGACAGGTCTGACTCGGGTGCAAAACCAATCAAAACTCCAGTTCAGCTGGGGGGTGGGGCGTTCAAACCGCGCTTTGACATCCAATCACTGGCGCTCGTGTTTAGAATCCGTATTGCTAATGTTTCAATATTTTATTGAATATAAGTGAGCTATGCTCATATTCTGATTTTAAAATGTAATTGTGGCAACTCCTGAAATGGGTCATCCCATTGATATTACCAGAGCATTGAGCAGTTGAAGTAAATAAAAAACTCGGCTCATAACATGGACACCGTTATTGCTTGGACGGAGCAAGAACAATTTAAGTGTCTTGAAAACATTAACATAGTTAACATAGCCTCTTTAACAACACAGTTAAACTAAATGTACGAAGCAAACTTTGTACAAAGCTGAAAAACCCTCAACAACAGTGAAATAAGATCGCATGATTTGTCTGTCAATCAGATGCATGTAAAAGCAATAGTAGGCTACCAGCACATTTTCGGTAGAACGGAAAAAAAAGAGCATTTAATTTAACGTTAACCATACCCCACTTAATTTTTATTTATTTTTTTACTGCCACTTTTTTATTCATACTACATCTCTCTTTTTTTATCGGACCTTTCACTTAACCTTCTTTGCTTTCAAATATGAAATTATTCAAATAAAAACATTCAAATGATCTTACCTGGACTTACTTTTAAAGGGTAACTAAACCCTAAACCAACTTTTTTTAGTTAATGATCTGTAAGAATGGGGCTTTATTAGTGCTGTTCATTTATTCAAGTAATTTTTTTGACATTTGTGTTTAAAGTGTTTTAATTTTACAAAATATGGTGTAAAAACGTCTGAGTGCTGCCCTCTTCAGGTTGAACGGTGGCTACTGCAGTTGAATTTTCCTATTGGAAGTTGTGGTACCCTCTGACGTCAGAGAGTACTAGCTAACCACGCCCTTGCCTGCAGAGAGATACGTTTCAGATGCACGCCCCCTCTCCAATGGGCTCTGCCTACTTTTCCAGCATTTTTCAAATATTGCCAGTGGGTGGAGTCAGGCTCTGACCAGGGGTTTAGTTACCCTTTAAAGATTAGTAATAAAACATTTTCTCTTGACAACAGGGAAAGCTAGTATGTTTGCTTAGCATACCGTCAAAAACTACAATTTATGAGTTTAATATCATGTTTTGCTTCAAAATCAAAATTACTTGAAATTACTTCTGTGGTTTCATGTGTGAGAATATATTATTTTATTAAATTCTATAATACAGGCTATGTTGATTAGCATTGCATTAATGGGTTAGTTCACCCAAAAATGAAAATTAGCCCATGATTTACTCACACATAGTTAAATGTCCTGGCTCCTCCAAGTTGAATGGCTGGAAAAAATTTAAAACCCAAAAAAGTGCATCCATTCATGATAAAAAAATATATATACTCCACATTGCTCCAGTGGGTTAATAAAGGCCATCGGAAGCGAAGTCGTGGGTTTTTGAAAAATACCCATATTTATAACTTTATAATCTAAAATAACTAGCTTCTGCCAGGAGATCATACGCATACTAAGCAAATTGACTTGCGCCACAAGAGTAACCTGTGACACGTATGATGTAGAATGTAGGAGTATCGTAAGCTTAGATGCCTCTCGTGGTTTAAACAAATTGGGTTGTGCAACAAACTGAAGCCCCTCTTCTATAATATATATACGTTGTGCGTTGAGTCAGGGGTTAGTCTTCCACCGTAAATTGATGCGTATGGTCGGTCGTCTGGCTGAAGCTAGTTATTTTAAATTATAAAGTTATAAATATGGGTATTTTCCTTCAGAAGGCCTTTATTAACCCCCTGGAGTAAAAGTGAAGCACTTTTATCATGGATGGGTGCACCTTTTTGGGCTTCAAATTTTCTCTAGCCATTCACTACCATTAAAAAGCTTGGAAGAGCCAGGACATTTTTTAATATAACTCTGATTGTATTCATCTGAAAGAAGAATGTCATTTACACCTAGGATGGCTTGAGGGTGAATAAATCAGGGGCTAATTTTCCTTTTTTGGTGAACTATCCCTTTAAAGACATACATCATTCTTATGAAAATACCTAAGATACCGCTATCATGTGTTTGTCTTCATGTTTCTTCAGTCAAATGTCTCTATTTGCATGTTATTATATACATATTGGCATTTCCTGGAACGTCATAAGTGAATCATTCCATGAATCTCACTTGTGGACTTTCTGTGCAAGGTATGAATCAGTGTGTACTGGGCTTCCAGTATGAATGAAACAGAATTGACATGAGTGTTTAGCGCTCCATATCGCTATCATCTCCCCATTTGGGGAAAAAATAATACTAAAGTACTTTGTAACATAGTTACTTGAGTAGTTTTTAAGCAAACTACTTATTTACTCTTACTTGAGTCATATTATTTTTCAGTACTTCTACTTGTACTCAAGTAAATTATTACTTAAGTAGCAATACTTTTGTCACGGGTCTAAGGCCGAGAACACCCACCACTCCGGAGGAGCTACACCAAAGTACACCAAGAGGCCAGACAACGACGTGATATAAAAGCTTATTTCTTTTTATTGAAGGTAAAAACAACTTTAATGGAATGTCACTGACACAGGACTCCTCGTAGGGGCTGCTCGTTGAAACAGGTCGAAGGAGTCCTCGATGGAGGAAGACTCAGGCCAGCCACCAGTTGGCCATCTGCTTGTACAGAATAGCAGTGAGGGGGTACGAATGACGTGAGCTTCCAGATAAGTAGCAGCAGATGACTGGGTATCTCTGCTCGTGGGACCACAGTGAAGGGGAAGGGAGGGGAATTGGACAAAGGGCCAGGACCTTCCAACGATGAGTAGCGATGACAGGATGTGGTGGGCAGAGGGCAGTGGCCGTCAGACAAAGTCCAGCAGACAACAGTAGGTGGTAAGCAGGACACAAGGGACTACAGGTAGATAGCAGCAGACAGTGGGCTTTCTCTTTTCACAGGACAGCATCAGATAACTGAGTGTCACCTTTCTTTCACAGGTCAGTGGGGATCAGACGGAGGACCAGGGCCTTCCAATGATGAGCAGCAAACTACAGTGTGTAGTGGGCAGAGGGCAATGACCGTCAGATAAGGTGCAGCAGACGACAGTATGTGGCGGGCAGGACACAAGGGACTACAGATAGATAACAGCAGACGGCGGGCTTTCTCTTTTCACAAGACAGCATCAGATAACTGAATGTCACCTTTCTTCCACAGGGAAGCAACAGTCGGAAAGCAGCGGCAGATAACAGGATCTTTCTGTTCACAGAACAGCAATGGTGAGTACAGAATCCAGCAGTTAATAACTGAGTGTTCTCTTACCACAGTTCAACAATAGCAGAATGCAGTGGCGGATGACAGGATCTCGCTGTTCACAGAACAGCAATAGTGAGTACAGAATCCAGAAGTTAATAACTGAGTCTTCTCTTACCACAGGACAGCAATGGCAGAATACAGCGGCGGATGACGGGATCTCTCTGTTCACAGAACAGCAATGGTGAGTACAGAATCGAGCAGTTAATAACTGAGTCTTCTCTTACCACAGGACAGTACTGGCAGAATACAGCGGCGGATGACAGGATCTCTCAGTTCACAGAACAGCAATGGTGAGTACAGAATCCAGCAGTTAATAACTGAGTCTTCTCTTACCACAGGACAGCAATGGCAGAATGCAGCAGCGGATAACAGGATCTCTCTGTTCACAGAACAGCAATGGCAAAATGCAGGTCTTCACAACGACACACAGAGCTGAACTCCTCCTTTCTTTACCCCAGCTGCATGAACTGGGACACCTGTACAGAGCTTTATCCACAGCGGTTCAAATTAATTCCTGACGCCCCACCGGGCTAGACGATCCCCAACAAAGCTTTCAGAGTGCTGGTAGCATTTAATTTTCCCATACTCGTGCATGCATCAAATCACTTTAAATCTTCACACGTGCTCACTTCAATCGTCAAACACTGCAATGACACACCACTCCACAGTGAAAAGTGTACCTTCACTTCAGCTCGTTGAGGCCGGCAAATCCACTGTTGTGATCTCCAAAGGGGATATCAGTTTTGATAAACGATCCGCAATTCAAAGCCCACTAGTTTCTCTCACAATAACAACCGTCTTCACTTCCTCCGCTGTCCCACCGCCTTTACCTCTCTTGCTCTCGTCACTCACACTTTAATCGCAACCGCTCTGCTTCTCTGCACCCCGTGTCTCTTCAAACTGTCGCTTTTAAATCCCCCGTTGGAGACACGCTCCAATGGCTGCTTGATTAGCCGCTGCAGCTGCCGCATGTCAATACGGGCGGCCATGACAGGCCGCCGGAACCGGCCTGATGTCGCACCGGAAGTCTTCCCCCAAGGGAACTCGTTCCGTTCCCCAAGGTTCCCGTTCGTCACCCGGTGACACTTTTACTTAAGTACAATTATTTAGTACTCTTTCCACCACTGGTGGGATCCAGCAACTTCTGCTGTTATCTTGATCGGGCACTGAGTTATGCCATCTCTGAACCAATCAGTCTTTCCAAAACTATCAAACATTGACACGTTCTTCCTTTAGTTGCTTTAGTTGGCCATAAAAGTTCCCAGCATAGTAGACTGGCTGGAGCCTTCTTTTATGGTTCTGGAATGTTGAGTTCTGTGTGGAGTTATGTTTGAACAAAACACCTGGAAGCTTCACTTGTGTTCGATTCGCACTCAGTTGTTACAACGCAGAGGCTACATTAACCCTCTGAGGTCGACAAACGCGCCGGCGCGTTTTGCTGGATTTTCTTCACATAGTAGTACAATAAACTTACATTTCTCCGTCATTAATGGTCATACAGAAAAAAGAAATATGAAAAAAGAATCTGTGATATTTCTACTGTTGTATGTGTCCACTTACAATCGAATCAAAACATTGTGCTTTTGTAAAATAAAGAAAATAAACAGGGTGTGCGCGTTCTGCCTCTCCGTCGCGGTGAACTTTTTTTTCTTGAGCACGTCTATAAACTGAAACAAAACTCAGCGAATACTTGTCACACATTTATGAGCCATATACCTTTATAAACATTTAAGTGTGTACTTTTAAATGATCGGATTCAAACTGAAAACAAATATTCTCTGTTTAAGTAATTTGTATAAAACCAACAAGATGTCCAGCTTCTCACAAGCTTGCTAATTATTTTTAATTTGACCACGCCCGCGCGCGCAAAAAGAGATTCACATGCAAATCTCCACATGGAACGCGAACGCGCTCATTACCTCAAAAACAAAGCACCAACAACCTTCACAAGTCTTTGCTTTTCGTCGAGTTTGAAAGACGTGCCGTGAGCTTACATTGGCTTTACCTCAGAAGAAGAAGAACGCGATTTGAAGACAAGAAAGATGTAAGGTAAGAAATTCTTAATTATTAGTTCATGTTATTGTTGCATAAACTTCACATTGCAGTTGAACTGTTGCTAGATATATGGTGAATATTATAATATTTGGACCCGTGTTTACTGTTACTGTGTTTGCGGATATCTGCTCAAACGTAGATATGTATAATATGGTAACCATAATGTTTAATATTTTGGAGCGAGCTCTGTTTTTGAATGTATCGCAATCGCGTTTGAAACGATCGCATTTGATAAGCAAAACGCACCAAACAAAGGCTTCATGTTTTTACTATTATCTCATTTCATATCATCATAACGAATGGAAACATTCGAAGTAACATATAATAATCAATATATTTTTCTCTAGCGTAGTTGTTACTGAAATCATTTGGAAGATTTATATGCTGCTATAGGTTATTGTTATTATTATTTTATGCAGCACTGTGCATAGCCTATGCTTACAAGGCACAACAAACCTGGTGTTCATTATATTAGCCTATATATTGTTGGAAACATTTGTGTGTGTGTGTGTGTATTCTGTGAATTTTAAAAAGCAATTTTAACCAGAAAAATCTAAAATTTATTCCCAATAAATATTAGAACTATATTCCCTATAGTTTCTTTCAGGGCCCATATGACACTGAGTCCTGCTGACTTCAACATTCACATGAGTCTCTGTATATGAACATGGTAAAGTGAAAATCAAACACCTTGGAAATGAAAGGTATGTACAATGTTTTTAGGAATGGCACGAAGGTCTCTGTCTTTAGTTCAGTGTGTTAAATAGTGTGTTTTTTTGTCATTTGTTGTGTATATTTGGATTATGTTGTGTTGTAAATAAATCCAAACAATCAAAAAGCCATTCTTTTTTAAATCTCCTCATTCTTTGTGCAAGGTTGCTCAGAATGATAGGGCCTGATAGATCCTAAAATAGGGCCATTAGGGAGTGTCTTTGTCTTTCTCAGGTGTGAAAAGCTTACATATTAATGAGGTGATCACGCCCCTTTCGCATAAAGCTTTATCACACAAAACACGTCTTAGAAATTTTAAATCAATATATTGTCTTCTCTGAATGAGCAGTCAGGATGATTTTCACATAGTTTTGGAGAAAATATTCTAGGCTACTTGATAATATATGTTAATATATTATTGTAGCAGAGTTTGTGCTGAATACAGTGTAATCAGACTTTAGCCATGAAAATGTCACAAGTAACAGAAATAAGCACAAATGTCAGAGCATGTCAGAACACCTCCAGGACCCAGAAAACACCTCAGACCCCAGAGGGTTAATAGGTAAGACAAAATTGCCCCTATAAAAGGTAAAAATGCATAGCCTGACTACATCAGACTTCGTACTTCCGCTCAATTTCATTTCGCTTCTGTACTCAGTCTGAGACAGCGTAATAGCTTTCCGTTTTCCTCCGGCCTGAAAACAGCTGGCCAATCAACGAACAGAGGGCAGGCTGAGAGCCGTGACGTAGACACTGATTGTACCGTGGTGGATGCGTAGATTTACTTCACATAGTCTGCAAAAGTCGTTCACAGCCATTTTCACTCCGGTATTTCGCTTGATGGTTTTGTTTTCGCATCATACATGTGTTTACAGTGGAAGTTAGATGCGGCTGAGCATGCGCATAACACACGCCATAACCAAACATTATGTGATTGGCTTACAGGTAACCAATGGCTTACGGGTAACCCGCGAGAAAGAAAACGCTTTCAATTATGCCATGCCAGACTCTGTCTACGAAGCAAAGCGAAGTAGCAGAGTTTGGTATTACCAGGCTAAAAAATGCAGATCAAAGGTTTAAAAAACGTTTTAAACCTTTTTGAAACCTTATATCTGACACTGCTGTGAATCACTCCTATAATCAGTGGAAATGCATATCTGTTGCTGATTGCAAGAATTACAAATCAGTATGTGAGATTACAATGAAAATACAGATAGCCATTTATAGGATACAAGTAAACAGAGTTTATGTTCTGTTCTGTTCTGTTCTGTCAAACATATAGGCCTATCTAAAAATGACACTAAAGGCCTTACTAAAATGAAAGTAATCTTTAACTGATATTCATCAAAAAAGACGATGCTTCACACATTTTCCAGTTTTAAGACCTTTGACTGATGCAGTAAAACACTGATAGTGCTCTATAGGGCAAGGATCCTGCAGAGTTTAGATCAAGCACACTTGCCAGTCCTTAGTAAAGTCAGCAATCCTGAAGACATTGAGGAACGGGCTGATCAGGATTAAATGTAATCTTGACAGGACATGGAGGTCATGTGTAGTTCCCAGCATGCTGTCGTGGAAATTCCTAATACAAATACAACCTACTTAATCTGACTTCTTCACCACAAACTTGCAGTTGTTAAAAATAATAACTACAGTATCTCGAGGTAATTCCCTGAATTACCTGAATACTTACAATACAATACTTCCCTGAAGTAAGGTGACGGTGTCCCGTCAAGAAGCTACTATCTCTACCTCAATCACACATGAGCACACAGGTCTTTAGCATACACTCTCGCCGTCCTTCTCAGGTGTATGCTGGTCCGACACAGGATCATTAATACTAACTCAGAGTATTACAGCCTCACCCCGAGGGCGGCTCTATAGTCTTCTAACACTATCACTGTCTCTGCTGTGGTCTTTTGAGCTTCTTTTAGAATCTTTAGTACTTCTATTACTACCTCAATCACACTTAGATGTTCTTTTGTTTTCTTTTGAGTGTAGAATCTGTTTCTCAGCTGCGCAGCAAATATCTGACATGACTCCCAAGTTGCTCTTTGTAGAAATTAAGTTTTATTCACGGCCGGGAGATCACTGGTCACAACAACCAAGTGAATCTCCTGAATAGAAAGATACATGTACATTTATATCATACACAGTTGAGTAAAAATCAATGTCACTCAAGTCTTCTTCACTGTGATTTGTTCTGGTGATTGGTTTGTAATGATCTGAGCTAGTCATTATGACTGTTAGTTCTACTGTGTTAAGCACTTTTTGGTTAAGTATATATGGCCTTTGACCTGAGCATCCTTAGTCTGCATTTCTCTGTACATTTATTGTTGAAAATACCCATTACATAAAATATTTCTATCACAATGCTTTGCAAAGGACTGCATTAGGAGAGTAAATATAAGTTATGTTTTCCTGTATAGGGAAAGATGTTGGTAGTTTATGTTAATGAAAAATGTGCAGTTATGTTGGATATTTAGAGGAGTTACTGTTAATGAATTTTGTTGTTACCATTGTGTTGAAGAGTAGCGCATGTGCTCAGGTGTGGGCACTCATTGATTACTCCCTATATTATTTCCTAATACCTGTTTATTCTAACTGGTTCATAATGGACATTGTGAG
This sequence comes from Leucaspius delineatus, assembly GCA_023718395.1. NCBI lineage: Eukaryota > Metazoa > Chordata > Actinopteri > Cypriniformes > Leuciscidae > Leucaspius > Leucaspius delineatus. Next base: position 10,224,726 of record CM043356.1, read on the forward strand.
TAATAAAGAACAATACTGTTTGTTTTAACATAAGAAAAGTAAGTCTTAGTAAATGAATCCAGAAGTTAATTCGTTCAAAGCAACTAAATTGAGTTGCAACAACTATACTGATTCGTTTTGGATTAACTAAAACAAATAGTTTGTAAAAACTTAAAATTAAGTTAAAGCTAATGAATTCATTTTCACAGCCACATTTTGTGTTTATGAGAATACCAAAAATATGCGAGACAGATATTTTGTGATATTTAAATAACTTATCTAATCAAAATAAAATGTATCTGCATCAGTAAAATACCTAACAGTCTTGTCATGTTATCATATTTGATATCAGTATGTGTTGAAACCAGCTGCTCGTCCCTGACTATGTGCTTTCTTCTTCAGTGACAGCGGCAGCTCGGTCGTGAGTTCAGTAATGCAGTGATTTAGATTTGATTACTGTATTTAAAGCTCAATAAAGTGTAATTCATGCAGTTTAACTGTTTGTTCTGAAGGTCAAAGATGAGAATGATCATAAAGGGACGTATGAGACGATCAATATGTCCATTCCTCCCGCTGCAAGAGCCAATGTGAGTCCACTAAATCATCAAACATTACGTTCACTGTCTGTTCTATGATGTGATTTACTAAAATCATTTGTGTTATTCTATTATAGTGAGAGATAAGTCTGTCCTGTGTGTAGGAGCAGACATATGATGGGACTTATTCTTAGGTCACTTCTTCCAATACAAAGCCAGTAAAATCACTCAATGTGAGCAAATACCAGCACATTATCCTGTTCTTCATCACTGTCTACTGACCAGTCCTATTCAGACACAATCACAGCAGCTTCCCCAAATAACAAGAATTGTGTCGGACCACATCTGGAAGGATGATCTGGCCCACATGCGGAGTGGAATGATGGAGTAATCATATCTAAAACGCTACATTGCTGAACTAATCACCATGCTGCCAGTGTAAATGAAGAAGAGACGGATGAGCAGCACTGATACTGTTTTAACTTAACTTTATTAACTTTATTAAAATACTGGAAACTACACATGACCTCCATGTCCTGTTAACATTAGCTTTAATCCTAATCATCCCATTAATCAATGTCTTCAGGATTGCTGACTTTACTAACGACAGGCATGTGTGCTTGATCTAAACTCTGCAGGACAGTGGACCCCTGCCCTATAGAGCACTATCAGTGTTTTACTGCATCAGTCAAAGGTCTTAAAACTGGAAAATGTGTTAAGCGCCAATTTTTTTTTATGAATATCGGTTAAAGATTATTCACTTTACTTTCATTTTTAGTTAGGCCTATATATGGTTTGAAACTGTTTATTTATATCCTATAAAGGGCTATCTCTATTTTTATTGCATCAGTCAAAGGTCTTGACACTGAAAAATGTGTGAAGGGTCTTTTTATGATGAATATCAGTTAAAAATGACTTTCATTTTAGTTTAGTTTCATTTTAGGCCTGTATATGGTTTGGAACATAGCTCTCTTTACCTAAATGAATATCTGAATTTTTATTGCATCAATCAAAACTCAGGCCCTGTATACAGCTGGTATTAAGATGTGTTTTGGTCGATCGGATCACAAGTGGACAATGCTAAATACAGGTGTAAATGGGGAGTAAATAGTTTTGAGCCTGTCCACTTTTGACCACTTCCAGAGGCAGTGGAAACACATTCGGATTGCTTTCTTGGTGTAAACGCTCATGTGGTCGAATGCGTTTGAACAGCCACAAAAGACAGTCCACTCTGCCTACTGACCTAATGCGTAAACATTATGGGAAGCATGCTAGCCAGACGGGATTTAAACTTTGCCAGCTGAATACATCCTTTGGTTTAAAGACACAAACTCACAGCGTTCGGCCGGTCTTGCGGCTGTCAGAAAACATCCAAAAAACATCTTGTTTACCAGTTCAGAAAAGCTGCACAACAACCTGGTGAGAATCTGGACACATACCAAACTAGACTCTGTAAAAACTGCCTCGTTCTCTGCTATCTCACTGGTTTGGATTAATTGAACAGCTACAGGATATCCGGTTATAACATTACGTCTCACACCAGTCTGTACTTCAAAATGATTTATTGCGCAACTTCAGTGTATGTGTGTGTGGTTCTGGAAACACAAACAATATACAAAATATAAACAATGTACAATTACAGATCTATAAAGCAGTTTTCAAGTATTGTAGTATTTAAATATTAATTATAAGCAGCAAAAGAAAGCTAAAGAAATAGATTTAAACCTAAATATCGTCACCTTCCTAAAATAATTGCCCAAGTAATTTTTTCAGGTTTCTCAGAAAACACTAAAAACTAAAGCCAATAATTGAGGTTGAGTAGATTTTTATTCTTCTTGATGCAGCTGAAAAGCTTGTAAAATTGCCAATGTCTCATTGTCTTTTGACTTAGGCAAAATAAAACATCTTAAGTCACACTATTGACATAGGCCATTATACTACAGGGGTAGAATTGCATGATCTGTTCATGATCTGGAGCCGAGCGAACCCCGGTCAGCGGTGGTACAGCAATAGTGACTGTCACAAGTTTGTCCGGTCTTGTTTTGCACTTGGGTGTTTGTTATGTTGAGCCATGTGCTCGTGTTCATTGTTAGCCCCGCCCTTCTTGTTATCTTGTTATTGGTTTAATTAATTCCACCTGTTGTCATCGTTACCTTCTTTTGTTTGCCTCCCTATTTAGTCTCCTTGTGTCTGTTGTACTGTGCTGTTACGTTATCTAATGTTCTTGTGTTTTGTTTCCAGTGTTTAAGTTTGTTAATATATTCTAGTGTTTTCCCCCGCTTGGGAGTTTTGTTTTGTTCTTGTATTTTTGCCTTTTCCTTTATTAAATTCCTATTTTTCTGCAATTGAGTCCTCAGTTTTGTTTTTTGACCCGATCGTGACAGTGACTGGGGGACTATGTCTCCGTTCCCACCTTCAGGGAACGAGGGTTACATAGTAACCGAGACGTTTCCTTTCAGTCGGTCACGTTCGACGTAGTCACACTCTTGACATAGGCCATTATACTACAGGGGTAGAAATGATCTGTTCAACTGAGGATGTGGGCAATTTTACCAGAGGTGGCTAGCATCATGAGGAGATGACTTATGCAAAAAAATCATTTTTGTCAAAAAATTACTTTGGCAATTATTTTAGGAAGGTGACACTGTGGAAGCCACATCCTGCCCGAAGGAGGTAACATGTGGAGAACACATATGGACTGAGCGAACTTAGCAAGCAGTACAACATATGGCATGTTACTGAGGTGGCTCCAGCCAATAACAGAAGGGGGAGACGCAACTGGGGTGAGGAGGAACTCAACAGTGTTCGGAAGAGGTAACTCAACTGGAGCAAAAAGGCACACTTATCCAGTCCATAGAAGGGGAATGGCGCAGAAAGCTGACACTACAAACCGGGCTAAGGTGAAGCAGGCTTCAAGTGAAGGGAGCCCGCTAAGCAACCGGCTCGACACATAGGCTAATTTCTTAGCGAATGTGCTGGTGTCGCCCAGCCCACAACTCTTAATCTGTCAGCGAGGCACTCATGTCAACACCCAGGAAGGAGCAACACTCTCTCTATGGAGGAGCTCACTACCCAGGTGGGCACAGTGCACCTTGGAATTCACTAAGATGATGGCCACACTAATTTATGATAGTAGGTAGGGCTGTCACGATGTTAGGTTTTTCACACCACGGTTATTGTGGCCAAAAGAATTCACGATATCGATATATCGCGATATCTATAGAATCTATGGGGGGGGGGGGGGGGGGGGGGGGGGGTTTCCCTTTGTTTTTCTTTTTTACCCAACAAACATAAGGATACTGATAAACACAAGGCACATGCATTTTTACTTCTTGCGTACTCAATGATGGCAAATTTTTGTGAAGGAAGACAAGCATGTGAAGTTTATCTGGTTTCAAACTGAACCCAAACACTGTCTGAAGGTTTCCTGAAGAACTGAAAAGCTCTTAAACCTGTTGTTGCACTGGTGCCAATAAAGTCATGCAGATAGCAGATTTGAATAAAAAAATCAAGTGCAAATACAAATACAAAAATAAGATGAGTAAAGAAAACGGGATTCTTAATATAAATAATCACCCTTTATTAAATATATGAACACAGAAACCCCCTGTTAACAGTTAATGTCACGTTTCCATGATGACTAGTAAAATAATAGCCGCGTCGCGTCTATGACAACTCGAGGTATCGCACACCGGACACGCACTTTCTCAGTTTATGGCCAGCAATATCATTATGTTTAAGGACATTATGGAATTGAGATAATGTCTGTACTATGTTATGATTATACTGTACAATTAAATACAATAGTTGCTGAGTCTGTGATCTGAACACTTTTTTCTGCGCTCTGTGTCGCGGCAGGATTTTGAACAAGGTCCTGAGCCGTTGCTGGGCGACGCGGACAGACGCCGAATAGAACCGCGCTGTGCTTCTCGTCCGGTGTGTGTACACTCATACAGAATGTGTTCGAATTTTAAAGACGTGGCGCTGCGCTTCTCGTCCGGTGTGCGACCACCTCTAAGGTGCTGTTTTCTTTGAAGCCGAAGAACTCTGTTGTTAATACTGGCGACAGTGGCGAGCTTACTTTTTTCGGGTGTGGACAGAGTGTTTCACTCTAGCTGCGCGGGCGCGGACGAGCACTGCGTCTAGAAAACGCCAATATCGCCAATACCGGTATATTGTATTGCTCTAAATTAACACGATGTCGATATTTCATGCTTTGGATATCACGATTATCGTCAATACCGGTATATTGCGACACCCCTAATAGTAGGTCAACCTCCGCATGGAAACCGCCGTCCCTTCAGCTGGTTTCCGCAACAGACAAGAGCTAGAGAGGTCCTGAGACTTTGGATTCTGTCTTATATTCTTACAGTTAAAAGCTGATGAGAAATCCACAAATAGAATTTTAGCATGAGTTTTTGGTGTTTCTAAATGCGAATACAACAGATGTAGTACAGTTAAAATTGCATCCTCTACTCCCCTAGAGGCTCGATATGCAAATTGTAGAGGATCTATAAGATGCTCTGTTTCAGATACAATGTACTTTTTTACTAAACGCTCAAAATATTTCATCATTAGAGATGTGAGTGCTATTGGTCGAAAATCGTTTAATCCTAAGGGTCTAGAAACTTTTGCCACTGGTACTATTGTAGATGTTTTCCATATAGCAGGAACAATACCAGAATTATACGACACTCTAAAAATATCAGTAAAAACTGGCGCTAACTGGGCCGCACAGTGTTTTAAAACATTACAGCATATCTTATATGGACCTGGGCTTTTCATTTTCATCGCAGGGTTTATCATTAGGATAGGATCACTATCATTAGGATCTTCTTAGCCAAGTCTGATGATACAACCCTTACAAAAAATTACTGCAGTTTTTTAGAAGTAATACTGCAGTTTTTGTTACATATAGAAAATACAGTTTTTGGACACGAAAAAACTGCAATATTGCAGTATAGCTGGAGTACAACTGCAGTTTTACTCAGTAGTAGTACTACAATAATACTGCACTGTTAACCCTTGCTGTAAAAAAAGGCCTAATTCAGACAGTATCATACCATTTTCCATTAAAACAGTAATATACTGTAGAAAACAAAAATAGCCTACAGGAATATACTGTAAATGAACAGTGCTCAAAATCGACACTCAGGGCTGTTTTCCCAATCACACCCTATACCCTCATCCACTATTCCCTACATTAGTTCACTAATATAGTCCACTTGACAGAGTGAATGAAAAGAAGTGAGTGAATTGAGACACTGATGAACGCCTGATAAGCAGAATCACTGAAGGACAGAGAAAAAAGAACAGAAAAAAGAGAAACACAAGAACTACAACTGACTTCCAGCAACACTGAGGGTGAAACCAGTTTACAAACCAGTTTAACATAATTTTTTTTTTTTTTGTACAAAAGTTATTCTTGAGAATTAACAGATATTTAATTGTTGATGTTTTATTGAAAATAATAAAGTTATTATCACCATGATGGAGATCAGTGTTTGTTTTAGTTGGGCTCTTGAACCATTGACTTAATTATACCAGTTTTTCTCTAACTGCTTTAACTATGAGTTTATAAAACACATTTGTTATGGCAAGAAAAAGTCAAGAGAAAGGTGATAAGGTGTTTATGACTGTTGTGATGAATGCATAGTCATCCTGGACATGTCTGATTCTCTGATCTTAACCAGTGTAAAAGCTTTGGATTTATGGCTTTTTCATATTAATCATATATCTGTAAATCTATAATGAAATACAGCAATGTTTCTGTAATTAGTTATTCTGAAGAATATTGAAATAATATAATGCTTTATTACATTTTGAGCTCCTGCTTCTCTTAGATACACACAGACATCAACAATCAGCACATGAATCTCAACAATGGTGACAATAAAAACTTGCATGTCGCAATGGATGCTGGGTTCCAGGATTGTATAAAACTCCCAGCATGCACTCCTGCATGAATAAATAAATACACATAAATTATTGCCACCATTGATGAGAGACATATGCAGATTTTTGATATTTCTGTGTTTCTACATGACATTGTAGCTCTGTTTCTTTTTTAGGCTGTGCATTATGTGTTAAAAAAATGATGATTGTAATTTATTACTATGGTTTCACAGTGGTGGTAATATGACACTTTTGATACAGAATTAAAAACTGAAAGAGATTTAATGTATGAACAGGCTATACAATGATTTTTTTTTTTCATCATAATCAGTATAACTGCAATCATTCACAAACTGTGTGTGTGTGAACAAGGGCAAAGACACAGATCATTCGGCCGGTGAAATACTAATGTTATAAAGGGTCAGCATCCCAACTAAAGCAAACACTGATCTCTATCATGGTAACTTCAAACCAAACATTTTCAATTAAACATCTCGATAACTTCTGTAGATGTATGACAGAAATAAAGTCATACTGGTTAATAATAAGTGTAATAATGTGTAATGGCTGGAAGTCAGTCTTAGTTCTTGTGTTTCTCTATTTTCTGTTCTTGTGTTTCTCTTTCCTTCAGTGATTCTGCTTGTTAACAGCAGGCATTATTCACTAATGTTCAATATTCACTTATTTCACTTATTCACTTATTATTCAACATATTCTCTTAATTATCTCACTGTAACACTGCGTCAATGTTACTTTTTACTCTTTGTAGTGTGGATTTCCCTGTGGGGTTGAAAGGGTTAACAGTGTAAGATAAAAAAGTCACACCCACAAAATGTATTTTAACAGTAATAAACTGTAAGTTATAAAACAGGTTTATACTGGCAACACTGTTGCCAGTAGTTTACTGTAAAGTCTTGTTTTTTGGGTCACCATTGTGCTGAAGAGTAGAGCCTGTGCTTCAGTCCAGGAGAAGACCTAGAAACATTGATGATATGCTGCATGTTGCTTTATTTAACAGGCGGTGACTGTGTAGTTGCTGATCCAGTGGAAATATCTTTATGTGTGCAATAGTTTTTTAGTGGTTTCAAATGAAAGAAGTTCACAGTAATACTTTGCTCACGTTATTTATGCATTATAAATTTTAGTTCATACTTTTAAATGACAGTTGGTTAATTTAAGACAGTTGGTTTCTGCAAGTGTAATTAGTTACCTTGAATTTTAATTTAGTGCATTTTTACAGAAACAAACTTTAGATTACAGTAAATAACTGTACAATTAACAGTATATTACTGGCAACAGTGTTGCCAGTATTTTACTGTAAAAAAACCCGGTAAGGTCTAACAGTGTGTGGTATTACTGCAATAATACTGCAATACAACTGTGGTATTGCTACAATAATACTGCAATATAACTGTGGTATTACCGCAATATAACTTTGGTAGTACCGCAATAATACTGCAATATAACTGTGGTAGTACTGCAATACATAATACAACTAAAGTACAATTAGCCTACAATACTACCGAAATGCAATTCTAATAAAATGCTGTACAATACCATTGAAATACAACCAGAATAAGTTTATTTTTACACATCTGCAATATAATGAATTAAGCTACAAAACAACTGCAATGCAACAAATGTGATTTTACTTTTTTTATATATATATAACTTCAAATAACAGGCTGGGAGTTAGACAATGTATTTAAAGTGTTTATTTATAAATCATGCATATATCTTCCCCCACATTATTCAGAGAGGTTGCGTTTTTTTGAAGAGCTTATCCTCATTATTCCACTTGGTTCTTTTAACTGCCTTCATCTCAGATGTGGAAACAATATTTTGGATGTAGTCTGGAAAAACAAACAAACAAACAAAAAGAATCAGAGAAACTCTTTCAGTTACACTCTTCACCACAGGCATATATTATGCTTAAAATGAATCTGCAAGTTAATCTCTTAAATTTAACTTGGTGTCAGCAAGTGTTTGTGGAAAGTATTCATATTAATTACAGTTATGTTTTTATGGTTTACTGTTCAGCATTAATAATAGCTTTGAAGTTTGAACACTCCAGGTAAAAGAAGTTAAATTACTCACCCTCGTGTCGTTCCAACCCCATAAGACTTTCTTTCATCTTCGGAACACAACTGAAGACCTTTTTGATGAAATCTGAGATCTTTCTGTCACTCCATTGATAGTCTACACAATTTGCCCAATAACATGCATTTCTGGAAAAAAGCAGAAAGACACAATCATTTATAAATGCTGGGAGTGCATCTGTTTCAACCCAGCCATTATCTTCTGTTTTTACATGTTACCAGTGCATCTTTTTTATTTTATTTATGTGAATAAACATTTTTTTTTTTTTTATACAAAAACAGCTTTTTATGTAAGATTCACTTTATAAAAGACCCACATTTCTAACTTTCATTCATGGTTTAGTGTAAGATTTTTGCCCATCTTGTGGAACATGCTGTTTTAAAAGTTAAAAATGATCACTTTAACCAGTAGATCGCTGCAGAGCTCAACTATTTGCTATTTGACTAACTGAAATAATCTTTTCACAAGTTTTTCCAGTTGGATTCATATCTACATATTATAAGATCACAATTATAACAATAAAATTACTTTGTCAAAGGTTAGCATTTTTTGAACTGATATAGCAAATAGTGGAGCTCTGCAGTACTTTTTTACTTTTAAAACAGATTTCCAAAAAATGATACACTAAACCATGTCAAATTATCCATGTTATCCCCATTAATGAAAGTTAGAAATGTGGGTCTTTTAAGTGAATTTTACATAAAAAGCTGTTTTTGTATAAAAAACAATATTTGTTTATTTATATACATTTTAAAATATATAATAAATCCTCCAAAAACTGCACAAATGTGGAGTAAAAACATTAATAAACTGAGTAAAATTAGGCTATATTTTGTTGCCTGGGGTCTCTGGAGACCCCAAACAACCCGAGTGTAAACCACAAACGAACAGCGCCCAAGGGTTAACGTTTGTGGAGCACAATTTGAAGAGCAAAAACTAACAGTTCATTTTCATTAGTTTTTTTGGGCTACGGGTCATTAGATCTTGCATTCTGCACACTCAGCATTCAGGCAACAGAGATAAATTAGTGTGGTTGGATTACATTTATTTGAATGAATAAACGAGGGAAAGAGAGAAAGATTGTGCATATGTGAATTACTGTACTTGTGTCTGTGCAGCATCACTCTAGTGAAGCTGTCAGTTTAATTACTCCAAAAACAGCAACGTTAAGACCTTGTTGCTTAGAAATATGTTTCTGTGTGAGAGGGACTGTATGTGTGTGTGTTACAGTAAAGCAGCACATTAATTCAGAATGATGATTAATCTGATTGTAACTATCAATGCACACCTTCCAGTCAATCAGAATCGAGTATTCAAACAGACTATGCTATAATACAAAAAAAGAGAGTCCACGAGCGAACTGTTGAGAAATTATGTTTAGTACTGAGAATAATTGCTGTGGTAGAACTAGATTTCATTACCTTTCCACTCCTTCAGCTCTCTCTCGGTTTTTATCCTGAATCTGCACTAATATTGTAAATCTTCTTTTAGCTCTTTGATTTCATTTTTTAAATCCTCAATCTCTTTACGTCTGAATTTTTTAATGGCTGAGGAAACGGAGGACTTCGTACATTTGATTCTTCCAGCATTCCCTTGGTTCCTGAAGTACAATATCAGTCATTATGTATTCTAAACTATAAAGATAATAGTTTATAAAAGGTATAATAAAGAATGTAGCTTACCATTATTTGAGTGCATCTTTGTTTAACCGCAGCCATTATTTTCTGTTGGATTACATTTTTGGTCTTCTGTTTTTAGTTGTTACCAGAGCATTTTCCTGAAAATAACAATCACACAATAAAAAGTATTTCTAAAAGAAAAATCCTTTTCTGCACATTAATGTCAAACTATTTAACATAATTGGTCAGCATTAATAATGGCTTTGAACACTCCAAGTAAAAGTAGTTAAAGTAGTTAGTTCACCCAAAAACGAAAATTATGGCATTAATTACTCACCCTCATGTCGTTCAATCTTTTTGATGAAATCTGAGATCTTTCTATCACTCCATTGAGAGTCTACACAACTTGCACAATAACATGCATTTCTGAAAAAAAGCAGAAAGACACAATCATTTTTAAATACTGTGTGAGTGCATCTGTTTCCCCACAGCCATTATCTTCTGTTGGATTACATTTTTAATATTCTGTTTTTAGTTGTTACCAGAGCATTTTCCTGAAAATAGCAATCACACAAAAAAAAGTATTTCAAAAAAAAATAAATCCTTTTCTGCACATTAATGTCAATTAACTACTGAACATAATTGCTTGTATTTTTTATGTATATCCAGTAGTGTCCTCCAGTAGTAAAGAAATTTAATGGTAACACTTTACAATAAGGTTCGTTAGTTAACTACATTAGTTAACATGAACTAATAATGAACTGCACGTATACAGCATTTATTAATCTTTGTTAATGTTAATTTCAACATTTACTAATGTTTTATTAAAACCTTGTAAACATTAGTTAATGCACTGTGAACTAACAATGAACAGCTGTATTTTTATTAACCTTAACAAAAATTAACAAATACAGTAACAAATGTATTGCTCATGGTTAGTTCTTATTGTAAAGTGTTACCAATTTAACATAAAACAAAGATAAGTACAATTATCATTATCATTAATAAACTTCATTTTGTGTACAGTGATAAAAAAATTTAATAATGCTGCAAACAGAGCACAATCTGTTGTGACGCAACTCTAAAAAGTAGGAGCAGACAGATGTCGGTACACGATCCGTTCCACCTGCACAATCCGTTTCACGCATGCGCGTAATTACGTACGTTAAATAACAAACGGGTTCTCTTACGAGAGATACTCTAGTACTGCGTAGAATACGCTAGGGGAAAATCCTTTTCCACGAGAATACTAAAGCCAAAAAATTATCCTTTAATTTTGTATTAATGTAAAACGCGTTGCGGCAGCATACAGACATAGGCGAGACAGGCGCCTATTGGCTGGTCTGCTGGCAACTGCTTGAGCCTATCGAGCGAGACCTAGAGTGACGTCAGGCCCAATGAGGGCGCTTCGCGCCCTCTGCGTCACGTCCCGCCGAAACGGCTGTGGCTCAGGTCTATAAATACCGCTCGCAGGCTTCATATCTCTGATTTTTCATCCTTCAGCGAAGCAACTCACATCGCTGGATCCGAGAAGAAGCCGCGCTGTTGAAGAAAGCACTTCAGCGGGACGAGTCGAGAAGCTGCTGGCCGCGCCGCCTTCATCGCCTTCCTGCTGCGCTATCCGGCGTTATATCCTTTCTCTTCTACTGTGCCTTGTGTGTGCTCGCCGCCGCGACACACACTCTCATTGCACTAAAAGAGCCGGGCGCCTTTTTCAAGACGCCCCTTTCCTGAGGATCACGCAGCTCTCGCACTCGCTGACGGCGACTGCCCTCACTGCGAGCTAGTTACTGCCTATGGTGACTCTGAGGACTCACCTGGCATCCTTCTCCGAGACTGCTCCTCCGCCCTTCCAACCCGCAAAGCTCGCCGGTTCGCCCGCTTGCCTTGCCTGCTTGGGGGATGATACCTGCTCGCCCTCTGTTCGAGCCGCGCAACCGCGCCGTTCACAGGGGATGTCAGGAGCGGACCGTCACGGGGCTAGCTTTCTCTCTCCCTCTGTTCGAGCCGCGCAAACTGCGCTGCTCAAAAGGGAGGCTGGAAGCGGATGGTCGGGGTTAGTTTTTCTTTACGTTACAAGAAAGCTACCCTACCCCTGCGCCCCATTCACGCGTCACTCACCGGCGAAAGGAGAAAAGTGTTTACAGTCCCGTCGAGACCGGACTGACCTCATTTCTCACACATGTCTCAGTTCCCTGATCAGGCGACTGGAAATGTCTATACTGCAGCAAACGTGCCTGTTTTTTATACACGCACGTCTGCAAGCAAACGCCGAAGAAAACATGTTGGCGCTCTTTTATATGCTCGTGCATCTGAAAGTCTTTGTGTTTCCCCCCTGTGGCTCAGTGGCAGAATCTCAGGTTTTTCACACGGGAGACCGGTGTTCGAATCCCGGTCTAACGGGAGATAAATTATGCCGCCAATGCTTCGTTCTGTCAGTTCCCTGGAAGGCGACTGCAGATGTGCATTTTGCAGCCGACGAGCGCGTTGTACAACCCGCTCGCCTGCACCCAGACACCGTTTCTATGGTTCCCGTGCATCACTGGCGAAAGGAGAAAAGAGTGTTTTAAGTCCCGCTGCGGCCGGGCCGATCTCAATTTCTCACACATTTCTCATTCTCCTCTGAAGTTCAGGCGACTGGAAATGTCATTATTGCAGTGAGCGAGCCTGTTGTTACACGCACGCCTGCAAACAAACGCCAGCATGTTGACGCTCTCTGATAATACTCGCGCTGACTGAAAGCCTATGTGTCTTCCCCTGTGGGCCAGTGGCAGATTCACAGGTTTTCGCACGAGAGACCTGTGTTCGATCCCGGGTCTACCGGCAAATAAAATGATGCCGTCAATGCTCGCTCTGTCAGATCCCTGAAGAGGCGACTGCAGATGTGTATTTTGCAGCCAACGAGTGCGTTGTACAACCCCCTCGCCTGCACCCAAACCTTGCCGCTCGTCCAGTTCCAAGAAATGTGACTGGTCCAGCGTATTTAGCAGCCAACAAGCTGGTTCCATTGCCCGCTTGCCTGCACAAAAAAAAAAAAAAAAAAAAAAAAAGCCGTTTTTATGACTACCCAGATAAATCCCTTAAAGAGTGTATTTTCTGGTGTCCCGGCCACGGCCGATGGTGTTTCATGTGTAGAAAAAATGCCCACTACTCAGTGCCCATTCCTACACACAAGCACAGCCCTTCACACAGGGCTCGCGCACATAAAATCGACTCAGATCGGTTGCGCATTAAACGTAGCAAACGTGCCCACTACCCAGTGCCCACAAACGCTACTTCCCACATGTCTCACGGTCTCTGAAAAAACGAGACCAGTATGCATACGCTCTGCTCACACGAGCAATGCTGTAAAAGTGGTATATGTGCCCGCTACCCTGCGCCCACGTCCACACACAGACATGGAACTAGCCCAGCCCTCCCCCTCTCGGTTAAACACTGCAGAGGAGTCGAGCGCGGGCATTCTGCCCGCTGTTATCAGCGCGCCCCCTGCCTCAGATGTCATGAGCGCGACGCTTATGTCACAGCACACCGAAGCCGCTGTATCGCGAGCCGATCAGAGCGCGCTTCGCATCCAGCCCCTAGCTACTCGCGCACATGCGTGGGAAAAGCTTCCCGGGGTTTCGAGATGGGTGTTGAACATCATAAGAGAAGGCTATTTGCTGCAGTTTCGCCGGCGCCCTCGCCGCTACATGGCGCGCGTCGAGACCACGGTAGAATCGAAAGTAGCACACCTACTTCGAGCCGAGATTCTGAAACTGTTGAGCAAAGGGGCTATAGAACCCCTATCTCAAGCTCAAAGCGAAGGGGGGCTTTACAGCAGATACTTCCTGGTGCCCAAGAAAGACGGGGGTCTCAGACCCATACTAGATCTGCGGCAACTGAACAGAGCGCTTGTGAAGCGTCAGTTCAGGATGCTCACGACCAGAAAAATCCTCGCGCATGTCCGCCGGTTTGTGTCAATAGATCTAAAGGACGCGTATTTCAAATACAGATAGCGTCACGTCACAGGCGATTTTTGAGATTCGTCTTCGAGGGCCAGGCATATCAGTACACAGTCCTGCCTTTCGGCTTGTCCCTGGCACCCCGTACATTTACGAAGTGCATGGACGCATCGCTCGCACCCCTCAGACTGCGGGGCATACGAGTGCTGAACTATTTGGACGACTGGCTGATTCTAGCCCAATCTCACTCGGAGCTCGTGGAGCACAGGACCATTTTATTCGATCACCTCGAGAATCTAGGTCTCGCAGTGAATTGGGAAAAGAGCTCGCTATTCCCCAGACAGATTATATCTTTTCTGGGAATAGAACTGAACTCGCTGTCAATGGCACGCCTGTCATCTCAGCGCACACTGGACATTCGGCGCGCAGCCGGCTCGTTCCGCTGCGGCGCGATAGTCCCTCTCAAGATATTTCAAAGGATGCTAGGTCTGATGGCCTCAGCATCATCAGTTCTCCAGTTGGGCCTTCTGCGCATGCGCCCACTGCAGTTCTGGCTCAGAGAGAGAGTGCCACGCACAGCGTGGGCCTCCGGTCGGCTTCGCTTCAAGGTCAATCAAGCGTGCTTTGCAGCTTTGAATCCTTGGGAGGCAAAAGACTGGTACCAATCAGGTGTAGGCCTGGGGACTTCCTCGAGAGTGATGGTGGTGTCCACGGACGCATCCACCTCAGGATGGGGAGCGCTGCTCGAGGGCAGACCGCTTTTTGGCCAATGGTCAAAGCAGGAGAAGCTCCTACATATCAGCTGCCTCGAAATGTTGGCAGTGAGCAAAGCGCTCACGCGCTTTTGTCCCCTGATAAGGGGACACCACGTGCTAGTACGTTCAGACAACGTCTCAGTGGTGTCCTACATAAATCGCCAGGGCGGCCTCGGGTCCCTGACTCTGTACAGGCTAACCAGGCGCCTCCTGATATGGGCTCGCAGCAACCTTCTCTCGCTGAGAACAGCGTAGTGCCAGGGCTCCTAAATATAGGGCCAGACAGACTGTCCAGGAACCAGGTTCCGACAGGAGAATGGTTTTTGCACCCACAGACAGTCCAGCTGCTGTGGAGGAAATTCGGCAGAGCGGAAGTAGACCTGTTCGCGTCTCAAGAAAACGCTCACTGTCCAGAATTTTTCTCGAAGAGCAAGGACGCGCTGACCCACGAGTGGCCTCGCCGTCCTCTCTACGTTTTTCCCCTCGTCTCCCTCCTGACACAGGTGGTAGAACGGGTCAGGGAAGAAAGATGCTCAGTGCTGCTTGTAGCCCCACTTTGGACGAGCCAACCTTGGTTCCCAATTGTGATGCAGTTAGCAAGCACCGCCCTGTGGCCAGTGCCTCTGAGGAGGGATCTCCTCTCTCAAGCCAACGGTTCGATCTGGCATCCTCACCCAGAGCTGTGGTCCCTTCATGTGTGGGCCATCAACGGGTACCCGCTGACCTCCCACAGGGAGTGTTAAACACTATCACGCAGGCCAGAGCTCCGTCTACGCGACGTCTCTACGCCTCCAAATGGTCGGTGTTTTCTGGCTGGTGCACAGCTCGTGGTGTGTCACCCCTACATTGCGGTGTGACGGAGGTTCTCTCCTTCCTACAGGAGCTGTTGGATAAGGGCAGGTCCCCTTCCATGCTCAAAGTCTATGTGGCGGCCATAGCAGTGTTCTCTTCGACCACGCTTGGCCAGTCTATTGGAAGGAACGATTTAGTCATTCGCTTCCTTAGAGGAGCTAAGAGACTGAATCCTCCCAGACCTCCCACAGTCCCTATATGGGACCTTTCTACAGTACTGGAAGCCATGAAAGGTCATCCATTCGAGCCCTTGCAGAAGATTGATCTTAAACACCTGTCTTTCAAGACGGCATTTCTTCTGGCTCTCGCTTCAGTGAAGCGCATAGGGGACTTACACGCGCTCTCAGTAAGCTCTCTTACACGCGCCCTCAATACACCGTTAAGAGCACAGGTCATCTCCCTGTCTGCCCTGCCGGTCACTGAAGGAAATATGGACGAAAGCTCCCTTTGCCCAGTCAGGGCATTAAGAGCTTATGTGTCTCGCTCATCTGTTTTCAGACAGACGGAGCAGCTCTAACAGACCCTATCCAGATGGATAGTGGACGCAATAGCGCTAGCTTACACAACCAAGGGCATGCAGTGCCCACTGGGTGTCAAGGCGCACTCCACGAGAAGCATGGCTTCATCGTGGGCCTGGTCAAGTGGGATTGCCTTGCAAGATATTTGTATGGCGGCAGGTTGGGCCTCTCCGTCTACATTTATAAGGTTTTACAACCTAGAGGTTCCCGCACTACAAGCCAGACTACTGTCGGTCTAGTACGGCCAAATCTCATAAACTGACACTGTCAGTTATGCAGCTATTGAGAATTGCAGTGCTGCTCTATGCTGCTGTGGCAAAAGAGCGGTATTACAGGTAGAAAGAATTTCGACTACGCCACCCGGGGAATTTCGCCCCGGGAAATATAGACAACACTCAAGTTACTATTACTAGGTCACTCAGGTTCGATTTTCTAATAAAGGTAGGCAGAGACGTGGATATGAAAATATACAAACATTTTATTTATACAAAGTTTAATTTAAAGTAGCAGGGTAATTACGTTAAAAAAAGGCAACCTGGAGCTATACTGACAAGGTTTTGAGTTACAAACACATTCAAGTAAACTAAAACACATTGGAATAAACACACACTCTTTCCATACTAATACACTGGTTACACAGACACAATAGAAAAAGACACAGACTAACAGGGCTGAGGCAAACCACAGGAAAAGGGATCACTAAACTTAATTTGCCAAAAGCACACTCACACACACCGCAAAGACTTCAAAAGTGTCACGGCAAACATTCGAAGGAAGCACCACCACCACAAGAGATCCTCCACCTGTGGAACCTCAGCACCTGAAACAAAATCACAAAAAAGCAATGCACTAAAGCCCAGTTGGATGATGTTTAGGGTACGGTCATGAGCAGATCTATCACCATTAGTAAACCATCACGAATAACATACAAAAGTGTAAACAAAGACCATAAATAAATAAATAAATAAATAAATAAATAAACTCAATTCACGCAATGAGCTCCCAAGCAGATAGTTTGGTGTTCCATTTTTGACACCAAATGTTAACCTCAAAAGTTCAATAAAAGAAACATTAAATCAACAAATAATAAATAAAACCAGACAGCAACGGTCCCCCTCATCAGTGGGGTGACGATCTTCTCACAGATGGCAAAAAGTTTGTATTGCACACGGTAGCGACAGTGGAGCAGGAAAATACGATGCGCTCTTAATCTGGCAGCAAGGAATCGACGGGCTGTAATAGCTTTTTATAGCACCAGCAGGAAGAACAAGATCGCCGGACGAGAGGGAAAATCCTAAGCCAAACACTAAGATTTATGCCTCAATGGCTAAACTTTCAGCTCGTAACTACATGCGCAATAACACTTACCGGAAGTAGACGATGCAGTCGCACAATGTACTTGTCCTTTCACAGGCACGGGTACTCAAATCATGCAATCCGCTGTTCAGATAGACTACAGGGACACTGCACATAACTCAACACAATCAGCCGATCCTAAACCCCCAAATAAAGACAAACAATACGCTTTCCATCAACAGTTCACACATACCTGAAAGGCGAGCAGCCAGCAAATGCAACCACTGCGACAAACCGAAGGAAAACCGGAGAAGACAGACAAGCTAAACACAACACTAATAATTAGTCCCCTACATACAAACAAACTAAAAACAGAAGTTGCTATATGCTAACACACATACCTACAGCCACTGTAAACACTGGAAGGAGGCGGAGTCGAACGTGACGCATCCCGGGCTACAGCCAACCAGCTCTTAAATAGGGTGGATTACCTGCTGATAGGTGCTCACTAATGTCCATCACCTCATTCATCCGATTACAATCCATCCCCACCTTTTGTATCGTCGCCCCGACGATAGACCACTAGCCCATGACGGCTACACACCGGGAAACGAGTGAAACACAAGTTCTCTGCCATGACGGCTACACACACTGAGAAACGAGTGAAACAAGTTCTCTGCCATGACGGCTACACACACTGAGAAACGAGTGAAACACAAGTTCTCTGCCATGACGGCTACACACACCGAGAAACGAGTAAAGCACAAGTTCTCTGCCATGACGGCTACACACACTGAGAAACGAGTGAAACACAAGTTCTCTGCCATGACGGCTACACACACCGAGAAACGAGTGAAACACAAGTTCTCTGCCATGACGGCTACACGCACACCGAGAGATACACAAGTTCTTTGCCATGACGGCTACACACATTGAGAAACGAGTGAAACACAAGTTCTCTGCCATGACGGCTACACGCACACCGAGAGATACACAAGTTCTCTGCCATGACGGCTACACACACCGAGAAACGAGTGAAACACAAGTTCTCTGCCATGACGGCTACACGCACACCGAGAGATACTCAAGTTCTCTGCCATGACGGCTACACACACTGAGAAACGAGTGAAACACAAGTTCTCTGCCATGACGGCTACACGCACACCGAGAGATACACAAGTTCTCTACCACGACGGCTAAACACAGTGAGAAACGAGTGATACACAAGTTCTCTGCCATGACGGCTACACACACTAAAAACGAGAGAAACACAAGTTCTCTGCCAGGACGGCTACACACACACTGAGAAACGAGTGAAACACAAGTTCTCTGCCATGACGGCTAAACACACTGAGAAACGAGTGATACACAAGTTCTCTGCCATGACGGCTACACACACTGATAAACGAGTGAAACACAAGTTCTCTGCCATGACGGCAACCAATTTCCTTGTGCCGCCCGGATGCGACACGTTCGACTTCCACGCACCTCAACTCGCCCCAACTGATCCGAGACTAGCTGAGAGTCAACGTGACAGCAATGTTGTAAGGCCTGGAAAAGTTCATCGTCCATGATTACAAATCAGGAAAGATCACTTACCAATACAAAAACTCACAGGTCTACTTGTCACACACTCCTGAAAGAAACTGCTGCTGTCTGGTTTCTGCAAAAAAAAAGAAAACAAACAAAATACCCAAAAACACTAAACCAACAAAATAATACCCACGTCTTTGCACTACACAATAGAGATCCTGCCGACTATACGCCAAATGTGGCAAAAGAGCGGTATTACAGGTAGAAAGAATTTCGACTACGCCACCCGGGGAATTTCGCCCCGGGAAATATAGACAACACTCAAGTTACTATTACTAGGTCACTCAGGTTCGATTTTCTAATAAAGGTAGGCAGAGACGTGGATATGAAAATATACACAAATTTTATTTATACAAAGTTTAATTTAAAGTAGCAGGGTAATTACGTTAAAAAAAGGCAACCTGGAGCTATACTGACAAGGTTTTGAGTTACAAACACATTCAAGTAAACTAAAACACATTGGAATAAACACACACTCTTTCCATACTAATACACTGGTTACACAGACACAATAGAAAAAGACACAGACTAACAGGGCTGAGGCAAACCACGGGAGGAGGGATCACTAAACTTAATTTGCCAAAAGCACACTCACACACACCGCAAAGACTTCAAAAGTGTCACGGCAAACATTCGAAGGAAGCACCACCACCACAAGAGATCCTCCACCTGTGGAACCTCAGCACCTGAAACAAAATCACAAAAAAGCAATGCACTAAAGCCCAGTTGGATGATGTTTAGGGTACGGTTATGAGCAGATCTATCACCATTAGTAAACCATCACGAATAACATACAAAAGTGTAAACAAAGACCATAAATGAATAAATAAATAAATAAATAAATAAATAAATAAATAAATAAATAAACTCAATTCACGCAATGAGCTCACAAGCAGATAGTTTGGTGTTCCATTTTTGACACCAAATGTTAACCTCAAAAGTTCAATAAAAGAAACATTAAATCAACAAATAATAAATAAAACCAGACAGCAACGGTCCCCCTTATCAGTGGGGTGACGATCTTCTCACAGATGGCAAAAAGTTTGTATTGCACACGGTAGCGACAGTGGAGCAGGAAAATACGATGCGCTCTTAATCTGGCAGCAAGGAATCGACGGGCTGTAATAGCTTTTTATAGCACCAGCAGGAAGAACAAGATCGCCGGACGAGAGGGAAAATCCTAAGCCAAATACAAAGAAACACTAAGATTTATGCCTCAATGGCTAAACTTTCAGCTCGTAACTACATGCGCAATAACACTTACCGGAAGTAGACGATGCAGTCGCACAATGTACTTGTCCTTTCACAGGCACGGGTACTCAAATCATGCAATCCGCTGTTCAGATAGACTACAGGGACACTGCACATAACTCAACACAATCAGCCGATCCTAAACCCCCAAATAAAGACAAACAATACGCTTTCCATCAACAGTTCACACATACCTGAAAGGCGAGCAGCCAGCAAATGCAACCACTGCGACAAACCGAAGGAAAACCGGAGAAGACAGACAAGCTAAACACAACACTAATAATTAGTCCCCTACATACAAACAAACTAAAAACAGAAGTTGCTATATGCTAACACACATACCTACAGCCACTGTAAACACTGGAAGGAGGCGGAGTCGAACGTGACGCATCCCGGGCTACAGCGAACCAGCTCTTAAATAGGGTGGATTACCTGCTGATAGGTGCTCACTAATGTCCATCACCTCATTCATCCGGTTACACTGCCATATAGGAAGATAGTGGCTAAACCCCTCCTCTTCCAGGATTCCCTGTGAGTCCCCTGGGTGATTGTGTACTGTATGAACTCCGGGCTGTCGCCCTTGAGTCTATAGTATCAGATCCCAGCACGCACTGCGTTTTACAGTAGGTTCCCCTAGCGTATTCTACGCAGTACGAGAGTATCTCTCGTAAGAGAACGTACTCGGTTACTAACGTAACCTCTGTTCTCTCTAGAGAGAGGAACGAGTACTGCGTATCCTGCCATGCATGCACGCGCTCTGGTTGCTTCGACTATGAAAAACCAGAGATATGAAGCCTGCGAGCGGTATTTATAGACCTAAGCCACGCCCGTTTCGGCGGGACGTGACGCATTGGGCCTGACGTCACTCTAGGTCTCGCTCGATAGGCTCAAGCAGTTGCCAGCAGACCCGCCAATAGGCGCGCGAGCTGTCTCGCCTATGTCTGTATGCTGCCGCAACGCGTTTTACATTAATACAAAATTAAAGGATAATTTTTTGGCTTCAGTATTCTCGTGGAAAAGGATTTTCCCCTAGCGTATTCTACGCAGTACTCGTTCCTCTCTCTAGAGAGAACCGAGGTTACGTTAGTAACCGAGTACATTATTATGGACGTATTTTGTTATTCTGTGCTGTGATGAAGACAGAAATATTATGTCGGTTCCTGTAACAGTTTTATACACTGTTGTCACGTTATTTGAGCTGTTTCTGGATGAAGGCAGACTGCTGACAGTGAGTCATGTTGACAGAGTTCAGGGAAAACTTCCTAATGTCAAGTTTAAAATGAATACGCGCTTAAGGTGCGTGACAAAAACACGCGCACTTCAGTTAGTGCGATTCAAGTGTTTACATGGTTAAACACGGCGTACGCCACCTGTTTTAATACGATTATAGTTGATGCCATTATGAGCTTATCACATTATTAAGTATTGTGTTTACATGAGGTAAAGCATAATCGCAATATTGCTAAAATCCCATAATACGCATGCGTAGAACGGATCATGCAGGTGGAACGGATCGTGTACCGACAGACACTACGGGAAAATACGCTGACTAACCCATAACCCGTAACGAGCATCAGCTGATCTCGAGACTCGTTGTCAGGACAACGACCGCTGCGCGTTCGCGGGAAGGAAGAAGATCTGGTCACGTGCGGGCAATTTATGCGGGTGAAAAAGTTTGTCACAATCACAATACAGCCTAACTGCAGTACAGATACAAACGGTAGACCTATGAAGACTTCAGATGCAAAAACCAAAAAGTCCATCTGAAGGTTTTTTATTTATTTAAATAAGCTTTTTTTTTATTATTTTTTATAAAGCTCCTTTATAGGTTCAATAATTTCACTTTAATGGCAACTAAAATGACTTCATTGCCATCAAAGTGAAATTACTAAACCTAAACATAGGAGCCTGATTAAAAAAAGCTCATTTAAAAAAAAAAAAAAGTCAGATGAGGTTTTTGCATTTAAAGTCTTCATATGCATATCGGTAGCCTACATCAGTGTTATTGTTTCAATCTGGTTTCAATACTTCATTATACTGCAGATCTACAGTTGTACTGCAGTTATACTTCACTATAATGAAGTTGTACTTTTTGTACTGCAGTTTTACTGCTGTTGAACTTCAATGTACTGCAGTTATATTGTATCTATACTTCGTTATACTGCAAATCTACAGGTGTCTTTGAACTGCAGTTTTACTGCAGTTGTACTTGATTGTACTGCAGTTATTTTTTGTAAGGGAAGAACTGACTGAGTCAGTCGGGAGCACCTTTCAGTGCTACAATGTACCAACACAGGGGGTCCAATGCATCAGAGACCAATTCAGAGTGAGGCAGTGTGTTAGAGACAGGGATCCAGCTCAGAAGGCCCGAAGGTGGCCCGAAGCAGGGTCTGAGTTATAAACACCTGTCTCTAGCACCTAGGCAGGGGCAGGATGTGCTGGATGGCCTCCGTCTGCTTCTGGACAGCAGAGAACTGTTGGGCAAAGTTCTCTACTGCGTCGCCGAATAATCCAACCTGGGAAATGGGGGAGTCCACGAACCGAACCTTGTCCGCTTACCTCATATCCGCCAGGTTGAGCCAGAGATGGCGATCCTGGACCACTAATGTGGACATCACCAGACCGATTGATCTGCAACCTTCGTACCCCCAAGGGCAAGAGCGGAGCTCACCCATGAATCTAACCCTTAGCCGCACCTCCATCAAGAGTAGCGAGGGAGGAGGAACTAATAAGGTGGTTTCTGGCAGAGAAAGGTTCCGTCCACGACCTAGTAAGCTCCTCATGCACTTCAGGGAAGAGAGGAACTGGGGCGGCGTGCTGAGAACCAGCCTTGCCCGCCCTGAGAAACCAATCATCCAACCGAGACGGTTCGGGACACGGTGGAGAATTCCAGATGAGCCCTACTGCCTTGGCGGCCCTTTTTAGCATAGCTGACATCTCAGGATCTGGCTCGGGCAGCGTTGCCTTCCCAGAGGGAAGTCATCTCCAGAGCACAGCTCTCCCTCCCATGCTGCGATGGACATCCTGTCATCTGGAGGGGCCCCGAATGAAACGGCTGGTCAGTCCACTACAGAGGGACCAGCACTTTCCTCAGGGAGCTCCACTGGCTGTGGTGTCAGAGAGGAGGGAGGGATCCACGGGGCTTTGCCGGGCGATTTCCCCTCACTGTAATCCTCAGATCACCCAAACCATGCGGCGCTCCAGGCTTCCCCTGGGAAGTTGACCTAGAGGGCGCTCTAGAGCGGGGCATAGGCGTGGGGACTCCACCTTCACTTTTAACAAAGGCAAGTCTCGATCTTAACACCGAGATGATCATGTCCCCACAGTGAGAACATGAATCATCCACGAAAGCTGTTTCAGCGTGCTGTAAGCCCAAACACGAGATGCATCTATCGTGACCATCAGAGGGAGCCTTACCGCACCCAGAAACGCACGGATGGAATGGCATCTTGAAAAAGATGCAAACACATCCGTGTTGCTCTTTCAGGAAATGGGACCCATCACCAGTGCCGGAGCACACAGGGGAACAACCGCGGCAACACTCACACTGTGGCAACACCGTCAACAAAACACTCTTTAAAAAATTATGTTAAAACAGCAGTTGAGAGCTTCCGTAGCTCACGATCACCGCTGCAATTGCTGTAACCACCAGCACTGGGAGAGTCTTCCAGAAGAACACCGACACAATCGCTCGTTGTGATACAACACTCTTCAGAGACATCAGAAGATCCGATCGGCTCCGAAGCGAAAGACAACTGGTGCGTGCATCCACTTCCGGATTTATACCCGCACTGCGGGGGCGGGGAATGTGATGCAATTCACGCACGCCAATGTCCATTGGCTAATTTTTTACAATACTTGAAAATGACAGGCTCCCTAGCGTGATCCCAATCCCAGAGGGAACTCTATACAAATTAGTATGCTAATCGCAATGCAAGGCTATTGCACATAATGTTAACAGCTAACTTGTCTGACTAACATGCCTGTACATGTTCCCTGAGACCCAGTTACAAGTCTACACAATATGATATAAGCGCCGCATCAATAAAGCTCTTTCTGATTCTGATTCCTGTCGCTGCAGGATCACTGGTACCGCTGTGGATGGACAGATATTTCCACTGGATATAGCACTGAATTCTGTTAATGATAATGTAACCGCACTGGGTAGTACATTAACATTAGCTCAAATGATATATAGGGAATTTTAATAATTAATCAGGAATATGATTAATATATATATATATATATATATATATATATATCGCATATTACAGTTACATTAAATTATTGAAGTTGAGAATAGATCAATTGTATATATGAATAATCAATCACAACAAATTATAATTCCTCATTCATATATCAATAGTCTATTTCAGATCATTATATGTGATAACCTTTAATGGAAATTAATGTAATTATCAAACAGTTGTGGGAGATGGGATTTGAGCCGTTCGGCTTCCAGAAATATGAAAAGTGTAAAATAATGCACATTACTGCATTCTGCTATCGGAATTCGACTCTGTTAGATTGAGAGAATTACAGAGATATGAAACACGTCACATGAAGATTATAGGAATACAAAGTTACATACGATATGCATATTACAAGCATTTTAAAGTTTGATTAACACACGATAAAATTGTCAGTACTTTCAGTATGGCATGTGAAGACATCTAAGCACAAAAGGAATACATTTAAAACATTTAAGGCCCTATTTTAACTATCTGAAACGCAAGTGTCAAAGCGCAAAGCGCAAGTAACTTTGTGGGCGGGTCTTGGGCGCTGTTGCTATTTTCCCGGCGGGATAAATGACTCTTGCGCCCGGCGCAAATCTAAAAGGGGTTGGTCTGAAGTAGCTTCATTATTCATAGGTGTGGTTTGGGCGTAACGTGAAATAAACCAATCAGAGCGACATCTCACATTCCCTTTAAGAGCAGGCGTGCTTGTTCTATAGCGGAGTCCTATTATAATGGCGGATTTGCCAGGCGCACGCGAGGAGCGGTTCACAG
Organism: Leucaspius delineatus; assembly: GCA_023718395.1. Taxonomy (NCBI): domain Eukaryota; kingdom Metazoa; phylum Chordata; class Actinopteri; order Cypriniformes; family Leuciscidae; genus Leucaspius; species Leucaspius delineatus. The sequence goes on from CM043356.1 coordinate 10,250,070, forward strand.
CAGAGGAGCCGACGTTCTCATCAGGGACGCTGGGGATGGAGAAACACACCCAAATTAACTTTGGTTAAACATTAAACAGGCGTATGATAATTTGGGTAAATGTGTAAGCTAGACGTATGCTTTTATAATAAACTATCTATCTATCTATCTATCTATCGTAATAATGTATGATTTGCAAAAATGAGAACTGCTGCTTCTGTGTAGATGAGAGAATCAAAGTGTATGTTGTGCACACGCTACATTGATTATGGCCAAGCATGCGCCCTTAAAATAGCATATGTATAACATGCACAATGCGCCACTGACTTTAAACTGTTTTTTTTTCCGGTCAGTGGCGCAATTGTTTTCTAAACCTGTAAAATAGCATGAGGGAACGTTTGCGCTGGAACACGCCTCCTCTTTGCGCTGAACCGCCCCGGGGAGCGCAAGTGTATTTCTTAGTTAACCGACGTGCGTCTGTGGAGGGGAAAGTCCGCTTTGCGCGGGTGCAAAATAGGAATGATGCATGCGTCGGTGTACAAAGTCAATTGCGCTGGGTGCAAGATAGGGCCCTTAGAGGTACTTTTCTCTGAAAAGTTCCATGGATGGTGTTTGTGTGTGTGTGTGTTAATGTGTGTGTTGGAATGTGTGTGTGTGTGTGTGTGACTTCTCAGTCTCCCGGGGGTTGTAAAGTGTTATCCTCTAGAAAGGGGGGTCGGGTTACAAGACCATGATTCTATTTGAGACATTAACTAGGAGAAACACTTCCAAGTTACAAATCAGAAAATCATGACTATGGCATGAAAGGGCTAACCAAACATGCATATAGGAAGGTACATACATTAAAAGGATATTTCTATCCTAGGTTACATACAAAGGATGTTTCTTTGTGTGTGGGTATATGGAATGTCTATAGAAAGTTTCGTTATCTCTCTGGCTGACAGAAAGGGGGTTTGGAATTCTTTTAAGCTTTGCAAAGCTAGGAGATGCAGTGTCGTGTTGTTCTGGTTATCCTCCAAGGTGCAATAAAGTGTCGCGAAAGACCATTTGTTGCAGACTAGCTGGAGCCTAAGCATGATTTGTATTTGGGAGTTCAGAGGCCAGAGCTTGGATTTTAAGAATGAATGTGCATTTGTGTTTAGATTCAACGAGCCGTGATTCATTAATTCAGAACCAACGAATGAATGACCTGCTCATATGCTACAATAAATATGAGGTTGCAGAGAGAACATGACACACCTGGTGGTGAAAATACATTTCTGAAGAAGGAGATATCTACATAAACATATTTTAGAAAAGATGTGTATACAATGCCAAGAAACCGGAGATAACTTTTCAAACGTGAATTCAATTGCCATTTATTTGTACACTGATGAATTAGAGCTGAAAACAACAACCACTACATGAGGTAATCCAGATATGATCCTCAGGGGAACAAAACGTTGTGATTAATTGAGTGATGATTGAGCATTATTGAAGACACCTGATGTTAACAAGCAGAATCACTGAAGGAGAAAATCACAATTTTTAAGTCAACATTTTGGAGATCAGTGTCTGCTTTAGTTGGGCTCACGGCCCTTAAATTATTAACTTAAATTTAGTTTGGCAACTGTAACTGAGATATAACAGCCAGGTGAACAAAGAGAAAAAAAAAAATCTGATGGTGTTGGTTGTGTTTTAACATAATCATCCTTTAACCTGAATCACTGAACTCATTTAGAGCCTAATCTCTGAGTCTGAATTATATTGTTTATTACTGCATCAGTGTACCATACCATACCATCTTCTTCCGCTTATCTGGGGCCGGGTCGCGGGGGTAGCAGTCTAAGCAGAGATGCCCAGACCTCCCTCTCCCTTGACACTTCCTCCAGCTCTTCCGGGGGGACACCGAGGCGTTCCCAGGCCAGCCGGGAGACATAGTCTCTCCAGCGTGTCCTAGGTCTTCCCCAGGGTCTCCTCCCAGTGGGATGCGCCCGGAACACCTTCCCGGAAAGGCGTCCAGGAGGCATCCGGAACAGATGCCCGAGCCACCTCAGCTGACCCCTCTCGATGTGGAGGAGCAGCGGCTCTACTCTGAGCTCCTCCCGAGTGACCAAGCTTCTCACCCTATCTGTAAGGGATCGCCCAGCCACCCAGCGGAGAAAGCTCATTTCGGCCGCCTGTATCCGGGATCTTGTCCTTTCGGTCATGACCCAAAGCTCATGACCATAGGTGAGAGTAGGAACATAGATTGACCGGTAAATCGAGACTTTCTTCACCACGACAGACCGGTACATCAACTGCATTACTGCAGAAGCTGCACCGATCCGTCTGTCAATCTCCCGTTCCATCCTTCCCTCACTCATGAACAAAACCCCAAGATACTTAAACTCCTCCACTTGAGACAGGAACTCTCCACCAACCTGAAGTGGGCAAGCCACCCTTTTCCGACCGAGGACCATGACCTCGGTTTTGGAGGAGCTGATTCTCATCCCAGCCGCTTCACACTCGGCTGCAAACCGTCCCAGTGCATGCTGAAGGTGCTGGCTTGAAGGGGCCAACATGACAACATCATCCGCAAAGAGCAGAGACGAAATCGTGTTGTCCCCAAACCTGACACCCTCCGGCCCCTGGCTGCGCCTAGAAATTATGTCCATTAAAATTATGAACAGAACCGGCGACAAAGGGCAGCCCTGCCGGAGTCCAACATGCACCGGGAAGAAATCTGACTTACTGCCGGCAATGCGAACCAAGCTCCTGCTTTGGCTGTACAGGGACCGGAGCAAAGGACCCCGGACCCCATACTCCCGGAGCAGCCTCCACAGGCCGCCGCGAAGGACACAGTCGAATGCCTTCTCCAAATCCACAAAGCACATGTGGACTGGTTGGGCAAACTTCCATGAACCCTCCAGCACCCTGTAGAGCAGTGGTTCTCAAACCTGTCCTGGCGTACCCCCAACACTGCACGTTTTCTTTGTTGCCCTAATCAAACACACCTGATTCAACTCATCAACTCATTATAACATGGGTGAATGAGCTGATGAGTTGAATCAGGTGTGTTTTATTAGGGAGACAAAGAAAACGTGCAGTGTTGGGGGTACGCCAGGACAGGTTTGAGAACCACTGCTGTAGAGGGTATAGAGCTGGTCCAGTGTTCCACGGCCTGGACGCAAACCGCACTGTTCCTCCTGAATCCAAGGTTCGGCTGTATTCTCCTCTCCATTACCCTGGCATAGACTTTTCCAGGGAGCGTGGCAGAATCTTAGGCTTTTGCGCCAGAGACCCGTGTTCGATCCCGGCTTTCTCGGCAGATAAAACATGTATGCTTTTCGCTTCTCCGAGCTCGCGGACAGCTTTTCTTACATACAGAAAGCCTCTCACACCCTCCCGCTCACATGATGGTGCTCGAGTATTTGCTGAGCGTCTAAATACAAGCCTTCAAGCATTTCGCTCTGTTAGTCCCCTTAAAAAGGCGACTGCAGATGTGTATTCCGCAGCCACGAGCACGTTGTACAACCCACTCGCCTGCACCAAAACACTGTTTTTAAGGCGGCGATGGTGTGTAGAAAATGTGCCCGCCTCCCAGTGTTCACCCCTACACACAAGCACGGTTTCCCCTGTGTCATTCACTCATGCAGTGCCCACGGTTAAGTCCCGCTGCGGCCGGACCACCGTCAAAGCTTCACGCTCTGTCAGTCCCCATTACCACGGCTACTGCAGTTGTTTACCTCGCAGCCAACGAGCCGGTAAATCTACCCTCTCGCCTGCACACAACCGCTGTTTTCACAGCGATCCAGAGAAATCTCAAAAGAGTATGATGTCTGGTTGTACGGCTCACGCCGCATGTGTTTCAAGTGTAGTAAATGTGCCCACGTTTCTGTGTTCACCCCTACACACAAGCACTATAAATCCCGTGTCTCTCACAGAGCCCACTCTCATAAAGCGGGCAAAAGCCGCTCGAGTGTTAGAAGTAGGTCACGTGTCCACCTCCCGTGCCCACACCTACCAGTCATGTTTCAAATGTAAGTCCTGTGCCCGCCCTCGAGCGCTCACACATACTAACAAACATTTCGCCCCCGACGCCGCTCCCCACACTATATGTTCCCCGTCCAAAGCCACCGGGACACTGTGTGTAAAACGACCAGCCATTGCTGCATGCGAGCCGCCATATTTAAGCATCGAGAGCGCGCGTGCTGCGCCCGCGCCTCCGTATCGAGCTCTCGAGCCCGTGATACGCGGCAATCAGAGCCCGGAGGCCATTCTGCCCCTAGCCGCACACGCAAAAGTGTGGGAAGCTATTCCAGGCTATTTTACAGCTGTTATTTCCTCGTTCCCAAGAAGGACGGAGCTCTCAGACCGATTTTGGATCTGAGATATTTGAACAAAGCTCTTATGAAAAGACCGTTCAAAATGCTCACCACCAGGCAGATCCTCGCGCAGATTCGCCCGAGGGACTGGTTTATCTCCCTCAATCTGAAAGATGCTTACTTTCAGATCCAGATAATACCCCGTCACAGGCCATTCTTGAGATTCGCCTTCGACGGTCAGGTATATCAGTACACCGTCCTGCCGTTCGGCCTGTCTTTAGCACCCCGTATACTCACGAAGTGCATGGACACGGCTCTCGCTCCCCTGAGAGGTCAGGGAATGCGAATTTTGAACTATTTGGACGATTGGCCGATTCTAGCACAGTCAGAGGAAGAGCTTATCCGTTCTCTCGTACGGAGCCGGTGTCTGTTCCTGAGCCTGTGCCTGTTGCATAACCCCATAGAATTTTTTTTTTATTTTTTTTTGGGTGGGGGGCAGTGTTTCCCTTGATAGGGCCGCACCTCAATGGTCTCCTGAATGGTCGTCTCTGCCAAGGTCGCCCGAAGGGTCGTATCCGCCCTGGACGCCTGCACTGCCCGCTCCGCCCTTGACACCTGGACTGCCTGCACTGCCTGCACTGCCTGCTCCGCCCTGGACACCTGGACTGCCTGCACTGCCTGCTCCGCCTGGTCCGCCCTGGCCCCCTGAATTATCCGGTCCACCCTGGAGACTTCATAGCCTCCCAGGTCCGCGTGTTCCCTTGTCTGATGTGTCATGTTGCCATTGGTTCATTGTTCACAGGTGTCCCTTGTCTAGTCGTTAGTCTTGTGTATTTAAGCCCTCATGTTTGCCCTGTGTCTTTGTCTAGTATTGAATGTTTCTAGTTGTGAATGTTTCTTGTCCAGGTTTTTTGTTCTTGTTTTGAGTTTCCAGTTTTCAGCCTTTGTTTTATGTTTGATAATTAAAGTTGCACTTGGGTTCGCTACATCTTGCCTCCAGTGGAATCATTCATAACATTCTGCTTGTTAACATCAGGTGTCTTGTCAACATCAATAATACTCAATCATCACTCATTTAATAACTTAATTATCTCATTACCTTTAACACTGCTTCAGTGTTCATTTAACAGTTTAACACTCTTGAGTGTGGAGCCAAATAAACTCCCAGGAGTTTTTGCTGTGCAGCAGGCCATGGTGTTGCTTTATTATTATGTATCTGCCCTTAGACACAACACTGATTAAATGTAATAATTTGACATAATAAATCGGTGAGCCAAAATTGCCCATAAAAGGTAAAAATGGAGATGAAAGGTAATAAAAAACTTAAAGAAAAAAACTTACAAGAAAAATTGTATCTGTCACTGCTGTGAATCACTCCTATAATCAGTGGAGTTGCATATCTGTTGCTGATTGCAAGAATGTACAAATCAGTATGTGAGATTGCAATGAAAATACAGATAGCCATTTATAGGATATAAGTAAACAGAGTTCCAAACATATAGGCCTAACTAAAAATGAAAGTAAAGTGAATAATCTTTAACTGATATTCATTAAAAAAAAGATGACGCTTCACACATTTTCAAGTTTTAAGACCTTTGACTGATGCAGTAAAACACTGATAGTGCTCTATAGGGCAGGGGTCCACTGTCCTGCAGAGTTTAGATCAAGCACACATACCTGTCGTTAGTAAAGTCAGCAATCCTGAAGACATTGATGAGCACTATCAGTGTTTTACTGCATCAGTCAAAGGTCTTAAAACTGGAAAATGTCTTATATGTTTGAACTATTTACTTATATCCTTTAAATGGCCATCTGTATTTTTATTGCATCAGTCAAAGGTCTTGAAATTGAAAAATGCACAGCAAAATCCTCAGTTAAATTAACCCTCTAATGCATGAATTATGTTTTCGCACTTAAAAAAAAAAAAAAAAAAGTTTAAATTTAATCTTATTTTCTGGAAGATTTAAAATAAGATTAAATATTAATCTTTTATTTTTTTAAATCCTGGTATTTCGTTTTTTTTTTTTTGTTTTTTTTTTTTCTTACACTGTAGACCCTGTTTGCACTTTTCATGTTCTCACTCTGTGTGAAACTTCAAGAAGCAGTTGGTAGTGCTTGTGAAGCAGAGGTGGGCATCACACTTCCTGCATTTAGCTTTCGGAGTGCCCATGCAGCCTGGTACCCTGCACCTACCCTTCTTCTCACTCATGATGATCCAGTGGGCTGTAGTATCCATCCACACATCTGGGACTGAGATTGGAGCAATGGGTCCCTGCCTCATCTTCTTTGCCTCATACTCATTTGAAATCCCACCACTAAGCTGGCCTCTTTTCTTCTCCAGACTTTTATCAGATTTGCAGAGTCCTTGTGCAATGTAGGATTTGTATGCATACAGCCGCATGACCTCAGCATTTGACAGGTCATTGCATTTACAATCTGATATTGCACTGAACACTAATAGCAGCCTGTAAAATGGCAGCCTGTAAAAGTACAATTGTGATGCGATCTGGGAAAACCCACCACATGGTGAAATTTTACCTATTACAGGTTTTGATATCATATGGAAGCTGGTATCAAACACTTTCCAAATCTGTTTTTATTTTTATCATAGCCGGTTGGTAGCAAAAGTTATGTTCATCTGAAGTCGGCCGATCGCTATGATTTTCTGGAACGGAATTTTGAGAAAAACAGGTTTAAGGTCACCGTCGAGACGCTTCTTGTCCATCTCGCGATTGTTATAAAACTGTGTGACGTTATAGTTTAAACAGGATTGGCGCGAAATGCGCACTATACACATTCACACTGTACATGTTATGTGGTTTATTTTAAAGGTAAACTATCTTTGTAGTGTTAAGAGACGGACAGGTGTATGGGATATACGGCGATTGTTTTTTTTTTCACCTCTGACGGGCGTTAGAGAAAATGGTCGCATAGAATGCATTAGAGAAAGAGAGTATTTTGAGCTTGACACTATAAATCGCTGTTTTTCTGCACTAAACAAGGGAATTTTGCCAATATATTTTCAGAGATAAGAGAAAAGATGTTATAGAATAATAATTGAATGGAAAAAAAAAATTTGACAAAAAAACTGACATTCAAACTATTTTGGAATTTACTGAAAACGGCCCAGCGCGACATCCGACGGGTTTTCCCAGATCGCATCACAATTAAATCATTATTAGTTTTTTTAATTATATTGTTCTCATATACATGTAATGATATGTGATAACCAGTGGCGATTTCTTTAAGACTGCAAGGGAAGCTCGGCTTCCCCTATAATGTCAAAATAAAAGGTCAAATATGTACTATTGTGTTAACATTTTATTGACTAAAATGCGTTAGAACACGTTCATCTCAAAGACGAGTTCATTCAGAATCAGTTACATATTGCAGGTCGGCTGACTCGATTTCCTTCTCATACGCGCCGCGACGAAGGCTACCCTGATTCAAAAGCGATGCCAAATGCACCCTTCGTTTCCTTGTGAAAGGAAGGATACATAAATGGACACTTAGCGGCCTATCCTACCCCATAAGTCATTGCGCGCCGTTGACGACAGCATTTATTTATTTATTTTTAAAGGTGGCCGAGACTAGAGATCAGTGGTGGACAGCAAATTCATATTTAAATGTAAGTATTGGTTTCATACTCAAATAGCTAGTTTATCATAAACTTAATCTTAACTCATTCGTCACCATTGCGTGGCTTCATTTGTCAGGCAGTTTTAGGCAAAACTTGTGGTAATAACGTTATTAGTTTAACAACCTATTTGTAATATTTGCACTAGTCTATCTCACTTGTGTATTATAAGAAATATCACTCACCCTATAAAGCCTAAAACAATAAGAAAAGCAGTAGATAAGGCAATGGGGTTTCACTTTTATGTGTTTTTGTAGTGCTGCCATGCAAGCTATGTGTTTTTAACCAAATTTAAGTATACAGAAATATTAAGTATATTTTGCATGTCTTGATGTGTCATATTTTGCAGTGTTAACAATGCACTTAAGATTGCACCCCTGTGTTAAGTTCCCTTTTCTGCTTTTTTAGAACAATTCAGGAAAAAATGGGTCTGGGGAACTTAAAGGGGTGGTTCGGGATTTTTGACATCGGACCTCATTTTTAAGTCAGCCTGGTTGTTATTCATCAGTGGAGACATTTTTTTTAAAAAATTATCCAGTCCTTATATTTGGATAGTTAGCCGATGCTAGGCTAGCGCGAGTCAATAGGTATATGTTAGCCAGCCATTAAAAACCGTTTTACCCACTCCACAGTGCACCAAACGCAAATCAATTATAACACTAGACTATCGATGTATATGTCCGTTGAGAGAATAATGTTAGAAATCAAACTTACCTTTCATCACATTGCATTAGTTATAATTTGTTCCCTGTAATCATAAGCCTTTGTCTACAGCAGCAGCGGAATTATATTGATTACCTAGGCAACCGAGTGAGCCGGTCCACACATGATGCAAGAGTACCGGCATTTACCTGCCGCAGGCACACTGTGTGTTTACTTTTTGCCGCATTACTAACCGGAGCATAGTAAAATTCCGCAGCTGCTGAGAAACTAGTTCCTTTGGGATCATTGAGATGAAAGGTAATGTTTGATTTCTAACATTATTCTCTCAACGGACATATACATCGATAGTCTAGTGTTATAATTGATTTGCGTTTGGTGCACTGTGGAGTGGGTAAAACGGTTTTTAATGGCTGGCTAACATATACCCATTGACTCGCGCTAGCCTAGCATCGGCTAACTATCCAAATATAAGGACTGGATAATTTTTTTTTAAAAATGTCTCCACTGATGAATAACAACCAGGCTGACTTAAAAATGAGGTCTGATGCCAAAAATCCCGAACCACCCCTTTAACTCCCACACAGGCACAAAATAATATACAGTATATATATATATATATAAGACAATTAATACACACATCTTTGCTGAAATGTATTGTGCTGTTGTTGTTAACAAGTCATGGTTAATTTTCTCTGCCTTAGGATTGCATGTGTCATGGGACAGGAGAGGGAGTGAGTGGGAAACCCACTGCTGAAACTTGCCCGGCCCTGGTTTGTCCTCATGGATGAGGTGTTGGGACAGAGGCATTGCACCACCCCCCTGTCCTCATCGCCTCAATCCCTGAGGACAGACCAGGGCCGAGTTCAGCAGTGTGTGACCAAGAAGAGGAGGAGCCAGGGGCAGCACCAGCACCACGAAGAAGGCGAGACAGAGAGGACAAGTTTTTGGACTTGATTAGAGAAGACATGGGACTGCAGAGGCAAGGAGAGCACAGGAAAGGATGGAAAGGCTGTTTTCTCTTCTTGAAAGAATGATTGAGAAATATATATATATACACTCACCTAAAGGATTATTAGGAACACCATACTAATACTGTGTTTGACCCCCTTTCGCCTTCAGAACTGCCTTAATTCTACGTGGCATTTATTCAACAAGGTGCTGAAAGCATTCTTTAGAAATGTTGGCCCATATTGATAGGATAGCATCTTGCAGTTGATGGAGATTTGTGGGATGCACATCCAGGGCACGAAGCTCCCGTTCCACCACATCCCAAAGATGCTCTATTGGGTTGAGATCTGGTGACTGTGGGGGCCATTTTAGTACAGTGAACTCATTGTCATGTTCAAGAAACCAATTTGAAATGATTCGAGCTTTGTGACATGGTGCATTATCCTGCTGGAAGTAGCCATCAGAGGATGGGTACATGGTGGTCATAAAGGGATGGACATGGTCAGAAACAATGCTCAGGTAGGCCGTGGCATTTAAACAATGCCCAATTGGCACTAAGGGGCCTAAAGTGTGCCAAGAAAACATCCCCCACACCATTACACCACCACCACCAGCCTGCACAGTGGTAACAAGGCATGATGGATCCATGTTCTCATTCTGTTTACGCCAAATTCTGACTCTACCTTCTGAATGTCTCAACAGAAATCGAGACTCATCAGACCAGGCAACATTTTTCCAGTCTTCAACTGTCCAATTTTGGTGAGCTCGTGCAAATTGTAGCCTCTTTTTCCTATTTGTAGTGGAGATGAGTGGTACCCGGTGGGGTCTTCTGCTGTTGTAGCCCATCCACCTCAAGGTTGTGCGTGTTGTGGCTTCACAAATGCTTTGCTGCATACCTCAGTTGTAACGAGTGGTTATTTCAGTCAAAGTTGCTCTTCTATCAGCTTGAATCAGTCGGCCCATTCTCCTCTGACCTCTAGCATCAACAAGGCATTTTCGCCCACAGGACTGCCGCATACTGGATGTTTTTCCCTTTTCACACCATTCTTTGTAAACCCTAGAAATGGTTGTGCGTGAAAATCCCAGTAACTGAGCAGATTGTGAAATACTCAGACCGGCCCGTCTGGCACCAACAACCATGCCACGCTCAAAATTGCTTAAATCACCTTTCTTTCCCATTCTGACATTCAGTTTGGAGTTCAGGAGATTGTCTTGACCAGGACCACACCCCTAAATGCATTGAAGCAACTGCCATGTGATTGGTTGATTAGATAATTGCATTAATGAGAAACTGAACAGGTGTTCCTAATAATCATTTAGGTGAGTATATATATACATATACATATATATATATATATATATATATATATATATATATATATATATATATGTACATATTCTTGTTTAATGTTTTTTCACCTATATTTTTTAAAAGGAAAAAAAATATCTGTACATTTATTTATTTTTATGCAACTTTAAATGTGTAAATAAAAGAGAATTCATTGCTCGTAAAAGTAAAGGAATTCTGCAGGAAAAAAAAACCTTGTCAGGGTTTTTATGATGTTTTGCATTTATATTACTCCATATGTTGCATTTTACTTCTGAATTTTTTCAAGGTTGATACATTTAAACTATATACTTGTAGTTTAATGTAAAACAATGCATTATATTGTAAAATAACAATTTTGTAGTGTTGCTGTCCTGTATGGGAAAATTACTTTGAGTATTAACGAAGTATGTAGTTCCTTACATACCACCACTGGTTATTTAGAAAATTAAAGTAACAAAATGTAGGCCTATTGTCACAATATTAACAAATTGTTGCTAACTACAGCTCCATCCAATTTCAAAGGGCGCATCTGTAGCGCTCGGACCGGTCTAGCCTACGGGCGATTGTTCTTGTCGCCTAGCAACAAGTCAAGTCAAGTCAAGTCAAGTCAAGTATATTTGTATAGCGCTTTTCACAATACAGATTGTATCAAAGCAGCTTCACAGTATTAAATTAAAATAATACAAGGTTTGTTTCAAGTGGAATTTATTGATTGATAAAATAAAATTAAATATCCCCAAAATATCCCCAACTGAGCAAGCAACAGTGACTGACAGCTGCAGATGACGAGCGGGAGTAACAGTCGCACTGGACTTTTTATTCAACTTGGTTTTATATTCAAATAGGGTTGAAAACCTGTGTAAATATATTTACCATGGTCCATTTATGTGCATAATAAAAAGAATACACTAGCCTACAAAATCGCATCAAGGTAAGATATAAATGAACATTTGAATCTTCGGCTAAGCCGAAAGTACATGACCTGAAACATCCTTACCATGTCCTCCAGTAGAATATAAAACATAAAAATGACAATAGCCAATTCTGGCTCCATAGCTGTTTACTCAATTATATTAAATTAATTATCAGGATGGCAGCATACTCTCGCACCGTTGCTTGGCGCCAGGAGCGGTAATCGGGAACACCTGGCTGCGCAAATAGGAAATCATACGGAAGCTACATGGTGCGTACTTCGGAGGATGCATACGCTGCATCATTTGAAGTCCGTGGCCTTCGAAGGATGCAGCCTTCACATTGGGACACAGCTAGTGTTTTTCAGTGCTTCAAAACTAGACGGTCATTGGATAAATGCTGCGATTATGTCCCGCCCACGGACGCTCATCGTCTCTGGGGTGAATGAGGAGTGGGCTGGCCTGGACTCCGGGCTTGTGCGTGATGATTGGAGGGTCTGTCGAAAGGCTGCATCTCCTTTTGATTGACAGCTATTTCATACAATAAAAAGTCGCTGACGCTGAAGCTATTCGAGCTCAGTCCCATCGCGGACTTTGCAAGTGTAGTCAAACTGCTGCAACCTATTTCTTGGTATTTGCTTGTCGAAATTGCTAGCCAATTTTCATAATACATTTCACACAATTATACATTTATATATTTCTTATATTATTACTTATTATATTTATTATATTATTATTATTATTAGTAATAATTAAAAAATAATTATTAAAATAATTTAAAAAAAAATGTTAGTAGTATTATTATATTTTATTATATTATTATTTATACCTTTATTATATTATTACATTTATACAATTATACTTAACTCTGCTGGCCATTGAGAGGACACTGGTCAAGTCACTGGAAACGATGCCTAGTTGGTACAGGGTCACAGAGCATTTTCTTGAAAAGGAACGTAGGGCAGAATTTACGTATAAATAAATGGACAATTTTTATGGTGTAGGCCGAAAATTAGCTTCCCCTCTTTGAAAGACCAGCAGCCGCCACTGGTGATAACATCCAAACACATAGTCAAATGCTAAATTAAAAAAAGTGAATAAAACCGGACAAAATGCTTCTCTACACCTTCATGCACACACATATACTTTTTATTTACAGTTCATGTCATGTTAAATAAGATTACTAAAGCAAATAATACCTTACCTTCTTCTCACACCATGTGCTCCTGTGACAGAGATGGGCATAAATACATGGAAATGTATTTAAAATACAAATACAAAATACTGTGTGAAAAAATGTATTTAAATACAAATACAAAATACTGTGTGAAATTTTTTATTTAAATACAAATACAGTATTTTGTATTTTGAAAATACATAAAATACATGTGAAATTGGCCATCCAGTGCAGGTATAGGTCACAGTGAATGAAGAACTACATAGGCCTATACTTTTCATTCCTAACCTCATCTCTGCCCTCTCTGTCTTTCTGTCTTTCTTTCTTTCTTTCTTTCTGTCTTTTTCTTTCTTTCTTTCTTTCTTTCTTTCACAATTCTCAATATCAGTTTTGATTCCACAGCTTAAACTGAATTTCAAACTCTTTTTGCAGGTAGTACAATGCTTTTTAAGTAAATTTATGTTTATTTTATGTAAAGTTTATTTATTTCCATAAGTTTATTCAAATTAGAAAGTGTATCTAAAATTTTAAATTAGAATTAATTTAGATTCATTTGACACTATTTACCCCTTTTTGATTATTATTGTTTATGTACAATAAAACTAAAAGCTGAAGATGTTTGTGGTGTATCATCATTCATCAGTGTTTGTTTTTCCACTCCAACGTTCCAATAATTCCTGCCCACTAAAAGCTGCACGGATAAATTTGCTTACCCCACAAATAGGTCTATCTATGTAAACAATTTATAAAACGTTCCATCAATTCACACTTTATATCATCGCTATGATATGCAGTAATGCTTTAAAGGGGTCATATAATGCTATTTTTGTACAAGCTAATATGATTATTTAGGGTCAAAATTAAAAGTTTGTAATATACTTTAATAAAAAATTCTCATTAGTATTGTAAGAAAACACTAATTTTACCTGGTCAAAAACAGCTCTGTTTTCAGCACGCCGTTTAAGTGCATGTGTCTTTAAATGATAATGAGCTTTGCTCACCCCGTTTGTAACACAATAACCATAACGCGTTGTTCATTAGAAACGTGGGATTATGAATTATATTGAGAACATCATACATAGAAAACATGCTGTAATGTACCCTTAGTGTAAACCTTAGCCGCATTTATCGTGAAGCGTGCAGCTAGCGATTTGCAAAGATTAATATAAATATTAATATAAAGGTTAATAAAACATTACACTCACACTCTTCAGTTCTTCTGGAGGTGCAGCAGGAACACGAATAGTTGGTACCGATCCTTTTTTCAGGAGCAGCTTCTTAGCAAAACCAGCTTTATAACGTTACTGACCCTCGTTTATAAAGCAGTCTGGTGTGTAAAATGATTCGCGCAAACATGAAAACATTGACGTTGATCGTGGGGAATATTCCCTTCGAAAACAAAACTCAGCCACTGCGTCTTCAGCGGTTCGGATTTAGGTTCGGACTGCTGTGTTCCTTATTACACCCGAGAACAGAACGCCACAATCGCTTACGCCATTCTGCTCATAGACAGTGCTCCAGCGTATCAACAATGACCGCGCTGGTCCGCGTGGACTATGATTGACAGCTCGCTCACGAGTGAGGGCGGGTCTGTGTTGAAATGCTGCTGTCAATCAACAATGGTGGGAGGGGTGTCGATTTTGTGACGTCACAAAATCGAATGGCTTGATTTTAGGGGGGAAAACATAAGATTTAAAAAAAAACACTGGATGGATTTTTATCATTTTATGATGGTTGTGTACAGGCACTGACAACACACATTTCAGTACAATCAACTTGTAAAAGTGCATGTACCATTATATGACCCCTTTAAACACATTTGACAAGCTAGTTGATAAAAATCAACAACCGGTCAAGACTGATGGCTTACGCAATTGTCCCACTTGTCTGTGCTCTTTTATTATTTCAAGTGAATAATGCACTATTTTAACTTTAAACAACAAGTAGAATTGATCATGACATTCTCACATTATAAAAGAAAAAAAGAAAAGAAAAAAAATCGCTGATCCAGTGCTGAGCTAGTGAATGTCTGAACTTTGATGCACAAAATCAATACCCTGATAAAGAGGTTGACTGGCAAAAAGTATTTTATGTATTTTGAAAATACAATAATACTCATCTTAAATGTATTTAAAGTAACAACATGTAGTTTTTCAACCTTCATAATATATTTCCAAGACCCTTGTGATGGTACATCGACTTACAATAGGTTGAATGACACGTCTGCCAGAGCCTGACGGGGTCTGTATCGCTTTTACTGGCACTATGTAACTTCGGGGTGCGGGTAGTAACCAGAGCTCAAAAAGAACTACAAAATTCGACTGCTTTACGGCATACGTCACTTCGCCCACCACAGGCCAACCAGCGCGTTTGTTTTCGTCATGGCTGAAGCAGCAGTGAAACGTAAGAAGTCCAAGGTTTTGTCGGAGTAGAGTCGGAAGAGGAAAAGGGAGAGTGATAAACTGAAAGGCAGGACGAGGATCAATATTGGTCGAGCGTTTGCTCGCTGGCGTGAGCTTATCGTCAGACCGATGCTGACTTGGCCGTCATGCTGTTGAACTAGTAAGTAAATTGCTTGCATACTATCTTTAGTTTTTCTAATCTGTTGTCTGCCTGGCTACGTTACGGAAACTATCTGGTCCTCCATTTATCTTCATGAATCAGCTAACGTTAGTAGATGAGCGAATTATCAATCTGGTAGCTAGTAAACACTAATATGCTAGTTTTAGATGGTTAGGATGCTATCGCTATCATTCTCGTTCAGATTTGAGCATTGCAATCGACATGCAAATCGCAAATGTTTGAGTTAAAATGTTTAGTCTACTAAACATGTATAAATTATGAAAGGAGGAAGATTAATAATATTATCATTGCCCATATGAAAAAAACCCTGCATGCTTCATATACAGTAACAGCCCGTTCTCATCCCAAGTCGTCATATACTGACGCTTTCAAAATTTCTTCAATATCTGACGCACAAAGCACCCTTTAGCATCCATATGAGACGCATAACCCTACCACAGACCTAAACCTACCCATAACCGAAGCGTCTCATATTGACGCTAAGGGTGCTTTGTGCGTCAGATATTGAAGAATGTTTGAAAGTGACGATTTGGGGATGAGAATGCGTTGACAGTAACCGTAAATCATTTTACGACAGCGGTAATGGACAATTCCGCTTCCAACCTGTAGGGCGACCGCAGAGGAAAAGTTCCATGTTGTTGCTTTAAATACAAAATACATTTGATTTTTTCCAAAGGCTTTAAAATACAAAATACAAAATAGTATTTTGTATTTAAAATACGTATTTTAAATACATGTATCTGAAATACTGCCCATCCCTGTCCTGTGACCACGTCAGAAAAGGAAGTACCGCCTTCAAATTATGCTTGATAATGACTCCCACACCTTATTGGACTGTTCCATAATAATCATTTGATCATTTTGATTGGTTGCAATTTTGATGTACTGGAAATGGGGCTTAAGAAAACTTTCTGTTGCCTGAGAGCAATGCTATGCAGTAGAGGGTTAAAATAACACTGAAGAAGTGTTACAGTTAATGAGATAATTAAGTGATGATGAGCATTAGTGATGAACACCTGCTGTTAACAAGCAGAATCACTGAAGGAACAGAGGAGCATGAACTGCAACTGACTTCCAGTCACAGTCTCAGATGAAATCAACTGAAGATAAAAGAAGACATTAAATCTGTGAAGATCTCAGCAGAGGAGGATTAAACAACTCCACAAACAGCATTACCAGCTTAACTTGTTACTAACCAGGGGTCCGTTCTTCGTACGTCGCTAACTCAGTTAGCTGGATTTGATTGTTGGCGATTTGGCATGATCTTGGATTGTTTGGTTCTTCAACGCTCATCCTGGACTTGCTGTCATAGCAACAGGTGCGCAATCTTAAACCTGCTCGGGAGCAGGCTTATTTCATGTTAACAGGATTAGATCCCGGCTTCATAAGCGGAGCTGATACGGGAAGTCCAGCGCAGCGCGATAGGGCACTTTCTTTCTGAGATATATATTTTTTTCTTGTGATTCGTGAGATTGTCGTTTTTTGTCGCTTTTATGTTTAAAAAACAGTTTTAGTTTTTTTTTTTTTTTTTTTGTGGCATTTCCAAGCCACTTAAGACCCAATGGTGTAGGCTAAAGCAGTTTTTTTTTTTTTTTTTTTTTGGCTATCATAATTTTTTATGAAGATCATACAATCATGACCGATTACAGATATGTCACTCAGGCTTCACTAACGTGATTGGTACCATAGACTATAGGCTACCATAGACTGCCATCAAGGCCTCAATGAAGGGGATTATGTGAACAGAAAGGGGGTTCACAATGTAAATGTGCAGCCCAGTTACTATTGTGATTCTTAATATTCCAGATTAGTAATATTATATCAAATAAAATAAAAAGGCAGTTGACTAAAATCTTCCATATCACAAATGTGAAAGCAAAATGGCCAGGATCTGTGCATGACTTAAGAATTTTCAGAGATTCACATTTATGCACATTATTTTAAAGTTGTAAGGAAAGTTCCACAATTAAATATCAAGCTCACTGCATTAACACGCGACGTCAGATAGACGTTCAGATCATGTCTGTATAACGTCTGTCAGTTCAGAACCACTTTTGTACGTCCTGTGGACGTGCAAAACAGGTTAAAAATTTGAACGTCTGACTAGGACCCCCTATGGACGTCTATGGACGTGCAAAACAGGTTCAAAATCTGAACGTCTGACTAGGGACTCTTTTTGACGTCTGTGGACGTGCAAAACAGGTTCGAAATCTGAACGTCTGACTAGGACCCCCTATGGACGTCTGTGGACGTGCAAAACAGGTTCAAAATCTGAACGTCTGACTAGGGACTCTTTTTGACGTTTGTGGACGTGCAAAACAGGTTCAAAATCTGAACGTCTAACTAGGACCCCCTATGGACGTCTGTGGACGTGCAAAACTGGTTAAATGTCTGAACGTCTGAATAGGGACTTTTTTTGACGTCTGTGGACGTGCAAAACTGGTTCAAAATCTGAACGTCTGACTAGGACCCCCTATGGACATCTGTGGACGTCCAAAACTGGTTCAATATCTGAACGTCTGAATAGGGACTTTTTTTGACGTCTGTGGACGTGCAAAACTGGTTCAAAATCTGAACGTCTGACTAGGACCCCCTATGGACGTCTGTGGACGTGCAAAACTGGTTCAATATCTGAACGTCTGACTAGGGACTCTTTTTGACGTCTGTGGACGTGCAAAACAGGTTCAAAATCTGAACGTCTAACTAGGACCCCCTATGGACGTCTGTGGACGTGCAAAACTGGTTAAAAATCTGAACGTCTGCCAAGGGACTCTTTTTGACGTCTGTGGACGTGCAAAACTTGTTCAATATCTGAACGTCTGACTAGGACCCCCTATGGACGTCTGTGGACGTGCAAAACTGGTTCAAAATCTGAACGTCTGACTAGGGACTCTTTTGGACGTCTGAGGACGTGCAAAACTGGTTCAAAATCTGAACGTCTGACTAGGACCCCCTATGGACGTCTGTGGACGTGCAAAACTGGTTCAAAATCTGAACGTCTGACTAGGGACTCTTTTTGACGTCTGTGGACGTGCAAAACAGGTTCAAAATCTGAACGTCTAACTAGGACCCCCTATGGACGTCTGTGGACGTGCAAAACTGGTTAAAAATCTGAACGTCTGCCAAGGGACTCTTTTTGACGTCTGTGGACGTGCAAAACTTGTTCAATATCTGAACGTCTGACTAGGACCCCCTATGGACGTCTGTGGACGTGCAAAACTGGTTCAAAATCTGAACGTCTGACTAGGGACTCTTTTGGACGTCTGAGGACGTGCAAAACTGGTTCAAAATCTGAACGTCTGACTAGGACCCCCTATGGACGTCTGTGGACGTGCAAAACTGGTTCAAAATCTGAACGTCTGACTAGGGACTCTTTTTGACGTCTGTGGACGTGCAAAACAGGTTCAAAATCTGAACGTCTAACTAGGACCCCCTATGGACGTCTGTGGACGTGCAAAACTGGTTAAAAATCTGAACGTCTGCCAAGGGACTCTTTTTGACGTCTGTGGACGTGCAAAACTTGTTCAATATCTGAACGTCTGACTAGGACCCCCTATGGACGTCTGTGGACGTGCAAAACTGGTTCAAAATCTGAACGTCTGACTAGGGACTCTTTTGGACGTCTGAGGACGTGCAAAACAGGTTCAAAATCTGAACGTCTAACTAGGACCCCCTATGGACGTCTGTGGACGTGCAAAACTGGTTCAAAATCTGAACGTCTAACTAGGACCCCCTATGGACGTCTGTGGACGTGCAAAACTGGTTAAATATCTGAACGTCTGAATAGGGACTTTTTTCGACGTCTTTGGACGTGCAAAACAGGTTCGAAATTTAAACGTCTGACTGGGGACTCTTTTTGACGTCTGTGGACGTGCAAAACTGGTTCAAAATCTGAACGTCTGACTAGGGACTCTTTTGGACGTCTGTGGACGTGCAAAACAGGTTCAATATTTAAACGTCTGACTAGGGACTCTTTTTGACGTCTGTGGACGTGCAAAACTGGTTCAAAATCTGAACATCTGACTAGGGACTCTTTTGGACGTCTGTGGACGTGCAAAACAGATTCAATATCTGAACGTCTGACTAGGGACTTTTTTGGACGTCTATGGACGTGCAAAACTGGTTTAATATCTGAACGTCTGACTAGGGACTCTTTTGGATGTCTGTGGACATGCAAAACTGGTTCAAAATCTGAACATCTGACTAGGGAACCCTTTGGACATCTGTGGAAGTGCAAATTTGGTTTAATATCGAACATCTGAATAGGGACCCTTACTGTGGATATGTATGGATGTGCAAGAAAGCCAGGACTCCTTTTGGACAGAAGACTATTTCAGTATCTGAACCAATCTGAAATGTGTCATTGTGAAATGCAAAAAGTTTTTTGACAAATAGTCATACGAAATACTGGTAAATAAAAAAATTAAAATAATCACATTATTATGAAAATGGCAAATGATATTGCATAATAAGTTGATATTATGCAATCATTCTAAAATGAATCAATTATTTATTTGATATATGGATTAAGTAATAGAAACTGTGAAATTTTGGATGTGAATGTGTGCTCAAACTTGCACAGTGCATGCACATTTCCAGCATTAAAAGCAATTCAGTAGAATTACAACCCACTATCAAGTGGTGCAGAGCACGCTTCATGATTCTCTGGATCTTCCAAATAGGGTTGAGCCCACAAAGGGCCTAAAATGTTACAGATTTATATAAAATGTTGGAGTGGGATCATATGTGTATTTTTGTTTTTGTAAAGACTCCCAATTCAATGTTGATTTAGCACATATATCTCATCACAAAATGTCCTGATGTCATTGGAGGACACAGAATCCTGTACTGATGAACAAATATAGCAAATACGTATGTGTGAGATTAGGGTTAGGGTTAGGGTTAGGGTTACCCTAACCCTAGCACAAAATATTTCAATATACAGCAAAGAAGGAAAATCAGAAGCTAAATCGATAATAAAGAAAGAAGTTATGAGAATGTGGCAGGAACAATAGAATAGAGGAAACAAGGGAGGGGAACTATGTTTATAAACCCTTAAGTTGGGGTACGAAGGGGGAAATCATTGCAAGGTTACAGTTAGGGCACACTAGACCAAACAAAACTCTGCATCTAATAGGGAAGCATGATACTGGTTTATGTAATAATTGCAATGTACCTGATCAGCAGAGTATTGTTATGATGTGTAATAAATATGATAGCATAGTGAAGAGGAAAATTTAGGGCATGGGAGGGATTTTAAAAGAAATATTAAATAAATCATCAGGCCATAAAATAATGTAATATTTATTTTTAGTTTCTAAGAGCTACCAAGCTGGATAAAATCATTTGTTTTATTTATTTATTTCGTATAATGACATAGCATGTAAGCCAGAGATCATTTATAACCTGAGGGTGGCGGTAATGCACTAAAACAGTTTGCGACCGCCGTTAAAAAATCAAAGAAGAAGAATCGCACGTCACACTGCAAAGTCACCAGGAAAAGTATCCTGCCGATGAAAGAGGCTGCTGACACGTGGAGAGAGACACTGCCTTAATTGGACTAAAACCCTAAAACAGGTAAGTAAACATTAAAAAAAAATTAATTTAATATGTTATTCAGTTGAGAGATGATATCAGATGAATTGGAAGTCACACATGCCCCCTAATACCTTGAAAAACTTCTTAAAACTGCGGCAATTTGCGCGGGCACATTAACCGAAAAGTCGACAAATGCGCCCGCGCGTTCTGCTGTTTTTTTTTGTTTGTTTTTTTCACATAGCAGCAAAATAGACTTAAAATACTCCGTCATTTATGGTCATACAGACTTGAAATATGGAAAAATAAACTGTAAAATGTCTTTTTTATGTGTCCACTTACAATCGAAACAAAACATTATGCTTTTGTGTGCTTTCTGCCTCTCCTTCTACATGAACTTTTTTTCTGGAGCAGGTCTCTAAACGTAAGCAAAACTCAGCAAATACACACTGTCAAGAGTAATCTTTATAATAATTTAAGTGTTTACTTTTTAATTATCTAATTCAAAACGAAAGAGAATATTCTGTTTATGTAATCTATATAAAAAGAGAGACGTTAGTCGTTCTCATCATGGCAACTCATTATCTGCTAATCACCCGCTGAAAGCGCGCGCTATTCAAACGTAAATATCTTTGTTCTAATATGAATCGCGTTTGTATGCGTGAATGAACGGCTCAGATGCTCGTTTACTACAATTACAACATGCTATTTTTACATGAACGTAACGCTATTATAGTTTAGCTTTTCCTTAACTATATTGCAATACTGAGATGAGTAAAAATCTGCTGAAATATGTTCATGAAATATGTTGTTTAAATAAAATGCAATGTTTTAAACGTATGCTATTACACTGCAAATTAAAATGTATACGCCCTATATTAATGTATCATAAAATATATATGCTTGAGACGAAATATTAATGTTTTTAGACAATACTAATGAATCCTTAACTTTGAAATACGTATGATAAAATTTATGCTTTTTACAAAGGAAAAATTACACTTGGAATAGTTAAAATTGTAATTGTTGTTGACTTTCATATTATTGTGTTTCATTAGTCACAATTTTGGGGAGAGGATAAATATTCCAAACCTGTCTGAAAATACAATATGATGATTAACTGCACAATTACTAGAAATGTTTACATTGGATATTATAAAATTTGCTTGCATAAATTTTTTTTTAACTTTAAACCAATTCTGTAGAATGGCCCATATATCCTATTTGAACAGGATTTGTTTCCAGGTATGACTGTGGGCTTTTGACTTTCATTTATATTAGTATTATTTTGTTAACTATATGCTAAATAAATTAAAAGCAATATACTGTGTCTGTGTGTGTGTATACATTTCTTGTCAGCAGTCTTCTTAGGTGTGTCTTCTTAGCTACAATTAAGTTTTAAGAGTTTTTATCCAGTCATCAATGGCTTATTGATCATTATAGGTATTATCAATAATTAAGTTGTTGTTGCTAGTTTGAGTCGAGAAATACACATTTCAGCATTATCATCAATAATCTGTGTGTGCATTTTCCTTGAGAACCAAGCAAGTTGACTCATGAAACCATTTGTTTATTATATCGTGATTGCATATCTCAATCACAATATTGACCTCAATAATTCCAATGACAATGACATTTTCCCCAAATCGTGCAGCCCTTGCCAGAAGTATATAGCCTAGATATCTTTACACTGTCCGCTCAGTACAACAGAGGCAGGAGCTCTGCACTGGGGTTGCTCGAGTTATATGGGCACACAACTTGCTACAAGAGCTATATCCACTATTACGAACAATAAAGTAATATTTGACAAATTTTGTCTTTCAGATTCTGAAAATGTTCAAAGGCCAATCTCAAGATACTCTGGGAGGTCTTTCTCAGAGCAAATGGTCACTTCTAAGAGGTTTGTTTAATCGATTCCAGAAAACAACAGTGTCCCATGCCCCCATTTCTTTAATTCACTCTTGGCACTCTCACCCATGCTACAGTTCCTGTAGATTACCACACACATGTAATTTCTAAATGGTGAATTTGTTTCTTCAGGCTCTTTACCAACCGGCTGATGGCAAAATTCAATATGAAGGGGAAGGTGAAGAAGCAGAAACTGCCTCTGGAGACGACTAAAACTTTTGAAAGGTAAAGGTACACAAATTATGTTAGTATTATTATAATAAAATGATACCCAATTGTACTTTTTAAACTGGTAACCTACTGAACAAACTTTTAAAAAAATTGCAAATTGAAAAGCACATGCTACATGCATAAAGTTTAAAAACACAATGAACTAATTTCTTTTTTTTTACTTTTTTTTTTACATTGTTCTATTTTAATAAATTAAAAGCACTCAGATAGACAAAAGTGAGGGTAAGCATTAAGGCAATTCATCAAGACAAAGTTAATCATTCAAGGGCTGTGAGTATTTTCTCTTTGCCTTTTGTTTGATTCACATTAATGATGCCATCATCAGAAGGTTTATTAGACTGAATGCAGATCAAATAATACCAATCTCCCCTTTTCTCCAAACTATTTACACCAATTTAAGATATGAACTGTTTAAGTGAATACTCTCCAATCCGGTCATTTTGACATATTTTGTTGTGTATTTGATGGTTAAATGCGCACACAAAGCCTAAAATATAATTTCCTTGTCTAGTTGCGGTCGGTTTCGGTGCGCACACACATAAGCCACCTTGAAGTTGGAAACAGCGTCCCTTGCTCGAAATTATTGTCCATTATTACATGGCTTGGTTGAACTCTAATGTAGAAAGCGGTGTGTTATTTCTTGATAACACATCTGCTAAGTATAACACACCGTTGCCATGAAAAACAGGTTTGCTATAGACGCAGGATTCTAACCGTAGAGACGTAACGGAGTATTTTCTTTAGCAGAAGCAATACAATCCTTTTTAAATGAATAAACTCCTTTTTAAATCAATTTTTTATGTCAAATTATTAATTTATTTGGTGGGTAGCCATGTAATAAGCGGGATAATGTAGAGCGAGGCGGTTGTTATAGCGAATACAACCACTTCAGGCAGATTCAAGACCCCTCCGCATCAGCCTGCGGGGTTGTATTCGCTATAACATCCGCCTTGCTTTACATTATCCCTTACTTAAATAGCTCTTTTTTATTATCAAACAAGTAACCGCAATGCAACAGTAGAGACTGCATTTTACAACAACTCTCTTCTGCATTGCAAATATCAAAAATGCATCATAGACAGATGATTTAATATTATCTCGTATAGAAACGGCTGGCAAAGATGGAATTTGCAAGATAACATCTATATTTCATTAATAAATAGTAAGTGCATTTTCTCAATTTCTCCAGTACTGACAGCAGAACTGATAACGCTGGAGCTGGATACTTCACTCGATTACCTCTTTCTAAACTCATCTACAAGTAATCTAGTATTTGCTAAAATGGAAGTTATAGTATCCAAAAGCATTACATTTGGGCTGTGCTTGAGAAATTTTATTATATGCAGTCTCTCTCAATTCATGATTGCTATCTTAAATATCTTGTCACCCAAGGCCACTGTCTATTGCAGTCTTACACCTTCCTAACATACAGCGACGCGAGTTTACAGAACCCATTTTCAGTCATTTGTTTGCTGCCATATACCACACCAGTCACCATTGGTCACTGTAGTATTGCCACTTCAAGGATTAGTTCACCTCAAAATGAAAATTTCCTGATAATTTACTCACCCCAATGCCATCCAAGATATTCATGTCTTTCTTTCTTCAGAGGAAAAGAAATTAAGTTTTTGAGGAAAACATTCCAGGATTTTTCTCCACACAATGGACTTCAACGGTAACCAAATTGTTGAAGTCCAAATCAATGCAGTTTCATGCTGGACGTAGGCAGAAGTACCGCCCCGTTGTTTACAAAGTGAACTTGCGAAGACTAATACAAACCATTTTAAAGAAACTGACAAAAATCCATAAATATGTCATTCAACATACAATAAATTTGAACAATCCTCCTCCACGCTTGTAAACAATGAGCCGGTATAAAAATATTGTATGTTAACTTGCAATGTTACTTATGGATTTTTTGTTTTTGTTCAACTCTTGCAGCTGCAGTCATAAAATGGGATAAAGAAGCTACAGAGGCTACAATCAAGCATCATGCAGCAGAACATCTTAAACGTGCCGTGGAGGGCATACAGGGGTGGAAATGTGAGTACTGTAAGGCGCGTGTGTTTATTTCTAGTTTAGGGGTCTTTATGTCTCTCTCCCCCTTTCCAACCACCCACCCCCAATCTTGGTCTGGAGTAATTTGTTTTTTGTTCACTTGGCAGTTCAGTGTAACCATTAGAGTTGTTTTATTTATCAGCCTGTTCATAATTTGCTGAAAACCTCATTAAAGATGGAAAAAAATTGTCATTTCAAACTATTTTTGCTTTTTTTTTAATCAATAATCAGATGTCACTTATTTCCAATTGCAAAAATATAAGGCTACTAAAAAGTATTTGCATGTTTTAGACAGGTGCATCAAAGGGATAGGTATTAATTTATTATTTACAATTTTAAAGCAGTAGTTCTGCACACTGCTTTTACTATGACTAGAATGAGTTTTATTGAATACCATGTTGTCATCCAACCTTGGAACAAAAGCCTGTTTGATGACCAAAACATGGTTTAATAAAGCTAATAGTAAAGCTAATTTCGTTTGTGCATCTTAAAATTTTGTATGAATGTTCTTTAGACGTCTGTAAGTGACGTTGAAATGACGTTGTGAAAACTTTCATTTACAATATTGTAAAGATGTTACTTGGACATCAAAAATCAACATTTAAAAGAGATGTCTAATGAACGTTCACTATGTACGTCAATAGTGAACGCTAAAAAGACGTTTAAAAAAGACGTCAAAAACTTTCATTCTGGCTCTTCAGCGGACGTCTTCTGAACGTTCACTTTTTATGTCAGTTGGACGTCAACAGTGAACGTCAAAAAGACGTCTAAAAAAAGACGTCATAAAAACTTTCATTCTGGCTCTTCAGCGGACGTCTTCTGAACGTTCACTTTTTATGTCAGTTGGACGTCAACAGTGAACGTCAAAAAGACGTCTAAAAAAAGACGTTCAAGCTGACTCTTCATTGGACGTCTTTTGAACGTTCACCTTTTATGTCACTTGGACGTCAACATTGAACGTCAAAAAGACGTCTAAAAAAGACGTCATAAAAACTTTCATTCTGGCTCCTCAGCGGACGTCTTCTGAACGTTCACTTTTTATGTCAGTTGGACGTCAACATTGAACGTCAAAAAGACGTCTAAAAAAGACGTCATAAAAACTTTCATTCTGGCTCCTCAGTGGACGTCTTCTGAACGTTCACTTTTTATGTCAGTTGGACGTCAACAGTGAACGTCAAAAAGACGTCTAAAAAAGACGTTCAAGCTGACTCTTCATTGGACGTCTTTTGAACGTTGACTTTTTATGTCACTTGGACGTCAACATTGAACGTCAAAAAGACGTCTAAAAAAGACGTCATAAAAACTTTCATTCTGGCTACTCAGTGGACGTCTTCTGAACGTTCGACAAAGACGTTGTAATGACGTCATTTGGACGTGTCTGTGCTCAGTGGGCACTTATGCTGATCCTAACAGAACTGCATTTTCTCATAGGTGATTATGACATGTTCCTGCAGACAGGTGTTTTATGATCCCATTCCCTGACCCAAACCAGTTACAATGCAGCTCTAGCCAGGACAAGGGCACACAATGAAATGAACTTTGGCTAACTAAAGGGAAGATTTCAGTCTCTGAAAAGTCTGAGGGTTGCACACCTGACAGGGCCTGTGACATTGTTGCATGTGCCATATTACAAAACATTGCCAAAAAAAACCCAACACTTTTCATTAAATGTTTAATAAAAGACAAATATGCTTAGTTCCTTGAGTTTTATTTCAATTGTTCTTTGTAAAGAAAAGCCAGTGGTCAAGAGATATTAGACACATGCCTCATGAACAAATAAAAGGAAAAGTTGGCTATACACTGCCCACCTGTAGGCCTATGTCTCATCTGTCTGTGCAGACTCTTCTGTAGGCCTTTCTGTAGATGTGGAATCCTGCAACTTATATTGCAGCCATAAAGCATACAAGTATAAATGAAGTAAAGTTATTTATGCACTTGCAGGTAGGCTAGTTCCTCCATATGACAGTTATCTGAGAGGGTTTATTCACTGTCCAGTGCAATGGAAACAAATGGACATTACAAAGTCTTATACTTTCTTTCCTTTGGAAAGTTAGAAAATGTCCACTTACTGCACATATTTCAGCCACCACTTTCTTGGGAACAGATACAAGTGTTGGTGTATTATGCAAAAGTGCACAAAAGAGGAAAACACAATGTCATTACAATGACCTACACTGGGGAAAAATGTGATCAATAACTCATTACATTAACATAAGTTTATCAGTTTTCACTTTCACAAGTCAAAGCAATTCATCATTACTCAAGATTTAACAGCTGAAATGACTATATGGCCTTAATTTAATGCAGCAAAAATTATTTTACAGTGTAGGCTACTAAGATCTGTTCAATTTTTTTCTCAGCCTTTTTCTTGATTGCTTTTATAAACAGTAACAGACAACCATTTATTTAAAGGGGTCATATAATGGTACATGCACTTTTACAAGTTGATTGTACTGAAATGTGTGTTGACAGTGCCTGTAAACAACCATCATAAAATGATAAAAATCCATCCAGTGTTTTTTTTTTAAATATGATGTTTTATTAACAAAGTTCGGGAGGAGCAGGTTCAGATAATTAACCAAATTATGCACAGCTGGAGATTAATCAGTAATCAACTCAATGACAGAGTATAAATTCACAGCAGACCTATCTCTGTTCATTGAAAGTTTGTCAGCATCACTCCTCCACCCCATCTCCTCACTTCCAGTTTCATCTACACTTACCAACTGGGGAGAACTCTGGGTTCGGGCCTACTCCGAGCTCGGAGCCCTCTCCCCGGACAGCACGCCAAATACGCATAAACTTATTGTACTAATTATATGTAGATGTGAACTCGTGAACTTCTTATATGTTTCCTCCTGGTTGATTGACAGCAGCGTTTCAACACAGACCCGCCCTCGCGAGCGAGCTGTCAATCATAGCACGCGCCGACTGGCGCGTTCATTGTTGATAGCTGGAGCACTGAGTAGAATGGAGTCTAAGAGATTGTGGTGTTCTGTTCTTGGGTGTAATAACGAACACAGCAGTCATATTGATGTTCCTAAATCCGTACAGCTGAAGACGCAGTGGCTGAGTTTGTTTTCGAAGGGAATATTCCCCACAATCAACATCAATGCTGTCATGTTTGCGCGAATCATTTCACCAGACTGCTTTATAAACGAGGATCAGTAAAGCTGGTTTTGCTAAGAAGCTGCTCCTGATAAAAGGATCAGTAGGCTACCAACTATTCGTGTTCCTGCTGCACCTCCAGAAGAACTGAAGTGAGTGTAACGTTTTATTGACCTTTATATTAATCTTTGCAAATCGCTTGCACGCTTCACGATGAATGCGGCTATTTTTACACAGCATGTTTTCTATGTATGACGTTATCAATATAATTCATAATCCCACGTTTATAATGAACGACGCGTTATGGTTATTGTGTTATATTGTTACAAACGGTGTACGTACAGAACAGAGGGGCGGGGTGAGCAAAGCTCATTATCATTTAAAGACACATGCACTTAAACGGCGTGCTGAAAAGAGCTGTTTTTGACCAGGTAAAATTAGTGTTTTCTTACAATACTAATGAGAATTTTTAATTAAAGTATATTACAAACTTTTAATTTAGACCCTAAAGAATCATATTAACTTGTACAAAAATGACATTATATGACCCCTTTAACAGTGCCTTTTATAGAAAGAGACTATAATATAACTAAAAATTACCATTATGTAGAATATTTTTGTACTTCACTTTTATTTGTTCCCATGTTCTAGTATGGTGACTGACATTACAATGCACAAAGTAATTATGCAATTATTAAAATACAAAAATATAGGCTAATAAGTGATAAAAACATCTAACATGGCCACTTCTAATGGATTTAAATTGTCTGCTACTTTTTGCCAGCCCTCTCTCCTGGCTTTTGCAGACTTTGAGGTGTTCCCTGGCGTTTTGATTAAACATTAAAATTCCGAATAAACTTCGACTATCTGCTTAGTTCTTGCTCTGCTGAGGAGAAAAACTGTGCACGCTCTTTGGCCACGCTGAGCAGCCAATAGCAGCGTTGCTGATCAATGTTTCTACTATCGATACATATCCCCTTTTAACCAGCGCATGAACGCGCAATTATCTCAGATAACTCAATCCAGCGATACTAATCATATCCGGCAAGTGTGTTCGAAGAACCTAATTAGCCAGATCATGATTCGCACGATGATATCTTCTTGGATGTGTCATTTTATCTCGGATGTAATAAGCAACGTACGAAGAACGGGCCCCAGACTGACTTTATTTATGTCATATGTCTATTAAAAAAGGTTTAATGTTTTAAAAAAATATGGTGATCTATGTTTCTTTTAGTTGGGCAGTTTGACTCTTGGCTTTTTAAGTGCATTTTTGGTCTTTGTAACAGTGTTGACCAAAACACATAATTTATTACAATAGAAGCAAACATGATCCAGTGATATAGTTTTCATCATTATAACATAATGATTCACTAATCTAATCCCTGACCAACCAAAAATTGATATTTGTTATTAATAAAGGTTTTTTCACCTTTCTTGCCACACATCTGAATTTTTATTAAGTACAATGTGGGGAACTTTTTTTTTAAACAAATTACCACTTTTGGTCAGAGATAATAAGATTAGTGAATTATGATGTTGAAAACTATATCACCTGACTATCCTTGTTTCTGACTTTCTTCACAACAAAGTATATGTTTTGGTAAACACTGTTACAAAGACCACAAACTCTCCCAAAAAGTCAAACTGCCCAACTAAAGGAAACACGGATCAACATAGCGTGACTTTATCAGACCTATTATTTCCAATAAAACATCTACATCTACACTTCTATTAATTCTCAACAACTAGTTGGGAATAAGTAAGACTTCGGACCTCGGAAAAAAAAGAGACTG
This sequence comes from Leucaspius delineatus, assembly GCA_023718395.1. NCBI lineage: Eukaryota > Metazoa > Chordata > Actinopteri > Cypriniformes > Leuciscidae > Leucaspius > Leucaspius delineatus. Next base: position 10,280,220 of record CM043356.1, read on the forward strand.
CAACCGGCCCATGCAAAAACAAGGATAATACCAGAAGGGCATTAAATGTAGTCAAGCATTGCTGATGTTGTTAACATTAACAATTTGAGAACAAAGTATAATTTGCACCGTTTGATATAATATGATAAGCAATCGTTAGATTTAATCGTCGCAATTTACTGCAATGCTTTTTTCCCCTTAGTTGGACAGAACAAAAGTGTATGTTTCTTACTCGTTCAGACGACATTTTCCGGTGAAATTCTTATGTTGGTCATACTTCCAAAAAGTAGAATCTGTGATTGCGAATGACAGTACACCACCAGCGTGGTGATCGACAGCCGCACATTCTCCTCAAAACATTGGATTCATCCGCGCTGTGCCGTGCCGAGGCACAACGCACATAAAGTTGATAATTCCACGAATAACTGCAATTGCAGATTTCGAACAGAGATGGCGACAAGGAGGAAAAACTGCGGACTGTAGCTTTAAATTCAATTGAGTTTTCAATATTTTTTGGATGAACTTCGAAGTACTCGAGGAAGGAGGTTATTTGTGGGCATTTCTTTAAAGGTCCCATTGCATGGATTATTTTATTATTTTAGAATGTTTCCTGGGGTGCCCTTATAATGTTAGAATGTTTTTTAGATCAAAAGTTGTTATAATTTAGAAATAAAAGGCATATTTCTTAGCCTGATTTTAGCCTCTGATTTGAACATTCTGTTTGAAGGGGCGTGTTTCCGGTGAGACTTCAGTGTAAACGCCCACTGCTGTGATTGGCTGCTGAGAGACTTCAGTGTAAACGTCCACTGCTGTGATTGGCTGACATGCTTGCATATGAAATATCTAGCATAGCCTATTGTGGAACTCTCTCGAAAACTTTTACTATTACAGCTATTATACGTTTTTACTATTACAGCTATCGGACTAAACGAATCGTGAGAAGTTTTTTAAAAGTATTTAGATCTATTCCCATCACATAAAAGGTTGCAGTGATGAGCATTGAGCAGATGACAGTCTGTTGACCGCGTGAATAAAGATCTTATCATTGCAACGCAGTTTCTGCATTCTCACTAATGATTTCACCAATGCAAACATGAGGTAAATACAGTAAGAGCGTCGTTGTGCAGTGTAACAGTGTCATTGATTTCATAACAAGTTTTGGCAAGTGTCCAGATAAATTCGCGCTGTGTGATTGACAGCTTGGGCGATTGGAAAGGGATTGTTCTTTGATCGCTTTCTGTATATATTAATCACAGTTTAAGTAAGATTATTTTCATCCTACTAAGAGAAACGACGTGAAGTTGATCGTTTAGTCACTGGCTTGATTTACTGATGCATAACAGTATTGAACGACTTTTGAGAGAAAGATTATCTGTCTGAACTTGAACAATTACACATCAGAAATTCACATAACCCACTGGTTCTGCAGAGGCTCGGATGAAGGAACTAAAACAATACCTTTGTGTTCATTTGTACATCCAAACACTGAGCAACTGCCATGCTTCGCTCGTTTGCAAGCCATGATGTCTCTCGAGGAAAAAACAATATTGCGCTCGCAAAGCTCATTTTCTCTTGGGCGGGTCAAGGCAAAGAAGAGAAGGGGAGGTAACCTTGCCCTTTATGACGACATAAGGGGAAGATTTCTAGATTCACCCGTCTGAGCTTTCATTTTCTCAAAAATACCCAGGGCTTGGTTTACACCCATCAAAACGTCTAGCCACTGGGGGACCATAGGCAGGCTAGGGAAACTTATATTAAGGTTAAAAAACCTCATAATGTGAAATTTTCATGCAATGGGACCTTTAAGTTTATTTTCATTTTCACTTTCTTAATGAGAATGTAAGAACTGATTCTCAAGACAAAACTCACCCTGCAATAAAGCCATAAAATGCACCCTGGACAGAAGATAGCAAAGACAGAGCACAGGACATTGTCCTGTCCAAACTTTTCTCTTTCCTTATCTCTGCATCCCTCTCTCCCTCCACCCTTCCTCTCCCCCTGAGTCAAGTCACCAAAAGTTCACTAAGAATGTCTATATATCACATATGATGTATCTTGTGAATCTATTGTTTTTCCTTTTCATGTTTGGTATCATTTTAAGTGTCTCAGTGCGATTGGTAAAATTATCTTAATTTCATTGCAGTCATTGGTTTAATGAGAAAGATTTAGAACTTAGGAGAATCCTGTTCTCCTCTAAGGGTGATGTCTCTTCAAGATATCTCCCGAAACCAGGTGCTACCCCCTGGGGTACATGAATTGACCCAAAAATATTGGTACAACCCTATTGTTCTGGTCTGGGTATTTAAGGGTAGGTGACAGAGCAGTCCGGGGGAAGCCTGTAACCAGGAACGAGGTAAAATAGTTGCACTGTACCCTCTGACTATTTCAGGACTGGCTAGTTTGTGATCGTGAGTGCACATTCTTCTCAAAGCTTCTCAAAGTGAACTTCTCAAAGCGACACTACCCAGAAAACATTTGGACGTTTAATGACCGTGGAAAAGACGTCCGTCCGAGACATCCCGTCACGGTTGAAAAATAGTTCCAAAATGAAAGTTGAACCAACGTGTTTGACGTCTTTTCTGGCCGTGAATTCCACGTCTTTTCTGCGCGTCCCTGAACGTCGAAATAGGTTTATTTTTTTTTAGTTCCTCTGGATGTTTATAAGATGCTGCCAAATGTATGTGTATATATAATCCTGCATATAAAATAATCACACCCATATTGTGTAACATCGCGAAAGGCAATCATTTAGGCTATTTTTACACATCTGAACTTGACAAAGGTTCTAAAAAGGTCCAAAATCGGTCCGGTCAGACCTGAACGTCTATAAAACCGTTTAATCATGTGTAGGCCTACATCAACACATTATTTGTGGACTAAAGCAAAAAATAGTGCTATAATTTAGCACAACATTTTATTGTGAATATTACATTTGAAATGTCTTCCAGTTGTTAAATAGCTACTATTCAAAAAAGATAATAGAAATAGTACAATGTGGTAAATTCTGTGGTAATGGCATTTTCTGTAACAGTTTCACATTAAGGTTAAGCAGACATTAATCAAACCAGAATATAACAAAAGTACAGGAACAGTCAACGCATTCTAGTTTTAGAGTCTTTTTATAATATGCCATCATTGATGAATAGAAGTCAGAGCTGTGGCAGTACTAAGTTTCAGTTACTAACAGTCTTGCATTACTGTTAAACAGCCATAAATAAAAGTTTTTAGAGTCTACGAAGTTTATGAACCAAACCATAGGTTTTTGTTTTATGGCTCATTTTTAAATCCACCACCCTCAGCTGTTCCTGGAGCGTTCTTCAGGTGTTCCTCCACTGCTGCATCAATGTCTGAGTCTGTAGCATTTGGGCTCCACCTCATCACAGCATCTGAGGAAAGAGAATATGGTTTAAAAAAAAAGAAAAAGGCTAATTTCTAGGTAAATGACGTACTTTTTTTTGTTGAAAATTTCGAAAAATAACCATGTTATTTTACTGCATAATAATCTTATGCAAATAAAAGATGTTCTGCATTAAATGTGTTCGAATAGTGAAAAGAAAAACAAACAAAAAACAGCATTTGCCCTCTTCAATACTGAGCCCTTAAGAAAGACCCTTCACTAGGTGTGTAACTGTAAAAGTGAAAAGGACATTTCTGATAAAGACAGGTGGTCTTTTAAAGAATGTCCCCTGAATAGATAAAAGTTAACAATAAAAATTACATTAATATTAGACAAGGAACAAGAGATTTTTTTTTTTTTTTATGTCATAAGGCCAAAATTACCTTGAATTACATTGTACAAAGCGTTCATGTAGCGTTCAATGACTTTTCAATTTGGCCACCACTCCTCATATTGAAAATCGCCATTAAGGCATTTGACATGATTCTGTGAAAGAAATTACACAGGATTACTTCACCTCAAAAAAAACAAGTAATAAAAACTCAGTGAGTGTTTTAGCGCAATTTTCTGACGTCATGGGATCACAACACTAAGAGATAGTAAATCTTTTCCTGGATTTTTTTTGTGCGTTCCCGAGATTATACCTTCCTTAACATAATGCCGAAAACCCGAAGTCTCTAGGTGGTCTGGTTGAGGAGTAGATAGTAGTGCAAGATTGGTGCGCACAGACAGAACAGAAATCATGAGTTAACAATCGCAATTTTGTCCGGTGGAAAATTGCGCAAAAAAAAAAAAAAAAAAGAATTGCGCTAAAAGCTAAATATATAGTTAGTTAAATTTTATTTCTGTATCATGCCAAACATTTGGCCCATCCCACATGGGATTACAAGACACCACAAACTTATTTAGCAAACATCTTCCGGTCGCATATACAAATCATTCGGAGAAATACATGAATACAAATATATACATACACATATACACACACACACAGCATATACAAACAAATCCTTATCTACATATCTCGATAAAGAGCTTTTTTCCTCTTCTCCCGGGCTTTCTCAAGATAATTTGGCTAATTTATATGTTTCACATGTGAACAGCCATCTCAGTCTTTGAGCATCATCCATATTTACTAAATCAATCTCTGATTTTATCTTACAAAACAAAAAAATCACGCTGTTCACAATAATTAGAAATATATAATATTTCTTACTTTCACTTTCAGCTGACGCACGTCAGCTGTTTCGTAAGCGCTCCTTGAGAAAATGTAAAGATTTGTAAAATGTAAATTCAATTTTGGATAGGACAACCCCATGGCTGGAAAAGACCATTAACATACATACCCTCACTACCTATGGAATGCCAAAGCTGCCAATATTAAAAATAAATAAATACATAAATAAATAAATATACAAATAAATGTAAAAAATAAAAATATAAATAAATATACATAGAAAAGCAAAAAAACAAAAATAAATAATTATTTATACATTTATTTCCTTATTTCTGTATTTATTTTTTTCCATATTTATTTATTTATTTATTTATTCTTTTATTTATTTCTACATTTATTCATTTCTACATTTATTTATTTCTACATTTATTTATTTTTACATTTATTTATTTCTACATTTATGTATTTCTACATTTATTTATTTCTTCATTTATTTCTTCCTACATTTCTTCCTGCGTAGGGTAATGAGGAGGGGGTGGTTTACCTCAGACATAGCAATCGAGCTCAGAGTAAGCGAAGGCGAAGGGTTGAGGCCACAGTGACACCCTGTGGCGAAATACAATAAGTATAGCTCACTGACGTTGATACGGTCTGTGACTGCGAGGTATATGGTCAAAATCCTAAATCTTACTGTGTGACATGGATAGGCTACTCTTTATTCCGGACATGGCCGTAGAACATCGTTTGGTCTGGATTTGTAAAATGTCCTGGGCTAACAAACATGAAACAGGGACTCTGAAACTGAAGCGCTTGATATTTTCCATTTTTCGGTCAGAACTCACGGAAAGGAAGCAAGGCACATATAGGCTACAGTGAAGTCGACACAAGCATATTGACCAATGCTTTTGAAACGAGACCATTGCATTTTAATGTAGCCTAATTTCCAAAAACAATACTGACAGCAACAGAAACATTTTTTTATTTTTTATTCTATTAAGCGGTGGTAGTCTTTAGCCTACCTCCATGAACTCATGTCCAGGGGCAACCTTATTAAATGTATGAACATCACGTTAATCCACATCGATAAATTCAGTTAGAGGATAAGACTGTAGGGCAGTTAGCCTACCACTAAAATGCAACCAGAGCTTCATCAGAGCCATCAATACAGAAGAGATCTTAATGCATTTACACAGCAATTAGCCTACAAGTGCATACAAATATTATGAAGTGTTTTACATTTTGAAGACATAAATATGACATGATGGAATCAGTGAGCTATACTTATTGTATTTCGCCACAGGGTATCACTGGCCTCAACCCTTCGCCTTTGCTTACTCTGAGCTCGATTGCTATGTCTGAGGTAAACCACGCCCTCCTCATTACCCTACGCAGGAAGAAATGTAGGAAGAAATAAATAAATAAATAAATAAATGTAGAAATACATAAATGTAGAAATAAATAAATGTAAAAATAAATAAATGTAGAAATAAATGTAGAAATGAATAAATGTAGAAATAAATAAAATAATAAATAAATAAATATGGAAAAAAAAATATATATATACATAAATAAGGAAATAAATGTATAAATAATTATTTATTTTCGTTTTTTTGCTTTTCTATGTATATTTATGTATATATTTATTTATTTTATTTTTTATTTTTTACATTTATTTGTATATTTATTTATGTATTTATTTATTTTTAATATTGGCAGCTTTGGCATTCCATACACTTCTGTGCTCTCTCCCGAATGCAGTGGTAAGAGGCAAGACAACATTAGGAAATGCTGTTAATGAAAACAAAACACACAAACTTAAATAAGAGGATAGTTAAATAAAAACAGTAAACACTATTGTTTTATTTTAACTACTTTGTGGATGTAGCAAAGAGTTAGACTTCTTGTAATCCAATTGGACATATTCAACTATTGTAGTCATATAATAATCATTCACAATGACTAAATCCAAATTAGCCAACCCTGGTCCTCGAGAGCCACTCTCCTGCTTGTTTCCAAACTATCCCTGCCCTACTTACTGCTGACTAATAATGGATCAGGTGTGCTGTCAGTCAGAAGCTGGAAGGGCAGGAATAGTTGGAAAACAAGCAGGGCAGTGGCTCTGGAGGACCAGGGTTGGCTACACCTGGTCTACATATTTTAAATTGTGAAGTGATAAGACTGCTGTTCAAATGTACACGTCACAGTGTAATACTGCATTAGTTAAATTAGCTAGCTGTACTTTAGCTTTTTCTTGAGCAATGACTGACATTATAGGCTCTATATTTGTAACTGTATGAACAATTATTTAAAAAAAATTATGTTTGTATTTAAGGTATATTGTGTATAAAATAAGATGCAAATCGTGAGATTTTGCAATATCGCGAGATGGCACAGTTTTGACATGTAAAGCACGTCAGTCAGTGTACGTCTTTTCAGAACCTCTTAAAAACTACTTGGGGCACTTAAAATAATTATTGCAGTATCAACCAAGGTGTAAGCATAATTGCTTGTGTTGTACCCCTGAATAGTAGTCAGGTCCGAATCTTCAAGATTGTGTAACCCCTTAGGCATTTTTGAGGAAAAGTTGTTATACCACATTTTTAGAAAGTTCAATGTCTCCTGAATAAGGATCCACCGTATAACATTGAAATAAGGGTCCCATTTTCTTGTAATTGTTATTGAAACAATAGGTGCATTATTCACAGCCGAAACACTACAGGTGGATAGGGTAAATTTTTTAAGTTATAGATATCACCATAAAACCTTTCCAGTTTTTCACTTACATAGAGACAGACATTTTTTGCATTACAAGTTTTCTGAAATGTCATGTTTACATATGCAAATGAGGCATACCAGTGTGTATATATATATAATTCGAGGGGCAGGCATACCAGTACACGGTTCTCCCTTTCGGGCTAGCCCTGTCTCCTCGCGTCTTCACGAAGGTTGTCGAGGCAGCCCTTGTTCCTCTCGACGACTGGCTGATCCTAGCTCACTCTCGAGACAAGGTTTGTGAACACAGGGACCTAGTGCTCCGGCACCTAGCTTGTCTGGGCCTTCGGGTCAACTGGGAGAAGAGCAATCTCTGCTCCGTGCAGAGGATCTCTTTTCTCGTTATGGAAATCGACTCGGTCGCCATGTGCGCGCAGCTTACGAGCGAGCGCAGTCACTGCTAACTTGCCTTCGTCAGTTCGAGGGCAAGAGTGCGGTTCCACTGAAACTATTTCAGAGGCTCCTGGGGCATATGGCATCCGCAGCCGCAGTAACGTCGCTCGGTTTGCTTCATATGAGACCGCTTCGCGATCAAGTCCCGAGGTGGGCATGGCAACACTGCACGCTCCGAGTCCCAGTGACTTCGACCTGCCGTCAGACCTTCACTCCGTGGACGAACCTCAGTTTTCTATGGGCTGGAGTGCCCATAGAACGAGTTTCCTGGCATGTTGTTATATCAACAGATGCCTCCACAATGGGCTGGGGCGCCATGTGCAATGGACATGCTGCCGCGGGCTCCGGGACAAGACCCCAGCGCCTTTGGCATGTCAATTGCCTCGAGTTACAGGCTGTACGTCTCGCCCTGCACTGCTTCTGTGAGTTGCTCAGGGGTCAGCACGTATTATTCCGATCAGACAATACCGCCACAGTAGCGTACATCAACCGACAAGGTGGTCTGAGCTCCCGTCGTATGTCGCAACTCGCCCGCCACCTCCTCATATGGAGTCAGAAGCATCTGAGGTCGCTTCGAGCCATTTATATCCCGGGAGACCTCAACCGTGCAGCCGATCTGTCTCGGTTTCGGCCTCTCGCTGGAGAATGGAGACTCCATCCCCAGTCGGTTCAGCTGATTTGGGATCAGTTCGGGGACGCACAGATAGATCTGTTTGCCTCCCACAACTCCCCAGCCAGCACAGCCATGTGGGGCCCAAATGGGTTTGACCTGGGCTATCTAACTGGGACCCAGGCAGTTTTGTCCTCGGTTTCCATGTTGGCCCCACATGGGTTTACCCAGATGAAATGAACACTGCTTAGTATGCACAGTACAGGCTGTTTAATGTAACACTTAATCAGTGTTGGAGGTAATGAGATAATTAAGTGATTGAATAATGATTGTGCATTAATGATGAACACCTGCTGTTAACAAGCAGAATCACTGAAGGAAAGAGCAACACAAGAACTACTTCCAGCCACAGCCTTGGATGAAATCAACTGAAGATAAAATACATTAAATCTCCCAAGATCTGATTAAACAACTCCACAAACAGCATTACCAGCTTCACTTATTACTAACCAGACTGACTTTATTTCTGTCAGACGTCTACAGAAAAGAATTAAGAAGAGGTTTAGATGTTGATTACTTATTTGAAAGTAATAGTTTGATTTGATGTTACCATTGTGGCGATCCGTGTGTGCTTTAGTCAGGCTCTTGACTTTTTAACATTAGTTGTTCTCTGGCAGCTGTGTCTGTTTGTTATGGCGAGAACAGCAAGAGAAAATATGATCAGATGCTGTAAGCTGATTGATGATATGAATATGATCGTCATATAGTGGCTTAACTCATTGATTATTTGTGAGGTTCATACGGTAGTATGTTATTCATTTTGTTTTATTGTTGTGATTCTACAACAAGAGAATAATAGAATTTAATCAGAACGTCAAATTATTTTTAAAACTCCATTTACATATTTTGGGCTCCTCCTAATCTTACTCACACACAGACATCAAGAATCAACATATGAATCTCAACAATGGTGACATGCTTCATGCTGCAATGCATTCTGGGAGCCATGGATAAGTTTTGTATGATGCACTCAGAATGCATTGCAGCATGAAGCATGTCACCATTGTTGAGATTCATATGTTGATTCTTGATGTCTGTGTGTGAGTAAGATTAGGAGGAGCCCAAAATATGTAAATGGTGTTTTAAAAATCATTTGATGTTCTGATTAAACTGTGCTGGATCTCTTGCTGTAGAATCACAACAATAAAACAAAATGAATAACATACTACCGTATGAACCTCAAAAATAATCAATGAGTTAAGCCACTATATGACGATCATATTCATATCATCAATCAGCTTACAGCATCTGATCATCTGACACAGCTGCCAGAGAAAAACTAATGTTAAAAAGTCAAGAGCCTGACTAAAGCACACACTGATCGCCACAATGGTAACATCAAATCAAACTATTACTTTCAAAAAAGTAATCAACATCTAAACCTCTTCTTAATTCTTTTCGTTAGATGTCTGACATAAATAAAGTCAGTCTGGTTTGTAATAAGTGAAGCTGGTAATGCTGTTTGTGGAGTTGTTTAATCTGATCTTGAGAAATGTAATGTATTTTATCTTCAGTTGATTTCATCCAAGGCTGTGGCTGGAAGTAGTTCTTGTGTTTCTCTTTCCTTCAGTGATTCTGCTTGTTAACAGCAGGTGTTCATCATTAATGCACAATCATTATTCAATCACTTAATTATCTCATTACCTCCAACACTGATTAAGTGTTACATTAAACAGCCTGTACTGTGAATACTAAGCAGTGTTAATTTCATCTGGGCAAACCCATGTGGGGCCAACATGGAAACCGAGGACAAAACTGGCTGGGTCCCAGTTAGCTAGCCCAGGTCAAACCCATTTGGGCCCCACATGGCTGTGCTGGCTGGGTCGTTCCACTGCGACCTGTTTTATTCTCTGACCGAGGGCACGCTCGGCACGTGATCCTGAGACCCCGGCCTGGATATGTGCCCAAGGTTCCCACCACACCCTTTCGAGACCAGGTGGTGAACCTGCAAGCGCTGCCCTCGGAGGAGGCAGACCCAGCCTTGGCACTGCTCTGTCCAGTACGCACCCTCCATGCTTATGTAGACAGAACGCAGTGTTTCAGGACTTCAGACCAGCTCTTTGTCTGTCATGGTGGGAAGCTGAAGGGAAAGTCTCTCTCCAAGCAAAGGTTGTCTCACTGGATAGTGGACGCCATTGCTTTGGCTTACCAGCAGCAAGGTCAACCATGCCCCCTTGGTGTGACGGCCCACTCCACCCGGAGTGTGGCATCCTCTTGGGCTCTAGCGCATGGCGCCTCGCTAACAGACATCTGTAGAGCTGCAGGCTGGGCGACACCTAACACGGCCTCTGGGCGACCCCCACGTGTGTAGTCCACTGTAAGCCTCTCTGAGCATGTGTCTTTCCCTCGGCAAGCCACCTTGCCACCCCTGGGTTTGAAATATTCCACCTGCGGCTGGACACCCCAGTGATTCTCAATATGCAGCCCCCTGGGGTCATGTGTATTCCAAGTTCCCCCCTTCGGGCTGGGCATAATTGCATATTTCCACTGATATATGCTTCCCAGTGTACCTTGGTACCTTGGCATAATTCCAGCAGCCATTAAAAACTGTCCCTTTCATGTTAATGTTGTTTTTTCATTGTTTACATGTTTAAATATTCTGAGAATGCATAGTTTAGTTATAATGTTTAATGTTTAAACTGCAATAAATGCATTAAAACGTTTTTTTTTTTTTTTTTGGCAGCTATTTTGTTTTTATTGTTTATGCCAAAATAATGATGTTTACAACTTGTTATACGGCAGAAATGGATTCAGCACCTAAAAATCATATAGAAACAACACTTGAAGTACTTTTCCTCAAAAATGCCTACTGCATCTTATCCAGGGCTATTTATCTATTTTGGGACTCGACTATAGAGGGGGAGAAGATTAATCACAAATCTCGCTTGATGTTCTTCTACTGTGAACTTTATGTGTAATCTTTTTTGTAATTGACATTAAACAGTTCTTTTTACAAATTAACCTTTTTGACATTTTTTCTTTACATACATTCAACAATTTGTACCATACACATTTAATTACATGAGTACACTTCTTTATAATAGGCTATTTGAAAACCATAACATTATATAAAGTATACAAAAAAAAAAACACAATAAAGCATTTTACAGTTACCTGATAATCAACTTTTTAAAATCTTTCTCTTTTTAATCATCAATGCATATTAACTATATGGCAAATCAGTCATATGCACGTAAATGTACTATTTCAACTAGTTATTTTAGCTGAAAATGCATCTGAAATTCTCAATTCACTTTTCATACTCTATACATTCACCTTTGTACAGCAAATCAACAAATCTGCACTAAATAAACAAAATTACAACTTAAATACAAATATCGAACATACTCGAGCTTCGCGCCATTATATATAGGCCTAACGCCATGACCACCGTGCTTAAAATGGAGTCCTGAGCGCGTGCATTTCTGAACTAAACATTTCAACATTTACATTTCTCCAAACCCGTGAATCAGCAATCAGCACTAAATATACTAATTTAAACATTAAGTACAAATGTACATACCACATACGCACTAACTAAATGTTCTTTATATGTGCTCTCGCGCCCTTATGTAGGCCTCGCACCATTGATGCTCAAAATGGAGCTCGGAGCTCATATACCTCTGAAATAATGAGCTTTAAAACATTTATCTCGACACGCAATCGATATAATACTCACATCCGCAATTGCTTAAACAATATACAACATGAAATTAACACAACTGGCATTAATAATGTTTCTCCACTGTGAACTTTATGTGTAATGGAAAAACCCTGCGAGTTCTCCCCCTAGTGTTTAACAAGACAAGAGTAATCGATAGCACGTTGCATTATGCCAAACTAATAGATCGCAGATGAACCCAAAATTAGATACAAAATAATTATTTACAATTTTATAAACTTTTAAATACACATTCAGAATAGCGTGACTATAGTGCTGTCAATATTTCACAGATTTTGGTAATTATAAAATACATATTTCAATCTGTCACACACTCCCCTACAAAATTAAATGTTGTCTCGACATTCTCTTTAAAGAGTCTCTCAGTTCCTTTTGTGTTCCACACAAGATGTTTGTAGTGCAAGAGTGTAGTGCATTTTAACAGTCCATGAGTCATCCCGAACTTAATAGTTCACTTTCTGGAAAAAAATCAAAGTTTTTAGATTTAAAAATCACCCTCCGGTCCCCCTTCTTAAAAAGAGGGACCACCACCCCGGTCTGCCATCCCAGAGGCACTGTCCCCGACCGCAACGCGATGATCCAGAGGCGTGTCAGCCAAGACAGCCCTACAACATCCAGACACTTGAGGTACTCAGGGCGGATCTCATGCACCCCCGGTGCCTTGCCACCGAGGAGTTTCTTGACTACCTCGGTGACTTCAGCTTGGGTGATGGACGAGTCCACCTCTGAGCCCTCAGCCTCTTCTTTCTAAATAGACGACGTGACGGCAGGATTAAGGAGATCCTCGAACTATTCCTTCCACTGTCCAACGACATCCCCAGATGAGGTCAACAGCTGCCCACCTCCACTGTAGACAGCGTTGGTAGGGCACTGCTTCTCTCTCCTGAGGCGCCGGATGGTTTGCTAGAATCTCTTCGAGGCCAGCCGATAGTCCTTCTCCATGGCCTCACCGAACTCCTCCCAGGCCCGAGTTTTTGCCTCCATAACCACCTAGGATGCAGTTCGCTTGGCCTGCCGGCACCCGTCAGCTGCCTCAGGAATTCCGCAAGCCAACCAGGCCCGATAGGACTTCTTCTTCAGCTTGACGGCATCCCTTACTTCCGGTGTCCACCATTGCCGCCTAGACAGGCACCGGAGACCTTACGGCCACAGCTCCGAGCGGCCGCTTTGACAATGGAGGTGGAGAACATGGTCCACTCGGACTCAATATCTCCAGCCTCCCTCGGGATCCGGTCGAAGCTCCGCCGGAGGTGGGAGTTGAAGATCTCTCTGACAGGAGACTCGGCCAAACGTTCCCAGCAGACCCTCACAGTACGCTTGGGTCTGCCGAGTCTGTCCAGCTTCCTCCCCAACCATCGGATCCAACTCACCACCAGGTGGTAATCAGTTGACAGCTCCACCCCTCTCTTTACCCGAGTGTCCAAGACATACGGCCGCAGGTCAGGTGAAACGACCACAAAGTCGATCATCGATCTACGGCCTAGGGTGTCCTGGTGACACATGCACTGATGGACACCCTTATGCTTGAACATGGTGTCTGTTATGGACAAACTGTAACTAGCACAGAAGTCCAATAACTGAACACCGCTCGGGTTCAGATCGGGGGGGCCGTTCCTCCAAATCACGCCCCTCCAGGTGTCACTGTCGTTGTCCACGTGGGCGTTGAAGTCCCCCAGTAGAATGACGGAGTCCCCAGTCGGAGCACTTTCCAGCACCCCTCCCAGAGACCCCAAGAAGGCCGGGTACTCCGCACTGCCGTTTGGCCCGTAGGCACACACGACAGTGAGAGACCTATCCCTATAAGCAAACCCACACCAGCCCGCCGCCTCTCACCATGGGCAACTCCAAAGTGGTGAAGAGTCCATCCTCTCTCAAGGAGTGGGGTTCCAGAGCCCAAGCTGTGCGTAGAGGTGATCCCGACTATCTCTAGTCGGAACCTCTCAACCACATGCACAATCTCAGGCTCCTTCCCCGCCAGCGAGGTGACCTTCCACGTCCCTAGAGCTAGTTTCCGTGTCCAGGGATCAGGTTGTCGAGGCCCCCACCTTCGACTGCCGCCCAATCCTCTCAGCACTGGCCCCTTACGGTCCCTCCTGCAGGTGGTGAGCCCATGGGAAGGCGGCCCCACGTCGCTCCTTCGGGCTGAGCCCGACAGGACCTCATACGGGCACCAACCCCAGGCCTGGCTCCAGGGTGGGGCCCCGGCTGCGCCATACCGGGCGACGTCACGGTCCTTGATTGAATTTTTCTCATAAAGGGTTTTTTGAACCACTCTGAGTCTGACCTGTCGCCTAGGACCTGTTTGCCTTGGGAGACCCTACCAGGGGCATATAGCCCCGGACAACATAGCTCCTAGGGTCATTCGGGTACTCAAACCCCTCCACCACGTTAAGGTGGCAGTTCAAGGAGGGGTACTGCATCAGTGTGATTCTACATTTTAATATTAAGCTTTTTCAAAACAATACAATTTCTTAAAAGTTGTTCTGAAAAAGGAAGAAAAAAATCTATAACAGTCTTTCATTTAGGCACACACTAACATCAAGAATCAGCATATAAATTTCAGCAATGGTGACAAACAACATATTCAGTTAAACAGATCAACTCTGAACATTAGAAAACAAGCGACTAAGAAGTCACATAAAAACAGCAGAAATAAAATAAAATATTAAGACAATTCAGATCCTAATTTATTCATATCACAATCCATGAGTGCCAGAATGCACTGCAAAATGCTTTTATAATTTTCACCATTGTTGAAATTCACAGGCTGATTCTTGATGTCTGTGTGTCTTAAGGCCAAAAAAATAAAAATCATTGTTTTTGTATCAGAACATCTTTTACGAAATCCTTTGGATAACATTGAAAATGCTAAAAATATGATGCTGTACAAGGACAGTTCTGCTAGAATCAATAATAAACCTAACTAAGAAATTATGCTCTAAAAGAGTTCAGTGATACAGATCACCTTTTCTCTTTGTTCATGTGACTATAGTAACTCAGTTATAACAGTCAAACAAAATCCAAAGTTAGTAATTTAAGGCTCAAGAGCCCAACTAAAACAAACAATAAAACTGTGATTTTTCTCCTTTGGTGATTTCGTGTCACGTTGTGGGTTGTTCCTTGTTCCTGTTTCATGTATGTCATGTGATCCCTTGTTCAAGTCATGTGATACTTCCATGTGTTCCCTTGTCTGATGTGTCATGTTGCCATTGATTCATTGTTCACAGGCGTCCCTTGTCTAGTCGTTCTCTTATGAGAGGTTCTCTCGTATTGCGTAAGTATAGCTTACGCTACGGGAAAGTTGTCTTTTCTCGAGATCTGAAGCCAAAAAATTATCCTTAATTTTGTATTTATTGTCAACGCAGTGCAACAGCCGGCAGACCATGACAGGCTAGATAAGCGTGCTCATTGGCTGCCCAGCGGAAACTGCTGCAGCCTACCAGTGAGCCCTGTGTGACGTCACGCCCAGTGCGACTTCCCGCTCTCTCTCCCTCTGTTCGAGCCGCGCAGACCGCCGCTCACAAGGGATGCCAGAAGCGGACGGTCTCGGAGCGAGCTTCCACGCTCTCTCTCCCTCTGTTTGAGCCGCGCAGACCGTCGCTCACAAGGGATGGCAGAAGCGGACGGTCTTGGAGCTCTCTTTACGTTACAAGAAAGCTACGCCGTCCTCGCGCCCCATACGCGCGCGTCACTCACTGGCGAATCGAGAACAGAGAGTGTTTTCGTCCCGCCGTGGCTGGACCAACCTCCATTTCTCACACATTTCTCAGTCCCCTCTTAAGTTCAGGCGACTGGAATTGTTAATATCGCAGTAGCCTGAGCCTGTTATAATATACGCACGCCTGCAAACAAACTCAAAATGCTCACCACCAGGCAGATCCTCGCGCAGATTCGCCCGAGGGACTGGTTTATCTCCCTCAATCTGAAAGACGCTTACTTTCAGATCCAGATAATACCCCGTCACAGGCCATTCTTGAGATTCGCCTTCGACAGTCAGGTATATCAGTACACCGTCCTGCCGTTCGGCCTGTCTTTAGCACACCCTGTACACTCACGAAGTGCATGGACACGGCTCTCGCTCCCCTGAGAGGTCAGGGAATGCGAATTTTGAACTATTTGGCCGATTGGCAGATTCTAGCACAGTCAGAGGAAGAGCTTATCGCTCACAGAACAGTGCTTCTCAGCCACCTGGAAAGCCTGGGTCTCACGGTCAACTGGACCAAGAGCTCATTACTGCCCAGTCAGTCAACCTCTTTTCTGGGTTTGGATCTGGACTCTGTGGCAATGACGGCCCGCCTGTCGACACAGCGTGCGCGTTGTATTCAACGCCTGGCCGCGTCTTTCCAGCCGGGCAGCACCGCACCTCTCAAAACATTTCAGAGGATGCTGGGTTGTATGGCTTCAGCTGCAGTAGTGCTTCAGCTGGGTCTACTGCATATGCGCCCGCTGCAACGCTGGTTGAATGCCCGAGTGCCTCACAGAGCCTGGGCTTCCGGCGGCTTTCGAATCAGAGTGACTCAGAGCTGCGTTTCAGCACTGAAGCCCTGGTTAGCGGCCGACTGGTACTAGCGGGGAGTGACAATGGGAGCCGTCTCACACCGCAAAGTTATCTCGACGGACGCATCCAACTTAGGTTGGGGTGCTCTTTTCGAGGGCAAACCGGTCTTTGGCCTATGGACAGACCAGGAGAAAAGCCTCCACATAAACTGTTTGGAGATGATGGCGGTCGAGAACGCGCTCAAACGCTTCCTCCCATTCATACGAGGTAGTATGAATCCGCTCGGACAACATGTCCGTGGTGTTCTATGTGAACCGACAGGGCGGTGTCAGATCCAGGAACCTCTGCAAACTGACAGAACGCCTTCTCGTGTGGGCTCATCACTCACTGCGCTCGCTGAGTGCCGCGCACGACCTGGCCAGACCTGGCCTAGCCTCCCGCTGTACGCTTTCCCTCCGATCTCCCTGTTACCACAGGTCATCAAGAGGATCAGGGAAACACATCACTCAGTGCTCCTTATAGCCCCGCGATGGGAGAACCAAACCTGGTACCCAGAGCTAGTGAGGCTGTCGCACTTAGCCCCATGGCCGATCCCGGTGAGAAAGGATCTCCTATCTCAGGCCGGTGGATCGATTTGGCATCCCCATCCAGAGCGCTGGTCTCTGCATGCGTGGATAATCAACGGATACCCGTTGACCTGCCAGAAGGGGTCGTAAACACGATCACGCAGTCTAGAGCTCCTTCCACGAGAAGGCTCTACGCGTCTAAATGGTCTGTGTTCTCTAAGTGGTGCGCTACTAAGAGCCTGGATCCACGTACATGCGGGGTTCCACGGGTGCTCTCCTTCCTACAAGAGCTGTTGGACAGTGGCAGGTCCCCCTCCACGCTCAAAGTGTATGTTACGGCTATTGCAGCGTTCGCTGGGACAACACGCGGCCGTGCAATAGGAAGGAACGAGCTCATCGTCCTTTTGTTGAGTGATTCATTGTTTACTGATTCATTGCTTTTCAGATGAGGAGCCCCACAAGCCCACAGTATCCCCTCAGCCTGGGCCTCTTCACGTCACGTCTGCCGAGCCAGAGACTGTTCACGTCAGTCCTGCCGAGCCAGTGTCTCCGGACAAGATGGCCGCTGCCGAGCCAGTGTCTCCGGACAAGATGGCCGCCGCCGAGCCAGTGCCTCCGGACAAAATGGACACCGCCAAGCCAGTGTCTCCGGACAAGATGGCCGCGCCACGTCGCCTGAGCCCTCAGCAAAGATGGCCACCGACACGCTGTCTATTCCTGAGCCGGTGTCTGTTCCTGAGCCTGTGCCTGTTGCATAACCCTATAGAATTTTTTTTTTTTTTTTTTTTGGGTGGGGGGCAGTGTTTCCCTTGATAGGGACGCACCTCAATGGTCTCCTGAATGGTCGTCTCTGCCAAGGTCGCCCGAAGGGTCGTATCCGCCCTCGACGCCTGCACTGCCTGCTCCGCCCTGGACACCTGGACTGCCTGCACTGCCTGCTCCGCCTGGTCCGCCCTTGCCCCCTGAACTATCTGGTCCACCCTGGAGACTTCATAGCCTCCCAGGTCCGCGTGTTCCCTTGTCTGATGTGTCATGTTGCCATTGGTTCATTGTTCACAGGTGTCCCTTGTCTAGTCGTTAGTCTTGTGTATTTAAGCCCTCATGTTTGCCCTGTGTCTTTGTCTAGTATTGAATGTTTCTAGTTGTGAATGTTTCTTGTCCAGGTTTTTTGTTCTTGTTTTGAGTTTCCAGTTTTCAGCCTTTGTTTTATGTTTGATAATTAAAGTTGCACTTGGGTTCGCTACATCTTGCCTCCAGTGGAATCATTCATAACATTCTGCTTGTTAACATCAGGTGTCTTGTCAACATCAATAATACTCAATCATCACTCATTTAATAACTTAATTATCTCATTACCTTTAACACTGCTTCAGTGTTCATTTAACACTTTAACACTCTTGAGTGTGGAGCCAAATAAACTCCCAGGAGTTTTTGCTGTGCAGCAGGCCATGGTGTTGCTTTATTATTATGTATCTGCCCTTAGACACAACACTGATTAAATGTAATAATTTGACATAATAAATCGGTGAGCCAAAATTGCCCATAAAAGGTAAAAATGGAGATGAAAGGTAATAAAAAACTTAAAGAAAAAAACTTACAAGAAAAATTGTATCTGTCACTGCTGTGAATCACTCCTATAATCAGTGGAGTTGCATATCTGTTGCTGATTGCAAGAATGTACAAATCAGTATGTGAGATTGCAATGAAAATACAGATAGCCATTTATAGGATATAAGTAAACAGAGTTCCAAACATATAGGCCTAACTAAAAATGAAAGTTAAGTGAATAATCTTTAACTGATATTCATAAAAAAAAAAAAGATGACGCTTCACACATTTTCAAGTTTTAAGACCTTTGACTGATGCAGTAAAACACTGATAGTGCTCTATAGGGCAGGGGTCCACTGTCCTGCAGAGTTTAGATCAAGCACACATACCTGTCGTTAGTAAAGTCAGCAATCCTGAAGACATTGATGAGCACTATCAGTGTTTTACTGCATCAGTCAAAGGTCTTAAAACTGGAAAATGTCTTATATGTTTGAACTATTTACTTATATCCTTTAAATGGCTATCTGTATTTTTATTGCATCAGTCAAAGGTCTTGAAATTGAAAAATGCACAGCAAAATCCTCAGTTAAATTAACCCTCTAATGCATGAATTATGTTTTCGCACTTAAAAAAAAATAAAGTTTAAATTTAATCTTATTTTCTGGAAGATTTAAAATAAGATTAAATATTAATCCTTTATTTTTTTAAATCCTGGTATTTCTTTTTTTTCATCTCAAAGACGAGTTCATTCAGAATCAGTTACATATAGCAGGTCGGCTGACTCGATTTCCTTCTCATACATTGCCGTAGCGTCACAGTGCATTTCCCTGTTGAAGCCCAGCGTCCATTGACTTCAATGGGGCTTCTTTGAACAGTAGCTGTGTCCCAATGTGAAGGCTGCATCCTCCGAAAGCCGTATTTGAAGGCCGATTGGCCGTATTTGAAGGTGGCGTGACAAAGGACGTCCCAATTCAAAGGCTGCATCCTTGGAAGTTCGCATTAGAAGGCTGATTGCGTCACCGCGGCGCGATGAAGGCTGTCCCAATTCAATTCTGCATCCTTGGAAGGCCGTATTCGAAGGACGGTTGCGTCATCACGCCGCGACGAAGGCTACCCTGATTCAAAAGCGATGCCAAATGCGCCCTTCGATTCCTCGTGAAAGGAAGGATACATAAATGGACACTTAGCGGCCTATCCTACTAGTGGTGTCAACAATAATCGATTCGGCGATGCATCGCAATGCGGGGCATGCACGATTCAGCATCGATGCGGCAAAGTGCCATAATCGATTATGTCACTGTTTTAGGGGTGTAACGGTACGCGTATTCGTACTAAACCGTTCGGTACAAACTAAGGCACGCATTTTCAAACCGAACGGTTATTTCAAATGTAAGCGCGTCGCGAGCGCTTATAATGTAGACGCTGGCGCGACCACAACATCAAATGGCAAACGCAATGTAAGCGGAACGAAACTGAGCTACTCGTGACGGACTGTTTATCAGTTTGGACCAACGCAGCGCGAGCCGATCTTATACTACACAACGCAAAGAGATCCAGTAAAGAAAGCATTTGAAGTTGAACTCGCCACTAAAGTAATAACATCGCTGCGAGATCTAGTGAGAAACATTCACATTTCTCCGTTATTAACGGATCAAACAGCGCTGACGTGGAAACCAGGAAGAAACATTGTGACATGAATGAACTGACAGTGTCCACAGATCTGCAATATTCACCATGGATTTACTGTAGTAACACTAACTGCAACTTTGGAAGTTTGGCAGGAATAGTAGGCTATAATGCTTTCAAGTAACGTTATGTCGGATTTATTTCGACATTATGAATAACATTGCTGCCCTCAAATGTTAATCTGAACTAAAATAAACATTTGTTTATAAGCACAAAATATTACATTTAATTTTTTCCAAGGAGCTGTTTTGTTTTATATGCTCCTAAGAAGAGTCAATTATAGCTCCATCATTGCTCAAAGAAAAAAAAAATGTCATACTTTATGATGTTAGTTCTAATAAAAAAAGAATAAAAAAAATCAAGGAAATTTCTCTGGCATTTCTTTCTTTTTGCTGTATCGAAAACGTACCGAACCGTGACACAAGTGTATCGTATTGAACCGAACCATGAATTTTGTGAACCGACACCCTACACTGTTTATTTTCTGGCCTTGAGTTGGACAATAAAGTTGAAATTTAATTTCAAATGGTTCTCAAGCAGAGAGAAGAGAAACATTTCTCATTCAAAGCACTGAAAGCAGTGATTTATGCTTTCTTTTTCAGGTTTGAAAATGTCATATCCAATACCCTGTACCATTAAATTTTATTTTATTTAATGACATTTATGTCAAAGATACAGGAGAGTGATAATACACACATAGCAGCCAATAAAATCTGTTGTTCAATATCTGACTGCTTGTATTGCCTCATGACTGATGAAAATTTTGCCTTGTTGTGTGCAGTAGAATTTTGATGCATCGCAATGCATCGTAGAATCGAATTGAATCGAATCGTTACCTGGTGAATCGTAATCGAATCGAATCGTGAGGGCAGTGCCAATGCACACCCCTATATCCTACCCCATAAGTCATTGCGCGCCGTTGACGACAGCATTTATTTATTTATTTTTAAAGGTGGCCGAGACTAGAGATCAGTGGTGGACAGCAAATTCACATTTAAATGTAAGTATTGGTTTCATACTCAAATAGCTAGTTTATCATAAACTTCATCTTAACTCATTCGTCACCATTGCGTGGCTTCATTCGTCAGGCAGTTTTAGGCAAAACTTGTGGTAATAACGTTATTAGTTTAACAACCTATTTGTAATATTTGCACTAGTCTATCTCACTTGTGTATTATAAGAAATATCACTCACCCTATAAAGCCTAAAACAATAAGAAAAGCAGTAGATAAGGCAATGGGGTTTCACTTTTATGTGTTTTTGTAGTGCTGTCATGCAAGCTATGTGTTTTTAACCAAATTTAAGTATACAGAAATATTAAGTATATTTTGCATGTCTTGATGTGTCATATTTTGCAGTGTTAACAATGCACTTAAGATTGTACCCCTGTGTTAAGTTCCCTTTTCTGCTTTTTTAGAACAATTCAGGAAAAAATGGGTCTGGGGAACTTAACTCCCACACAGGCACAAAATAATATATATATATATATGACATTTAATACACACATCTTTTCTGAAATGTATTGTGCTGTTGTTGTTAACAAGTCATGGTTAATTTGCTCTGCCTTAGGATTGCATGTGTCATGGGACAGGAGAGGGAGTGAGTGGGAAACCCACTGCTGAAACTTGCCCGGCCCTGGTTTGTCCTCATGGATGAGGTGTTGGGACAGAGGCATTGCACCAACCCCCCTGTCCTCATCGCCTCAATCCCTGAGGACAGACCAGGGCCGAGTTCAGCAGTGTGTGACCAAGAAGAGGAGGAGCCAGGGGCAGCACCAGCACCACGAAGAAGGCAAGACAGAGAGGACGAGTTTTTGGACCTGATTAGAGAAGACATGGGACTGCAGAGGCAAGGAGAGCACAGGAAAGGATGGACAGGCTGTTTTCTCTTCTTGAAAGAATGAGATATATATATATATATATGAGGAGCTCTTTTCCAAAACGGGATAAATCCATTTCAGTAGTTTTCAGGAAAATTAAATTTTTTACCTAGACCCACACATTTTGTGAATATTCAATTTATCCTGTTAAAATGGTTTTTTTTGGCTCAGTCTGAACATGTTGAACAATGATTATTAAATCAAACAACAGTATTGTTGATGATAAATTCAGAGTTTATTATTATTTATTTTTTAAACGCTATAAATCCATCAATTTTTGGAAAAAAATGATGGTTTGTCTTTTAAAAAACAAACAAACAAGAGAACATGGAACATATAATCAGGTACTCATAGTATAAATGAATATAAATTAAATAAGTGCAAATGCATGAAAATAAATAAATAGTCAAATAACTAGTAAAATAAAATAAATAGTAAAAATAAAATAAATATTTCCAGTGACATGTTCTAATATTGTCCACCACATAAAACAAATAATTAAAAAATTACACACATACAAATACCAGTCCTTAAATACAACAATGTTAAAAATACATAGAAATCATTTAGTAACACATTTAGGCTAATAGTCATTCGGTGCCGAACCTGAAAAAAGTAATAGTTTTTTTTTTTAAGTTAAGTAATACATTTAGAGTCATTTTTAGTAAAGTGTCAAACCTGTAACAAGTACGACCAATGTCCACTACATATGCATGAAAAAAACAAATTATTAAAAATATTCAATAATGATAACGATATTCAATAGGCAAGTCAGTCAGTAATAAATTAAAATAAATACAAACAAAGCTTTATTGGCATAAAAAAAAAAAATAAAAATAAAAAACATTTTGTATTGCCAAACCTCATAGAAAATGTGTGTGTGAGCCCTGCACTATAGCAATGACATACCATGTAACAACAACATAATGTCCAATCATATGTAACAACAATCACATCTTTGCACATATCCCTGCACTGTTTACTGGCCGCATTTTGTACTTTTGCACTATCATCACTACACACAATCTACCATAGCACCTTATCATGGTCAGAAAGGCCAGTCTATCTATCAGTAGGCTAGTAGAACTATTCAGTACTTTTAATGTCACGTTAGCAGGCTTCTTTACAGGAAAATATCTTTATCGCGAGAGGGAAACCTACAGAACGGTATTATACTAGTCAATTCTGAAACGAAAGTTGTACTCACCAAACACTTTTATGAAGGTCGCCTTGCAAACGGGCACTTTCTCCGGATGTCTGTTGCACAAAAGACTGTACTTAACAGATAGGCCTACGTTCCGGTCTTTTTGTTTGTTAATGTCCTGGACTTTCGGACGCTTCCTTGTCACTTGCGTGATGTCCAGGAGATGAAGTATGGCCTGGTCCTGGTCAACCTTGTTTTTTTCCCCATAAAAATAGTTGAAATTTACCATCAGATCGTCCGGCGACAGCCTCTCGGCCTGACAGAAACCTTTGGCGGCAGCTTTGTGTTGACATCCCACTGTTGGTAATAACGCGCCACCCGAGTGACGAACCTTCTTTTTTTGTTGCTTTTTGTGATTTTCTTTGTCCAGTCTGCGTTTTCTACCCCCAGGTGTAGGTCTCACTGGCTCATCGAGGCCATCAAAAGTGTTACTACAGTTTAAAGCACTCATTTTGAGGAATGAATGAACATAAACAAAGTAACAAACCTCTGTTCAGATCGCCGCCTATTTGGATTGCGTCGAACGCTCACCGAATTCTGATTGGTTGAGAGGATATATCCCGTTTAGGCTAAAAATAGGTTTGGCGCTTATCTCGTTTTGGAAAGAAACTGCATCTTGCAGTACATTTTAAACAAGGAAATATAGCGATGTGTCATGAAACGTTGATGGAGCAGTGAATAGGTTCAGTACACAACAAAATGACATGACAAACTCATTTTTTTTAAAAATGGCGTTTATCCCGTTTTGGAAAAGAGCTCTTCATATATATATATATATATATATATACACTCACCTAAAGGATTATTAGGAACACCATACTAATACTGTGTTTGACCCCCTTTCGCCTTCAGAACTGCCTTAATTCTACGTGGCATTGATTCAACAAGGAAATTGTAGCCTCTTTTTCCTATTTGCAGTGGAGATGAGTGGTACCCGGTGGGGTCTTCTGCTGTTGTAGCCCATCCGCCTCAAGGTTGTGCGTGTTGTGGCTTCACAAATGCTTTGCTGCATACCTCGGTTGTAACGAGTGGTTATTTCAGTCAAAGTTGCTCTTCTATCAGCTTGAATCAGTCGGCCCATTCTCCTCTGACCTCTAGCATCAACAAGGCATTTTCGCCCACAGGACTGCTGCATACTGGATGTGTTTCCCTTTTCACACCATTCTTTGTAAGCCCTAGAAATGGTTGTGCGTGAAAATCCCAGTAACTGAGCAGATTGTGAAATACTCAGACCGGCAAGTCTGGCACCAACAACCATGCCACGCTCAAAATTGCTTAAATCACCTTTCTTTCCCATTCTGACATTCAGTTTGGAGTTCAGGAGATTGTCTTGACCAGGACCACACCCCTAAATGCATTGAAGCAACTGCCATGTGATTGGTTGATTAGATAATTGCATTAATGAGAAACTGAACAGGTGTTCCTAATAATCCTTTAGGTGAGTGTATATCTATATATATATATATATATATATATATAGTGTTTCCCATAGGATTTTGTGATACTTGTGGTGGCATGTGACGTCACAGATCTATTTACATATTTATGATGTCATTGCATCAATTTTGCGTTCAGACGAGTTTTGGTTCTTCAGATGTGAACTGTCACATACTGTAATGTAACTGAATGCCCAATAAAGCTGTTCACATTATATTTTCTGTTGTGATACAAAAAACAAGTATAAATAGTAAACACGACCCATTAATATAGGCTACATTGTGTTAACCAGGAATCACTCTTTTACTATACTCAAATCCTGATTTATAGGCTATAATCGTGCCATTGTCTGATAAAATAAATATACATCTAACTCACACTAAAAAGCAACTGTGTGGTGGTTTTGGCTATTACCGTTTTATCTCATTCAGCACACTTTCTGCGTCTGAGTAACAAACTATGAGCATATTAACAGACGAGTTATGTTCATATTTAAAAGTCTGCATTACATCTAACTGAAAGTGCGGCTCACTGCACAGAGTATGTGCCTTTTGTATAATTTTAAACCTATGTGTGCAATTAAAATGTACTTTTACTTTAGTGATTTTAACTTTTAATTTTGTGATTTTAATGCTTTAAAGAGCAATTTTAGATTGTAATGTTCTGCTATCTGTTCTGCTAACTATAAAAGGTACAGCTGTCATAAAACCAGAGACAAAGGCTGCATGGCTATAGTGAGAGAGTCAGTGGTAATATCGTTGCATTCCTTTTGGTCAGATATGAGTCGAACACAGTTCTTATAGTTTTGCGGGAGGGGCAGTGCTCGGTGGCTCATTTGCGTCACTGATCCCCTGCCCAATAAATCCTGCTCATGAAAATGGTGAAAAACTGTTTAACAGTATAACTCCACCATCGAGTATTATGTAGTTCACAGTCTTTTTAACATGTTTCAACAATGCATTTCTAACATTTATGTGTTTACTATTCTCAAATTCTCAAAATTTACTTTACACAGACTTTAACATAACTAGAAGTAATACAATTTTAATCGACTGGTTTTTACCATCCCATTCCCACTGTGGGAAAGAGTAATCAGCCCAAAATATTATATATATTTTTAGACAATTATCGAAATTGTTTTATCTGTGTCCTGTACTTTCTAGTTATGACATTTGAAATTCATACTTTTTTTTTTTATAGATGGCGTACCATAAAAAATGGAGACAGCAAAATGCAGAATTGCTTGCAATGGCGCTTTCTAGTAGTGACTCGGAGGATCATTCTTTTGTTTCTGCCCGGGCTGGTGTTTGTGCAACCATCAATTCTGAGAACCTTCTGAGAGAAGATTGTGCAGGAAGTACTGCTGACAGTAATCTTGAAAATCTTGATCTGGATGACCAGCAGTACAGCAGTGAAAGAGATGACACTGAAACAGGCTCCTCTTCAGATGAAATCAATGACTTAAGGAGTGATTTGGCGAAATGGGCGGTTCGGAACAAAACAACATGGACATCTGTAGATGAGCTCCTTTCTGTGTTTAGAAAACACGGACATCGGCTGCCGAAGGATGCCAGAAAACTTTTGGGGACGCCTCGCCATGTAGATGGACAGAATTTGTGTGGTGGTCAATATATGTATTTTGTTCTTGAGTCTGGGCTTCTGAAAATATGTTCACAGTACCCAGAGAAAATCATGTCCTTCTCAATTTTAAAGCTGTTGTTCAAATCATCTAATGTCCAGATTTGGCCAATTCTGTGTAGTGTGAAGAGGTTTCAGCCATTTGTTGTTGCCGTGTTGGAAATGGAAAACCCAATTCGGTGAGGGATTTCATGTCGGAATTTCTTGAAGAGCTCACTAGGCTTCAGCATGATGGAATTTCATTCAGAGGTGAAACCTTAAATGTCAAGGTCAATGTTTTCATCTGAAATCCAGCGAGAGCTTTTTTAAAGTGCATAAAGGGGCACAATGCCTACAATAGTTGCGAGCGATGCACTATTGAAGGAAATTACGTGAACCACAGGTTGGTCTTCAATTACCAACCACAATTACCACTTTGTCGAGAACAGAAGAGAATTCGGTAGTTTGTTCTACCCTTTCCACCAAAATGGACTCTCACCCCTTGTAGATGCAGGCTTGTCATGCATACAATCTTTTGTCTTGGATTACATGCATCTGGTCTGTCTAGGGGTGGTAAGACGCTTACTCGTCTTCTTGAAACAGGGTCCCAGAGAGTGCAAAATTTCGCAGAGGCAAATTCGAGAGATTTCATCCAAGCTTGAGTCTCTCAACGGAAAACTCCCAAGGGAATTTGCCAGACAGCCACGTTCTCTTGCTTCTCTTGAAAGATGGAAAGCAACCGAATTCCGGCAATTCTTATTCTATACTGGACCTGTTGTTCTTCGTGATGTGTTGCCTGACAGCTTCAACCACCACTTTCTAACACTGACCATTGCCATGTCCATACTGTTGGACACTGATGATGACACGAGGAAGGCATATACATCCTATGCTGAAGAGCTGCTGATGCACTTTTATAAAACATCTACTAAACTCTACAGCCCTGTCTTTCCGTCGTACAATGTGCATTCTCATATCCACTTGGCAGAAGACGTTAGACATTTTGGAACGTCTTTAAACGAGATCTGTGCTTTTCCATTCGAAAACCATCTGCACAAGCTAAAGAAGAGTGTCAGGAATGCAACAAATCGAATTTCACAGCTTTCCAAGAGAATCACTGAGATGGATAATGCCAAAGTTCATACTATACCAGCACCCCACCGGGCATCTGTGTCTACAAAAACAAAGGGACTCCTGTTTTATGGTTGAAGATGGCTTTGCATTTGTCAAAGAAAAGAGATCTGATCAAATGTGTGTGTGACTTGTTCCACCTTGACAGTTTAGAGAGTTTCTTTGACAGTCCATGTGATTCCAAGCTCATAAACATAGCCCGTCTAAAGGATGAAAGAAGACCGGGGAAAAGAAAGCTCATTGAGCAGAAGGAACTAAATAAGAAAGTGGTTTGTCTTCCCTATGGGAATGAATTCATTCTTATACCGATGCTTCATGGCAGTGAAAGACACTAAGGCTCAATCCCAATTCTATTTTATACCCCTTCGCCTACCCCTTACCCTTGCCCCTTGAAACAGAGTGTCAAGGGGTGAAAATATTCCCCTAAGAAATGGGACACCACTACTACACCGTTACATGTATACATCGTCGCTAGCGCCTACATCACAGGAGATGCGCCAATGTTTATCACAATCTTCCAAGATGCCATCGTCAGCTGTAGTCTTGCGTGAGTTACAGCTATTTTTTTAGCATTTTTCTTCTGAAGTTTGCAGAAAACAACGGAGATGACGATATCTTCGACGCCTAATATTGCGTTCACACCAAAAACGAATAGAGCGTTTGGCGCGAGTGATTTCAATGTTAAGACGCGATTACGCGCGTCTGGAGGTCTTGTGGCGCGAATGAGGCGTTTAGTGCGGTGCGGTGGACGCAAATTCGCCTCATTCGCGCGTCCACTTCGCTTCAAACTTTTGCTTTTTACATGCGTCATATTGTTAACGAACTTTAACGATTTTTTTTGCAACCGTTTCTTTGAAGAACATGACCGTAAATATGAACACAAGATTGAATGTGACAAAGAAAATGATTATTGGCAGTCATGTTGCCTCTGTAGCCAGTGTATGCAGGTACATTTCTCATACCCCTTCGTTTGAAGTGTGGTCCCGAAAAATCTTCAATTCAAGGGCTATCTGGCCCTTCCCCTTACCCCTACCCCTCCAACCAAAAGAGAATTGAGACAGCCCTACCCCTTCACGTGCACACGCAAAACAGAGGGGAAGGGGAACGTGAAGGGGTAAGGGGTAGAATTGGGATTGGCCCACAAAGAACCCAAATTAAGATCAGAAGAACGGGTTCAACAGCTTTATTCAAGCCATCTTACTACTCTCGTCTCAATTTTCTTTTCTAAGTTTTCCTTTATTTTCTGTTGTGAGTCTCGGTTCTAAGTTAAGTTTTGCGGCAAAGTTTCAGTCCATGTTTCTTCTGCAAAGCCAGCTTCAAACAAAGACTTCCATCAACCCGCCAGTACACCACGTGATTGGCCGCCTCAGACCAGGCACGAGGAGACCAGCCAATGAACCAACGGGAAACCCCCTTGTTACCATGACAGAAGGGAATCCCCAAAAGCAAAAAACAAGCAAGTACCTCCAGACTCTTAAGCTGAACTGGTGTATTGATATAAATTTAATAACCTGTCTAAGAAACGATAGAAGGGTTAATTAATGATTGATGGTTCATTCCAGGTCATGTCTTATAAGTGCATATAGAATCTTGAGATTTCATCATCTCACTCTTAAACCCATTCTTTCCAAACTCTTTCTCACTCCCTTTCTTCAGCAACTTGTATGAATGTGTGTGTATGCGTGTGCATGTGTTTGTATTAGATATTAGTTTTATGTGTTAGTATATAATCAATAAAGTATTGTTTGTATTTGAAAAGAGATTACTTGTGT
This sequence comes from Leucaspius delineatus, assembly GCA_023718395.1. Classification (NCBI taxonomy): domain Eukaryota; kingdom Metazoa; phylum Chordata; class Actinopteri; order Cypriniformes; family Leuciscidae; genus Leucaspius; species Leucaspius delineatus. The sequence goes on from CM043356.1 coordinate 10,309,628, forward strand.
TATGTGCTTACGGATTTATTGTCTTGAACTTCGATCTAAGTTACCGATGCTTTTACCCTTGATTTAGTTCTTAATTTACTGTTAGCTGGGGATTATTCTTTCTTGGCCAGGAAGATATTATATTTCCTAGAGTTAATAATTGTGTATGCTTTCTGTTCATTGGATGAACTGATAAAATGATCATACTATTGATTCTGCTACAGTAAATTCAGAAAATAATAAAATGATTAATTATTGATCATACTTCGTTATGAATAATAATTAATTATATTTATACGGGCATATAAACGCTACAAGCCACATCTTTTATACAAAAATTATAGGGTTGCTGTCACAAAAAGTGCCCATTTCAGGCTTTAGTAGCCTATAGCATAAGTGTAAAATTATATGTAAATTGTATGGTGCATGGTACAATTTCTGGTAAGCTATGCTTTTTTATTATTTCAATTCAATTCAATTATTGTGATATGACTTAATATTGACTTATTTGGATAAATATTAGGTACTCAAGAGGCGTTAATTTTTCTCAAGAAAAAAACAACTCACCTAATGCTGTAAACATACAGACAGCCCAATCAGCTGGTAGTATTATTTAAGGGTTAAAAATAACTCAAATTAAATATAATGCATTTTTTTTTTATAATAACAACTTTATTTAATGATATAACTAAAAATATAATAAATATTTAATATAGAACACATATTTAGCGAAATACTCTCTATAGCTCTTTTTTCTTGCCAACTACGTGCTATATTATGGTCATCAAATGGCTTTCCTGAGGTAAATGTGACATAATTGTTCTCCATCTCTATGTTATTGACCTCTTGACGCTGATTGAAAAAAGACTGATTGATCGATATTTTGTATGAGGAATTGAGGAATATACATTTCGGTAAGTTGTAGCCTACTACTGTATCTTTCAACAGTGTTCTTGTTACTATAAGCTAGAAGAGATGATCGGTTCACGTGCGCTAGGGATCTGTCACGTCACATTTACAAACGCCAAAGCGGTATTTATTGTTTGAATTTCGTAATAAAATTGACAGAATCTGAGGGCCCGTCCACACGGAGACACGTTTCGCTGTATACGTATACATTTTTTATCGTATTGGCGTTTCGTCCACACGGATCCGGCGTTTTGGGAGACTGAAACCGCTATTTTTTGAAACCGGGTCCCAAAGTGGATAAATCTGAAAACGACACCCTTGCGGTTTCGTGTGTACAGCCAATCCGTATATTTTGTGAAACGATGATGTCATCACATCACGTGTCGTCTGTGTCACGAGTAACAGCAACAACAATAAAGGCGGACTTATATGATTGTATTCGTGCTGCAGAAGCTACTAAGCCTACTAGCTTTATTACAGCAAAACCTATTGCTTCTCTGCAACTGTGGTGAGCAAAAAGCGATAATCTTTGTCTTCTTCTTCTTGGTTTGTATACAGCGCGCAAGGTTATGGGCATACTCAAAGTCTTCTTCTCCGTGTATAGTGTATCTCTGTGGCAGAATTACAGCGCCCCATACTGGTCTGGCATATATACTACACCGTTTTCAGTCGGTTTCAGTGGTTTCGTGTGTACGCAGATATTTCTTGAGACGACGCCGTGTTTACGGATTTTTTTTTTAGAACGAGGAAAAAAAAATATTGGATTGGGAACGCACCGGCTTCGTGTGGACGTGGCCTGAGAGTTGAGATTCTTTTATATCATAAAGTAACCTGCTCTGTCTAGTCTGTTGGTCTCCGTGACCGTGTCCTCTTTGCTTCGCGATTTTTATGTGCGTGAGAAAATGGATGTGTGGCGTGAGAGCGTGTGAAAAGTGTCAATTGCGTGTGTCTCACGGTGAATGCGTGAGAGTTGGCAGCTCTTTTACGACTCTTAGTAATTCTGTCCAACTTCCGACTTTTTGGTTATTTTTTTTGTAGCTGGATATCATTGGTTGCATCTAAATGTGAATGAGGATACGGTTATTGATAAATCTAATTGTTAGTGTTTTTCTTATCATAGGGGGGCTTAGGAACATTTTGGGGTAGCTTCAGCCCCCCTAATTAGGCCTAACGACGTCCCTGGCGGCTAGTGACTTGACTTGACACGAACTTTAGTAAGTTGCTCTGTTTCATTTTAGTTTAACATACTTAGCTAAACTTAAGTGTCCCTCTGTGAAATGTGCTCGTCGTTGTGAAGGGGGGATGGGCTGTTCGCAATCTGACTGCGAAATGCGCTACGCGGGCATTTCGTCATCACCATGACAACCAAACAAGAATCAAGAAACATTGAGATGTATTTTTATAGTTTCAACTATTGTGATAATCGCAACAGAATTCCCTCCTTACGCTACCTTGTGAGGCCACTACGCCAAACATATCTGAAATGTCTTTGCTTCAGAGCCATTTAAATCTTATAATTGAATGACTGTAAAGTGGTTTAAATTGTTGTATGTTGAACAATTAAACATTTCTTTTAAAAAATAAAATTTAAATGATCAATGAAACTGAGTCCTTAAAGTAATTTATTTATTTATAATTATTACCTAAAGTTGCATATCCCTGATCAGGGATAGAACGAACCAAAATTTGACTTCAAATATTGTTAACATCATAGACATCCATAGTGAAAAAAAAGTATGCTAAGTATACTTGCAGCCAGACTAATTGTCAGTATATTTCAAGTGTGTTAATAATTAGTTAACTTGAAGTGTGCTATTTTGGATAATTTTTTTTGTACTAAGTGTATTTTAGTTATAATTAAATTATATTAAAGTATAACTTTAGGTGTATTTAGTGTACTTTTTGATGCTAAATCGAGACAATTTATATACTTAGCACACTTTAAGTACATGCGTATTTTCATACTTGATTAGTGCTATTAAAGGTGAACTAAGTAACTTTTTTACCTTAACTGAACAGCTTCGGAGTCATTGGAATGGTTATATTACTTATTTCGGGTTGAATTGTGGTCGTTTCGCACCCCCCTGGTGCCCGTGAGCGGAAAATTCGCACTTGCAACTTTGAGACGGCGGGTCGCCGGCCGCCGCGGCAGGAAGTATCGCGTGATATCAGGTCTCGCGATGTAAACAATTGCTTTACGGCCAAAAGAAATCTGCTCAAATACTGTCATTATTGCGCTCCCTCACGCTGTCCGAACCCGAAGGAAGAAGACGTTTTAAAGAATGTCCCATCTGCTTTGATGTCGTTGATCTACTAGCCTCTGGTGTCTGAGAATCACCAAAGAGTTTTTACAACAGTGTTGTCAAATATCTATTCCGAAGCTGTGGGGGGAGCTCTAGAGAGAAACCTGCGAGCAAAAAGTGAGAATACAGCGAAGAAATCCCGAAGCTACTGAGTGCTGCTTTAAAGCGTACTTTTTTATATTACAAGTACATTACAAATTAATTAAGAGTGTCTTCCAAACAAACAAGAAATATACCATAAATATATTATTTTTGAGTAAAAATATACTTTCTTCCCCAAAGCTGAATGCACTTGTCAGGGTCATTACAATAAATATGTGACTTGAATCAACAGTGTTAATAAATATGTTACGACTGCTCCGAGACACGAAGGTTGAGGATCCAAATGCAGCTTTATTAAGGGGTAATCCAATGATGAAATCCAATAAACAGGCAAAGGGTCAAAACACAAGTAGACAGTCCAAACAAACAAACAAAACAGGCAGGGGTCAGAGGCAAGAGAGTAATCCACGGAACAGGCAAGAAATCCAAAAACCAAGAGACATGAAACCAGGGAAAACACTCAGAAGTGCAGTGCAACAACATACAAAACGTTGCAGTGAGTGAAGGGGTGAACCAGGCTTATATGGGGTGAACTAAACAAGATAACAAGACACAGGTGAATGTGATAATGAGTTTTGATGAGTCTGGGCAGTGAGTTCTGGGAAATGTAGTTTGTGAGTGAAATATGATAGTCTGGTGTGGAGTGCCCTCTGGTTGCTCTCAAGGGCACTCCAGCTGGTGACCGTTACAAATTGGTTGTTGAGTATTCTCATGAAACAATATAGAGTAGAGGCTTCGACCCGGAAACAGTATTAAGGTGCAGTAAAATTATCTGTTGTTCTGTGAATGTTCACTGGTGAATTCCAGTCATTTCAATAAGAATCCACATGATCAGCAATTTCGTTTCTGGTCAAAAATGTCACTATTACCCCTTTTCCACCAACAAGAACCAGGTGCTGGTTCGGAGCTAGAGCTAGTGCCGGTTCGGAGTTGGTTCTACTGACGAGCCTCCAAAGAACCGGTTTGCTTTTCCACAGGCTAAAAGAGCCAACGCAGAGCCAGGTCTTACGTCACAGCTACGTCTCATCTTTCTCAGCAACGTTAGCGCGGCGGCGCCAAACACAAACACATCATCAACAAAGGCGCACGTTGCTTTGCTATTGATGTTCATGGCTTTGCGGACCTACATCGGCATCCAAACACGGCGGATCCAACGTGTTCGCGCGGCTCGCCATTATTTGTACAGACGGAGATTACAAGCGAGAGTAACGGCATGTACATAACATTTATTTTTAACAATAAGATGCCGACTTTAGCCTTAGATTTATATTTTAGATCGCGTCCATCGTGTTTAGCTGCTGTTAGCTCGATTAGCTGTTATTTGAAAATGGCGGTCACAAGTTTCTCTTCAGTCTTGTTGGCCACGGTAACCCCGCCCCCAGCCTCTGACGCAAGCGGTTCTTTCTTGGCTCCGTTCTAGACCCTGCAATGATTTGGTGCTACTTAAGAACCAGTTTTACTGGTTCGGAGCTGGTGCTTTGGCGGTGGAAAAACAAAGAACCGATTTGAAACTAGGCTCTGGCTCCGAACCAGCACCAGCTCTGCCTTGGTGGAAAAGGGGTATATGGGATCAGGTTAGTCACTGGAATTCGCTAGATTTGACCAACAGAAAGCTGCTTGAAAGTGACTCCTGTGTGAGCTGTGCTTCATACATTACGCCGCTACACTGCTGACAATGGTCAATGGACTTTTTTGCCTGTGTAATTTCACAAAATTCAAAAATGTTACCGCACCTTTACTCGCTGCAACATAAAATGCAATCAATAATAAAATCCTCACAAGGGACATGTTACAGGAATCATACTTAAAGAGTTAGAAAAGTGAAAAGGTACAGCAGATTCGTTTTCCGTTTTGTTTTTCCTCTTTTCTGGTGGATGGTCCGGCACTTCAGTGATTTTCAGGTCTACAGGAGGATTTTTATTCATGTTCAATCTTGTATTTCAGCTTACTGAGATCCCTGCAAAGTACAAAATTTACAGTTAGTAAGGTTATTAATGTGATAGTTGTGAAATTTAAATAATCTCCTCAGCCTTGTGACGTTCCAAACCTGTTTGACTTTCTGTCTGTGGAACCCAAAAGCAGTTCTCAGGCATAATGCAACCCCAGTCACCGTTCGCTTTCACTGCATAAAACACAAGCAGAAAAAAATTGTGTAAATCATTCATGAAACCATTCTTTTGTACACTTGTCTAGTTCAATTCAATGCAACAATTTATGTAAAAATGGTTAAGCTCCAAAAATGTCCCAGAAAAGATCCTAAAAATAATCAATTCACAACTCATGTGTTATGGGTTGTGTTGTAAGTCTTCTGAAGCCATTTAATAGATTTTTCCTTTTTTTTTTTTTTTTTTTTCGAAAAAGACTAAACTTGAAGTTGTAATTCAGAGTTAAAATGTCTTACATTCAAATGCAAATGATAAAGATATAAGAAAAAATGCATAGCATTATTGGCACCAAACCTGTGATATTATTTTTCTGAGTAACATTAATGAGATTTGAGAGCATGAGGGAAGATTTTCAGAGAATAACTGATTAAAAAACACAAGTACACAGTCAAACAATACAATTTCACAGAGAAAGTTCATAGTAATAAAGTACTTGCATGTGGTGCAGGTAACTTACTGTAATTCAATGTTGCCACTGAAATGTTCAGATTATTTTAGAAATGTACTGGTAGTAACAAAATAACAAAGCTGATTATTCACAACATAATATTTATTGACCAGTTAATGGCTTTAAAATGGTATTTGAAAGAAAGAGGACACCTGTAGTAACGTTAAGTTAGGCTAACGTTAAACAAAAACAGACCAAACTGTATTAACCTGCTTTTGTTATTCATAACCAATGCCAATGACGACAACAGGAATCAGCTAAATTATAGGCTATATCAGCAATTTGAAGACACAGTTGTACAGAATATGTTGAATTGAATGACTAAATCAATCTAAGACAATAAGTCAGTAATTTCCATTTGTTCATTAGATCAACGTAGTTAGCATCGCGGCTAAAACCTTCATACCAGATAACAAGTGGTAAACAGTGTAAAAACGTGGTAATATAATAGCCTACATTTAGTTTATATATGTGTGTGTGTTTGAATATATAGTGAGTACACTCTGTATTTATATTTATTTGGCGAGTTTACAAACCTTGTAACGGAGAGCCGAACAAACGGCGGAAGCTTTGATGAGGAGAGCCATCACTGAAGCGACGACAGCAGAGGAATAGCAGACGTTTCGTGACAGAATAAAACTTTTCTCCTCCTGGTTTTTCTTCTTCATATTATTATTATTATTATTATTATTATTTAGTGTTGTTGTTTAAGGTTTAAATTAATCAATAAAATAGGCCTATACTAAATAAATGTAACCCAGGTGAAAATACGTTCTGTTAAATGTATAAAAAAATGCATTAAAGTAGGCTATATTTGTAATGTAGGCCTACTAAAAACACTCAAGTACATTTTTAATACATTTAATAGTATGTCTTTTAACCTGGGTATGTATACTGGATCAAACTTAAGTAGCCTATAATAATAATAATAATAGGATAATAATAATATTATTCTGGCCTCACTGAACCATTGGGTTCCTCCAGATGCTGGCTTATAAGAGATCTTCCAGGAACCACTTAAATGTTAAAAGATCTTCCAATAACCCTTTTATCGCATTCAAGTTCCTCTATTTTCCCCCAAAGCACTTTGAGGTCTCGTGGTAATGAAATGGTGACTCCAGAACCTCTGAACTAAATACAAAGTGCTTAAAGGATCCCATAAGTTCCAGCAAGAACCTCAAAGATTGTCAATGCTCCTCCAGTAACCCTACTATAGGAGAAAGATCTTAGAGGCACCTAAATTACATTTTGAAGTTCCTTGAGTATCCGACAGGATATTTGAGGCTCCTTTAGTTTTTACAGTGTATACTTTCAATGCAATGTTACAATGATCATTTTCAGCACATAGTTAAAAAATATTCATAAAATATATTTAAGAAAAGTGCAAATAAATATACTTATAAAAAATAAACAGAACTTTCACTTCAAGTATATTTTTGTAAAATATATTTTTTAGAAAATATACTAAATTACAATTATTGTGAAAATAGTCAAAAGTATGCATTTGTTATTAGTATATTTGCAATGTACTATTAAAACAGGGAATATATTACAAATACAATAAAGTTTTTTTTTTTTTCACTAGGGATTGTATAGAAGGACTTGCTATTTATGTTCGGGGTAACGGGGATTAGCCAATCAGCGCTTTCGTTTCGCGGTCACCGAAAGGACATCTGTTTGCGCTGACTGAGGTCTCGTTTTGAGTTAGTAGTGAGAGTGACCACGTGCAGCACATCGTAGATATTTCTGAAGTGCATAGTTGTCGTCTGTGTCGTTATCTGTGCATGTGTGCGTTCAGAGACATGTGAGTACCCTGGTGTAAATGTTTACATGTGTGTTTTGGTGCCTTAGGATTTTTATGAGTGTTGTCTATTCTGGGATACTCAGTTGCAATGCAGTATGTTAGCATAAAGTTCGCTAGCATTATGCTAATGCATAGTATTACTAGTGTTACACACTACTATTGTGTTTATGTGTGTACTCACCTGAGATTTATTGTTATTATCGGAGTGTTTACAATGGTTGTGTAATAGAGAACTATGCTTTTTGGGTTGCTGTTACTGAGACCCAGCAGTAAAAGGCTGTTGTTTAATTTAATAAGGAGCTAATGTGTGTTATCTGGTATATTATTTGGTTATTTGATATAAGCAGTTAAAGTTACTTGAAGGGAAAGTTGTACTAATTACCATTTATTAGCTTTAATTATTGCATCATGTCAGCACTGTCGTTTAATGCTGATATTTTTCTTTGTATTGTTTATTGTAGAACCACAAATACTGTACACTCACGAAGACAGATAATCATCTGCTGGCTGTCAATAAATCCCCTGAAGAGCATTAGAGCATTCGATTGCATTCTTACCGATGCACCACAATGGTCACCTATTACTCAACTAGCTACAGTTACAGTCCTAGCTATCAAGTCACCATTACAGACATAAGTGGTTGTTTCACCAGTGTTTGATTAAAATGATTTAAAAATCGAAATGTTATTAAGCTGCAATTTTAATATTTTTATAATATTAAACTAATTTTAAAAACATAGCAATGCTTTTATTAAAGGAAAAGATACTGCTAAATGCTTTACATTGAGCCTATAATGAGCCACGTGAGACATTAAATCAATACTAATAAATATGAATAGCGTTTTACTCTTGGAACAATAGTGCTTTGTGGTGATCTTTATCTGATCATTTTCAGTTTCTGCACATATAAAATGTTATTATTTTAATGACTGCTTTGAGAAAAAACACTTTTATGATCCCAGACTAAGGTTACAATTAAAATTTCTGGATTGTTTTGAAAGAGTAATATAAAGTGAAGTGTTTATTTCAAAGTGATTTTTTTTTTTTTTTTTTCAGATTACATGATTTGTCAGTGTATTTTACAGTTCTTTAAAGTAGGTAATTATGCAGAATTGGTGTTCATATTTTACTCTCTTAGTGTTCATGTTGTAACTCTGTGTCGGTGTTGCGAGAGGCAACACTCTTGAAAGTGTCAAACTAACATTTTGAGGGTTGTTCCCATATTTACACTTTTAAAGTGTTGAAATTAAGTATATTGGTGTTGATTTCCGGATTTCAAATTTACTGTGTAGTAATTAATGTAGTTATTAGCCTATAAGATCAAACTATATTTAGATTGATCTGGACATTATTATGCTGCTGTAATCTGTAGTGGTTGAGGAAGATGAGTGTCATTTTGTGTGTTATTGATGTTTTATCCATGTCATAGTGTGAGAAATAACAGTATTGTCTTTCAGTAGGGCAGTTTTACAGGCTTTTATCATGTATCCTTTATTCATTACAGCGAGATGGTCTTTTAGCTGGGCCATAGGCCTGTCGCACCTCCAACGGTGCCTTTGATGGACTATGCATGGCAGAGGGGTCCTCTTCTCTGAGGCAGGCCTAAACCTGTCCGCATACCGCACGGTTTTGCTGCAGGGTCTTCAGCTAGGGACCACCGCTCATTGACGTTTCGCCCCTTAACCCAGAATGTCTCATGGTGGCGGGGCAGTGAACAGGGACGTCTCCCTGACACCCCCTGCAGCAAAACCTAATTAGATGTTACACCCCAAGCTAGTGTTGTCAAAAGGCCCGGTACTTCGGTACCAAGTCGGTACTAAATAGTTTTTAAAAAAATTTTAAACATTTTTTAAACATTTTCTCAAACCCGGTACTTAATGCGCGTGCATGCCCGAAGCGCGTGCAGTTGCGTCCTCTTCATTAAAGCGCTGATGGCGATCGGCGGTGCTGCTGCTGATGTGGTGCTGATGTTTTTGCGCGTGCAGATACGTTATTTCAAATGGCGCGCGGCAAGCGCGCTCATAATAGAAGTGGCGCGCCTATGTTCATGGATGCATAGCAACGACAGTCGCCACGGGAGAACAAGCGCTTGTGTAAAGGAGAAAGTGGAGCGAACTGCACTCTCCATGATGACGAGGAAGTAGGCTATTAGCAAAGAATTAATTGATTTCTAGCCCTTTCATTAGCTTTACTACTAGATATGTTTATGGAGATGAGAAATTAAAAAGCCGTCATTAAAGGGGCTATGTGTAGGTCTTTACTTAAAAAAATCTTTAAGATAGAGTTTTCATTTGTACATGTATGAGCCAACCATGATCTAATAAAAAGAATGACACCTTGACTGTCCACCACGGTTGCCTCTATCAGCCTGTAGGCTCAATTGTGTGTGGAGGACTCAGGCCCGAATCGGCGCGAAAATTCACAAAATGTGACGTCATGCGCGTTCTCGTCTACTTGGGCTTACATCCGTACGGCACGGCAGCCATTATTAGTAAGCAGCGGCAATCGGTAGTGTTTTCAAATGGACTCTGCGGATGGAAAGAAGCGACCAGCCTCCAGCACAATCCAGACACCCACGGAAACTCCTCGTAACTTAAAGGGATAGTTCACTTTGAAATTAATTTTTGATATGTTTTAGCTTACCTCAAGGGCATCCAAGATGTAGGTGTCTTTGTTTCCGCAGTAGTTTCAATTTTGATATTTTTAGGTCAAACCGTTCTTGTCTGTCAGTCATATAATGCAGGTCTATGGTCACTGTCTCAAAACACAAGCACAGAGTCCAAATTAAAACAATTCCCCACGTCCAAATGAAAATTCCCCACCATAAGTACACATTGATGGCCTAAGACACGAAACGAGCGGTTTGTGTGAGAAAACGAACAGTATTTATATCGTTGTTATCTCTTGAAAACAGCACACGTCCAAATGATCTGACGGCGCGGGCGGGTATAGATATATACATAGATGTCGCCTTGGCTACGGTTTCGTTCCAATGAACTGCAGTAGCCAAGGCGACATCTATGTATATATCTATACCCGCCCGCGCCGTCAGATCATTTGGACGTGTGCTGTTTTCAAGAGATAACAACGATATAAATACTGTTCGTTTTCTCACACAAACCGCTCGTTTCGTGTCTTAGGCCATCAATGTGTACTTATGGTGGGGAATTGTTTCATTTGGACGATGGGGAATTGTTTTAATTTGGACTCTGTGCTTGTGTTTTGAGCCAGTGACCATCGACATGCATTATATGACTGACAGACAAGAACGGTTTGACCTAAAAATATCAAAATTGAAACTACTGCGGAAACAAAGACACCTACATCTTGGATGCCCTTGAGGTAAGCTAAAACATATCAAAAATTAATTTCAAAGTGAACTATCCCTTTAAGTTAAAAAAAAACGAGCGTGCGCATCGAGAACGAGCATGAGACTGGCTGCAGTTTCTCTAACGGCCACTGGTGTCAGTAACGGTTAGAAATTTCAGAACTTACGCAATGATCCTTTAATATCAGTCCGTCAGAAAAGCAGTTCTAGTCTTATTCTTGGCTGGATAACTCTTAGCAGGTTTAAAAAGCCCTTTTAAAATTAAATATGAATGCAGTTTTGGATTAAATAAAAGTACAGTCAAGTCAAATAAAACTATATATTGTATAGTTTGGTAACGCTACAATAAGATACCATTCATTAACATCACTTAATGCGTTATCTAACATAACACAGAGTGAACAATATATTTTACAACATGAATTAATGTTTGTGAATGTTATTTAATACAAACACTTGATTGGTCATCTTTGTTCACTTCATTCATTGTGCATTAAATAATGTTAACATAAATAATGTTAACTTTTGATTTTAAAAATGTATTTTTAAATTAACCCCTAAAGGAGAATAATGGTGACAGTATATAACTATTGTTTATTGTTAGGTCATTTTATCTAATGTTCTCTAACAAATGGAATCTTATTGTAAAGTGTTTTTAATACTACAGTTTCCATCTTTGTAACTGTGATATACACTTTAATATATGTAAATTTAATCTAAATTAAGCTTTGGTACCGAAATTGGTACCGAGAACCGTGGATTTTCACTGGTATTGGTACCGAATACTGAAATTTTGGTACCGTGACAACACTACCCCAAGCCTTGTCTCGTCGTTTCAGCCAGAGGCAGTGGCTTGCTTTCTCAGCTTCCTCGGAGAGCTCTTTGGTGCATCTGCTCAGTGTGGCTCCCCGTAGTCCCAGGTCCTTGAGCAGACGTGATGTTGATCTGCCCACAAAGCCTCTGGCTCCCACCTCCACCGGGTACAGCCTCACACTCCATCCACTTTCCCTGCACTCTGCAACCAGATCTGCATACTTTGCCTTCTTTCTCTCATAGGCAGCTTCCAGTCCCTCGTCCCATGGCACTGTCAGCTCGATCAGTTTTACTGACTTCACAGCTGCAGACCACAGCACCACATCTGGTCTTAGGGTGGTGCTGCATATCTCCTGTGGGACCTGGAGCTGCCTTCCCAAGTCTACTTCCATCGTCCACACCGCCCCTGATGTTAATAACTTGACGGGTTGTCTCTTGCTGGTATGCATTGCGTGTTCCCCCTGCCTAATGAAGTGGATCCTGCATCGGCTCTCTGATGGACTCTGGTTGTTTGCCTCCTGTTGACTTTTCTCCAGCACCTCTGCCAGCTTCCTGAGCACTTGGTCGTGCCGCCATCTGAGCCGACCGTGTCAGTGCTGTTTTACAGCCCGACAGAATATACAGAAGAACAGAATAATTATTTATATTCTTTTCTTTATTTCTATATAGCTGTATGTTAATGCAGAAACAGAATAATGTTAGGATTAGCAATACAAATAATGAATGGATTGTTATTTCTCACAGGGTTATTCACTTGAGCTTGTGTTCCTGGTGTCCCACTTTCACATGCATATGAATGGAAGTAAGTGCAAGGAAAAGTCGAGTGTGAACGTCCATTAATAATTCAAAACGTTTTTAGTAAAATAGGCTAAATATCGATCTCAAAGCTTGAGTCAAAATATGGCAACAATGGGATTCGTGCCTGGATTCAGATTCGATAATGTTTTAAAAATAATAATTGGAAGATAAATTTACCTCATTCATGGAAAGTTTCAAGGACATATAATCAATTTATAAAAATGCATTCTGCAAATGATCATAATATTTTAGAAGTGCCATTTATTTGCTGCATAGAAGTGTCATTTAGTATAAAAACAAACTCAGTAACTGATATATTTTAGATTTTGGGCAGATCAGCTCCTCCCACACCAATTGCATCATCAGTGAAGCTCCTCCCACATCAGTCACATGGTCAGTGAAGCTCCTCCCACTGCAATTCTCCAATAAATGCTGTAAATTTCCATCAGTTACAAGTGAAGACGAGCATCAGGAAGAGCTGAAATCTGCAAAGACTGAGTTTATTAAAGAGGACAGTGAGAACATGAGTGATCCAGAACCCTGCAGAATGAAACACACTGAAGATCCTGAAGAACAAAGAGGTTGGTGTTTATTCTTCATTCATTTATGATGCTGAAGAACGTTCATGTTAGAAACATTCAAGAAACATGATCAAACATCACTTTTAGATAAACAGTCAAAAATGTTCTGGGTTTTTCTTCAACAAATGGTCAGTAAAGGGAGGTTAGAGACATTTTTTATATTGATTTTCAACATCAGATCAAGCTAAATACTATTTTAACAGTTTTGTTTTACATTTATTTTATATCTGGTTCCCAATTTTGCAAGAACATTACCAGGAATTTGGAACATTTTTCTTACAGTAACGTTGATAACAGCGTTGATGATTCAGCACTGAGTGTGTCAGATATATTTACCTCATTCATGGAAAGTTTCAAGTACAAATAATCAATTTATAAAAAGGCATAACAGTTTTATAACAGTTGTCTACTTTCTACTATTACTTTAGGGCTCACTTTCATTTCCTTTCACTTTATATTTCTCTCATGGAATTATTTTGATGTACTGAAAATTGAATTTAATACATTTTTCTTTCATGTCAGACCTGATGGAAGTGAAGGAGGAGAGAGAAGAACTGAGTGAAGTGAAGGAGGAGAGAGAAGAACTGAGTGAAGTGAAGGAGGAGAGTGAAGAACTGAGTGAAGTGAAGGAGGAGAGTGAAGAACTGAGTGAAGTGAAGGAGGAGAGAGAAGAACTGAGTGAAGTGATGGAGGAGAGTGAAGAACTGAGTGAAGTGAAGGAGGAGAGTGAAGAACTGAGTGAAGTGAAGAAGGAGAGTGAAGAACTGAGTGAAGTGAAGAAGGAGAGTGAAGAACTGGGTGAAGTGGAGGAGGAACATCATGTCAAACCTGGAGGAAAACCTTTGAGTCGCTCAAAGACTAAAAAGACATTTTTAAAGAAAAGAAGAGACAAGAAATCTTTCACCTGCATTCAGTGTGGAAAGAGTTACACATGCAAACAAAGTCTTGATGTTCACATGAGGATCCACACCGGAGAGAAGCTGTTCTCATGTGATCATTGTGGAAAGAGTTTCACACAATCAACAAACCTTGAAAGTCACATGAGGACCCACACCGGAGAGAAGCCGTTCACATGTGATCAGTGTGGCAAAACATTTAATGGGGCATCAGACCTGAAGAGACACCTGACAGTTCATACGAAGGAGAAGCCGCATTCATGTTCTGTGTGTGGAAAGAGTTTTTCACGGCTGTATACTTTACATGCACATGAGAAAATTCACACTGGTGTGAGAGAGTACATGTGCTTTGAGTGTGAGAAGACTTTTACTACATCTGAACGTTTAAAACTGCACCAGAGAATTCACACTGGAGAAAAACCTTACAAGTGTTCACACTGTGACAAGAGATTCAATCACTCATCATATCTGAAATCACATGAGATGATCCACACTGGAGAGATGCCGCATGCGTGTGATCAGTGTGGACAGAGTTTTGCTTTTATAAGTCAACTGAAGCGACACATGAGGATCCACACTGGAGAGAAGCCGTTCTCATGTGATCAATGCGGCAAAACATTTATCTGTGCATCACACCTGAAGTCACACCTGAGAGTTCATACGAAGGAGAAGCCGCATTCATGTTCTGTGTGTGGAAAGAGTTTTTCACAGCTGAGTAATTTACATAGACATGAGAAAATTCATACTGGTGTGAGACAGTACATGTGCTTTGAGTGTGGGAAGACTTTTACTACAACAAACTGTTTAAAACAGCACCAGAGAATTCACACTGGAGAAAAACCTTACAAGTGTTCACACTGTGACAAGAGATTCAGTCGATCAACACATTTGAAAACACATGAGAGGATCCACACTGGAGAGAAGCCGCACACGTGTGATCAGTGTGGAAAGAGTTTCTCTTTTAAAAGTCACCTGAAGCGACACAATCAAGAAATCACAGTAAGTAGTTTATTTTCATGTGCTGAGCAACAAAGTCTCTTCTGCCAAATCTCTCCTCTCCACCTATAGCTGGTGTCTGGTGAGCACAGGACATTTAGTTGATTAATTGGTATCTATTAACTCGTGTTCAATCAACAGGAATCTGTAATTTGTCAGTTCAGATCAGTGCGCTCTCTGACAGTAGGTGGCGCTCATGTAAAGCAGAAATAAAGCACTATACAGGGCTCTAGTCTGCAAGTAAATGGAAATTCATTATAATCCATTATAAAGCTTTGAAGAGCCAGGACACATTTTTAATATAACTCCGATAGTATTTGTATAAAAGAAGAATCTCATACACACCTAGGATGACTTGTGGGTGAGTAAATCATGGGCACTGACTTGGAAGCCAGGAGAAACATTGTGCCTTGAACGAACAAGTTCATGAAGTTTTAAGTTATAAGGCTTTTAAGTCTACAAATCACCAATATTCACTGTTGTAATGCTAACTGTAACCATGGTATTGTGGCAGAAATAGACAAACATTAGACAAATATATATATACATTATTCATTTCAAGGTTTGTACATCATTTTGAGAGTAAAATTCAAGCACTTATCAAGAACTTTCTATTCCTTCACACTTTTTTCCGCTCTTCAATTTTTTAAAATAGTATCCAGTTTTAAGGGATTTAATGTAGTAATTCTAACTGTAACCATGGTATTGTGGCAGAAATAGACAAATGTTTTTACATTATTCTTTTCAGGGTTTGTACATCCTTTTGAGAGTAAAATTCAAGCACTTATCAAGGACTTTAAAGTCATCCACACTTTTTTTTTTTGAATTTTTTAAATATTATCCAGTTTTAATGTTATTTTTCAATGTGATGACCAAAACCATGATTTGTTCATCTTTCAAAGATTGTCCCCATTTGTAAAACTAAATGCTTCAAAGTGTAGGAAAACTTATACTTGGCAAACCAACGTATTAATTTAACATTTTTAAATTAGCACTATAAGAGTAGACCGAAGATTTAAGACTACAGTTTAAAAATATTTATGTGTTATACTGAAGAGTAAAGAGAATGGAATATATTATATACACTCACCTAAAGGATTATTAGGAACACCATACTAATACTGTGTTTGACCCCCTTTCGCCTTCAGAACGGCCTTGATTCTACGTGGCATTGATTCAACAAGGTGCTGAAAGCATTCTTTAGAAATGTTGGCCCATATTGATAGGATAGCATCTTGCAGTTGATGGAGATTTGTGGGATGCACATCCAGGGCACGAAGCTCCTATTCCACCACATCCCAAAGATGCTCTATTGGGTTGAGATCTGGTGACTGTGGGGGCCATTTTAGTACAGTGAACTCATTGTCATGTTCAAGAAACCAATTTGAAATGATTCGAGTTTTGTGACATGGTGCATTATCCTGCTGGAAGTAGCCATCAGAGGATGGGTACATGGTGGTCATAAAGGGATGGACATGGTCAGAAACAATGCTCAGGTAGGCCGTGGCATTTAAACGATGCCCAATTGCACTAAGGGGCCTAAAGTGTGCCAAGAAAACATCCCCGACACCATTACACCACCACCACCAGCCTGCACAGTGGTAACAAGTACGGCTGCACGATATTGAAAAAAAAAAAAAAAATTCCCAATGATATATATTGCGAGCCATCAATCCAGGCTAAAGTCAATAATTACCATTCCATGATATTAATAATTTCACTAATAAGCAAGCTTCATTACTAGTGACAAAAATGCCACTTAATATTTTATTCCAATATTAGAACATATTTCTGTCAGAATTCGGTGAACGTTCTACGCAATCCAACGTGGCGGTGCTCTTAACGGATGTTTGTTGTTTATTAGGCTATAATTCCTCAAAATAAGTAAAAAATATATATTCTTCTCTCTCTCTCTCTCTCTCTCTCTCTCTCTCTCTCTCTCTCTCTCTCTCTCTGTGCTGATGCAGTGACGCGTTCATGTAAATGGCACCTAAAAGCTGTCACAAAGAACCAGCAAAAGTAATGATTATGAATATGTAAAATATTACAATGAGACATTTTAATTGTTTATTAATAAACAAGTGTTTTCTGTAAAGATGAAGTTGACAATACTGACTCGTGATCTTCGCAGTAGTGATCGCGCAGGAGAGAAATGCACTTTTCATACGGATTACATAGTTTTTTTTTGTTTTGAATGGTTCTGTTTAAAAGTAAAGATTTCTGTAGATAATTGATATATTTCTTCTTTTTTTTTTCTTTTCTTTTTTTTTTAGGTGTGTGAGGCAAGTAGACTACCTTATACGCTGAGTTTCGGTTCATGGACGATAGGTTAAGCTCCAGTACAGGCGCTGGCGCCTCTGTGTCATGATTATGTCTGCTATATTTAATTCTTGTTTATTAAATCCAGGAAATTGGATAATGAAACACTGATTAGAATTAAAGGTATAGCGGAGGATTTTTTACTTCCGGGTGGATCACCTATACTATTGGTCCTCCTAATTGTCAATCATTCTGGTGAATCAATCAAACTTATTCAAAAAGTGGAGAGGGCGGGTCTTATCTAAAATTCGGAAAGATCCTCCACTATACCTTTAAGATACAATTTACACAAAACGAAATTCGCTTTAAAGAAAGGCTTTGTGCTTTCTGTTTGAGGTCTCTGTGAAACTTTTAAAGCAGTCTTTTAGTGCCGCTTTCATAACGGTCGCATCCGTAATTGAGAACTGTCACGTAAAATTGTTTATTCCTCATAAATGCTAACACGAAAAATAAAATACTTTTTTTAAAAAGACAACCATCCACAACTTTATAACACTCCATCAAAGTACCTCTTTTTGGTCAACATTCTCCTTTTTGTAGACGAAATAGTCCCAAATAGCTGATTTTGACTGTTTTTTTTTTTCCGGCGGATCCTCTTCGTCGCCCATTTTTAGCTATAGGATTGCCAGTGAATGTTGGCTGTGAGTGATGAGCGCGGTGAGCTGCGGCACAGCGACCCAATCACTATGCAGTCACGCGGAACATGTATGTCACCCCAGCAAAAAGCCATACAACAAACTTGTGTTTACTGTGTGCTACCCTGGTGCTACCGTTCTCTTAATACACTATGGGTGCTACTACCCTTCACATCGCGGCAATGTTAAAACAGAATATCGTTCAGCCCTAGTAACAAGGCATGATGGATCCATGTTCTCATTCTGTTTACGCCAAATTCTGACTCTACCATCTGAATGTCTCAACAGAAATCGAGACTCATCAGACCAGGCAACATTTTTCCAGTCTTCAACTGTCCAATTTTGGTGAGCTCGTGCAAATTGTAGCCTCTTTTTCCTATTTGTAGTGGAGATGAGTGGTACCCGGTGGGGTCTTCTGCTGTTGTAGCCCATCCGCCTCAAGGTTGTGCGTGTTGTGGCTTCACAAATGCTTTGCTGCATACCTCGGTTGTATCAAGTGGTTATTTGAGTCGAAGTTGCTCTTCTATCAGCTTGAATCAGTCGGCCCATTCTCCTCTGACCTCTAGCATCAACAAGGCATTTTCGCCCACAGGACTGCCGCATACTGGATGATTTTCCCTTTTCACACCATTCTTTGTAAACCCTAGAAATGGTTGTGCGTGAAAATCCCAGTAACTGAGCAGATTGTGAAATACTCAGACCGGCCCGTCTGGCACCAACAACCATGCCACGCTCAAAATTGCTTAAATCACCTTTCTTTCCCATTCTGACATTCAGTTTGGAGTTCAGGAGATTGTATTGACCAGGACCACACCCCTAAATGCATTGAAGCAACTGCCATGTGATTGGTTGATTAGATAATTTCATTAATAAGAAATTGAACAGGTGTTCCTAATAATCCTTTAGGTATATATATATATTTATTTATATTAGGGCTGGGGGAATTAACGCGTTAATCTTTGCGATTAATTTGAGGGCATTAAAAGAAAATAACGCAATTAACGCAGCACCTTTTTTTTGCCTCGTTTTAATGATTTCCTGTTGCGTCTGCTATTAAAAAGGCCGAAATATGCCGTCCCGCCCCTCCGTGTTTGGCGATCAGGTTTCATTCTCGCGCAGCTTTCATGAGCGGGTCTTTTCTGCTCGGTATGTGCGTCGCGCTCTGTGCTCCGCGTGCGTTTGTGTGTGTGTTTGTGTCGTTAACGGCCCAGCAGCGGCGCGCTCTCCGTTCCGTGTGTGTGTGTGTGTGTCGGCGGCTCTGTCTTTAACGGCCCAAAGGCTTCAATCATGTACCAAACACTGGAAAAGTAAAGTCCACTCAAGTAACGTGAAATTAACGTAACTTCTGTTTGGTGAGCTGGTATAGTCATGCTTCGCAACAATGGTAAAATGACCTGCTGTGATCACATGCTCTGGTAATAATAGCTTTGTAGGACTATATTTTGTTTTGATAATTAGTAAAATAATAATAATAATAATAATAATCTGTTAAATTTATTATGTTGATTGATTATTGAAAAAGAATAATATATTGAAATATTGATGTTTAATATTTTAATATAGGCAGGGTCGGCCCGCAGCATAGGCGGAAAAGGCAAATGCTAGGGGCGCCACTCATCCATAGGGGCGCCAAAAGGAGTGAACGAGTGAATTTTTATTTTTTATTTATTTTTACATTTTTTTTAAGTTATTTTTTAGTAATACCATTTTAAAACTATTAGTTCGAAATACTACCAAATAAAGCAAAAAAAGTCCGGCACATCAATCTTCCCCCGCCCAGCAAGTGGCAAGTGGCAAGTGCTTGAAGTGCGTCAGAAACAGAGCGCGCGCGCGCGATCAGTTGTTGGTAATTTGTTGTGTAGCGTGCACGACGCCGCATCCAATGTAGACACTGCTTTTGTTTGAGGGCACTTAACACACTCAGGTTCTCCTGTAGAAACGAGCCTGGCAGCTCGCGCCAGGTCGGTCTAGACAAGGTGAAAGTTTCCTGATTGTGACGCATGGCCGAATATACATGACACGTTATAAATTAGCATTATAGTCTGTGATAGATACCGTGCCAAAAAGAAGAGAAGAGGATAAAAGGGGATAAAGACAGAGGTAAAGTGATGTAGTGAATGAACAGTTTATCTAATTGCATAGGAGTAAGATGGCAGTTATTTTTACCTTAAACTTAATGTTAGCAGTTGTTCTGAGTTCTCCAGAGGCCCCAGACTGTTACATTTTGTAACAGTCATGTTAGTTTTAAGATGCATTTTTTATCACTTTTTTAAATTAATGTTTTACTCTACAGTTGTGCAGTTTTGGGGGGGATATATGGCATTTTTAAAATGTATTTGCCATTTAGGCTACAAGTTTATTAAAAATAGCAAAGTTGATATTAAATCTGTATTGTAAGACGTACCAATGTAACCTCGGTTCTCTCTAGAAGAGGGAACAAGTATTGCGTAAGTTGCTTACGCATCGGGAAAGTCTTCTTTCTTCGAGATCTGAAGCCAAAAATTATCCTTAATTTTGTATTCATTGTCAACGCAGTGCGGCAGCCGGCAGACCTAGGCAGGCTGTATAAGCGTGCTCATTGGCTGCTCGGCGGCAACTGCTTAAGCCTATCAGTGAGTGCTCTGATACGCGGCCTCTAATGAGGGCTTCGCGCCCTCCACACCCTTCTAACCGTCAGAATGGGTGTGGCCAGCGTGTATATAACCAGCGCTCACAGGCTAAATATCTGGTTTTCGCAGTCTGAAGCGCAAAAGCTCGTGGCGCGACACGGCAAGTTACGCAATACTCGTTCCCTCTTCTAGAGAGAACCGAGGTTACATTGGTAACCGAGTACGTTCTCTTACGAGAGGTTCTCTCGCATTGCGTAAGTTGCTTACGCATCGGGAACCCTTTGTCAACGCCGTGTGCGCCGAGCATCCAGCCCATGAATCCCAGGGAGACCGGGGAAAACATACTGCTGGAATATGTGGCCGGTCGGAGAGACGGGCCAGCACAGCACAAAGCACTTCACTCAGTCTATAAGATAGAGCGGCGCGGCCGGTCTATAAGCATATAGTAGTGCAAAACAGTAGGGCCGGCAGAGCGAGGCCACACAGTACATAAGCACTCATTAGGGTAAGAAAAGAGCGACATAGTCGGTCTTTCATGAAGAGAATAAACCCCCGCGCTACATAGTGGAATACGGGCGGCCAGCAGCGCGGGCCAGCACCGGTAAAACAGCGCGTAGAGGGGAATGAGAAACAGAGCGGCCCAGCCGGTCTGAGTATAAAAACACTTCACCCTAAGTATATACCAGAAGTATCGTTAGCATGTGAACGTAGTCTGCACATGAGAGACTGGGCAGAGCATACATGTCACTTATACTGACAATAATTTTGCCTGTAAGGCGGGAACTTCCAGGTTATAAAACCTCACGAATGTTGATGGGGAGGCCCAGCCCGCTGCCATACAAATATCGTGGATAGAAATTCCACTGGACCAGGCCCACGACGAGGCCATGCCTCTAGTAGAGTGGGCTCTGATACCCAGAGGGCACTGCAGGTGTTTGGAGGCATAAGCTGCTGCAATCGCGTCCACTATCCACCTGGACAGGCTCTGTTTCGAGGCGGCGAGACCCTTGGTGCGTCCGCCGAAGGAAACAAAGAGCTGCTCTGAACGCCTGAAAGCGGCGGAGCGCGTGATGTAAACTCTCAGCGCCCTAACAGGGCATAGGAGGTTATCACTGTCCCCATTGTCGGATGCTGGCAGAGCCGAAAGGGAAATGACTTGTGCCCTAAAAGGGGTTCCAATCGCTTTGGGGATGTAACCGTGTCTCGGTCTGAGAATGACTTTAGAGTCGTTCGGTCCGAACTCAAGACATGCAGGGCTAACAGATAGCGCGTGCAAATCCCCCACACGTTTAACTGAAGACAGAGCTATCAGAAAAACGGTTTTAAGCGACAGGTACTTTAACCCTCTGGGGACCAAGCTGTTTTTGGGGCCCTTGAGATGTTCTGACATGCTCTGACATTTGTGCTTTTTTCAGTTATTTATAAACCTGTTAATGGCAAAGGTGTAAATTCACTCTATATAGCACAAACAGGCCTACCATAATATGCGAGCAACATGTATGTAGATGTTTGTATTTTTAAGAGAATAATGTTTATGCGTGGTTATTTAAAAAAATAAAAATGAAAGTTGCTGAAATAAGACCACAAAACTCATACAAAATATGTGCCTACAAGACTTTTGACTAATGGATGTTTTCTCTTCGAGTTCTAGCTTCAAAATTATGTGAAAATAGTCTTGCTTTATCGTTCACAAAAAAAAATACATTGATTTAAATGGTGTAAAACAGGTTTTGCTTGGAAAGCCAATATGTGAGGGGGAGGAGTAGTTTACACCTTAGTCCCACCCACTCTGCATAATGACTCTGCATAATTAGCCATTCATTCAGGTGTGACACTGACTGAGCCACAATGCAAGGACAAAATATATATTTAGAAGAAGACTTACACTCACCTAAAGGATTATTAGGAACACCATACTAATACTGTGTTTGACCCCCTTTCGCCTTCAGAACTGCCTTAATTCTACGTGGCATTGATTCAACAAGGTGCTGAAAGCATTCTTTAGAAATGTGGCCCATATTGATAGGATAGCATCTTGCAGTTGATGGAGATTTGTGGGATGCACATCCAGGGCACGAAGCTCCCGTTCCACCACATCCCAAAGATGCTCTATTGGGTTGAGATCTGGTGACTGTGGGGGCCATTTTACTACAGTGAACTCATTGTCATGTTCAAGAAACTAATTTGAAATGATTCAAGCTTTGTGACATGGTGCATTATCCTGCTGGAAGTAGCCATCAGAGGATGGGTACATGGTGGTCATAAAGGGATGGACATGGTCAGAAACAATGCTCAGGTAGGCTGTGGCATTTAAACGATGCCCAATTGGCACTAAGGGGCCTAAAATGTGCCAAGAAAACATCCCCCACACCATTACACCACCACCACCAGCCTGCACAGTGGTAACAAGGCATGATGGATCCATGTTCTCATTCTGTTTACGCCAAATTCTGACTCTACCATTTGAATGTCTCAACAGAAATCGAGGCTCATCAGACCAGGCAACATTTTTCCAGTCTTAAACTGTCCAATTTAGGTGAGCTTGTGCAAATTGTAGCCTCTTTTCCTATTTGTAGTGGAGATGAGTGGTACCCGGTGGGGTCTTCTGCTGTTGTAGCCCATCCGCCTCAAGGTTGTGCGTGTTGTGGCTTCACAAATGCTTTGCTGCATACCTCGGTTGTAACGAGTGGTTATTTCAGTCAAAGTTGCTCTTCTATCAGCTTGAATCAGTCGGCCCATTCTCCTCTGACCTCTAGCATCAACAAGGCATTTTCGCCCACAGGACTGCCGCATCCTGGATGTTTTTCCCTTTTCACACCATTCTTTGTAAACCCTAGAAATGGTTGTGCGTGAAAATCCCAGTAACTGAGCAGATTGTGAAATACTCAGACCGGCCCGTCTGGCACCAACAACCATGCCACGCTCAAAATTGCTTAAATCACCTTTCTTTCCCATTCTGACATTCAGTTTGGAGTTCAGGAGATTGTCTTGACCAGGACCACACCCCTAAATGCATTGAAGCAACTGCCATGTGATTGGTTGATTAGATAATTGCATTAATGAGAAATTGAACAGGTGTTCCTAATAATCCTTTAGGTGAGTGTATATTGACCATTTAAGATTTTGCTTACATCTATCTTGTAAATATGTTTTGCTATTTTATTAAAAAGGTTACAATTACAACAATAATTACAATTTCAGCAATATTTCTGCAAAAAAGTACTCTTTCTTTGTAAAAAAAAAAAAGAAAAGATTATAGGCCTACATTTTATCATATGTATTCATTAGTTTGAATATAGCCACCATTGGAACATCTTAGTCTATGACTTTATTTTTGACAAAATAGTATTTTATATATATGAGCAGAAAAGCTTATTTGATGTGACAGTATATTCTACAGTAAAAACTGTACCCAAATCTAGTCAACAAAATGTTGTCTTTCATACTTCGCCTGACTGTAACGTTGTTTTTATGAAATATTAGGGCATAGCCTATTAATGTTAATTTGCAGTTTAATACGTTGCTTATACAAATACATTTTATTTCAACATATTTCAGTCGATTTTTACTCATCTCAGTAGGCTCTAGCAAAGCAGTTTATTCTTTCACACACAGACGCGCGATTCATATTTAGGCTAAACAGTCTTTACAAATATGTACCCTTCATTCATCTCACAGAACCGCGATTCATATTTAGGCTAAACAGTCTTTACAAATATGTAGCCTACCCTTCATTCATCTCACAGAAACGCGATTCATATTTAGGCTAAACAGTCTTTACAAATATGTAGCCTACCCTTCATTCATCTCACAGAAACGCGATTCATATTTAGGCTAAACAGTCTTTACAAATATGTACCCTTCATTCATCTCACAGAAACGCGATTCATATTATAGAAACGCGATTCATCTTTTTGTTTACATAGGCCTACACTTAATTTGCAGTTTAATACGTTGCTTATACAAATACATTTTATTTCAACATATTTCAGTCGATTTTTACTCATCTCAGTAGGCTATAGCAAAGCAGTTTATTCTTTCACACACAGACGCGCGATTCATATTTAGGCTAAACAGTCTTTACAAATATGTACCCTTCATTCATCTCACAGAAACGCGATTCATATTTAGGCTAAACAGTCTTTACAAATATGTAGCCTACCCTTCATTCATCTCACAGAAACGCGATTCATATTTAGGCTAAACAGTCTTTACAAATATGTACCCTTCATTCATCTCACAGAAACGCGATTCATATTTAGGCTAAACAGTCTTTACAAATATGTACCCTTCATTCATCTCACAGAAACGCGATTCATATTATAGAAACGCGATTCATCTTTTTGTTTACATAGGCCTACACTAACGTTATTCCATAACGTTATTCCACATTAACACTTGAGAAAGGATAACTTAGCCTACCTCACTCCTCAGCGGGATCTGCTCCTCATATCAGCACGGAAAATTTTCTCCATAAGGTAGGCTATATTATGCCTCTTTGTTTACAGCTGATGTGGGGGCGTTTCACAGACTGAAATGGTTCTCAGAATTTGCGTTTGAATAGCACGCGCTCTCCGGGGCGTGGTCAAATTACTGTGAATCATCTCGTAATGAGCTCGACTGGAGTCGCTCTCTTTTTATACAGATTACAGAAGCTGATAATATTTGTTTTTTATATAAATTACTTCATTTAAAAGCTGCGATCTCAAGCTTTATGCCCGTGGGTCTGTTTCCCTGTTTGACTGAATTTTCGCGGAGTTATAGATCATTTTCGAACGCGTTT
The DNA here is from genome assembly GCA_023718395.1 of Leucaspius delineatus. NCBI lineage: Eukaryota > Metazoa > Chordata > Actinopteri > Cypriniformes > Leuciscidae > Leucaspius > Leucaspius delineatus. The sequence continues at coordinate 10,335,096 of CM043356.1, forward strand.
CAAATGGGAGTTTACTGACAGAGAGAAGGCAGAAATAGCATCATGTTAGTTTTTCTTTATTTGTCAAAAAGCAAAACACTTTATTTTTATTGTGAGTATACAGAAAAAAAATAGAAACTGAACAGGATCGATTGATGTATTACACGAAAATGAAAGATCAAAATTAACAGAGCATTTTGTGTTTATTTTTCATTGCTAAAAAAAAAACCGAGCAAAACGCGCGGGCGCGTTTTTGGTCCCCAGAGGGTTAAATCCACGGATTCGAGCGGTTCAAAGGGAAAAGCCTTCAGGGCCCCCAGGACCAAGGACAGATCCCAAAAAAGGAACCGAGGGGGGCCGTGGGGGGTTCATCCGTCTAGCTCCTCTGAGGAAGCAGATAATGAGCTCATTCCTTCCTATTGCCCGGCCGCGCGTCGTCTCCACGAACGCTGCAATAGCCGCCACATATACTTTGAGCGTGGAAGGGGACCTGCCCTTTTCCAACAGCTCTTGTAGGAAGGAGAGCACCCGCGGGACCCCGCATGCTCGTGGATCCAAGCTTTTAGTAGCACACCATTTGGAAAACACTGACCATTTAGACGCGTAGAGCCGTCTCGTAGAGGGGGCTCTAGACTGTGTGATCGTGTTCACGACCCCTTCTGACAGGTCAACGGGTATCCGTTGATCACCCATGCATGCAGAGACCAACGCTCTGGATGGGGATGCCAGATCGATCCACCGGCTTGGGAGAGGAGATCCTTTCTCACCGGGATCGGCCATGGGGATGAGTGCGACAGCCTCACTAGCTTTGGGTACCAAGTTTGGTTCTCCCAGCACGGGGCTATCAGAAGCACTGAGTGGTGCGTTTCTCTGATCCTCGAAATGACCTGTGGCAACAGGGAGATCGGAGGAAAAGCATACAGCGGGAGGCTGGGCCATGTCTGGGACAGCGCGTCCTCGCTTTTCGAGTAATATTTCGGGCAGTGAGCGTTGTCTTTCGACGCAAAGAGGTCGATCTCCGCTCTGCCGAATAGGCGCCAGAGAAACTGGACTGTCTGGGAGTGCAGGGACCATTCTCCCGGGGGAATGTTGTCCCTGGACAGTCTGTCTGGACCGACATTCAGGTGGCCCGGCATATGCGCGGCTCTCAGCGAGCGCAGCGAGCGGTAAGCCCACACGAAAAGGCGTTATGTCAGCTTGCACAGATTCCTGGATCTGACACCGCCCTGTCGGTTCACATAGGATACCACGGACATGTTGTCCGAGTGGACTAGCACATGGTGATCCTGTATGAATGGGAGGAAGCGCTTGAGCGCGTTCTCGGCCACTATCATCTCCAAACAGTTTATGTGGAGGCATTTTTCCTGGTCTGACCACAGGCCAAAAACCGGTTTGCCCTCGAAAAGAGCGCCCCAACCTGAGGTGGAAGCGTCCGTCGAGATAGCTTGCGGTGTGAGATAGCTCCCATTGTCACTCCCCGCTAATACCAGTCGGCCGCTAACCAGGGCTTCAGTGCTGAAACGCAGCTCTGAGTCACTCTGATTCGGATGCCGCCGGGAGCCCATGCTCTGTGAGGCACTCGGGCATTCAGCCAGCGTTGTAGCGGGCGCATTCGTAAGAGACCCAGCTGAAGCACTGCTGCAGCTGAGGCCATACAACCCAGCAACCTCTGAAATGTTTTGAGAGGTGCGGTGCTGCCCGGCCGGAAGGATGCGGCCAGGTGTCGAATGCAACGCGCGCGCTGTGTCGACAGGCGGGCCGTCATCGCTACAGTGTCCAGATCCAAACCCAGAAAAGAGGTTGATTGACTGGGCACTAGCGAGCTCTTGGTCCAGTTGACCGTAAGCCCCAGGCCTTCTAGGTGGCTGAGAAGCACTGTTCTGTGGCGGATGAGTTCGGCCTCTGACTGTGCTAAAATCAGCCAATCGTCCAGATAGTTTAAAATTCGCACTCCCTGCCCTCTCAGGGGAGCGAGAGCCGTGTCCATGCACTTCGTGAATGTACGGGGTGCTAAAGACAGGTAATAAAAGTGTCAGAATCTGAGAGCTGAGATTTTTTTATATCATAAGTAACCTGCTCTGTCTAGTCTTCCCGATTTTTGTGCGTGAGAAAATGGATGTGTGGCTTGAGAGCGTGTGAAAAGTGTCAATTGCGTGTGTCTCACGGTTAGGGCTGCAACAACTAATCGATAAAATTGATAATCGATTATGAAAATCGTTGTCAACGAATGTCATTGTCGATTAGTTGGTCTGCTCACGTCACGGGGAGCGTTACTGATGACGTCACTTTCATGACAACACAGTCACACGTGAAATGGCAGAGTAATCGGAGAAATGACAGATCAATTTTTTAGTCACTGTAGTCAGTGGTTTTCAGCGAATACTTGTGCACTAATGCATCATTTTTCTTTTCCTTTTAATCAAGCCTGTTAGCTTGCTGCGTAAGTTAACGTTACTGCCATTCCGCTCTCTGTTTTTATAGCATTTATCTAACGTTACTATGTAAATAAGGGATAATGTAGAGCTTCGCGTCGGGATCCCGATCAGCCTGTTGGGGTTGTATTCCCTATTTCAACCGCCTCGCTCTACATCCCGCTTATTACATGGCTACCCACCAAATAAATCAATAATTTGACACAAAATATTGATTTATAAAGGAGTTTATTGATTTAAAAATTATTGTATTGCTTCCACTAAAGAAAATGGTCCGTTCCGTCTCTACGGTTAGAATCCTTCGTTCACAGCAACGCTCTGTTTTTCATGGCAACGGTGTGTTATAACGTTATGTCGCAGCGGTCTGTTGAAGAAATAACAGACCGCATTCTACATTGGAATTCAAAATCTGCTGCTTAATATCTTATTACAAACATGTTTGTGTCCTAATTTCAAAATGTGAAGTTTATATGAGCAGCACAACTCAATATTTTGTTTAGTTTATTTATATTTTGGATATTTAAATAAGTTTTACTGTTTAAAAACTGGACAAACTTTTGTGTTTTAAGGTTTAAAATGTAAAAATTAAAGATTATATTAGTAAAACTCAATGTGTGGCTTTTGCACTTTTTAAAGTACACTTTTACACATAAATATCCTGATTTAGGGTTTTATTTAGTTCTAATAAGCAAAAAATCAAATTGAATTGTTAAAAAAAAAAACTTTTGATCCGATTAATCGATTAATCGAAAAAATAATCGTCCGATTAATCGATTATCTAAATAATCGTTAGTTGCAGCCCTACTCACGGTGAATGCGTGAGAGTTGGTAGCTCTGCCGGATATTCCAAGACGTGCTAAGACCGCCATACCGATGTATTTAATTACGGAATGAACGTTATGCTGCGCGACACTGTTTCAGACGGACCCTTTACAATGTTGCACTTCTAAGCAGCAACTGCGAGGCGTGGTGAGGGTAAACAGCAGTGCTCTGGTGTTACGTTACGGGGAAGATGGATGACCTCACCTTTAACCATTTTATGCAATTGCTGTCGGGCTAAAATTGTCACCAAAGGCGGCAACACGAGCAGTTTGCTCCAGCACCTATGAACCGGTATACCGCCCAGCACTAGGTTACACACACCCTGACGAAGGCATGTAAAGCCGTAAAGCGTAGGTGGATCTGTCACCAATTTTAATGCTTAAGCCATGAATGAAATAAAGGCTTTTTAACTCTTTTCTACTTACTTCGAGTGCCTTGGAGTTCTTTAGTTCTCAGATTTTATGTATCCCAACCAAAGAGCACCGAGATTTGACACCCTGAAGCAGCACTTCTTTTGCATTCTTTGCTCTGATGAAGATCTGTAGATTTACTTCTGTTTATGCTTATAACTCTTTCTTATCATTATTTATATTTGGGAGAATGTACATTATTATATTCTGTTGTCCATAAGCAAAAAACAAAACAAAACAACAAAATCACTCAGTAACTTATATTTTTTTTAGATTTTGGCAGATCAGCGCCATCATCAGTGAAGCTCCTCCCACAGCAGTCACATCATCAGTGAAGCTCCTCCCACTGTAATTCATCATCAGTGAAGCTCCTCCCACTGCAATTCATCATCAGTGAAGCTCCTCCCACTGCAATTCTCCATTAAATGCTGTAAATTCCCATCAGATACAAGGGAAGACGAGCATCAGACTGAGTTTATTAAAGAGGACAGTGAGAAGATGAGTGATCCAGAACCCTGCAGAATGAAACACACTGAAGATCCTGAAGAACAAAGAGGTTGGTGTTTATTCTTCATTCATTCATGATGCTGAAGAACATTCATGTTAGAAACATTCAAGCACTTCATCACTTTTAGATAAACAGTTCAACTATGAAATGGCTGCAAAGGTTTCTGTTTTTTTTATTCAAATGGTCAGTAAAAGGTTTCATATTAATTGTTAACATCAGGTGAAACTCCATTTAAATATTTTAATAATAATTTTAAATATTTTAAATATTTATTTTATATATGGTTTACAATTTGTAACAATTTTACCAGAATTTGACCTGAATTTTGAGCGTATTTTTTACAAACATGTATTACAAATAATAATAATCATTCCAAAATGTACAAATTTACAATCTACTCCGCTTTACTGCAAACATTTGTGTTCTTTCTCGCAGTGAAATTCACTTGATCTTGTGTTTCGTGTCACAATTTCACATGTGTGTGAAGTCAATGGAAGGAGAAGTTTAGTGTGAAACGGCCCTTAATAATTTTAGTAGTTTTTAACATAACTACCGTAAATCCTCTAATATTGGCCTGTATTCCATTAGCGGCCGGGTCTCTAACATTGGCCGGGCTCGCTGTCGGCGGAGGTAAATAAAGGCCGGTCTTTAATAGTGGCCGGGGCTATTATTAGAACCAACGTTTTTCTGGGCAGGCCACAACATTATGCTTGTGATAATGTCATGTAACATGCAAATACCACAGGGAGCAATGTTTGCTAACGAATCCAAGCCATGGCTACGGTAGCCTGGTCATGTCAATCACTTCGCTCTTGACTCACATGTGAGACTTCAGTCACCGGTAGGCTAACCTTGTTTACCATGGCAGCTGAGGAGCCAAAGAGGATTTTTGGCGAAAATCTATTTTTAAACCCCTGGGGTCGACAATCGCGCCAGTGCGATAGGCTTGCTTTTTTCAAAAAGATTCAAAATACTCTGTTGACTTTGATCTTAATCACGGAGAGCGTGCGCTATTCAAACACAAATAATCTGAGGTGATCCGCAAACCTGTGAATGCCCACAATCAGCTGGATAACACACATCGCAAGTTCACTTTCAGACTCATGTACTTTACAACGCTATGAGGAATAATACTATCTTAATAATAATCCTGGAAAATTTACGTCAGAAGTGCTGGAAGTTTCATTTCGAGGATCAACGGATCTAGCTGAGGAATAGGTCAGTTCTAACTTACTTGCTTTGTTCTAGTCGCAATAGTACACTTTAGTTTTTACAAAGAAAGATTACACTGGAAATATGTTACAATTTTAATTGTTGTTGTAATTGTATAACCTTTTTAATAAAGTAGCACAAAAAAATATAATTTAGCCTGAATTACCAGTATTTGTTGTTAATGGTCTGTATGCATACCATAATGTTATATGGTAACTGTACGTTTTCAATAAATGAACCTAGTATTGTATAGGTTCAAATAGACACAAAATCTCGTTTTTATTCTTTCTACTGGTAGTCCGTTTTGCTCAAATAGAAATAAAGGCCTGTCTCTAATTCTGGCCTCCTTCCAATAAATGCCTGGGCCGCGATGCGCTTGAGTAAAATAAAGGCCCCTGCCTATATTAGAGGATTTACGGTATATATCAATCTAAAAGTTGCTGTCAAAATATGGCAGTATTGTGTATTTTAATGTTCATTTCATGTTAGATAATTGTCATTGATCAAATATATTTAATAGTTTCACGACAGAAACATGGGATTTGTGCCTATAATGTTTACAAAATAATAACTGGAAGATCAGTGGAAAGTTTCAGGGACGTTTAATTAATTTATAAAAAGACAGATTATTGTAAAAATTTTAAAGCAGTTGTCTGTTACATCTGAAATAATTTTCTTTAATATCTCCATTCACTCCATATTTCTCTCTTTTAATTTTTTTGATTATTTAGTAAATTTGAAAATGAGTTTTTCTTTGATTTCAGACCCGTTGGAAGAGAGCGAGGAGAGTGAAGAACTGAGTGAAGTGGAGGAGGAGAGTGAAGAACTGAGTGAAGTGGAGGAGGAGAGTGAAGAACTGAGTGAAGTGAAGGAGGAGAGTGAAGAACTGAGTGAAGTGGAGGAGGAACATCATGTCAAACCTGGAGAAAAATATCTGAGTCGATCAAAGACTAAAAAAACATTTTTAAAGAAAAGAAGAGCCAAGAAATCTACAACCTGCACTCAGTGTGGAAAGAGTTTCACACGCAAACAAAGTCTTGAGCGTCACATGAGAGTTCACACTGAAGAAAAGCGGTTCACATGCAATCAATGTGGGAATAGTTTTAGCCGATCAACACACCTTAATCGTCACATGATGATCCACACTGGAGAGAAGCCGTTCACATGTGATCAGTGTGGGAAAAGTTTCAGCCGATCAACACACCTTAATGCTCACATGATGATCCACACTGGAGAGAAGCCGTTCACATGTGATCAGTGTGGGAATAGGTTCAGTCAATCAAAACACCTTGATCGTCACATGATGATCCACACTGGAGAGAAGCCGTTCACATGCAATCAGTGTGGGAATAGGTTCAGTCAATCTGCAAACCTTAAAGAACACATGAGGATCCACACTGGAGAGAAGCCGTTCACATGTGATCAGTGTGGGAAAACATTTCTTAGGACATCATACCTGAAGACACACCTGAGAGTTCATACGAAGGAGAAGCCGCATTCATGTTCTGTGTGTGGAAAGAGTTTTTCACAGCTGAATAGTTTACATAAACATCAGAAAATTCACACTGGTGTGAGAGAGTACATGTGCTTTGAGTGTGAGAAGACTTTTACTACAGCGGACAGTTTAAAACAGCACCAGAGAATTCACACTGGAGAAAAACCTTACAAGTGTTCACACTGTGACGAGAGATTCAGGCACTCATCATCTCTGAAAGCACATGAGAGGATCCACACTGGAGAAAAACCTTACAAGTGTTCACACTGTGAGAAGAGATTCAGTCACTCATCATCTCTGAAAGCACATGAGAGGATCCACATCAGAGAGAAGCCACACACGTGTGATCAGTGTGGAAAGAGTTTCTCTTTTAAAACTCAACTGAAGCGACACATGAAGATCCATGCAGTGGAGAAACCACATCACCGCAGTCTGAGATCACAGTAAGTTGTTCATCTTTATGTGCTGAGAAACAAAAGCTGCTTTTCCACCTTCAGAAAAGGTTCCAGTTGTGTTTCCACGTGAGCTGGTACGACACGGCACAATTACAAACTGTTCTCGGCCCTGAACTCTCAGCACACTTGGCTAACCGTGCTGAACCGTGATGGTAGTGTGTGTACTTGTGGTGGAAATTGTAATTCTTTCCAGAGAATCGTTCATTTTCAGTTCGTTCACCAAAAATGATTCGTTCATTGATTCGTTCAGCGACAATTTCTTCATATTACATAAATACGCCAGAAGGGGGAGAAAAATAGTGTCTTATGTGTTATGTGTCTTAAGTCAACAAAAATATTGTTTTATATAATTTTTTTAAATTTATAAAATATAATTTTATAAAAAATTTGGCTTTATTAAAATGTGTGCCTAATTTACTCATTAAAATAATAAAATAAGTTGAAATAAGTGGTTCAGATGACCAAAGCACAAGGTTTTCTTCTATAATTAATATTTAGCTACTCGTCCACAGAGCTACTCGGTTCACTGAGCTGCACATGCGCTGCTAATAGTGGAGGGAGGGATTTCAGTGAATAAGGAATATGAGTCAATGGATTATGTGAACAAGAACGATTCGTTCACCTAAAAGATTCTTTCAAAAAGAATGATTCATTCTCAAATGTAACATCACTAGTGTGTAGTGACATCGCCACTCAGGATTGGTCACTTGTCTGTTGCCTGGCTAAGCGATGTTAAAGCAATTTGAACAAATTAAACTAGGGATGCACCGATCCACATTTTTTCACTTCCGATCCGATCCCGATACCTGAATTTGGATATCGGCCGATACCGATACTATTCCGATACCAGAGCTGTGTTTGATTTAATATTATTATTATCATTATTGTTTATTTTATATGATGCTGAAATAAACTTCTCTCAACAGGCAAGTATGAATGATATGTTATGTACGTATGTATGCCCCAAAAGGCAACTTGAGGTAAGTATAAGGTCAGAAAAGGAAGTCCGAAAAACAGGAAATCCTGTTAACAGGAAAAATCCCATTCTGAAAACAAATATGCAACTGTAAGGGTTTCAAATTGATTGTCATGTCAATATTTATTACATTCCCAAAATGTCAAATACTTGCGTCTTGAAATATAAGAAAAGTGCAAGTGTAAACATCTTACACACACACACTATCTGAAGGGTGATCCTCGCTCCGATGCAGTAACTCTCTCGATGAATGCTCGATCAAAATCAGCATCTTGCAAACAGACAAGCGGATTTCGCCTCAGACGCGCGTCGATTTCGCTTCAAACTTTTGCTTTTTACGCACGTCAGTTTTTCTCTGGTCGCGCAAATGGATTCAAAATATTCAAGCGTCCAAATAGACGCGGTAGACGCGAATTTGACGCGCTATTCGCGTTTGGTGTAAACGCACAGTAACGTGGTGCTTTTTTAAATGTTTGATTGCGTTCGTTGTGTTGTACGACGCGAGGGAGCTTTAAAGGGCTCTGAATTACAGCTTTGCAAACATTGCATTTTGCTGTCTTGCTCTGCAGTGTTTCCAGTGTTAAGACGTTGTTGGCTAGCCGCAAACCGTGGAATGGATTTCCTGAGCGGGGGCGTGTCTCATAACTCTGTGTCTCATTGAGCCGCGCCTCCGTTCAGGAAATCCATTCCACAGTTTGCAGCCAGCTAGCAGACTCGCCGGCGGGAATCACTTTTGGACTTTGGAGTCATTTCAGCAGACGTTAAAGCCAGCGCAGACATGACTCATGGATATCGGATATCTCAGCAGGTTGGATCGGGAAAATCCGATACGTGAATTGCGCTGGTATCGGGTCCGATACCGATACTGGATCGGATCGGATCGGCCCCATCCCTAAATTAAACACAAATTAATAATACATTTAAAAGAAATATCCGATAATTTCCAATAACATGTTCGCATGCACCATTCATTTTCAGATGTGTTTTGTCCATAGAAATGTTTTTCTATGGAAGCAGGTTCAACTGGAGCTTAGATACACCCCCCAGTGGGACTAATAATGCTTGGATGATGAGTATAGTAGCAAGATGCTTAAACTATGCAGGTGGAGTTGGGGAGGTGGAGGGACACCAGAACAGCTGATGCCAGAGCGAGGTGAATATTAGATGGGTTCACTCCTCCCGAAATTACCTTGTGAACTTCACTAATTGTTTATTTTCATGATCGATATCAGCAATTGGTTCTTGCAGCCCTAGTTAATTTAAGTTTGTTTTGATCATCAAAAACAATTTCAGAAAATGAAACATCATGATACTGAAGAACAAAGAGATTGCCGTTTGTTCTTGATTCTTTATTCAGTCGTCATGCTGACGCTCACCAGATTTACATTGTTTCAGGTCAAGAATAAAAAAAAAAGACTAATTAAATATTTAATTATTTTAACATAGAACTTTCTTATTACAGTGTAATGCAACAACAACTCAGGCCAAATATGCTTAAAAACACCTTTTACAAACTATTGCAAATGTGTTATTGAGGGTAATCAATTAAATGCAATCAACAAATCATTTAATATCATAAATATTAAGTATCAGTATAATATGTGGGTTTTAATATATTTCCAGGGCTCTTTGTGTTTTTTGCAAGGATTGCTCAGCTAAACAGGCGAATAAGAGACTATCTGCTTCTAATCATTATTACTATACAAAAGTCTCATTAAAACGTTTACAAATGTTTAAAACTGATCAGAGATCAGGCAAAACCGATATACACTTGTTCAATGGTTCGCCGCATGATGGGTTCACAGAGGTTATTGACATTTCGAAACGGTTATGAGGCAACAAAGCCTCGTTTACTGAAATCACATGACTTTCGCAGTTTGATACACTCTCTGAACCACCACAAATCTGAACATGATTTGAAACAAAGATTCATAAAGGTGTCTGAGCTTCGTGAAGCAGTGTTTCGAAAGCGCCCATCACTACTTTAACTACATGAGTAAAACATGATTAGCAAGTTGTTTGTTTGATTTAAAGGGCACCTATTATGGCTCTTTTCACAAGATTTAAAATAAGTCTCTGATGTCCCCAGAGTGTGTATGTGAAGTTTTAGCTCAAAATACCCAACAGATCATTTTTTACAGCATGTTTAAATTGTCATTTTTGGGGGCTCAGAAAAATGCACTGTTTTAGTGTGTGCCCTTTAAATGCAAATTAACTGCTGCTGTCCGCACAGGGGGCGGAGCCTCACAAGCTCGCGTTAAGAGCTAGTACAATCTTATCTGATAATATCAGAACAGAAACTTTCAGTTGCAGTGTTAATTTCGACTCTGAGTCGGACAATAATGCCCACAGAGCCAGAGAATATATGCTGTATGGAGATAGAACAGGTATAGTTTAGTTTAATTATGGTTATAACTTATTTGTCATCTGCTTTTATCCACTATTAATACAACCCTGCTGTGGCAAACCCCTGTCCGAATGATGACCAAAATATACTGATGAGTTCAGTGAAGTTTATTGTACATCACACAAAAGATGAAGCCTTAGTTTTACACCAGAGAATCACTGTAAGAGCTGAATCAACACAGTATAAGAAGTGCGCATTAAAGTCTTATCCATAAACTCTCTCTCTCTCCCTTTCATTATCATCAACATACACAGCGAAGTACACAAAACACTTGTTACAACTAACAGTAAACAAATATATACACACCTTTTCAGTCGGTGCTTAATAAACTGGTAAACCGTATATCCGTAAAATTACTCTGAGCTGTCATAAAGTGCGCGCTCTGACTTTCATTTCTGCCGTGGTCAGTAACGTTAGGCCTGTCGCTCCGGAGACCGTAAGCTGGATCACAAACAGTAACTTACAGATCCATCCTCGAGTAACAACGAGAGTAAATGAAGACTGCTATGTTCATTCTTACATTCAACAACAACACACCTCAATCGCTTAGGAGACATTCTTGTCTACAGCAGCTCAAGCCAGCGTCGAAACAATGGAGGACTCTGTCTCCAGCTCACTCAAGGCGGGGCTATGCTCAAACTGCAGTGTCAATCAACAGTCGTGGGAGGGGCCTGTGCAATTCTACGTCACACTGCATAGAGTCTTAGAACAGCTCGTTCTGAGACAGTGCTTATGATTTATTGAGATTGTAAAAAAAAAACACTGGGTGGATTTTTATCATTCTAGGGTGGTTTTGCTCACACACTGCCAACACACATTTATGTTCAAACTCCATGTAAAAGTGAATTTTGCATAATAGGTGCCCTTTAATGTTTCTTTTAGACCTGATGAACTTGAACAAGAAAGGAAAACCAGAAGCCAAAAATTCTGTCTCCTGCCCTCAGTGTAAGAAAATGAAACATGAAAATCAAGTCTGAAGATTCACATGAGAGTTCACACTGGGAAGAAACGAAATGCAGTAAGTCCTTCACTACAGACGATGAACTGAAAGAGCACCAGAAAATTCACACTGGAAAAACCTTTTGCAGGCAAAGTTCAGGAGCTGAAGAAGAGACATAACACTTTTAAGAGAGACATGAATCTGATGTTATTTTTTTACTTGTTCTTCATTGTTTTTCATTAGAACATCTAGGGCCCTATCTTGCACCCAGCGCAATTGACTTTGTACACCGACGCATGTTTCATTCCTATTTTGCACCCGCGCAAAGCGCGCTTTTCCCTCCACAGAAGCACGTCGCTAAACTAGGGAATGAACTTGCGCTCTCTGGGCGGTTCAGCGCAAAAAAGGAGGCGTGTTTTGGCGCAAACGTTCCCTGGTGCTATTTTACTGTTCCATAAAACAATTGCGCCACTGGCCAGAAAAAACCTAGTCTAAAGTCAGTGGCGCGTTGCGCGTTGTTCATTATGCTATTTTAAGGGCGCATGCTTGACCATAATGTATAGAGTGCACAAACGCTCATACACTGTGATTCTCTAATCTACACAGAAGCAGCAGTTTTCATTTTTTCAAATCATATTATTACAAACGATAGATAGATAGATAGATAGATAGATAGATAGATAGATAGATAGATAGATAGATAGATAGATAGATAATTTATTATAAATATAATAATTTATTATAAAAGCATACATCTAGCTTACACATTTACCCACATTATTATATGCCTGTTTAGCCGAAGCTAATTTGGGTGTGTTTCTCCCATCCCCAATGTCACTTCTCTCTCTTTTACGGCCGTGAAGAGAGCGTTGCTCTCCTCGGCTGTGAACCGCTCTTGACGCGCGCCTGGCAAATCCGCCGTTATAATAGCAATACGCCAAGGAAAAAGTGCGTCTGCTCTTAAAGGGAATGTGAGATGATGCTCTGATTGGTTTATTTCACGTTACGCCCAAACCACACCTATGAATAATGAAGCTACTTCAGACCAACCCCTTTTAGATTTGCGCCAGGCGCAAGAGTCATTTATCCCGCCGGGAAAATAGCAACAGCGCCAAGACCCGCCCACAAAGTTACTTGCGCTTTGCGCTTTGACACTTGCGTTTCAGATCGTTAAAATAGGGCCCTTAGTGTCTCTTCCACTTCTACTCTTGGAAATGCAATATATACTTTCATGTATCTTTGAAACTGGACTATCTTCTCTTCTTCTCTTAAAATGCTTTGGCTCTTATAAGTCAGTGAAGAGAGAGATCTGTGTCATTCTCTTTCAGTTTTACTTAATGTTTGTATTTTCTTCATATAATGATTGATTAAACTCTTTACTCAATTTATCAACATCTCATTGTTAATGTCCATTTACTTATTTTCTGCTGATTCTACTTGAATCAGGAATAATTTTAGTTCTGAAAGTAATGAAGTATCTTGAAATGATTGCTTTTTAAGCTTTTCATGTTTTAAATTTCTCACTAGAGCTTTTAAATGCCTACCATACCATCTTCTTCCGCTTATCCAGGGCCGGGTTGCGAGGGCAACAGTCTAAGCAGAGATCCCCAGCCTTCCCTCTCTCTAGTCTAGACACTTCCTCCAGCTCTTTCTTGGTCACTTAGCTCCTCCTAAGTGACCAAGCTTCTCACCCTATCTCTAAGGGATCGCCCAGCCAACCTGCGGAGAAAGCTCATTTCGGCCGCCTGTATCCGGGATCTTGTCCTTTCGGTCATGACCCACAGCTCATGACCATAGGTGAGAGTAGGAACGTAGATTGACCGGTAAATCACACGATAGACTGGTACATTGAACGTATTACTGCAGAAGCTGAATCCATCTGTCAATCTCCCGTTCCATCCTTCCCTCACTTGTGAACAAGACCCCAAGAAACTTGAACTCCTCCAATTGAGGCAGGAACTCTCCACCAACCTGAAGTGGGCAAGCCACCCTTTTCCGTCTGAGAACCATGGCCTCGAATTTGGGGGTGCTGATCCTCATCCCAGCCACTTCACACTCTGCTGCAAACCGCCCCAGTGAACGCTAAACGTCCTTGTCTGATAGGGCCAGCACGACAACATCATCCGCAAAAAGCAGAGACAAAATCGTGTGGTCCCCAAACCTGACACCCTCCGGCCCCTGGCTGCGCCTAGAAATTCTGTCCATAAAAATTATGAACAGAACCGGTGACAAAGGACAGCCCTGCTGGAATCCAACATGCACCAGGAAACAGTCTGACTTATTGCCGGCAATGCGAACCAAGCTCCTGCTCTGGTCGTACAGGGACCAGACAGCCCTTAGCAAAGGGCCCCGGACCCCATACTCCCAGAGCACCTTCCATAGGACGCCGCGAGGGACACGATCGAATGCCTTCTGAAAACTGCACTGTTCTTCCTGAATCTGAGGTTGAATCCCCCTGTAGTTGGAACACACCTTCCGGTCCCCTTAACCCCCTGAGGTCGACAATCGCGCCAGCGCGATAGGCTCGCTTTTTTTCAGTTCAGTTCAAAATAAATTAATTTTGCTCTGTTGACTTTGATATTACAAGCCAGTTTCATACATCAATCGATTCTGTTAAATGTGTATTATTTTTGTGTATACTCACAATAAAAACAAAGTGTTGTGCTTTTTCCCAAATAAAGAAAAATAAACGTGATGCGAGTTCTGCCTTCTCTCTGTCAGTGAGGACCATTCTGAAACGCGTCCGAAAATGAACTGTAACTCAGCGAATACTCAGTCAAACAGGCATACAGACACACAGGCATGAAGCTTGAATTCTCTCCTTTAAATGAGGTAATCTATATAAAAAACAAATATTCTCATCTTGTGAAATCTGTATTAAAAGAGAGCGATTCCAGTCGAGCTAATTAGAGCACATTCAAAGGTAATGTGAACCCGCCCACGGAGAGCGCGTGCTATTCAAACGCAAATTACTGAGGCAATCCAAGCAAACCTGTGAACGCCCCCATATCAGCCCGAGAAAACACAAGTTTAATCATATCATTGTAGCCTACGTGTTTACACCATGTGGCAGCGCTGTGAGGAATAATAATAATGGAAAATCTACCTCAGAGTGCGGGTATTGCAGGAGAGAGGATCCGAATACTGTAGTTAGTAAGTTTTTTTTCCTTCTCAAGTTAATTGCGTTTCTGTGAATGAATGAACGGCAGCCGCAGAGATGCGCGCTGTTTATCACAGCTCGCAAAAAGACAGTTTAAATTTAAATTGCGTCTCTGTGTGAATGAATGATGATGTTTTAGCAAACTGTATTGCTATACTGAGTTGAGTAAAAATCGACAGAAATATGTTGAAATAAAATGTAGGCTATTTGTATAAGCAACGTATTAAACTGAAAATTAACATTTATATGCCCTAATATTTCATAAAAACAACGTTACAGTCAGGCGTTTCTGTTTGTGAATGAATGTTTCGGTTTTAGCAAACTGTATTGCTATACTGAGTAAAAATCGACTGAAATATGTTGAAATAAAATGTGTTTGTATAAGCAACGTATTAAACTGCAAATTAACATTTATATTTCTTAGAATAAAAATGAAAGACCTATGTTACAGACATGAAAGACAACATTTCGTTGATTAGTTTTGGATAGATTATACATTTTTACTGTAAAATATCTGCCAACTCAAATAAGCTTTTGTTTGCCAATATTTGCTCATGTTAAATATAGTATGTTTTGTCAAAAATAAAGTAATCAAATAATCAATCAAATCCTTAACTTTGAAATATGTATGATAAAATGTATACTTTAGTTTTTACAAAGAAAGATTACACTTGAATTGTTGTTGTAATTGTAACCTTTTTAATAAAAAAAATATATTTACAAGTTAGATGTAAACAAACTATTAAAAGGTAAATATAAGCCTTTTCTTTAAATAATTTTTATTGTGTTTTATTAGTGACAAATTTGGGGAGAGGATAAATATTCCAAAACTGAAAATACAGTATGAGAATTAACTGCACAATTACTAGACATGTTTTCCTTGGATATTATAGGCCAAATTGCAAGCACAATATGTGGAAAAATAAAAAAGAATTGAGATGCTTCTAACTGTTGCTCTTGCATTCTTGTGGCTCAGTGACTCACCTGAATGAATGGCTAATTAAGTATGCAGGCCCCATTGTCTCATCAGGTGTGAACCACTAAATATGCATGATCGTTGACGCCCATTCCGCATATTGCCTTTCCAAACAGAAAGTGCTTTGCAAAATTCAAATCAATGTATTGTGTTATGTGAATGATTAGGCAGGGTGATTTTCACATCATTTTGAAGAAAAAAACACTAGGCGATGAAATCCATTAGTCAAAAGTCTTATTGGCACATATTTAGTATGTGTTTTGTGGTCTTATTTCAGAAACTTTAGTTTTTAGTTTTTTCAATAACCACGCATAAACATTATTCTCTCAAAAATGCAGACATGTACATTCTTGTTGCTCACATATTATGGTAGCCCTGTTTGTGCTAAATAGTGTGTAATTTTTTTTTGCCATTAATATGTTTATAAGCAACTGAAAAAAGCACAAATGTCAGGGCATGTCAGAACATCTCAAGGATCCCAAAAACACCTTAGACCCCAGAGGGTTAATATTGATGAGCCTCAGACTATCAACACTCATTCAACAAGCCATTCAGAATCATCAGCAGATTGTCTCACTTTATTCTGAGTGTTTGCTGTTAGAAACACATTATTTGAGTCAGGATACATGTGACCCTGGATCACAAAACCAGTCACAAGTAGCACGGGTATATGTGTGGCACTGGCAATAGTCAACAATACATTGTATGGGTCAAAATTATCGATTTTTTTCACTGTACTTCAGAATTACATTTACGACCTCCAGGAAGTATTTCCAAAATAAGAAGGAACATGGGTGTCAAAATACCTCTGCCAATGATCTGACTTGTCCTCGTAAACGAAGAATTTATTATCTTTATAGCCTATACATGGGACGGGTAGGTCCACGGAGGTTTCCATGTAGTTCGAGAAGCACCTGGCTGCAGCCTGCAGATTTGGGCGGGGGTGCACCTGGGGCGGGGCTGCACGTCTCTTCCCGCCAACATCTCTTCTCATTGGTTAGTGGCGTAAAGTCATGACGTGATTCTAACATGTTTTCATTTCCGATGTTCATCGTTGCATGGTGAGTACATTACAGGCAAGCTACTATTTTATTTTACAATTTTTAATTCTGAAGTGGCGTTTAGTGTGATGTTAATTGGTGTAAAAATGAGATCGTGTAGTGCTAACTTTACTCATAATATCACACAAATAACTCGGACAGCGTAGGTCTGTGTGTGTGTGTGTGTGTGTGTGTGTGTGTGTGTGTGTGTGTGTGTGTGTGTGTGGTGTGTGTGCGCGCGTGCGCGTTTACGTGGTGTCTTTGGTTTTGGTGGGAACAGGATATAGTGTTAAAACCATAGGTTAAAACAGAGGCCCTTAAAAAGAAATACAGTGGCAAAACTAAACCAGGAGAAGAAATATAGGATTTAAGAGTTAATAGTAGCCTAATATAGCCTACAAAGATATATTGTAGGATATTTTTTTCTATGAATACATTGATTAAATGTATTTTGATATTATTGTTATTAATATATATAAATATATATATAAATATAAGGTTATGAAAACCTTCAAGCTTTAAAACTATTTCAAACTTTTACAATAGGCTTTCTCAAGCCAAATTAAAGTTTGTGTTGACAAACTTTTTTTGACAAGTTTGTTGTTCATAAACCAAGTAAGTCTCTTAGGTATTTTACAGACAAAGCCAATAACACTCAAGCATATCTTGTCTAACATTTTCCTATAATATGTTTAAAATATATAACAAATACATTTCTTGTATGACTCTGTACTATGTTAATGCCTCTCTTTAAAATGATTCCATATTGTTTGTTCTGTATTTTATCTAAATTAGGTGTTGTGAACTGGAGTGCATTTTCCAGAAAATATAGGCAAGAGTTCCGGGTGCCCTACTCGCTGACCCTGTGCTTGCACTGTACTGAAGTATACAAGCACTGCCCACCTGGGTCTGTGGGTGATGGCCGAACGGGAGTCCTGCCCGGACTTTATTCTGAGAAGGAGGCTGAGGGCTATTGCTCGGTTGACTGTTTATTTTTTTCAGGCTGAGTAGATTGTGTGTGAGTGTGTGTGAGTGTACGTACGTGTGTGAGTGTGCGTACGTGTGTGAGTGTGCGTACGTGTATGAGTGTGCGTACGTTTTTGAGTGTACGTACGTGTGTGAGTGTACGTGAGTGTGTGTGAGTGTGCGTGAGTGTGTACGTACGTGTGTGAGTGAGTGTACGTACGTGTGTGAGTGTACGTACGTGTGTGAGTGTACGTACGTGAGTGTACGTACGTGTGTGAGTGTGCGTACGTGTGTGAGTGTACGTATGTGTTTGAGTGTGCGTACGTGTGTGAGTATGTGTGAGTGTGCGTTAGTGTGTGTGCGTACGTGTGTGAGTGTGCGTACGTGTGTGAGTGTGCGTACGTGTGTGTGAGTGTGCGTACGTGTGTGAGTGTGCGTACGTGTGTGAGTGTGCATACGTGTTTGAGTGTACGTACGTGTGTGAGTGTACGTATGTGTTTGAGTGTGCGTACGTGTGTGAGTGCGAGTGTACGTACGTGTGTGAGTGTACGTACGTGTGTGAGTGAACGTGAGTGTACGTACGTGTGTGTGTGTACGTACGTGTGTGAGTGTACGTACGTGTGTGTGTGTACGTACGTGTGTGTGAGTGTATGTACGTGTGAGTGTACGTACGTGTGTGTGTACGTGTGTGTGTGTGTGTGTGTGAGTGAGTGAGTGTACGTACGTGTGTGAGTGTACGTATGTGTGTGTGTGTACGTGTGTGTGTGTACGTACATACCTACGTACGCGTGTGTGTGTGTGTGTGTGTGTACGTACACGTCTGTCTGTGTATACGTATGCGCATGTGTAGGTACACGCGTGCGTGTAGGTAGGTACACGCGTGCGTGTGTGTGTAGGTACATGCGTGCATGTGTGTACGTACGTACAAGTGTGTGTGTGTGTGTGTGTGTGTGTGTGTGTGTGTGTGTGTGTGTGTGTGTGTGTGTGTGTGTGTATGTATGCGTGTGTGTGTGCGGTTGATGTATGTGATTATCTGTATGTGTGCATATCTCTTTTACACAACTATTTTTGTTTTGAAATAAAAGTTATCACTGGTTTGAGTTTGTTTTTTTTGAGTTGGCAATGCATAATATGGGATACAGACAGAGATTGACAATGTACTATATTTAGTTAGTTTAACTTAAAACTACTTTATTGGCATAAATGTTTTATAATAACCTAATGCACAAAAATAAACAAGAACTATTACAGAGGAATGATTAAAATAAAAAATATATAAGGTGCCATTAATGTTTACAGTAATTTTGTAATTTACACAGTGAAGTGCAACAGAATGTAAAAAAAAAAACTCTGTAATTTCTTATGTTTACCTTAGATCAGACATAGTTAAAACTATGGATATATGCTCAACTACTTTTTGCTGCTTTCATTATTACTTTAGAATTGTTTTAATACTTTATCATTTTATTAAAGTATTATGTCAAATTTGCGCAAGCGTTTTTAAGACGCGTGATGTCACCACTTAACGCAAATAAAACGCCTGCGCTGTAAGCACGATATGGCATGAGTTTTCAACCGCATTTCCTGTTTACCGTGGCGTCGACGTCATTACTGTGCCACTAACCAATGAGAACCAGGTGCGGCCCCGCCTCGATCGACGTCATCACTTTGCCCCTAACCAATGAGAAGCGTTATGGGCGGGGCTGCACGTGTACTTGTGTAGTTCCGCCATCTTGAAAAACTATAATACCAGAGAGGGACAAAAAGTACTAGGCCAACGCGTTTTCGTTCAGAGCCAAGTAGCCAACGTCACGTGACTGAAGCCAGCAGAAGCGGAGGAGCAGAGCAGAGAGAGGCGCTTGTCACTGCCGCGGCAAGTTTAAAAGACTGCACTGCACGGTTAAGTCACAGGATAACGAGTCATCTTCGTCGAAAAAGTCCAAAATAAGACCGTAAAAGGAAACGCGACCGGAGATTACAAAAACAAGGGTTAATGTCGGGATAGCTAATGCAGGAGAAAGCTTTCAAAAGAGATGCTGAAGTTGCCTGCTTTCTTCTCGACAGGTAAGTCAATAGCCGCTTTCCGACCGGAGGAACCTTTTCACAGTTCCTAGAACTATTGGCTAAAGTACCCGGATGTCGGCGTGTTCGCACCGCAGGAACTAGGAACGATTTTAGTTCTAGGAACTCCATTTGTAGGAACTAATTTGGGTCCTACTTCAGAGTAGGGTCTAAACCAGCACTATAGGAACTATCCGTGACGTTAGTGTACGATGATTGACCGAACGCACGCGGAGCACCAGCCATTTTTAAAACAGCTAGAATGTAAACACACAGATTATAGCCTATATATTTACTCCATAAACTAACTATACAAACATGGAAAACAGTGATAGATGGGCCTCTAAACCTTTATGCTGAAGAGAAAATCCAACTCAACTTTGAGGGGACCAAGCCAAACATGTTTATCTGCCCAGCTAGCAACACTGGACATCAACCACACGGCATAGGCTAATAACCTTTTTTCATATACTGTCTACTTTCTATAACAGTTCTATCTAATTCATAGATGCCACCTACGTCACTACAAATAGAACGCCGCCATATTTGCGACCGACTCGCCCGGTATGGCCGCCCAAACTGCCCATTTGAATGAGAGAGAGACAGAGATACCTGGAGAAAATTTATAATTTAGGCTCCGATCCTTATTTTTTACCCCCAGTTTTCTTTAGTCCATTATTATCTGCCCCATTATTATTATTATTATTATTATTATCTTGCCCCAATTGGCCTTTCATTTAAGTCATAGAGCTTCATGGCGCGCGTTCATGAGAATCGAGGCGATGTCATGAATGAATCTGAATCTGCAGCTGTTCGGCCGGCATGAATGAATCTATCTAATCCGTCCATCAGCACAGCCAGAGACATCAGCCGAATATCATAAAAGACTGCCATATCTGTCCGAAAGAACAGATGTTCAATTACAGAGAGAAGGTTTAATACACACAAATATCGAAATGAAAGAATCTTTCGAGTCGAATCTTTTTGAATGATTCGGCTGCGATTAAAAGCTATCAAGACAAGAGGTAAGCTCAGTGATTATAATATAACGACTTAAATTGCAGTTTGTTCGTCACATATAGCTATCATATGAATAAATAACGATATTAATATAACGGACGAGTCGTATTAGATCACTTTTATGATACTTTTGTGATGTTTTTTTTTGTCTTTTATATTATTTTTTTGCGTGACAGCCCCCAGTAGGCTAATGTTAGCCTACTCATTCACTTTCATTACATCGACAAAAAGAGTCTCCATTAGGCTACATATTCAAAAATGTCCCTTTGTCTTCCACGGAAAGGCTGAGATTATGCATCGTCTGCAGAGCTAACGTTAACGTTACTTACACAAAATAACATCTAAAGCGCATGTGACGAAGACAATATCTTTATGAACTTCAGAAAAATATTTATTAGATTTAGGTAGGTATTAACTAACATACAGACAGACAGACAGTTAACGTTATATACAAAACAACCCCAAATCTTACTAACTTACCATGATAAAGTGCATTTAAACAGATCCAACAATAAAATGAAGACAAAACATTATCTGTCGATATCTGTCTGTATAATGTTGGCCACTGAGAGTATAATGGAAATATAATTAACCACAAACCAACATGAGACTTCAAGTCTTTTAAATAAATGATTCTCTCTTCTCTCTTCTTTTGGTATAGAATAAAATACCAGCTCAGGGTTCCTCTTTCTGCTGTTGTTGCAGCCAACTGCACAACATATTGCAGGCATTACTGAGACCGCCGCGGTCGCAAAGATGGCGGCGCAAAGCTACAGTGACGTCATGTGAATCGAATGAATAAGATATTAAACAGTACTGTTAGACAGATCGCTAACTAATAAACACAGAGAATGCGAGCATTGTTTGCTCTGGCGTTCTCAGCGCCGCCAAAATAAAGGTGGGTCGCGCCGTCAAAATAAAAGTCACCGTGCTTGCGTCACTCCCTTACCCCTCCTACCAGTTCCTATGGCCACTTGGCCAGTGCGAACGCAAACAGCAAAACTGAGTTTGGGGGAGAGTAGTTCTTAACTGTTTAGAAGTGGACAGGTCCTAGAACTAAGTTCCTAGAACTACTTGTCGGAAAGCGGCTAATGTTACGGTCTTTTACAGGCTTTTTATTTTTATATTTTTATTAGCCTATATAGACCAGCGTTTCCCAGCGGGGTGACGCGGCACCCTGGGGTGCTTCTGGCGAGAGCAGGGGTGCTGTGTAAAAAAAACATTTTTTTACCATCAATCTCGGATCGTCGGAAGTCTCTAATAACAACAAATAATGCGCACAAATTTATAATAAAAATGCAAATCATAAGTTTTCGGCGTTGAATTGCGGAGGTTGCACTTGCGTGTGATTTTATTCCCGTGCCTTATTCCCAGTGTGTCCACATAAAGCTGCCTATTTTTCATTGATGCGCTTACAGTCAAATACACACGAAAACATTGTTACAACGTCCGTCTTGCCGCGTATTCACATAAACACATCGGTTATGTCCGTGCTGCTGTCAACGCAACGCGTGCGATTAATGTTTTTCAGTTTAACACGTTAAAAATATTTAACGCAATTAAAACAGCATTTTTTTTCTGTCATCCTTTGGCTAGCGTTACATTATATAATCACGTTCTTCTTCATGCAAATGCTTCTAACCATGCAATCGAGAAAATACAAAAGAGAATGCGCTGTCTGTGATGCTGACACGACGCGCGCCAGACTCGACTTCTCTTTCGCGCTTTAGCTTTGAGTATCCTCATGAGAGCAGTCTTAAATTAGTTAAATAAAGTCTTAATTGAACGTTAAGAGTTGTGAGAAAATGGGACGCGTGTGGGATCCACATGTGACAGTGCAGCAGTGACATCAGAATCAAATAACACTTCATTCATAAAAAGATGCCATTAAACAATTATTTGAAATATACTGTCTTTATGATGTTTCTACATTAATTTGGAGATTTACTGTGAAATTATTAGGCTAGATAAAATATAGTAAAAACAAGCTATCTTGTGCAATTATAACAAAATTATCCCAATAATTATCACATTATCCCAATTATTATCCCAATAATTATCCCATACACTGAGTGAGCAAACATTTAGGTGAGATTTGCAATGGTAATTGAGCAATGTTTATATATGAATAAAAAGCCTTAATTGAATATGTCATTATGTAAAGTGATCTCTTCAGAAGAAAGTAATTATTTCCTAGATTTTAAATGGATGGACAAAAAAAAAAAAAAAAGATAAAAGTATCTATATGACAGTAGGCCTATAAGTTCTTCCCTGTGGTATTGAAAATGTATTTATTTATTTATTTATTTATTTATTGCTCAAGTCATACATAAATGTTTCATTCATTCATTCATTCATTCATTTGTAACATGCATGAACGAAGAAAAAAAAAGGAACAGGAAGAAGAAAATCTAATGGTACCTGTCATTTATTTGTGCACATCAAAAAAACAAACAAAAAAAACAACCCCAGCACATTTCAAGGTATAGTATCAAAGTAGTATCGTGACAACACTAGTGTAGGGTGCCACACATTTTTTTTAAATTTCAAAGGGTGCCTTGACTGAAAAAAGGTTGGGAAACACTGATATAGACAGTAGAACATAGTTAAAAGTTAAACAGGCTCTTTGATGAATAGCAGCTATTGAGTGAAGTAGAGAAGGCCCTATAAACAAGGTTGTAAGTTTTGTTTGTTCAAAACTGTAACATTCGTTTGTTCGTTGTGTCAAGTTGTAGTTTGTTTGAAATAACAAACCAGTTCACCCGAAGGAAAACTCGATGAAGTGCTATTAGAGGACATCCTGTCATAGCTTTTTGGTACATAATGGCTACCGTAGATGCAACACACATTTGAAAAAGCGAAGCGCTAGAGAGCACTATTCATTTGATTGCAAAATACAATTTCACCACTAGATGGGAGAAAATCCCACTTAGAGTCCCTTTAATGAGGATTATAATTTTTAGGATCATTGTCGGTTTTGATCTAATAACATTAGTGCAATAAATGTACTACAAAATCAAAATATATATTTAGATATTGACATGATGCTGCTGTACTTATTTAGATGAGGTGGTTAAAGATGAATGCCATTAGTGTTTTGTTTTTATTTTTTATGTTTTATCGTTATCATGTTGTGAGAACCAACAGTATTGTCTTTCAATAGAGCAGTTTTACAGGCTTTTATCAAGTATCCTGACTCAAATAATGTGTTTCTAACAGAAAACACTCAGAATAAAGTGAGATGATCTGCTGATGATCCTGAATGGCTTGTTGAATGAGTGTTGATAGTCTGAGGCTCATCAATATTAACAGATCTGCTGAAAACACTCTTTATTTCATGACAATAGTTCCTGTTTTCACCTCATTTATTATGCTGATGTCTTCAGATCTCCTGTAAATTGACACTTAAAGCTCATTTCATTGGTGTCAGCAGACTGTAGCCTATTTGTTGCTCACAAAGATACATTTGAAGAATTCAGATGCAAAAGCCTGTAAGTGCCATCTGAAATTTTCTTCTAGAATGATCATTTTTATATTTATATTAATATAAATTTTATATATATTTAAGTTATTTAAGTTCACTTAAATGACAATTAATAGGTAATTTCCATTGCCATTTAGCCTAAGTGAAATTACTGAATTTAAATATACAAGCTTGATAAAGATGATCATTCTAGATCTTGCATCTGAACTCTTCATTTATTTCTGTGTCCATGCTTTCAACTGTTTTTTTTGTTTTGTTTTTTTGTTTTTTCTGACCTTTGTCAATATTCGGAAGACATTATGATGTTTTATATACTTTTTTAGTTCTAGAGATATTGTAATGGAAAAAGCAGGAGAGTGTTCTGGTTAGCCATAGCATAAGTTATAAATGCATAAATTCATCAGTTACTTTACTTCAGACAGACATAAAGGCTTAGATGTGATATTTAGTATAAAAACATATTCAGGAACTGATATTATTTTTTATTTTGTCAGATTAGCTCCTCCCACTGCAATCACATCACCAGTGAAGCCCCTCCCACTGCAATTACATCATCAGTGAAGCTCCTCCCACTGTAATTCTCCAATAAATGCTGTAAATTCCCATCAGCTACAAGTGAAGACGAGCATCAGAACATCAGGAAGAGCTGAAATCTGCAAAGACTGAGTTTATTAAAGAGGACAGTGAGAACATGAGTGATCCAGAACCCTGCAGAATGAAACACACTGAAGATCCTGAAGATCCTGAAGAACAAAGAGGTTGGTGTTTATTCTTCATTCATTCATGATGCTGAAGAACATTCATGTTAGAAACATTCAAGCACTTCATCACATTTAGATACACAGTTAAACTATGAAATGGGAACAAATGGTGAGTACAGGGAGGTTTGAGAAACTTGAGCAAAACCAGATTTGTAAGGAACGTTGTATTACCGTTGTATTGTATGTCATAAATAACAGAAGTTCCCATTCGAATGGAAGGAACGCATCCTCTAGGGCAGTGGTTCTCAAAGTTGGGTCTGCGAAATAATTTATAACAGCCTACCGTTTTCTCCAGACTATGAGTCGTGTTTTCTTTATCATCTGAAAAAATGCTATTTATTCAAAAGTGACTTATATAATGCATTTAACGCCAAATAATAAAAAAAGTAGACACTTAAAGGTTTCTATAGATAGATTATATATATATATATATACAGTACCAGTGAAAAGTTTGGAAACATTACTATTTTTAATGTTTTTGAAAGAAGTCTCTTATGCTCATCAAGCCTGCAGTTAAAAAAAAACAAAAAAACAAAAACAGTAATATTACAATTTAAAATAATGGTTCTCTTTTCTAATATATTTTAAAATGTAATTTATTTTTGTGATGCAAAGCTGAATTTTCATCAGCAAGTACTCCAGTCTTTGGTGTCTTATGATCCTTCAGAAATCATTCTAATATGATGATTTGATACTCAGTTATTATCAATGATGGAAACAGTTGTGCTGCTTAATATATTTTTTTGGAATACTTTTTTCAGGATTATTTGATGAGTAAAACGTTAACAGCATTTATTCATAAAAACAGCATTTATTCAAAATAAAAACATTTCTAACAATATAAATCGTTACCATCACCTTTTATCAATTTAACGCATCCTTGTTGAATTAAAGTACTAATTTCTTTAAAAAAAAAAAAGTTATTGTTCCCAAACTTTTGAACGGTAGTGTATATTGTTACAAAAGATTTCTATTCTAAATAAGTACAGTTCTTTTAAACTTTTTATTCATCAAATAATCCTGAAAAAAATATATTAGGTTATAAAAAAAATATTAAGCAGCACAACTGTTTCCAACATTGATCATAAATCAGCATATTAGAATGATTTCTGAAGGATCATAAGACACCAAAGACTGGAGTACTTGCTGATGAAAATTCAGCTTTGCATCACAAAAATAAATTACATTTTAAAGTATATTAAAAAAGAAAACCATTATTTTAAATTGTAATAATATTTCATAATATTACTGTTTTTTTTTTATTTGTTTTTTTTAACTGCAGGTTTGATGAGCATAAGAGACTTTTTTTCAAAAACATTAAAAATAGTAATGTTTCCACACTTTTGACTGGTACTGTATATATATATATATATATAGTTCTTAAGTCTGTGCGTCATGTAGTCTATTCGCTGTGTTCTGGTTGATTTTGGGACACGTGCGCCAGAAAGGAGACAGAGACGGCAGAACTCGCATCCTGTTGTTTTCTTTATTTTTAAAAGGCATGACTTTTTGTAGTTATTTTTAATGTATACACAAATAAAAAATAGACACTTTACCGTTTTTTAAGATGTACTCTTATCTGTATGGCCATAAATAAGATTATTAATTTGTTTCCACAGCGTCGGCGTCCCACGTGCGCACACAATATGTCAGTTCTAGCACCGCTAATTTTGACATCGCAGCCTGGTCATTATCAAAATAAAATACAGTCAACCGAACTTATAAAAAGTTCTACTTAATTTAATTTGTCTGTTGTACACTATGAAGGCAATGCCGGTCAATCATTATACTGTCAACTAGGGCTGAACAATTAATTGCATTTGCGATAATATCACGATATGATGAAATGCGATTTTTTTTTTAACCGCAAAGCTGCGATTATAGTCTGGTCACGTGATGCGCGAGAGTAAACAAGTCTGTATTGCAGATGAAGCATCAACTTGGCACGCGACACATATAGACCTGGCTACAGGAAATAACAGTTTATGTTTAATTTATGTGATATTGTATCATAAGAGTCCCATGAACAGAGGTGTCAAAAGTTTTCACATCCATTACTCAAGTGAAGTATAGATAATAGGGTTTATTATCCCTGTAGAAGTTGAAGTATCAACTCAAGCTTTTTACTCAAGTAAAAGTACTGGTTTCAAACCTAATTAAAGTATAAAAGTAAAAGTAATGTAATGAAGGACAAAAGCCTAGGCTGCGGCACAGGGGCCTATAGTGCACTATACCCTCACCTAAAAAAAACAAAAAAAACATTTTTTTCCTACAAGCCGTAATGACTATGTTATATTAAAATGTTAATGTTGAAAATTTTGGGATGCACTAGGCTACTTGTTTCAGCCGCATATATGACCATTGAAAATTAAAGGAGAACTCATGTAGTACACAATACCATGTAGTACACAGATAATGCAAATAAAGATAAACTAGTTTTAAACTTGCGAAAGCTGTGTTCACGCTCGACTGTGAGCATGTGGAATTTCTGCAAAGGTCGTGATTTAATGTCACACTTTTTTTTTAGATAAATTCAACATACAAATAATAATACATCTAAATGTATAAATACCAATCTACTCCACCTGACTGCAATGAGTTGGTGTTCTTTTAATTTAACTGATGCATCAATCTTGGCCACGAGTCTTCACCTGATACAAATGCAGGTGTCCTACATTCACATGCGTATAAATGGAAGTCAGTGGAAGAAAAAGTCTAGTTTGACCAGCCTTTAATATATTAAGAAGTTTAGTCAAATAAATTAAATGGCAATCTATAAGTTGGTCCCATATTTATGGCAGTATTCTCTATTCTTTAATGATAATATTACATTAGGTAATTGTGTCGTTGTTCAAATAAAATTTTAGTTCTCACTACAGAAACATGGGATATGTGCCTATAATGTTTTATAACAAAGATGATTTTTCCCCCTTTCATGTCAGACCTGATTGAAGTGAAGGAGGAGAGTGAAGAACTGATTGAAGTGAAGAAGGAGAGTGAAGAACTGAGTGAAGTGAAGGAGGAGAGTGAAGAACTGAGTGAAGTGAAGGAGGAGAGTGAAGAACTGAGTGAAGTGAAGGAGGAGAGAGAAGAACTGAGTGAAGTGAAGGAGGAGAGTGAAGAACTGAGTGAAGTGAAGGAGGAGAGTGAAGAACTGAGTGAAGTGAAGGAGGAGAGTGAAGAACTGAGTGAAGTGAAGGAGGAGAGTGAAGAACTGAGTGAAGTGAAGGAGGAACATCATGTCAAACCTGGAGAAAAACCTTTGAGTCGCTCAAAGACTAAAAAGACATTTTTAAAGAAAAGTGCCAAGAAATCTTTCACCTGCACTCAGTGTGGAAAGATTTACACAACCAAGCATAGTCTAGAATGTCACATGAGAATCCACACTGGAGAGAAGCCGTTCTCATGTGATCAATGTGGAAAGAGTTTCGCTCGCAAAAATAATCTTGACATTCACATGAGAGTTCACACCGGAGAGAAGCCGTTCTCATGTGATCAATGCGGGAAGAGCTTTGCATACAAACAAAGTCTTCAGTTTCACATGAGTGATCACACTGGAGAGAAGCCACATGCATGCCATCAATGCGAGAAGAGTTTCTTGCGATCATCTCTACTTAAGAAACACATGAGAGTTCATACTGGAGAGAAGCCGTTCACATGTGATCAGTGTGGGAAGAGGTTTCAAAACAGAGAATGTCTTAATGTTCACATGAGGAGACACACTGGAGAGAAGCTGTTCTCTTGTAATTGCTGTGAAAAGAGATTCTTAAGCAAACAACAACTAGAGGTTCACATGAGAGTTCGTACTGGAGAGAAACCGTTTACATGCACTCAGTGTGGGAAGAGTTTCTCACACAGAAAATATCTTAAAGTTCACATGAGGATCCACACTGGAGAAAGACCGTTCACTTGTGATCAGTGCGGGAAGAGTTTCACACAATTGGCACATCTTAAAGGGCACAGGAATATCCACACCGGAGAGAAGCTGTTCACATGTGACCAGTGTGGGAAAACGTTTATGTGGGCATTAGCCCTGAAGACACACCTGACGGTTCATACGAAGGAGAAGCCACATTCATGTTCTGTGTGTGGAAAGGGTTTTTCACTGCTGTCATATTTACATAGACATGAGAAAATTCACACTGGTGTAAGAGATCATGTGTGCTTTGAGTGTGGGAAGTCTTTTATTTCAGTGAGCTTTTTAAAACGGCACCAGAGAATTCACACTAGAGAAAAACCTGCGAGGATCCACAGCAGAGAGAAGCCGCACACGTGTGATCAGTGTGGAAAGAGTTTCTCTTTTAAAAGTCACCTGAAGCTGCACATGATGATCCATGCAGTGGAGAAACCACATCACAGTGGTCTGAAATCACGGTAACTAGTTTATCTTTATGTGCTGTGTATAGTGACCCTCTTTTCGTCTATGAAATACAGCTGACGTGTGTTCCATAAACTTTATTTATTTTGAAAACAATCGTAAATTCGGAAAACAAGTAAAGGAAATCAGAGACCGATCTAATCGCCTCCACGGTTTCAAAACTATGTCCCTTTCCTCAACTGGCCACCTGACTACTGTCTAACTAAAACACACTTACATAATAGGTTCAGATCACCTCATTACATCATTAGAGGAAAACATAAACTTACATATACTGAACAAAATTATAAATGCAACACTTTTGTTTGAGCTGAACTCAAAGATCTAAGACTTTTTCTATGTACACTAAAGGCCTATTTCTCTCAAATAGTGTAAACAAATCTGTCTAAATCTGTGTTAGAAAAAAAAAAAATCTAAATCTTCTCCTTTGCAGAGATAATCTATCCACCTCACAGGTGTGGCATTTCAAGATGCTGATTAGACGGCATAATTATTGCACAGGTGTGCCTTAGGCTGGCCACAATAAAATAATATATATATATAAAAAAAATGTTTAAAAAAGTGCAAAAATTTCGGCTTCACTATGTCACTACGCAAACAGAATTAAAATACAAAGGAAAATAAATCAGTTAGTTGTTTCTGATTCTCATAAGGGTAAACCTATTTCACTGGGTAGTGGAAGCTATTAGATTAGGTTATAATGGCATGGGACTCTTCCGGAGGGGCTGAGAGCTCATTCTGCCAGAGGTATAGTGGTTTGTTAAAAAATCACGTTTTCACATAAGCTTCCATTCTATTCAGGGAATAGTTGTGATCGATTACTGTTTGTATTACCATAGTTTTCCGACATATATTAGATTATAAACCATTTAATCGTTTGTATAATCATTGTATCTAAAATGTATAAGAAATTACGGTCACATAACATCTTGTTCGTTAACATTCTTAAGTCTGAATCAGACTGGAATTGGTTTGAAATTGATGCCATCCATAATATTTACATCTAAGTACTAGAACTAAGAACGGTTATGGTAAGGGGTGGGATATTTTACGAACACGTGCTAAGCGCTGCCAATCATAACACACTGGGCCTGCTAACCAATCACTCACAGCACATTTCATATTTTGGAAGGAAATACTGGTTGAAGCATTCAACCAGACTAAGGACAGAGGAGCTGTAATAATGTAAAATATGTGAAAAATAATGTGTTTTTTGAACAATCAAGCATGAAAGCATATTCTAATATACCCCAAAAACAAAATCAAGACTTGATAAAAGGGCATAATGGGACCCCTTTAATTACATATTTGATTAATTATTTTGACATTTGACCGAGGAAAAGCCTAAAGTGCAGGTGAACTGGGAAGTCTGAAAGCCTTTTCACACTAAACACATTTTGAATATTCACCCACTAATGAAGCAATGCTTTTTTTCTTCAGAGAAAATTTCTTCTATTTTCTTTGGTCTTTAAAGAAAAGTGCTGACTAATAAGATATAAACTTTGAGCTGCTGCAAAATACACATTTAAGAAGATTTGGTGGCACTAGTGAAACCAACATTAAAGATTAAAATTACTTTAAATGAAATATTAGCATTTCATGAACACTTTGAACTACGCATGTAATCCATGATTATTCAATTGTGTAAAATAGTCCATTGTGTAAAATAGTCCCTTGAAAGTTTTTTCTTACATTTACAAGACATTTACATTTATTGCTTTGGCAGATATTTTTACGACGACTGATTTGCTTTTCCTTCAGTCCAACAAATATTTGTTTTACGTTGATTGTGAAAGGGCCGTCTGTCAACAAGTTGTTGCACATTTTTGCATAGCTTAGAGGCCAATCAGCTTGTGTCATGTAGGAAACTATGTGATTTCTTACAGATCACGTCAAGCCTGCGTCATCTAAAGTTTCATGACCAAACTAGTGATTTATAACACAAATCATCTTCATGACATTAAAATAGATCATAATCGTGCACAGCAGTTGTTGACCAGATTTGATGAGATTAAAATGACTATTGAACTCATCAGTGATCTTGACTTTGAGCTTCACTTTTCATTTCACATTTGTCTCTCATTTGAAATCTCACATGATTTAATGTTTCTTTTAGATCTGATGGACGTGAACAAGAAAGGAAAAACAGAAGCCAAAAAAGTCTGTCTGTAAATCAAGTCTGAAGATTCACAAGAGAGTTCACACTAGGAAGAAGTGGCTCAGGCTTTCTCTCTGAAATCACTTCTGCTTCTCATTCTGAAACGGAAACGCCTGAAGATTCACACAAAGGAGAAGATTCATTAGTAATATTACAGCAGAAAAGACACGGCGGTGTGTGTTTCAGTGCAGAAGTCCTTTACTACAGAAGATGAACTGAAAGAGTGCCAGAAAATTCACACTGGAAAAAAAACATCTCAAGGCAAAGTTCAGGAGCTGAAGAAGAAGCCATAACACTTTTAGAGAGACATGAATCTGATATTAATTTTTCTTCTTCATTTTTCATCAGAACATCTAGTGTCTCTTCCACTTCTACTCTTGGAAATGCAAGATACTTTCATGCATCTTTGAAACTGGACTCTTTTTCTTCTCCTCTTCTCTTGTGATGCTTTGGCTCTTATAAGTCAGTAAAGAGAGAGATCTGTGTCATTCTCCTTCACTTTTACTTTGTGTTTGTATTTGCTTCATAAAATGATTGATTAAAGTCTTCATGCATTTTATTAACATCTCATTGTTATTGTCCTTTATTTTCTGCTGATTCTGCTTGAATCAGTTCATTATTTTAGTTATTTACTTTTGAGCTCTCCATGTTTAATTTTCTCAATAGAGCTTTTAAATACCTAACTAATTATATTTCACCCACACATGACTGACATTGAGTGAGACTGCTGTCTGTCTACATTATTAACAGTTTCACCCTTGATATCCAGTACCATTTATACATTTCAAAGTGTTTGTTCTAGTCAGTTTGATGTTTCATTAAACAATGAGGCTTCATGAAGTCAGAATAATTACTATGAACTTTAAACAACACACAGTTTTTAGTAAATAAACTGAAATGATTACTGTCTCACTCTCACCACAGCTTTACACAACCAGCAGAAAGAGAGCAGCTGGAGTAAAGAGAATTGGCGTGTAATCCTTATTGTTATTTTTGTGTGATTATGCTTATTGATGATTTGTCGTTGTGAACAGTATTAAAGGGATAAGTTAGTTCACTTTGAAATTCAATTTTGGTATGTTTTAGCTTACCTCATGGGCGTAGATTATGCGGGGGATAATAGGGGTGCTTCAGCACCATGCTTAAGCTATTGTTATCCAATTTTTTTGGCCTTCAAAACATCTTAAAATGCACATATGTAAATAAGAGAAATAAAAAAGTTCTCGGGGGAGCATGCCCCCCAACCCCCCTAAATACCTCACATTTGGGACCTCAGTGATTATAAAACCCTGACATATGCATGTTACTGGATGAATGAATGAAACTAGTTAATAATGAGCATTAGATCAATAAACTTTTTTTTTTTTTTTTAACATCATACCCTCATTGGGGGCTGAGCCCCCCTAAAATGAAAATCCTAGAAAATCCTGCTTTCTTTCTTTCTGTTTTATTGCTTTAAACATAAATAGCATATTAAGCCAATTACCCGTATTTTCCGCACTATAAGGCGCACCGGATTATAAGGCGCACCTTCAATGAATGGCCTATTTTAGAACTGTTTTCATATATAGGGCGCACCGGATTATAAGGCGCATATAGAATAGAAGATACTGCAGTCAAATGTTTGACTGGGTTTGCGTTATGCAGTGGTCACCAACCTTTTCAAGCCTAAGATCACATCCAAAGTCCAAATGTAAACCAAGATACCTTGTTTATACTCGACGCGTCCGCATGAGCGCGAAGTTAATAAAAAAAATAATATCCGTCTGCTCAGGCAGATTCGGTTTAACAGCGCGCCCGCCTCTGAATCCGAAGATGCATGACTTTGAGCCGAATCTGCCCGAGCAGACGGATATTAGTAGTACATCTCATCACACCGGCACCCAGTTTGCGCGTCTAAATCAGTTATATGGTCTGGTGTTCAGTCTAAAACAAAACAGTTGCGTCAAGTATAAATGCCTCGTCTGTTTGGGGAGTTGCGCGCGCAGTCAGCGGAGCCTCGCGCTCCGGTGTCAGGCGAAAGTATAAACAAGGTTTAAGTCAGCGGTTGTTTAACAGACGTTAACATAAGGCGCCAGATCCATATATAAGGCGCTCCGGATTATAAGGCGCACTGTCGTTTTTTGAAAAAAAATAAAGGCTTTTAAGTGCGCCTTATAGTGCGGAAAATACGGTAAGCAAAAACCTGTCAACAAAGGTGTGCAAAAAAAAAAAAAAAAAAAAAAACTGGTATAACGCTTGGCATTCTGTCCCCCTCACTTTTGAAATGATGGCTACGCCCCTGGCTTACCTCAAGGGCATCCAAGATGTAGGTGTCTTTTTTTCCGCAGTAGTTTCAATTTTGATATTTTTAGGTCAAACCGTTCTTGTCTGTCAGTCATTTAATGCAGGTCTGTGGTCACTGTCTCAAAGGGCATGCACAGAGTCCAAATTAAAACAATTCCCCATCGTCCAAATTAACCAATTCCTCATCGTAAGTACACATTGATGGCCTAAGACACGAAACGAACGGTTTGTGCTAGAAAACGAACAGTATTTATATCGTTTTTACCTCTTATACACAGCCACATCCAAGTGATCTGAGGGCGCGCGCGCATCCTGCAGTTCTTAACGAATGCCGTAGCCAAGGCGACATCTAGTGTATATATATCTATGCACCAGTCTGCGCACACGTCACACACCAGGATGTGCGCGCCCTCAGATCACTTGGACGTGGCTGTGTATAAGAGGTAAAAACGATATAAATACTGTGCATTTCGATAATGGACTGCCTGCAGACGCACCAACGCTGTCTGGTTAATTCCTGTGTAAAGAGTATTACAATAATAGAGTTGTGAAAAAATAAAGGCATGAATAATTTTCTTACGGTCATTAAAAGAAAGAAAGGTCTTTACCTTGGCTAGAAGTCTCAGATTGAAAAAGAAGGGTTTAACAACATTATTTATTTGCTCATCAAATTTGAGTTCTTTGTCAAATAATACACCTAAGTTGTTCACAAACGTCTTATTGTACACAGCCAGGGGACCAAGATTAGAATTGAGAGAAACAGAATTTACAATTGGTCCAAATAAATAAGATTAAAGAGGTTATTTAAAACATTGTACTAAATATACTACAACAATATACTATCAACATTGCCTGTAAGACGCTGATCTTCAGAAGGTGTCAGAAGTGAAGTGTCTTCTCTTTTTTTTGGTGTGCCTCTTTCACACTTTCTCCAACAAAGACAGGATGGGAGACATTTGCCTCAAGAAGGAAGGAAGATTTAGCTTATCATAACAATCAATAGATAAGAGTATAATGTTTAACTTCCTGACCATTTTGTTTTGACACCTGAATGTTTCCTGAAGATAAACATCTATTTCTATTGATCTTACAGCCCTGGTCAGTGTAAAGGTGTCAAATTGATGTATTGTCTGGTTTACGATCACTCGATAATAAAACTTTAGAGGTGACTACCCTGCCTTTTAATTGTTTGATGCTTCCAGAAACAGATTGCAAACCAAATATACAACAACAACACACTGACAGGATGGGGACCGGTGCTCCTGCCATGATGGAAACATTCTTCATTTTCAATTTAGCAGCAGCCCTACATGGATCTCAACACATCTCAGGTAAGTTTCTCATTCATCTCATCTTATTTCTTATATCTACTATTTGTATATGTTTTATTTATCAGCAATGCTTATTATTTCTCTAAACTCATTTCAGCTATGGCACGTTCTCAAATGTTTCAACTTGTGTTTAAAAGATTAAAAC
This sequence comes from Leucaspius delineatus, assembly GCA_023718395.1. Lineage (NCBI taxonomy): Eukaryota > Metazoa > Chordata > Actinopteri > Cypriniformes > Leuciscidae > Leucaspius > Leucaspius delineatus. The sequence goes on from CM043356.1 coordinate 10,370,498, forward strand.
TAACTTTAAAATACGTATGATTAATACAATTTCATCTTATTTCATATATCTACTGATTTATCTGCTTTTATTTGTCAGCAATGCTTCTTATTTCTCTAAAATCATTTGTATCATTTAATTTTTAATCTCTTTTGTTCTTATTATTTATTTTCTTTTGGATCTACAAGAAGATATCCCAAGTTTGGGACTAATGTTTGGTGCTACACCTTTCCATCCTCTTGTTTATCATTTCATTTTCACATAGACATTATGGCTTGTTGCATTCCGAAAACAAAAACCACTGACTGAGAAGAAACCATATTTCTTCTGTTCAGAAATATACAATTTCATCTCATGTTCATATGTCATAATTTCATCTCACTATTTCCATATGTTTTAGGTAACCCGTTGTATCACTCCAGTGTAGGGTTCTAAATGAACTGATCAGGTTGAATGGGGACAGTAGCGTTACAATATAGTTAACGTCTAAGTTCGCAAGGAGGATTTGAGACAGCAATTTCACTACAACTTGTGAAAAAAGAAAATAAGATTTATTGTATTGATACCAGTTCAAAGTTTGTAAACATACAATCAATAGAACAAAAAAGTACAATCAATAGAACAAAAAAATACAATTAATAGAACAAAAAAAAAACCACAATCAATAGAACAAAAAAAAAATACAATCAATAGAACAAAAAAAATACAATCAATATAACTAAAAAATAATAAAAAATACAATTAGGGCTGCTTGGTATGACAAATAAAATAAATGGTTCCCCAAACACAGTTTAAAAAGTCTTTTCCTTGTGTTTTTCTTTCAACTAGGCACTGTTGGCTCGCCATTCACTCGTCCACGGTCAACTCAAGAAGTACACATCAACAGGAAACAAGAAGAAGAAAAGAAACCTGCATAATGCAGAGAACTTGTCACTCATTCACATTCACTTCATCTGAATTGACAACAGATGTCTGTCATTGTTATTGTATGACTCAAACACTAAATGAAACTACTGAATGTCATACATATTCATCAAATCACATTCTCTGATTCTTTTACAACAATATCCCCAGAGTTAATTAACAATATCAAACTGTCATCAAATGTCTCTGTTTACACAAACCAATGCACATTAATTAGCATGTGACGCAGTTGATTTTAACATCACAAAACTATCCTTTATCTCTTCGTCACAACATGCATATTTCAATATTCACTCATCATCAGTTAGTTATCAATCATATTTCAATCAATCATAATCATATATTCATATATCATATTTCTTACCGTAAATCATTAATTGAACAGATTAACTGATTACAGAACAACAATGGAGTAACAAAACACTCACCGGAGTTCCTCGAAATAAAAGTATGAAAATATGTTTCTTCTCCTGGATTTCACTGGAAATGAACTTAAAACTTTTTTTCTTAACACACTATTACTCTCGTTTTAACTATTTACACTCTGAATCATCTTTTTTTCTCAACAATAAAAAGACAACATGAAAAAAAAACATTAACTTTCCTTATCACACAACAGATTGGGGTCATAAACACACAAACACTCGGAAGGTCAAAAGGGTCACAAACGCACACCTGGTCATAAAAGGTCTTAAATGGTCATATAAAGCCATAAATCAAAGACACCTGCCCCCCTATATAAACTACTCTCATGAGTTATTCAGTAAGTCCATATATCCCCCCTCCAATGAGATGCTACAAGGTGAGAGGAAAGATAGCTTGAGAGTACTGGCTTGTTAATGGGGTGAACGCTCAAAGTCTTTTCAGAGAGGGAGCCTTTCCTCGTGTCGCAGGTCTGTATCGTTGTGGCCAGATGGATTTCGGGTGCAAGTATAAACCTAGTTTTAACATTAGTACAGTCCACTGTAATTACACTCTATTTCTGTTTTGAAGCATGTGTTCACAGAAGCGGAAGTTCAAAGGTCACTGAAGACAGTGAGTCTTGGAGTGCAGATCTGACGCCAACTGCCAGAAACTAGTGAAATTCTGTCTTTTCTATATGAAGTTACATTAATCGCTTCACTCTGAATTAATAAATTCTTTAATTAGACTTTTGAGCTTTATCATTTAGGCATATGTTCAGAAATATGTTGTTTTGTAGTTCAGATAATGTATGAGGAACTGAATCTTGTCTTTAACTCTCTTCTGGTGTATTTGATGAAGCTCTGATCTTCTGAGGTGTAGATGAGCTCAGATGCTCACTGATGAATGTCAGAGAAACTCATTTCTTAATAAATCTGAGAAGAGACAAGAGTCTCTTTCTTTATCTGCTTCCTTACATGTATTGTAAACTCTCAATAGCTTCAAGTTTTGAGTATTTTCTCCATTCATCTGGAATCTTACCACTCCCCTCAAATGTTTTACTGTAGTATGTTTCCAGATCTTTCTGGAATCGGCACACAAACCACTTCCAGTAGGGCAGTTCAGAGAGATCAGGGTTGATGCTCCATTTATCAAACTCTTCTCCTGCTGTTCTGTAATCTCTATATGGGACTGATTTACCGGAGTCAGTGAGATAAAAAGATCGACCATTGCTTGCTACAGATGATGTGCAGATCCAAACACACAAGTTTGTTGCATCCTTGAAAGTCGAACCCATTACTGCTTTCACTCTGTGGAAAGGGACATTGTGATCTCCATCATGCTTTTCTATGGTGTTGGTGCAAATGGCATAACAGAACGGACACTGAACCCAACAGCACTGACAGAAGTGATCAACCAGAAGCTCATCTGGCCTGAATTTATAGTCCAGCTTCACTGGAAATGTCTCTGTGTTGAATCTACTGCTGATGTCAGTCATTATAGCAGTAAGTTTGTGTCTTATCACATCTTCTAGGAGGTTGAAATCATCAACATCATCATTTTTCTCATTGTCTTCAGGATGTATTTCTCCAGATTTGATCTGTTTCCATTCAGTGATTCACAGTTTGCTCTCATTTCATCTCTCAGCTCTTTGGCAGTCTCCTTGTAGACGCTCTGCTCAATGGGCTCTTTAAGTTTCTGACAGATGATCTCACCAAAAATGGCAGCTGATGTTGCTCCATGACAGTATTTCTGGAAAATACTATAGTACTCTTCTCTCTTTTTCTTAACATATATTACTGGATCATTGGCATCTCTAAACTTTCTGTGTTGATCAGTGATCATCTCCTTTGATCTCTTACAGATGCAATAAACCAAATCCATGAAGAATTCATTCTTGAACTCATATTTCACTGATCCGTCCTGATGTTCTGTCACTCTCGCCTTGATGTAACCTGTGAGTTGTTGAATGCAGCTGATGTTGTAGCCCATCTTTGAAATGTTAAATGACTGAATCTGTTTGTATGTTTGCTCAGAAACATTTGTGACTAATGATCTTATTTGGGCTTCATCTTCTTTAGACATCCCTTGAAATGATCTCATGGCATTTGCAACAAATTCTCCAAATTCACTGGATTTCTTTAACTTAACATAATCAGAATAACTGTGTACAGAGAAAATATCCCTGCTCTCCCCCCAGTGATCTACAGGAGCACTTTCACAGATGTCACTGAGGATCTTTCTCACATCTCTCATTACATCAATGTCTTTGATTGGAGGATTATCTTTGATTATCTTCTTCACACTCTCTTCCCAAAACAAATCAAAATCTTTCTTCAGTGTTTCTTTATCTGTTGCGTTGTCTTTTAGTATCAAGGCAAGTTCTTTGCTCTTTTCATAGGGAGTGTTTTCATGATTTATCTTCTGAGCATCAATCTTTTTCTTCAGGTCTCGCTGCTGAAGAATCTCGTTTAACTTCTTCTTTGTTTCTCTCACAATGTTTTCCTGAAGATCTTTGATTTTGTTTTCAAATGATGTTTTCCAGTGGATCAGTATGTCTTTATCTTTGATTTTCTCAAAGAATTCTGACATTAATTTTTTCACTTCTTCACTTGTCGTCTTCAGTTCTCTTTGAAGATCAGTTTCCTCAACCTCATGAATTGTTTCATTTTCTATTTTGTTGTGTAGTTTGTTCTCAGTTTCCATCATGGCACTGCGAAGACTCCAGGTCCACTTGCCGTATTCGGTCTCCAGTTTCCTGTAGGCTGAAATCTCCAGAGAATTTCTGAAGCTGAAGACGAATCGTTCCTTCAGTAAAGCCTCCCAGAGATCTTTAACACGATCTTTTAGGTCTATCAGCATCATTCCATGTGAGTTTAAGGCATGAGACATAATAGTTTCCTTTAGTTCTTGTATATTCTCACAGTAGTTTGGGTTTGGTGGTGCCATTGGTGGGCTTCCCTCCCAGAGCTGAGCAAAATACTTCACATCATTCTGAACATCAAATCCAATGACATCACTGAAACGATCTGCATCACAGACTTCCTCTTTAGCAGCGAGTTTTGTCATCTCATCCAGTGTCTCCTGCAGTCGTCTCCTTGCCTCCATGTTTTTCTCTGGGAGACAGATTTACCTTCTTCATCCTCAGGAAGGCCTGAACAACAATCTGAAGAACGTCCTGCATCTCAGATGGGTTTTCTCCAAAGATATTGATCAATGTCAGATTTCCAAGACCAACAACAAATGTGGCCAATTCATTGTCATGATCTCTTGTTGATCTTCCAGCCAGTTCTAGAGCATGAAGTCCCTCGGTATCAATGACCAGAATATAGTTAATCTGTGTTTTCATCTCGTCTGAGACTCTGACCAGCTGCATGAAAGCTCCTCTGGTGCACCTGCCAGCACTGACGGCAAACTGGAGCCCAAACATGGCGTTCAGCATGGTGGATTTCCCAGAGCTCTGAAGCCCTAAAACTGACAGCACAAAGACTCTGGTCTCGTTTCCCAGTTTCTGGATGAGTTTCTCATCTTCCAGCTCTTGTTGATTTGTCTGAATGTCCAGAGGAAACTCAATCTGTTGTGTGAATGGATCAGGAACAAGCAGAGGCAGAGCGTACTGACACTGGGAAAGTTTAGTGACCATCAGCTGCTTCAGGAAACCATCAGCACAGTGAAATACAGCCATCTGAACATCCATCGAGTGAATTTGCACAGACTGACTGATTCCTGTGTTTGACAAAGAGGTGCTGTGAAGAGCATGATCAAAAATATCACCCTCATCGTCAGAAGAGTTAGTATCTCTTTGTTGTGTGTCATCCTGTCCATTAGTTTTAATATATCTTGCTCTGTAGTCCATCATCAGTAGTTTTTGTATGAAAGTTTGAATCAGCTCCTTTTCAGCACAAGACTCATGGGACTCTAATGAATGTGCAGATATCTGAAGAATGTCTGCAGCTCTCAGTTTATTGTGGTGGCTGTCCTCAAGATGAAGTCTAGCAAATAGTTTTCTTTGTTTCTCTTTTTCGTTTCTGTCAGTGTCTGGTTGATCTGCCCTGACTTCTGCTGTACCAATGGATGTGTTTTCTCTCTGTTGAAAAAAATTAACTGCATTACATTTACCGGTAACACTTTATAATAACTGCATGCTATTAATCATTAGTTAAGCATTCCTAAACAGTTAATTCATCATTTATAAAGCATTAATAGACATTAATAAGCAGTTTACAAATAATAAATACAAATAAATACAGCTATAAATGCTTTATTCTTGATTTATAAGCATATCTATAATGTGTTTAATAATTGTATTTTCATACTTTATTAATGATCAATTTATCATTTCTAAATGAAGTATTGCATTATTTACAAACCGGTTACATTATCATTATTTACAAACTAGGTGTTGTCATTGATTAATAAGATCACTTAGAAAGTGTAAGTAAATGTAGTAGATTCAGGTAGTTATAAAGCAGTTAGTAGTGGTCAGTTCACTATTTGTGTGAGCTCATCTAAAGTGAGGACTAGTTATGCTTTGTAAAGCATTTATAAAGGAGATTTAAAGACTTATTGGTCTTCTAAACAGAAAAAGGAAACAAACACAAAACGGTGATACAGAACATAAAAATATTGAACAGCCTTTAAATCTCCTTTATAAATGCTTTAGAAGCATGCTTCTTTGAACGCTGTGTGGGAACGCTGTGCGCATCTGGCTGCCGCTCCACGCTTCGTTGTCTATTGTTTACGTTTGCTGTGCCCGCTTCCTGGACAGTTGGTTTTTCCCTTTCTGCATCCTTCTACAAACTGGACTTAACTTTTTCTACTTGGCTGAGCGTACTTTTGTTGTTGTTACCGTTGGGAACTCTCTGCTGTCAGCCTGCTACGAGCCCTCTCACCCTTCTCTCCTCCATCTGTTGGACTGACTGTGAGGTGAGTTAACACTCTTCTTACCAGTAGTTCGATTAGCTTGCTGTCAGGTTGGGTAGCTTTCCTCTCCGTAAGCTTTTATAGATGTTGTGATGGTTGTGGTCCTGGCTAACGTGACTTTGCTGATAGCTGATTTTCTCATGGCGATTACAAACACACCAAAGGCTTTAGCACTCGTGCTGTCTCTGGTCTCCCTTATTTTTACTGGGTTACCTGCCAACATGGATTTTGGATACCTGTCACGCGAACTCAGGGCGCTTAATCGGCACCCACGCCTTGACTCTGAAACGTACGAGCACTGCCGCTCGCTCGGGATCACCCGGCGCCCGCGCTACGTGCACCGTTCAGTCTGAAGGATCATAAACTATCAGCAATCAACACCAACTGTGATCCCGTGCATCTGGTCAAATAACAGAACTCTGGTCAAACCGAAACGCCCACTAAGCGACTGTCGTCCACCACGATCGCTAGTCTGCGTAAAAAAGTCAGATTTCAATGTCAATTTAGCTGATAACTTAGTTGTGCTGCAAAACCACCTTGCTCTGCTGAACTGTCGCTCTATCTCGGACAAAGGCCCCTATCTAAATGAACTTATTACTGACAAAAACCTGGATATGATAAGGCCAAACATGAATGTTGAAATCCCCACAAATCAGGAGCTTATCAAATTTCGGAACAACATTAGCGAAAAACTCAGAAAACTCACAGATAAAATCTCTGTTGGTTTTGGTGGACGATAAATGACAGCAAATAACACAGGTGAATTCAGGTCAGCCACAAACAATTGAAGCTCAACACTAGCATAACAGTAAGCCGGTAGTAATCTGCATCTATAATCATTCTTAAAGAGAGAAGCCAAACCACCACCTCGACCTGAAACTCGCGGGGTATTGAAAAAAGAGCAGCCTGGGGGGGAGGAGCTCCGTGAAAGCACAACTCTCACCTGGTTTCAGCCATGTCTCAGTCAGCAGAAAAAAGTCAAGAGCATTAATCATAAAAAAGTCATTAAGGATAAAAGTTTTTACTCTTGACTGATCTGGTGTTGACCAGTGCCATGATCAAGCACGGTTCAGTCTCTTGTGAAGTCCGACGAAGCAGGCGGAGATTCCCGAGCACGCAGCCACATTCAGAAAGCCTCATACTCCGGCAGCGAGGAAACAGACACAGAGTTAGACAGATCCACAGTAGGCCGAAGCCACCGATAACAGCATGTCAACGATCGCCGCCACTTATAGCCGACAAACTCCACTGGAAACCAGCCACAGGAATAGTATGGATCGCATATGGAAATTGAATCCAGGTAAGCTCGAAGCCTGACACGAACTCCACCTCTCTTTCCACGTCCCCTGCGATGGTTTTTATTTTTATTGTTACGAGGTAGAAGGCAGGGCTGACGTTGTAAAGAAGCTGGTATAGACGCAAGGAAAGGCGGTGGGGTATTCGACTGTTTGCCAAAACCGTAGATTGGAGAAGTATAGTCCGTAGAATTGCCTATAGTTAAAAGGGTCAGGCGATCATACACCAGCAGCGGTGACACATTTTGAGAGATTAGTAATAGGAACTAGCCTGACGTCGTCATACTCAGATTCTAGTCAGAATGTGAGTCTGATACTGCTCCATTGAGCTTTGATTATGGGGCGTGTTTCAACCGAATCAGGAAGGAAAATGCCTCTGCACTCAATTGGATAGACCTACAACCAATCAGAGCAACAGAGTAAGTGACGTATGTTTTTCATTCATGTTTCCGATTGACAAATGCCTTGATCGCGGTTCTCTGTTCCTCATTTAAAATGAATGCGCTGTCGATATCTTCTATAACAGACGCAATGGCGGAATCTACACATGATGTTTCGTAAACAAAGTTCAGGAGAAGCACGTTCAAATAATCAATCTAATCTCAACTTGTCATCAAACGATTGCCATGCCTACCTTATCAGCATGAGAGGAAGCATATATTTATTCACTCTGTTAACTCACCTAACGTTCCTTGACTGTTTTCAGCATCCCTCCACTCACTCTCGGCTTGTTCTTCCACAGCCTGGAATACGGGGGGAGTACCCTGGGTTCGGGCCGAATACCGAGCCCGCCCTCTCCTCGGACAGCACCCCAAATTTTATTCTATCTTTATATTTATAAGTGTGAAATCTAAATTCTCCAGAGGCAGTCATCTTTTCTTTTAATGTCTATGCATCTTCGTTGTAAACGAATTCAACCCAAGCGTTCTTTGATGACGTGGTTGATTACGTTACCGTTGCTCAACTGTCCATCATCGATTAAAGCCCGCCCTGCCGGCAATTTGATTGGCTCGGCCTTCTGGGAGCCAAGCATAATTACTCCTCAACGGATCGAGTCCAGACCGAACTTCCCGACCAAAAAATATTGTGGGCGGGGTTCGGGCTGGCACCCAGGCTAAATAGGAAAACAATCTCAGCAGAGGTAAACGGCGAGCCACATACAACGGCGCCATCTTTTCCTGATAATAATATATGCATATATATATATAAAGAATTTATGAGAATTTATGATTTCTGTGCTTTTCACATTCACAATGTAATGTGCTTCGATTTAACTAATTGCTACATTTTATTAAATGCTGCATGAACTAGTTTCAGAGCTCTGTACAGTTCATTATACAAAAACTGCAAATCTGCATGTTTTAATTGGAAAGTTAGATTACATATTTACAATAACCTATGTTATATTAAAATATTTCTATGATATTATTAAAAAGGTCTATGTTGTTAAAAATAACTATCCTGCAATGTTGCGGGAACATTATTTTATTGTTGCAAAAAAATAAAAAGAGCATTCCTAGAGCATTATTATTTAGTTCCCAACACAATGACAAAACATGAACCAAATACCAACGTTAGGGGAACGTTCTGTGTTTGCTGGGAAGCCCCTGAAGCAAACGTAATACTTAGCTTTCAGAACTGAAAATTATGGAATTATTCCTGAAACAAGAAGAATCAGCAGACAATAAAATTGGACAATAACTACAAGCTGTTGATAAAATTATAATGACTTTAATCCATCATTACTTGAAGTACAAAAACTAATGAGAACAAATTACTAAAATAATTGATAGATGCAGCCCTACTTTACTTTTGCTTTAAAAATGATTTCATAGAAATTTGGATTTTCTTGAAGTGGAAATGGCATACAAGTCAATAAGCGCTCCTCTGCCGCCATCTACTGTTTATAGTGCTAATTTAAAATTTTTAAATAATTATGTTGGTTTGCCAAGTATAAGTTTTCCTAAATTTTAAAACGTTTAGTTTTACAAATGGGGACAATCTTTGAAGGATGAACAAATCATGTTTTTTGGTCATCACATTAAAAATAACAGTAACGCTTTAGATTACAGCCTGGAAAGTACTGTTTAATTAAGGCGAGACACTACAGGTGAATAGAGTAAAATTGTTAACTTACAGATATAACCATCAAACTTTACCAGTTGATTACTCACATGAATAGGAGAAAAAAATGCATTGCAAGTTTTCCGTAATTTTATTTTTAAATATGCTAATGAGGCTATATCTAATTAAATATGCGCTAATTTGCATATATTTTGAAGTGACAAATCTAACCATTGAAAAAAACAAGGTACAGAATTATTTTTGCATTTTGTTGATATATTCAATGAAAAGACATTTTCAGAGGGGATGATGAATATCCCCTTTTGTTACCCTGTAAATCAGAAAATACTGGCAATAGCCTTAAAAAATGTATTTTGCCCTATTTTTAGGCATAAAATGTCATATAAATCAGGCCAAGAATGATATATCAACAAATTCATCTGAACAAATCTTCACAATATAGTTAGGAATACGACTGTAAAGTTTGGTGTATGTAGGTGCTACAGAAGTGGAAAATCGTCACTAGGAGTGCAAGAAAAAAATCATTTTGAGAAAACGGCCTTTAAAGATTTTTATGGCAAAATTCCACTAATTTCTATTGAAAGCCATGAATTACAGACAAAATATGCTTTAGGTCCAAGTAAAATCCATGTATCACACTGTTTAACATCCAAAATTCATTATTGCTTCATCCATCACTGATCCTAACATCCAAAACGACACATCAACAGTCCATCACACAGGTGGAATGGAAAAACTAAATACCGTATATCACAGAATAAAACTTACTGTATATCACAGTCCCTCAGGCAGATCATATTTAGCTGTCAGTGGAGCTGCTACCCTCTCCTAGGAGAACTTCCAGCTTCTTTTCTGGTGCTAACTTTGGGAAGTTTTATTCTTTTGGCTATTTGTCCAAGGTGTAAATCACTTAGTGAAGATACTTTTTCCCAGTGGAGGAAGTGCATCTCTGTCTGACCCTGTTGGTGGTCACTGAGCCTGTATTTAGTTAGGATCCGTCTCTTCTTCTCTGACAGTGTGCAGATACTCTGTCAAATAACAATTTAGTCTACTTTGTTTGCTTTCTCCAATGTTCTAAATATTGATATTTTGAATGATTCATAATTAGTTTTGTCCTCTTGAGTTGTTTTGAACCAGTGCTGAAGGGAGCCTGGTTGGTTAGCTTCACCATCAGCTGACTGAGGCGACTGTTTTCAGGATTTGGCTCGTGGGTTTTGAGTGCTTTGAAATGTAATGTGTCTTTTTGACTTACATTTAGATGTGTTCAAAATGTTACAGCTTGTCTGTAACGCATTTACGCACTATGGTTACTCATTGCGTGGCTCGCGAGCCTCGTGCGGCCCGCCAAGCTTTAATTTGTGGCTCGCATGGCTGTAAAAAATACGGCGATATCTTGCAGCCAGTCACTACAGATATTTCTTAAAAACATTAAAAATAAGTAGGGCTATAACATAACCCATTACAAAGTCAAAGTGTCAACTCTATTACAAATAATTTCGATCGGATTGAAAGAGGTGGTTTATCGAGAGAACATGTAAACACTTGGTCGATTGAGAACCGAAACTGAAAGGACGACGTACGGCTCTCCTACTGACTTTGTCCTATCAGAGCGTCTCTCATGAAAAAATGAAAAAAATTGTGAAGACCCATATGGCATTTCATCATCTTTTGTCTTTGTTGGTAATCCCTTGTGTCTTCTAGCTAATGACAACAGTTTTTGACTTCTCTGAGAGAATTTTACACACATATCTTTCGACATTTTGAACTACCCATAAAAAATTGTTTGAAATTGTATCCAAATCAATTGTTACATATTTGGGTCTAACATTGGATCAATCACTTAAAGGTGAAGCCATTGCAGCCAAGGTTTTCGCCAAATGGGGCGGCAGTGGCTCAGTGTTTCATGTAGGTTGTCTACAAACCGAAAGGTTGGTGGTTCATTCCCTGGTTCCACCTGACCAAGTGTCGAGGTGTCCATGATCAAGACACCTAACCCCAGCTGCTCCCGACGAGCTGGATGGCGCCTTGCATGGCTGACACCGCCGTCGGTGTGTGAATGGGTGAATGTGAGGCTATGTAAAGTGCTTTGGTGGCCATAGGTCTGTGAAAGCGCTATATAAATGCAGTCCATTTACCATTTACCAAATGTGCCTGTAAGTTAAAGTTTTTATATCGCAAGACAAAGCTTTTTGATTCCTCTGTAAAGAAATTATTGGTATTAACTCTGATTCAATGCCATGTAGATTTTGCTTGCTCTGCATGGTTTTCTGAGTTGACTGCGAAATTTAAAAACAAATTCCAAGTGCTGCAAAACAATGTTATTCGGTACCTATTAAAAGTACCCTCCCGTACTCATATAGGTAGAGAGGAGTTTACAAGAGCTGGTCTAGTACCTGTACATCTAAGAGTAGAACAACTTAAGTTAAATCATATGTTTAACATTGTTAATGGTCATGCCCGCAAATATTTATGCTCTAACGTAAACATAGTCCATACGCAGCATGGCTATAATACTAGGGCCAGCATCCGCTCTTGCATAGTTCCTAGAGCTACAAATGCAATTAAAAATTATTTCTTTTATATTGGTATCATGGCATGGAATAGTTTGCCTACTGCTACAAAACTCCTATCATCAAGAGGGATTTTTAAAACACAGGTCAAAAAACATTTATAGGACAGGGTAAATTAGTTATTGATAATTTGGAGTCTTTATAGTGATTTTATTTTGTTTTAGTTTGTTTTTATGTGATGATTTTTACCCTCCTCTTCATATTGTATGGGTTTGTTTTTGTTTTTCTTTATTCTTGTCCATTGTGTTTCTGTTTATTGTTTTACTGTATGTCAAGTCAAGTCAAGTCAACTTTATTTATATAGCGCTTTTCACAATACAGATTGTATCAAAGCAGCTTCACAGTATTAAATAAAATAGTACATCAGTGTTTGTTTCTGGTGTAAAACATCCACGTTTGGTAATGCAGATCAATAGCACTGGTGAATCGATTAATCAATTTAAATATCCCCAACTGAGCAAGCCAAAGGCAACAGTGGCAAGGAACCGAAAAACTCCATCAGGTGACCTAATGGAGAAAAAAAAACCTTGGGAGAACCCAGGCTCAGTCGGGGGCCAGTTCTCCTCTGGCGTTTATGAAGTAAAGACCGGATTTAACTGTAAGATTAAAATATTATATGAATGCCTGGCTGAAGAGATGCGTCTTTAATCTAGTTTTAAACTGGGAGAGCGAATCTGAGCAACGAACAGTATCAGGAAGGCTATTCCAGAGTTTTGGTGCTAAATGTGAAAATGCTCTCCCTCCTTTGGTGGATCTGGATATCCTAGGTATGACCAGAAGCCTCGAATTTAGTGATCTTAAAGAGCGCGATGGATTATAGGGCGATAGAAGATCCGTTAAATAAACTGGAGCTAAGCCGTTTAGGGCTTTATAAGTCAGTAGCAATACCTTGTAATTAATACGGAACTTTATAGGTAACCAATGTAGTGATGATAAAATTGGTGTTATATGGTCAAACTTTCTTGATCTAGTAAGAACTCTAGCGGCGGCATTTTGGACTAACTGTAGCTTGTTTATTGAGGATGCAGGACAACCAGCTAATAAAGCATTACAGTAATCTAGTCTCGAGGTCATGAATGCATGAACTAGCTTTTCTGCATCAGAAACAGATAGCATGTTACGTAATTTAGCAATATTTCTAAGGTGAAAAAAGGCTGTTTTTGTAACATATGAAATATGATTTTCAAAAGACAAGTTACAATCTAATATAACACCCAGGTCTTTTACTGTAGAGGATAAAGTAACAGGACACCCTACTATGTTAAAGTTGTATTGTAAGAGGTTTTGTGGGCGGTTTTTTGAACCGATAAGTATTACCTCTGTCTTATCTGGATTTAATAAAAGAAAATTGTGCGTCATCCAATCTTTTATATCTTTAACACACTCTGTCAATTTGGATAATTTAGCGTTTTCATCCGGCCGTGATGAAATATATAGTTGAGTGTCATCAGCATAACAATGGAAACTAATTCCATTATTAGTTGGAACACCAAGGACCATGCTGGAAATAAGTATTTTTACTTTAGCATGTTATCCTTTTGGATTACCGTTTCTTTCTTTTTGTACCAGTTTGATCCAGAAATAAAAACTCAAACAATCAATCAATCTACCACGGAAATGTCAAAGCGCATCACGTGACGATTCTGGACAAATCACGTTGTCAGAAATTGGCATCAGCCAATGAGATTGCGCTTTTCGAGTTAAATCACCTGTTTTACTTTCATGATTGGTTGCTGATTGACAGGAAATGACCATATTCGGATCCGACAGCATTGCAAAGGAGAGAGAGAGCTTTCCAACGGTGTATGAGATGAAGGGGTACAGAAGCGGGATGATTAAGAATGCCAACTTTTGATGAATTTAGGCGAAATCTGCACACTCAAACAGACAAAGTGTAGTAAAATAAAGACCTAAATGTGTATTTTGGACTTGTTTTCAGCACAAGTCTGAAAGAATACATGTTATTGAAGACAAATAATATGCTAGAGGTACCGTACTATGCATATATCATTTACCGAAATTGTCACTGAACAAATCATTTTTGTGAACGAACTGAAAATGAACGATTCTCTGGAAAGAATGAAAATTTCCACCACTAGTACACACACACACACACTATCATCACGGTTCGGCACGATTAGCCAAGTGTGCTGAGAGTTCAGGGCCGAGAACAGTTTGTAATTGTGCCGTGCCGTACCAGCTCAAGTGGAAATACAACTGGAACCTTTTCTGAAGGTGGAAAAACTGCTTTTGTTTCTCAGCACATAAAGATGAACAACTTACTGTGGTTTCTCCACTGCATGGATCTTCATGTGTCGCTTCAGGTGACTTTTAGTAGAGAAACTCTTTCCGCACTGACCACATGTGGGCGGCTTCTCTCCAGTGTGGATCCTCTCATGTGTTTTCAGATATCCTGACTCTCTGAATCTCTTCTCACAGTGTGAACACTTGTAAGGTTTTTCTCCAGTGTGAATTCTCTGGTGCAGTTTTAATTTCTCCGCTGTAATAAAAGTCTTCAGACACTCAAAGCACATGTACTCTCTCACACCAGTGTGAATTTTCTGATGTTTATGTAAACTATCCAGCTGTGAAAAACTCTTTCCACACACAGAACATGAATATGGCTTCTCCTTCGTATGGACTCTCTGGTGTCTCTTCAGGTGTGATGCACTGAGAAATGTTTTCCCGCACTGATCACATGAGAACGGCTTCTCTCCGGTGTGGATCCTCATGTGAATCTTAAGAGAGTTTTTAATTGAGAATCTCTTTTCACACTGTTCACACATGAACGGCTTCTCTCCGGTGTGGATTTTCATGTGATTTTCAAGGTGTGTTGATTGGCTGAAACTCTTCCCACACTGATCACATGAGAACGGCTTCTCTCCGGTGTGGATTTTCATGTGACTTTCAAGGTGTGTTGATCGGCTGAAACTCTTCCCACATTGATCACATGTGAACGGCTTCTCTCCGGTGTGGATTTTCATGTGACTTTCAAGGTATGTTGATCGGCTGAAACTCTTCCCACATTGATCACATGTGAACGGCTTCTCTCCGGTATGAACTCTCATGTGACGCTCAAGACTGTGTTTGGTTGTGTAACTCTTTCCACACTGAGTGCAGGTGAAAGATTTCTTGGCTCTTCTTTTCTTTAAAAATGTTTTTTTAGTCTTTGATCGACTCAAAGGTTTTTCTCCAGGTTTGACATGATGTTCCTCCTCCACTTCACTCAGTTCTTCACTCTCTTCCATCGGGTCTGAAATCAAAGAAAAACTAATTTTCAAATTTTTTAAATAATCAAAATAATTAAAAGAGAGAAATATGGAGTGAATGGAGATTTATCCCAGATGTAACAGACAACTGCTATAAAATATTACAATAATCTGTCTTTTTATAAATTAATAATACGTCCCTGAAACTTTCCATGAGTGAGGTACACTGATCTTCCAGTTATTATTTTGTAAACATTATAGGCACAAATCCCATGTTTCTGTCGTGAGAACTATTAAATATATTTGATTAATGATGACACAATTATCTAACATGAAATGAACATTAAAATACACAATTCTGACATATTTTGACAGCAACTTTTAGATTGATATATAGTTATGTAAAAAACTACTAAAACTATTAATTATTAAGGTTCGTTCACACTAAACTTCTACTTTCATTGACTTCACACACATGTGAAAGTGTGACACAAAAAACACAAGATCAGGTGAATTTCACTGCGAGAAAGAACTCAAGTGTTTGCAGTAAAGCGGAGTAGATTGTAAATTTGTACATTTTGGAATTATTATTATTTGTTATACATGTTTGTAAAAATATGCACTAAATTTAGGTCAAATTCTGGTAAAATTGTTACAAATTCTAAACCTTGATTGTATATTAAATAAATGTAAAATAAACCAGTTAAAATATTTAAATGGAGTTTGACCTGATGTTGACAATCAATAAGAAACCTCCTTTTACTGACCAGTTGTATAAAAAAAACCCAGAAACTTTTGCAGCCATTTCATATGTAGCCACCGAAGGGGTGGATTTCGTGATTCTTGACTCAATTATAATTACAACACTGACTACGCCACCCTGGGAATTTCACCCAGGGGAATAATGGTCCAATAAGGACACACGGGTTCGTTTCCACAAGGATAGAGCAGAGACGTGAATATAGAAAAAAATAACAATTCTTTATTAGAACTAGAATAAAATCTAAACACATAATTCAGTACACAAGGGGTTAATATGGCTTCAAAATCAAAACTAAAGGAAGATAACAAAATCGATCAAAGATAACATGTCAGATGGCAAGGAGAAATAACAAACCTACCCAATTCCACTTCACTACAAGCACTTCAAATGTACACTAATGTACTCACTTCACCACAAGCACATGTGCATTCAAGTGACAGGAAATTCAGAAGAATCAAATCACTCAGTGAACAAGGGTACCCATTAACTTGGACCTAGAGTGGTCAGCACTCCTTCTCAGCCAGTCCAACAAAGTTAACGAAATCAACGTCAAAACGAAAAAAAGAAAAATACAATCAAATTATCATAAATCAAATCAATAAACAAGGGAAAAAGAAAAATACAAAGTTGATCAACAAAATACAAAAGCAAAAAAATAACAGAAATCAAATTAATAAACAAGAGAAAAAGAAAAATACAAAGTTGATCAACAAAATACAAAAAGCAACAAAATGACAGATGCAAATCACATTACACCTGGGGCCTGTTTCAATAAAAAGGTTCAACCAACTCTGAGTTAAAACTTGAACTCTGAGTTGACTTACCCTGAGATGGGAAACTGAGTTTTTGGTTTCAAAACAGCTGAAATTAGTTAGTTCAATCAACTCTGAGTTGACTGACTCTGAGTTAAGCGCATGCACCACAACTATAAAGAGCCATTATCAATGGAGCACAGATATTATAAGTCACCATGGCAACAGCGCCAGACAAAAATAGGTCTTCATATTTCTTCACATTTTAATTACTGTTATACAGTGATGGGTGTAATTAATTACCAAGTAATCTAAATACTGTAATTTCATTAAAGGGATTACTCTTAATTCTTCTGTAATTTAACCCTCTGGGGTCTGGGCTGTTTTTGGGGCCCATGAGATGTTCTGACATGCCCTGACATTTGTGCTTTTTTCAGTTGCTTATAAACATATTAATGGCAAAGGTGTAAATTCACTCTATATAGCACAAACAGGGCTACCATAATATGTGAGCCACGTGTATGTACATGTTTTCATTTTTGAGAGAATAATGTTTAAATGCATGGTTATTGAAAAAACTAAAAACTAAAGTTTCTGAAATAAGGTCACAAAACACATAGTAAATGCATAAACACATAGTCGCCTAGAGTTTTTTCTTCAAAATGATTTGAAAATCATCCTGCCTAATCATTCACATAAAACGATACATTGATTTAAGTTTTGTGAAACACTTCTAGTTTTGAAAGCCAATATGCGGATGGGGCGTAAACGATCATGCATATTTAGTAGTTCACACCTGATGTGCTGAAGGGCCACTGTGCCTTGGTGAAACGGTGTTTGTACGTGAAGAGCTCTTTTCCAAAACGCCATAAACCTAAAAAGCTGCCTCAAAGATCCACCAAAAGTAATGATTATGAATATGTAAAATATTGCAATAAGACATTTTAATTGTTTATTAACTTCTGGCAAAGATGAAGTTGAAGATAGGCTATTGACTCGCGATCTTCGCAGTAGGCTAGTGAACGCACCGGAGAAATGCACATTTATTAGGCTACATAGTTTTTTGTTTTGGATGGTTTTGTTTAGAACCAGCTTTCTGTAAATATATTTCACATTTTTTAGACATGCGAGGCGAGTAGGCTACGGTCTGGTTAATGATGACCTCCAGTTCAAGCACCTTATGTTGTGATTGCTAGTAGGGCTGGGCAATTTAAATCGCGATATTGTTATGCGCATCTCATCAGTAAAGCGGGTTCCTTGATTAGTAGTAAATCGCCATCACCTGCTTTCAGATGAAGCGGCATTTACTACAAAGAGCCGTAGTTAACTGACAAGCTGAGCCAAATCGCATCAATATCGCGGACGTATCGCCAGCGATATTTAATGCGATATGGCTCAGCTTGTCAGTTAACTACGGCTCTTTGTACACAGCAAAACCTCCAGTGTTAAATTAACACTCCTGGGAGTGTATGAGTCCACACTCAAGAGTGTTTAAGTTAATGAGATAACTAAGTGATTAATTTAGTGATGATTGAGCATTATTGAAGACACCTGATGTTAACAAGTAGAATCGCTGAAGAAGAAAATCACAAATTGTAAGTTACCATTATTGTGATGGGTAGTTGCTTTAGTTGGGCTCTGACCCTTTTATGTGTACTTTAGATTTTCTTTGGCGGTTGTATCTGAGTTAAAACTGCCAGTTGAACAAAGAATAAAAAGTGATCTGATGGTGTTGGTTATATTATGACAATCCTCATTTGAACTAGATCACTGAACTCATTAAAATCCTTCTTTCTGACTTCGATTTATGTTGTTGGTTACAGCATAACTGTGAATCTGAATAAATGGCCAGAATTTTTGATATAATATTAAAGATTTCTTAAAAGTTGTTTAAAAAAAATCATTCTTTAAGGCACACACAGATGTCAAGATTCAGTCTATGCATCTCAACAATGGTGAGGAGCAGAATATTCAATTAGGAAAAGTAAATTACATAGACAATTCAGATCATAATTTATTCATACCGCAATGCATGATGGGAGCCATTAATGAGCTGTGATTGGTGGCAGCCACTGCAACATGCTTTATTATTGTCACCATTGTAGAGATTCACAGGCTGATTTTTGATGTCTGTGTTTTAAATGATTATGTTTGAACGTCTTTTTGATCAGAACAATGTTTATTAAATATTTTGAATTATAAGTACTGATAATCATAGGCTGAAGAATCACAAAACTGCTGCTAACAAGTTAAACCAATCTATCTTAATCTGTTTCATTTTTCAGATCACAGCATGATTATGTCAAAACATAAACAACACTATAAGATAACATTTTACTTTATTCATTTAACTGTTATAAATCAATAACAGCAGACAAACAACAGTAAATATTAAAGTAAACATATAATGGTCTAGAGCCCAACTAAAGCAAACAGCCATCACCTTAATGGTAACTTACAATTTGTGATTTTCTTCTTCAGTGATTCTGCTTGTTACCATCAGGTGTCTTCAATAATGCTCAATCATCACTAAATTAATCACTTAATTATCTCCTCAGCCCTAAATGCCGCTCCATCTGAAAGCAGGTGATGGTGATTTACTACTAATCAAGGAACCGGCTTTACTGACGAGATGCGCATAACAATATCGCGATTTAAATCGCCCAGCCCTAATTGCTAGCCTATATTTACTTTTTATGTATTGAATCCAGGAAATTTGTTAATGAAAAAATTATTAAAATTAAGATACAATTAATACAAAACGAAACTCGATTTAAAGAAAGGATTTGTACTTTCTGTTTTGAGGTCTCTGTGAAAGTTTGAAAGTCTTTTAGTGCTGCTTTCAGAGCGCTCGCGTCCATAATGGAGAACTGTCACGTAATATTGTTTTTTCCTCATAAATGCGAACACGAAAAATAAAAGACAAAAGACTTTTAAGTAAAACTTACTCCGAAATTGTGTCCTCGGCGGAATTCGCTCTTCAAAATGCCGCCGTTCGTCGTCTGAGTTATAATCCTCCTCTGAGGAAAAGGTGCATTCTTCCTCGCTGTCCAGAAACATGTGAAGGGCGTCTTTACCGGAGAAGCGTGCCAGACTCAAAACGCGATGAACTATCAGTAAGTCTGATGAAGAAACTGTGTTTTTATGGCATTGATCGGGGGGCGTATGCGATGCATACTAGATCACCTAAACTATTTATCATGTGAATAGCGCCGGGGGCGGGGCGGCCACAGCTTATTATAAAGATAATGAGGCAGAAGGAAAAACGGTACCTCTCCTTGCTTTCAAACGGATTACATGAGTTGAAAACATTTGTTTTTTATATAAATTACTTCATTTAAAAGAAGAGATTTCAAGCTTCATAAAGACATATCTCACGTGTCTGTGTGAGAAGTATTTGCTGAGTTACAGTTCATTTTCGGACGCGTTTCAGAATGCACTACACTGACAGAGAGAAGGCAGAACTCGCTTCGTGTTTATTTTTCTTTATTTGGCGAAAAGCACCACACTTTGTTTTTATTGTGAGTATACACAAAAATAATACACATTTAACAGAATCGATTGATGTACGAAACTCCTATGAAAAATCAAAGTCAACAGAGTATTTATGAGTTTCTTTTACACTGATAAAAAAAAAGCGAGCTGGTATCGCTGGCGATACCCCCGACTTCAGGGGGTTAAAAGTTAAATCTGATGTAATTGTATTAGACCAGTGGTTCCCAAACTTTTAACAGGCATGTACCCCCTGAGACATTATAGATCTTCCGGAGTACCCCCAACACCACCAATTGTTAACAACAAGTTTTTTTTATTTTTTATTAATATTTATTTTTATCAATTATGTCGAGAATAGTGAATAGAATCATAAACATATGATACAAATCTCATCAAAAGTCAACATATGATATAGGGCTGTGAAGTGGAAGTTTTTTTTACCACCGCGGTAGTAATGGACCCAAATACCGGCGGTGTTGCGGTGGTCGGGGGACGTTGTTTTGAAACAAATAAAAAACAAAACAAAAAAAAAACAAAGAAACAACACACTAAAGCCTGTAAAGCATTGAAATAAATATCAGTAAATACTGGTAACTTACATAATATAATAAAGTTGAATCTATTTTAAAAAATTAAAAAATAAATGAATAAAAACTTTCGTTAAATTTTCCACACAAAGACGCGTGATACAGCCTAGCGCTCTGCTTGAGAAGGATGTGGGACACGAGCAGGAAAGAGACCACCGATCTATTTTCTGATATCTTCATGTTTTCTACTTGTAAAAGGTATGAAAAACGAACTTTATCTTCCACAAGGGCAAGGCATTTAGGCTATGTTTGCGCGCTGCCAGAGAAAGCCAAACTAAAATCACCCGCGCGTGTGAAACGCACTTTACAAATGAACTTGACGCGCCTTACCTATTATCATATGTCTAATAACAAGCACAAACTGTGTTAAAAAGAATTTGACGTACAAGTACAAATGTAGGCTATCTGTCCTACAGCGTTTTTCTACTTTAACACAGTAAAGAATACGAAAATAATTGACCTAAAAGCGAACAAAGGAAGAAACGTTTATAATCCCCTTTGGAAATGGGTTAGACGTGAGTGAAGATATGGGAAAAGAAACAAGAGATTCCATGCAGGGATGAGTCACGATTTTTGAATATTCGATTAGTTGATTTAATTATAGAATATCTAATGTTCTAATGTCTGTTGTGCGATCATTCTCTAAAATTAAATCTCCATGTTCTGGTGCTGATGCGGTGGTGACGAGTTCATGTAACCAGAGGGTGACGCTGCCAATAAAGCACATAACAGCTGTCACAAAGAACCGGCAAAAGTAATGATTATGAATGTGTCAAATATAGCAAGGAGACATTTGAATAGTTTATTAATAAAGGGTTTGTTTTTTTGTGTCAGTGTCGGGCTGCAAAGATGAAGTTGACGATGCTGACTCGTTATCTTCACAGTGAACGCGCCTATAGAGAGAAATGCACACTTCATACGGATATGCTAGTCGGTTTATTTTCGTTTTGAATTGTTTTGTTTAAAAGTAGACAATTCAAGCTTTCTATAAGGAATAACTAATGGAATATTTTTAAATTCGCTAATAATCGGGTGACCAGATCGCAAACCAGAATTCAAAGCCGACAAAGCTTAAGTTTATGGGCTCACGGACAACTCTATCATTCGTCATGAATTCAAACTTTTCCATGGCTGCGATATAACATTTAATTGCTAACCTATTATTTCTTTTGTAAACAAAGCTTTGTGTGTCATAATATTAATGTAAAACAGCATTCATATTTTTGGCAAACCACCGCTGGTACTACTCAGCCACCGCGGTGGTGCTTTACAACCGCAGTGGTGCGGTTGTCAAGATTACCGGCACAGCCCTATTTCGCGTACCCCCTGAAATCAGTCCACGTACCCCTGGGGGTACGCGTACCCCAGTTTGACAACCGTGGTATTAGACTATAGAACAATTCTGTATAGGCTATTTAACATACATTTTTAAAAGTTATATTTTTAATTTAACCTTCTCCCTCTACACACTTTGGTCAATTCAATAATAATTCATGCAATTGTATATTGTTTATTTGAAAGCGATACACAAAACAACGTCCCTCAGGGCTTTAGCTCAAAAATGTGCAGATTTGGAGAAATATTGATATATTTTCATAGGTTTTCATCAGATTTCTATAGACAGGAATAATATTTATTGAATTTATGCCCAAATGCGTCGATGTAATCATTATGCAGGCATGAAAACAGGTCAGGGGTAAAAAAGGTGAGAAGGCATATACCCCCCCCCCCTTTCTAGGGGGGTTCGGGGGCATGCTCCCCCGTAAGAAAATTTTGTGCTTTTTAATGTAAAATTCATCAATCTGGTGCAAATTAAACAAAGAAAAATTCAAAACTCTTTTAGTTACAGAGTCTGTCTACATTACTACTACAATAATATTTATAATATTAATCCCATGATAGTAATAGCCATATATTGTAAAACAAATGCACTGAAAAATAAAGGAAACTTTCATAATTAGTTTTGTATTAATTTCTATACTTGAAAGAGTATATTTCTATACTTCACATTAAAGATGTGATTGGGCTAGTCCAGTGTCAATCAAGAAAAAAACCAATGGGCCGCTGATCTACGTATTTCATCGGGTGTCAGAGAAAAAAAAACTATTTACTACTACTATTTATCACGCATTAAAAATGCCCCAAACCAGTCGTCTGTATGATAATCTGAAACAAGCACTGGTGAGCCGTAGTCCTGCTTCACTTCACAGATGCTGAGTGAAAGGAGAATTAGGGGAGACCGGGGACAGTTGCAACAGGGGATGGTTGCAACATGTCATTTTTCTCCAATCAGAAACAAGCTAGAGTGATGATACTCACACTGAACATGCACAGTTAGACCCTCCCCCCACCAAAAATACAGTAGACATATTAAACATCTGCTGCTGCATTTATTGAACAAAACTTGTTTTGGAGGTGTGAAAGTAAATTTTTTCATGAGATATATTTTTGTCATACTGTCCTGAAATTTTGTATGAATTAATCAAAACTTACTTCGTTTGAATTATTGTTTTGTTGACTTCTAAGTACCATGGTTAGCATGTGTAAAAGTCAGTGTGTCTAGCAGGAATATGATGTTCTCTCATGGCTGATAGGGTCGGGGACGGTTGCAACAAGTTATAAATTGCATGTTTAATAAAAGTTTGTTGCATTGCAAATTGTTCAATTCTTCCTGTCTGACACTGAAATATGGAGAGATTGAATATCATCTGTAATTCCTGCACACTGAATCTATGTAGGCCTATGTTCTACACATGAACAAACAAAACTCAATAACTGTTATTTGATAAATATGACTAAATAAATAAATTATAGGCTACAATAATATTATTGAAATAAATAATACTATAATATTATAGTAGGCCTAAAACAGTTAATATTTTCAAAATTCTATGCACATTGAGACAAAAAGCTGAAGTTAATTAGTGAAATTTAAGGTATTTTAATCATGTTGCAACCGTCCCTGTGTTGTGTTGCAACCGTCCCCTGGGTCGGGGTCAGTTGCAACATCTGACTTCTTCCATTCAAATAAATACTGTGAACGATATGTCACATATAATCATCTTTAAATGGTATGGGTAATTAGCAGACAGATGCAAGTTTAATATATACAAATTTGGTTGGTCTAGTCCAAACAGTCTCTGAGTAACAGAGAGAAATGCAAAAAGTGTTGCAACTGTCCCCGGTCTCCCCCTATAGAATGAAAGGATAGCCTACTCATTTATATGACACTTTATTAATCAGGAGAACAGCTCGTTCAGCGCGTCATACGTCGTCCTTTCAGTTTCGGTTTTCAATCGATCAAGTTTTTTCACGTTCTCTCGATAAACCACCCCTTTCAGTCCGATCGAAATGATTTGTAATAGAGCTGACACTTTGAGTTTTTAACGGGTTATGTTAAAGCCCTACTTGTTATTAATGTTTTTATGAAATATCTCTAGTGAATGCATTATCATATCACCGTATTATTTACCGCCATGCGAGCCACAAATTAAAGCTTGGCGAGCCGCATGAGGCTCGCGAGCCGCGCAATGAATAACACTGCACTAACTGTTAATTGTTCCTGCTCGCTCAGCGCTCACGGCGCCCGCGCCCGCTCGCGATATTATCTCGCCCACTTCAATGTCAAAATTAAAAATAATGACATTGGCAACATCGCTGTCTGTATCTGACACATTGTAAGCTTAATTACCTCAGGCTTGCTTTCCGACGTGCGGTTCTTTGTTCGGCAGTGTGTCCAGTTGTCAGACTCGCGGTGTAAAAGACTTTGAAAACATTTCTGCCCTAACGTTACTCTGACTCGTATTGGCTGTCATGTTTCGGCATTAGGAATGTTGATTGTTTTTTAAAGCTGCGAAGTTTATGGTAACTTTATTGGGGATAAATGCTGGCCAGCCTCGACCTCGAAAAGGTTTTAATCTCATAAATTGTCGTGTATTGATGGTGTGCTAAGCTAACATGCTAGCTAGCCCTAGGTGCACCTGCCACATATAGCAGTTATCCTTTTATGTTTTTTTTTCTAAATATGCTTACTGAAATTCAAGCAGGGCATTTGATCCAGTTTTTAAATGTTAAGTGAGAACTTTGATAAAAGAAATTAGGGATTGAAACCCTATGAATAGCTTGTGAATAGCCAGTCGCTAGTAACTATAATGCAGACAAAAGAAATGCATATTTCGAGCCATAACCAGGCTGGAGAGGTGTGAATGTGTGCAGGGGGAGACTGAGACTGAATGGGGCTCGTTTGCACCACAAAACAATAGAGACAATATACTGAATTGATGTTTAGAAGATGGCAATAAACATCAGTAGCATTTTAAAGTAGCAAATCAAAATAAAGTCATTGACATGGTCTTGAAAAACATTTAACTAAATACAGAGTTTTGGACTTATTATCTTCAGATTTTAAATATAAAATGTTTAGACATGTGGCCTTAGCTGTAGTGCATTTCTAGATTGCTCCAGTGCCAACTTCAATTTTATTTTCATGAGGATGTTTCATAAAAATTAATTTCTAATAACTTTACAAAACTTTGAAGCTATTTATAACAATTTTTTTCATTATGACAATAATTAATTCTACATTTACAATAAACTGCCTGGTGTCAGCTTTCAAATGAGATCATACTTGTGCTTTTAGTACAAAGGGTTCGTGGACTGTATCTGTTTAAGTTTGGGTATGTCATTTCTGGGGATTTTTCAAAAGTGGCGTTGCAGCTTAACAGGTTAAAGAAATATTTCTGTGCCAAAAATTGTCCTTCCGGTTTGTCACAAGTTTCGTAAAGTTTTTTTCGAGTATGGGTCTGTGTGACGTCAGCTGGGGCCGAATTTCCTTATATGGGTCCTAAGGGCACTTCTCCGCGGGCGCGCGCGCACTCGTAGACCAGAGCGAGAGAGAAGAGAGCGAAAGCAGTACCTCATCAAAGCACTCTGCTCGGCTCACCAAAGAAGTGTGTTTTTGGTTGCCAGGGCAAGACAACCCTGCACAGATTCCTAAAGAACCCAGCGTTAAGGGACCAGTGGATGGAGTTTGTTTTTTCAGAGACTGTTTGTTTTTGTGCAAGACTGTTTGTTCCCTGCATTTCGACGATGATTGTTTTATAAACAAAGCCCAGATCGACGGATTTGCAGATCGTCTAATGCTTAAGGATCGAGCAGTCACAATGATAAAGGTTCGCTGTTGCAGGCGGTGAGTAAAACTGCTTCAAATGTCTCTGTGTGTTGCTGTTAGCAATCGGCGCATTAGCACACAGCTTTAGCACACCGCCCACACGGCCCGCCTCCAGACCCTCGTTTTTTTCCGGAAAGACTCGGTACAGCCTATCTTTCTTTTATAAATATAATAAAACTAAAGACTTTTTGGAGATATGAAGGATGCAATACTACTCTATAGGTACTCAAGATTAACAGGAGATTGAGTTAAAATTAGCATTTCACCCCCCCCCCCCCCACTCCCCTCCCTTTAAGGTTGACATGGGATTTAGTAATTAGTAATAAGTAGACCAATAATTTCTAAAGATAGTCATTATTACATTAATCTAATTACAATGTTGAAGATGTCATTTGTAGTTAGTAATATCAGAGGTGAAACTGGAAGAACAGTATGTTATTCAACCTAATTTTAATGTTCATGTAGGTGCAATCCTGCAGGCATCAAAAGAACATGGCAGCAGCTGAAATTTAAATATAAAAACATAATTGAGTCAAGTAAGGCTTGAGCATATCATGGGTGTAGGCTACCTGATTTTACAAACATGTGACATATTAAATAACTAAAGCATCCAGTGTCTAGCAGTGCAGCAGCATTTTTGGCTGAGGGAATTCCTGGAGGGACTTCAGAGCCAGCCCCAAAGATCCAAGGGCCTTCATATAATGTAAGAGGTTTACATATGTGTTATTTTTTATATAGGCTATTTTTGATATTTCCATTTATTTTACTTTGGGTTAGGATTTTTGTTGGTCCCAATTAGGGTTGGGTATCGGTTGGGTTTTATCCGATACCAGTACCTACTCGGTATTTTTCAAACGGTTCCGGTGCTTAAACGGTTCTTGAAACGGTACTTAACAAAACTAAACCGCACACACTTTATCAAAAAAATAATACCTGAGTGTGTGTGTGTGTGTGTGTGTGTGTGTGTGTGTGTGTGTGTGTGTGTGTGTGTGTGTGTGTGTGTGTGTGTGTGAGAGAGTGATTTTCTGATTTCTGATTAAATGAAAAATTGTGCCGTTTAAAAGGCTACTGATGTAGCCGAAAACACTTGAGTTAACATCAAAATTTTGTCTTCTAATATTATGACTTTTACAAAACAGAGAAATATCTGACACTGAGCAGAAATATTTAACACACACAGTATAGCCTCATATAAATATACTTGATATTGATATACTTCATACTTGATATGCAAGATTTGCAGTTGGCATTAAAATACTAGACTTATCCGAAGAGGAACACTGGCAGCTGAACTTGAACTTTAGTCAGGCGTGTCAGAGGTTTTGGGTTCTAATCCGCATTCGTAGTTTATTTTTTTATTTTTTACGATTATGCTCATCAGTGGTTGTATATCAAGCAGGGACACTTTGAGTCGATTATATTTTGTGAATGAATAGATAGGCGTCGTCTAGGGCTTAAAGGGATACTCCACTTTAAAATGAAAATTCTGTCATCATATACTCACCCTCATGTTGTTTCAAACCTGTATGAATTTCTTTCTTCTGCTGAACAGGAAGGAAGATATTTAGAAGAATGTCAGTAACCAGACAGTTTCTGGGTCCCATTGACTTCCATAGGCTAGTAGGAAAAAAAAAATACTATGGAAGTAAATGAGACCAGAAACTGTCTGGTTACTGATATTATTCTAAATATCTTCCTTTCTGTTCAGCAGAAGAAAGAAATTCATAAAGAATTGAAACAACATGAGGGTGAGTATATGATGACAGAATTTTCATTTTAAAGTGGAGTATCCCTTTAAATCAAACTTCATTCACGCACATATGAAACCCTTGCATACACATATAGGCCTACTAAGTAGTCATACATGTATACTGCTGAATGCTCAAACTAATATGAAATGCTCAACATCACATCTAAAGTCGCTCACGCACAAACACGCAAACTCTACACACACACACGAGACGCGCGGAACTCTCCGCGCATACTCATCTGAGACGCGAGCACACACACACACACACACACACACACAAACTCTCCGCGCACAAAATCATATAGACGGCGCCTCATAAATAGATCGATCTCCGCAACGAAGCGCGCGTCCGAGTGACAGTGCGGTGTGCGCGAGCCACAAGAGAAAACACTGTATCCGCGCCACTGATCGCAGCGGCAACGAGCACTTTGATCACTTGATTTAAAAAACGCATTTCAGCGCTAGATCGCCTCTTATTTAACAAACGAACTAAATTAATGCTCGCTCTGCTGGTTTACTGGAGATGTTTTATTATTGGATCATTCAGTCAGGCACCGAAATCAGGCACCGAAAGTTTCGTTCTTATTCGGTCTGGTTACTACCGTTTACGTCGGAACCGGTTCCCTATTGGAACCGGGTCTCGGTACCCAACCCTAGTCCCAATAGATTCTGATGGTAATATCTGTCTTTTGGAGCCTCCTGTCCCAACAGAACCCCAGGCAGTTGTAAGTCGCCTACTCAATACACCAGAAATTATGACAAATAGTGTTATAAAGTGTACTCAACCAAATGTTCATCACATGGGGATAAAGAGTTTCTGCTGCCACAGAGAGGCCTACAGAGGTAATGTTAACATTATGTGTCTACACATCAAACAATTTACACATTCACATTTTTTCACATTTTTATGTGGAGTAGCCTATAGAGTCTAGGTTTAAATCTAAGTATAAACAGGTATTCTTATCTCTCCCCGCGCCCCCAGAGTGTGGAAGAACAGCAGGAGGACGGTCCATCAACTTCTGGTGCACAGATGAACAGTTTTTTTTTTTTTTTAGTTTTTATTGAAAGGATCCCCATTAGCTACAGCCATGCTGCAGCTATTCTTCCTGGGGTCCTGTAGTTCAGTGATTTCCAGTAAATGCCCCAGTTTAATTCTGTAGAATTTGTTTAGAACTACATTATGTAACTCTAATATACTACTGTGTTTTCAGTTGCCAGTTAAGGAGTTATATAGACTTCATCTTATTTAAAAAAAAAAAAGCAATATTTTATTTATTAATAAAAGATTAATTTTATTAATAAAAATGTACTGAAAGAATGAATGAGGTGTTTACACACACACAAGATGCACTCAAGATCACGCAAACTCACAACCAGTAATACTTTGCATGCGAACACACTCGCACATACACACACGCTCGCACACACTTCCAACAATAACCGAACGCACTCAAACAACTCACATCAACTTATGAATTCATTCACACAACAATCTAATTATACCATACAAACCCCACAAACACAGTCTTCCAGTTGAAACTGTGCGGAGGTGGCCAAACGGCCACACGGATTAATACTCGGGTCTCACAATCTCCCGGCGTCAAGTTCACTTGATGTGGGCTGGTCAAGCTGGCGCAAATGAGGCGAGGCGAGGCAAGACGGAACGTCGCGACAACGCACAACAAAAGTAGGTTACTCAAGACAACGAAGATAAAAGACCAAAAATGAAGGAAGGGGAAGCCAGGTCACGGTCCCAATCAGCTCGCTGTAATCATGCCGACATTACCAGCTCTTGGCCTCTTCAACTAAAACATAGGAGGATATAAAAAAATGTCACGATATGTCTTTTCGCGGATATTCCCCCCTTAACCCTCTGAGGTCGGCAAACGCGCGGGCGCGTTTTGCTGGATTTTCTCCACATTGTAGCACTATAAACTTAAAGGTCCTGTTCTTCGTGATCCCATGTTTCAAACTTTAGTTAGTGTGTAATGTTGCTGTTAGAGCATAAATAATATCTGTAAAATTATAAAGCTCAAAGTTCAATGCCAAGCGAGAGATTTTATTTAACAGAAGTCGCCTACATCGAACGGCCCGTTTGGACTACATCCCTCTACTTCCTTCTTTAATGATGTCACTAGAACCGTTTTTTGACTAACCTCCGCCCACAGGAATGCTCCCTCAACCGAAATTCGTTTATGTACTTGCGCACTTCTCATAACTTACTGTGTTTACTCAGCTCTTACGGTGATTTTCTGAAGTAAAACTGACGCTTCATCTTTTGTGTGATGTACAATAAACTTTATTAAAGGAGCTGTATGTAAGAAATGTTTTTCAATTAATCATAAAATGGCCCTGATATGTCACTAGACATTAAGAAATCATGTTCATTTCAAATACTTATATCACTGACAACAGTAGTCCGGCCAGGATATTGTCATTTAAAAAGTGAAGTTGCAGCCCTCAACTGATGTTGATGTTGTCATGTTGTGTTTTGGTCTGATGCCCCACCCTCCACCTATCTACCAATCACGAAGTCAGTAGTGTTTCGGCATCCGGGTTGCCACAGCTACGTTCCTGCTGGATCCTGCAGCATATCTGGCAATCTCGAGTCAGGGGGGAGGGGGAGGGGATACACCGCTCTACAGTAATTTGAAAGTGATTGCAGTACCAGTTTTGGCCACAATCTTACATACTGCTCCTTTAAACTCATCAGTATATCATATGTTTGCTTTTGTTGATTTTCCCTATCCTGTAGACCTGATTGCTTCATTGGATTAATTGACTAATTTGGACCTTATTAAGTTAATTGATGTTTTGGTTTATGGGTGTGACTTTACTTGCTTATATTTGCTGCCATTCTCTTGTTCTGCGTGACTGCCCTGATGAAGACCATTTTGTTGGTCGAAACATGTTGGTGCATATACAGTACCAGTCAAAAGTTTGGAAACACTACTATTTTTAATGCTTTTGCAAGAAGTCTCTTATGCTCATCAAGCCTGCAGTAAAAAAAAAAAAAAAAAAAAAAAAAAAAACAGTAATATTATGAAATATTATTACAATTTAAAATAATGGTTCTCTTTTTTAATATACTTTAAAATGTAATTTATTTTTGTGATGCAAAGCTGAATTTTCATCAGCAAGTACTCCAGTATTTGGTGTCTTATGATCCTTCAGAAATCATTCTAATATGATAATTTGATACTCAGTTATTATCAATGATGGAAACAGTTGTGCTGTTTAATATATTTTTTTGGAATACTTTTTTCAGCATTTATTCAAAATAAAAACATTTCTAACAATATAAATCGTTACCATCACCTTTTATCAATTTAACGCATTCTTGTTGAATTAAAGTACTAATTTCTTTAAAAAAAAAGTTATTGTTCCCAAACTTTTGAACGGTAGTGTATATTGTTACAAAAGATTTCTATTCTAAATAAATACAGTTCTTTTTAACTTTTTATTCATCAAATAATCCTGAAAAAAGTATCTCAGTATCTTAAAGTATCTTAAAAAAATATTAAGCAGCACAACTGTTTCCAACATTGATCATAAATCAGCATATTAGAATGATTTCTGAAGGATCATAAGACACCAAAGACTAGAGTACTTGCTAATGAAAATTCAGCTTTGCATCACAAAAATAAATTACATTTTAAAGTATATTAAAAAAAGAGAACCATTATTTTAAATTGTAATAATATTTCATAATATTACTGTTTTTTTTTTTTTTTTTTTTTTTAACTGCAGGCTTGATGAGCATAAGAGACTTCTTTCAAAAGCATTAAAAATAGTAGTGTTTCCAAACTTTTGACTGGTACTGTATATATATTTTTTTAAATGACTTAAGCCACATTCATTAAAGGCTTTTTAACCTGATCCTTCTCCTGTTATTTTGACTGAGTGCCTGGGACCTGCTTTTGTTTTCCTTTGGATTTTTTTCCCTACCCCAAGAGCACCTATCTTAAACTCCTCTGACTCTACCTGAGCGCCTGGTTGAACCTCTCACAACTCATCAGTATATGTTTGATCATCATTCAGACAGCAGACTGTCTTGTAGGCCAGTGGTTCCCAACAGGGGGGTCGCGGCCCACAAGGGGGCCTCAGCGAGCTCTGTGGGGGGTCGCGTCATATTTTGAATAGTTTTGAGCAATGAGCATTAAATAAAAGTCCTTAACTTTTTTCTGTTCAAAATTTACAAAATGTATATAATGAGCGAGTTCATCATGAATCCATTTTCCAATCCGTGTTTTTGTCTTATCCTAAACCACTATGGTACACCTATGATAAGTGTTTACATTGGGACTATTTCACACTGGTTCGGATCGCTGCAGCTGCGGAGTAGCCTAGTACCTGCGTGACCCGTCATAGACGTACACAGAGAGAAGTAGTTCCGGCTACAATGTTCTTCCGAAAGACGCATTATTCTGTTAATAAACGCATGTTTATTATCACTCGTTATAGCGCCAAAAGCGTCAAAAATAAAGCCTCACAAATAACATGCAAGTATTGAGGTCCCAGACAGCAGTCATTTAGTAATAGCCTATATATATATATATATATATATTTTTTTTTTTACCTACACCTACCTGAATATTTTTGTTATTGCATTTCAAATAGGGCCACTTTATAGGCTACTCCTAGGCTTACGTTTTTAAATTACAAAGGGCCTACTGATGTTTTTGTTATTGTATTTTCAATATTATAGGCTATTATTTGTTCATAAACATATCTGGTTGTAGTAAACATACCGTTTGCTTGAAAACAACATATTCTGTCATCCTTGCTGCAAGTTTACAAGAGCGATAATATCATTAAATGTGAACTTGTGAAGGGGGGCCCTAAAATATTTTCTTGGGAAAAAGGGGGTCTCAGACAAAAAAAGGTTGGGAACCACTGTTGTAGGCTATTAATAAATAATAGATACATACAAGCAGATGACAAATACGTTATAATAACCGTAATTAAACTACTAAACTATACCTGTTTCATCTCTATACAGCACTCTGACTCTGTAGGCATTATTGTCCGACTCGAAATGAACACCGTTACTGAGAGTTTCTGATATTATAATCATTCCGTGAGATGAAATTGTCCTGAGAGACTGAGCGAGCTCATGAAGCTCCGCCCCCTGGGTCGTCCAGCAGCAGCTTATTTGCATTTAAAGGGCACACACTAAAACAGCTTGTTTTTCTGAGCCCCCAAAAATGACAATTTAAACATGCTGTAAAAAATGATCTGTTGGGTATTTTGAGCTGAAACTTCACATACACACTCTGGGGACATCAGAGACTTATTTTACATCTTGTGAAAAGGGGCATAATACGGGACCTTTAAATTACTCCGTCATTTATGGTCATACAGAAAAAAGAAATATAAAAAAAGAATCTTTGATATTTCTACTTTTGTATGTGTCCACTTACAATCAAATCAAAACATTGTGCTTTTGTAAAATAAAGAAAATAAACAGGGTGTGCGTTCTGCCTCTCCGTCGCGGTGAACTTTTTTTTCTTGAGCACGTCTATAAACTGAAACAAAACTCAGCGAATACTTGTCACACATTTATGAGCCATATACCTTTATAAACATTTAAGTGTGTACTTTTAAATGATCGGATTCAAAACAAAAACAAATATTCTCTGTTTAAGTCATTTGTATAAAACCAACAAGATGTCCAGCTTCTCAAACGCTTGCTCATTAGATTTAATTTGGCCACGCCCACTCGCGCAAAAGAGATTGACATGCAAATCTCCACATGGAACGCGAACTCGCTCATTACCTCAACAACAAAACACTTCACTTTTCGTCGAGTTTGAAAGACGCGCCTGAGCTTACATTGGATTTAGGCTACCTCAGAAGAAGAACGCGATTTGAAGACAAGAAAGATGTAAGGTAAGAAATTCTTACATATTAGTTTATTGTTGCATAAATGTCACGTTGCAGTTGAACTGTTGCTAGATATATGGGGACTATTATATTTAGACCCGTGTTTAATGTTACTGTGTTTGTGGATATCTGCTCAAACGTAGATATGTATATGGTAACCATAATGTTTTATATTTGAGTGTGATCGCGTTTGAATCTATCATATTTTGGAGTGCGATCGCGTTTAAATGTATCATATTTTGCAGCGCAATCGCGCTTGAATGTATGGATGAAAGCAAAACGCACCAAACGGCTTCATGTTTTTACTATTATATCATTTCATATCATCATAACGAATGAAAACATTTGAAGTAACATGATAATCAATATATTTTTCTCTAGCTTAGTTGTTACTGAAATCTTTTGGAAGATTTATAGGCTGCTATAGGTTATTTATTGTAATTATTATTTTATCCAGCACTGCATAGCTTATGCCTACAAGGCACAACAAACCTGGTGTTTATTATATTATATATTGTTGGAAACATTTGTGTGTGTGTCTGTGTGTGTGTGTGTGTGTGTGTGTGTGTGTGTGTGTGTATTCTGTGAATTTTAAAGGTCCCGTTCTTCGTGATCCCATGTTTCAAACTTTAGTTAGTGTGTAATGTTGTTGTTAGAGTATAATTAATATCTGTAAAATTATAAAGCTCAAAGTTCAATGCCAAGCAAGATATTTTATGTAACAGAAGTCGACTACAGTGAACGGCTCGTTTGGACTACATCCCTCTACTTCCTTCTTTAATGATGTCACTAGAATCGTGTTTAGACTAACCTCCGCCCACAGGAACACTGGCGTATTGATGGCGAAATGTCAACAGACGGTTGATGTTTATCTATAATCGGATACCGCAAAAGTTTAATTCGAAGTTGTTAGTTTGCTCTGTCCATTTCACCACGGACTGTTTTTCTAACCTGGGATAATATCAAGCAGGCTTCTCTCAGCGTTTCATACTGACGAAGGGGACAATTTCAACTATATTCCAGCAAGCGGTAAGTACAAGTAGTGATTTAATATGGAAGTAACGATCAACTTCACATCGTTTCTCTTAGTAGGATGAAAATAATCTTACTTAAACTGTGATTAATATACAGAAAGCGATCACAGAACAATCCCTTTCCAATCGGCCAAGCTGTCAATCACACAGCGCGAGTTTATATGGACACTTGCCAAAACTCGTTATGAAATCAATGACGCTGTTACACTGCACAACGAAGCTCTTACTGTATTTATATGCCTCATGTTTGCATTGGTGAAATCATTAGTGAGTGCAGAAACTGCGTTGCAATGATAAGATCTTTCACGCGATCAACAGGCTGTCATCTGCTCAATGCTCATCACTGCAATTTTTTATGTAATTGAAATAGATCTAAATACTTAAAATTCTCACGATTCATTAATCCCGATAGCTGTAATAGTAAAAACGTATAATAGCTGTAATAGTAAAAGTTTTCCAGATAGTTCCACATGTAATGCCAGATATTTCATATGCAAGCATTTCAGCCAATCACAGCAGTGGGCAACAACACTGAAGTCTCACAGCAGACACGCCCCTTCAAACAGAGTGTTCAAACCAGGGAATGAAATCAGGCTAGGAAATATGCCTTTTATTTCTAAATTATAACAATTTTTGATCTAAAAAACATACTAACATTATAAGGGCACCCCTGGAAACATGATAAATTAATAAAAATAATCCATGGAATGGGACCTTTAAATTAGTTAAATAAAGTCTTAAATGAACGTTAAGAGTTGCGAGAAAATGGGACGCGTGGGATCCACATGTGACAGTGCAGCAGTGACATCAGAATCAAATAACACTTCATTCATAAAAATATGCCATTAAACAATTATTTGAAATATACTGTCTTTATGATGTTTCTACATTAATTTGGAGATTTACTGTGAAATTATTAGGCAATTATCCCAATAATTATCACATTATCCCAATTATTATCCCAATAATTATCCCATACACTGAGTGAGCAAACATTTAGGTGAGATTTGCAATGGTAATTGAGCATGAGCAATGTTTATATATGAATAAAAAGCCTTAATTGAATATGTAATTATGTAAAGTGATCTCTTCAGAAGAAAGTAATGATTTCCTAGATTTTAAATGGATGGACAAAAAAAATAAAAAAAAATAATAGATAAAAATATCTATATGACAGTAGGCCTATAAGTTCTTCCCTGTGGTATTGAAAATTGATACATTTATTTATTTATTGCTCAAGTCATACATAAATGTTTCTTTCATTCATTCATTCATTCATTCATTCATTCATTCGTAACATGCATGAACGAAGAAAAAAAAAGGAACAGGAAGAAGAAAATCTTATGGTACCTGTCATTTATTTGTGCACATCAAAAATAAAAAAAATAAACCCCAGCACATTTCAAGGTATAGTATCAAAGTAGTATCATGACAACACTAGTGTAGGGTGCCACACATTTTTTTTTTAAATTTCAAAGGGTGCCTTGACTGAAAAAAAGGTTGGGAAACACTGATATAGACACTTGAATAGCAGCTATTGAGTAAAGTAGAGAAGGCCCTATAAACAAGGTTGTAAGTTTTGTTTGTTCAAAACTGTAACATTCGTTTGTTCGTTGTGTCAAGTTGTAGTTTGTTTGAAATAACAAACCAGTTCACCCGAAGGAAAACTCGATGAAGTGCTATTAGAGAACATCCTGTCATAGCTTTTTGGTACATAATGGCTACCGTAGATGCAACACACATTTGAAAAAGCGAGGCGCTAGAAAGCACTATTCATTTGATTGCAAAATACAATTTCACCACTAGATGGGAGAAAATCCCACTTAGTGTCCCTTTAAAAATATTCTTGTTTGCCGTAACCCGACCGACCCTGTCAATTTAGTACCGACCCAATTATTTATTTTTTTTCCCTTTTAGTCCGACCGACTTACCGGTTGTAAAATGCGTTAAGAACGACCGATTTTTTTTTTTTACTCTTCAAACAACTAATACAAATGCAATAAAATAATATTAGTTAAGTATTGTGAATATAAATTGCCTAGACCTACATACAAACATAAGCTACATTCTTTCTTTTAAATAAAAACTCGTTATGTTTACACCATTGGTTTAACCGTTACGCATGTCACACTACGGCCTGCAGGCTAAGTTCGCTTCGTTTCATTCACTGTCAATGGTTCTCGCTTGGTAATGATGGCTGTGGCTTTACTCTAAAGATTATTTCATTTTTATATGTTGTTGAATATGGTTTATTAAAAAATAAACATGTGAGAGCGTGTTATAGTCTATATGTCATGTTTTAGTCAGATATGACGACGCTACTGCAACACGCATCGCCGCAGATAAGAAGCTGAGCATCAACGTGATATCACAAATCAAAGTGAAAGTAAGTCGCAGACGCTTAACACACAATCATCTTCATTAAATGTAAAGAAACGAAATGATCTTAGGGCTGTTGCCGCTTTCTCATATTGTGGGCTTTGATTCAGAAATTTTAGCTGATGATAATTAAAATTGCGCTCATAACTGTTGCTTTCGGTGACGTGCACTCCATTAAATCTGCATACAGCGGGAATTGAAGATCGGATTTATATCCGTAAAAAAAACACACACATTTAGCCTATGTAACCAGGTGTAAATGGAATTGTTTCGATAAATCATATTGCAATCCGATCTGAGAAACGCATGAAGTGGCCTGGTGTAAACAGCCCCTAGACATAGGTAAAAAAATGTTCTCCCCCCAACCCCCGATTTTTTTTTTTAATTAAAAAAATATACTTTTATATATATATTTTTTTATATATATAAAAATATAGACCTACCTACCGACCCTTTTTTCTTTTTTTTTGCTGTTACTGCAAACCAAAATATTTTTAAGGATGGCCTCAATATATTGTCTTATCTGAATGAGCAGTCAGAGTGATTTTCACATAGTTTTAGAGCAAATATTCTAGGCTACGTCATACAATTTTCAAAAGTCTTGTGAAGAAATAATCAGTATGGGTTTTATGATCTTATTTCAGTGAGAATTTTTTTTTTGTATTTTCACAAACCACGCATAAATGGCATTATCTCAAAACTACAAACTTTTACACACATGCTTCTGATATATTATTGTAGCAGAGTTTGTGCTGAATACAGTGTAATTAGACTTTAGCCATGAAAATGTCACAAGTAACAGAAATAACCAGAAATGTCAGAGCATGTCAGAACACCTCCAGGGCCCAGAAAACAGCTCAGACCTCAGAGGGTTAAATCAATAGTTTGCCCACCTGATTATTAGCAAATCAGCCCTCCCAACGTCAAACCACGATGGATAAACACAGCCCGGGATACATACTAAAACAAACAGAACGCATACAGCCAACAGCTCACCCCAAATTAAATATATCTCTATCTATGGTAACATACACAAATGATATGCTGCTCAGCTCAAGGATCCCCATACGGGAACAGCTCGAAAAGACGGTGTCAAAGTTTGCAGCAGTCTACACAATTCCCAACCACACAGAAACCTTCCTTATACACACTCACGCACCTATAGCGCACCTGGATCTAATTAGGTGATTACCATTCAGTTAGTACTCAGGTTGTTACTAAAATTAATTAGGCAGCTATGCCTGCTACACATACACAAGTGTTTGAATTAGGGATGCAAATTATCGATTAATTCATTAATCATTAATTGATTGACCTTATCGATCGATTAACGATTAATTGATAAGCGGCTATTTTCCTGAGAATGTAAATTTCTCACGGTATCAATAGTGTCTTTAACATAAAAACCCATTTGCGCGTCCAAAGCGAATAGGACGCGCGTATAAAGCGAGCGTTTAAAGCGAAATAGCACCAAACTATAACGTTACACACTGACCTGTAACGCTAACTCTTTGTCTGGAGCTGAAGCTTTTCATCGACCTTCTCAAAATAAAATGATTAATATAACCCTCCAATGCATAGTTAAAGGGGTGGTTCAGGATTTTCGACATCGGACCTCATTTTCAAGTGAGCCTGGTTGTTATTCATCAGTGGAGACAGTTTTCAAAAAAATTCATCCAGTCCTTACTTTTGGATAGTTCGCCTATGCTAGGCTAGCGCGAGTCAACGGTGCACGCGTTAGCCTGCCATTGAAACAGTTTTACCCACTCCACAGTACACCAAAAGCAAATAAATTATAACGCCAGACTATCGATGTAAATGTCTGTTGAGAGAATAATGTTAGAAATCAAACTACCCTTTCATCACATTGCATTAGTTATAATTTGTTCCCTGTATTTATAAGCAGTCTATAGCAGCGGTGGAGTTATATTTGGTTACCTAGGAAACCGAGAGAGCCGGTCCATAGAACAATCACGCAAATGTATTACCTGCCGCAGATAATTGAGATACAAGAGTACTTTGATTTCTAACATTATTCTCTCAATAGGCATTTACATCGATAGTCTGGCGTTATAATTTATTTGCTTTTGGTGTACTGTGGAGTGGTTAAAACTGTTTTAATGGCAGGCTAACGCGTGCACCGTTGACTCGCGCTAGCCTAGCATAGGCAAACTATCCAAAAGAAAGGACTGGATGATTTTTTTTGAAAACTGTCTCCACTGATGAATAACAACCAGGCTCACTTGAAAATGAGGTCCGATGTCGAAAATCCTGAACCACCCCTTTAAGGCCCTTTTGGTGACTTTGAGATATATAATCTTTCTGTCTCCAAAAATCATCAATTGTCTCCTGTGAAATGTCTCCTACTGTGACAGCTGCCATAGTGCCTGTTACCGAATGTTGACTGTTTGTCCGAGTGAGTGGAGGGGGCGTGGCTTAGCCATAGGTCAATTAGCCGACAATTAATTTAAAGGAGAACTCCGGTCAATTTTAACATTGAGCTCATTTTTTTTGTAACATCGAATTTTCTGAGTTTATTAATTAAAACTACTCCAGTAGTCTACAATATCGAGCTTTGTAGCTTATAAAAGGATCTTTTTTAGATTCATTGACTTATAAGGTGGATTCTTCAAACACAGAGGCAGTGAAAAGTATTTATGAATTTTAAAAAATGCAAAACTATGATTATATGAGCTACGAATATAAACGTACGTAAAAATGCAAACAATAAACAAACAACATATAACCAAACAATAACATAAGTGATCAGAATGAAATGAAAGAAAGAAAAAGGGGAAAAAGAGAAGAGAAGAGGAAGAAGGGTAACTTAATTCGCAGACCTAAGAGAGAGAGACCAGGAAATCAACTTTTAGGTTGATAGATAGTACTTGCGAGCTGTTGTACTCTTTCAGTGCGATGCTGGAAAAGGGGACGCGTGCGTGCGCGTGTCCGGCTGGTTTGCGTCTGGCTTCGTCTTCTGGGTCGTTTCTCAAGACGATGTAAAGGCTTACTAGAATTTAAGTTACCGCGAAAATTAGGTTCGTCTCCCGGGACGGGGAGAGGTTTCAGAAATCTTGGTTTCTAAGGCAGCAGGCTTTTACATGGCGCGGGGGTTTGTGTCCCAGAGGCCACGGCGAGGCCTGTTCAGCTGGTTGCCATGGAGCTGCGCTACACGTGGATGAGGTCCGGGATGAGAGCGACCGGAGAAGAGAGGAAGTGGAATCAGCGGGGTCGAAGAAAGAAGAGAGGATAAGAGAGAGAGTAAACTGAAGGCTTGGACTTTATCAATGTCCAATGTCCCGCCCCCTTTCTTGTGCAGGACGAATCGGCTGTCGAGGTTTTCCAGCGGGAAGATCCCTTTGTGTGTTAATGCAGCTCGACCCCACGTGTGGAATCACGAGGGGGCAAAATATGATATTATGCTCGGGGAATTAAAATGCATGGAACCATAACGTTTATCACAGTCCCTTACCAAAAATCTCCTTCGTCTCGCGACGAGGATTAGAACAACACCAAAAACGAATAGTGACATAGATAGCAACACAGAGATACATTTATATGCATCATTATACACAAATAAAGTTTGATTAAACACACAATGAAATGGTCAGTATTTCCGTTATGGCAGGTGAAGACACTTGAGAAACATAGGAATACATATCAACATTTTGGTAATGTACTATGTGGAAGTCCATATATGGAAATGTGCTTCAGTTGCATCTCGTGGTGGGTTTCTGGTTGAAAGTCCACAAATCTGTGTGTGTGTGTGTGTGTGGAATGTCACGAGGCTGTAAAATCACAGGAAGTACTAGGGGGGTTTTACAAAGGGGTTCTTAAAAACAGGGTCCTCTTTATGGCTCAAATGTCCCTCTGGGGGAATCATTAACCAGTCAGTACAAAAGATGATGTGTTCGGAGATCGCATGATGCACTTAATTACAAGCAGATGTCGTTGTGGCTACAACAGGATGTACAGGTCTGAGCGCTGGCCAAATTAAAGGAGTCATGACCTGTAATTTTCACTTTTCCACGAGAATCAATGTATGTTATGATTGCCTAACGATTATACACTGGCCGGGAAGCCGATATTTAAAAGTAAAGCGTTTGTTTACCCCTGGGTTCGTAAACCAGCCCACGTGCACGCGCACTCAAATACGAGATTTTAATTTCTGCCCCGACTTGACGTCAAGACGGGGCAGGATATACCATATATGGACACCGCAGACCTATGCTACAGGAAGCCCGCCCTGCCCCTCTCCCCCCTCATATTCAGTCGAAAAAGATGCAGAAACGTAGTGCACACGTGAGTTGCTCTGTTGTTGACTGCCAGAATCAACATGGAAATGTGTTTTCTCTCCCAAGAACGGACCTAGCTATCAGGGACCAGTCGATTCAATTCATTTTTAATGACGCAGTTCCTACAACCCTTCCCACTGGCTTAACGTTAGGTGTCTGTGCTAAACATTTTACGCCGGAATTCTTCACAAACATGATAGCAAACGTTGATCTCAATAACCACTGTAAGCTGATAAAAAAAGTAGACTACATCTCCGTTAATGTGATCTACATTAAATAATAGGTAAATCTATGTGGGAGAAAATAGCAACAAACGTTTTAGCTCGTTACTGATATGTCTCAGTCAAAATGATTGTCTTTACCATTCAGAGACATCATGATGTAGACGTCCTTCCATCGACTCTACATCTTCCCTTTCCGACCGCAGCCAGGTCGGGTTCATTCACAACTTGCGCCATGATGTAATTTTGGAATGCTGTAATTTTGCTGAAGCGTTGCCTGCGGTGTCAACCCCCCTCCTTCCTGCCACCAATCAACGCGCCCCTCATTTTCATTATTAAAATGACCGTCCACGACAGCCAAAATACCGCATCAGATCTTGCGAGACAATAATGCCTTCAGAAATAAGGGTCAGAGGAGCTCTGTGTTTATTTTTTTTTCCACTTTTCTTTTTTAGAAGGGCCTGAAAGACTATAATACAGCAGTAGGTATCCAAGGTAATACTAGGTTATGACTCCTTTACCTTCATTTTTATTCATTTCTTTCACATCTATTGCAGTCAGATTCACCCATGTTGACTCTAAAGTAATCACTCACATGACCTGTGCACTTGTAATGACACATCAAGGATGTTAAGAGGGTAAAAGCAGGTTTAAAACTTGCCCCATTGAAGTCAACAGGGTGCAAATTTTAAAAAGAGGATAACACGGTGTAGGAAACACTGATTTATGTCGTTGTTCTCTGTATTGACAGCACTCCAAATGTACAAAAAAATGACCTCAATGTTAAAATTGACCAGAGTTCTCCTTTAATTTAATAGAATAAATTCTTGTCGACAATTAATCGATAATCGATTAACCGTTTCCATCCCTAGTTTGAATGTTTCTAACATGAATGTTCTTCAGCATCATGAATGAATGAAGAATAAACACCAACCTCTTTGTTCTTCAGGATCTTCAGTGTGTTTCATTCTGCAGGGTTCTGGATCACTCATGTTCTCACTGTCCTCTTCAATAAACTCAGTCTTTGCAGATTTCAGCTCTTCCTGAGCATTTATTGGAGAATTACAGCTTCACTGATGATGTGACTGCTGATCTGCCAAAATCTAAGAAATATTAGTTACTGAGTGATTTTGTTTTGTTTTGTTTTTTTGCTTATGGACAACAGAATATAGTAATGTTAATTCTCTCAAACATAAATAATGATAAGAAAAAGAGTTATAAGCATAAACAGAAGTAGATTTGTCACTATCAAATACCCTCAGTCTGTTGACACCAATAATGA
The DNA here is from genome assembly GCA_023718395.1 of Leucaspius delineatus. Taxonomy (NCBI): domain Eukaryota; kingdom Metazoa; phylum Chordata; class Actinopteri; order Cypriniformes; family Leuciscidae; genus Leucaspius; species Leucaspius delineatus. Next base: position 10,413,499 of record CM043356.1, read on the forward strand.
AACAAGTTTTAAGTGTCAATGTACAGGAGATCTGAAGACATCAGCATAATAAATGAGGTGAAAACAGAAACTATTGTCATGAAATAAAGAGTGTTTTCAGCAGATCTGTTAATATTGATGAGCCTCAGACTATCAACACTCATTCAACAAGCCATTCAGGATCATCAGCAGATCATCTCACTTTATTCTGAGTGTTTGCTGTTAGAAACACATTATTTGAATAGGATATGACTAAAGCTATACTTTACTATACCGAAAGACAACTATATTAAAAGACAATACTGTTTATCGCAATGTTACACGTATAAAACAAAATATGGCAAAAACAAAAACACTTTTGACACTCAGGTAAGTAACTTACCCTACTAAACCATAAAATGTTCATATGAATATAGTTCAACATTCATTGCAATAATGTAATTAAGTTAGGTCATTAACGTGTTACAGTTTGTACTGTGCAGAAACTGACAATGATCATACAACCTTTATTAGAGCACCACAAAACAATATTGTTTACTAGCTTATATCAAACTGTTCCAGTATTTGAACGCTAGTAATAGACCTCAGCAGCAATTCCCCTCACAGATCTCAAACTTTGAATTTTGACTTGACACTCAGTAACAGTTCTCACACAAACATCGACACAATCACACAAACGAACACAAAATCGCTCAGGTCTGAATGAACTCAACATATTCTCCTCATGCTCGCTGCCGCTGCACTAACTGTTTATATCAGTAGGAAGACGCCAGAAAAGACGCACAAGTATCGCTGTGATCGATGAAAAGTGAACAATACAGAAATGAGCCTGTCGCTTAATCAAACTGTATAAAGTGTGTGTGATGGTTGTGTAAATATGAGAAATACCGTGAACCGCTCTCCTCCCCTCAGAAGACTCGAAAAACGGCGCGAGCCGCGAGCGAGCGGTGACGTCATCGGCCTCCAACCCCCGCAGCCAATGAGGGCCACGCAGATTCACATATTTACTAGTAGCATTCGATTAGTACTATTTTAGAACTGAAGTGACTCCAGTCCTGTTACTAAATGGGAAAGGAACTTTTTTAAATGAAGCACAAAATAGGAATAATTAATGCTGATAGAGCACATCCTGTATTTTATTGTATTTTAATGACTAAAACTCATGTAGCCTAATACATCAACGGACATATTCAGCACGTGGTTTCAAAGGTTATTAAATACAAACATTAAATCAGTTAATTTTATCACTTAACATGCATCATTTAATTGCCTCAAAACCTCAAAGCCATAGGTTTAGGAAGGATGGTTGGAAAACAAGCGGAGAAGTAGAAACTGTGATCAGCCATGCTAATGGACTGTTAATGTCATTTATCAGAAAGAAATCTCATGTACTCAGAGCTGTCGGAAGCTGGAATATCAAGCTATTTATAAACATTACTTTGTACTAAGAGACAACAAAACTTTTTTGCCCTTTTTAATTATTCAAATGAACTGAGGAGGGCAGCAATAGTAGCGACTAGTCTGCCGCAAATATCAAAATAAGAAGAAGGTGAGGAGAAGGAGCGTCTTCTGTGGTGAGGAGCGCAGTTTACAGTATTTCTCATATTCACACAGTGTCGTGCACTGGGGGGGGGGGGGGGGGGGGGGGGGTTGGGCTCAAGCCCCTGCCCCTTTTGTCTCAAATGCATTGTGCCCCTCTCTGATAAATGTAAATAATAATTATTATTAAAATAAATATTATAATAAATAACAATACACTTATACACCATTGCCACGAACAATAATAATACAAACAAATATTAAATATTATTTTTTTGGCGGAAGCATTTGGCGGAGGTGAAGTGGCAGTAGGCGGAGTTCTTTTTTTCAGCGCTATGTACGCAGCAGTTCGCCGCGAGTCTTCAAACTGCACGGGCAGCAGGTAACATTAAGCTAATACGGAAAAGTTACATTTATCCTACCATGCTACTGTAAAAGTTGCGGCAGCATGTGAGTTATGCTTAACAATCATAAAAGTATAACTCAATTTCAGCCGCATTCTGAGTCTGACAATGTCATTCGTTTTTGTCCAGGCCATAGCAAGTGTTATTAGCTCGGGGAAATGCATCTAGTGAAAGGAAATTTCATGTCCAAGGAAAAGTCCATGTCCTGCTCTAAATTGTAAGGAATTTATATCTTTGATTTCATAGTACACTTTACAATAAGGTTCATTTGTTTATTATTCATATTAACTAACATTAACTAATCATGCAAAACAACTAAAAACATTACAGATCATGTACAAAATAAAAAATCATCAATTGCCAGAAAGTATCCAAGGGTTGTTCACAGAAAGAGAATGCCAACATGACTTAAGGGGAACTTGTACAATTCAAAAAGAACATAGGACCAATGCAAAATACCATTGCATTTCAGTTAAAGGTGTAAATCTATGGAATAGCTGTCACGAGGAACTAAAAATATGTGGGGCACTTAATAAGTTAAAGAAACTATTTAAAAAATAATGCACTGAAACTATATGAAACTATTCAAAGAATGATAAATGAACAAGCTGCTTTTGTTGTATTTGGATTGTGCAATGGTATTGCATAGGAAATACTAATGTTTTTGTATTCTGGTTATATTTGTTTGTCAACATAATGATGTAAGACAATAATTATTTTTAGTTTTAAAAAGGTAGGCATTATAAGCAAGAGCTTCAGCCTACACCTGTTTCAGACTGTGCTGTTGTTTGTTAGCTCAACTGTGTCTGAAACTAAACTAAACATTTGTTAGGCTACTGTAGGCCTATTTGTTAATCTTAGTTATTAATAATACAACTTTTAATTGTTTGTTCATGTTATGTCACAGTCAGTGCATTAACTAATGTTAACAAATACAACTTTTGATGTTAATAATGTTTTAGTAAATGCTGAAATTAATATTAATTAAATTAATAAATTGTGTAGAAGTGTAGTTCATTATTAGTTCATGTTAATAAATGTAACTAATGAAACCTTATTGTAAAGTGTTACTGATTTCATGATAGCTAACACTTTATTGAATACATAGGCCTACAATTTATAACATCAACATAACTAAACATGAATTCCTCATAATTACCGACTTGATTCTCTGTTTTGTTTGGTAATGTAAATAATAATTAGTTATATTATCATCGTTTCCGAGAGAGGCTCTCTGACCTGCTGCTGCTCTCCATCGAGTGAGATATTCCAAATGATTGTGAGGAAGTCATTAAAATATATAAAACACAACAGACAGACGGATACTGCTTTAAATACAGGTGATTTATTTTAAAAATAAAAGTTTTTTTAAAAAAGTGCCCTTTTTGGTCCTTCCGCCCCTGCCCCGGAGGAGGTCTGTGCACGCCACTGTATTCACACAACCATCACACAAACTTTATACAGTTTGATTAAGCGACAGACTCATTTCTGTATTGTTTTCATCGATCACAGCGATACTTGTGCGTCTTTTCTGGCGTCTTCCTTCTGAAATAAACATTTAGTGCAGCAGCAGCGAGCATGAGGAGAATATGTTGAGTTCATTCAGACCTGAGCGGTTTTGTGTTCGTTTGTGTGATTGTCTCAATGTTTGTGTGAGAACTGTTACTATGGCAAGCCGTTTTAGCATTTAAACCTTTGTTCTGACTATCTATAAATATATTTAAAGCTAGTAACAATTGTATTTTGACGAGTGATAATTATAATTCGCCTAGTCAGAATGACAATTAGAGATATCTGCAATTATAATTGCACTAGTAAGATATCCGATTTGAGATATCTGTAATATATATGTTGACTAGTCAAAAAACTCCATTTAAGATATCTGTATGATGTCATTGATATTTTTTAAAAGATGCGTCGTTTATTCGCAAAGGTAATTGAGATATCTCTAATTCGATTTCGACTAGTCACAATTATATTTTAAGATATCTGAATTGTACTTGCTCCTAGTCGAATCCGCTGTTGCGTGACGTGAAACTACATTTCCTCAGCACCACCCAGAGTTCCTCCCCTCCTTTGTTTTCCGAGAGAAAAGATATGAAGTAGTTCAGAGATTATTAAACGATGGCGGCAGCTGTTCTCGACAAAATAGAAAGAAAGTGTCAACAAATTGAAAGAGCTCAAAGTCAAGGAAATTGTGGTGAGCGCAAACTTCGTGCGATAGATGGCTGCTTAAGAAATGCACAGAGAATTTCATATTTGCTACCTCTTGAGACGTATGAAGAATTGAACAGAAATTTGGATGAAATTCGAACAATGCTGTCAACGCATTTGCAGAGTGAGGGAACTACAGCTTTTTCCGTTTCTCGAAGGAGCTCAGGTGAGTTTCTGGTTTTTAAAACTATGTTCTTTATCTGCAGTAACCGCATACACAAGCAAGGCATCTCGGAAAGCTTGTTTTTGTCTTGTTTATGTGTTTGTTTATTGTCTGCTCTCTACTTTGGTCATGACGGTAGCCATTGTAATACAACTGTAACTTTCCCCTCGGTCTGCATTAAAGGGACTATGTGTAGCTTTTTAGGTATTTTATTATCTAAAATCAATATTTTTATTCATAAATATGCCCTCAATGGTGTACAAATACCTATGCCAATGATCAGACTAATCCTCATGAACGAAGAATTTATTATCTTTATATACATGGGACGGCTAGGTCCACGGAGGCTTCCATGTAGTTCCGCCATTTTGAAAAACTATAATAGCAGACAGGGACAAAAAGTACTAGGCAATGCGTTTCCACAGTGCATTTTCATTCAGAGCCAGCGTCATGTGACTGAAGCCAGCAGAAGCGGAGGAGCAGAGCAGTGAGAGGCGCTTGTCACTGCCCCGGCAAGTTTAAAAGGATGCACACTGCACGGTTATTTACACACCGTTCATTCATACTTCACTTTCACTTTACTTTATCTTTATTGTCCCCAGAGGGAAATTCTTTTCCACAGCACTGTACTTGTTTAACACACACAACAATATAATACAGATATAAATAATACAAATAGACATAATAATAATAATAATAATAAAAAAATAAAAATAATAAAAAAACAATCACCGATTAACAATCACCGATGTCGATTATTGAGGTATGTAATGGTTGCGGGAATCAGGCTTCTTCTAAAGCGAGCCCTCATACACCTCAGAGTCCTGTACCTACGCCCTGAGGGCAGCAGGGCTAGAAACTCATTAAGTGGATGTGTGGGGTCCTGTTCTATTGAAATTGCAATGCGTGTAATAGCTCTATTATTAAGTTCTGTGAGGTTAAGTGTTGGAAGACCTATAACTTTCGAAGCAATATTAGATACCTTTGTAAGTTTGGTCCGATTTTTAACAGAAAGCATATTGAAAAAACATACAGAACAATACAGTAAGATTGGCTGAATGATGCTTTGATAGAGTAGCAATAACAATCGAGGAGAGACGTGTAGTCCTTTGAGTTTTCGAATGACTGACATTCTTTGGTGACTTCTCTTCTGAATGTCTATAATGTGCTGATCAAAGGTGAGTTTGTTGTCCATTGTCACTCCAAGATATTTAAAACTGTCCACTATTTCAACTGTTTGATTATGAATAACAATAGGATGCTGTAATGAAGAGGGACTGACTATCAGCTTTTTTGTCTTGCTAATGTTAAGATTCAGATAGTTATCCTCACACCACTGGACAAAGTTCATAACAGTGGTGTGATAATCCATAACAGAGTTGTTATCTTTGAGCAGGGCAAGAATGGCTGTGTCATCTGAATATTTTAAGTATTTGATGCTGGATAATGGACTGATGTTGGTGTTTGTGTAAAGTGTATACAAAAAAGGAATTAAAACACCCTGTGGTGCTCCAGTGTTGATGATTAGAGCAGATGATGTAATTGAGCCCATCCGTACTACTTGTTGCCTGTTGCTAAGGAAATTGTGTATAAAATGAATCAGCCGAGTAGAGATGTTGAGGTGATACAACTTTTGAATCATCAGGTGTCTTTGGATTGAATTAAAAGCAGAGCTGAAGTCCACAAAGAGTATTCGAGCAAAACTGCCAGGGGAATCCAGGTGCTGAAGGAGGAGATGCAGCAGACAGGCTACAGCGTCCTCTGTGCCCCTTTTAGCCTTATAGGCAAATTGAAGGGGTTCCAGTTGTGGGTTAACAGCTGGCAAGATGGTTTTCAGCAGCAGCCTCTTCAGGCATTTCATAATTATTGATGTGAGGCCAACAGGTCGGTAGTGGTTAAGCTCCATGGGCCGTGGCCTTTTGGGGACCGGGATTATAATAGACTTTTTCCATATGAGAGGTATGGTGGCAGTGAAATAAACCTCACTATGTCGGGCCAGTGCGAGCCAGGGCTTTAAACGGGCCGTGCCGGGCTAATAGCCTCGGGCCAATAGCACCGGGCCTGCGTTTCCACTGTCGGGCCAGAAGCTCCACAGAGCTTCACTAAAACACGCCCGTAACACGCCTCTCTGGAACAACGTCACAATAACCCATCATTTCACCAACAAATGGAATTTTTATCAGAAAACTAATCAGAAATCACTGGAAACAGCGTTGAAAACAAATACGATAAAAGCGGCCGTTTGCTAGCATTTTTTTTTTTTGTTTGTTTACTTGAATATTTAAAACCCAAGCATCGATGTTTTACCACAGGTTTACAATAAAAAGTGATACATTGATCATAATGAATTAATTTATGTCAAAATTGCACATTAGTCACTCAGAAATAAATTAATAACTGTAACATTCTTTTTTTCGTTGATTCAAGTTTCAGTTTGTTTTAAATAACAAACCTGTTCACCCGAAGAAAAACTCGAAGTGCTATTATAAGACATCCTGTCATAGCTTTTTGGTACATAACGGCAACCGTAGATGCAACGCGCCTTTGAAAAAGTGAGGCGCTGGAGAGCATTATGCGTTTGCATGCAAAATACAATTTCACCACTAGATGGGAGAAATTCCTACGCACAGTCCCTTTAAAAGTAGTCTAACCAGTGTAACGTACATGCTATGTAACTATTCACTTACAAAATTAAAACAGTTATAATACAAATTCAAATCTATATATCTATTGTACATAATACATATAGTTAAAAGTATGACAAACTGTATGCCTACATAATTTTATTAACATTTTAGAAGAAAATAAGGATTAAAGAAACAATTATTTGAATGGCTACTGAAAAACGCTACTGATAAGGTTCCACACACAGGCCAGTCAATCCATAAAAATGTATTTGTATGTGACATTCAGATTATCACACATCAATGTACCTTATTTAGCCTATGTTTAAAAATAACAGAAACAGGTCAAAGTTTAATTTTAATTTTTCAACTTTGCCTGGTCAAGTTCCATGACTCATAATAAAGAAATTGTATTTCTTCAACATTTGTACTAAAGAAAACAATCACAACAATTGTACTTCCATCACCCTGTTTTTAGACCATTACCTTGTTCCATTCCTTCCTTTCTTTCCATTCTTATTTGTCACTATTTTTCTAATTTTATACTGCTTGCCATTAGGAGCTGCATGTCAGTAAAACAAATATATGTTACTTTCAATTGCAGGTAGCCGAGGTAGACCAGCCATTCAAATAACGTGACCAAATTGAATTTTTAATGAAGCAAGGTCACACAGTTAAGCGAATGGCAAGAATGTTAGGGTGCTCATCCTCATTTCTGTACAAGAGGTCCAAGCTGCTTGGTGTATCAATCAGGAGCAGAATGTCAGGAGTGGATGATGAAGAAAATGTAGTGCGACGACTCCAATGCCAGTATCCAAATACTGGAAGTGAGGTAAGCCTTGTTTGATTCCATTTTAAGGTCTGTCCTATCAGTTCATAAACTAAGTATTATTATTTTTTTTTATTTTTTTTTTCAATTCAATGCAACCATTTTAGATGATGCGAGCCTTACTGGTTGCAGAAGGATTGAGGGTTTCCCGGCATAGGGTTCGTGAGATGTTGGTCCGTATCAATCCAGCGGCTGCTGCAAGGAGATGGAGTAGCACAGTGGCTAGAAGAGCTTATCATGTGCCCTGTCCCAACAGTCTCTGGCACATTGATGGCAACATGCGCCTCATAAGGTTAGTTTAATTGTACTGTAGTTTTTGTCCTGCTAATGCAGCATGTAAATGGTGTGACAGTGCGTTTCTGCGATGCTAAATTATAGCCTAGTGTAGACTTGCATAATCCAATTTTGTTTTATATAATCTTCAGCCAAATATGTTTAGACACATGCAATTACCACAACCTAAGCAGCCATTGTAAATCATAATACTACAATAACATTATAACAGTTCACCATATCGTCCTGGCCTAAAACGACTAAATGTTAAATCATCAAGACATTTTAGATCCAATGACGTTTTGTAAAGCTGGTTTGAAAGAGTATGTACTGTTTCACTTGATGCATTTATTATATGAATTATTAATACATTACATACAATTATTCTAAGTTTAACACAGTGTAGTTTGTATGTTACTCCTATAGTCCCTAATATTCCAGTTGTCCTTATGTTGCCCTACACTTCCTCATTTCTTGATTATTAGACCCTGCTTTTTTCATCATTATTCATGTTCAAAAAAAAACAATGTCCAAACAGTTCTTGATTATTTGTGAGCCCTGTTGTAAAGGTTGATTTGTTCACAATTACAATCATTTTGGAGGGTCAAAGAAAAATTTATTCCTGGCGAAGGGAGGGTCGTGTCTTTTTTGACAACAGATCTTAAAACTCCTCCGGTGGCCCCTTAAATAAAAAACGAACAGTCCCTTAGTAACAGCATTTTTGTGTCCATCATTTAACACAGGATAATTCCACTCCCTTACATCCCCACTCATCTTTTTAATCATCCCCCAAACTTCTCCTATCTGAGTAGTACTTCCAATTAAACTACAAAACTCCCTCCAATATATCCACTTTGTTTGCCTGATTGTTCTTCTTACAACTGCCTGTGCTTGTTTATACTGTATCATATGTTGGAATTTATGAGTTTTTTTAAATAACTTGAAGGCTTTATTTCTGTTTTTTACCGCTGTTTTACAATTCTCATTCCACCATGGTACTGATTTCCTCCTTTTTATACCTTTACTTTTAGGTATAGTTTCTATTGCTGCTAATAATATTCCTTGTTTTACTTCATTATTTAATAACTCTATATCTATATAGTTATCAACTTGACTTAAATATTTATCACTTTTTGCTTGAAATGTTTCCCAATCAGCTTTTTCAAACACCCAATTTCCTCTAAACTTCCATCTATTTGTTCCACTACAGAGATATTAACTTTACATATAACCAGATAATGATCACTCCCTATTGTCCCATCTTTATGTACTCTCCAATCACAAACTGATGCCAAATTATTTGATACCAAAGTAAGATCAAGTGCTGATTCCTTTCCTGTCCTAATATCAATCCGTGTCTTATTTCCATCATTTAGACACACTAATTCTCTTTCTTCCAATAACTCTTCCAATACTACACCATTATTATCAGTTTTTTTTACATCCCCACAATGTACTGTGTGCATTAAAATCCCCACACCATACCATACGGTTCTCACACTGTCCCCCTATTTCTAGAAGTTTGTTTATTTCAAGCTTTTTACATGGATTATAGTAATTTACGATTGATAATTTTGATTTTCTTCCCCAAATCTCTATTCACATATTCTTGTTCACTTTCCACTCTTGTAACTCTCTAAGGAATTCCCTGCCTAACAAATGTAACACACCCTCCACCTCCTCCCTCTTTCCTGTCTTGTCTAATTGCTATATATCCATTTAAAACAAAATCCAAAATTAGGCTTTAGCCAAGTTTCTTGAACACATATTACTTCTGGTTTTTCCTCTCTGTACTCCCAGTACTCTTGCATATTTTACTTCTCCTATTTGTGCTTTAATGATTTTAGTCAGTTTTAACGGGTCAGTTTTCTTTACTCCCCCTTCTCCCTCAAAACGTACTACATTAAACAATTATGATCTCAAATCATTTACCTCAACTTCTCTTCCTTCACTTTCCGTTCCACCCAAACTTTCTGAGTCATTTTTCTTTCTTTTATGTCTAGGCAATTCCTTAGTTCTGGGTCCCCTTATCACCTCCTCCCATTCACTTTCCTCTTCTTGATCTCTACATTCCATGTTGTTTTCATATACTGACTCTCTTTCTGTCATCCTGAAAAGTTTGATATTATTTAGTCAATGGGGAGTAGAGGAGGAGCACCGCTACCGGACCTATAGGCTACAGGCCGTCGGCCGGTAATCCCACACTCCTCTCCACTAACGACCTACCGTTACCAAGTCAAAAGGTCCTCAGTTCAGTGTCCTGTCCAATAATGAATCCAATAAATCAGTTTCAACTAATCCTCTGTTACAGTCAGATCTCTATCTGTAATACCCCCCGCAGCCAATGAGGGCCACGCAGATTCCCATATTTACTAGTAGCATTCGATTAGTACTATTTTAGAACTGAAGTGACTGAATTCCTGTTACTAAATGTGAAAGGAACTTTTTTTTAAATGAAGCACAAAATAGGAAGAATTATGCTGATAGAGCACATCCTGTATTGTATTTTTAATGACTATTTAACTCATGTACACTGAAAAAAAAGGAAAGCAGCTTTATTGAGAATACTATAATAATAGACTTACAATCTACTTAATACATTTATGTTTGAGATGCAAACATAATTACATGGCATAAACTCCAAATGAAATTCAACAGTCATCAAAAAGTGATAAGATCATGTTGCAATAAAATGTTCAAATCAATTCAGACTCAATTTACCATCAAACAGATGGTGTTCACTCAAGATGATTTTACTGCTGTTCCATTTACTTAATTAAAATGAGCTAATACAACACAATTGATGTCCATCTAACTTTAAATACAATAAATAGTTTTTTAAGATAATCCCACACGTTTTAAATCATGTCGACTGTTTATTTCGTCAAGTGTTGTAACGTTAGCCGCTTGGTCAGGGTTTGTCCTGCATAGAAAACTACGAGGTTTTCCGCCTGACCGACTCCATCAAATTTCGTCCCACTATGTTCAAAGATATCTAAAGCCATTCTATAGATTAATGTGAGGGACAGAAGAATATTTACATCCTAAAATGAAAGTTCATGGAAACTTGTCTTGCGTCCGCTGCGGCTGTCAATCATTCTCCGTTCAGCTGCAGCAGTCCAGCGTGCCTCATACGGTTACGACAGTCAGCACGGTAAAACTCTCTGATATGATATTATCCCATTATAATGCTTGATCTGTATAAGGGCTGTGGATCTGCATAAGATTATTTCATCTTGCTGAAGTGTAATGCGGTTTCTAAACAATGTCGTCACTGCTACCGGTGTCTGTTAGGCCTCGTTCAGACGGTCAGTCCATTACACTACACTAATTGGCATCATATGCAGAATAACTGGAATTTAAAACTGTAAAGAAACAAATGATCTATAAACTGTTGGATAGATATACACTAGGATGTGTATTTTTCATTAATTTCAATGTGCACTGTGACTCCATGGGCAAATTGCAAACAGCAATATAAATTGTTTTTAATGAATGTATTTCATAAGTATACATATAGTAATTTGTATTTTATTATTAACATGTTAAAATTGTATAAAATTACTGTCCAAAGATTTTTTAATAGTTGTTTTCCATGTGTATATTTAAACTGCCCATGCTCATGTTTAGCAGAGAGTTGCTCAGATGGGGGATGGAAAGTGAGTCTAAAGTACAAATGATCGAACTATCGCACACATCTCCGAAAAACTTGGATGTCCTGTAGTTACTGTAAATGCCTTAAAGCACAAGCCAGATGGAAAACAAAGTCCTGCCTACAATGTTAAGAAACCCAGGAGAGGTGAAGTGGACTACTGCCCTTCCCATTCCCCATTGGAGAGAATGACCAGACGCTGGAGACTGCAAGAGTAGAGCTCCTTTCTGATGCTAAAAAAAGAAACAACAGAGAGACTATTAAAACTAAAATGCAGAGAACATTTGCACTTAGAAGACATGACGTTCTTCGTTGTGCTCCTATGATCAGGGACTTCTTATAAGATGGCCAGCTCTCTTTGATGTGACTGAGGTGTGTGACAGGTGTTTACTACTTGGTGAATATGTCTTGTAATGAGGCATAGCTTATTGTTGAAACTACTTTCACATTGATTTTCTACTTTCAGGTGAATAGCGAGTTCAAACGAATCACTACCATTCCTCTACAGTCAAATATTTCTATCACAGCTTGACCTTCACTATGAAAATGTCAGCTGTAATCCAAGTAAGAACAACAGAGAGTTAAAGGTGTTTTTTTTGTGTGGTGGGTTCAGACTACGCAATGTTTTTGTCTACTATAGTCACTGTGTCAGATTATGATTTTGACTCCTAAATTCTTGTTGTGTCGTAGACATGAAACATGTCAGTCTACACGTTGCAGTGCCGGTTGTTGCGCACTATGACACTATTTGAGATGAAACGATTGATTCTTGCGTACTGACACTCATTGTTGTTTACAAATCATCACAACACCCTATGTCAAACAGATCGGGCTGATATCAAATGTTATAAATGAGGCAGAAATATTTCATTAAAATTTTCAATAAAATTCTTAGTGAATGAGACCCATTTAGCTTTTTTTTGTTTTTTAGTGTTGAGTAGTGTCTATAGCTGACCTTTTCCCATTTCTGCTCAGACTTCTTTTTAAGGATGACATTGATGCTTCACGAGAACTTGCCATCAGAGGACTCTGCATCTATCTTAATGAGGACCCTAAAGATCTTATGAACTTGTTTGTTTTAGTTTTAAATGATGTTTTATAAACAAAGTTCGGGAGGAGCACGTTCAAATAAGCAATCCAATCTACTCGTCATCAAACAATTATGTCTACCCTAATCAGCATGACAAGAAGTATATATATATCCACACTGTCAACTCACCTAATATTCCTTGACAGTTTTTCAGCATTTGGTCCCGCCCATTTGTCGTAATGTCAGAGATCGAAGTCGAACTCTTCCCGTCTGATGACGATGCCCTCGCTACCCAGGATCCATCGCAGTTTCCCAGCACTGCAACGAGCTCCCAGGCTCAACAGGACACCGCAGCTGAACCTCCAGCTACACAGCGAGGCCGCCGGCCTAGCCGAGCCGCTTCCCGTACCCCGAGGCGCCGTGGCTTGCCCTCACCTCCACCATCAAGATTGCCACCACCTTCTCCAGCTTCTTCCTACACTTCAGCACAACCGACCATTCCGGCTATAGAAAAATGGACAGTTTTGGGATTGAGACAAGCGCTAATCAGCGCTGATGTTCATTTTTCCAGGAGAATGAATAAAGCACAATTGTACAACCTGTATGTTTCACTCCAGTCTGCTTTCCCGTCTCCAAAATCCACTCCATCTGCAAAATCCGGAAGAAAGGCACGTTCCCAGTTAACTCCTACTCCCGCTCGCGCAGGGCCTAGTTTTCCGCGAGCGTCAGGCCGCAGCAGGCCTTCTGCTAGCCTGAGCCGCGCCCCAGATTCAGCCGCCGCTGCCAGGCCCCAGTCTCCTCTCCGCTCCGCCGAGCTACAGACCGCAGCTTTCTCCAGCTCCGCGCCCCCCGTCTCAACGCCATTTCTAATTGAGACAGGCGGTAGTGTGAGTATGCTTCCAATGGCGCAGGCTCAGCCACCATATAATTTTCCTGTCTCTTTTTCCAACCCGTTCCCCTGTCAGTGGCCTGCAGCCCCACCTCCAGACTCTAGCGCGAGGCTGCCTCAGCTAGAGTCGCAGGCCCAGACACCATTTCTACCTCCCCAGCTCCCTTCCTTTCCCACTTTTTCTGTTCCTCCACAAGCTCCAGGGGTCGACCCAAGTGTGAGGTTGCCTCCACAAACGGCCCCGGCCCCGGGGACTTTTCCTCCTAACACTTTTCCTCAAAATCGTTCTCCTTTCACTTTGTTTTCCGCAACGCCGATGCCCATCCCGCCGAACGCTACAGCTATGGAACCGCCCCCTGTTGCCAGTAACATCAGAGCTCAGATCCTCACAGGTGCGGACATCGATTTATCTTCCCTTCTCTCTTTACTTCCTCCCTCTGTGTCAAACCGTCAAATCGACTGCGGCGATTTTGAAGTCACCCTCAAAAACCCGGTTAATAATTCATCCCGCATTCTTTCGTTCTCTGAATTTGCTATTGCTTTCAGCCGTTATAGCGAAATAATTTGTGCCGCACTACCCCACAGGAGAAGAGAGTTAAACGATTATCTCGCGATAATCGCAGAACTCGCGCTATCATACGGAGGAACCCATTTTTACACTTACCATAAATTGTTCTCTGCAAAGTGCGCCGTCCGAGTAGCCCAGTGGAACCAGTGCCCTTACTGGGGCGCTCTAGACACAGAGCTACACAATAGAGTGTTCCTAGGCTGCCGTAACATATCCTGCGCGGTTTGCAGATCCGTTTCTCACTCCACCACAGCTTGTCCCTTGATTAATCCTCCCCGCCCAGATCCATCACCAGCTGAAAAATCAACCAGTTACGTCCCACGGCCAGCAAACATCAATTTCAACGACTCCGATTCCAAAAGAAGAAATTTCACATCCAACAGTCAAGTTTGCAATAACTTCAACTCAGGACGCTGCTCACGTCAACGCTGCCGTTATTTGCACATGTGCAGCTATTGTGGCGGCGCTCATGCCCGCACCATATGCCCTGTTAAAAGGTCCGTAAATAAAGAGTCAAAAAATTACTTGTCGACTCCTGTGAATATTTCTCGTCTGTCTTCTGAATTGTCTCACCACCCCAACACTGATTTTACCAACTATTTACTGTCTGGTCTCGAGCACGGTTTCAAACCCGGCGTTGAAAGCCTCCCCTCTCAAAGTATCATATGTGATAATCACCAGTCCGCGCTCGCTGAACCCGACGCAGTCGACAGCCTGATTAAAAAAGAAATCGAATCAGGTTTTATGATTGGTCCTTTCAACAATCCTCCTTTCGAGTGTTTCCGCATCAGCCCCATTGGGGTGGCTACCAGAAAATTTTCAGGCAAAAAACGTTTAATAATCGATCTCTCAGCCCCACACAACTCCCCGTTTCCAAGCATAAACAGCCTTATTTCTCTGGAACAATTTTCTCTTAATTACCACACCATTGACCAAGCTATAACCTTGATTAAAGACGCAGGTTACGGCGCTTGGCTTGCTAAAGTCGACATCACCTCTGCTTTCAAAGTAATGCCCATTCACCCAGATTCATGGCATTTGTTCGGCGTACGCTGGCAAGGAAAATTTTACTTCGCCGTCCGTTTAACTTTTGGCTGCAAAAGCAGCCCCAAGATTTTTGACATGCTATCAGAAGCAATTTGTTGGATTCTTTCCAATAACTACTCAATACCCTACTTAATCCATCTATTAGATGATTTCCTAATCATCTCACCGCCTGACCTTGTCCCAGCCGCGCATCTTCTCACAGTCCAAAAAGTCTTCGCTGAGCTCGGGATTCCAATAGCCCAAGATAAAACTCTGGGTCCAGCCACATCCATTGAATTTCTGGGCATTAATTTGGACTCAGTTAACTTCCAGGCCTCACTACCCAAGGAGAAAATCGACAGGATTATTCTGGTTGCATCCGCCCTCCTAGAAAATCCACATTGTTCCAAACGAGAGCTACTTTCTCTACTCGGCCACCTAAACTTTGCGATGCGCATCATCCCGCAAGGCCGCCCTTTCATCTCACATCTCCTCTTCCTCGCTTCATCAGCGCACGCGCTAGAGGACCAAATCTCCCTAACTACTTCATGTTGCAATGAGCTCAGTTTATGGATAACTTTCCTTAAACAATGGAACGGCCTGTCTTTTTTCTATAATGATCTGATTTCTCTCCCTGAGGATATCCAACTGTTTACCGACGCAGCTCCCTCCATTGGTTTTGGAGGGTATTACCAAGGCCGTTGGTTCGTGTCTACATGGCCCGCCCAGCTGTCAGACTCACCGCAGTCACTAACATCCTCAGCGCTGTTCGAGTTATATCCTCTAGTGGTAGCAGCTTTCCTGTGGGGAAAAGAATGGTCAACTAACAGCATAATGGTGCACTGCGATAACGAAGCAACTGTGCATTGCATCAATAAAGGCCGCTCAAATTCCCCCGCACTAATGCCTCTCCTAAGACGCCTCATTTGGATCGCGGCTTGCGATCAATTCATTTTAACTGCCAAACATGTTCCAGGTTCCAGAAATCAAATAGCTGACTCTCTCTCTCGTTTTGCTTTCCAGAAATTCAGGCTGCTGGCACCAGATGCGGACCCATTTCCAACCCCAGTACCTCACTATTCAGAGTTGATATTCCCATAAACCACCCATTGAAACCACTTCTCGATGCCTCTCTTAATTCCATTCTTCAAGCCGTTTCAACCAGCACCCTCCACTCCTACTTAACCGCATGGAAGTGTTTTCAGTCTTTTCACTTCACATACAAGCTGCCTTTTCCAAATTTTTCTCTGCTCACCATCACTTCATTCATAACCTATCTCGACAGCATCAAGAACCTCAAAGCCGGCTCCATCAAGGGTTATCTAAGCGGAATCCAATTCTTCCACAAACTCCTTTTTGGTTCACCCTCCACAGAGATTGCAAATTCTCAGACATCAATGCTCATCAAAGGTATTCAAAAAACCCAACCCGCCCGCCCAGATGCCAGGAAACCTATAACTTTAGACATACTTACTAAATGCATCTCCAACCTCCGCAGAGGTTACTATTCCACCAACACAGCCTGCACACTGGACGCAATGTTCATTTTGGCTTTTTTCGGCTTTCTGAGATGCTCAGAACTCACTATAACTTCCAGCTTCAACCCAAAAATCCACCCCACAACAACAGATCTATCAGTGCTAGACAACGAAACCATCTCCTACTTCATTAAGCAAAGTAAGACCGATCAAACCAGGAAAGGCCATTTCATATATATTTTCAATCTCTCATCACCAATCCAACCATACCAAACTCTCTC
The DNA here is from genome assembly GCA_023718395.1 of Leucaspius delineatus. Classification (NCBI taxonomy): domain Eukaryota; kingdom Metazoa; phylum Chordata; class Actinopteri; order Cypriniformes; family Leuciscidae; genus Leucaspius; species Leucaspius delineatus. The sequence continues at coordinate 10,430,448 of CM043356.1, forward strand.
AGCCTACTTGCTCTTCAGGAATTCACAGTCTAAATCCCCTTCTGACCCACTTTTCGTAGACGACTCCAACCGCCCTGTTACACGTTTCTGGTTCCAAAAACACCTCAAATCCGTCTTGCTCCTTTCAGGCATCCCAGCAGACCACTTTTCCAGCCACTCTTTTCGCATAGGCGCAGCAACAACAGCTGCTCAAAAAGGCCTCTCTCAGCAGCAGATCCAATCACTTGGCCGTTGGTCATCGGAAGCCTTCAAAAGTTACATCCGCTCAAACCGCTTCCATATCAAAGAAGCCCAACGAACCCTCATCAGCTAAATTCTTACAAATCCTCATTTACGTTGAAGCAAGTCATTTCCAAACACCAAGTCCACCTCAGCTAATCTACTTCACTCCCGCAGAATTTCTGTCACTCCGTTCCAAACTTATTTCACTTCTGCAGCAGTGTCTTCTATTTCACTCCCGCAGGAGCACAGTCTCTATGTCCAAAATCGGTTTGGATATTTAAAAAAGCAAGTCGAAGCAAGTTTGGTCCACTGCCGCAGCAGTGTCATCTACTCCACTCCCACAGGAGCTCCATTACTCCATCTAAACTTGCTCCACTGCCGCAGCAGTGTCTTTTGCTCCACTCCCACAGGAGCTACATTACTCCATCTAAACTTGCTCCACTGCCGCAGCAGTGTCATCTACTCCGCTCCCACAGGAGCTCCATTACTCCATCTAAACTTGCTCCACTGCCGCAGCAGTGTCATCTACTCCACTCCCACAGGAGCTCCATTACTCCATCTAAACTTGCTCCACTGCCGCAGCAGTGTCATCTACTCCGCTCCCACAGGAGCTCCATTACTCCATCTAAACTTGCTCCACTGCCGCAGCAGTGTCATCTACTCCACTCCCACAGGAGCTACATTACTCCATCTAAACTTGCTCCACTGCCGCAGCAGTGTCATCTACTCCGCTCCCACAAGAGCTCCATTACTCCATCTAAACTTGCTTCACTGCCGCAGCAGTGTCATCTTCTCCGCTCCCGCAGAAGCTCAGTTCTATGTCCAAATTGGTTCGGATTTTAAAAGCAAGTCAAAGCAAGTTCGGTCCACTGCCGCAGCAGTGTCATCTTCTCTGCTCCCGCAGGAGCTCCATTACTCCATCCAAACTTGCTTCACTGCCGCAGCAGTGTCATCTTCTCCGCTCCCGCAGAAGCTCAGTTCTATGTCCAAATTGGTTCAGATATTTAAAAGCAAGTCGTAGCAAGTTTGGTCCACTGCCGCAGCAGTGCCATCTACTCTGCTCCCGCAGGAGCTTAGTTCCGTGTCCAGATAATTTGGAGATAAAGTTCCGTTCCCCGTAGCAGTGTTTACTCTTCCGTCCCTTTGCTATCAGCTAGTTGGACAGCAAGCCAAAATTATTTGATCCATTGCCGCAGCAGTGTCATTTCTAGAGCTAGTTCTCCATCAACTTGCTTTCACTGCAGCGGTTATTCCTTTCTACTCCACTTCCGCAGAAGTATATCACTTATGACCATCTCCAGCCTACCACCTTAGAGGCACACCCTTCCGACGCCATGCTAGCTTTGCACTCTGCAAGTTTTGGGGGGTCACCAACATCATGGCGGCTGTCCGGCTTTATTTTGCAGCTTTTGGGGGGAGTACTCTGGGTTCGGGCCGAATACCGAGCCCGGAGCCCTCTCCTCGGACAGCACGCCAAATACGCATTTATTCTATCTAACTTATTTGTAAGTGTGAACTAGTGAAATGATGTTTTATAAACAAAGTTCGGGAGGAGCACGTTCAAATAAGCAATCCAATCTACTCGTCATCAAACAATTATGTCTACCCTAATCAGCATAACAAGAAGTATATATATATCCACACTGTCAACTCACCTAATATTCCTTGACAGTTTTTCAGCATCCCTCCACCACCCCGACTCCTCACTCTTGGCTTAATCTTTACAGCCAGGAATACGGGGGGAGTACTCTGGGTTCGGGCCGAATACCGAGCCCGGAGCCCTCTCCTCGGACAGCACGCCAAATACGCATTTATTCTATCTAACTTATTTGTAAGTGTGAACTAGTGAACAGGCAAGCGGCTTCGACCTAAGACATTCAAACAAGACAAACATTTAAGGGATAAGTCATAACACTTATTACACAGCTGAAATATTGATCGAGTCAAAACTGAAAAAAAACAAAAAAAACGATACAGCTAGGGCTCGACAATAAGGACTGCCCGATTGCCCGGGGCCAACGTGAAAGAAACTCGGGTCAGTTGAGGGAACTGTCACTTGAACGTGTCGAGTATAAAATGCCTTGTCCGTCTGGGGAGGTGCGTGTGCAGTCAGCGGAGACTCGAGGTGCGGAGCGGGGAGTAAGTATAAACAAGGCTTAAGAGCAAGGCTCCTAAACTCTGGAATGGCCTTCCTGATATTGTTCGAGGCTCAGACTCGCTGTCCCAGTTTAAAACTAGATTAAAGACGCATCTCTTTAGCCAAGCATTCACATAATACTTACCTTTTATACTACAGTTGAATCAGATTGAATGCATTAATATTGCGAACAGCAGCTACGCTAATTATTTCCCATATGCTTTTCTGTTGTTATCTCGGGACGCTAGTCCCGAGGTAAATACAGATCGTCAGCTCCAGTTTGTATCCAGCCTCTCATGGAAACTACAGATTCTCCAACACCCGTGCAGAGACGACTCGAAGCCTGTGAAGAGACGACTCGGCGCCTGTGAAGAGACGACTCGACGCTGGCGATATGTTTATGCCCTAAATCAATACATGATTAACTAACTGTATTTCTTTATGTACATTTCTGAAATGCACTTTCTGTAAAGCTGCTTTGAAACAATATGTATTGTGAAAAGCGCTATACAAATAAATTTGAATTGAATTGAATTGAAAGAGCCATGCATTATTTTGCAGCTATTATGAGAGTGGCTTGATGCAGCGCAGGAGATGCAGATAATCATGAAAAAAAAAAGTGTCTGTGCCTTTAGAAAAACATTCTTGGCCCTAAAGAAACAAATTAATTCTGTAACTTTATCAAAAATTATTCCCATTCACACGGATCAGCGGAAATGGCTAAAAATACTGTATTATGCATGCTAGACGAGTAATTGGCAATGTCACTTTGTAAAGAAAGACTACGCGCCCGCCCATATACGCATTCAAACGTGCATGCCTATAGACTAAACACATAATACGCATGTGCAGCCAAAACAATCTTTAATTTGCATTAATTTCCTGTTATCACAGTACAAATGCTTTGAAACCATCTGTATTAGATTAGTTTATGTACTGCAAATTATTAAAAATGCACTTGCCCAGTATAAACTCTAAAAGCTACCCTTTGTGGTTCGTGTTAGTGTTTTAATTATATACACATCTAATCTTTTAATACTTTCTTTAGGACACAGATGAGGATCTGTTTCACAGTGCCATTGAGAAGACCACCATGGGGATCTTTGTGATAAAGCACATTGCTGAGAATGAACCCTGAGATGTGGGAATTGTCCTTGAGGGTGTGATTGTGCTTCAGGACCTTGAGAATGTGGCTTTTGCAACTGCAATGTTGTTCGGTCTCATTTATTCTCTTAACCTGAAGTACCCCACAACGTTGCGCTACACTTTTGAGATTTTGCAAAAAAATCATCATGGAGTTGGATGGGGGTGAGCTCTCTATCAATGCCCAAAACGTCAAATCCAAACTTCACCTGTGAGATGTAGGCTACAGCTTTTTCGCAGGATGCATGAACTAACAGTTCTGAGTACTGCCTTTTCTTAGGCACTTACAGTTTTGAGGTTTCTTCTAATCTACACATTCAGCACAAGTTCTACACATTCAAGTTGTGCAGAGGAGTCAGAGGACAGTTTTTTTTTTATTTCATGAAATCACATTATTTGTGCTTCAATGTTCTATTTGTTTATAAAGACACAGTTTCATGAATGCAGGTATGAGATATAACTCATGGTCATGATCTTGTTAAAACATTTCTTATGAAGAGTTCACGTCTTCGATCTAAAATGGGCATGTATGCGTATTGCATAGAACAGTACGTTTTTTTTTTACATACTAGTTTGAGTCATGTTGATATTTAATCACCAAAGAGATTCTAAAAAGATGTTATTTCATAGTCATTTCAAGATATCATAAAATTTTGTTCAGTGCTGGACTGACCGTTTAATGAACACATTACACAAGGTCTGCACATTAAATGTGTTGAAGAGAGTCGGAGATCAATTGCTCTTTGAATTGTGCAAAATTCAGTTTTCACAGAAATATAACATGTTATATTGCTTATGATCTTATCTATCTATGATATGAATCTGATGGTCTTCGTAAATGAGATTATATGTCTAGCTAGAAAATAGAGACTGCATACATCAGATTCAGTAATTTTTGTACGTTTTTACATGCATAATTTTTAAGTTAATGAATGTTCAGTAAATGAAATAAATGGTTTAAATGAATGCTTTTTTATTGTTTATTTCATTCATTTAATTTTTTCTTTATTTGAAAGGGGACAGTACAAACGTTTAGTACAAGGTTTAGTATAAAAGGACAATACAAAGGTTTAGGTTTTAAAACACATTTAAGTAACAATATAAACCATTACAAATGTAACAAAAAAATATGTATGGATAACTTGATTAGATTGTGTAGAATTAACATGATCCAGGCATGTATCTAAAATAAAAGAATAATATTCAGCTAACATGACTGAATTATGTTAGGTTAACCTAAATAGAGCATGTACACATTACTTCATTAAAATACATGTGATTAACACAAAACTACTGTACAGAAACTATGTGAATGTGTAGGATACTGTGAACCCAAACAAATTATGTGGAACCAGTGTCCATAATTAAATTGAGTAAATCCAATGAATTATTTATTTTTCAGTGTATATGCAACAAAGTCTGAAACATACGTTTACAAGAATACAAAGGCCAAACCACATAGAAGGAAAATCATTAGATGAGAAAATTAGATACATGTTTATATATATTTCTCAAGTGGTTATATATAGAATATATAGGAGTAACATATGGTTTATTTAAAATCCTCAGCAAGAATTAAGTGAGTATCACAGCTCTCTGCAAATTTCTTTTTGGGGTCGTAAAACTCTTATCAGTCTCAATGTGTCCTGTAACAGGACACCGCATTCTGCCAGTGTGTTAGCTTCACTTGTGATGTTTCTACATAAAGTCTTATCCTTTCAGGAAATAAGTATTGTAGAAAAAATAGAAGCATAAGTAGTCACGTGACAGAAAAAGGTATCCTTTTTAAAAAGGTATACTATCATGTTTCACTCAAGGTTAAGGATACTCAGCTCACTCCAGAGAAAGACGCGTTGTGACATCAACTAGGCACTGTTAGCTCGCCGTTCACTCGTCTACGGTCAACTCAAGAAGTACACATCAACAGGAAACAAGAAGAAGAAAAGAAAAAAACCTACATAATGCAGAGAACTTGTCACTCATTCACATTCACTTCATCTGAATTGACAACAGATATAAATCCCATAAAATTTCAGATCTTTCGCTTTTCTTTCTTTAACTGCAAATTAACTCATTTACTTGTTTTACAAAGAAAATTCTGGGAGAATAAACCCACTAAATTAACATTAAAGAGAGCAATGTCTGACATATTGTTATTGTATGGCTCAAACACAAAATGAAACTACTAAATGTCATACACACAAATTCATCAAATCACATTCTCTGATTCTTTTACAACAATATATCCCCAGAGTTAATTAACAATATCAAACTGTCATCAAATATCTCTGTTTACACAAACCAATGCCCATTAATTACATGTGACGCAGCTGATTTTAACATCACATTGGATTCAACTCCGATTGGTTTAATGACAAAACTATCCTTTATCTCTTCGTCACAACATGCATATTTCAATATTCACTCATCATCAGTTAGTTATCAATCATATTTCTTACCGTAAATCATTAATTGAACACATTTACTGATTACAGACCAACAACAGAGTAACAAAACACTCACCGGAGTTCCTCGAAATAAAAGTATGAAAATATGTTTCTTCCCCCGGATTTCAACTTAAAACTTATTTTCTTCACACTCTATTACTCTCGTTTAAACTATTTACACTCTGAATCATCTTTTTTTCTCAACAATAAAAAGAAAACCTGAAAAAAAAAACATTCACTTTCCTTATCACAAAACTATGGAAGCTTGTTTCCGCCACAAAATAAAAAAAAATAAAAGATAATTGCGACTTTTTATCTCACAATTGCGAGTTTACATCTCGCAATTCTGACTTTATTTCTCAGAATTGCGAGATATAAAGTCAGAATTGCGTGATATAAAGTCGCAATTGCGAGAAAAAAAGTCAGAATTCTGACTTTATAAGACGCAATTGCGACTTTATATCTCGCAATTCTGACTTTATATCTCAGAATTCTGACTTTATATCACGCAATTCTGACTTTATATCTCAGAATTCTGACTTTATTTCACGCAATTCTGACTTTATATCTCGCAATTCTGAGAAATAAAGTCAGAATTGCGAGATGTAAACTCGCAATTGTGAGATAAAAAGTCGCAATTATCTTTTATTTTTTTTATTTTGTGGCGGAAACAAGCTTCCATACAAAACAGATTGGGGTCATAAACACACAAACACTCAGGAAACGGAAGGTCAAAAGGTCACAAACGCACACCTGGTCATATAAGGCCATAAATCAAAGACACATGCACCCCTATATAAACTACTCTCATGAGTTATTCAGTAAGTCCATATATCTCTCCTCCATTGAGATGCTACAAGGTGAGAGGAAAGATAGCTTGAGAGTATTGGCTTGTTAATGGGGTGAACGCTCAAAGTCTTTTCAGAGAGGGAGCCTTTCCTCGTGTCGCAGGTCTGTATCGTTGTGGCCAGATGGATTTCGGGTGCAAGTATAAACCTAGTTTTAACATTAGTACAGTCCACTGTAATTGCACTCTATTTCTGTTTTGAAGCATGTGTTCACAGAAGCGGAAGTTCAAAGGTCATTGAAGACAGTGAGTCTTGGAGTGCAGATCTGACGCCAACTGCCAGAAACTAGTGAGATACTGTCTTTTCTATATGAAGTTACATGAATCGCTTCACTCTGATTAAATAAATTCTTTAATTAGACTTTTGAGCTTTATCATTTAGGCATATGTTCAGAAATATGTTGTTTTGTAGTTCAGATCATGTATGAGGAACTGAATCTTGTCTTTTTTTTTTTTTTTTTTTTTTTAGAGCACATTTAAAAACAACCCTAGGTCGACCAAAGTGCTGTACATAAACAACAAAGGGATAAATACAACTACACAATATGTTTTAGACTAACAACATCTGTTCAAAGAAATAAGATCTAAGCATCGATTTAAAAACAAAAAAGATGTTGCTGTTCGGATGGCTACAGGGAGCTTGTTCCAGAGTGTTGGGCCAGCAATTGAAAAGGCTCGATCACCACGGTGTTTCAATCTGGACCTAGGGATGGACAGCATTCCTAAATGTCCCGAACTGAGTGGGCGCGAAGAGTTGTGTGAGTGCACCAACTCAGCAAGATAAACAGGTGCAAGATTATGTAAAGATTTAAAAACTAGGGTTAAAATTTTAAATTCTACTCTGAATTTGACCGGCAGCCGGTCTTTAACTCTCTTCTGGTTTATTTGATGAAGCTCTGATCTTCTGAGGTGTAGATGAGCTCAGATTCTCACTGATGAATGTCAGAGAAACTAATTTCTTAATAAATCTGAGAAGAGACACAAGAGTGTCTTTCTTTATCTGCTTCCTTACATGAATTTATCTAAACTCTCAATAGCTTCATGTTTTGAGTATTTGCTCCATTCATCTGTTATCACACCATCACTCTCAAATGTTTTATTGTAGTACATTTCCAGATCTTTCTTAAATCGGCACACAAACCACTTCCAGTAGGGCAGTTCAGAGAGATCAGGGCTGATGCTCCATTTAGCATACTCTTCTCCTGCTGTTCTGTAATCTCTATATAGGACTGAATCATCTGAATCCTTGAGATAAAAAGCTCGATTGTTGCTTGCTACAGATGATGTGCAGATCCAAACAGACAAGTTTGTTGTATCCTTGAAAATCGAACCTTTCACTGCTCTCGGTCTGTGGAAAGGAACATTGTGATCTCCATCATGGTTGTCTATGGTGTTGGTGCAGATGGCATCACAGAACGGACACTGAACCCAACAACACTGACAGAAGTGATCAATCAGAAGCTCATCTGGCCTGAATTCATTGTCCAGCTTTACTGGAAATGTCTCTGTGTTGAATCTACTGCTGATGTCAGTCATTATAGTAGGAAGTTTGTGTCTTATCACATCTTCTAGGAGGTTGAAATCATCAACATCATCATTTTCCACTCCACTGAGGTCTTTTTCAGAGAAGATCAGCACATCTGAGAGCTTCTGTGTGAAACTCTTCAACCACAAACCAACATCTCCACTGTTCTCTTCAACATGTTCAGTAGATTCATGTGCAGCTTCCATGATCTTCTGCTGCAGGAGTTTAATGTTCTCCTTCATCTTGGGTAAAACACTGACACTGAACTTATCAGTGATGTACCTACTGACTTCATGTCTAATGAATCTCTTGAAGAAACCTCTGGATTTATGAATGTAGTTCATGTATTTGTCAAAATCCTCCTCTTCTGCCATTGTCTTCAGGATGTGTTTCTCCAGATTTGATCTGTTTCCATTCAGTGATTCACAGTTTTCTCTCATTTCATCTCTCAGCTCTTTGGCAGTCTTCTTGTAGACACTCTGCTCAATGGGCTCTTTCAGTTTCTGACAGATGATCTCACCAAAAATGGCAGCTGATGTTGCTCCTTGAACGTATTTTTGGAAAATACTATAATACTCTTCTCTCTTCTTCTCAACATATATTACTGGATCATTGGCATCTCTAAACTTTCTGTGTTGGTCAGTGATCGTCTTCTCTGCTTTCTTAAAGATGGAAATAACCAAATCCATGAAGAATTCATTCTTGAACACATATTTCACTGATCCGTCCTGATGTTCTATCACTCTTGCCTTGATGTAACTTGTGAGCTGTTGGATGTAACTGATGTTGTAGCCCATCTTTGAAATGTTAAATGACTGAATCATTCTGTCTGTCTGCTCAGCAACATCTGTGACTAATGATCTTATTTGGGCTTCATCTTTTTTAGACATCCCTTGAAATGATCTAATGGCATTTGCAACAAATTCTCCAATTCCACTGGATTTCTTTAACTTTACATAATTAGAATAACTGTGTAAAGAGAATATATCCTTGTTCTCCCCCCAGTGATCTACAGGTGCACTTTCACAGATGTCACTGAGGATCTTTCTCACATCTGTCATTACATCAATGTCTTTGATTGCAGGGGTTTCTCTGATGATCTTCTTCACACTCAGTTCCCAAAATGAATCAAAATCTTTCTTCAGTGTTTCTTCATCTTTTGCTTTGTCTTTTAGTTTCAAGGCAAATTCTTTGCTCTTTTCATAGAGAGTGTTTTCATGATTTATCTTCTGAGCATCAATCTTTTTCTTCAGGTCTCGCTGCTGAAGAATATTGTTTAATTTCCTCTTTGATTCTCTCACAATGTTTTCTTGAAGCTCTTTGATTTTGATTTCAAATGATGTTTTCCACTGAATCACTATATCTTTATCTTTGTCTTTCTCAAAGAATTCTGACATTGATTTCTTCACTTCTTCACTTGTCGTCTTCAGTTCTCTTTGAAGATCAGTTTCCTCAACCTCATCAACCGCTTCATTGTCTATTTTGATGTGTAGTTTGTTCTCAGTTTCCATCATGGCACTGCGAAGACTCCAGGACCACTTGCTGTATTCGGTCTCCAGTTTCCTGTAGGCTGAAATCTCCAGAGAATTTCTGAAGCTGAAGACGAATCGTTCATTCAGTAAAGCCTCCCAAAGATCTTTAATACGATCTTTTAGGTCTATCAGCATCATTCCATGTGAGTTTGAGGCATGACACATTATAGTCTTCTTTAGTTCTTGTATATTCTCACAGTAGTTTGGGTTTGGTGGTGCCATTGGTGGGCTTCCCTCCCAGAGCTGAGCAAAATACTTCACATCTTTCTGAACATCAAATCTAATGACATCACTGAAACTTTCTGCATCACTGACTTCATCTTTAGCAGCGAGTTTTGTCATCTCATCCAGTGTCTCCTGCAGTCGTCTCCTTCCCTCCATGTTTTTCTCTCCAGCTGTGATGTCTGAAATGTTCTGATGCACAAACACACAGCTGGGAGACATATTTACCTTCTTCATCCTCAGGAAGGCCTGAACAACAATCTGAAGAATCTCCTGCAATTCAGTTGGGTTTTCTCCAAAGATATTGATCAATGTCAGATTTCCAAGACCAACAACAAATGTGGCCAATTCATTATCATGATGTCTTATTGATCTTCCAGCCAGTTCTAGAGCACGAAGACCCTCAGTATCAACGACCAGAATATAGTCAAAGTTCATCTGTGTTTTCATCTCGTCTGAGACTCTGACCAGCTGCATGAAAGCTCCTCTGGTGCACCTGCCAGCACTAACGGAAAACTGGAGCCCAAACATGGCGTTCAGCATGGTGGATTTCCCAGAGCTCTGAACCCCTAAAACTGATAGCACAAAGACTCTCTGGTCTCCCAGTTTCTGGATGAGTTCTTCCAGAACAGCAGAGATCCAGATCACAGGAACATGAGCAGCATCTCCATCCATCAGCTCCAGTGGAAATCCAGAGATCATCATCTCTGTGGCAAGACTCGGGAGAGAAGAGAAGTCAAACTGCAGGGCTTTCTTGTTCTTCTTCACAGATGAACATGATTCATAGATCTGACCGATCTCCCTCATGATGTGCTCTAAACCAAAAGTTGCAGCTTGAATATCCTCAGATAATTTCTCAAGGTATGTTTGTTTAGCTTTATGTTGTTCAGATTTATTACTTTTGTCTTTCAGTTTTGAGACTTCTGACCATGTTTCATCATACTTGTGGAGTAGATCAGAAAGGTCAGCTGATGTGTGTTCATCCAGGAGGATTCTGAGCCATTTGAGAAAAAACATCTTCTCATGTTTAGCATTTGAGTTCATTTCTTTAATGAACTGCATCATAAATTTGCTGATGTCACAGTCATGCTGGTTTTCACGGATTATCTTCATCTCTGTTTTTTTCACACTTGTTACCATTTCTATATTTTCTCCTTGAGGTCGATGTAGTTCTTTGTTCTTCTTACTCCACTGATGCCACAGTTTCCCCTGACAGGGCAGAATTGATTCTTTGATTTCTGTCAGATCTTTCTTCTCCAGTAAACTCATCATCTGCTGTGCAGCTTCTCTTCCTCTCTTGCAGTCATCATCATCTTTCTCATCTACTTTGATGCCTGAGTGTTTGGACACATCTTCAAGTCTGAAAGTGGAAGATGGTTCTGAGAGACACTTTTGTATCGCTCTTCTGAGTTCTTCAGATACTTCTGACTGATTTCTGTCTTTGAGACCAATTTTGAATTTCCCTTTCTTTGGCTCAGATAATGCAGATTCATCTTCAGTAAAAATACAAATGAGTGGATTTCTGTTACTGAAAAGGGATTGTATTTTTGCTGCATGTCTGTCATTCCTGTCCAGTTGTGGTAAAAGAACAACATTGACTGAGGCCATTTCAGAGAGGATCTGCAGCTGTTTCTCATGGTCTCCTGCATCACCGTGTAGATTACAGAACGCAACACAGTCAGTGAATTTATCATCGTTTGTCCCAGAGGGGCAGAACCAGGCGATCTCCACCACTCCATCCATCAGGACTCTGGATCTGCTGCTGCCCAAGCAGTTCCTGTGGAAGAACGTGTTGTGTTTCTCGTTGATCAGACTGTTCATCAGCTCAGACTTGGATGAAGAGACAGAGCCAAACCTGAAGAAAAACACCATTGGAGTTTCTGCCTTGTAGATAGGGAGGGTTTGACTGATGATTTCATAGTTGGTGTTTCTCATCTTCCAGCTCTTGTTGATTTGTCTGAATGTCCAGAGAGGAAACTCAATCTGTTGTGTGAATGGATCAGGAACAAGCAGAGGCAGAGCGTACTGACACTGGGACAGTTTAGTGACCATCAGCTGCTTCAGGAGACCATCAGCACAGTGAAATACGGCCATCTGAACATCCATTGGGTCAATTCCCTCAGACAGACTTGTTTTTGATAAAGGTATCTCCTTAAAAACATCAAAAATATCACCCCCATCTTCACATGAATCACTGTCTCTTTGTTGTGTGTGATCCTGTTCATTAGTCTCAGTAGTTTTAATGTATCTTGCTCTGTAGTTCATCATCAGTAGTTTTTGTATGAAAGTCTGAATCAGCTCCTCTTCAGCACAAGACTCATGGGACTCTAATGAATGTTTGGTTATCTGAAGAACATCTGCAGCTCTCAGTTTATTGGTATGCCTGTCTTCCAGATTAAGTCTGTGAAATATATACTTCAGTTTTTCAGTCTTTTCCTTTTGTTGGTGTTGATCTGATCCGACTCCCGTTGTTCCAAAGTTTTTGTTTTTTCCCTGTTGAATAAATAAACAGCATTACATTTACTTAAATTATTTACTTTTGTTTGAAGGAACAATACTGTCATTTTAATCTGCATTTTACCTCACTTGCATTTTGCAAAAGAAAACCTCAAAAAGGTTAATTATAGATCAAATAAGATAGAAACACACCCGTTCACCGGTCATTTTCCTCAGCTGTAGGCAAAGGCAAGTTTCAAATCAGTGCTTCTCCCGGGAGACTAGCGTTACATTAATCCCCTAGTTTAGTTACTTGATAAACAAAAGTAGGATAAGATTGAGCTTCAAACTGAAATAAGCCGCATACATGGTGTGTTCGAGGTGCACATACAATATAGACTGCCGACAGTTCAACAGGGCGAGCACAGCTCTTAAAGGGGCCACACCTTATTTCCATTCATTACAGCTTCCATCCTACTAAACAGGTACTGGTATAGAGGGCGGAGGGGATCAGGCCGTGAGTGCAGAGACGGCTCTGCGTGAGTGGTATTTACGACAGTGGCATTAAATACAAGTACTCCACAGCGACTCTAGGGGTTTGACAAAAATGGAAAGCTGCATAGTGTGCCGTAATGTACTACATTGAAATCTTTTTCATGGTGACAAAGTGGGCCATTTGTTTTGCTTGGAAAAAGCCTATAGATGAAGCAAAGCATCTGATTCTGTTATAATTCTTCAATCAGTGAAATAGGCCTAATGAAATATTTAACAATTAATACACTTTTATGACAAAAATTATATGACGTCAATTATTTAATTCCTGAAAGCTTTAGGCCACTTCCACATGAAGCCAGAGCTTTCCCTATCCAATCTTTTTTTTTTTTCTTGTCCTAAAAAAAATTGCAAAAGTCATCGTCTCAAGAAATATCTGCGTACACACAAAATCACTGAAACTGACTCAAAATGATGTAGCATACATGTCAGACCAGTGTGTATGTTTTTTTTTTTTTTTTTGACAGTGTGATTCTGGTTGTGGACAGCAGGTGTCATCACAAATGGTCAATCTAGAGGTCTACAAAGAGCACCCGAGACCCGAGGATGGGTCTATAATTTAAATGGTCAGCCGGGTCCGAGTCGGGTCACGATCTATTACTTTGGGTCCCGGGTCTGTTTACCATTGTGTGTAATGTTCCCAAGTCGATCGGACTCTGAGAACACACGGTTGTGATCAGAGTCAGTCAGCACTACTTGCTACTGTAATTTGTAAAATTAGGATAAGAAAAGTGTGAGCTGGGAAATAAGGTTAAAAAAAACACAAACTGCGCTAAAAATCTCTTCAGGTTGCTCCAGGCAGCTAACGTGAATGTGCAGTCTCAAGTGCGTCATGTTTCTATGGCAACCAGAGCTTCTGCAGTGACACAATGACTTTACCCAATTTACGATTGGCTCTTTTACTTAAAAGGCAGGACTTATTTCTCCCATTTTTATAATAATATGAATGAACTGTCTTGTTTAATCTTTACAATCCTCCGACAAGAAACCCAGACAGCAGGTGACTGCGATCCGGATCCGTCTTCAAACCGGCAAATCCGCGTCACAGTCACCTCCGTTTCACTGCTCTAAAACGGATCCAGCCCGGGCCCGGTTTCAGTGGGCGGGAACAACAGTCGCAAAACAGATTCGGGCCGTATCCGTGGAGACGAGCGCGCGAAACATTTTTTCTGGAGTTTAGAAAGAGGAGGCTGCCACAGTCGGTAATCGGTATCCTACCTCAAACACTTCACCAAGGTAAGTCACACATGGTCAAACTGTTTTATTAATTAATACATTTCTTATTGTTTATATTGTGTACTCGTTAGCTTTTAACTAACTAACTAATTTTTAACTTAAGTTTTGGAGTTTGTATTGCTCCTTAGATCGGCACTGAATCGTAATGTTAGCTAGCCTAACTCTTATTTATGTTTTCAGAGGGCATATGCTAACACGAAGACGACCCAGAGGATTGTAATTATATGTAATTGACGAATTTGAACTGCTTTAATTTATTTTCACTATTGTTAAAGTTTTTACTGCGGTAATGTTAGTGATAGGCTAGCGTTAGCTTAGCTAAGGCCTCCCGCAGACCTTATCTCTCACTTTATAATAAGGTTTCATTTGTTAACATTAGTTAATATTAATTACAATTAGCCTAACTAACCATGAACAATACATCTGTTACTGTATTTGTTAATGTTAGTTAATATAAATACTAACAGTTGTTCATTGTTTGGTCATGTTACTTCACACTGTGCATTAACTAAGGTTAACAGACAGCCTACAACATTTTATTTTTATAATGCATTACTATATGTAGAAATTAACATTAAAAAAAGATTAATAAATGATGTAGAAGTGCAGTTAATTTTTAGTTTGTCAACTAATGATGGTATTCTCTTCTGCTCACCAAGACTGTGGTTATTTAATGAAAAATACAGCAATATTGTGAAATATTATTACATTCTATAGTAAAATAGGCTAATTTATTCCTGTGATCAAAGCTATAATTTTCAGCATCATTTCTCCAGTCTTCAGTGTCACATGATCCTTCAGAAATCACTCTAATATGATGATTTGATGCTCAAGAAACATTTATGATTATTATCAATTTTGAAAACAGTTGTACTGCTTCATATTTTTGTGAAAACAACTATACCATTCAAATATCTGTAGTAAGTTTAATACTTTTATTAACCAAGAATGTCTTAAATCGATCGAAATTAACAGTCAATGACATTTAAAATGAATCATGAAAAAATTATCACCATTTCCACAAAAATGTTAAGCAGCACAACCGTTTTCAGCATTGATAATATTAATAAATGTTACCCGAGTTCCAAATCAGCATATTGGAATGATTTCTGAAGGATCATGTGATATCTGATTCTGATCAATTTAAATTAATGTTTAAGTAATTGATATAGGCCTACCAGTTTATCCCTTAACTGATCTACATAGAAGAACTATAAATCAGGACTCAGAGCTTATTAGTTGGAGGTTGATGTTTTGTGCACATTTTTTTTTTCTCAACAGGAGCTGTAAGGAAAAACCAGTCTTCTACCAGTGCAGAAGATAGTGAAATAGGTTCTTGCGGCATCCGTTGATTTAACCTTTGACCCGTGACGGCGGCTGGAAGGAACGTTCAAGAGCCAAAGAGGCCTTAACTGAGGTAAATTTCAGATATAAGAAGCACAGCACAGTACAGAACAGCCGTCATATTCAATATTTAGTGTGACAATTATATGAATATCTAAAATCTTTCTTCTTGGTCTTTTTTTTTCTTTTTCAGATGCCTCATGGGAATTAAACGGCACATATGAAGTGGTTTGTAATACCATGGCTTTCCTGTCCTGTCCTTGATGTGTTTACAGTTCATTCTATAAACTTATTTTGGTAACACTTTACAATAAGGTTCATTGGTTAACATTAGTTAACTACCTTAGTTAACATGAACTAACTGCACTTCTTCAGCATTTATTAATCTTAGTTAATATTAATTTCAACATTTACGAATACATTAAAATCAAAGGTGATTTGTTAGCATTAGTTAATGCGCTGTGAACTAACATGAACAAAACAATGAACAGCTGGATTTTTATTAACTAACATTAACAAACATGAATAAATACTGTAACAAATGTTTGGCTCATTGTTAGTTCATGTTAGTTAATACATTAACTAATGAAACTTATTGTAAAGTGTTGGCATTATTTTTTGTATGTTTTTTCTTTGCAGCTTTTCACTGCCTCTTTGATCAATGCCACATTTTTTGGGATAAATAATACATTCATGAGGCTTATGTCACTACACAACATTAATACCCATTCAAAACATTCTTTCAAATATACATTGAGAAAAGTTCTGAGATTGTGTCACTGTTTTAAAGGGAAAGTTCACTGAGAAATGAAAATTTGCTCTTAATTTATTTAACCTCAAGCCATCCAAGATATAGGTGACTTTTTTTCAGTAAAACAGTAAAGAAGATTTTTAGCTGAAACTGTGGTCTTTGGTGATTCATATAATGCAATTCAATGGCTACTGTCACTTTAGTAAAAAAACAAACATATTACAGGCAAAACAAGACTGCCGTGACAGGACTGTTTGCAGAGGCTGTGGATTACAGGTAATAATGTTGTAAATAATGTTCACTTTCTTTGACAGACCAATTGTTTTGCTTCATACGACCTCAATGAATCGGAGCCACAGGTATTAATTTTGTTTTGCCTGTAATGTTTTTTTGACTCTCAAACTGACTGTAGCTATTGACTTGCATTATACGAATCATCAAGGACCACATTTTCAGCTAAAAATCTTCTTTACTGTTCAACTTGTAGTTGCGTATCTGTCAATGTAGGGAAAGAAATCTCAGATTTCATTGAAAAGATCTCAATTAATTTGTGTTCAGAAGATGAATGAAAGTCTTACGGGTTTGGAACAACATGAAAGTGAGTAATTAATGGCAGAATTTACATTTTTTGAGTGAACTATCCCATTAACGGCAAGTAGAGACTTAAGTGTTTTATATAAACTGAGTACTTGTGCAAAAATGATCAAAATAAATAGAAAAGATGCACAGTGGCACTGTTTTGCATTGTTTTGTGAATTTGTTTTAATATGCTTAATAAATAAAAAATGTATCAAAAGATAAAGCCCTTGAATATGTCAAATTTATTGTCCAAATAATTTTTCTTTGAATGCATGTTTACTGTGAAGTAGTGGCTGTGAGTTAGTGCTGACACTAGATTATCAGGTGGTATTTTAGTGTAAAAAAGTACAGTAATTCAACTTTTTATTGCCTAAGCATTTTGTGTTAAAAACAGAAAAAATATCAGTGGCATAAGACCATAAGATATTAGATCATGTAAATGAGAAGATTCATGAAATTCTAGATATGTATACTACTTAGAGTGAGTGTTTGTGTACTGTCAACAAAATGAGCTGGCCCTGATCCGGCATGATTCTGGACCAGATCCAGAACAGAGCTGGACCAGATCTGGCCCACAATCGGGCCAAATCGCCATAAAGGAATCCGGAGCTGGCCCAGTTCTGGTCCAGATGAGAAAAAACGGATCCGTGCCGGTTTTGGCCCGTTGTGCCAAAAGACACCGGCCCGAGTCCGTTGCGCGGATCTGGCCCAGAACTTACGAAGTGTCTGGGCCAGATGATTTTTGCTATCTGGGAAGTCCTATCCATGTCATTCCTCTTGTTATTCCATGCTTAACATACTCATTATTTCAGCTTCAAAAGTCCACTTGATGTCACACTAATGGATGACAAATGCAACTCCGCAGATTTGCATTTCAACTCGAGTTAACTCTGTAAGATTAATAAGGGAATTAGGATCAATATAACTCAAAGGGGATTGAATTACAGGGAATAAGAACCGAATTAATATGCAAATTATTCAGAATTAATATTTAACACTTTATCAACTATTCGTCCACCGATAAATTGAGATTAGGGTATTTTATCAATTCTGGACAGAATATTATCCCGTGGCCTACGGTAATAATATCATAAAGTTATGATAATAACTGATTAATATGAGCAAGGTAGCAAAATCTACAGTTTAAGGCAGTAACTTAAGCACACAGCACAAGACGCTTGTATGTAAAAATCAACCAAGACTTTATTGAACTACTCTAATACACACAAACTAAACTAACACGAAAACACACAAACATTCATTCAAACAGTGACAGAGAGTGATGTTATTAACGGAGTGTGAATGGAGTCCCAAATGTCTAGCGTTAGACACTATTTCTTGACCGCAACCTGAGAGAATCAATCTACTAGCACTTTAATCTTAGTTCGTTTTCTTAATAAGATTTGCACCAGTTCAACCAGAATTAGGAGATATTGTGTACTTGCGTTTAGATGCTCCTGAGCGCGTGCGTTCCCAGTGACGAAGTTGCTGGAGAGGGAATCTCTTCGGCGCTGATTGGCTGGCAGTCGGTCGATGATGCGTTCTGAGGGACAGCACTCGATGGTGAGTGGTTGGTTGGCTTTGCCGGGTGGCGCTTCGTTCGCAGGATTTCCTGGATTGCGGGTTGCTATGCAACGGAGTTTCCTCTGAGTATGGAGCGACTCTGAGAGGGGTTTCTTTGACGAAGTTCAACGAAGGATCTTACGGAAGAGTTGATGAGATTTGAGTGAGCTCTTGGTGGTTTGAAGAGTATGTAAGCATACACGCTGGACGATGGAAAGGTCAGCAAGAGCAAAAGTCACTGCAAAAGCGAGGCACAAGGCAGGCAAAAAGCAAGGCAAAAAGCAACTCATAGCTGCTTGTCATTGGGTTATAAGCGTGTCCATCTGACCCGTCCTTCCTAGTGCGACAGCCAGGGACGTCGTTATGCTGCGTTCACACCAAACGCGAAAATGCGTCAAAATTCGCGCCTGCCGCGTCTAGTTATACGCGTGACCACTTTGTGTGCATTCGCGCGTCAAGAGCGAAATTGACGCGCGTAAAATCAAAAGTTTGAAGCGAAATTTACGCGCGTCAAAGGCGAAGTCCGGGGGCGAAAGTTTCGAAAGCTGTTGGCGGCCATCTTTTTTAGATGTTTATCGAGCATTAGCACTAGCATTAATCGAGAGAGTCACCGCTCTTATATGCTCTGGAGAGCAGAAACAGCTGCGTAGGGGACATCGTCGCTGTACTCGGGTCCACCAAAACCTCCGGAGGGTTTCAGGAGTTTCACAATTTGCTCCAGGAGGTAGGTTTGGTGGACCTTATGCTGCGTTCACACCAAACGCGAAAATGCGTCTGGCGCGAGTGATTTCAATGTTAAGTCAATGGTAAGACGCGTTTACGCGCGTCTGGAGGTCTTGCGTCGCGAATGAAGCGTTTAGCGCGGCGCGGTAGACGCGAATTCGCCTCATTCGCGCGTCTAGTTCGCGCGGTAGACGCGAATTGAGCGTCTGGCGCGTTTCGCGCGTCAAGCGCGAATTGTGCTTTTTGTGCATCACGCGTTTGACGCGAATTTGCGTCTGCCGCCCGAGTTGAAAAATCTGAACTTCTGCGTCAATTCGCGCCGCGTTAACCAATCAGGAGCCTGCCTGCTTGCTGCTGTCACGTGGTGAACTGACAGTTTAATGTTATTTTATGTTTGGCCTCAATAAATTATTTTGTAATTTAACTAAAATGCACAACAAAGCAAATCTTTCACATAAAAACTCGATTTCAATATGAGAGATAGCCTACTCATTTGTATTGAATGCTATTTATTCCATATCTATTCTAGATTAGCCTATATGAAACTTTATTAATCTAATGTAAAGACACCAAACACAATTAAGTGTATAAAAACTTTTCAAAAAAAATAACAGGACAGGTTTCACTTTTGGAGGCTGGCTCCATTTATTATCAAAACAAAAATAAATGACAGATTAGGTGCGGGAGAGGGTGAACCTCGCGCCGGGCTGTACAGCGCGGGCTCGTCATGCAGAGACCACTCGAGGCCGAGGCTTTATACGGCCTACGCAGTCCTCGTCAGCGTCCTCACCGTTAGGTCCACCAAACCTACCTCCTGGAGCAAATTGTGAAACTCCTGAAACCCTCCGGAGGTTTTGGTGGACCCGAGTACAGCGACGATGTCCCCTACGCAGCTGTTTCTGCACTCCAGAGCATATAAGAGCGGTGACTCTCTCGATTAATGCTAATGCTAATGCTCGATAAACATCTAAAAAAGATGGCCGCCAACAGCTTTCGAAACTTTCGCCCCCGGACTTCGCCTTTGACGCGCGTGACGCGCGTAAATTTCGCTTCAAACTTTTGATTTTACGCGCGTCAATTTCGCTCTTGACGCGCGAATGCACACAAAGTGGTCACGCGTATAACTAGACGCGGAAGGCGCGAATTTTGACGCATTTTCGCGTTTGGTGTGAACGCAGCATAACGGTGAGAACGCTGACGAGGACAGCGTAGGCCGTATAAAGCCTCGGCCTCCAGTGGTCTCTGCATGACGAGCCCGCGCTGTACAGCCCGGCGCGAGGTTCACCCTCGCCCGCACCTAATCTGTCATTTATTTTTGTTTTGATAATAAATGGAGCCAGCCTCCAAAAGTGAAACCTGTCCTGTGATTTTTTTTTGAAAAGTTTTTATACACTTAATTGTGTTTGGTGTCTTTACATTAGATTAATAAAGTTTCATATAGGCTAATCTAGAATAGATATGGAATAAATAGCATTCAATACAAATGAGTAGGCTATCTCTCATATTGAAATCGAGTTTTTATGTGAAAGATTTGCTTTGTTGTGCATTTTAGTCATATTACAAAATAATTTATTGAGGCCAAACATAAAATAACATTAAACTGTCAGTTCACCACGTGACAGCAGCAAGCAGGCAGGCTCCTGATTGGTTAACGCGGCGCGAATTGACGCAGAAGTTCAGATTTTTCAACTCGGGCGGCAGACGCGAATTCGCGTCAAACGCGTGATGCACAAAAAGCACAATTCGCGCTTAACGCGCGAAACGCGCCAGACGCTCAATTCGCATCGCGAATTCGCGTCTACCGCGCCGCGCTAAACGCCTCATTCGCGCCGCAAGACCTCCAGACGCGCGTAAACGCGTCTTACCATTGACTTAACATTGAAATCACTCGCGCCAGACGCATTTTCGCGTTTGGTGTGAACGCAGCATTAGGCCTATTTTAGGGGGGCTGAAGCTACCCCAAAATGTTCCTAAGCCCCCCTAAATGATAATAAGAACAACAATAACAATTCGATTTATCAATAACCGTATCCTCATTCATATTAGACGCAACAAATGATATATATCCAGCAACAAAAAAATAGCCGCAAAGTCGATGATGCACCGCAGCGTTCAGAGCGTTGCAGACCGGAGCGCTGCACGTAACCGGAGGATTCGATTCATCTCGTCTCGTCGTTACTCTAGTTTGGTCTGAAGTTGAACTCGCGCACCGCGCTCCCGCCAGCGCCCACACACACCACACCACACCGATATACACACGCTAATGGTGAAAGGAAGATTGGTAAGTGTCGTGATACAGAGTGAAATTGTAAGTTGTTTTTAATTACCTGCTTAACTTTAGCTACGTTTTCTTGAGGTAAAGGAAAGGGGATATTTTGGTTTGCTATGGAAAACTGTAACTTAGTCTAGCTAGAGTGAACAAGCAAAATACAAGAAATGGTTAACTTAGCAAGCTAATCACAACTCTTTATTCTTTGCCAATAATATAACCTATCTCTATAATAAGCAAACAATATCAATCCCCATAGAATGTTGTTTTCAGTCACTGAAAACTAAATGTCATAGGGTCCCTGTTAATGCTATTACCGTTGTATCCTTTAATTCATTGAGCAGATGAGATGGATATTCGAAGATATTTTAGCAGAGAGAAAGAGAAGCAGCCGCAGGAGATTGACAGGCCAGTTGATTCTGAGGGAGCCGGTGTCATTGAGGTCAGTAATGGGATAGCAGCTATAGGTCTAAGGATTTTTTTGTTTTCTTCTAACAATAAGCATTTGTTGGCAGGTCTAGGCACTATGCATTGCCTAAACTAAATAATTTCATTATATTTATTATGTATGCTAGCTGTACCAATTTAACTTTCTGCATTCATTGGCTGTGATAAATTAAATAAATAAGTAGATGTTACCTAAATGCAGGCTAAAGATGAGCAAATGCCCACAGATACACATGTGAAACTAAAATGAAAGCAATCCTACATACAGTACATATACAATAATCATTACTCCAAAGTTTTTATTCCTTCTGCCATCAGATTATTTTATTTAGACAGTAGCCACTTTAAATAGGATCCGTATCAATAGCTTACATGATAAAGTATGCAGTGATGCCTATTTTTTTTTTTTTTCTTGTACTGCTATTTGTCATATTTGTTTAAAGGTCCCGTTCTTCGTGATCCCATGTTTCAAACTTTAGTTAGTGTGTAATGTTGCTGTTAGAGCATAAATAATATCTGTAAAATTATAAAGCTCAAAGTTCAATGCCAAGCGAGATATTTTATTTAACAGAAGTCGACTACATCGAACGGGCCGTTTGGACTACATCCCTCTACTTCCTTCTTTAATGACGTCAGTAGAACCGTTTTTTTACTAACCTCGCCCACAGGAATGCTCCCTCAACTCTACCGAAATTCGTTTATTTACTTGCGCACTTCTTATAACTTACTGTGTTTACTCAGCTCTTACGGTGATTTTCTGAAGTAAAACTGACGCTTCATCTTTTGTGTGATGTACAATAAACTTTATTAAACTCATCAGTATATGTTTGATCATCATTCAGACAGCAGACTTGTAGGATATTAATAAATAATGGATACATACAAGCAGATGACAAATACGTTATAATAACCGTAATTAAACTACTAAACTATACCTGTTTCATCTCTATACAGCACTCTGACTCTGTAGGCATTATTGTCCGACTCGAGATGAACACCGTTACTGAGAGTTTCTGATATTATCATCATTCCGTGAGATGAAATTGTCCTGAGAGATTGTCCGCCCCCTGTGCCGGCAGCAGCAGCTCATTTGCATTTAAAGCAACAACATGGAACTTTTCCTCTGCGGTCGCCCTACAGGTTGGAAGCGGAATTGTCCATTACCGCTGTCGTAAAATGATTTACGGTTACTGTATATGAAGCATGCAGGTTTTTTTTCATATGGGCAATGATAATATTATTAATCTTCCCCCTTTCATAATTTATACATGTTTAGTAGACTAAACATTTTAACTCAAACATTTGCGATTTGCATGTCGATTGCAATGCTCAAATCTGAACGAGAATGATAGCGATAGCATCCTAACCATCTAAAACTACCATGTTAGTGTTTACTAGCTACCAGATTGATAATTCGCTCATCTACTAGCTGATTCATGAAGATAAATGGAGGACCAGATAGTTTCCGTAACGTAGCCAGGCAGACAACAGATTAGAAAAACTAAAGATAGTATGCAAGCAATTTACAGTTACTTACTAGTTCAACAGCATGACGGCCAAGTCAGCATCGGTCTGGTAACTCTCCTCCTCCAATAGCTAACGCCAGCAAGCAAACGCTCGACCCATATTGATCCTCGTCCTGGCTTTCAGTTTATCACTCTCCCTTTTCCTCTTTCGACTCTACTCCGACAAAACCTTGGACTTCTTACGTTTCGCTGCTGCTTCAGCCATGACGAAAACAGACGTACGAAAACAAACGCGCTGGTTGGCCACATTTGAGGAAGTGGTGGGCAAAGTGACGTATGCCGTAAAGCAGTCGAATTTTGTAGTTCTTTTTGAGCGCTGGTTACTACCCGCACCCCGAAGTTACATAGTGCCAGTAAAAGCGATACAGACCCCGTCAGGCTCTGGCAGACGTCTCATTCAACCTATTGTAAGTCGATGTACTATCACAAGGGTCTTGGAAATATATTATGAAGGTTGAAAAGTTACATGTTGTTGCTTCAAAGGGCACACACTAAAACAGGGCGTTTTTCTGTGCCCCAATATATGACAATTTAAACATGCTGTAAAAAATGATCTGTTGGGTATTTTGAGCTGAAACTTCACATACACACTCTGGGGACATCAGAGACTTATTTTACATCTTGTGAAAAGGGGCATAATACGTGACCTTTAACTTACCAACTTTTTAGCTGTCTGGCCTCTGTTTGTCTGTTTTTGGACATTTTGGATGTTGTTTCATGTGACCAATTTGCATTCGAAGTCATGAAATTAGCATCAGGGTTTTATCTTAAAGGATAAGACAGAAGGAGAGGCTGAGGAGGAAAAGGGTCAACAGGCAAGCTGCTTGAGGCAGGATGAGCAAGCGGGTCCAGAGACAGAGGAGCTTGAGCTAATGGAAATAGAGAGAGAGGGAGACCAAACTGATCCAGGGAGAGAGAAGCAAACAGACCTAGAGAAGGAAAATGAAGAAGCAACTACAGCAACTTCTTCCAGTAATGTGCTTGATTTAAGCAACAAAGATACAGGGCCCCGACAGGTGAAGCTGAAGAGCTACCCACAAGATAGCTTTGGTACACAGAACAGGTCGTTTCACCACAGCTGGTTTGAAAAGCACAACTGGTTGGAATATTCAATCAACCGTAATGCAGCTTTCTGCTTCCCATGTCGAGTGTTTGGCAAAAACATAAAACATGATGCTTTGGTCAGTAGTGGTTGCAAGAATTGGAAGAAAGCTTTGTTTATATTTGGCAAGCATGAGATGGCACACACACATAAGGATAGTGTTGTTGCATGGAAAAGCTACCAGCCAACTAGCCGACAGGGAGATGTTGCACAGATGATAGCATCTGCAAATGCAAGTGGGATAGCAGAGAGAAGAGAGTATCTAAGGCGAATTGTTGCAGTCACTTCCATGTTAGGGAGACAGGGAATCCCCTTTCGTGGTAATAAAGAAGGCGAAGATGAACCAAACAGAGGCAACTTTCTTGCTTTTATGGAGCTTTTAAAGGAGTTTGATCCGTTCCTTCAAAAATATAAACCTCCATCAAATGCTACCTATATCTCGCCAACATCTCAGAACGAGATTATTGATTGCTGTGCTCAAGAAGTGACCAATGTCATTGTATCTGAGATGACAAAATCCAAAATCTATGCCATTATGGCAGATGAGGCAAGAGATGCACGGTCAGAACAGCTGGCTGTTTGTGTTAGGTACGTGTCGGAGGGGGAAGTGAAGGAACGTTTCCTAGCACTTACAGAGATAAAGTCATTTGATGCCCAGTCCATTGCTAACGAGCTGCAGCAGCAGATCCAGAAGAATGGTGTAGCAGAACTTAAGTGTGTAGCACAAGCATACGATGGCGCAGCTGTTATGAGTGGGTCCATTGGAGGTGTGCAAGCATATTTTAGAAAGTTCCATCCTGAGGCTATCTATGTGCATTGTTATGCCCATGAGCTAAACCTAGTGTTGTGCCATACTTGCAGGGCTGTTTCAGAGGCTGTGGAGCTTTTCAGCTTGTTGGAGAGTGTCTATTCTTTTTTCAGCACCTCTCTAGTAAACCATCATAAGTTTATAGAGGCTCAGTCCAGGCTTGGATTGACAGCAGTTGAGCTCGTACAACTTTCAAACACTCGCTGGGCGTGCCAGCTGCGATCCATTAATGCCATTCTTGAGGCATTACCTTCCATTTTTGAGTGTCTCTTTGTCATTGGATCCCCCATAGCTGTTGGTCTTAGAGCAAAGCTCTACAAGTTCTCAACAGTTTATGCACTACTGATGTTTCAGGAACTTCTGTCTGTAACTCAAGGACTCCACAAGCTCCTACAGAAGGAGACTTTAGACCTGGCAGAAGCTTTTATGGGCAAAGAAGCTGTCTGTGACACACTGAGGGGCAAACGCACAGATGCATTTGCCACAGACATGTATGAGAGAACTAAGGCCATGTGCCACACACACAGTATACCAGAACCACATAAGAAAAGGCATAAACAGAAGAAAATGGAGGATTTTGTGTTGGAGACAACCTTGGGTTCAGGTACTGAGTTGATCAGCTCAGAGACGTTGAAAACCAGTTTGCTTTTCCCCTGTGTGGACAGGATGGTTAGTGAGCTTGAACTAAGATTTTCAAGTGTACATTCAGGGCTCCTAAAAGGCATCCAGGCATGCAGCCCTAAATCTGAGAACTTCTTGAGTGAATCCTACTTGGATGAGCTAGCTAGGCACTACAGCATTGACTTGAAAACAGAGGAGGTTCTCGTAGCAAAAAACTTTCTTGCCCGCAAAACAGAGGCTGGATGTCCACCCCAAGACATGTTAGCTGTGCACAACCTCCTAGACCCAGACATGTTTCCCTCTCTGAGGGAAACCATCCAAGTTGCCCTTACAGTGCCTGTGAGCAGCTGCTCTTGTGAAAGGTCCTTTAGTGCACTGCGTCGGCTTCACTCCTGGCTGCGTCAAACAATGGGGCAGAAAAGGCTTCACAGTCTTGCAGCCATGTCGATTGAAAATGACATACTGAAGCACCTAAG
The DNA here is from genome assembly GCA_023718395.1 of Leucaspius delineatus. Taxonomy (NCBI): domain Eukaryota; kingdom Metazoa; phylum Chordata; class Actinopteri; order Cypriniformes; family Leuciscidae; genus Leucaspius; species Leucaspius delineatus. The sequence goes on from CM043356.1 coordinate 10,456,956, forward strand.
TCATGACAGAGTGATAGACCGATTTGCCACCCTTAAAAACAGAAGGCATTTTTTGATGCTTCCACCCACGAAGTAGACAATAAACAAAAAGTAACTGTTGGCTGTGGTTTTGAACATGATTTCATTGTTAATTTTCCTTTATTTGAATACTGCCTTTTTATTGTTGATTTATATCATACATTGTTGTATACATCATTTGGCAGAATAAATCATCTTTAATTGAGAAACGCTCAAACCTGTGTTGTCAAATTTCACTATGACCGTTAAATTCTGGTTCTTGGGTTAAATTATGCAAGCCAAACTACACAGGAAATTACACTGATTGAACCAATCCACAGCGCAGTTACAGTAATTAGTGCAATTAAATGGCATTCTGTGGACAACTTATCTTATATAGAGAGGAATTAGATATAGTGTATGCTATTACTTTATCATACATTTACATGAGCAGACAGATAGCATTTAAAAGGATACTCCACTTTAAAATGAAAATTCTGTCATCATACACTCAGCCTCGTGTTGTTTCAAACCTGTATGAATTTCTTTCTTCTGCTGAACAGAAAGGTAAGATATTTAGAAGAATGTCAGTGACCAGACAGTTTCTGGTACCATTGACTTCCATAGTAGGAAAAAAATATACTATGGAAGTCAATGGGACCCAGAAACTGTCTGGTTACTGACATTCTTCTAAATATCTTCCTTTGTGTTCAGCAGAAGAAAGAAATTCATACAGGTTTGAAACAACACGAGGCTGAGTGTATGATGACAGAATTTTCATTTTAAAGTGGAGTATCCCTTTAAGTCATCAGGAGCAAAGTCTGGCCTATGTAAATTCCCCATGCAGCTTTGATGTGTCTAAAAGCTAACATTACAGTAACTTTTCTTTAACAGAGTAGAAATGGAAGAAGAGGATATGTGTTTTGTTATGAGTAAGAACTTAAATAAGCATTAAGTTTAAAGTTACATAAACATGCTTTACTTTTAGTCAGAGTTCTAATGTGTTCCGGGAATATGCATTTCATTATGTTTGTATTTAGGTCATGGTCACTTTAAGATCGCGCTGTGCTAAATGTCCTATTACGTGATCCGTAGTGGGGAAGTATATACTCACGCACTTCATGCGCGTTTCAGCGGTTTGCTCGAGTTTGTTTTTTTCATGTCGCTTCAATCGCATCTGTCTACTTTTCATGTCTGGCATAGCATCGTCGGTATATATACTTTGTTTTGTGAGAATATTCTGGAAGTATTATTCGTTATTTTTGTCAATAATTGTTAGTTTGTAGAGTGTAATCTGCCGATGGTTTTGAACTCGCGTCGGCTATGCATCACGTGTTCATTTGTTAGGAGCTGCACGGTAAAGGTGCTATAATGACCAGAATGTAGTTCACATGTATTTCTTTATTAGTGTTAAAATGAGTACAACAAAAATGCAACAGTAATTGTGCAAATTAGCCTTTATTCATGTGTAATTTGTCATTGCTCTTTTGTGTGTTGCAGTTTCACTATTTTCCTTAACTCCAATAAACCTGTGGAACTAAGAATTAATCTTCAGAGTCTTGGCAAAGAGTATAGAAGTAACAAGAGGCGAAACTCCGTTGCAGTTTTGACAACAGCCACTAGGTGGCGCTTCGGTAGCGCGGCCGCCATTTTGGACTGAACCAGCGACTTTACCGTTAGCACAACTACTGTACAGCATTAACATTATGTCTGGAAATAATTGGAAACAAAGAAAACAGTGTTCTGCCATCAACTGCAACAACTAGGCCTACCAGTGTACAACCAATCAACTAGCATTTCATAGATTCCCCAAAGATCCAGAGAGGTAAAGTAGAAAAGGTTTTATTAACTTTAAAGTGAGCTAACGTCAACGATAACAGGTGCTGTAACGTTAATGTAAGCTATCCCATAACCGCAGTAACAGTTTGCTAATGTTATGTATTTGGTCGAAATTGTCAAGACTCGAAATGGGCTTTTTAAATCGCATACTTTCAGAGATATATGAACACCTAACCTGGCAAATGACCGCTTTATTAATTCATTGTTATCACTAAATTAACCCTTTAACTGTCACCTTTTTTTCGCATAAACATGAAAATCACAAACTTAAATGGTTGTAATTCAAGAATGCTTTGGAATTTAGACCTATGGTTGGTCTTGTTTTAATTTGTCAGATTATTGTTGAAGTGAAATAAATTATGAAAGTGAAACAGAAAAAAGTTATATAAGTTTGAGTTTATTAAAATGTACAAATTTTAAAATATAATTATTTATATTTTATATAAAATATATATATATTACAAAATATATTTTACTCTAGAACTGCAAGAAAATGAAAGCAAAAATCTGAACAAGTTGTGTTCCACATTTTAGGTTGATATGTTGATATCTCGCTCCCTCACCCTTTCTGCCGTGTGCTCTAACGTTACACGGTTTGGAGCTGCGCGCTCTTGCTCGCGCGCTCTAGATTCCGGGTGGTTTTAGCTAATTTGCGGGCATCAGGGAGCCGCTATCAATATGCGGGAGACTCCCGGATCTTCTGGGAGACATGGGATGTCTGCTCTAGAGATATTAAAAACTAGAAACTACTTTTTAGTTCATTTAACCGCTTTTGAATTTGAACCCGGTATCGTTCAATTCTATGACAGCTGTGTTGCGTTCAGTCCAAGATGGCGGAGCTGCAGCTCTGCGCATGGGTGAGTTTGTTGCAATGGAACGTTCTATTGAGTTTCGCCTCTTGTTACTTCTATACTCTTTGGTCTTGGTGTGGGGAAAAAGTTTAGCTGGCCGTCAGGATATTAAGTTAACATATCGAGGACGGCACAATATGTCTGTCACGTTTCACCTTGTTAACATTTTGGTTTCTTGATTGTTGACATAAATGTAGATCTAGATGCGAGTGCAAAGATTTTGCAAACGCAAGTTACAAATACCCTGGGCCTGGGGGCTAAGCCCCCCCTGTCTTCCAATCCTAGTGACGTCCCTGGCGACAGCCAATCAGATATTGTCTTGGGCGGGACCTACGCCCCGTTCTCCGGTTCTTGCATGTAATTAGCGTAAAGTCCACATGATCACGTGTGCCCAAACTCCTGAGAGTTTAGTTAAACGCTTTAATAAGTAAACTTAATAGTTTAAATATGGTGCATCCTACACACATCTACTTTATATCAACATTCTGGAAATCATTTACCCATCAAGTAGGTACCAAAATACATATACTTCCCATAGTGGAGGTGGAACTAAATAAGGATTTCGCTGTGATAAGTGTTTAACACACAAAATTAACTTCAGTAATATACAGCATACATACTACAGAGAATACACATGTATGAGGCAACTTCTGGTGATTAGTTCCTATAACTGAGGTAGAAAACCTTACAAATAGGCTGTAATGAAAGTTAAACACACAGAAAGAACTCCACAGGTTACATAAAATATACATGATACTTAAGATATATGTGAGGTAAATACTGGTGATCAATTCAGCTTATTGGAAGCAATTTTGAGATCGTTGTTTGTATTAAACCACAAGTGGGTTAATTTCAGTCTATTGGTTTTGGAGACAAAAGTCTCTGGAATTTACAACTGCAGAAAGGGGGGTGTCCCCTGGTTTAGGGTTTGTGGTGATTCTGGGCCATAAGAATGCTTTAGCATCCTTCGTTTCCTGATAAGGCTGTGGATTTATGCATTGGGGTCACCACAGGGTTCTTGGCCATTTGGTCTTAAGTTTGTGGAACAAAGAGGAATCTTTTCCTGCTGTCCTGGCATCGCTGGTTTGAGATTAGACACACACAACAAGGGAAAGGGGGGTGACATCTCCTTTAGCCATCTCAGCACCATGACTGTGTTTTATGACTTACTAATGATTCACTGGGGAATCGTTCCGAACTGTGGAATGTGGTGTTGGGTTAATATGAAATGGACTGTTCAAGGATAATCCTACAACTCGCATAATAACTTTGACTATTAGCCCTTTTGAACTATAATAATGGTTGCTCGTTCAGTTTCGCTAACGTTAGCATTATTTATTTGCTCCGAGTCTGACCACCAAAACTTTAAGCATCAGTCACGTAAAGGGAAGGCTGACAATGGATAACGTTACTAAAATTAGGTAAGACAGAAAGTTTTATGTTTTGCAAATGGTTTATTGACTTGATAATAGCAATTTAGTGTGGAAAATGTGACAATCGAGTCCAGTCGGGTCTGTGTCTTCCCAGCCGTGTCCAGGTCCAGCTTCAGCTTTCATATAATAGATGGGTCCAGGCTGGGTCCGGGTAGTATATGTATGCCGGATTTATGCCATTTATGTACATATTTATCGGATCTGCACGGGTCCAGGTCCAGCTTTTGAAATAATAGACGGGTCCTGTAAATTAAGTTTACATCAAGCAACCAGCACAGCTCTCAGTAGCTGGCCTCCTTTACACTATCAGTTGAATTTTCTAACGTAAACTCATATATAGTATATAGTAAATAGAAATAGAAATATAGTATAGAAAGTTCATTTCACTTTAACCCCCTGGGGTCGGCGGTATCGCCGGCGATACCAGCTCGCTTTTTTTTATCAGTGTAAAAGAGACTCAAAAATACTCTGTTGACTTTGATTTCCCATAGGAGTTTCATACATCAATCAATCCTGTTAAGTGTGTATTTTTTTGTGTATATTCACAATAAAAACAAAGTGTTGTGCTTTTTGCCAAATAAAGAAAAATAAACACGAAGCGAGTTCTGCCTTCTCTCTGTCAGTTAAGTCCATTCTGAAACGTGTCCGAAAATGAACTGTAACTCAGCGAATACTCAGTCAAACAGGCATACAGATACACAGGCATGAAGCTTGAATTCTCTTCTTTTAAATGAAGTCATTTTTATAAAAAACAAATATTCTCAGTTTATGCAATCTGTATGAAAAGAGAGAGATGTCAGTCGTTCTCATCTCAGCTCATTATGTTTTAATCTGACCCCGCCCACGGAGAGCGCGCGCTATTCAAACGCAAATGACTGAGGCAATCCATGCAAACTGTGAACGCCCCCATATCAGCTCGAGAAAACACGTCTCGCAGTGCTGTGAGGAATAATACTATCATAATTATAATAATGGAAAATGTACCTCAGAAGTGCTGGTATTTTCGAGGAGCAATGGCAGAGGAATACTGTAGTAAGTTTTTTTTTCATTCTCAAGTGAATCGCGTTTCTGTGTGTGAATGAATGAACGGCAGAGATGCGCTGTTTACCACAACTCGCAAAAAGACGGTTTAAATTTGAATCGCGTTTCTGTGTGTGAATGAATGTTTCGCTTTTAGCAAACTGTATTGCTATACTGAGTAAAAATCGACTGAAATATGTTGAAATAAAATGTATTTGTATAAGCAATTTTAAACTGCAAATTAACATTTATATTTATTATAATAAAAACGAAAGACCTATGTTACAGCCAAATATGAAAGACAACATTTCGTTGATTATTTTTGGATAGATTATACTTTTTTACTGTAAAATATCTGCCACCTCAAATAAGCTTTTGTTTGCCAATTTTTGCTCATATGTTAAATATAGTATGTTTTGTTAAAAAATAAAGTAATCAAATAATATGTTATAGTGTTTATTCCAATGTAGCCTAGGCTATATTCAAGTAATAAATCCTTAACTTTTAAATATGTATGATAAAATGTATACTTTAGTTTTTACAAAGAAAGATTACACTTGAATTGTTGTTGTAATTGTAACCTTTTTAATAAAAATATATATATATTTACAAGGAAGATGTAAACAAACTATTAAAATGTAAATATAAGCCTTTTCTTTAAATATTTTTTATTGTGTTTTATTAGTGACACATTTGGGGAGAGGATAAATATTCCAAAACTGAAAATACAGTATGAGAATTAACTGCACAATTACTAGACATGTTTTCCTTGGATATTATAGGCCAATTTGCTAGCACAATTTGTGAAAAAAATAAATAAAATAATTGCGATGCTTCCAACTGTTGCTCTTGCATTCTTTCTTGTGGCTCAGTGACACCTTAATGAATGGCTCATTAAGTATGCGGGCCCCATTGTCTACTCAGGTGCGAACCACTAAATATGCATGATGGTGTTGGATCGTTGACGCCCCAAGCTACAAGCTTTATATTGTAGATTAACCTACAAGTTAGTAATCTTATAGAACAAGAAGGTTATGCTTCATGGCCAGAAGAATAGCCTTTCTTGAGAGTTTATAAGAGTAATAATACTCCTGAGTTGATAAGAAGATCATATGGTCGGTTCGGTAGACGAAAGGATTATTCGATGTGGAATTAATTTTGTAGGTTATTCTTAAATTTGATCTATAGCCTATCTGTATATTTATAATTAATTATAATTTGTTGTGGTTTATTATCTATATACAGAGATACAAATATATGGGCTATGTATTCCCTTTTTGGGTGATTTAAAATGTGTAGGTAATAATGGCTCATAACCAGTATGATTAATTGTTAATTATTAATTACACATTCCCCTCATTTGAGTTGATTTCGCTACACCAAGTAAATTGTTCAAAGTGCAAACCAAAAAAATACTGTGTAAATCACAGTAGTACAAAAAAATACATATAAGATACAATATACATAAAAATACAATAAGAGTATAAAAATAAAATAAGAAAAGCAGGTAAAGAGTATAAAGTAAAATCAAGTAAACAGTCAAGTGTTTGACAGTCCCTTAAACTTGGTTTAGCTCAAACCAAGTAAAAAATTACAATATTAATTTGTCTTTATGATACATTTAACCATCAGCTTGAGTAATTACACATTTTTCATCCATCCATCCATCCATCCTCCATCCATCCTCCATCCATCCATCCATCCATCCATCCTCTTCCACTTATCCGGGGCCTGGTCGCGGGGCAGCCGTCTAAGCAGGGATGCCCAGACTTCCCTCTCCCTAGACACTTCCTCCAGCTCTTCCGGGGGGACACCGAGGCGTTCCCAGGCCAGCCGGGAGACATAGTTCCTCCAGCGTGTCCTAGGTCTTACCCCGTGGTCTCCTCCCTGTGGAACATGCCCAGAACACCTTCCCCGGGAAGGCGTCCAGGAGGCATCCGGAAAAGATGCCCGAGCCACCTCAGCTGGCTCCTCTCGATGTGGAGGAGCAGCGGCTCTACTCTGAGCTCCTCCCGAGTGACAGAGCTTCTCACCCTATCTCTAAGGGATCGCCCAGCCGCCCAGCGGAGAAAGCTCATTTCGGCCGCCTGTATCCGGGATCTTGTCCTTTCGGTCATGACCCACAGCTCATGACCATGTGTGAGAGTAGAAATGTAGATTGACCGGTAAATCGAAAACCTTCTTCACCACAACAGAACGGTACAGTGACCACATTACTGCAGAAGCTGCACCGATCCGTCTGTCAATCTCCCGTTCCATCCTTCCCTCACTCGTGAACAAGACCCCAAGATACTTGAACTCCTCCACTTGAGGCAGGAACTCTCCACCAACCTGGAGCGGGCAAACCACCCTTTTCCGACTGAGAACCATGGCCTCGGATTTGGAGGTGTTGATTCTCATCCCAGCCGCTTCACACTCGGCTGCAAACCGTCCCAGTGCATGCTGCAGGTCCTGGGGCCTCATTTATAAAACTGTGCGTAGGATCCTTACTAAAAGTGTACGTGCGCCCGAAAGCCAAAAATGGCGTACGCAAAAAAATATTCAGACTTATAAAACCGTTCGTACGCCAGAACCTGCGCAGAATTCACTTTAGAAATCCCAGTCAGCGGAAGATTGTGCGCACATGCGTCTCCTCCCCGAAATAACCATATATGGAGCTTACAACGCCTAGTTTTACTATGCAGATCCTCATCTGCATATCATTTGCATATAATTATTCATCCACGTGATTACGTTTAACGGTACAAGTACAAGACACGTGACATTACATTAATAAAAATCAAGTAGTTGCCTATCCTTGCCTTGTTTTTGAATACATAAATCAAATAGTGTAAAATATATTTCAGAGAAAGTTTTTTTTTTCTCAATCTTTTCCACTGGCCGAATTTTATTTTTAATTGATTTAGATTTTTAATGGAAACGGATAGACCTTGTCCATTATTTGCATGAAACTATTTTCTCAGACAATCTGGTATTATCATGATAAGCAATTATCTCTGTGGTTAAAACATTAAAACACAGCACGCCACAGGAAAAGTGTTCAAAAGCATCGCATTCACAACAAATATTTCTATTGATTGAATATAAAGAAATGTTGTAACTTTTCAGTATGATTTCATGTTTAAGTGTTTAACTCCATAATTTGAATGGCACATTTAATCTAAATGTTTATATAGGAAGTAAAACATAGTTTAAATCATTATTTTATTTATTTAAACTGCATCAGTTTCACTAAACGGCCCAACGTGCTCGCTGTTGAGGACCTTTAAGAAGGAATGGATATTTGCTTCAAGTGACAGGCTTGGTGAGTGAAATTATATTTGTATTATCTTTCTGTATTATGTTTAATTTTAATTCTAAATTCTAAAAGTGACCAAAAAGACATTTAACTCCAACTCACTATCGGTGTCGCCAAACTGCTCCGTCTCCAAAATGTTCGTACGCATGGGTCAGAATTTGCGTGGAGGTGCGCAAGTTTTTATAAATCACAACTTATGCGTCGGAAGTGGCGTACGCCTTTTTCAGGGCCTGTTTTGTGCGTACGCAACGGTTATAAATGAGGCCCCAGGTCTGATGGGGCCAGCACAACAACATCATCCGCAAAGAGCAGAGATGAAATCGTGTGGTCCCCAAACCTGACCCCCTCCGGCCCCTGGCTGCACCTAGAAATTCTGTCCATAAAAATTATGAACAGAACCGGCGACAAAGGGCAGCCCTGCCGGAGTCCAACATGGACCGGGAACAAGTCTGACTTACTGCCGGCAATGCGAACCAAGCTCCTGCTCCGGTCATACAGGGACCGGATAGCCTTTAGCAAAGGGCCCCGAACCCCATATTCCCAGAGCACCCTCCACAAGATGCCGCGAGGGACACAGTCAAATGCCTTCTCCAAATCCACAAAGCACATGTGGATTGGTTGGGCAAACTCCCATGAACCCTCCAGCACCCTGTAGAGGGTATAGAGCTGGTCCAGTGTTCCAAGAACGGGACGAAAAGTCAATTCAAGTCAAGTCAAGTCAAGTTTATTTTATATAGCGCTTTTCACAATACAGATTGTATCAAAGCAGCTTCACAGTATTAAATTAAAATAATACATCAATGCTTGTTTCTAGTGGAAAATGTCCACGTTTGGTGATGCTGATCAATAGTATTGTTGATTGATTAATTAAATTAAATATCCCAAATATCCCCAACTGAGCAAGCCAAAGGCAACAGTGGCAAGGAACCGAAAAACTCCATCAGGTGACCTAATGATGGAGAAAAAAAAAAACCTTGGGAGAACCCAGGCTCAGTCGGGGGCCAGTTCTCCTCTGGCGTTTATGAACTAGAGGTCGGATTTAACTATAAGATTAACCCCCTGGGGTCGGCTATCGCGCCGGCGCGATAGGCTCGTTTTTTTCCGTATGAGTGCAAAAAATAAATAAAAAAAATATATACATTTTTATCTTATATGCTTGTGTTATACATCAATCGATCCTGTTTAGTGTGTATTTTTTTGTGTGTATGCTCATAATAAAAACAAAGTGTTGTGCTTTTCACTAAATAAAGAAAAATAAACATGATGCGAGTTCTGCCTACTCTCCGTCAGTGAAGTCAATTCTGAAACGCGTCCGAAAATGAACTGTAACTCAGCGAATACTCAGTCAAACAGGCATACAGACACACAGGCATGAAGCTTGAATTCTCTTCTTTTAAATGAAGTAATTTTTATAAAAAACAAATATTCACAGTTTATATAATATGTATGTAAAGAGAGAGATGTCAGTCGTTCTCATCTCAGCTAATTAAGTTTTAATGTGACTCCGCCTATGGAGACCGCGCTATTCAAACGCAAATGTGAGGCGATCCATACAAACCTGTGAAACGCCCACATCCGCTGGATAAGGCCGGTGAAACACTGGATGCGTGGCGTAAGTGTCTCAGCTGCGTGGCGTGTCCGTTTTTATTTCGGCTCCCATGTTAACAGTTTAGTGTTTGCACACTGCCTGTGTGAGACGCGCGTCTCAGGCGCGGCACGAGCCGCGTGGAAAATGCGTGCATTCTAGAAATAGAACCGACGCCTATTTTTCACGCGACACGCAAGCGTCTTGGAAGCGTTTCCATGCAAAATTGAATAGGAAAATCTGTTTATTTGTCATTTTGACACGAATACATATTAATAAATGTCCTTTTGATGTTTAAAAGTGTCTAGGTTTTGACATAAATGCAAATATAAATGTAATTTTACAAAATATGATCGATTTTCAAATACTGCTGTATTGAATGAACAGCTTTTAGCAAACTCTATTGCTATACTGAGATGAGGAATATATACTGTATGTTTTGTCAAAAATAAAGTCATCAACTAACTAATGAATCCTTTACTTTGAAATACGTATGATAAAATGTATACTTTAGTTTTGAAAGACGTTGACTAGTTTTGAAAAGATTATAAAGTATGTATGTGCATGCATATATATATGTGTGTGTGTATATATGAAGAGTTCAGATGCAAAAGCCTCTAAATGCCATCTGAAATTTTCTCCTAGAATTATAATTTTTATGAAGCTTGTATATTTAAGTTAGCTATAGGTGACACACCTGAATGAATGGCTCATTAAGTATGCAGGGACGTAGTCTCACCAGGTGTGAACTACTAAATATGCATGATGCTGTTGGAGCGTTTACGCCCCATCCGCATATTAGCTTTCCAAACTAAAAGTGTTTCACAAAACTAAAATCAATGTATCGTTTTATGTGAATGATTAGGCAGGATGATTTTCATATCATTTTGAAGAAAAAACACTAGGCGATGACATCCATTAGTCAAAAGTCTTATTGCCACATATTTAGTATGTGTTTTGTGGCCTAATTTCAGAAACTTTAATTTTTAGTTTTTTCGATAACCACGCATAAACATTATTCTCTCAAAAATGAAAACATGTACATACATGTGGCTCACATATTATGGAAGTCCTGTTTGTGATATATATATATATATATATATATATAGAGTGAATTTACACCTTTGCCATTAATATGTTTATAAGCAACTGAAAAAAGCACAAATGTCAGGGCATGTCAGAACATCTCAAGGAGCCCAAAAACACCCCAGACCCCAGAGGGTTAAAATTATTATATATATGCCTGGCTGAAGAGATGCGTCTTTAAAGTCTGCGTGAACCGTAAGTTGCAAACGACTTTTCCCCAGTGTTGTGACGTATTTCCCAGTGAAACGGAATATTGAACAGAGGGCAGGGTTTTACTCTAGCACTCCTTCTCTCCATCTCTGCTCATAACAGACTAACGGTTTGAGGGGAGTGGTTAAGCGTTTCCCAAACCAAGCCATCAAACGTACGTCATCAGGGAAGGTCCTCCAATGCAGAGGGGAGGGGCATTTTCAGCTTTTGTTTAAAGATTATGAAGCCCAAAAAATTTTTTGTGTGGATTGACTTGCATGGATGAATTGTTCACCACAAAATTATCAATTTAGGCAAACAAAGTAAATATGGTCAATTTTGATTTCATGTGGACTTTAATCTAGTTTTAGGGTGTATTCACACCAGGAAAGTCCGATAGTTCACTTGCTTTGGTCCGGACCAAATAGAATGTTGATTTTTTTTAGTTTGGTACGGTTCGTTTTCACACTGCTCTTTTTGCAAGTGAACCAAAATGTGTAAACAAAACCACACGTGCGCTAAGGTCGTCCATTCATTGGACAGGAATTCTCAAGCAGGGAAAAACAGGAAGTGCACAAACAGGCTCAGCATGGAGATATTTCGTAATGTAATATTTGTTATTTTACTAAATTGGTGTTATTCTCTACAAACGCAATATGAAGAAACTATGGTATAGATAAAAGCCCGCCCGCACTGACAATTGATTGCTTGGGTCCTTACATGCGCTTCGTGAGGCACACTAGCTGGCACACACACGCAAGGTCTCTCGCTCCCTCTCTCTGCCGTGCGCGCGCTCTTGCTCGCTCGCTTTAGACACCATTGTGCCAAAATGTCAGTTTTGTTAAGTATCCTCATAAGAGCAGTCAAATAAAAAGGCGCCGTTTTCTGCAATTGGGTCGGTTCATGTTCACATCGTAAACGAACCGTACCAGAGTTCGTTTGGAACCGTACCGAGACCACCTCTTCAGCTGGGTCTCGGTTCGATTGTTTGGTCCGCACCCAAGTTCGATTGCTGTATTCACACCTGCCCAAAAGGTCCGCACCAAGGGGGGAAACGAACTAGAGTTCGATTCAATCGAACCAAACGAGGCAGGTGTGAATACACCCTTAAACTGGGAGAGCGAGTCTGACCAACGAACAGTATCAGGAAGACTATTCCAGAGTTTTGGAGCTAAATGTGAAAATGCTCTCCCTCCTTTGGTGGATCTGGATATCCTAGGTATGACCAAAAGCCTCGAATTTAGTGATCTTAACCCTCTGGGGACTAAGCCCTTTTTGGTCAGTTTTCTCTATTTTTACATTTGGGCTTATAAACCATATGTAATGGAGATGGAACACCATGTGTTTGGTATCTATGGATTCAGAAGACCTTACGCTAACATAAGAATGCATGTAATGTGTTTATAAAGGAAGTATGAGTAAAAAATGTACAATAAACTAGAGAATTTCAAAAACATTTATTACTGAAAATCACACCTCACACAACAATAGTGAACAGTTTTTGAACAAAAAATATATTTTTCAAACCCTTTGCTAGACAAATATTTGTAATTGTTCAATCAAAAGTGTAAAGAACAATGAAATAATGAACTTTATATACAGCGTTTTTTCAAAAAGCTGTCAGCTTCGGATTTCTCCATGTCACTTTCCAGTAATTGTTCCAGAGCTTGTTCTGAGGTAAATCTTTTACTGCTTGCCATCATACAAGTGCTGAAACTATAAAATAATAATGCTATAATTGCTAATATGCTATAAATATTAAATATTGCTAATATATATAAATATTATAATCGTTCTGTCTCTCTCTCTCATATAAATCTCCGTTCGCTCTCTGTCTCCTTCTCCACTCAACGCGGCTGTTTGTTTCATATCACTTACTATAGTACCACCCCTTTCAAGGCTACAGAGTCCTCTGATTAGCTAGAATAAGTCATGGTAACCTTCTTCTGATTGGGTAAAAAAAAAATTCCTCCCAGCGGCAATTTTTCCATTGGTCTTTGCGTGTGGAATACTCCTAACAACATCGATTTCATTGGCCTTATACACAGTGGTATTACGCATCAAGGAAGTGTGTATACCATATACCATTGTTTTCAGTGGAATCTGAGGAAGACGGCAAAAAAGACCGCATCTCTCTATCATTAATAGATTTTAAGATAATTACACATTTGTAAAAGGATGCCATTTTGGGCGGTACCGCCCAATCCGTCCCAAGATGGTTAAAGAGCGCGATAGATTATAGGGCGATAGAAGATCCGTTAAATAGACTGGAGCTAAGCCGTTTAGGGCTTTATAAGTCAGTAGCAATACCTTGTAATTAATACGGAACTTTATAGGTAACCAATGTAGTGATGATAAAATTGGTGTTATATGATCATATTTTCTTGATTTAGTAAGAACTCTAGCGGCGGCATTTTGGACTAACTGTAGCTTGTTTATTGAGGATGCAGGACAACCGGCTAATAAAGCATTACAGTAATCTAGTTTTGAGATCATGAATGCATGAACTAATTTTTCTGCATCAGAAACTGATAGCATGTTACATAGCTTATCAATGTTTCTAAGGTGGAAAAAGGCTGTTCTTGACCCTCACACTATGTTTGGGTCTGCCGAGTCTGTCCAGCTTCCTCCCCCGCCATCGGATCCAACTCACCACCAGGTGGTGATCAGTTGACAGCTCCGCCCCTCTCTTCACCTCAAAACCGCACTGTTCCTCCTGAATCCGAGGTTCTAATATCGGCCGGATTCTCCTCTCCAGTACCCTGGCATAGACTTTCCCGGGGAGGCTGAGAAGTGTGATCCCCCTATAGTTCGGAGCACACCCTCCGGTCCCCCTTCTTAAAAAGAGGGACCACCACCCCGGTCTGCCAGTCCAAAGGTACTGTCCCCGACCGCCACGCGATGCTGCAGAGGTTTGTCAGCCGAGACAGCCCCACAACATCCAGAGACTTGAGGTACTCAGGGCGGATCTTATCCACCCCCGGTGCCTTGCCACTGAGGAGTTTCTTGACTACCTCGATGACTTCAGCTTGGGTGATGGACGAGTCCACCTCCGAGCCCTCAGCCTCTGCTTCCTCAACGGAAGACGTGACGGCGGGATTGAGGAGATACTCAAGATATTCCTTCCACCGTCCGGTGATATCCCCAGTCGAGGTCAACAGCTGCCCACCTCCACTGTAAACAGCGTTGGTAGAGCACTGCTTCCCCCTCCTGAGGCGGCGGACGGTTTGCCAGAATCTCTTCGAGGCCGACCGATAGTCCTTCTCCATGGCCTCACCGAACTCCTCCCAGGCCCAAGTTTTTGCCTCCACAACCACCCGGGCTGCAGTCCGCTTGGCCCGTCGGTACCCGTCAGCTGCCTCAGGAGTCCCACATGCCAGCCAGGCTCGACAGGACTCCTTCTTCAGCTTTACGGCATCCCTTACTTCCGGTGTCCACCACCGGGTTCGGGGATTGCCGCCTCGACAGGCACCGGAGACCTTATGGCCACAGCTCCGAGTGGCCATGTTGACAATGGAGGTGGAGAACATGGCCCACTCTGACTCAATATCTCCAGCCTCCCTCGGGATCTGGTCGAAGCTCCGCCGGAGGTGGGAGTTGAAGATCTCTCTGACAGGGGATTCGGCCAAACGTTCCCAACAGACCCTCACACTACGTTTGGGTCGGCCGAGTCTGTCCAGCTTCCTCCCCCGCCATCAGATCCAACTCACCACCAGGTGGTGATCAGTTGACAGCTCCGCCCCTCTCTTCACCCGAGTGTCTAAGACATACGGCCGGAGGTCAGATGAAACAACCACAAAGTCAATCATCAACCTCCGGCCTAGGGTGTCCTGGTGCCATGTGCACTGATGGACACCCTTATGCTTGAACATGGTGTTCATTGTGGACAAGCTGTAACTAGCACAGAAGTCCAATAACAGAACACCACTCGATTTCAAATCAGGGGGGGGCGTTCCTCCCAATCACGCCCCTCCAGGTGTCACTGTCACTGCCCACGTGGGCGTTGAAGTCCCCCAGTAGAACGACGGAGCACTTTCCAGCACCCCTCCCAGAGACTCCAAGAAGGCCAGGTACTCTGCACTGCCGTTTGACCTGTAGGCACAAACAACAGTGAGAGACCTATCCCCGAGGGGGGGCTATAAGCAAACCCACACCAGCCCGCCGCCTCTCACCATGGGCAACTCCAGAGTGGTGAAGAGTCCATTCTCTCTCGAGGAGTGTGGTTCCAGAGCCCAAGCTGTGCGTAGAGGTGATCACAACTATCTCTAGTCGGAATCTCTGAACCTCACGCACAATCTCAGGCTCATTCCCTGCCAGAGAGGTGACGTTCCATGTCCCTAAAGCTAGATTCCACGTCCACCGGTCACTGAAATCCCTCTCCCCAAGGGGGGCAGGGTTTCATATTATTTTGAAGTTTCCACCGGTCCCTCCTGCAGGATGTTGGGTCCACGGGAGGGTGGCCCCACGTCACTCCTTCGGGGCTGAGCCCGGCCGGACACCATGGGGGGAGGCCCGACCACCAGGCGCTCGCATACGAGCCCCAACCCCGGGCCTGGCTCCAGCGTGGGGCCCCGGCTGCGCCATGCCGGGCGACGTCACGGTCCTCGAATTTATAGGCATCATAAGAGTTTTTGAACCGCTCTTAGTCTGACCCGTCACCTAGGACCTGTTTGCCTTGGGAGACCCTACCAGGGGCATATAGCCCCAGACAACATAGCTCCTAGGGTCGTTCGGTTACTCAAACCCCTCCACCACGGTAAGGTGGCAGTTCAAGGAGGGGCATTTTTAATTTTCATTACAATGGTAAAAAGTGTAAATTTCTTTCTTTGATGCAAATATGCCAACTACACAAGCCTAGCTCTATCTGTTCACCATCATTATCGTTCATACAACAGGTTCTTTTCGTTCACGAACGACATGTACCGGTTCATCCGACTGGTTCACAAACGAGAAGATCTCTTTCTCGTTCAGAAAAAAAAACCGATACATTGACATTGACATCAATATGCGGATGGGGCGTAAACGCTCCAACAGCATCATGCATAATTAGTAGTTCACACCTGATGAGACAATGCCCCTGCATACTTAATGAGCCATTCATTCAGGTGTGTCACCTATAGCTAACTTAAATATACAAGCTTCATAAAAATGATCATTTCAGATGGCATTTAGAGGCTTTTGCATCTGAACTCTTCATATACACACACACATACACATATATACACACACACACACACACATATATATATATATATATACACACACACATATATATATATATATATATATATACACACACACACACATATATATATATATATATATATATATATATGTGTATATATTTATACACAAATATTTTTATATACTTTTTTTTTTTTTTTTCACAAATTGTGCTTGCAAATTGTATAATATCCAAGGTAAACGTGTCTAGTAATTGTGCAGTTAATTCTCATACTGTATTTTCAGTTTTGGAATATTTATCCTCTCCCCAAATTTGTTACTAATAAAACACAATACAAATTATTTAAAGAAAAAAATTATATTTACTTTTTAATAGTGTGTTTACATCTACCTTGTAAATATATTTTTTTATTAAAAAGGTTACAATTACAACAACAATTCAAGTGTAATCTTACAGTATATTCTACAGTAAAAACTGTACCCAAATCTAGTCAACAAAATGTTGTCTTTCATATTTCGCCTGACTGTAACGTTGTTTTTATGAAATATCAGGGCATATAAACTGCATTAATTTGCAGTTTAATACGTTGCTTATACAAATAGCCTACATTTTATTTCAACATATTTCAGTAAATTTTTACTCATCTCAGTATAGTAATACAGTTTGCTAAAACATCATCATTCATTCACACGCGATTTAAATTTAAACTGTCTTTTGCGAGCTGTGGTAAACAGCGTGCATCTCTGCCGTTCATTCATTCATAAACAGAAACCCGATTCACGTGAGAAGGAAAAAAACTTACTACTGTATTCCTCAGCTCG
This sequence comes from Leucaspius delineatus, assembly GCA_023718395.1. Taxonomy (NCBI): domain Eukaryota; kingdom Metazoa; phylum Chordata; class Actinopteri; order Cypriniformes; family Leuciscidae; genus Leucaspius; species Leucaspius delineatus. The sequence goes on from CM043356.1 coordinate 10,474,260, forward strand.
CTCCTCGATATACCCACACTTCTGAGGGACATTTTCCATTATTATTATTCCTCACAGCGCTGCGAGACGGTGTAAACAAGTAATGATCTGAATAAACTTGTTTTCTCGAGCTGATATGGGGCGTTCACAGGAATCCACGCCGTGGATTGCCTCAGTCATTTGCGTTTGAATAGCGTGCGCTCTCCGTGGGCGTGTCACATTACATTTGAATCAGCTGTAATGAGCTCGACTGGAATCGCTCTCTTTTAATACAGATTTCACAAGATGAGAATATTTGTTTTTTATATAAATTACTTCATTTAAAAGAAGAGAATGAAGCTTCATTTAATTCAAGCTTCATGCCTGTGTGTCTGTATGACTGTTTGACTGAGTATTCGCTGAGTTACAGTTCATTTTCGGGCGCGTTTCAGAATGGACTACACTGACAGAGAGAAGGCAGAACTCGCATCACGTTTATTTTTCTTTATTTAGCAAAAAGCACAACACTTTGTTTTTATTGTGAGTATACACAAAAATAATACACATTTAACATAATCGATTGATGTATGAAACTCCTATGGAAAATCAAAGTCAACAGAGTTTTTATGAGTTTCTTTTACACTGATAAAAAAAAAGCGAGCTGGTATCGCCGGTGATACCGCCGACCTCAAGGGGTTAAATAAAATCTGAAGAAAATTGGCACTGTTTATCACACTAGTCTACTTTAATTTTTCACCAGGAAATTTGTTTTGAAAAACTTTTATTTTGTACAAAATGGCACATTGTCACACTTGTGGTCTTCCCGGTCAAAAATGACCGGCCTACAAAAAATTGCTTATAAATCACTCGTTATACAATATTATCACCCAATTTTGGATTCAATCTTTTTGTCAACTTGTTTTCTTTCAATTAGGACTGGTTTTATATTTCTATTTGCATCTGATTAATTGTAGGCCTCATTTATTTGACAGTAGGCATCTCATTTTTTGAGTTAAAAAAACATTATTTTTGAATAATTTTGGAAATATTAAATAAAATCTGAAGAAAATTGGCACTGTTTATCACACTAGTCTACTTTAATATTTCAGCAGGAATTTTGTTTTGAAAAACTTTTATTTTGTACAAAATGGCACATTGTCACACTTGTGGTGTTCCACTCAAGCGGGAAGGAAGTCGACTGGAAGTTGAAGTCGGCCGGGTGCCGCCATCTTGAGCGGAACTTCACTTGCGTTAGCAATCCCATTGACTTCCATTCATTTTGGCGTCACTTTGACAGCGAATAACTTTACATCTGAGGCGTTTGAAGACTCCATTTGTCCATTTTTTATTTCTAAAGAAACACGACAATGTATAAAATGCTCCATTACCTTGTAGCTTATGTTATGGCCCCGTAGAAGCAGTTTTTGTAAAAGTAGGCTAACGATTGCGTCATAACCACGCGACTCTCTGTCGCACACTAGAGAGATTACCGTATGGACGGGAGGAGAAGCTCGCGTGCAATCAGGGAGACGTGGAGGCAAAATGACAATATAATTAATCGGAATACCTAGCAAAAGTTGCTCCTGCTCCAAGCTCATGGACAGCTCCTAATCACACTCTCCGTCTCTGCAAGATTCGGAAGGGAATGATTCAGATTTCTCTTGGCACAGCTACTAGAAGACAGACGGGTTGCTCACGTGGTCCGTGTAACGCTTTGCTCGGTTTGAGTCTGCGCGTCAGGAAAGGAAGTGCTAAGAAATCGCTGAAAACTGGCTTCACTTGTCTCAACTGAGTTCCAATGGGGTCGCTGTGTCCATTTCTTTTACTGTCTATGGTTCCACTGGGCCATTGAGGGCCATTGTTTCAATGGGCCATTGAAAGTGAATGGGAGAGACTGAAAAGTTTTCAGGGGCATGTTCATTGTTTATGTACACATATGTGCATGTGATGGATTATGGTGAGTTTGGGCTCTTTTTAATCTTAACAATCTCATGTAAATAATGATGTGCCATTTACCACAATTTATGAATGCTTCATTGAGTCATGAGTTAAAACGCGACATAAGTGCATAAGTACATCTATAGTCAAGGCTCTGTGAGCGCATGTGGGGGTTTGTGTGTTACAACTCCATTAGGAATATCTTTAGATCTGAGTGATGGATTATGTTGAGTTTGGGCTCTTTTTAATTTTGATAGTCTACTGAAAATAATGATGTACATTTTTCTACGATCTGTGCATGCTTCGTGAAGTTATGAGCATATGAGTATATACTTGGCTAGGTGTGTCTGTGGTATTTTTTGTGTTAGAACGCCATGAGAAATATCTTTAGATCTTATTGATGGAATATATTGAGTTTGGGTTCTTTTTAATCGTGAGCTCCTGCTGTAAATAACGATGTGTATTCTACTCATTGAGACCTTTCAAATGACATATGACACAGGACTATCTGAGCTGTATGATGTATTTGACATATTGCTGAATGTAGTACAAAAAAGTAGTTTATAAATTATGATTTTTTTTTTCTTCTATTTATCAGCAAATAACTCAGCACTACTTAGGAGTTTATCAAATTGGCTACATTCATTGTAAATTTCAGACTCTAAGATTTCAAATGACACCTATTTTAAGTTGATCAAGGTAATAGTTTTGAAAAAAAAATATGATTATTTCGCAGCTAGGTGGCGCCTGCGGGGGGCACAGGCTGTTAACACTCTGTTTTAGAGTAATAACTCAGCTCTCGTTAGGAGTTGATCAAAGTGATTAGATGCATTAAAAAGCTGAGATTCTAAGCTTTAAAATGATACATATTTTGTGATGTTCCATTCATTGTTTGCATTGGTCTCTCCCATTCATTTTCAATGGCCCATTGAAACAATGGCCCACAATGGCCCTTAATGGCCCAGTGGAACACCACAAGTGTAACTCTGTGCCATATTGTACAAAATAAAAGTTTTTAAAAACAAAATTCCTGGTGAAATATTAAAGTAGACTAGTGTGATCAACAGTGCCAATTTTCTTCAGATTGTATTTAAAATGTCCAAAATTATTAAAAAATAATGTTTTTTTACTCAAAAAATGAGATGCCTACTGTCAAATAAATGAGGTCTACGATTAATCAGATGCAAATAGAAATATAAAACCAGTCCTAATTGAAAGAGAACAAGTTGACAAAAAGAATGAATCCAATATTGGGTGATAATATTGCATAACAAGTGATTTATAAGCAATTTTTTGTAGGCCGTTCATTTTTGACCGGGAAGACCACAAGTGTAACAAGGTTACAAAATCCCCCCTAAAAAAGTAAGAAAATTGTTTAAAAACATTTGAGAAGTAGTTATACCATCTGTGAATAAAGCCACTTAAGTTTCAGTCCAAAGCGATAACATTAACTAGTATTTTTGGGTAAAAGAAAATTCTCTCTGGGTAAAAATGACCCGAACACCACACAAGGGTTAAATTACTCCATCATTTATGGTCATACAGAAAAAAGAAATATAAAAAAAGAATCTGTGATATTTCTACTTTTGTATGTGTCCACTTACAATCAAATCAAAACATTGTGCTTTTGTAAAATAAAGAAAATAAACAGGGTGTGCGTTCTGCCTCTCCGTCGCGGTGAACTTTTTTTTCTTGAGCACGTCTATAAACTGAAACAAAACTCAGCGAATACTTGTCACACATTTATGAGCCATACACCTTTATAAACATTTAAGTGTGTACTTTTAAATGATCGGATTCAAACTGAAAACAAATATTCTCTGTTTAAGTAATTTGTAGAAAAACAACAAGATGTCCAGCTTCTCAAACGCTTGCTCATTATTTTTTTAATTTACCACGCCCACTCGCGCAAAAGATATTCACATGCAAATCTCCACATGGAACGCGATCGCGCTCATTAGGCCTACCTCTAAAACAAAACACCAAAACACTTTACAAGTCTCTGCTTTTAGACGCGCCTGAGCTTACATTGGATTTACATCAGAAGAAGAAGAACGTGATTTGAAGACAAGAAAGATGTAAGGTAAGAAATTCTTACATATTAGTTTGCTATTGTTGCATAAATTTCACATTGCAGTTGAACTGTTGCTAGATATATGGTGAATATTATAATATTTAGACCCGTGTTTACTGTTACTTTGTTTGTGGATATCTGCTCAAACGTAGATATGTATATGGTAACCATAATGTTTTATATTTGAGCGCGATCGCGCTTGAATGTATCATATTTTGCAGCGCGATCGCGTTTGAATGTATCATATTTTGCAGCGCGATCGCGCTTGAATGCATCATATTTTGCAGCGCGATCGCGTTTGAATGTATCATATTTTGCAGCGCAATTGCGTTTGAATGCATCATATTTTGCAGCGCGATCGCGTTTGAATGTATCATATTTTGCAGCGCGATCGTGTTTGAAAAGCAAACGGCTTCATGTTTTTACTATTATCTCATTTCATATCATCATAACGAATGGAAACATTTGAAGTAACATGATAATCAATATATTTTTCTCTAGCTTAGTTGTGTTACTGAAATCTTTTGGAAGATTTATACTGCTACAGGTTATTGTTATTTTATCCAGCACTGCGCATAGCTTATGCCTACAAGGCACAACAAACCTGGTGTTCATTATATTATAAATTGTTGGAAACATTTGTGTGTGTGTGTGTATTCTGTGAATTTTAAAAAAACAATTTTAACCAGAAAAATCTAAAATTTATTCCCAAAATTGTGCAGGCCTTTCTCTTGATATCAGTATGTTCACTTTTTTTTTTCAGGGCCCAGATGCCACTGAGGACTTCAGTGAACATGAACATGGTAAAGTAAAAATCAAACACCTTGGAAATGAAAGGTATGTACAATGTTTTTAGGAATGGCACAAAGGTCTCTGTCTTTGGATCATTGTTTTCAATAAGTGCTTTTTTGGCATTTGTTGTGTGTATCTTTGGACTATGTTGTGTTGTAAATAAATACAAACAATTTAAAAGCCATTCTTTTTAAAATCTCCTCATTTACAGTATTGTGCAAGGTTGCTCAGAATGACAGGGCCTGATAGCTCCTAATAGGGCCGTTAGGGGAGGGTCTTTGTCTTTCTCAGGTGTGAAAAGCTTACATATTAATGACCTCCGCATAAAGCTTTTTCACACAAAACACGTCATAAAATTTTTAAATCAATATATTGTCTTATCTGAATGAGCAGTCGGGGTGATTTTCACATAGTTTTAGAGCAAATATTCTAGGCTACATGATACAATTTCTTGTGAAATTTCTTACAAAAGTCTTGTGAAGAAATAATCAGTATGGGTTTCATGGCCTTATTTCAGTGAGAATTTTTTTTGGTATTTTCACAAACCACGCATAAATGTCATTATCTCAAAACTACAAACTTTTACATACATGCTGTTGATATATTATTGTAGCAGAGTTTGTGCTGAAAACAGTGTAATTAGACTTTAGCCATGAAAATGTCACAAGTTACAGAAATAACCAGAAATGTCAGAGCATGTCAGAACACCTCCAGGGCCCAGAAAACAGCTCAGACCTCAGAGGGTTAATAAACCGTACCCACGAGTTTCTAATCCATGCTCTCAGACTTGTAAACCGTGCCTTCAGTTTTTGCAATCTGTACCCACAAATTCATAAACCGTGCCCACGCTTCCGTTCCCACGGGTTTGTAAACTGTACTTACAGATTGTACTCATGGATGTATTGCGTGACGAGTTCATAATGCGGTGAATTCCCGCTCCCATTTACTTCACAATCTCATTATAGAGAGACGCGCATCACAATCTTTGCACTGCCGCGTCTCGCGCTAGCCATGCCGCCAGATTCAGTATCAGTGCACCTTATGAACCATGGCGTTAACCTAAACTGCATTTCTGTCAGTGCGTGACTACAGCTCGTTAATAAACAACGTTTTTTTTATTGATCCATTTCATACAATAATTTGGCAAGTGCACTTGCGCAAAAACATTTTTCATGTTCAACTTTTGTTTTTTTGTGTGTGTGTGTGGATGCTGCTGATAAAATAGCTTCGCCAAGACTACAAAGAGACATGCATTTGTGTGTGTGTGTGTGTGTGTGTGTGTGTGTGTGTGTGTGTGTGTGTGTTTGTTTTGTAAAAGTTTCCTGGATATAACTTCCCTATTTAATGCACAATTTTCCTTACAAATTATATTATCAGCATTACAATGTGAATAAATGTAGCCGTAAAATGTAAGGGATGATGCCACCCTTATAGAACAATGTGCATTTACGTTTAAATAACCTATTTGATAGCATGGAATTACAGTGTAATTAGTGTTAGCCTACTATATTAGCCTTTTTCAGTGCATTAGGTGAGGTAATCTGATAATATTAGTGATTCTCATTTATCAAAACACTAAAATTGGTACCGTTTTGGAAAGAAATTGGGTATTTTTTAATCTCTCTATTTAACCCATCTCATGGTGTGTGATGCTGATCTATCATATGAGTTTCTAAAGGTTTTTGAATTCTTTGCACAGTTATGAACATTGATATTTATGTGCAACAATAGCATGCTCAGGCTCAGTGGCCTTACACCTCATTTACATTTTTTTCAAATAATATGATTTAAATGGTGATGAGTGTACTGATTTGATGCATTTTAAAAAGATGTATGATAGATATTCTTCAATCTTTCGGACAAAAAAAAAAAAAGATAATGTCAATTACAGGTTGTGCAATTTTTTTTAATTTATTAATTGTAGTGCACAATGTTTATTATGACCGCCGCTAGCGTAGCTAGCGAAAGCGGTCATATAGGGATTGTCAAAGTTTTTTTTTTTTTTTTTTTTTTTGTCATCTACTGAATTTTTCGTCAACGATACCAGGGACACCGAAACACCGGGGAACATGAAATTTGGTGGGCATGTAGCCCCACTAGACTTTTACGGAAAATTTTCGTTTGGAACCCCCCACCCCCCAACCCACCCCACGCTTGGCCCCCCCAAACCCAAAAAATGCAGTTTTTCCTAAATAACTACCTGAACCGTGGCACCGAGGATGAAGAAATTTTTATGGTATGTTGGTCTTAAGGGCCCACATCAACCTAGCCCATAATCGATTGTCAAAGTTTTTTTTGTTTTTTTTCCCGTCATGAATTTTTTCGTCAACGATACCAGGGACACCGAAACACCGGGGAACATGAAATTTGGTGGGCATGTAGCCCCACTAGACTTTTACGGAAAAATTTTGTTTGGTCCCTGGGGGCCACTCCCCCCCCCCCCCGCGCTGGGCCCCCCCAAACCCAAAAAATGCAGTTTTTCCCAAATAACTACCTGACCCGTGGCACAGAGGATGAAGAAATTTTTATGGTATGTTGCTCTTAAGGGCCCACATCAACCTAGCCCATAATCACTCATTTGTGATTTGCGCCCCTCCCATAAAAAATGAAAATGCAATATTATTCTGCTTTAATCGCCCCTGTCTTCAGTTGAGATGTTCAGAACTGCACCATATTTCATGTGTATGATTAACTTGACATCCTCTGGGGGTATGCTAAGTTTCGTAGAATTTCATCCATGGGGGGGTATAAAATAAATTCATTTATGTGCACATTTAGTGACTGTACACTCATCGGCCTGTAGATGGTGGTGTTGAGCGAAGGGTTGCTGGTTTAGGATGATATTGTCACACACACACATGCAGGAATACAAACAAACGCAAGCATGCACACACACTGACATCCACACGCACAGACACACACCCATACACACACATACAAATCCACATGCACAGACACACACACACAAACACACACGCGCACACACATGTACGCACGCATACATACATGCACAGACACACACACACACACACACACACACACACACACACACACAGACACACACTATGAATACATTTTATCAGCGTTATGGACATAACATGAATACACACACTTTACAAGTGTCCTACAAACTCTGTGAATTATTAAACAAACTGCCGATGTAGCATGAAAAAGACTTGCTTGAACACAATAAGTGTGTTTTTGAAACTCATTTTTGTAATACATTCTGTAAGGAAAACCACTGTTATGGATGTGACGTTTTCACATTATGGATGTTAAGTGTCTAAACTAATGACTTTTGATATAAAACTTAAATAGTAATGGCAAATAATTACAAAACTCTAAATTATCCATGATCCATAGGAACACTCCAGACAGTCTTTTAAAATATACAACTTATATACATAAACACGCAATACAGCCAAATTGCTCCACATCGTTTATTTTTGTGGAAAGCCAGTGCAGGCCTGAGCGGCGGTCATATTTTGTACCGCCATGCGGAACATCTAGTTAGAATCCGCAGCTCAGTACTCACTACTCACTACTCATGAGTACTTTTAAATAAGCTATTTTTACTCTTACTCAAGTAGTTTTTGGGACAAGTACTTTTTACTCTACTCACACTACATTTTTTGGAATGTAATGGTACTTTTACTTGAGTATGTTTTTTCAGTACTCTTTCCACCACTGCTGATTTTGTTCAAGATGATGTGCATCTCCTTCAAATGTGGACTTAAAGCCCAGACACACCGTGCCGATTTCAGCCGTCAGGTGTCGTCAGCAGTAGCTTTGGCGCCGATTGCACATGTTAAGCATGTTTTGTTGACTTGTGGTTAAGCCTACTGATGTTCAGTGATTTTAAAAGTAGCCTTAATTAGGCCTGCATGAAGTTCTAAATGATTTGCTGTTGCAAATAATCGTTTATGAATGCACTTTTAAGAAAGTTGTGGAAATAAAATAATATTTATATTTTATCAGTTGTTATTGAAACTCGTCATTGCCTGGAACACACAAAAGATGGCATTTATTGCAGAGGCGTGTGTGGGTTAGGGCAGGCAGACGGGATTTTGGGGAAGGGGGGGGCTCGGCTGTCCTTACCTTCTCTAAGGGGAGGCTCACATTCACCCAATTTGAAAACCCCTGCTCTATGGGATCTAACTGTAATTCCCCTACAACGTGTTTACCATAAACATAACTGAAAGGTTACAAATTAAACAAGGTTGCATTTTGTTTTATTAATGCAGCTTTAAATGTTGAGGCACTCACCTTGAGTTTTTCTCCATTCTCCGATGATGTGTTCTTCATTCTTGTTCGTCCATCATCTTGAAAGAAGCAGAAAATAAACAATGTGAGTATCTTCATCATGTTTTTAATTTAATTGTTATTATTCAGAAAAGTCTAAATGACATTTAAAATAACGAATAAATGAAACATATCTTCTGTTGTTTCATTATAGCTTTTTAATTTACTTTAAACAAAAAGACACATTTAATGACTTCATGTTGCATATAGATTTAAGGACTTAAAACATGTTTTCTCACTCCAAGAACTGTACTGAACAGATGTATTATGCAATAAGGTGTGTATATGCGTTTAGCATATTGGAAACAATTCTGTACGGTATACAGCAGGATTACAGACACACTATTGTTTTTTTGACATATATGTTCATGTTTAATATATTCTGCATTATTTATTATCACTTGAATACATTGGTATTAAATACATTGATAGGTAAGTTGCGTGTGACATCAATTTCACTCATTTTTGTCATTTTTAAAGAAACTGCTTATCCCATGTGAACAGACGATAAAAGTTACAGGCGTCCACGATAACATTTACTTTACATGTGTCCTGAAATTAATCTGAATTGGCATTTAGTTTGGTAAACAATCTTTTTTTATTTGATCATCTATCTTATAAAATAGAGAATCACAAATATCCATTAAAATTATTATTATAATTATATGTGTAAATGAGCTATATTATACATGCTATGACATAATTATTGCTTTGTGTATACACTGATCAGCCATAACATTTAAAGACCAACAGTGTTTACATGAACGCTAAACGTGATCGGGTTAATGTGTGCGTTTATGTCACAAGCTTCGAATCAGAATACATTTTTTGACATGCGCACTGCACAAATATACAGAGTTTCCTCTGTAACCATTTTCCTACATTGGTTCTTTATTTGTTTAAAACAGCAGACTTAATATTTATCCATTTCTGGTCATAATTTGTACACAATGAGCATATGAACCATTTTGTCGTGCTGCTTATATTTATCACGCCGTCTATGAAGGGAAACTAATTTATATGACACTTTATTCATCAAGAAGAACATCTCAGTTAAGTATGTAACCCTCGTTCCCTGAAGGAGGGGATGGAGACGTAGTCGACGTATCGACTTATAGGGATCACGCCTAGGGAGCCTGTTATCTTCAAGTATTGTTAAAATGAGCCAATGCAGTGTGTGAATTGCATTTCTTGCTCTGCCCTGCAGTGCGGGTATAAACACGGAAGTGGATGCACACACCACTTGTTTTTCGCTGAGGAGCCGAGCTGAGCCCGGAGTCAGCGATGATCCAGCAATAGTGGCGAAGGGACTACGTCTCCGTTCCCTCCTTCAGGGAACGAGGGTTACGTACGTAACCGAGACGTTCCTGCTCAATCGCTCATGTTCGAAGTAGTTGATGCGTCAACTGATTGGGATCCCTATTAAATTGCCTGGTGGTGCTGCCACCTTTCAGTGCCTAGACAAAAGCCTCCTGACCCCCCGCATTATAGAGGCGGAGATAGGACAGGGCTTAGGCCAGGGAAGTCACTGCTGTTCCACTGAACCACTGGGAAGCGTGCCCTATCAATGGAAGGAAGGGAAGCTGCGGAAGCCACATCCTGCCTGAAGGGAGGTAACATGTGAAGAATACACATATGGACTGGGCGGATGACGGCAGTACAAGATATGGAATTTCACTAAGGTGGCTCCAGCCGATGATGGGGGAGACTTAACCGGACAGTGAGGAAAGACACGGGCTCGCCACAGGGAGCCGTACCGTGGAAGAATACACATATGGGATCACTGTAGGGATCACAACATATGGACCCAGCCTAACACAGGTTCCACCAGGGCATATGAGTGATAGACCTGGCTTCGGACATTCCACCACGTCCGTTGCCGAAGGGTATGGAGGAACTCGACAGGGTTCGGCTAATAAGGGGAACTCTACTGGAGCAAGAATTGTGCATGTATCCAGTCCATAGGAGGCGAATGGCGCAGCAAGCCTACACTTCGAACCAGTCTTACAGTGAAACTGGCTTCATGTGAAGGGAGCCCACGGGAAGCAGCGGTTTCGAAACACAGAGGTGGGCATGTGCAAAGATGAAGGCAACCACATGTAGTGGGCCAACCTCTGCTTGGAAACAGCCTTCCATTCTGCTGATCTCCGTAACAGACAAGAGCTGGTCTGAGGTCCAGGCTTTGCATTCTGAGCACATATAACCACAAGGGAGCGGACGGAAGAAAAGTCAAGGGCTGGGTCTGCATCCTCCAGGGCAGCACTTGCAGGCTCACCACCTGGTCCCGTAGGAAAGGTAGGAACTTTGGGCACATATTCAGGCCGGGGTCTCAGATTTCAAAAAAGTAGAAAAATGCCCCTTGTCCCTACCCTCTAGATAGAGACCAAGCAAGCAGGATAACTGTTTCTCTAAAAACAGGATTTTTAACTGACTGCCTGCAGGGCTCAAGGGAGGTCTCTGCAGAGCAGTAGCACCAAAGTAGCACAATAAGTCCCAAGTGGGTAAAGAGTCTGGGCTTCCCTCAGGAACCTGATGATCAAGTCGTGTTTCCCACGGATTTGTATCCACTGCATCATGATGTGCATCAATACAGAGGCAACAACAGTTTGAGGTGGAGGAGACAGCCCTCACTCCAACCCATTAGCAGGAAGGAAGCACTTGAAGTGAAGCACCTTCGGCATCTCCTCACGAAGAGAAGACTCATTCAACAAATAGGTTACACTTCTAAGGAGGAGCATGTCTCATTTTGAGAGGGTTGTCTCACAGAAGTGATGGTCTCTACGGCATAACAATTATTGCTGTAGTAACAAGAACCTCCGCCCTGAGAATCTTAATCCTCTGGATGTTGTGGGGCTGTCTTTGCTGACACGCTGACACGCCTCTGCAACATTGCGTGGTGGTTGGCTTTGTCACCGTTCTGTTCATAATTTTTATGGACAGAATTTCTAGGAGCAACCAGGGGCCAGAGGATGTCAGGTTTGGGGACCACACAATTTTGTCTCTGCTTTTTGCGGATGACGTTGGCCCCATCAGACCAGGACCTTCAGCATGCACTGGGACAGTTTGGCTGGGATGAGAATCAGCACTTCCAAATCCGAGGCCATGATCCTCAGTCGGAAAAGGGTGGCTTGTCCACTTCAGGTTGGTGGAGAGTTCCTGCCTTAAGTGGAGGAGTTCAAGTATCTTGGGTTCTTGTTCACGAGTGTGGGAAGGATGGAACGGGAGATTGACAGACAGATTGGTGCAGCTTCTGCAGTAATGCGGTCGATGTACCGGTCTGTCGTGGTGAAGAAGGAGCTGAGCTGCAAGGCGAAGCTCTTTATTTACCGGTCAATCTATGTTCTTACTCTCACCTATGGTCATGAGCTGTGGGTCATGATCGAAAGGTCAAGATCCCAGAAACAGGCGGCCGAATTGAGCTTTCTCCGCAGGGTGGCTGGGCGATCCCTTAGAGATAGGGTGAGGAGCTCAGTAACTCAAGAGGAGCTCAGAGTAGAGCCGCTGCTCCTCCTCATCGAGAGGGGCCAGCTGAGGTGGCTCAGGCATCTTTTCCGGATGCCTCCTGGGCGCCTTCCCGGGAAGGTGGGCGCGTCCCGCCAGGAGGAGACCCAGGGGAAGACCTAGGACACGGTTGAGCCTGGGAATGCCTCGGTGTCCCCCTGGAAGAGCTGGAGGAAGTGTCTGGGGAGAGGGAAGTCTGGGCATCTCTGCTTAGTCTGCTGCCCCCGCGACCCGGCCCCAGATAAGAGGAAGAAGATGATGATGACTGCTTTAGTGTTACTTTAACACCCTGCTGGTGGTTCCCATATGAAGAAAGGACTGTGTTAATTTAATTCTGGGGAATTTACTGTGTACTGTATTAGGCAGGAGATTTGAGTGTTGCGGCTGATCAGCATATATAAATACACAAATCTTAGGCAAAACCTGGGTCATGCCTACAGCACAAAGGTTTCCTGAGGTTTCCCATGAGATGACTGAGGGCTGCACTTCTCCTGAAGCATAAAGGAGCTGCTTGTGGATGATCTGTATATGTAGTTGATGTGCTTGTGATTTATAATGAGGGATGCATTTAGTAACATTTTTGAACATATGGTCATTTTATAAATTACCCAGGGAAAATAAACATTAGAGAGAAAAATAACATGTAAAACATCAGGAAACCACATCTGTGAGCTTTCTCACCACTTTGACGTTCACTGTTTTCCAGCTCTTTTCTCTTCAATGATGCAGTGTTGAACATCTCTCCAGTGTAGCGCTGCTGTTGATTCTCATTAATCAGATTCTCAATCTTCTTCATCAGGTCTCTCATCTCTGATTGGTTGTTCATCATCTTGTTGCAGGTCTGATATCTTTCTCCACATTTCTCCAGCAGCTGCTCCAGAACAGGGTTTTTCTTCCGATCATCTATTATAGAGTCACACTCTTCTTCTCTCTCATAGGTGAAGAGAATCATCACAAACTGAAGAACTCTGTCACCAAACACTCTCTGAAGCCATTCCAGACCCATCTTATCAGCATCTGTTAACTGGCCCAGTCGCACAACAAAGATGAAGACGTTAATTTCATTTTCATTCACTAGTTGACCAATGTGATGATCCACAGAGTCCAGGTAAAGTTCAGCATCATGTAAGTCAATCATGTTGATCACAGAGACGTGATGCTCTGTTATCTTCCTCTGTAAAAGAACAATCCTGGATATTGCGGCATTTTCAATATTTGGTTGCTTTTTTCCCAGTAGAACATTTTCATCTCCAAACTGGACTGATGAAGAATTTCCAGTTAATATAATGTTCATATTAGGAAATATGATCTCTATAATAAACACCAGAGAACTGTTGTTAAACACATGCATATACCACAGAATACAATATTTAAACAAGTGTTATTCAACAATACAAAGACATCAAATAGTGTTGTCTTACCCATCCTGCTGGTAGATGAATCAGAATCACTCTGTCCATGAGCTCCACAGTCTGCCTCTGCAGAAGTGTCCATGGCATCTTGATTTGGATCTGTCATTATATCACTGGAAGGAATGGTAAAAATTAAATAGGTCACATCATGTACCACACAACACGTTGATAACATTCAGAGATCAGAGGTCTATGACAAGCCACAGTTGAGTAATCTATATATAAATATATTGTGCATCCAGAAAGTATTCACAGCGCTTCACTTTTTCCACATTTTGTTATATTACAGCCTTATTCCAAAATGGATTGAATTCATAATTGTCCTTGAAATTCTTCAAACAATACCCCATAATGACAACGTGAAAGAAGTGAGTTTGGGAATATTCACACATAATTTATACACATAAAAACATGATATTAGTTTTTTTAACATTTTAAAAGAGATCATTACATCACTGTTGTTTAAACCAATGAGCATTAATCTGTGTTGTTGTGTGCGCTGATGTCATGCTGACGAATGCCAGAAAACTCTCATCTCTCAAAGAAAACAGCTTTTCATCATAGAGAGATGGATTTTAAGTACTTGGGTAACAAAATGGTCTGTGTACTTTTTGATCATTTCATTTCCTGTTTGGAATGGAATAACGCCCCTTTCATCTGATTGGTCAAAACACTCCTCCTCCAGTAAGATACAAACTTTTCTTTCTGTCAGGCAGAATAAGAGTCAGTACGAGTGCGGCACTGACAAATGTACTTTAATAAAATAATGTCTGAAACCACCACTTACTGTTAACTACGCACAATATTTGAAGCAGAAATATGTTGCTGGTCACGTAATAATAATGTGAGCCACAGTATATGACAGATTATTTTAGCATGATGTATTTCCCATTGATAAATACAGTGCAAATAGTTCCGTCTCTTTGGATAAAAGGGAAGTGGAAATAAAAATAAATAATTGGCTGAACTGTACCATGATAATATGTCCGTAACATTTAGGCTACCACTCCTTTTATTTACATCAAAAGGCAGGAATAGCATCAACGGTAATAATGTTGAAAATTTAATAGAAAAAAAATGTATATTTATGAATGTAAGCATGTGTAGCCTACTCAGTTCACACAAAAAGAAGGAGACAGAAAAGAGAGAAGCTAGAATCAGTGAATGTACATTAATACTGACAAAATTACCAGGTTTGGGATTAATTAAAGGTCCCGTTCTTCGTGATCCCATGTTTCAAACTTTAGTTAGTGTGTAATGTTGTTGTTAGAGTATAAATAATATCTGTGAAATTATAAAGCTCAAAGTTCAATGCCTAGCGAGATATTTTTTTTAAAGGGGACATATCATGCTAAATCCACTTTTTTAGCCCTTAAATGCATTTTGTTGAATATTTGGAGTGTTTAGAAGTACAGAAAAGTTTAAATTATTCTCTTCAGGTGCTTCGTTGATATCTTTATATTCTGTTTTGGTCATATTTTTCAACCTGTTCCGATTTTTCTGTTATCTATGACGTTTTTTGAACTATTACGTCACAGTATTTGCAGCGGAACTGCCAAATAAGGACATTGACTTCCGGCATTTTTATTTCTCGCTGCAATTTTGTAGTCCAAGCTAAGGGATGCAGAAGTTAAGAGAGGGTAAGTTAAAATATTCGGTTGTTGGATGTAGTAACTCACACGCTTCATTACACCGTCTAATGTAGATGAACTGCTGCGCTTGTGAGCAGAGAGAGAGAGACCCGGTCGCGCGCACGCACATACTCTCTCTCTTCGGAGCCAGGCGAAAGTGTAAACAAGACTTCACCGTCTCCAAACTAGACGCTGTCTTGCTCTCTCTCCCTCGCACATATTAATCAAAATAAATCGACAAGGTGGTAAAAGGTCGGAAGACCAAAGTTTCATGTGTAAATACAGTAACACACCATTGCGATACATCCATATGAAGACGTTGTTCTGCAGGTTCGGCGTCTTCATTTTTATCTCGCTCCGGCTCCGACTCTGGCTCGAACATGTAACGCTGGCTGGACAAGTCTTCCGTTGTTGACATTTTGTTAATAACGTGTGAGTAAAACGTTTCTGTGCCGCTAGATAATCTTATCTCTGCTATCAAACTACAAAAATGGCCGAACAAGGTGGAGTTGAACCGAGTGTCACCGCTACATCCTGGAGAGGGGGCGGGGTATGAAGTGTCTCAATTGTATTTAAAGAGACCGCACCAAAACGAGTTGCTCTTAGACGCACATCAGAAAAGGGTTAGAAAAGGGCCTGTGGAGCTTTAATAATGAGGAATTCAGACCCAAGCATTGCAGTTCCGCTTTATATAGACTACAAATGTATGATTTATATGTAAAAAGGAACAATTTAAAAGCATGATATATCTCCTTTAACAGAAGTCGCCTACATCGAACGGCCCGTTTGGACTACATCCCTCTACTTCCTTCTTTAATGACGTCAGTAGAACAGTTTTTTGACTAACCTCCGTGCACAGGAATGCTCCCTCAACTCTACCGAAATTCATTTATGTACTTGTGCACTTCTTATAACTTACTGTGTTTACTCAGCTCTTACGGTGATTTTCTGAAATAAAACTGACGCTTCATCTTTTGTGTGATGTACAATAAACTTTATTAAACTCATCAGTATATGTTTGATCATCATTCGGACCTGGTCCGAAACAGCAGACTTGTAGGCTATTAATAAATAATGCATACATACAAGCAGATGACAAATACGTTATAATAACCGTAATTAAACTACTAAACAATACCTGTTTCATCTCTATACAGCACTCTGACTCTGTAGGCATTATTGTCCGACTCGAAATGAACACCGTTACTGAGAGTTTCTGATATTATCATCATTCCGTGAGATGAAATTGTCTTGAGAGACTGAGCACGAGCTCATGAAGCTCCACCCCCTGGGTAGTCCAGCAGCAGCTTATTTGCATTTAAAGGGCACACACTAAAACAGCTTGTTTTTCTGAGCCCCAAAAAATGACAATTTAAACATGCTGTAAAAAATGATCTGTTGGGTATTTTGAGCTCAAACTTCACATACACACTCTGGGGACATCAGAGACTTATTTTACATCTTGTGAAAAGGGGCATAATACGGGACCTTTAAAATCATGTCGGTTGAAGAGCACGGCATACCTTTAAAATGTTATTAGTTTTATTATAAAACTAATACAATTTTATTACAGTCGGTTTAGCCAATCTGTCTGCTTCCTGACCTGAGGCCCACATGACAATCTGGGCCTCAGGTCAGGAAGCAGACAGACTGGCTAAACTGACTGTCTGCTAGCGGCCTCGCGTCACCAAGGTCAGATAAATCCCATCACATACAGATGTGGCCTTTAAAAATGCGCGTCTCAGAGAAAAGAATGCCACGAGCACTTCCGAAATTCTGCGGGATCGTGCAGAAGGGGGATTAGGTGTTGGACGCAGGAAATACTAAAACCTGTAGATGGCAGTCGTGTTTCATGTGGCCATACTGAGTTGACGAAGTATGACGAATACAATGTTTTCTTTTGCCAGTTACATAAACAGTCACATATTCTTCATAAAAATCCGACTCAAACGCGCATCATTTGTCTTATTTTTTTTTTTCTGTGTACTTACAGTAGAAGAGACGTGATGTAGATAACTGAGTCTTATAACACAATAATTTGCGAAGACCTTTAAAGAGACCGAGATCATTTGCGAAATATCATTATCTAATTTTACATTTAGTTCATTTTTGCATCTTAACGTTTTAAATAGTTTTAACATAGTTGTAATGCGCTTTTCTGCATTACACACAGTACTTTTTATACTATCATGTTTCCCTTATAGGCGTCGATTTCAGTGGGGACGGTGGGTACGCACCCACCAGATTTCGTCATGAGTCATTTTGTACCCACCACTTTTAACTTCAGTCCATATTAATTTGACTTTTGGTTCGATTTTTTTTACCGTTTTCAGTGGTTATGAGGAGCTAAATTAATTTAACCTGAGATGTGCGTTATATCGCTTTTAGATCATTCTTTGTGTTGTCGAATTTTGACACAGTTTCATTATTTGTTCATAATAATTTGATTCATAATTATGTCATTTTTTTCTAAAAGTAAAAAAAAAAACAAAGTTTTTTCTTAAAGCAATATTCTAAAGAGATACAAAGACATTGTACGTGTACCCACCAGATTTCGTCATGAGTCATTTTGTACCCACCACTTTTAACTTCCGTTGACCGTTTTCAGTGGTTATGAGGAGCAATATGAGAGAAAAATTTTGTAATCATTGTCTGACACAACAAAAAAATATATAATATTCATTTTATTTTAATTTTCGTGTTCGCATTTATGAGGGAAAAAACAACGTGTCAGTTTACGGTTATGGACGTGAGCGCTCTAAAAGCGGCAATAAAAGTCTGCTTTAAAACTTTCACAGACCTCAAACAGAACAGCTGCCTTTCTTTAAATCGAATTTCGTTTTGTATTAATTATATCTTAATTTTAATCAATGTTTCGTGAACCAATTGCCTGGATTTAAGAAGTAAATATAGCAGACAATCACGACATTGGAGGCGCCGGCGATATCTCATAAATGAACCGAAACTCAGCGTGTAATGCACATTCACATTTACAGTGTATTTAGACACATTTAGACGCATTCATAATCATTACTTTTACCGGTTCTTTGTGGCAAGCTTTATGCGTGCGGTCGTGCGCTTGAGTGCGGCTATATTACGTAAACGCTCATGATCCATATGATATAAGTAGGCTAATTAAATTAATATAAATGGGCGATTTGTCCACGAATTACTAAATGAACAACTAGCCTAGTATACTAGTCGACTAGAAAAAAAACTTTTAGTCGAAAGCAGCCCGTATTCCACATATTTTCGAACCAGGCAACAGGACATCTGTGTTGAGCGAGGCCGAGGACCCTGAGCGGAATGAACGAGCGGAGCGGAATATTCAGAAATGCGCTCTCCACTCACGAGCTCTGATCGGAACAAACCCGAACCTCACTGGCTGCTGAACTTGCAGAATCATCAAAATATAATATTTTCTAAAGAAGAATTTTAAAACTTTATTGGTGGTAGTTGAGAAGAATACCTCTTTCCATATCTAAATCATTTCGATTGCAATATAAATGTATCATATTGTTATTCTTATTATATAAGAAGAATACGTATTTTTTTACAACATTTTTAACATATAGAGAATATAAGTTTAGCGTGTTGTGTGTATTTCCTAATTATAAGCTTTTGGTGAAATTGCAACAAAACTAAAAGAGTAAAAGTGCATAAAAACATAAAAACATGGCGTCGTCTCAAGAAATATCTGCGTACACACTAAACCACTGAAACCGACTGAAAACGATGTAGCCTAGTATACATACCAGACCAGGCACTGTAATTCTGCCACAGACATACACTAAAAACGGAGAAGACTTAAAGCATGCGCATAAACCTTGCGCGCTATACAACAATATTAGGCACAGTAGCTTCTTTTTTTTCTTTTCTTTTTTTATCAAGAACTTTGTTGAACAATATGAACAACCATAAATGGTCTGGTACAAAATATGAGTCACGATATTCGATAGTTAACGGATGCATAAAGCTTGCCACAAAGAACTGGCAAAAGTAATCATGTGTCAAATATAGCAAGGAGACATTTGAATTGTTTACTAATAAACTAGTGTTTTATGTGTCAGTCAAAGATGTTGACAATGCTGACTCGTCATCTTCGCAGATATTGTGAACGTGCCTATAGAGAGAAATGCACATACATAAGAGAGTTGTCTGTTTCTTTTCGTTTTGAATTGTTTTGTTTAAAAGTGGACATTTCAAGCTTTCTAGATACATTTCTGAGTTTCGGTTCATTTATGAGACGAGCTCAGTTCACGAGCAATGCAAGTTATATCGCGCCGGTGCCTCCATTTCCTGATTAAATCGTCTTAAATGCGTCTCCGTGTGGACAGAAACCAATGTAATCTTCCTGATTTAATCACGTAAAACACAAGTCTAAACACAAGCACCACTCTTCTGAATGATGGTAACCACAAACCTCCAAGAGTTTGTAAACCAATTGTTTGTAAAACATATTTAATATTTACAAATTCAAAAAATAAATATGTTTTACAGTGTATAAATAAAACGACATGAAGAAAGTTATTTCCAAAATGTAATTAATTGCACAGTCTTTGTTTTAGCTGCTTGTTTTAGCTGCTACCAATTGCACAGAGTCAAGAAATTACAACCGCCCACCCCCCAGGTCTGCCGATTCAACCCCCAATGCTAATCGATCTCCTCTCAGGGAATCAAAAGAAAACCAGTTTTTCCAGTTTTCACCAGCACGTGGGCAGGGTTTTAATCCCTTGCAGTTCCTTTGTTTAAATGCTATTTAAGCAAATATACTATACATACGCTTTAAGTTATTTCAAATGAATGTTTATAGCTTAATTTGTTGATATCGCGTAACTTAATTTGACATATGTTGATATAACCAACTGACATTGTAGATTCCATTGCATGCCAGGAAGATTATGCTTTGTTTTAAGTAATGAGCATTTACTATAATATAGCCGCACTCAAGCGCACGACCGCACGCATAAAGCTTGCCACAAAGAACCGGTAAAAGTAACCCAGCAAGCAATAGCCGTCTTTTCAACGTCTGGGTTAAATATAGACCCGATACAGTCCGGCTATGTGTAACCCACTTTTAGCCCAAATAACATTTAATCTGGATAAATGTATTTTTTTCCAAAATAACTTGTGAGATGTATGATATTCCATCATGTAAGCAAAGTCTACCGTGATTACAAGTTGTTTGGCTTACTTTATTTTAGGCTACATGTTATAGGCTGTGCGTAGCCACGATTTAGCTCGTATTCAGACCCGGCTATGCGTAACCCACTTTTAGCCCAAATAACATTTAATCTGGATAAATGTATTTTTTTCCAAAATAACTTGTGAGATGTATGATATTCCACCATGTATGCAAAGTCTACCGTGATTACAAGTTGTTTGGTTTACTTTATTTTACATGTTATATGTGTAGGCTGTGCGTAGCCACGATTTAGCTCGTATTCAGACCCGGCTATGCGTAACCCAATTTTAGCCCAAATAACATTTAATCTGGATAAATGTATTTTTTTCCAAAATAACTTGTGAGATGTATGATATTCCATCATGTAAGCAAAGTCAGATGTGATTACAAGTTGTTTGGTTTGCTTTATTTTATATGTTCTATGTGTAGGCTGTGCGTAGCCACGATTTAGCTCGTATTCAGACCCGGCTGTTGTAGCCCACTTTTAGTCAAAACTGATTAATTGTAGCCTAGTTTTTTTGCCAGGCAGTGCATGAAATGGTTGATATTCCATCATGTTCGCATTGGTAATGATATCTGCAAGGTTCAATGTGACATTTTACGACATGGTCGATCTGTTGTCACGATTTAGCTCCAAATTGGACAGGCTATATGCGGTCTGCTTTAGCCCACCTGGCGAAATCAAAGCAATCTGGTCTACGTACGGCTTGATTCAGACCAGCGAGCTAGTATAAGAATATTAGTCTTAAAAATGTTTTCGCTCACACAGCTTAATGTTTGCTGTCACACATAAACATAACATTCATACACAATCTACGATATGACTGTCATTTCAAATTAAATCAAATGCAATTGCATTTCTCAACCGCTAGATGGCACAATCGAAACACTACTGAGACATGACTACTAGGACTGGGACTACTGGCATTGCGCGACTAGATCACTTTAGCCAGATCTCGCGATAAACATTTCCTCCATTTTCAATTTTATTTTACACGAGGCTGCTGTCAGAGAGCAACGGGCGAGCAACACTCTGAAAACCTTCAAATTTCTACTTCGGTCTTGTAAGTATGCGTGTTATTTTTGTTATGTTCATTGTTTAAATTAGTTAGTTGTTATAATGTGTAGAAACCGTGACATTTTAACATTACCATTGCAGAGTACTATTTTTCTCCAACAAGTTAACGTTACTTGCACGTGTTATTGCAACTGTGTGCCCTTAATCTAAAATGTATTCAAGGTGGTAAGCATGAAACTATGAAACTTATCATTACTATTTTTTATTACTATTAAAGATACCAATATATTTTTGTTTTTAGATTGGAGTAAGAAATAATAGTTTTTGATTTAATGCAAATTTTCAAAGTATACTTTACATAAAACTTAACAGCAACATAGTGCAACATGAAAAGAAATTATAAAAAAATATTTTTTCCTTTCCAATTAATAAAAGGTAGTGGCAAACTGTAAAGTCTTTAAACTTTATTTAAAAGAATTAAAATATGCAGCATACATTCAGTTTTCAGTGAATTTGTTTCAGATATATGGTGCATAAAAACCGCAATGCTGCTTCTCCATGTTTTGTTTTGACTTTTCTTTTTTAATTTTGACTTATAAATTTGATATAAAAGTAGCTGGCTACTGTCCCAGATGACCTGAGAGGTCTGCTCTGGATGGTTCATAATGCATCAGAAGATTAGAAATTTACTTTGGCCTTAAAATGTTAATTAATTTAATAACCAGCTGTAGTATTTTGATATGAGTTCTTTGACAGACATATAGCCAGTGTAAAAACCTCAGAACTGGAATGATGTAATCCACTTTATTCGATTTCAAGACACCGTTTATCGCAAATTATCCAGCAATCAGTCAACAAAGTACAGCAATTGAATATACAGAACACTTGTCAATGACTACCATCAAATGTCTTGTTACCAACATTCTTCAAAATATATATTTTTTTGTGTGTGTTCAACAGAAGAAAGCCATACATGTTTGGAACCAAGTGAAAGTGAGTAAATGCTTACATGATTTTTTTTTTAGTGAACTACCCCTATAAGTATCTTTTTATGTTCATTAGAGTTATATGAGTAAGTGATAAAGAATGATTTATAGGGATAGTTCACTTTGAAATTAAATTTTGGCATGTTTTAGCTTACCTTAAGGGCATCCAAGATGTAGGTGTCTTTGTTTCTGAAGTAGTTTCAATTTTGATATTTTTAGGTCAAACTGTTCTTGTCTGTCTGTCAGTCATATAATGCAGGTCTATATGGTCACTACCTGAAAGAGCACGATTGTTGTCACGATTTGTTATGATTTCTCTTACATTGAGCGCGCTTTTTGACGTGCCTACATTTGTAATTAAAAAATTTTGGTCAGCAGGAAAAATTGTCTAACGAACAGTTCTGTTTAAAAATACGTACTGAAATCGAACCGAAAGCCTCGTACAGAATGGTTCAATACGTGTATCGTTACACCCCTAAAATATATGTGTGTGTGTGTATATATATATATATATATATATATATATATAATTAGTGCATCACCATTATGCAGGCAAAAATGTTTAATTATTGATATTAATTTATTAATAATATTGATATAAATTATATAGTCTCAATCTATATTCCGTTAACTCTATATTGGCCAGCTCTAGTGTGCATCCTAGCAAAAGTGAATGACTGTAATTAGTTAAAAATGATTGTCAACAATGCTTTTCTTGAGCAATAATTTTTTTCTTTTTCTCATTTGGCAGACGCAGTGATGACCAACTTTCCTTCGGCGACTGAATGGGAAATAAAAAATGCAATTTCTGGTCATTTTAAACAAGCACCAGGAAGAGATGGGGGTGGTGGTTTTGGATATAAAGCTAATAATTCATTCTTAAAAAATTTAGTATCTTAAGTTGTTTTACATATTTTCCAATATTTTATTTGTTAATTTTTATGTTTGAATGTTGTCTAAGTTGTTAATATAATTGTTCTAAATAAATCCTTTATATTCATTTAGTTTGGATGGATTTTCATTTATGAGAACCTGTTATATTTGAGTGAAAAGAATCCTTATGCCTCATTTTGTTGTCTATTACATGTATATGTAGTGTTATTGATGACTAGTCTATTCTTGGGCTATGGTTAGACGTCTATTAGATTTTCACTGACAGCCCAAAATCAGCCTTGTTTTAGCCTAGACCCATATTGCCTGTCTATTAGACGTATATATGTAGTCGTTTAATAGCTGTCTAATTGATGACTAGTCTATTCTTGGGTTATGGTTAGACGTCTATTAGACGTATAAATATAGTCATTCAATAGCTGTCTGATTGTCTATTCTTGGGCTATGGTTAGACGTCTATTAGACGTATACATGTAGTCATTCAATAGCTGTCTATTCTTGGGCTATGTTTAGACGTCTATTAGATTTTCACTGACAGCCCAAAATTAGCCTCGTTTTAGCCTAGACGTCTGGGCTGTGTTTAGACGGCTATTAGACGTCTATTAGACGCAAAATTGCTTGCTGGGAATGATGAATGCGTCTAAATGTGTCTAAATACACTGTAAATGTGAATGTGCATTACACGCTGAGTTTCGGTTCATTTATGAGATATCGCCGGCGCCTCCAATGTCGTGATTGTCTGCTATATTTACTTCTTAAATCCAGGCAATTGGTTCACGAAACATTGATTAAAATTAAGACATAATTAATACAAAACGAAATTCGATTTAAAGAAAGGCAGCTGTTCTGTTTGAGGTCTCTGTGAAAGTTTTAAAGCAGACTTTTATTGCCGCTTTTAGAGCGCTCACGTCCATAACCGTAAACTGACACGTTGTTTTTTCCCTCATAAATGCGAACACGAAAATTAAAATAAAATGAATATTATATATTTTTTTGTTGTGTCAGACAATGATTACAAAAATTTTCTCTCATATTGCTCCTCATAACCACTGAAAACGGTCAACGGAAGTTAAAAGTGGTGGGTACAAAATGACTCATGACGAAATCTGGTGGGTACACGTACACTGTCTTTGTATCTCTTTAGAATATTGCTTTTAGAAAAACTTTTAGTTTTTTTACTTTTACTTTTAGAAAAAAAACGACATAATTATGAATCAAATTATTATGAACAAGTAATGAAACTGTGTCAAAATTCGACAACACAAATAATGATCAAAAAGCGATATAACGCACATCTCAGGTTAAATTAATTATATAAAAAACAGGGAACTTTGTAAAAGCAAAACTGAACAAAATGCATACTTAAAATAATTGTATTAGGCTATGTGTTACCGAATATTTAATACCACTTCCCCATAATGTTGTAATTATTTTTTTAAAACAACATCTGTCAAACTGTCAATCAGATACCTCTTATCTGGTCATTTTTATTTTATTTTAGAAGTCATAACTGTTGATCACCCTTTGTATGGAATTTGTGAATATGAATATTTAGAAGATTTACAAACTGTCGGCAAGACCTCAAGCCAACCCCGGACATTCTGAGACTAACGTGGAAAAATCTTTATGCTTAATGCATTAAGACAGTTCAATTAAAATATTTATTAATAATGTAATGGCAAATCAGATGCGCCCAAAATATAAATGCTACGCGTTGTGCTGCAACATTACCTCACAAGAAATATCTGCACAAGAACAATCACACAAGAAATATCTGCGGGAATTAAGAATCTGGGTAAGTCGCATTATTTAATTGCATTATGTTAGGATGATTTTGTGTATATATATATATAAAAATACTGCTGGGTTTTTACAGGCAGAGTCACGTGTATTATGCTCACACTAAATTCTCTGTTGCACTTATATAAATGCGCATTGCATGCACAATCATCTTAATAGTTGTACAAAAAAGTTATGCGCTGGCAAGAACGTCCCTTTGCTGTTTTAATAAAAGCAATGTTAAATATTCTGCATGCACTCATCTCCTGGAAACCACAGCAATGACAAAGCATATAAAAATTCGTAAACGTTGTCCAATACCCCTTCTTGTCTTAATGAACCTTTTGCATTTACAAATATTTTCAAATGTCTGTATAATACAGTAGCCTACTGTAAATATTTGTGTCTATTACTATTTATAATTTATATTTTATTGTGGATGTTTTCTCACAATCATGACGTAATGTGAAGTAAAAGAAAAAATCTAATGTAAAGTTGTTTTTTATGCGCCACCTGGTGGATATTCTGTGAAGCGAAACACATTGAGGGATTTTTTAAGTAGGCCCCCCCGAAGCACTTGTAGAATTCTGCTAGACTCTACGAGACGAATTGCCGAATGCCGCGGGAGAAAACGCGCGTTTTTAAAGGCCAGATCTGTAGAGCCTCTTTCACCTAGATATCATCATATAGAGACTGTGTCTGTTCCCCGAACTTGGAAATCCAAAAAACGTTTAAACCCATCTAAGGTTAAACAATTGAATTGATTTGATGTTCAACAAATAAAAAACAGCTATAATACAGATGAGCAAATGCTAAAGCTTGGGTTGCTGAATATTCGATCGCTTACTTCAAAAGCACTCATTGTTAACGATATGATTTCAGATAATAACCTAGATGTGCTGTGTTTGACAGAAACCTGGCTAAAACCAAACGAGTCCACCCCGCAAGATTACTGTTATAAACATGAGCCTCGTCTGAAACGCAAAGGGGGTGGTGTTGCTGTAATTTATAGTAATAGTTTCAAAACCACTAAGAAATCAAGTTTTAAATATAATTCTTTTGAAGCATTGGTGCTTAATGTAAAAATATATAGTGTAAACGATAAATCACGTTTGAGATTTGTGCTGGCTACTGTATACAGGCCACCAGGGCACCATACAGACTTTATCAAAGAATTTGCGGACTTTCTATCAGAATTAATATTGACTGCAGATAAAGTACTAATTGTTGGATAGTTTAATAACTTCAACACTGCTTAGTGTGGACACATATGTACACTGAGGAGTGTTAATTTAACACTGGGGATTTTGCTGTGCAGAGAGGCTTTAAAAACTGCTAGATCTGCTTATTTTTCAACCCTATTAGAAGAAAATAAACATAATCCTAGGTATTTATTTGAAACGGTGGCTATAAACTAACGAAAAATAAATCTTCAACCCCAGACGTTTCCAAGCAACACAGCAGTAATGATTTTATGAACTTCTTCACTTATAAGATTGATAATATCAGGGACAAAATTAAAAAAACTATGCAACCGTCTACTAGTGATGGCAAAATGAGGCTTCCTGAACCACTGAGACCTCGCAGCCCATTGCTTCAGCCAAAGGTTCATTACTTGAAGCTTCATTCAGCATTGCTCACTAGTGACACCTAGCTACTGTGCACAGAAATAGCAGACAAATTAATTCATTCTGAACCAGTGTCGCGCCCTCCCTCCCTAGCTCCCTCATTTTATAAAATATTTTTTTTTTATATTTTATAAAAAATACTTTTATAAATAAAAATATTTATTTGTAATGTAAATATACAAATAAATGTTTATATTTATTTGTATTTTTATATTTAAATGTATATTTTATAAAAAATATTTTTATAAATACAAATATTTATTTATTTATTTTGTACTCACTGTTGATGTCTGTAACCTTTCATTTGCAATAATAAAAAAGACATGATCAGACATTTGTCTATTACTGTGTATAATATAAAATATGTATCTTTCTCTGTCTGAATTTACTTGTCCAGAGTCACACACACAGTTAATTAATTATTCATAAATTGTTTGGATAGTGACGGTATGAACAACAACAGTGACACTGAGTGCAGTTAGATGGAGTGTAATAAAGTAGGCTACATTTATTCATTTAGCAGATTATAGATAACAGATTAAAGTAAACTGCAACAGAATAGTCCGGAAGGAAGGATTACAATAGATTTTTTATTGAGAAACAGAATTATTTCAAGTGTGTTGGGGTTTAGACGATTCCTCTTCTTGGACAAAATCTCTCTAGCCTTGGAAAAGATCCTTTCACAAGGAACAGAGGATGCAGGGGAACGTAAAAATGGCAGTGGTACAAATGAAGACACTGATGCTTCTGTTGAGCCCAGACAGGGGAGGATTCCCTATTTCTTGCTGACTCCATTACCAGGAAAAAGGAAGAGTCACAAAAAGCAAACACATCCAAAAGGGCAATACAAATCAAAAAGCAGTCCAGATCCAAAAATCCAGAGCAATCCAAATAATCTTATCTAATTAATATAACAAGACTATAATATAGCTAGGCCTACTATAATAATAATATACTATAACTATTCTAACCTGATAATGAAATAATATACAGCCCTCACATATGACACAATAACGACAATGACAATGACAGTTATCTAACTCTCTCTGACACTACAACTGCTTCTACTACTCCTCCACCCACAAAGAGGCGCGAGTTTCGAACTGCCTTTTATCCGGAAGCGACACTCAGACCAAACCGATGACGTATCCACACAAACCGAGGCCTCGTTTGTCATTAGTCACGTGATTTTCACGTTAACAACACAAGCCTTGAATCGCCGCTTCATCTGACACGCCCATTTTTTCTCGACACAAGCTCCGACGCCTCGGTTCAGATGTCACATCACTACCGTCTACTACAGTATCGCATCAGGCAGTGCTTTGTAGTCTCCCTGAGGAAAAATTTGATTTGTTCGTTGCTATAGGAGAGGCAGAATTCGCTAAACTCGTTAAATCATCTAAATCAACAACATGTATGTTAGACCCTATACCAACTAAGCTACTAAAAGAGATGCTTCCAGAGGTCATAGATCCTCTTCTTAATATCATTAATTCGTCTTTGTCTCTAGGATACGTAACAAAAAACTTTAAGCTGGCTATGATTAAACCGCTTGTTAAAAAAACACAACTTGATCCTACAGAATTAGTCAATTACAGGCCGATCTCAAATCTACCTTTTCTGTCAAAGATATTAGAAAAAGCAGTATCTTCACAACTGTGTTCCTTTCTTGAAAGAAATGATATCTGCGAGGATTTTCAGTCCGGATTTAGACCATACCATAGTACTGAGACTGCCCTCATTAGAGTCACAAATGATTTGCTCTTATCATCCGATCGTGGTTGTGTCTCTCTATTAGTGTTATTCGATCTTAGTGCTGCATTTGCCACCATTGACCACAACGTTCTTTTAAATAGACTCGAACATTATGTTGGCATTAGTGGAATCGCACTAGCATGGTTTAAATCATACTTATCTGACCGTTATCAGTTTGTAGCAGTAAATGAAGAGATGTCTCATCGATCGCAAGTTCGGTATGGCGTACCACAAGGCTCAGTACTAGGACCGCTGCTGTTCACTCTGTACATGCTACCCATAGGAGATATCATTAGGAAACATGGAATTAGCTTTCACTGTTATGCTGACGATACTCAGCTGTATATTTCTTCAAAACCTAACGAAACTTATCAATTCACAAAATTAACGGAATGCATAGCTGATATAAGAAATTGGATGACTAATAATTTCCTACTTCTAAATTCTGAAAAAACTACGGTGGCCCAGTAGTGCACAACACAACGAAATGTAAAAAGCAAACATAAGTTCACAACACAACGAAATTAAGCCACAACACAACGGAAAATCCACAACACAACGAAATGAAGCCACAACACAACGGAAATAAGCCACAACACAACGAAATAAAGCCACAACACAACGGAAATAAGCCACAACACAACGGAAAATCCACAACACAACGGAAATAAGCCACAACACAACGGAAAATCTACAACACAACGAAATAAAGCCACAACACAACGGAAATGCTCCCGACCACTAGAGGGCTCTCGGAGCCCAGTAAAGTTAGTTTTCCAAGCCATTGTTCTATAGAGTCAGCAGTCTTAATATATCAATACCATGATTAGTTTTAACAGTGTATATCAACATAAAATATTACTTAAAAATAACCTACATGAATTATAGCTGCGTATTTGATTTATACTCGAGAATGCTTGGACGCGCTACGACAGCGCAGGGCACGTCTGGCAATTCCACCAAGTGATTAAAACGTATAATTTATTATAATATGATTTGAT
Source organism: Leucaspius delineatus (assembly GCA_023718395.1). Lineage (NCBI taxonomy): Eukaryota > Metazoa > Chordata > Actinopteri > Cypriniformes > Leuciscidae > Leucaspius > Leucaspius delineatus. The sequence goes on from CM043356.1 coordinate 10,504,111, forward strand.
AAATAAAAATAAAAACCATTTGGTGAAATAGGAAGGAATTGGCACAATTCCACCTATAATAAGTCAGTCTGGTCACTAACATGATAAAAGAAAAAAAAACTATTACAGAAATTTCCTAAAAAAAATAATTGTTAATTACTGTAAATACATGAAGGGTATTGGAAAAAAGTCATTATTAAGTCATTATAAAAGTCATATTATGTCAGTCTACTATCAAATACAATCAAGCTTTGGATTTTGAACATGTCTGTTTTTGAATGTTAAAAGTAATTTTAATTAAAACAAATGATACGTTTTAACAACTTGGATGAATTGGCAGACGTTCCCTGAGGGATCATGCGCTGTGGTAGCGCGTCAAAGCATTCTAGAGTATAAATATGCAGCTATAATACACGTAGGTGATTTTTAATTAATAAATGTCGATAAACAATGGTTAGCTACATACTGTTAAAACTAATCGTGGTGTTGATATATTTTTATAGACTGCTGCTGACTCTCTAATGAACAATGGCTTGGAAAACTAACTTTACTGGGCTCCGAGAGCCCTCTAGTGGTCGGGAGCATTTCCGTTGTGTTGTGGCTTTATTTCGTTGTGTTGTGGATTTTCCGTTGTGTTGTGGCTTATTTCCGTTGTGTTGTGGCTTTATTTCGTTGTGTTGTGGATTTTCCGTTGTGTTGTGGCTTGTTTCCGTTGTGTTGTGGCTTTATTTCGTTGTGTTGTGGATTTTCCGTTGTGTTGTGGCTTGTTTCCGTTGTGTTGTGAACTTATGTTTGCTTTTTACATTTCGTTGTGTTGTGCACTACTGGGCCACCGTAAAAAACAGAGATTGTAATTATTGGACAAAAAAACTTCCTCACGTAATAACCTAGAATACTGTCTAACACTTGATGGCTGCTCTGTTAAGTCTTTATCGTCGGTTAGGAACCTGGGTGTGCTCTTTGATACCAATCTTTCATTTGAAAGTCACGTGTCTAGTATCTGTAAAACCGCATTTTTCCATCTTAAAAATATATCTAAATTACGCCATATGCTCTCATTCACAAATGCGGAACAATTAGCAGATCTATTACCCCGGCAGATCATGTTTTGCTTGTTTTAAGCAAAAACTCAATTTTTATTTATTTCCCCAGAAAACAAGACTTAATATCTTATGTCATTTTACTACTTTAAATAGTAAAATAACGTTATGCATCTTTATTTAAGAAATGTTTGATATTTGGACTGGAAACAAGACAAAAATACTAAGTAAGAAAAGCATTCTTTGCAGTGTAATAACTGAACTTGTAACAGTTTTGTTGCAAAGCACAATATTATGGTGAAATTAGATCTCGTGTTTGGGTTAAAACCTAATTATTGTTAAGCATAGCAAGCAAAAAGGCTAACAAATAAGAGTTAACTTATACACCAATTAATATTGCCCCTTCATTCCTGACATGGATACCGTAATCATACAGAGAAAACATAGTTGCATACCTTTATCTTTCGCTCGTTTCTAAATTGGGCACCTGATGGCTTTGACCTTCGAAAATCAACAGATTTCCCCTTATCCCCTCCATACCAACTGTCACTCACGACGAGTCACGACCAGAAGTCAAGACTAAACCAATTCACCTTGGGGGTGGTGACCAAGTAATCGTTTTGTATTACCTATTTTTATTAGCCATTCAGACAATTCAGAAAAACAAAAATGTGTAGGAAATATAGAGGCCTGTATTTATAATATTCTGAATGAAATGTGCATTATTTGAAAGAAAGTCGAGGAGTGACTGACTTAGATAACTATATGGATCCCCCCCCCCCGTCCGTTCCATTTGGGACAGACCCAGAGGTGAACTGTCATCCGCGCCCGCGCCCCCTCCCCTTTCCCCTTCTCAAACAAACAGCTTCTGTGCACGGCATCTTCTCAGCAAGCAGGGGCGCCTGCAGCTGCAGGGGGCGCAAATTTGCCAATTCCCCACACAGTTAAATGATAGATAATAGAAAACCGCTTCGCGGCGCCGATTTTTATTTCTTTATTTATTTTTTTGCTCGTGCCTGCGGCGCCGCCCCCCCAAAAATGCCGCCCCGGGCGATTGCCCGGTTCGCCCGTGCCAAAAACCGCTACTATTCATGACCTCATGGCTAGATTATTGTAATGCTCTACTGGGTGGTTGCCCTGCACGCTTAATAAACAAACTACAGCTGGTCCAAAACGCAGCAGCTCGAGTTCTTACCAGAACCATAAAGTATGACCATATTAGCCCGGTTCTGTCAAAACTGCATTGGCTGCCTATTAAACATCACATAAATTTTTAAATATTGCTGATTACTTACAAAGCACTGAATGGTTTAGCTCCGCAGTACTTTAAAACAGTGGTCTGCTATATTTCACAAAGGAAGCCCATTTGTGCGGTCGTTGGCGTTATACGAGAAGGACATTCTGAATTCTGAATATGAGCCTACTGTAAAATTGGCTGCTTAAAAATGTCGATAGATCAGTGCATAGTTATTCCAGACGCCTCCCGGTGCTATTTGTATAGGAATTGTGTAATCACAGATTATGAACAGATGTTTTCATAGGTGGACAAAGTACACAACTTCCTTACTTGAGGGAAAGTATAGATACTACTGGTCAAATATTAATGCGTTACAAGTAAAAGTTGTAAAGACTGATTTTTACTTAAGTACAGAAGTACTTGTTTTTAAAAGTACTTAAGTATCAAAAGTAAATGTCAATGCATTGTTTTATTATTGTTGCATTGTTGTGTGTAATACTTACAGTACCTTATGCCTCTGAATCTATGCCTGCTGCCTACCCTCATATCAATATCACATGTATTTCCAGAACACAGTTCCAGTAGTGGGATTGAATGTGAGATTGAATAAGTGCACTCAATAACGTCCACAATGGTTTCGGACACCCAAATGGCTGTTCCCTCAAACAATGCCCTATTTAATTTTTTTTGGCTTTCAGTAATATGTTAGCCTTACTGTTAGCTATAAGCTAGTGTGCACCAAAACAATGACAAAATTCACATTTAGAAGACCCAGTGTTGAAAATGAAAATCAGGTTGATTTTCATTAATGACATTAATCTCCAACATTGGACAGACATTGTTTTTGATTGTGGTTGAAAACAAGGATATATTCCAATTGGGTTGTTGGGTTTTCATGTTTAATGGGAACTTTAGACATACTGTACAAACTGTGTGATCCCTAACTCTAATGTAACAGTTATGGGTAGGTCATCTATGGACATCTAATGTTACGGACATATTATCATGGTACAGTTCAGCCTATTATTGATTTTTATTTCCACTTCCCTTTTATCCAAAGAGACTTGCACTGTATTTATCAATGGGAAATACATCATGCTAAAAAAAATTGTCATAGGCTACACTGTAGCTCACATAATTGGGGTCACTTGCAAGGCGCAGCAGCACGAATTACGTGACCAGCAACATATTTCTGCTTCAAATATTGAGTGTAGTTAAAGTGGCTATATGCAATTTTTTCCCCAAAATAAACATAACAATAGCCTTTTTATTTGACCATTTATGACTCAAACATCTCCTGATGAGCATACTGACACCTTGTCTGCTCACAGTGGGTGCACCTATAAGCCTGTATCCTATTTTTCCTATTTTCTGTCGGGTCGGATTTTTCCCGCACTATCTGCGGATGTGACGTCAAGCGCGTTCATGTTAAACGTTTCAGATCACTCTGCCACCACCGCTAGTCAGCAAACAAACTTAGTTTCTCAAACAATATATGTATTTGACTGTTCTTACCTCTGTAAACATAATGTTGACTTCTTTGCAGCGGATGACTTGTGAAGTGTGCACGTACGAGAGCGAGCAGAAAGGAAGAGCACTTCCGTTTTTTGGCCACAGGTGTCAGTTGCGAGTTTAAATTTCAGAAAATCGCATGTAGCCTCTTTAACAGTAAGTGGTGGTTTCAGACATTATTTTATGAAAGTACATTTGTCAGTGCCGCACTCGTACTGACTCTTATTCTGCCTGACAGAAAGAAAAGTTTGTAGCTTACTGAAGGCGGAGCGTTTTGACCAATCAGATGAAAGGGCGTTTCAGCGCCGGCCACGTGTGCAAATTAAATATCTAACCCATAAACCAATTTGTAAACCACAAACGAAAAATGAAAAATCAAGCCAAAATCAAATTTTTCGTTAAACTAAAAAACAAATAAATGAGCTGGTTTTCATTTTTCGTTATTCCATTCCAAACAGGAAATGAAATGATCAAAAAGTACATGGACCCAAAATAAATGTTATACAACCTATTTATTTGTGAAGTGAAACATATTCTATACTCCAAAAGATCAAGCCACTCTGGACTTGTTGATGCCAATTGTCTGTCATTACTTTCAGAAGCTACTTTCAGAAACAAACTGATAATTGCTAAATCGACCAAATTAAAGCCCATGTTGCAGGTTAACCACCACTGTCGATTAATGGGTACATAAATCACTCAAGATATGTATATCATTTTAAAAATGTCTCAAAAATGGTCTTAAAGACCAGTTTTTTACGTTTTTGGTATTAGCGTTTTTTTCCGCAATTCGGTGATGACGTCACGTTGGGGAGAAGTGGAGGAAAGGTAGCCTCAGCCTAGTATTATGGTGCGTTCAAGCCATCTCGTATAGATTGTATTTACGAGTTGAACGCACTTGAACGCCACCACAATGTTGTAAATACTTACTAATTAAATACATGGTCCGAGGAGAATGAGAGTGGAGAGTTGGTGAAGTGTCCTGGTGAGTTGCTATCATTTAGCAACGCAGCAATGAGCACTGGAGCTAGTCTACGAGCAGCAGTGCACAATAACGACACATTTTTTTTTTTTTACTGTCTTTGAATAGCACCGAGTGAAAAATCAACGTTTTCTTTATATCTAAGCAGTGATCATGACGTTAGTTCAGATGAGTACCGGTAACCTTTGTCATAGTGTCGTAGTACTGGTAAACTTTGTCTTTGTCATCTAGAAATAGAAGGCATCATGCTAGCTATATGGGCGTTTCTAAGCGTTTATCTCTTCCTCCGGTGAAAATGTTGTTGCAAACGTAGCCACCGCGTGTCTGTCGCTGTGTTTGGCAGGTGCTTGTGTGGGCGCCGGCGGTGCCGTCCCATGGAAACTGCGTTAGAAAGCTTGTGCTGTAGGGAAGTGAGTGCGTTTTGGTCGCTGGTCGAGGAGCTCACCCCGCGACCAGATGTGATGTGCCTCACTTATCATCCAGAGTTTTTACACAAGCACAAACACAGTAGTTCACCATTGTCAATCTACCTACTATATATTTCTATATATTTATCTATCTAGCTGCTAGCTATCTATGCTAACGTCCCAGCTAACAGGGGACGTCCCCGGACTTTTCGAACGTCCCCTTAGGTCTGCATTTGGTCCGCTTTGTAACGTTCGCTGACGGACATTCCGATGACGTCCGCATTTGGTCCGCTTTGTAACGTTCGGTGACGGACGTTCTGAGGACATTTGTCCGGGCCAGTGTGCGAACGTCCCTATTTCGTCCCTCACCTGCCATTTCCATGACAACACTTGCAAAATCCAGTCGCACATGCGTTTTCTTTTATCATCAGACCTGACAGCTTGCAACTCAGACAAAAGAATAATTAAACAAAATATAAATGCAAATAAACTAAAAACATTTGAATTAATTGTAAAATTAAGTTTGTTAAAAATGTTAGTGTTTTAATGTTATGTTAAGATAATAAACTTAGTAACTTCTATCACTAGTTAAAGATATAATCAAATCACGAGACTGTTTTCAGCGTTATAATTTAAACATCAAAATATGATAATTGATTCAAATATCATATTTTAATATGTGACCCTGGACCACAAAACCAGTCTTATGGGTAATGTTTTTTTTTTTTTATTGAGATTTATACATCTTGCCACGAACGTGACTCCTAAACGAAGAACATCAGAGGGATAAGGTGGGATTCGTGGGAAATGTACAAAATATCTTTACTTAATATCCTAATGATTTTTGGTATAGAAGAAAAATCTATAATTTTGACCCATACAATGTTTTGTTGGCTATTGCCACAAATATACCCGTGCAACATAAGACTGGTTTTGTGATCCAGGGTCACATATAAGCTACAATTTATAGGCTAGGCTATATTCATGCATGAAGAAAATAAGGTTGAATGCAGGAGCTCTAAAAGAATGCATCGACTTGAGGAAAACGGCAGCCAAGGAAAACGTGAAGAATGGAAAAGCACATTGCTGGGAAGAAAGTGGAGAATAACACAGGTAAGACAAATAAAATTATCCTAACTGTCCTATCCTATCCTAAATTATCAAACTGTTGGTCAGGCGAAGGTGACTGGTTTTATTCTAAAGAAGTTATTTTAGGAAAAATATTATTCTAATTATTGCACAATTATTCTGACTGATAGTACATGCAGCTCAAATAACAAAAAAAAGTGTATATAGCTACACGGGGAGAAACAAGCAAGTGACGATCAAGTGCACCTAAGCGAGTGACGTCATTCCTTATGGTACGCAGCATGTATCCATGGCAACGCTCAGCTGTAGTGACAGTTATAACGGTCCTCCTCAGACGCAGCCTTGTGTTTTCTCTTTCGTCTGTCTAAAAGGTATTTTTAATTTTTAAATTAGTATACATTAGTTACCGTAACCACTGTCCATCTTTAAATTATATGAAAATGTTACCTTTTAAAACGTTTGCTTAAGTTGTCTGCCGTGTCCCACTGCTAACCGTATGCTAACACTACGAAGCTAACGTTAATGTTATATTTAACATATATGGATATATTATATAGACATATACAATCATAATACTACTGAATGTGTTTATTTTGTTGTTTTAGGTAGATGCCAAGGGGAAGAATTGCTGGACTAACCCCACAGCTGACGGACAAACACACACACACAGCTGCCAGCGCGTTTGAAGACACACACACACTGAAAGAGCACAACACCTTTGTTCAAATAAAATACATTTACTTTGTTCCTTACAACGTGTGTGTTTTCTTTGGTTAGCCAGAAGTAAAATAAAATATAATGATATTCAGGGGACTAAACGCGAAAGTCCCCTAAACGTTCCGAATGGCCGCTGGTGGTCCTGTGAATGTCCTCTTGAACGTACGGAGGACGTCTTCGCGAACGTCCGCGGGACATCAAGCGGACTCCACATGGGGACGTTCGGGGGGACGTTCGTACAGGCCATTTAGGGGACGTTCTGGGGACCTTTTTTTGTTAGCTGGGTTATGCTATCTGAAACACTTGCAGAAACCGACTGCCTTAAATTGACCAACTATCATTTAAATGTATTAACTCAAATTTATAATGCATTAATAATGTGAGCAAAGTATTACTGTGAACTTCTTTCATTTGAGACCACTAAAAAACTATTGTACATAAAAAGATTTCCACTGGATCAGCAACTACACAGTCACCGCCTGTTAAATAAAGCAACATGCAGCGTATCATCAATGTTTGTAGATCTTCTCCTGGACTGAAGCACAGGCTCTACTCTTCTGCACAATGGTGACCCAAAAAACAAGATTTTACAGTAAACTACTGGCAACAGTGTTGCCAGTATAAACCTGTTTTATAGCTTACAGTTTATTACTGTTAAAATACATTTTGTGGGTGTGTCTTTTTATCTTACACAGTTAACCCTTTCAACCCCTCAGGGAAATCCACACTACGAGTAAAAAGTAGCGATGCAGTGAGATAATTAAGGGAATATGTAAGTGATTGTAAGCAGAATCACTGAAGAAAAGAGAAACACAAGAACAGAAAATAGAGAAACACAATAACTACGACTGACTTCCAGCCATTACACATTATTACACTTATTATTAACCAGTATGACTTTATTTCTGTCATACAGAAGTTGTTATTGAGATGTTTAATTGAAAATGTTTGGTTTGAAGTTACCGTTATAGAGATCAGTGCTTGCTTTAGTTGGGATGCTGATGCTAAAACATTAGTTTTTCTTTTGCTGCTTGAGCTGTGTTTTTGCAAGTCACACTTGTGCACACACGGTTTATGAATGACTGCAGTTATAATGATTATGATGATAAAATCATCATATTGCCTGTTCATTCACTAAGGAATTCATTCTCACTTATTCAGAGTTTAATCCTCAATCAAAAGTGTTACATTATCACCACTGTGAAAATGCAGCAATAAGATACAATGACTTTTTTTTTTTTTAACACATGATGCATAACCAGAGAAACGGAGCTACACTGTATTTTAGAAACACAGAGATATCACAATTTAGCACATTAATCTCAACAATGGTGGCAATATTTCTTTTTTATTATTATTATTATTCATGCAGCAGTGCATGCTGGGAGTTTTTTATTATCCTGGAACCCAGCATGCATTGCAACATGAAACTTTTCACCATTGTTGAGATTCATATGCTGATTGTTGATATCTGTGTGTGTCTGAGTCAAGCAGGAGTAAAATAAAATTGAATGCACTATATGATTACAATATTCTTCAGAAGACCTGATTACAGAAATATTGATTCCCTTTTGTAGATTCACAGATATATGCTTAATATGAGATAACTATAATTTCAATGAATATATACAGGAAAAAAACTGTAAATCAGGCATGTCCAGGATGATTGTAACATCATCACACAAAAATAAAAACACCTAATCATCTTTCTCTTGACTTTTTCTTGCCATAACAAACGTGTTTTATAAACTCACTGTTACAGCAGTCAGAGAGAGATGAAAGGTAAGAAGTCAAGGGACAAGAGCCCAACTAAAGCAAACACTGATCTCCATCATGGTGACAACAAATTTTATTAATAACTAAATCTCTGTTAATTCTCAACAAGAACTTTTGTACATGTATGAAAGAAATAATCGTAAACTGGTTTCAGACTCAGTGTTGGTGGAAGTCAGTTGTAGTTTTTGTGTTCCTCTTTTTTCTGTTCTTGATTCTCTGTCCTTCAGTGATTCTGCTTATCAGTGTTCATCAGTCTCTCAATTCACTCACTTCTTTTCATTCAAGTGGACTATATTAGTGAACTAATGTAGGGAATAGTGAATGAGGGTATAGGGTGTGATTGGGAAAACAGCCTCTGAGTGTCGACTTTGAGCACTGTTAATTCACAGTATATTCCTGTAGGCTACTTTTATTTTCTACGGTATATTACTGTTTTAATGGAAAATGGTATAATATTGTCAGAATTTTACAGCAAGGGTTAACAGTGTATATATCTATCTATATCTATGCATTTATCTATTTATCTATAATCTGAATACTCTCGTCTGCTACTCGTCTCTCTAGTCACTCTCAATGCTCTCAAAGCAGGCTTTGGTAAATTATCTCCCCAACGTGACGTAATGCAATGCATTGTTGGGGAAAGGAGAGTCGTTGCAAACCGCTCTACTTTTTCGTATTATATTCCGTTTTGTGATACCCAACAACATAAAATACAATGGATAACAGTTTAAATGTTTATTACCAACAAGTAAATTGCACAAATTCGTTGAAAAATTAACCCTGCAACACGGCCTTTAAGCAAATAAAGTCAAACCTGATCGTTGATGTCTCTCTCTGTGTGTGTCATCTGTCCAACTCCAGAGATCCTTAAGGGCTTTCCGAGCTCTCCGCAGACCTTGTATAGGAACAAATAACTGTTCCTGTAAGTCACATGACATAACAGAAAGTGAAAGTGTTTCTAATGTTTTTTTGTTTTGTTTTTATAAACAATGTTTACTTTTAAACAGCATGTAGCCTTCAAATATTTAGATATATTATTTACTTATAATGATTATCATCATAAATAATAAACTTATTGATTTTTTTTTCAATATAGTTCAAAAGTGTAGTCTTCACTGCATGTTGTTCTATGAGCAATGACTGCACTAATTACAGCTACAAGTAATATCTTACTTATTCATTAAATTTAAAGAGGGTACTTTTTATTATTAAGTAGAGGAAAAGCTAATTCTTTTAAACCCATATTTTGTTTTATTTTGGATCAAATTTTATTTCATTAGAAGTTGTCATAAGTCAAAAAGTTTGATGTTTTTTAGTGCACAAGGCTCTGCCAAGCTTAGAAAGTTTTAATTTTGTTTTATTCTCTGACTACAGGATGTTTGTAATAGGAAGTTGTCACAGAGTGACGAATAGGAACCTGGAAGAGCGGAATGAGTTCCCCTGGGGTGGGGAAACATTTCCGGTGTGACATCAGGCCGGTTCCGGCGGCCTGTCATGGCCGCCCGTGTTGACGAGCGGCAGCTGCAGCGGCTAATCAAGCAGCTATTGGAGCGCGTGTCTCCAACGGGGGATTTAAAAGCGGCGTTTTGAGGGGGAAGCGGGGAATACGCTGATTTCACGCAGCCGCCATTTTGAAATCGAAAGTGAGGCTCCGGTGGGAAAAACACCGGAAGTAAAGATAAACAACAATGCCTTTGGACTACCAACCTGAAGCTGCTGCCGCGATTTACACTATTGGATGTTAATATCCAATATAGGATATGTATATAGTTCATTCCTGCTTCTTTTTTTACTTTCTGAATTATATAAAAAAAATATTTTATTTATAATTGAATTTCACTGTATATAGTCTTTAGAAATAAAAGAAATGTATGTACAGTTTTAGAATTGACACAACATCATTAAACACAACAATACGCCATCGCATTCATGACTCTCCCGTGATTAAAGGCGACACTTCCGGTTTTCTTCCCACCGGAGCCTCGCTTTCGATTTCAAAATAACGGCTGCGTGAAATCAGCGTATATAAGCCTATACGCTGATTTCACGCAGCCGTTATTTTGAAATCGAAAGCGAGGCTCCGGTGGGAAGAAAACCGGAAGTGTCGCCTTTAATCATAGGAGAGTCGTGAATGCGATGGCGTATTGTCGTGTTTAATGATGTTTTGTCAATTCTAAAACTGTACATACATTTCTTTCATACTTTAGACTATATACAGTGAAATTCATTTATAAATAAAATATTTTTTTATATTATTCAGAAAGTAAAAAAAGAAGCAGGAATGAACTATATAAATATCCTATATTGGATATTAACATCCAAAAGTGTAAATCGCGGCAGCAGCTTCAGGTTGGTAGTCCAAAGCCATTGTTGTTTATCTTTACTTCCGGGGTTTTTCCCACCGGAGCCTCACTTTCGATTTCAAAATGGCGGCTGCGTGAAATCAGCGTATAGCCAGAGCCCGTCTACGGAGAGCCTTGGCACTCCCTATTCAGCCCCATTGTATTGATTTTGGTTGCAGTTCCATCAGAATTCCACTGGGGGTGATCGCGAGCGAGTGCAGACTGAATGGGAGTCAATGGGGCTAAACGGCTAAATGTGTCTCTTTCACCCAAATGCCGTTGAGAAATCTCAGATTTTATTGTAGGTTTTGCAAGTTCAACATGGGTTATAGGTCGAAAGTTGAATGAACGAGTACTTATTTGTTTTCTATTTCTTACAGGTTGAGTTGATGTTGCCCATAACACGCTAGCATTCTGCTAATGACGTCAGCATTCTGACGTCATTGACATTTTAAAAGACTTTTTAAACCAAATAAGTGACTCTAAAAAAATCTAACACCCAGCAATGTGTAATTTCTTTGCATCTCCTTTCGAATACAACATTCAAATTACTAGACAAAAAATTATATCCTGAGAAAAGTGGGTTTTGAGGGTTTTTCGCCATAGACCTCCATTCATTCTGCACTCGCTCGCGAGCGCCCCCGCATGGACAGAGACGTGTTACTGCAACCAATCCAGAACCCGGAAGTAAGCAGAGAGTGCCAATTCTCTTCCTATTAGACATTCTCTGGTATAGCTCTTACATCAAATGTTTGTAAAATTATGGAAAGGATGATTACGGAAAGGTTGTCATATTTATTGGAAAATAGAGGATTAATATCAAAATATCAGAGTGGTTTTAGAAAAGGTAGAGGAACAATGGATCCTATAGTATGTTTAGAAAATGAAATTAGAAAGGCGCAGGTAAATAAAGAATCTGTGATAGCAGTATTTTTAGATGTTGAGAAGGCCTATGATATGATGTGGAGGGAGGGACTTTTGATAAAATTAAGAAAGATGAATATTGGTGGAAGAATATATAACTGGATAAAAGATTTTCTGGAGAATAGGAGTTTCCAGGTAAAAATAGGGAATGAAGTGTCAAGTACGTTCCAGATAGAAAATGGAACTCCACAAGGGAGTGTAATAAGTCCATTATTGTTTTCTATAATGATTAATGATGTTTTTAACCAAGTAGAACCAGATATTCCTTTTCAGCTTATTAAACAAGGTAAATCAAAATATAAAGAGTATAGGTAAGTCAAGGAAAGAAGAGATTATTTTCAGCAGAATATTATTAGGGCGCTCAAATTTAAATAGCACACTTAAAATAATAGGGAAACACCCAAACGGGTTATGTGAAATCTGTAAGGTTGAAGAAACAGTAACTCATGTATTTCTTGGTTGTAGAAGATATGAGCAAGAAAGAGGAACAATTATAGAAGAATTAAGAAAGAAGGTAAAGCAGGAAATACATTTTAAGGTTTTAATAAAATGGGCAAGTGAAATAAATAGTAAAGTTTTCTTCGATTTTATTAGAGAAACGGGTTTGGTGAATAGATTGTAAAACTCTGTTCCACACTCCGGAGCAGAAGGTGGCGGTAATGCACCTATTTAAGTTGGTTGCAAACCGCCGTTAAAACTCAAAAAGAAGAAGAAGGAAGCGGGGAAGCGGAGGGGCAGAGGCAGAAAGGAGGCAGCGGGCAGCAGGCAAGAGAGCGGGAGAAGAGATGGGAAAGATAACGTGCGGCTGAAGCGTGGGGCACGAGAGAGATCGAGAACGGACGAGAGACGGGTCAGTAAGACTGTGAGAACGTAACGAGCGTAGACATTGTTGGATATACAGATCATAACAGTGGATTTGCCGGCCCTGACGAGCTGAGGTATACTTTTCGGCTGGGGGGGGGGGGGGGGGGCACAACAAACTGAATTTTTAATTCAGGACTGAATTTAGGCTTATTGTTAAATAACAATTTAACAGTGATAATAATGTAGCTATCATTAGCCTAAAGTTTAGCTAAAACTTCAGCCGGTAGGGTAGCCAATTGCCAAATAAATCTGAATTTTTGGGCTAAATGGCGATGTATGGTATAATCTGAGTATTTAATTATTATTTTTCTATTTGAATAAAAAAAACCTGTATTTAATTTAAAAAAAAAAAATTATATCCTGATCGATATTGTCCTACAAACAATGTTAATATTGAAGGTTATAAAAACAAACATAGTGTTGCTGTCTATCTGCAGTCTATCCAAGAAGGGGTCAAATCACATTACATTCTAACATTGCAACATTACAATCTAAAAACAAAATAATGCTTTTTAAAGAAGTAGTTAAATTTACTAAGCCAAAAAAAAAAAAAAAAAAAAAAAAATCTAATATCATAAAAATACACATGTAGGTTTGAAATTCTCTAGCACATTTATGTTCACCAACAACAACAAATATTCAACAACAAATGTTTTAGCTAAATATATTTATAATTTAGTGTATGTATATTTTAATGTATATTTTAGTCAGAATAATTGCGCTCCTATTCATTGCGCTCCGTCTGTTCGGCGCGCATGCACGCGGGGGCGCTCGTTCACGGAAGTATAGCTTGCAGAAAGCTCGCCCACTCATGACAGCAAACTGGACTTTCTAACATTTACAGATGGAGAATATGTCCGTGAAATGTAAGTTATGCAATGAGGAAATTATTGGATGTCACTTCAGCTTATGGCTAAATACTATTAGAGGTACATTTGTTTCCACCAATCGCTGCACAAGTTAAGGTTACGTATGATGACGAAAGCACGTTAGTGCGAGCCCTCCCGGAACCCATAGAGAATGCATTGCAGTGCCTGCAGTTCGAAAAAAAAAATCTTTGAATGTAAGTCTATGGGAAGACTCTGGGCGATTCTCAGCCAGAGTGAAATCGCCCAAAAAGAGGCGGTACTCCACAGAACGTGACTCGGCGCTGATTGGACTATATCCAGAGGCAGAACAACAGTGAGTGACTGCTAGCGTAACTCTGTGGTTGAATGAGATAGTGATTGAAAAAGTCCCTTTCACACTTTAGTGGTGCGTCGCCCGATCGCCCTAATGAAGAAACCGCCGCTGCTTTTCACTGTGAAGTGGTGTGTCATTGCAGTGTCTGAAGATTGAAGTGAGCACGTTTGAAGATTTACAGTGGTTTGCATGCACGAGTATGGGAAAATTAAACACTATTAGCACTCTGAAATCTTTGTCGGGGATCGATTAGCCCGGAGAGGCGTCATGAAATAATTTGAATTACTGCATTCTGCTATACTGCCCTGTGAGAGAACCCGTCATCCGCCGCTGCATTCAGTCATTGCTGCCCTGTGGTAAGAAGACTCAGTTATTAACTGCTGGATTCTGTACGCACAATTGTTGTTCTATGAACAGAGAGAACCTGTTATTCGCTGCTGCAATCCGACTGCTGCTGACCTGCGAAAGAAAGGTGACACTCAGTTATCTGATGCTGTCCTGTGAAAAGAGAAAGCCCATTGTCGGCTATGAACGGAGAGGTCCCGTTATCCGCCGCTGTACTCTGCTATTGCTGTCCTGTGGGAAGAGAAGACTCAGTTATGAACTGTTGGACTTTGTCCCCCCACATTGTTGTTCAGTAAAAAGAGATGATCAACTGGCGGCTGACCTGAGCCTTCCTCCACTGAAGCCCCGTTTCGACGAGCGGCCCCTACGAAGAGTTCTGTGCCAATGACATTCCTTTAAAGTTGCTTTTATATTAAATAAAAAGAATCAAGCTTTTACATCACGTCGTTGTCCGTCTTTGGTGTTCTTGGTGTAGCTCCTCCGGAGTGGTGGTTGTCCTCGGCCCTAGAGTTCGGTGACAAAGTGGTGGTAGGTGGGTGTGGAGCCAGTGGCTGTTCTGTATACAGGCATTAATGTCTTGAACTTAATGCGAGCAGCAACCGGTATCCAGTGAAGATAGACAATGAGAGGATTGATGAGGACTATGGAATGCCAAAGCTGTCAATATTAAAAATAAATAAATAAATAAACAAATAAATGTAAAAAATATAAATAAATATACATAGAAAAGCAAAAAAACGAAAATAATTATTTATACATTTATTTCCTTTTTATGTATTTATTTATTTTTTTCCTTTTTATTTATTTTTACATTTATTTATTTGTACATTTTATTTATTTTTACATTTTATTTATTTCTACATTTATTTATTTCTTCCTACATTTCTTCCTGCGTAGGGTAATGAGGAGGGGGTGGTTTACCTCAGACATAGCAATCGAGCTCAGAGTAAGCGAAGGGTTGAGGCCACAGTGACACCCTGTGGGCTGTGGCGAAATACAATAAGTATAGCTCACTGACGTTGATGCGGTCTGTGACTGCGAGGTATATGGTCAAAATCCTAAATCTTACTGTGTGACATGGATAGGCTACTCTTTATTCCGGACATGGCCGTTGAACATCGTTTGTCTGGATTTGTAAAATGTCCTGGGCAGGCCCGGCTGCAGGATGAAATGACTGAGGGGGCATGTGAAATTGTTAAGAGGGCTTAACTTTATACCATCAATGAACAATACACACTGATAACTTGCTTAGTAAAAAAGATAAGCCAGCGTCATTTATTATGCATATATTAACCCTTTCACGCTTAATTTTAATATTCTAACTGACTCCCATAGTGAGTTTTTTCAAGGCGACTGTTATTTTAGAACGTTCACCCTTAATGTTTCCATGGCGACGCGTCATATTTGTCACGTGACACACCGCAGCCACAATAACTCTGATGTATCGCTTTTATTTCCTCTTCCCTTTTTTATTCAAAATATTCACAAACTTGCTTACCATGTCATCAACTATCTGATATTCCGATTCTCAAAAATGTGTATGTGAGTGTGTTTGGTCATTTAAAAACCTTTATAACTAATCTTGATCTTGATCTAACAGTTAACTTACTACGAGATCTTTGCGCCGCAGTTCAGAGAATCCTGTGGCTGTGAGTCATCAGTTTCTCCCGAAAAATAAATGCAAGAAAGTGGTCGGTGAACTGTGAGAAGAGTAAACTTTATAGTTACTTCCACTGTGTTTGTCTGATATGAATAACACACGTCGGAAAATTATATTTAAAATGCAATGGTCTCGTTTCAAAAGCATTGGTCAATATGCTTGCGTCGACTTCACTGTAGCCTATATGTGCCCAGCTTCCTTTCCGTGAGTTCTGACCGAAAAATGGAAAATATCAAGCGCTTCCGTTTCAGAGTCCCTGTTTCATGTTTGTTAGCCCAGGACATTTTACAAATCCAGACAAACGATGTTCAACGGCCATGTCCGGAATAAAGAGTAGCCTATCCATGTCACACAGTAAGATTTAGGATTTTGACCATATACCTCGCAGTCACAGACCGTATCAACGTCAGTGAGCTATACTTATTGTATTTCGCCACAGGGTGTCACTGTGGCCTCAACCCTTCGCCTTCACTTACTCTGAGCTCGATTGCTATGTCTGAGGTAAACCACCCCCTCCTCATTACCCTACGCAGAAAGAAATGTAGGAAGAAATAAATGAAGAAATAAATAAATGTAGAAATACATAAATGTATAAATAAATAAATGTAAAAATAAATAAATGTATATATAAATGTATAAATGAATAAATGTATAAATAAATAAAAGAATAAATAAATAAATATGGAAAAAAATAAATAAATACATAAGGAAATAAATGTATAATTATTTATTTTCGTTTTTTTTGCTTTTCTATGTATGTATATTTATTTATATATTTATTTCTTTATTTTTTCTTTTTTACATTTATTTTTATATGTATTTATGTATTTATTTATTTTTAATATTGACAGCTTTGGCATTCCATAGAGGACAGTATGAAAAGGCCTGGGCCCATTCTTCGTACGTTGCTTATTACATCCGAGATCAAATGACACATCCAAGATAATATCATCGTGCGAATCATGATCTGGCTAACTCGGTTCTTCGAACACACTTGCCGGATATGATTAGTATCGCTGGATTGAGTTATCTGAGATAATTGCGCGTTCATGCGCTGGTTTAAAAGGGGATATGTATCGATAGTAGAAACATTGATCAGCAACGCTGCTATTGGCTGCTCAGCGTGGCCAAAGAGCGCGCACAGTTTTTCTCCTCAGCAGAGCAAGGACTAATAGTCGAAGTTTATTCGGAATTTTAATGTTTAATCAAAACGCCAGGGAACACCTCAAAGTCTGCAAAAGCCAGGAGAGAGGGCTGGCAAAAAGTAGCAGACAATTTAAATCCGTTAGAAGTGGCCATGTTAGATGTTTTTATCACTTAATAGCCTATATTTTTGTACTTTAATAATTGCATAATTACTTTGTTCATTGTAATGTCAGAGTCACCACACTAGAACATGGGAACAAAAAAAAAAAAGTCTCTTTTATAAAAGGCACTGTTAAATAAATGGTTGTCTGTTTATAAAAGCAACCAAGAAAAAGACTTGAGAAAGAAAAGAAAAGATCTTAGTAGCCTACACTGTAAAATAATTTTTGCTGCATTAAATTAAGGCCGTATAGTCATTTCAACTGTTAAATCTTGAGTAATGATTAATTGATTTGACTTGTGAAAGTGAAAACTGATAAACTTGTTTATGTAAAAATATTTTGCCATGAGTTATTGATCACATTTTCCCGAGTGTAGTTCATTGTGATGACATTGTGTTTTCCTCTTTTGAGCACTTTTACATAATACACCAACACTTGTATCTGTTCCCAAGAAAGTGGTGCTGAAATATGTGCAGTAAGTGGACATTTACTAACTTTCCAAAGGAAAGAAAGTATATAAGACTTTGTAATGTCCATTTGTTTCCATTGCACTGGACAGTGAATAAAGCCTCTCAGATAACTGTCATATGGAGGAACTAGCCTACCTGCAAGTGCATAAATAACTTTACTTAATGTATACTTGTATGCTTTATGGCTGCAATATAAGTTGCAGGATTCCACATCTACAGAAAGGCCTACAGAAGAGTCTGCACACACAGAGGACACATAGGCCTACTGTACAGGTGGGCAGTGGATAGCCAACTTTTCCTTTTTATTTGTTGCATGAGGCATGTGTCTAATATCTCTTGTTGCAGACACTTGACCACTGGCTTTTCTGTACAAAGAATAACTGAAATAAAACTCAAGGAACTAAGCCAATAGAACCAATTCTAAATGCGCATGTGACCGCCGTCAGCGTTTCTCACAGGTTCGCATTTAAAGTCTGTGTAGAGAGAATGGTGTCGTCTTAGAGGCCCATAATTTAACAACAAATGATCATTGCGACGGAAGCAAATCAATCAAAACTAACTTTAGATGAAAAATAACTTAAAGAGCCGCTATAAAGCCAAAACAATCTTGGTTACCTTAAATTATACGCTTATCTCTGTGAAGCTGCTTTGAAACAATCTATATTGTTAAAAGCGCTATATAAATGAAGATGACTTGACTTGACTAAGCATATTTGTCTTTTATTAAACATTTAATGAAAAGTGTTTTTTTTTTTTTCAGGTGTGCAACCCTCAGACTTTTCAGACACTGAAATCTTCCCTTTAGTTAGCCAAAGTTCATTTCATTGTGTTCCCTTGTCCTGGCTAGAGCTGCATTGTAACTGGTTTGGGTCAGGGAATGGGGTCATAAAACACCTGTCTGCAGGCAGCAGAGGTGGACGAAGTACACAACTTCCTTACTTGAGTGAAAGTATAGATACTACTGGTCAAATATTACTCTGTTACAAGTAAAAGTTGTAAAGACCTATTTTTACTTAAGTAAAAGTACAGAAGTACTCGTTTTTAAAAGTACTTAAGTATCAAAAGTAAAAAGTAAATGTCAATGTTTTATTATTGTTGTATACTTAAAGTACCGTATATGCCTCTGAATCTATGCCTGCATACCTACCCTCATGTCAATATCATATTTTTTATTTTTTTTTATATATATTTCTTCTTTTTTTTTCAAAAGAAAATCATTTATATAACATACCGAGGTAAAAATCCCCGATTTTAAGATTAACACATTTTCTGTATACAACTTTCTTTTAAACATTTTTCCACCCACCACCCTCATAGGGATATAACAACAACATAAAAAAAAAATATATATATATATATATATATATATATAAAAGTAAATAAATAAATAATTAAACAAATAAATAAATAAATAATTAAACAGCGTAAATACAGAACTTGATCTACAAGGTCATATCATTTTCCAATACCTAAAAGTAAAGGGCACCAAAATTCATTAAAAAGATGTCCACGGTTATATTTAATAAATAAATAAATAAATAATTAAACAGCGTAAATACAGAACTTGATCTACAAGGTCATATCATTTTCCAATACCTAAAAGTAAAGGGCACCAAAATTCATTAAAAAGATGTCCACGGTTATATTTCTCCAAAGTCAGTTTCTCTAATGGCAGAAATGAAGACAGTTGGTCAAAAAAGGTCTTAAGAGATGGAGGGGAAACATTCTTCCAGTATAAAAGTATGCATTTTTTTGCAAAATAAGATATCAAAATAAATAACCTGCATTTTTTCTGATCTAACTCTAAATTATCAATATCATTTAACAAATATAGACTATTACTCAAGTCAAAATGCTTATCCAAAACTGACTGAGTAAAAGAATGAATTGATCTCCAAAAGCCTTTTAAAAGACTACAGTCCCAAAACATGTGTAAAAATGTCCCATCCATATTTTTACATCTCTGACAAACAGCTGGAATAACATTTGATATTTTATGCATTTTTAAAGGTGTTAAGTAGGTTTTATGGATAAACTTAAAATTAGTCTCCTTAATCTTAATACTTGTGAATGGGAAATGAATTCTATTACAAATATTTACACATACATCATCTTCAAAAGTTTTACTTAGATCTCTTTCCCATATTATTTTTAAAGGTCGAAAAGAAGATTGAGATTCTTTTGTCAAAATATGATAACATCTAGAAATCATTCCTTTTATTGTATCTACGAAAAAAAAAAAAAATGTCCTCCAGTTCTGACAGAAAAAGCCGTATTTTTTTCCCCCTTAATCAGAGAGTTAGTGACACTTCGGATTTGTAGATATTTAAAAAATTGTTTATTAGAGATATCATATTCTGCTCTTAAGTCAATAAATTATTTTACTTGCATTTTTTCACTCAAAAGATCTTTAAAATATAATATACCAGAATTTAACCATTGACATATATTGCCTGAAGTAATTAAGGTGTTAAGATCTGGATTTAAAAAGTAATATATAGAAGTACAAGAGACAATACCAATTTTCTTTCTACAATCTTTCCAAGTTTGAAGAGTGTTAAGTACAGTGAAATGGTTATTCATATTTTTTATCTTTTCATAATGTTTTATAAATAACAGAGAGACAAGGGGCAGTGGTTCAAATGGATTTGATTCCATCTGGACCCACATGGATTCATGTCTTTCTTTAAACCAAGAAATCAAATTCCCAATTTAAGCTGCCCAAAAATAGCATTGAAGGTTAGGTACACCTAAACCTCCCAGAGGTTCAGGCTTCATCAAAGTCAGCATACTAATCCGAGGCTTTTTATTGTTCCAGATAAATCTTGAAAGATGGCTATTAATTGAGTTAAAAAAGTCTACTGGTAAGAAACATGGAAGCATTTGAAAAAAAAAAAAGAAATCTTGGGAGGATATTCATTTTGATAAGGTTTATCCTACCCAATAGTGATAACGGTAAAGAGGTCCATTTCGATAAATCCAATTTCACCTTATCTACCAGGGGAATATAATTTTCTTTAACTAAATTGTCCAAATCTGGAGTAATAAATATACCCAGATATTTGAAGCCTTTTGGTGTTAGGTTAAACCCACTAGCAGAAAGTAGTTCTTCGGTTGGTGTTGTGTATGAAAAAAGTGCATTGGATTTATAAAAATTTATCTTATATCCTGAATAGCTACCGAATTCTTTAACCGTGTTCAGGAGGTGGGGGACAGAGTTATCAGGATCAGTGATATACAAAAGAATGTCGTCGGCATATAAGGATATTTTATGTTCAACAGACACAGTCTTAAAACCTTGAATGTTATCTCTAATAAGTGAAGCCAATGGTTCAATCACCATGGCAAAAAGTAAAGGTGACAGAGGGCACCCCTGCCTTGTTCCTCTAGCTAAAGCAAATGATTTAGAACAGTAACCATTAGTTATAACCGCCGCTTTCGGGCTGTTGTAAATACTCCTTATCCAGTCAATAAAAATATTTCCCACTTTAAATTTCTTCAGGACAGCAAATAGAAAATCCCATTCTACCATATCAAAAGCCTTCTCTGCATCTAAAGATAAGAGCAGAGAAGGCTTCTGGTAGTTGTTAATCTCATTTATTACATTCAGGGTTCTCCTTATATTATCTGCTGCATATCTCCCTTTTATAAAACCTGACTGGTCTGGTTTTATTAATTTAGGTAAGATTAACTCCAGCCTTCTAGCTAGGAGTTTCGTAATGATCTTATAATCATGATCTAACAAACTTATAGGCCTGTAAGAAGAGCATTGTAGAGGATCTCTGCCACTTTTAAGTAAAACACTTATATGAGCCAAATTTATTGATTGAGGAAGTATTTTTTCCTTGCAAAAATTATTCACCATTGGCATAAAAATAGACCGAATATCTTGCCAAAACTCTTTATAAAAGTCTACTGAAAAACCGTCTGGCCCTGGGCTTTTATTTAACGGCATGAAATGTATTGTAGACAGTACTTCCGCTTCTGTAAATGGTGAGTTTAAGATCAATTGGTCTGATGCTGAGACTTCAGGTAGATTAATTATGCTAAGATAATCTTCCAGTTTTTCCTGTGAGTACCCCATTTCAGAATTATAAAGGTTATTATAAAAAAAAAAAAAAATTGGATTGATTTCTCCAGGATGGTAAGTTATTTTATTATCTCTGGAGTATATAGCTTTTATAATTTTCTCGGCTTGCTCTTTCTTTATTTGATAAAATAATAATTTACCTGGTTTGTTCCCAAACTCGTAATCTCTTTGTCTAATATAATTCATTTTTTGTATGGTCTCTTCAAATATTATAGAGTTCAGATTTCCTTTAGCAGTAATTAATTGTTTCCAGTTGTCCTCTGTAGGAGCATCTTTATGAAGGTTTTCCCTTTGTACAACCTCATTCTCTCTTTTCTTTTATTTAATCTTTTACGATTTTTAAATGAGACATACGAGATAAGGAGGCCTCTTAGGGTAGCTTTTGCTGCTTCCCAAACAGTATTAGGCTCTACCGAAGCATCGTTATTTTCTTTTATATAATTTAAAATCCATACCCGTATGTTTGATTTTAAATCATTATCTTTAAGAAGAAAAGAATCAAACCTCCATCGTTTAAAGGTAAACATTTTCTGAGCGCATTTGACCTTCAAATGTATTCTTGCATGGTCTGAAAGGACAATTGGATTTATACTACACTTAGATATCATATACATACAATTAGAGGGAACAAAAAAATAGTCTAATCGAGAGTAGGAATTATGCACATTTGAAAAAAAAGTATAATCTCTGACATTAGGATGTAAATCCCGCCAAACATCAATTAGACCACTTTCTGCACATAATCCGAGGAGGGTCTTTGTGGATCTAGGATTGGAAATCTTAGTTTGATTGGATTTGTCTCTTGTACCTAAAGTTACATTGAAATCCCCTCCCACACAGCAAAAACTCCAGTGTTAAATTAACACTCCTGGGAGTGTATATGAGTCCACACTCGAGAGTGTAAAGTGTTAAAATATGAGTGTTAAATTAACACTCAAGAGTGTTAAAGTTAATGAGCTAATTAAGTGATTAATTTAGTAATGATTGATCATTATTGAAGACACCTGATGTTAACAAGCCGAATCACTGAAGGAGAAAATCACAAATTGTAAGCCACCATTATGGTGATGGGTGTTTGCTTTAGTCAGGCTCTTGACCATTATATGTTTACTTTAGATTTTGTTTGGCTGTTGTATCTTATAACTGCCCGATGAACAAAGAGAAAAAGGGATTTGATGGTGTTGGTTATATTATGACAATCATCAGTTGAAATTGATCACTGAACTCATTAAGATCCTTATTTCTGACTTAGATTTATGTTGTTGATTACAGCATAACTGTGAATCTGCATAAATATCCAGAATTTTAGATATAATACAAAGGATTTCTTAAAAGTTGTTTTGAAAAAAAATCTTTCTTTTAGGCACACACAGACATCAAGATTCAGTCTATGCATCTCAACAATGGTGAGGAGCAGAATATTCAATTAGGAAAAGTAAATTACACAGACAATTCAGATCATAATTTATTCATACCGCAATGCATGATGGGAGCCATTAATGAGTTGTGATTGGTGGCAGCCACTTTATTATTGTCACCATTGTTGAGATTCACAGGCTGATTATTGATGTCTGTGTTTCTAAATAAATTCATTTGAAAGTCTTTTGATCAGAACAATGGTTATGAAATATTTTTGGATTATATGAAAAATACTGAAAATCATGTGCTGTAGAACCACAGAGCTGCTGTAATTAACAAGTTAAGCCATCTCAATAAGTTTTGTTTTACGGATCACAACATGATTATGTCAAAACATAACCAACACCATCAGATCACATTGTCTCTTTGTTCATCTGACTGTTATAAATCAATAACAGCAGACAAGCTAAATTTAAAGTAAACATATAAGTGTCAAGAGCCCAACTAAAGCAAACACCCATCACCTTAATGGTAACTTACAATTAGTGATTTCCTCCTTCAGTGATTCTGCTTGTTAACATCAGGTGACTTCAATAATGCTCAATCATCACTAAACTAATCACTTAATTATCTCATTAACTTTAACACTCTTGAGTGTTAATTTAACACTCATATTTTAACACTTTACACTTTTGAGTGTGGACTCATATACACTCCCAGGAGTGTTAATTTAACACTGGAGTTTTTGCTGTGCATAATTCCCAAACCTTTGCAATTCTCATTAAATAATAATATCATATCGGAAAAAAAAGATGGCTCATCTACATTAGGAGCATATATATTTAACAAGGTAATTGGGGCTTCATTAAGGGTGCCTGAAATCAAAACAAACCTGCCATTTGGATCAGTTATCAATTTACTCAAAATAAAATGTACGTTACGATTTAGTAAAATACATGTTCCTCTACTATGAGATTTAAATGATGAGAAGTAAACTTGGCCTACCCAGTCTGTTTTAAGTTTGGAGTGTTCAATATCAGATAAATAAGTTTCTTGTAAAAAGACAATGTCCGCTTTATCATCCTTCAAAACAGATAACATTTTTATCCTTTTAATCCGATTACCTAAACCTTGGACATTCCAGGAAAAAATATTCAAATCATTTATAATGAATGCCATTCAACAAAGGTATTGCTTGTTACATATCCCATTAGTACGTACCCCTGCAAACCAGTAACTGTATGGCTGTTCTTAGTTATTATTCTGAAAAAAAAAAAAAAAAAAAATTAAAAACTGAAATAACAAGAAAATCCACTGAATAAGTAAGGATAAACCAGAAACATAGTCCCATAATACACAAAAAAATATATAAAAAAATCCCTAAACCCTCCCAGAAGTCTTCTATTAGGCCAAAGGAAGTAAAGAATACACAATATAACTAAAAAAAAGTCGACTGAAAAGGAAAGGAGACACTGCCAAAGGCATGTCTTCCTAAATCACTGGCGACTTGGAGCACCTTACCTCAGTGCTAATTATAGATTATTACAAGGGACCAATAATACTAATAATAACAAGAACAATCCATGAATAGGCCAAAATAATAACAGTCCTTTTGACACTTAGGGCTCCTTATTTTGGAAGTCCTCTTAGGCCTACTTGGTACGGTCCACTTGTATTATTTTATTTTATTTCATTTTTCACCCAGTTCAACAGTTCTGGAGCAGAAAGCAATCCAGTAGAAAACATCTGAGCATATTTATTTCTAGAACATAGTTCCAGTATTGGGACTGAATGTGAGATTGAATAAGTGCACTCAATAACGTCCACAATGGTTTCGGACACCCAAATGGCTGTTCCCTCAAACAGTGCCATATTTAAAGTTTTTTGGCTTTTAGTATGAATTTAGCCTTACTGTTAGCTATGAGCTAGTGTGCTCCAAAACAATGACAAAATTAGCATTTGGAAGACCAAACCCAGCGTTGAAAATGAAAATCAGGTTTATATCAGAATCCAATGTCAGATTGACGTTGATCTCCAACGTTGGACAGACGTTGTATTGTGGTTGAAAATGAAAATCGGGTTGACGTCAGAATCCAACATCAGTCGGGTTCTGATGTCAACCTGTCTTTTATTTTCAATCAATATCCAACGTCAATCTGACGTTGGGTTCTGATGTCAATCAGATGGAGGGTTCTGACGTCAACACAACTTTCATTTCCAACCAAAATGCAACCCCTGCAACCAAAATCATCCACTGACTGATGTTACTTTCTACTCAAGGACCTTGACAGATTTGTAGTGGAGTAAAAAGTATGATATTTGTCTTTCAAATGTAGTGAAGTTAAAGTAAAAAGTTTCCAGAAAAAAATAATATCTCAAGTAAAGTACAGATACTCAAAAAGTGTACTTAAGTACAGTACTCAAGTAAATGTACTTTGTTACTGTCCACCTCTGGCAGGCAGTAACATGTCATAATCACCTATGATAAAATGCAGTTCTGTTAGGATCAGCATAAGTGTATGTAATACACTGTTAGACCTTACCGGGGTTTTTTACAGTAAAATACTGGCAACACTGTTGCCAGTAATTTACTGTTAATTGTACAGTATGTTACTGTAAAAATGCACTAAAACTCGAGTTAACTAATTTCACTTGCAGAAACCGACTGTCTTAAATTAACCAACTGTCATTTAAAAGTATTAACTAAAATTTATAATGCATTAATAAAGTAAGGATGGCTGACGCGAAACAGTCGTTCCGAAGCTTTGCGAGATCCCGAAGCGCAGATGTGTCGAAACACTGATCCGAAGCGTGATTCGAAACACCCATGTCACGTGACTATGGCCAAACGAAGCCTCGAAGTGTTTCACTAAGTGTTTCATCAGGTGTGGTCCGCCAAATCAGCGTTTGATTGACACGGTCGGGAACAGACCACACAATCGCACATCTGTATAAAAGTAAAATAAACGCATTTTGACCTCGTGGGTTTTTGTGAGAGGAGTTTGACTTTGAGATAGCGGATTTTTGGTGATATAGTGACATAGTGCGATTTGATTAGTTATAGGCAATTTAGGCTTACATTTAAATTTACACAACACATTGACTGATGCTAGAGACAGACAGAGTATAGTGACACATTAATAGATACATAGATATACATATAGACAGATTAATAGATAGATACATATATAAATAGATTACAGATACATATATAAATACATATATTATAGATAGATACATATATAGATAGATTATAGATACATATATAAATACATATGTTATAGATAGATACATATATAGATACATAGATTATAGATACATATCTAGATACATAGATAAATTCATATAGATAGATAGATAGATAGATAGATAGATAGATAGATAGATAGATAGATAAAATGGAGGCTTCCCAGGAGAGATGCCATACATCTGTGGTGTGGGAGCATTTCCGTTTAGAAACCGCAAATAAAGTGAGATGTGTGTATTGTGATCGGTATCTAGCCCACTGCAACAATAAATCATGCATGATGCGCCATTTGAGGAGCACTCATCCTGCCATTTTGCAGGGTGCAATGGATGGTAGCACTCCCCCTGTTCCTAGGCCTGCTACTGACACTGTTGGGCCATCTATGCAATGTATGCATTGTTTGAAATATAATTATAATTGAAATATAATTACAACCTTTTGGGACACTGTTTATAAAGTCCATAGCCCAATGCCCTACAACCTAATGTCCCAATCACAACTGCCAATCATGTTAAAAATAGCTTCAATGTGAATATAATATAATATAATATAATATAATATAATATAATATAGCTAATATAATATAGCTAATATAATATAATATTGTGTGAATATACATTTTATAGGTCTACATATGAGTACCCAATATACTGCAGCTGATGCCACAGTCGAAGTGAAAAAATACATCAACGATGCGTATTTGCCCAGAACTCGTGATCCACTAACTTACTGGAAAGAGAGAGCAGTAATCTTTCCTCATTTGTATGTCCTTGCTAAAAAATATCTTTGTATGCCAGCAACAAGTGTCCCTTGTGAGAGGATTTTTTCAAAGGCTGGAGAAATTATCTGTAAAAAAAGAAGTAGGCTAAGTCCTTCCACAGCAGATAAACTAATATTTTTGAATAAAAATCTCTAAAAAAGTGAGACATTGTGGCTTGATTTATTTTATTAATATTCATTTTTCATGACCAAAATAACATTATGCACAGTGAGGAGCATATAGGTTACAAGCTTCACATATTAGAAAATTATAATAATAAAAAAACAACACATTTCTTTAATGGCTCGTCAAGGTTGTTTCAGATCAACACCTGCAAGTGACCACTAGGTGTCACCGTTGAGACGGGTGTCGGATTGATTCGAAGCCTCGAAACAATATGGCACATTTGATTCAACTGTTTCATTGCTTCACGAGGCCTCGATCTGGCCATCACTATAACAAAGTGAGCAAAGGATTACTGTAAACTTATTTCATTTGAAACCACAAAAACTTTTTGTTAAATAAAGAGATTTCCATTGGACCAGCAACTACACAGTCACTGCCTTCTAAATAAAGCAACATGCAGCATATCATCAATGTTACTAGGATCTTCTCCTGGACTGAAGCACAGGCTCTACTCTTCTGCACAATGGTGACCCAAAAAACAAGATTTTACAGTAAACTACTGGCAACAGTGTTGCCAGTATAAACCTGTTTTATAACTTACAGTTTATTACTGTTAAAATACATGTTGTGGGTGTGTCTTTTTATCTTACACTGTTAACCCTTTCAACCCCACAGGGAAATCCACACTACAACGAGTAAAAGTAACATTGAGACAGTGTTGCAGTGAGATAATTAAGTGAATATGTAAGTGATTGTTGAGCATTAGCGATGAACACCTGCTGTTAACAAGCAGAATCACTGAAGGAAAGAGAAACACAAGAACAGAAAATAGAGAAACACAAGAACTTCAACTGACTTCCAGCCATTACACATTATTACACTTATTATTAACCAGTATGACTTTATTTCTGTCATACGTCTACAGAAGTTGTTGTTGAGATGTTTAATTGAAAATGTTTGGTTTGAAGTTACCGTTATAGAAATCAGTGTTTGCTTTAGTTGGGATGCTGATGCTAAAACATTAGTGTTTCTTTTGCCGCTTGAGCTGTGTTTTTGTAAATCACACACACAGTTTATGAATGACTGCAGTTATAATGATTATGGTGATAAAATCATCATATAGCCTTTTCATTCACTAAGGAATTCATTCTCACTTATTAAGAGTTTAATCCTCAATCAAAAGTGTTACATTAGCACCACTGTGAAAACGCAGCAATAAGATACAATGACTCTTTTTTTTAACACATGATGCATAACCAGAGAAACGGAGCTACACTGTGTTTTAGAAACACAGAGATATCACAATTTAGCACATTAATCTCAACAATGGTGGCAATATTTCTTTTTTATTATTATTATTATTCATGCAGCAGTGCATGCTGGGAGTTTTATATTATCCTGGAACCCAGCATGCATTGTGACATGAAACTTTTCACCATTGTTGAGATTCATATGCTGATTGTTGATGTCTGTGTGTGTCTGAACCAAACAGGAGTAAAATAAAGTTGAATGCACTATATGATTATGATATTCTTCAGAAGACCTGATTACAGAAATATTGATTTCATTTTGTAGATTCACAGATATATATGAGATAAATATGAGATAACTATAATTTCAATTATTATATACAGAAAAGATCAGAGAATCAGACATGTCCAGGATGATTGTGACATCATCACAAAATCCAAAAACACCTGATCATCTTCCTCTTGACTTTTTCTTGCCACATCAAATGTGTTTTATAAACTCACTGTTACAGCAGTCAGAGAGAGATGAATGGTAAGAAGTTCAGGGACAAGAGACCAACTAAAGCAAATACTGATCTCCATCATGGTGACAACAAACTTTATTAATAACTAAATCTCTGTTAATTCTCAACAAGAACTTTTGTACATGTATGAAAGAAATAATCGTAAACTGGTTTGTAAACTGGTTTCACACTCAGTGTAGCTGGAAGTCAGTTGTAGTTTTTGTGTTTCTCTTTTTTCTGTTCTTTTTTCTCTGTCCTTCAGTGATTCTGATTATCAGGTGTTCATCAGTGTCTCAGTTCACTCACTTCTTTTCATTCAAGTGGACTATATTAGTGAACTAATGTAGGGAATAGTGAATGAGGGTATAGGGTGTGAAAACAGCCTCTGAGTGTCGACTTTGAGCACTGTTAATTCACAGTATATTCCTGTAGGCTAGTTTTGTTTTCTACGGTATATTACTGTTTAAAATGGAAAATGGTATAATATTGTCAGAATTTTACAGCAAGGGTTAACAGTGTACAGTATATCACATTACCACATCATGTAAAACAACAGGGTATTGCAAGGTGCTAATGCTCCTTTTGCAGCCAAAGTGGTAGTTTTTGTGAAACATACCATGATTACTTATATTGAGATGTTTCAGTACAGTGGATGATACAGTATATATAGTAAAGTACTGTAAGAAAAAGAAGCAAACCGAGGACAATTTGTGGTTGTATTTCTCTAGAATGACTAGAGGACCTTCTGGGGGAGGACGTCAACGCCTGTTCACACAACAGCAGGAACTTGCCGTTGTGGACCTAGTGTGAGGGCAGACAATGCCATCCGTCTCCACCAGCTACTACAGAAAATACTTGCAGACAGGCAAGTGTTCAACAACATAAACCATGTGAGCATCACCACCATCAGACGCATCTTGGGAAAACACAACATCACCATGAAGCAGCTCTACAGGGTCCCATTTGAGAGGAACCGTGTCAGGGTCAAAGGACTTCGAGCTGAATATGTACGGGTAAGTGTAACTGTCCTTTACATTTACAATACAGTATTGGTGAAATCCAGTAGCAGCTGAATATGTACTGTACCATATCAGTACCACATAGGTCCATTCGGAGAGCTACACGGGTACCTGTGTGATGGGGTGAGGGTTCTGTATGTGTAGCACTTTAGTACAGTAATATGTTTTTTTTTTGTTACAGAGAATCTTGGCCATGGATGGAGCTGCACAGTCTCATGAATTCATTTTCATTGATGAAGCTGGATTCGACCTGAGCAAAACAAGACGACGGGGTCGTAATGTAATTGGGTTGTTTGAAAATGTGCCTGCTGAAAATATGCCTTCTGAATAAACAGTGAAAATCAAAGACTGCAGTGTTTTATATAAAGTAGACTAGTGTGTTCCCCCTGCTCTGAAAGTGTATGCATATGATGCACACTGTTAACCCTTGCTGTAAAAAAAGGCCAAATTCTGACAATATTATACCATTTTCCATTAAAACAGTAATATACCGTAGAAAACAAAACTAGCCTACAGGAATATACTGTGAATTAACAATGCTCAAAGTCGACACTCAGAGGCTGTTTTCCCAATCGTACCCTATACCCTCATACACTATTCCCTAGTTCACTAATAAAGTCCCCTTGAATGAAAAGAAGTGAGTGAATTGAGACACTGATGAACACCTGATAAGCAGAATCACCGAAGGACAGAGAATCAAGACCAGAAAAAAGAGAAACACAGAAACTACAACTGACTTCCAGCAACACTGAGTGTGAAACCAGTTTACAAACCAGTTTACGATTATTTCTTTCATACATGTACAAAAGTTCTTGTTGAGAATTAACAGAGATTTAGTTAATAATAAAGTTTGTTGTCACCATGATTGAGATCAGTATTTGCTTTAGTTGGTCTCTTGTCCCTTGACTTCTTACCATTCATCTCTCTCTGACTGCTGTAACAGTGAGTTTATAAAACACATTTGTTATGGCAAGAAAAAGTCAAGAGGAAGATGATCAGGTGTTTTTGTTCTTTTGTGATGATGTCACAATCATCCTGGACATGTCTGATTTTCAGATTTTTCCTGTATATATTCATTGAATTTAGGGGTATTTCATATTTAGCATATATCTGTGAATCTACAAAATGAAATCAATATCTCTGTATTCAGGTCTTCTGAAAAATATTGTAATCATATAGTGCATTCAATTTTATTTTACTCCTGCTTGGCTCAGACACACACAGATATCAACAATCAGCATATGAATCTCAACAATGGTGAAAAGTTTCATGTCGCAATGCATGCTGGGTTCCAGGATAATATAAAACTCCCAGCATGCACTGCTGCATGAATAATAATAAAAAAGAAATATTGCCACCATTGTTGAGATTAATGTGCTAAATTGTGATATCTCTGTGTTTCTAAAACACACCGTAGCTCTGTTTTTTTGGTTTATGCATGATGTGTTAAAAAAATGAGTCATAGTAATTTATTGCTGTAGTTTCACAGGAGTGCTAATGTAACACGTTTTCAGATAATGAAAACTCTGAATGAGTAAGAATTAAGTCCTTAGTGAATGAACAGGCAATATGATGATTTCGTCATCATAAGCATTACAACCGCAATCATTCATAAACTGTGTGTGCACAAGTGTGACTTGCAAAAACACAGCTCAAGCAGCAAAAGAAAAACTAATGTTTTAGCATCAGCATCCCAACTAAAGCAAGCACTGATCTCTATAATGGTAACACAAAAACATTTGTGTTGTAAAACAAACATTTTCAATTAAACATCTCAATAACAACTTCTGTATGACAGAAATAAAGTCATAGTGGTTAATAATAAGTGCAATAATGTGTAATGGCTGGAAGTCAGTCGTAGTTATTGTGTTTCTCTATTTTCTGTTCTTGTGTTTCTCTTTTCTTCAGTGATTCTGCTTATTAACAGCAGGTGTTCATCACTAATGCTCAACAATCACTTATATTCACTTAATTATCTCACTGCAACACTGTCTCAATGTTACTTTTACTCGTTGTAGTGTGGATTTCCCTGTGGGGTTGAAAGGGTTAACAGTGTAAGATAAAAAGACACACCCACAACATGTATTTTAACAGTAATAAACTGTAAGTTATAAAACAGGTTTATACTGGCAACAGTTTACTGTAAAATAAATTTTTTGGGTCACCATTGTGCAGAAGAGTAGAGCCTGAGCTTCAGTCCAGGAGAAGATCTACAAACATTGATGATACGCTGCATGTTGCTTTATTTAACAGGCGGTGACTGTGTAGTTGCTGCTCCAGTGGAAATCTTTTTAAGTACAATAGTTTTTTAGTGGTCTCAAATGAAAGAAGTTCACAGTAATACTTTGCTCACATTATTAATGCATTATAAATTTTAGTTAATACATATAAATGACAGTTGGTCAATTTAAGGCAGTTGGTTTCTGCAAGTGTAATTAGTTAACTTGAATTAGAATTTAGTGCATTTTTACAGAAACAAACTAGATTACAGTAAAGAACTGTACAATTAACAGTATTTTACTGGCAACAGTGTTACCAGTATTTTACTGTAAAAAAACCCGGTAAGGTCTAACAGTGCAAGTATGTGTCATTTTGTCATCAGAGTTACATTTTGACAAATGAATGTTAGGTTTTGATAGCAGAGTTTAGGTTTTGATAGTAGAGTTTCAATTTGACACAGATGTGAATGGTATATTTCCCAGTGTTGTGTCATGTTTACTTGCGTGTAGAGTTTTGGCACAATGAGCGAAGTTTTGCAAAATGTATTCAAGCAACGGGCAAAAACTGTAACACTCTTCATACAATACATATTTATTACCAGTCAACCGGATCTCTTTTCTTTCATAAAACAGAACTAATTAAACAACATACCTGTAAACAAATAAGATACCTGTCACGATCACAGACTCGGTAACCTCCCTCTCCGGCCATCAGAGCCAGAGGGCACCCTCGCCCGAATATTGACCCTTCTCTGTGCACACTACATTTCCCAACAGCCCCAGTTCTGACTCTGATCACTATGCTCAGCTGTATCTACCAGGCTTGCATGCAGCTCTCAGTGCGAAGTCTTGTTTTGCTACTGTGAACATTACTAAGCGTTTATTCCTGTGTTTGCCTGATCGTTTGTGACTCTACCCGTATTGGATATCTCCATGTCTGCTGCCTGCCTATGTTACCTCTGCTTTGTTCTCTTACTCCGACTGTTTGCTGCCTGTCCTGATCTTCTGCCTGGTACTGTTGTTACGATTTAGCCCTGTCTACACTGCTGGTTTTGACCCTTGCCTGTTTGACTACTAGTGATGGCAAAATGAGGCTTCCTGAACCACTGAGACCTCGCAGCCCATTGGTTCAGCCAAAGGTTCATTACTCGAAGCTTCATTCAGCATTGCTCACTAGTGACACCTAGCTACTGTGCAAAAAAAATCGCAGACAAATGAATTCATTCTGAACCAGTCTGTTTTATGTATTTATTTATTTTCTACTCACTGTTAATGTCTGTAACCTTTCATTTGCAATAATAAAAAGACCTGAGCGGACAATTTCCATTACCTGTGTATAATATAACATATGTATCTTTCTCTGTCTGAATTTGCTTGTGCAGAAACTGTCACACACACAGTTAATTAATTATTATCACTCATTCAGAGTTTAATCCTCAATCAAAAGTGTTACATTATCACCACTGTGAAATCACAGCAATACATTACAATGACTTATTTTTTTTAACACATCATGCATAAACCAGAAAAAAAAAAAAAAACAGAGCTATGCCGCCTTTTAGAAACACAGAGATATCACAATTTAGCACATGAATCTCAACAATGGTGGCAATATTTTTGTATTATTCATGCAGCAGTGCATGCTGGGAGTTTTATATTATCCTGGAACCCAGCATGCATTGCGACATGAAACTTTTGATTGTCACCATTGCTGAGATTCATATGCTGATTGTTGGTGTCTGTGTGTGTCTGAGGCAAGCATTAGTTAAAAATGTTTTAATGCACTATATGATTATGATATTGTTCAGAAGACATGATTACAGAAATGTTGATTGATTTCATGTTGTAGATTCACAGATAAATATGCTAAATATGAAATTCCCATAAATTCAAAGAATATACAGGAAAGATCTGAAAATCAGACATGTCCAGGATGAATGTTAAATCATCACAAAAGCCAAAAACACCTAATCATCTTCCTCTTGACTTTTTCTTGCTATAACAAATGTGCTTTATAAACTCACTGTTATAGCAGTCAGAGAGAGATGAAAGGTAAGAAGTCAAGGGACAAGAGACCAACTAAAGCAAATACTGATCTCCATCATGGTGACAACAAATTTTATTATTAACTAAATCTCTGTTAATTCTCAACAAGAACTTTTGTACATGTATGAAAGAAATAATCGTAAACTGGTTTGTAAACTGGTTTCACACTCAGTGTTACTGGAAGTCAGATGTAGTTTCTGTGTTTCTCTTTTTTCTGTTCTTGTTTCTCTGTCCTTCAGTGATTCTGCTTATCAGGTGTTCATCAGTCTCTCAATTCACTCTCTTCTTTTCATTCAAGTGGACTATATTAGTGAACTAATGTAGGGAATAGTGAATGAGGGTATAGGGTGTGATTGGGAAAACAGCCTCTGAGTGTCGACTTTGAGCGCTGTTAATTCACAGTATATTCCTGTAGGCTAGTTTTATTTTCTACGGTATATTACTGTTTTAATGGAAAATGGTATGATATTGTCAGAATTTGGCCTTTTTTTACAGCAAGGGTTAACAGTGTACAGTGAGCTTGATATTTAATTGTGGAACTTTCCTTACCACTTTCAAATAATGTGCATAAATGTGAATCTCTGAAAATTCTTAAGTCATTTTGCTTTCACATTTGTGATATGGAAGATTTTAGTCAAATGCCTTTTTTATTTGATATAATCTGGAATATTAAGAATCACAATAGTAACTGGGCTGCACATTTACATTGTGAACCCCCTTTCTGTTCACATAATCCCCTTCATTGAGGCCTTGATGGTAGCCTATAGTCTGTGGTACCAATCACATTATACTAATGTTGTTTCAATAAGTCAATGAGACCAGAAACTGTCTGATTACTGACATTCTTCTAAATATCTTCCTTTCTGTTCAGCAGAAGAAAGAAATTCATAAAGGACTGAAACAACATGAGGGTGAGTATATGATGACAGAATTTTAATTTTAAAGTGGAGTATCCCTTTAAGCCTGGGTGACATATAGGCTACTGTAATCGGCATGGTCATGCTTGCATGATCCTCATAAAAAAATTATGATAGCCTAAAAAAAACTGCTTTAAAAAACTGCTTTACAACATTGGGTCTTAAGTGGCTTGAAAATGCCACAAAAAAACCTAAAACTGTTTTTTAAACCTAAAAAGTGCCAGGTAAACTCCGAATGACACGACAGACAGCACTTTCCGTCAAGTGCTGTGCGTTCATTCATTCAGATTAGAACAAAGCAAACAGAACTGACCTAATTCCTCAGCGGGATCCGTTTGCTCCTCGAAATGATACTTCCAGAACTTCTGAGGTAAATTTTTGCAGGATTATTATCAAGATAGTAGTATTCCTCACAGCATCGTAAAGTACATAAGTCTGAAAGTGAACTCGCGGTGTGTGTTATCCAGCTGATGTGGGCGTTTCACAGGTTTGTTTGGATCGCCTCACATTTGCGTTTGAATAGCGCGCGCTCTCCGTGGGCGGAGCACATTAAAACTTAATTAGCTGAGATGAGAACGACTGACATCTCTCTCTTTGCATACATATTACATAAACTGTGAATATTTGTTTTTTATAAAAATTACTTCATTTAAAAGAAGAAAATTCAAGCTTCATGCCTGTGTGACTGTATGCCTGTTTGACTGAGTATTCGCTGAGTTACAGTTCATTTTCGGACGCGTTTCAGAATTGACTTCACTGACGGAGAGTAGGCAGAACTCGCATCATGTTTATTTTTCTTTATTTGGCGAAAAGCACAACACTTTGTTTTTATTATGAGCATACACAAAAAAATACACACTAAACAGGATCGATTGATGTATAACACAAGCATATAAGATAAAAATTAATATTTTTTTTTTATTTATTTTTTGCACTCATACGGAAAAAAACGAGCCTGTCGCGCCGGCGCGACAGCCGACCTCAGGGGGTTAAATTAACACTCCTCAGTGTTTATATGTGTCCACAGTGTATGCAGGGACGTAGTCTCACCAGGTGTGAACTACTAAATATGCATGATGCTGTTGGAGCGTTTACGCCCCATCCGCATATTGGCTTTCCAAACTAAAAGTGTTTCACAAAACTAAAATCAATGTATCGTTTTTTTGTGAATGATTAGGCAGTATGATTTTCATATCATTTTGAAGAAAAAACACTAGGCGATGAAATCCATTAGTCAAAAGTCTTATTGCCACATATTTAGTATGTGTTTTGTGGCCTTATTTCAGAAACTTTAATTTTTAGTTTTTTCGATAACCATGCATAAACATTATTCTCTCAAAAATGAAAACATGTACATATATGTGGCTCACATATTATGGAAGTCCTGTTTGTGCTATATAGAGTGAATTTACACCTTTGCCATTAATATGTTTATAAGCAACTGAAAAAAGCACAAATGTCAGGGCATGTCAGAACATCTCAAGGAGCCCAAAAACACCCCAGACCCCAGAGGGTTAACTTCAACACTGCTTCAGTGTTAACTTAATTAACTCATTAACTTCAACACTGCTTCAGTGTTAATTTTTAACACCCTGTAGTGTGGACATAAACACTGAGGAGTGTTAATTTAACACTGGGGATTTTGCTGTGCATGAATTATTTGATTTATTTGACATTCATTTATTGTTGTGAGTTAATTAAAAGGTAAATGCTTCTTGCATTGCAGTTAATTACATGAGTTATTTATTTGATTTATCTGTCATTCATGTATTGTTGTGAGGTAATTAAAAGGTAAATGTTTCTGGGCCTGAAATTAATAGGTGTTTTGTTTAATTAGTTTTTTTTCCTTTGTTTATTATTTTTTTTAACTGAACGTTTTGATGTACTGAGTGGTAATATGACTGGAATGGAATTTGAATAGAAAACGTATTTTCCTCAAATTTCTTGTGGTTCCTTGGTCTGTTATTTCATAATTGATTGTCAACCCTTATGTGTAGTGTTTCTAATGAGGGATTAATTAAATAATTGTGGTGGTTTTTACCCCTGGCGCCCGAACCCAATCCTTTAAGGCCAAATACCGTCACAAACGTAAACATGTGTTTGTTCTCATTGATATTGTTCATTGAAGCTTATAGAGTAGATTATTGTGAGAGATCGAGTGAGTGTACCTGCATTTACAGTAGATATAGCATTTTCCTTTAGGTCAGTCCTATATTTAGCTTTAAAGGGGTCTGAGATCGTTTAGTGTTTACATGTGGGCCAAAAATCACACAAACTGCGCTCAGACCCCTGAAAAGGATCAAGTGTGAAAACACCCCTAGTCTATAAAAGCAATCGTTTAATTAAAAGGCACCAGAATACAAGATATGGTATCTAATTCAGTAAAAAAAATCTCTGGGTAAGAGATCACCCATATTATTTTGTGTGTGTGTGTGTGTGTGTGTGTGTGATTCCTACGCCAGTGGAATGAAGAATAAACATCAACCTCTTTGTTCTTCAGGATCTTCAGTGTGTTTCATTCTGCAGGGTTCTGGATCACTCATGTTCTCACTGTCCTCTTTAATAAACTCAGTCTTTACAGATTTCAGCTCTTCCTGATGAAAACAGAAACTATTGTCATGAAATAGTGTTTTCAGCAGATCTGTTAATATTGATGAGCCTCAAACTATCAACACTCATTAAACAAGCCATTCAGGATCATCAGCAGATCATCTCACTTTATTCTGAGTGTTTGCTGTTAGAAACACAATTTGAGTCAGGATACATGATAAAAGCACAAACTGATCTATTGGAAGATAATATTGTTATCTCACAATTTGACACATATAAAATATAAAAAATGCAAAAACAAACACTAATAACACTCATGTGTTACAACATATATTAATCAAAACATAGTTGGATTTTCTAATAACTCACTGCAATGTAATAAGTAATACAATCATTAACATGTTAGTATTGTACAGAAACTGAAAATGACCATAAAACCTTTAAAAATAAAGAGCACCACAAAGCAATACTTACTGTCTACAGTGTAAAACTGTATTCATATATTAACATTATGTGTAGATATAAAATGTCTCACGTGGCTCAATATAGGCTCAATGTTGAGTTCATTCAGACCTGAGAGATTTTGTGTTCGTTAGTGTGATTGTCTCGATGTTTGCAGTGAGAACTGTTACTGAATGTCAAGACAAAAGTCAAAGTTTGAGATCTGAGTGACTACTCTTTTGACATGAACCAGATCATATCTCTTTGACATATCTCTGCGCCCAAGTAGTGCTTGGCCTGTGCTTCACCCCAATATAGTCCCGAGTCAATATCTGCCTAAGAAATCGCCTAGTCTTAATGCATGCACTGAGACAAAAATGCGTTTGCCCACCGATCTAAATGTAGGAACGACGGTGAATAAGACGGCGAGAATCTCAAGGACACTCAGAAACAGTTTACCACACATCCCAGCAACAGACAATACATGTACAAACACTTTTTGATTTAAACTGGAAAAAAAAAAGGTTGTTATGCGAAATTGCCAGGTAAATAAACCTGTCTTACTGATTTGGCTTAAAAGATTCAAGAAATGTTGGGAGGACTTCACATATTTTATACCCCAACCAGACAGTTTTAAAGAAAACACAGTGATCTGGTATTAATAAAACTGATAAGTTAGCTTGAATTAGAGAAAAGTAGAGAAACAGAAACAGAATGTATAATATATAACAGATATTAGACCAAATTAAACACCTAAGTGAGAAGTGATGGATAACAGGATACAAATTCCTACATGGGGCCAGAAATAGGTTTATAATATTACTATTGTGCATGTTAAAGATATAATTGAACTATAAAAAGTGAGTATGCAACAATAATGGGGAGGGAGTGGGGGGAGATTACATAAGAAGTGTAAATGTAATTATTACAAAGTATGTTTACGATATTTAGGAAAACAAAGAAAAGGTTTGAATATTAATTAACTGAAATTATTTTAATGTAAAGTATTAAGATATGCACTAGAGTGATGGAAATGCAAGAACAGCTGTTGATATTATACTAATAAAAGTTGCATGTATGTGTGATAAATGAAATTAATGTTTTTAATTTTACAGCTATTATTTAACAAACTGAAAATCAGTGCTGTAAACAAAGTGACTCTAAGACATGTCTAAATAAGCTTACATGGAGTTGAACCATTTAAAGATGTAAAAATAAAAATAAAAGTGAGGATAGTTGACAAAGAAACTTAGAATTATTTGAACATTTCCTCTGACATAAAAGGAATTTAATCCTTGCTATAAAAAACAAGGTGACAAATGGAATTTAACAATAAATGTATGATTAAGATAAAGAAAAGCTTCTAAAGTTAGAGATAACTAGTCAGAGAGGTATTATCAGGAATGATGTCAATTTAATGATAAAATGAAAAACAGAATGTCAACAAACATTGAAATAGATTATTATTTAATGTTTATTTGACAGGGACAAATGCATAGAACATTGCTTTATAAGGAATACAAAGTAGATGCCATGCATACAGGTTTATAGCCATGACTAATTTGCAACCCCTGTCCCTGGTTAGGCTTGTAAAATTAAAAGAAATTACAGAGTATTGAATAAAACATTTATAACTATTAAAATACAATAAATACATCCCATACATGAAATAAGATATGGGCTTAAATGGATGTAGAAATCACTATAAAACAGAGTCTAGACACATTTAACAATACAAAAACACAAAAGTATGCATTTGTCTGTGCATGCTAACATATGCAACTTTATGTTTGTATGCATTGTGTTGTATCTAGCGTTGCCACCCGTCCCGGTTTTCCAGGGATTGTTCTCTTTTTTGAACGACAGTCCCGGAAAATTTATATTCTTTCCCGGGACACAAATTGTCCTGTTTTTTTGTGAAAATTTACTTTTCCTGGTTTCAAATCAAACCGTTTCCTTCTACTGTTACTGTGTTTTCTTCATGGTTGTGTACATCCAATCATGTGTCCGTAAAGAGGTAAAAATCAAACGGGTAAAACAGTGGTATGGCCAATGCCAGGCGTTTACATTTATTTGATTGGAAGCTCAACCGATCGCCTATGGCCTGTGCTGTCGGTCGGTCGCACGCATCCACAGGATGAAACAGTGTGAGTTAAGTTGCTAGCTAGCTTTTTAAAAACTTTCTATTTACTCAGTTTTGTGAAATGGGGGAGAGACGAACGAGGAGGATAACACAACAAAATCGGATGAGCCACCAGTGTCAAAGATCTACAAATACAAAGAACCCCCCCCCCCCTCCCCAAAAAAAAAAAAATTCATCTGAGTGTCCCGTTTTTTTCAAAAATCAAAGGTGGCAACCCTAGTTGTATCCTGTACAGTCAGTGTTCACAGAGTTGTTTCAGTTTCAGCCATTGCTTTAAATGTGTATTAAAAACCTTGAGTTGTTTTAATTCTGATGGTAAGGCGTTCCACAATTGTATGCCTCTTACTGAAAATGATGTCTGACCAAATGTTGTTGTACGTTTTGTGGCTATACAGTTTCCAATTATTGTGCCTCTAGTTCTTATTCCACTCTTTTATTTCACTACTAGTTGACAGAATATTTCTGGTGCAAGCAAGGTTGTTCACACACTTAAAAAGTAGTTTTAGAAATGAAAAATTTACAAAACTGTCAAAACTCAAAACATTATGCTTCCTTAGAATGAGGCAATGGTGCCATCTTACAGGTTTCTGGTCCATTACTTTTAATGCCTGTTTATATAATGACCTAACGGGTGTAATTGTTGTTTGATTGGCCTGACCCCAAACAGTAATGCAATACGATAGATGAGAAAATATCATAGAATGCATAAACTGCTGTGCTGCCTTAATGGGTATATTGTATTAATCGGAAGCAGTTTAAATTTTTCTTGACAGTTCTGCACAGTCTCTTTACATGGCTATCAAACTTAAGATGAGAATCTAAAGTAACCCCCAGAAATTTAAATTCATGTACCTCATCTATCTCCTTCTCATCAGTCTTTATTCTAAAATTTTCATTGACCTTTCTTTTTATTGAAAAGCATATTCTAATGCTTAGAATATATTCTAAACCTTATTCTAAAGACTGTTCAGGGTCAGATGATTATTTCGGAGCCACTGTGATACACCATCCAGTTCTTTTGAAATATAGATAAGTGAAGTACATTAGGGTCAAACATTGTAGAAAATTAAAACCCCTCAATGATATTAGTAATACAAACTGAAAGAACAAGATGTTTTAGAGAGAATGTCCTGATATAAATATATAAGTAGAGGAAGGCAGTGCATTTTTACGAAGATTATTGACTATAAAATAAATCTACAGTATGAACCTAAAACAAAATTACTGGAAATTATTATTTTGTAGATAATAGGGAAAATAATATATGCATATGGTTAGAGCTGGAATAACTTGGGTAAACGGGAAAGAGAATGTAAACACTATAGCAACAGTAGTCAGACTTTAGTTTAACAAGAACATTTGTGGAAAAAAAACTATATATATATATATATATATATATATATATATATATATATATATATATATATATATATATATATATATAATAAATTGTATAAGAATGTAATTTAGAAAATGGAACAGAAGCAAATCCTAAAAGTCATAATACAGTTAAGCTTATGTGACTTATTTTGTGATAATGGAATTCATATTTTGAAAACTTTTAATTTATAAATAGCCCATGTTTTTCTATATCATTTTTAATTTCTCACTCTTACTACAAGTAAGAGGCAATAGTCTCCCATCCATGTATTATTTTATCTTAATTTTTCTTCTAGCCAGTGCTAGAATATTCTTCACATTAATTAATAGTTTTCAAAATATTAATTCCATTATCACCAAATAAGTCTCATAAGCTTAACTGTATTATGACTTTTAGGATTTGCTTAAATATCATTATAAAATAAATATATATATATGATAATGGAAGTATATTTTTTTGTACACAGCACTGGCTTATTTAAAAGTGACAATATGCATATATTAATCAAGGAATACATGATGATAGCATATGGAGTATATAGAGGCCAATAATATTTAAAGAGAGTCACATAAAATAGATTAAGATTATGGAAAACATTGCAGTATCTATTATATTAGATAGTGATATATTTTAATATGCAGAAGGAAGACTATAAAGACTGGAAAAAAATGGAAGAGAAACTGGGCAAGGATTTAGTAAGTTACCATAACAAACTAAATTTAATGAATAATTAAAAATGAGCTAATTATAAATAATAGGTGCTAGTAGACATGTTGTAATGTTGTAAATACATTGGACCTGAATGACACGCCTGTTATCATGCAGGTGTTTGAGAGCAGATAAGGAGGACAGAAAAGCTCTCATTATGAACCAAGAGCACAGAATGGCCTTGACTGAATCTGGAAGCCCTCGAAAGAAGGGGCTAGAAATAACATAAGAAGTCCTAGATAGTGTGTGTATGCTGCTTATTCAGTCTATTACAAGACTGTAATATAAGATAGACTGCAATAGCTTGCAATCTATGTTGTGTTGCAAAATAAGAGCCCTCCAAAATTTATAAAAACGCTGTTGTGTCTATACATTCAGAAAATCATTTTTTTTTTTTCACTCCTAGGGGAGTGTTGTCTCGAGAAAGCATATCCGCACCCAGATTCTGAATGCCCAGGATATGTGCTGCTCTCATATAGCTCAGGTTGGCTTGAGACCAGAGAAGGAGGTCTCTCGCCATGAAGTACAGGTAGCCCGACCTGAGACCGTCCTGGCGATTTATATATGACACAACCGACATGTTGTCCGTGCGGACTAAGACGTGGTGCCCTTAGAGGTTTGACAGAAATGCTTTCATGGCCAAACAAACTCCTTTCATTTCTAGACAGATGATATGTAAGCTCTTCTCCGTGCTCGACCAGAGGCCGGAGACAGGCTTGCCCTTGTGCAGCGCTCCCCAACTTAG
Source organism: Leucaspius delineatus (assembly GCA_023718395.1). Classification (NCBI taxonomy): domain Eukaryota; kingdom Metazoa; phylum Chordata; class Actinopteri; order Cypriniformes; family Leuciscidae; genus Leucaspius; species Leucaspius delineatus. Next base: position 10,547,448 of record CM043356.1, read on the forward strand.
GTTGGAGGCGTCTGTGAAAACCACTTTCCTCCTGGAGGCCACACCCATGGCCACGCCCCCGTGGTACCAGTCCTGAGCCCGCCAGGGAATCAGGGCGCGTAAACAACCGTGATTCACCGTAATGTGCAGGCTCCCCGACTGCCATGCAAGGGCTGGCACGCTGCGTTTGAGCCAATGCTGGAGCAGATGCATACACAGTAATCCCATACGGAGTATTGGCAATGCGGCTTCCATGAGACCAAGACGTTTCTGAAACTTCCTGAGGGGTGTGCATGTGCATTGAAGGAGGCTGTCAGCTGTTATACATAGTCGATAACTGTGCCCAGAAAGATCACACTCTGACTGGGGATTAGTTTGCTCTTGGATAAATTGATTTTGAGCCCCAGGCATTCCACATGGCCGAGGATCAAATCTCTGTGTTTTAAAAGTTCAGTCCTCTACTGTGCCAGCACAAGCCAGTAGTCGAGATAATTCAGCACGCGCACTCCCTGAAATCTCAGGGTAGAGAGCGCCCCGTCCATGCACTTCGTAAATGTACGGGGCACTAGGGACAGATTGAACGGCAAAACTGTGTATTGATAAGCCTGCCCCTCGAAGGCGAATCTCAAGAATGGCCTGTGATGGGGGGCTATCTGGATGTGAAAGTATGCGTCTTTCAGATCCACAGTAAAGTAACGTCTTCGTGGTTGATGAGGTGTTACCACTGCTGAGGAACCTCATGCGGCCCTTCCCTGGATGCACCCTTCCTCCAGAGAGGCGTGTCTTCAATTACCGCCTCTCCAGAGCCAGGCTGGTGGTGGAGAACGCCTTTGGCATCCTCTCCTCACAGTAGAGGATGTACCACCGCCTCATCGAGGTCCACCCTGAAGTTGCGGAGAGATGTGTGATTGCGACGTGTGTTCTCGACAACTTCATGAGGTATTCGGAAGGGAGAGAGGCACCTGCTGTGAGGGGCGCGGGGCATGCAGGAGAGGAGCCACTGCTAGGTCTGGGTCAGGTTGCAGCAAACAACTCCCCCAGAGAGGCACTCCAGGTGAGGGACGTCTTCATGGCACACTTCTCAGCGGAGGGAGCAGTACCATGGCAGCCGACAGAGTAGCGTTTGAAGTCCTCCTCATGACTTCCCTACAACGGCTCTTTTAGAGCCACCCACAAACCTATAAAGAGCATGACTATCTAAAAACTGTTTTTCTTCCATTATTATTATTATTATATTTAGTATTTTTTTCCAGGTTGTCAGCCCCAGTTCCAGGCTATCAGGTCTACCACAACATGCAGATCTATTAAAGGAGAACTCCGGTCAATTTTAACATTGAGCTCATTTTTTTGTACATTTGGAGTGCTGTCAATACAGAGAACAACGACAAAAATCGGTGTTGCCTACACCGAGTTATTTAAGTTTAGAGTCACTATTTTTTTTTCAAAATGGCAGTTTTTCCACGTTAGTAAATAAGGTGAAATGATTTATTTATTTTTCTTTTCATGATAAATGGAGCCAGCCTCCAAAAGTAATTAACCTGACCTGCCCTATTTTCTCTCAAAATCTAGATAAAAATTAATACGTCTTATATATTGAAATCAAGATATGTGATAAAAGATTTGCTTTGTTGTGCATTAGAACCACACAAGGCATTTAGTCATATTTAAAAATAATTTATTGGTTTAAATAATATTAATATAGAAAATGTATATTTAACAATGTGAACAGAATTTCAAATTGCTCCAAATTTAGCACAGTGGTGCTGTTTTCCATCGCCAATTTGTATATTTGAAATTTAACATTTTCTTTGATATGGCTGAGGAGGAAGTGTTCATCGACAGACTGTGGCGGTGGGGTTGGAGGTCATGCCGGAGGTTGTGCCAGAAGCTCCATCAACGCCTGCTCCACCTCCAACGGACCATCCTGGGACCGCTCACGGGGCCGCCAGCGGGCACTCCTCCTCTGTTGGCCTGTGAAATAAAAAAAATACAACACAGCACTGCAATGAGAAGGCAAAAAGATGATACCTGATTTTCATGTTCACAGTGAAGGTTTAAAAATGTAATTTAAATGCAATTGTGATACTGTTTTAAACTTGCTTTAACATATATTAAATAATTAAAGTTATAGGCTTTAATTACTTAAAGTTATAAGTTAGAGACTATCCTTTAATAAATAAATAAATAACTATACTTCAGACATATACATAGTAGATAAACATGCAAATAAACAGTTGCTTGCTATAAAGTATGTATGCAGATGATTGGTTCCATACATTGCAATGGATTTGTGTCTGCATTTACAAATACAATGATTATTAGTAAGGGAACTAGAGCTCGTAACATGTTGAAATATTGTTTGTACGATTGCCTTCACTCACCTGTGGGTTCAGCAGCAGGGGCTGAGGGACCAGGGACTGGGGAGACAGGAGGAGAGGCAGGGGATCTTGGATGATCCCCTCTCTGATAATTTGCCTCTGTCAATACAATATTAAATGTTATTTTTTTAACGTTAAACACATTGCTAACAATAGTCAAAGAGAGATTACATTTCTTCATCTGTAAACATGACAGCATAAATGCCTTGTAATGTGACTTCACTGGAAACACACCTGTCACTGTCTCTCCTGATATTTCTTCAGGCTGTCCATGGTCCTCGAGGTGATCCCTCTTTGATCTGGGCCTCGAGGAATCCCAAGATCTGAGAGGATTTCCACCTCTTCGCAGACCCTGCTGCTGACCCACTCCTCTTCTCCATCTCATTCCTCTTCTCCTTCAGGTACGTGTCCCTGAGGCTTTTCCATTTTTTTCTGCAAACTTCCTCTGAATAAACACATTATCTTGTTAGCTGTAGCTGTATAGCGGGAATATAGCGGCAAGGTCAATGACGTGACTCAAAAGTGAAATGTGTAGACAACTCACCAGTTTGCCCTATCTCCTCACTGACCCTTTTCCAAGCGAGGTCCTTTTTATTCCTGTCTCGGTAAAAATAGGATCTGCTATCGCAGAGCTTTGGGTGACTGCTCACTGCTAAAAAAAATTCTCCATTTTAAATGAATGAAACTCCAAGCGGGAGTTTATCCCGTCACTCCACCACGTGGTAGCAGCAAGGCTTGGTTAACGCGGCGCGAACTGACGCCAAAGTTCAGATTTTTCAAATTGAGCGGCAGATACGCGTCAAACGCGTGAATGCACAAGAAGCGCCAAATAAATTCATTCGCGCGTAACGAATGAATGAATACGCGCCAGACGCTCAATTCGCGCGTCCAGTTCGCGCTAAACGCCTCATTCGCGCCGCGGGACCTCCAGACGCGTGTAAACGCGTCTTTACATTGACTTAACATTGAAATCACTCGCGCCAGACGCTCTATTCGCGTTTGGTGCATTGTACATCGACTGCACTGGTCTAAAGCTGACATTGAGCCCACACTCTAAAAAGTGCATATGGCTTGTCATTAGTTTAAAAAACTTTTTATACTTGATCTGACTCAATACATTCACTTTTCTGGCTTGTCGTTGGTCTAATGTAATTGAGTTTAGTTGTCTTGAAGTAAAAAAAAAAAATGGGTGTAATTTAAACTAATTGCTTTAAATCAAAATACAATTTTACGTCCACGTCCAAACCACGTGACTACTGACGTCATCAAGCTTGGGTCGAGAATTTTCTGTTCGGCCGCCATCTTGTTTTGCTGCATGAAGACCGTTGCGGATCCACAGTATTGGTGAGTAATCCTAAAATAAGTTTTCATTAAGTTTTATCGCCGTTAATATACATTTCTATAATATTAAAGTAGAATTCAATGCATTCATGCATGTGTTTGGTTGAATATCTGTTTTATTTTGCTCAGAGTCATCTGATATTTCAAGTGTACAGTTAATGTCAGCTATAATGTTAACTGTTAGGCCTAGTAACGATGGATAGCCATTAATAGATACTTAAGTAACGTCAGTAACGTTAGATAATTTGTGGACTTTTAATTACATTATTTATTTGGGTTTTTCCTGCATTGAGAATTACAAGGCGACCGCCTCCGTCAAATGGCGTTCCCGATCCGGCTGTCCTCAAAACTCAGACAGGCTCAGATTAGGCCTGTCGCGATAATCAGAAATATTGTTACTCAATCATTCACAAATTCTAATATAATGATTTAAGTGGTGTAAAGCCATTTCATATCTTCTTGTGAGGGACAGAAGAAATTTTACATCGTTAAATTAAAGTTTGCGCAATCTCGTCTTCCCTCCGTTGCAGCTGTCAATCATTTGATCCATTCAGCATTCAAACAGCGCGTCGCGGTAAAACTCCTCGTCTACCAAATTTAATAATCGTGACAGCCCAAGTTCAGATACCTATTTTCCAAGCAGGATTTTACCACCTTCAACTCATTTTGATACAGGAAAAACCTTCAAATAATTGTTACTATCGGTAGAGATTGTAACGTTATAATACATTGCGTGTATTCATTCATTGAGTGGATTGCATAAGTTTCTGACATTTGATTGATGTAGAAACATTGGTGAATGAGAAAAATAAAGTAGCAAGAGTGGTTAATACTTTAAAATGAGTCAAGCAACAGTTAAGTTGGTGTGATTATGCTTCAAATCAAATGACAAGTTTGCATTCTGTTTAAGCCACGTGAGTGACCACGCACGGACAAAATTCTTCTCGACCATCATCTTCTTTTGCTGCAGGATAACCTCATGGTGGACCCAAAATTACATATGGTGAGTAATGTTACAAATTAAATTACGTTTGTTTCTATCATACATTTATAATCACATGAGGATCAGTTAACTGATTAATGCAAACGTGTTTTATCAAATAATTCAAAGTTTGAATTCAAAGTGGACATAAGAGAATTGACACTTTATCAATATATTGCAGAGCACTGAATTGAGTTATTTTTAGTGTCATATGGCGTTTGAATGGTCATAGATATTTTATTTTAATTGAAAATGTCTACCTTGCCAAGTATTCACTTTAACACATTTGGTTGTGTCTTAAACATTTGCCAAAAAATCGAGTTTGTCTTTGTTGGTATGTGTGTTAATTCTTAAAGTGACAGTAGCCTCATATATACATACTACTGTATAACCTTAAAAGAATAAATATATGGTAAATACTTGATTGATCAATTACGTTGTTGACGTTTTAACACACTGCAGTAGGTTCCGATTACGTCATAAAAGTTTAAACATGCATACACGCACGCAATGACCTATTACATAATACGTTACACAAAATACATTATTTTATGAAATCTGTATGAAATTACATCTTTGCAACTTTGAAAATAATTATTGATAAATGTTCAAATTACACCAACTTATTTAACGTATTATTTATAAATATCTAAACTTGCACAATTTTTGGCTCTTAGGTGCAAAAGCATATCCATGGATTTTAATTTTCTTTATGAAAGTTGGTGATTGCTGTGTTTGTCTTTTTTAAGATACAGATATTGAAAGACAACGGTTTGGAGTCATTGTAGTCCAGTCAGAAGATAACGGTAAGTAATTGGTCTCTTTTTGGTAAGAAGAGTTGAATTTATGAATTAGCTCTCGGAGTAAGAATTGTTTCCTTTTTTTTAATTTTTTTTTTTTATTGTGTGTCTTTCAGATTGGCCAGAAAGATGAAGCACAGAGAGAACTTGGACAGTTTTTGTGCTCTATGAAAGTGATGGTCTAAGCACTCCCCTGGACATCAGCATTGTCATTGATGGTACTGAGGTTTTACGTGAGTTGTCCTCAGTTGCATCTGCTTGTGCCATGAGGTTTGGAATCACGTACTGAGAACTTGAGGTATCCTGAAGTACTTAAATATACCTTTGAGGCCTTTCAAAAAATTGTCATGGACATAGCGAAGATGCAAATGGATTTTAAAAGGTTAATTCATCCAAAAATGAAAATTCTGTTGGTATTTACTCACTCATCGTGAGCGTCATCTTCTCAGTTCTCGCGCTTATGTCGTGGCACTCTCTGGAACTCACTCAAGACCCAAACTCAAAGAAATTAATAGTCAAAAATACAGTCAAAAGTTTTTTTTTTGTTTTTTTTGTACACAAAAAGTATTCTCGTCGCTTGATAAACTTAAGGTTGATCCACTGTAGTCACTTGGACTATTTTAACAATGTCTTTACTAACTTGTCTTGGCCGGCAGAATGAAATTACATAGCAACCTATGAAGGAGTAAAACAGCTCTCAGATCTCATTAAAAATATTTTAATTTGGTGAACTAAACCTTTAAATGTTCCTGCATGTCATGCCTTTTAAGGAGCTTTCAATGGTTCAATGTTTTTTTTTATGAATTGATGTTACACTGGATGATTTATCAATGCCACATTAAGGGCTTTTCAATGTTTTCTGTTACATTCCTAAATTTAATGCAAGATAATCTGAAATGTCAAGTGACAATTTTACTAGCAAATGGAATTGATGTATACATTTATTGATGGATGATTTTTTTTGTTGTTGTTGTACAAAATTACATTGTTGACGGTTTTATTATTGAATGTTTTTTTATTTTTTATTAAGTCATGCACTAAAACGGTTTCAGAATTGACTTTTGTAAATCAAATGAATTCTTCATCACATGTTTTAACAAGTGGAAATTCTGGTTTCTGTGAGTTTGTTGGAAGATTGCACTAAATAAACAGTTAAATGTTGATTTCAGAGTGTAAAAGGCTTATTTTTTCAGACAAAAATTCGGTGATATTTCATGTTTGTAATTTGATTTTGTATTCATTTTGATATTTAATATATAAAAATGTTAAAAATTAAGTTAATCCAAATAATAATTTATAATTTAATGCTAATTAAACAAATCTCTTTGGTTGAAAGAGTATTTTTACTTTAAGTTGACTATGGAAATGTGATTTGAGTAAATTAATTTTTTTAAGTTGAGATAAAGTAAACCGATTACTTGTAACAAGTTGAAGTAATTTTTTTACTTTGATCCAACGACTCATTTTTTTCAGTGCACATGTGATCAATGTAAGGAGGGGTTAGGATTAGGGTTAGGCTTGTGATATTAAATGTTATTTCTTTTAAAAATGTAGAAATTGTGAATTTTATTTAAAAACTGAGGAGGAAGTAAAAGCGAAAGTGAAAGTAAACAGAGCAGCGTTATTTTAAGGCTGAAAATTATAATAAACAGAAAAAATAATATTTGGAACTGTTGTAAAGGGGAAATAAAATGTAAATACGAGTAAAATAAAGAAATAGAACAGGATACGTACTGTTTTTGCTTTAATTGTAACATTTAAAGTTGTGTTTATAAATCGGGACTTCTATTTTGAAATTTTTTTTAAATAGGAAGTAAGCCAATAAGGAAAGTAAACAGACCAGTGGTGTTTTAAACGCTGAAAACGTGGTAAATTGGAAAAAAATAATGCAAAATGATCAGAATAGCAAAATTCAAATCAAAATATAATAAGCGTGAATCAAGAAATAACAAGCATGAATAAAAACTTCAAACGCGTTAAAAGTTATTTTGCACAAAACTTAAACTTATGGTCATGCTTTCTTAAAAAGTATGTTTTCCTTGGTTTTATTACTGTGTACTTTGTTCTCTCTTGCAATTTCTGCTCATATGTTCTGCGCTTGCTTTACCAAATGTTGCAGTTCCAGTTTCATGTAAATTAGGGCGGGCTTAAGCGTCACCATTGGTCCACTAGTTCTAGATTGACAGCTACTCCGCTAGCCAATCAATCGAAGAGGGGAGTTGACATCACACCAATGCGACTCGTGGCTACTGATGCTTACTTATACAGGGGAAGACGACAGTTTAATTTAACTTTACAAAGACTTTCAAGCAGTAAAGCTATCTGAACTCTGGACATCAATAATTAAATGAATCTTTTTTGAGATACATGAGAATGTTAATGTGCACACTGGTAATTGGTGTTAAACGATATTACTTGGCTCATGATGTCAATATGCTAAGGCTGCTGTAAGTGAAACATCCTGCAGTTATGAAACGCTACAATTCTTTGCAGAGAAAAAGGCAACTTATCACATATTGACCCCCCTTGTTGACTTAAGACAGGTGTAATTAATTAATACAGTAGCCTCACCATTTAAAAGAGGACCTTTCCTGCTTTGGCTACTGCAAACTCTTCAATTATCTCGGAGTAATCCAAATTGCGACCGATTTGGTGCTCAATTGAAATGTCGGCATTAAAATCTTGAAAATCGTATGACACTGGCTATGTTTAAATGCACACCTTTTGTTTCAATCGGACTGAATTAATTTTTGATTGATGAATCCGAACGTTGTGTTTACATGAACACTAAAGTGGTCTGGTTGATGTGCGCATTTATATGTCACAAGCTTCAACTCAGAATATATTTTTTGACGTGCACACTGCACGAATATACAGAGTTTGAGTTTATTCACAATACCACTTCAAACATTACAATAGTACAGTTGGGGGTACAGAATCAATTGGGAATAGTGAATGGGTCTCCCAAAGAAGCTATGAAAGCTTAAATGTGGTTTATGAAAGGGTAATGGTACAGACAAGGTATACACAGTTACCACCTGTAACCAGATGATGAGTACATGCACGCAAAAGCCCACCAGGACATACATAACAATACATACACATACAGCAGTTTTATATTAGATATATGTTAATGTGAAATGATTTTTTAGTTTTCTTTTGAAACTGTAACTTTTTGAAACTATAACTTTTCTCCCACATGGTTCTTTGTTTTAAACAGCAGACTCAATATCCGTCTCTGGTCATAACTTGGAGACAATAAGCATATGAACCGTTGTTGTGTGCTGCTTATATTCATCATGTAGTAAAAACGTCTGTGGATGAGAGTCTGAAACCAGGACTGGTGGGACGTTGTCCTGCTCCACTTCACAGACGCTCGCTGAGGGAAAAGAGGATTAACAGGACGCAGTTCGGAGAGCTCATATAGAGACTTTGCTAGTGTCCCGCTGTTATTGTTGTTGTTGCAGAGTGCGTTCATATACAAAACCACTCGTACTCTATGTTACACTCCAAACTACTCTGCCTCTACAAGCCTCAGTCCATTAAAGTCTACTTCATCTCTGACTGGACGACTTATGTCTGCTCAATATCCCGCAGCACCACACTATCTATCCCACAGATCTCAAGTGTCATACTGGAACAGAGACTGCTAAATGCTTTACATTGAGCCTATAATGAGCCATGTACGTGAGACATTAAGTCAATACTATTAAATAGTGCTTTACTCTTGGAACAAAAGTGCTTTGTGGTGCTCTTTTTAATTTTCAGTTTCTGCACACAGAAAATGTTATTATTTTAATGATCTAACTTTATAGTGATTAATGTAGTTAACATAAGATCAGTCTGCTGCTGTCATTATTTATTTGATGTTTTATTCATGTGTGAGAAATTACAGTGTCTTTCAATGGAGCAGTTTTACAGGCTTTAGTAATCTATCCTGACTCAAATAATGTGTTTCTAACAGCAAACACTCAGAATAAAGTGAGATGATCTGCTGATGATCCTGAATGAATCCTGATAGTCTGAGGCTCATCAATATTAACAGATCTGCTGAAAACACTCTTTATTTCATGACAGTAGTTCCTGTTTTCACCTCATTTATTATGCTGATGTCTTCAGATCTCCTGTAAATTGACACTTAAAGCTCATTACATTGGTGTCAGCAGACTGAGGGGATTTGTTGGTTACTATATATACATTTATTTCTGTGTTTATGATTTAACTGTTTTTCTTAACATTATTTATATTTGGAAGAATTGAAATTATTTATATTCTTTTCTATATTTCCAGATGCCTGTATTTTAATGAAGAAGCAGAATAATGTAAGGATTAGCAATAAGAATAATTAAAATGAATGAATAATGAATAATTAAAATAATAATTATAATAATGAAAAATCAAAATATCAAAATAAATCAAATCAAAAAATAAAAATAAATGAATGAATTGGCATCAGTTACTGTACGATGAATAGATAGATAGACATAAATGCGTATTTAACACATTAAAGAATGACAAATATTTGTGCAACCTTTCATTTTCTATTTTGTGGGTATGTGAGTTTCATGTGAGTCTTGTATTGTTCAGTCATTTCATGGGTATCGGGAGAGTTGTTTGTTGTGTAAGTGCGCCGGATAGAGGCTAGAGTGCTGATCATATACTGAATTTTCGAGACACCCCTCGCTGCAGACTGTCTCGAAAATTCATGTGCATTGCTCTAAGCCTTCCTTTGTTTGGTTTATAAATGATTTTAAATTGTTTTTTACCTCACTGAAAAAGGTCAAATCTACTAAAATCTGAAGGAAAATGTGTAGTGATATATCTAGGAAACTACTGTTTTGATTAATCTCCCCTTGTGTGTGTGCAGCTCCAAATGGTAATTTTCTTTTCTTTAGCCTTTTTGCCTGTAACTTGTGTATTTTGAAGTAGCTCCCCCTTGTTGTTGTTTTTTTGTTGTTGTTGTTGTTGTTGTTGTTGTTGTTTTCTACTTGGTTAGTAGCCTACTTTTTGTATATTGATAACATTTGTATATGTGTATTCTCTTTCCCCTATGAGAGTTTTGTATTTTGTTGTTTTTTTGTCAATAAAAAAATAAATAATAATAATTCATGTGCATGTACATGTGTTACCACGCATGCGCAAAAATCTGTTTATAATACACACGTGCGTACGCACAGTTCATTTCAATCACTTCCAGCGATGGATTAGAGCAGTAAGTCAATGAGCATTATTTATGCTTTTAGACATTGATGTAAGTTGCACTTTTTTTCAAACAGAACCCACATTTTCTGGCATTGTAGTCATGTGAAAAAGTTATGGTATGAGGTGTTTATGTTTATTAAGGAAAATGTACTGTTTAATTATGTTTTGCATTCTTAAAATGTCATTTTTGGATATTCAAAGTATGATAACAGTGTGATTAAGGAGGCTTATGTATATACATACATTTTATATACATATAGCCTATATTTTATATGTGTGTGTTTTCTTTACTCGCCTGGCTCTAAAATGTATGTTGTATTGTTTTGTTGTAATAAAAATATAAATATTTATGCTGTTTTAACAATTGTGCTTTTGTGTTAACGGCTTTTAATTGTAAGAGATGCCATAGAGCGCGTCATAAATGTTTTATATTAAAAAAAAAAGTTATGACATGTTTATGATATGTTAGCCTATATGTTAGCATTCAAAATGACAGGGTTTCAGCGAATCTTAAAATGATATGTAAAAGTCTTAATTCACCTTTAAACAAATTAAGGCTTGAAAGATGTCTTCAAATAGAGCAGAAAGACTTAAATGAATGAAGTCATGTAGTTGATTGTTGCATTTACTGCAAAAGAAATGTTATTCCTCAGTATCAGATCGTACTGTAAAAGTTACATTCCTGAATGTAGTGTATGTACTGTAAGTTATGTTAAATAAACGTGTGGTAAAATGAATTAAAAAGTAATGGAGTTAAACATTATATTTTGCTTTCACTGACATGCAAGATGTTCAGGGGCGTTATCAGCAAGCCCAAATTCAGAGAAGAGGCCCACTTTAGATGGCTGGACACTAAGTTCTTTAAATCTAAGTTGTGAGTACTGTAAAGGGTACTTGAGAAAGTCTGTCTTTCCGTCCTTCAAAACTTTCAGCTTGAAAACTACTTTGAACTTCAAACTGAAAACCTTCAAACTTCAAGCTTTTAAAACTATTTCAAACTTTCAGGCTAGGCTTTCTCAAGCCAACCTAAAGTTAGCCTTTCTTGACAAACTTTCTTTTTAAACTAGTTTAAGTAAGTCTCTTAGGTACTTTACAGACAAAGCCAATAACACTCAAACATACAGTATCTTTGTCTAACATCTTCCTATCATATGTATAAGATACTTAAAAAAGAAATTCTTTGAATGACTCTGTACTATGTTAATGCCTTTCTTCAAAATGATTCAATATTGTTTGTTCTGTATTTTAAATTAGGTGTCGTGAGCTGGAGTGTATTTTCCAGACAATATAAGCAAGAGTTGCGGGTGCCCTGCTCGTTGACTCTGTGCTTTTGCACTGCACTGCAATATACAAGGACTACCTGTGTGTGTGTGTGTGTGTGTGTGTGTGTGTGTGTGTGTGTGTGTGTGTGTGTGTGTTGATGTACAGGTATGTATTTGATTATCTGTATGTGTACATATTTCTTTTATACAATTATCATATTTGTTTTGAAATAAAATTGATCAGTGTTATTAGTTTGGTTTTTTAAGTTGGCATGCATAAAATGGGATACAGAGATTAAATGTACTGTATGTAGTTGGTTTAACTTCATTCAAACTACTTTATTGGAGTAAATGTTTTATAATAGCCTATATAATGCACAAAAATAACCAATTATGAACTATTACAGAGGAATGAGAAATAAGAAATATATAAGGTGTCATTATGTTTACAGTAATTTAGACAGTGAAGTGCAACAGAATGTGAAAAACTGTAAAATACTACACAGATATACACAATATACTCTGAAATTCCTTATAAGTTTACCTTAGATCAGGCATAGTTAAAACTATGTACTCCTTTTTGCTGCTTTCATTATTACTTTAGAGTTAACATTTTTTTTTAAATATTATGTAAATTTGCGCGTCACCGCGCTACAGTCAGCAGCGAGGACGAGGAGTATTTGGAATTGACCGAGAGAGGTGGGTGTTCATATCAGTCCAATGTGTAACTTTAGTTTTAGTGCACATGGTAACTTGTACGTGTATTTTATGAGTGCACATACATTTAGTTGAGATGTGTCGAGAACTGCTGTTTTGAGAGCTTAAAATGGCTAATTGTTTTGCTGTGTGCTAGCGCTCGCCATTCTATCGTCTTGTGATGCAGCCCACATGTTTCAGTTGTCCTTTTTCTTATGTTAGACTGATTCTGATTGCCAATAGAATCCTAAACTTTTGCTCTTTTTGAAACTGTACTTCCAAATACTAGGTTTAGAATATAATGTGTTCATTTAAAAGATTTCTTGTATTGATGTCCAATACGCTGATTTCACGCAGCCGTTATTGTGAAATCGAAAGCGAGGCTCCGGTGGGAAGAAAACCGGAAGTGTCGCCTTTAATCACAGGAGAGTCGTGAATGCGATGGCGTATTGTTGTGTTTAATGATGTTGTGTCAATTCTAAAACTGTACATACATTTCTTTTATACTTTAGACTATATACATTGAAGTTCATTTATAAATAATATTTTTTTTTTATAGAATTCAGAAAGTAAAAAAAGAAGCAGGAATGAACTATATACATATCCTATATTGGATATTAACATCCAATAGTGTAAATCGCGGCAGCAGCTTCAGGTTGGTAGTCCAAAGGCATTGTTGTTTATCTTTACTTCCGGGATTTTTTCCCACCGGAGCCTCGCTTTCGATTTCAAAATAACGGCTGCGTGAAATCAGCGTATGGCACTGAACAGCACAGATGTAAAGCATGTACATTTTGCTTCATGCATGTTACTGTATGTTAACTATTGAAAGGAAGATGGTTTATTTCATGTTGCAGAATGTTAATGTAAAAGCCCATAGTTAAAGGAGTAGTTCACCTCAAAATGAAAATTTCCTGATAATTTACTCACCCCAATGCCATCCCAGATGTTCATGTCTTTATTTCTTCAGTGGAAAAGAAATTATGTTTTTTTGTGGAAAATATTTCAGGATTTTTCTCCACACAATGGACTTCAATGACAACCAAGATGTTGTCCAAATCAATGCAGTTTCAAAAGACTTTAAAGTGCTTCAAATGGCTCTGCACGATCCCAGTTGAGCAAAACGATCAGTCACAGTCAAACGTATACTTTTTAACCACAATTGTTCGTCTTGTGCTGGTCTGTGACGCACCAGGCATTACATCATCACATTGGAAAGGTCAAGCTAGAAAAAAAACCTGTCCTCCTTTGGCGGACAAACAATGGGGCGGTACATCCGCTCACGTCTAGCTTGACCTTTCCAACGTGATGATGTAATGCCTGGCGCGTCGCAGACCAGCACAAGATGAACAATTGTGGTTACAAGTATATAAATTTTTTTTTAAATTACTGATTGTTTCGCTAGATACGACCCTGTCATCAGTGCACCAGAACACAACGCAGTAGTCGGCGAAGTGCAGACCGCGCCAGCTACACTTAGAAGTGTCATTTATTATAAAAACAAACTCAGTAATTGATATTTTTGATTTATGGCCTCATCAATTCTCCAATAAATGCTGTAAATTCCCATCAGCCAGTGCCGGCCCGTGGGGTTGTGGGGCCCTAGGCAAGATCATGAAAATTGGCCCCACTGGAGCAAAAAACTCTCATAACAATTTTATGAAGGAAGAGAAAGCACATGATACGACAATTTCAATATTTAAGTTTGTAAATGTGTATTAAGTGTAGCATTCAAAAATGAAAAAAATATTTACATGAAACTCAAATAAATGAAATAAAATGTATGAATTGTACATAAATTATTATATATATATATATATATATATATATTTAAAAAAATAGGCTATAGATTGCTCAATATGTAAGTTTATAAAAGTGTAACATTCAACGTACAAATGAAAAAACACTAAGAAACTAAGAGATTTTTAGCATAGCCCTAGCCTAGTACATAAAAGACAGAAAGCACACATAAAAAATAAAGCATATAAAATAAAGCATAAATTAAAGGTATTTTTGTAAATGCAGTAGTAATTATGCATAATGACTAGAAATGCAGTAGGCTACTACATTTTAACTTTTTACTGATGATCACAATAATAAAAATGTTTTGTATTATTTAGAAATGTTTAAATATTAATTTGGAAAGAGGGAGAAACCTGTTTTTAGCGGGAAGGGAGAATGGATGGGGTGGGTTAGGACTGCATGATAATAATGAAACTGATAATCACAATTATTTTGCTCAAAATTATAATAGTGATTATTAATGACCATTATTCTCAGTTGAGAAATTGCAGAAAAAGAGACAGTTAATATAAATTAATTGCATAAATAGCCTATCAAAAGGGGTAAAACGGCCATTTTGAGGTCTGAGATGGTCCACCTTAATTTAAAAAAACTACGATAACTTCATCAGAGGATTAAAATCTATACAAAATGCATGGGTAGATAATTCTTAACACGCTGAATGTGGCCCAATTTTTCCATGTCTGTCTGTCTGTCTGCGATCATGGGCATTGTTACATTTATTAGTAAAACTAATAATACAGCAATAAATAACGCACTATTTATAGAAGTCAGAAGAACACACCTTTACTTTGAGCTTGTTTTTATTCCTCAACCATTCTCCTCTTCCTTTTTTCAGCTCCAGAAAGATGGCGTTTGGATGCCATTTCTACCACAGTTTAACATATTATTATTTCAATTAACTAAAAATAGCATTGCTGTATGACTACGACTCTGACGAGACTTCGTGACGTTATGACAGACAAGAGGCAATCCAAATATGTGAAGTCGATATTACCATAGAGATTATAATATTTGGTATTTTATTTTTGACAGCACATTTTCTGTCATGCAAAATGCCTCATATAGGCCTAAGAAATTAAGCATTACTAAAGAGTAAGAGCACCACAAAAAAAAAAAATGTCTCTTGTTTCTAAAACGTGAGCATTTTGGAGAGAAGTGAGGTGGAATCCGTGTGTGTGAATACTGTGATAATTACGGTACTCGAGGTCTCCCACTATATCTCGGGCGGTATTATGCAAATTAGCATGTGACGAGCTACTGTGTATGTTTCTTATGTTTTCGTATTTTATTCGTTCTATTGTTATGTATTTATTATCTTTTTCGGAAATGTGTCATGTTTGAACTATACAGAGCTATCCTTTTTATGTATGTTGTAGGTCTGGGTAATTTATTAGATACTCACCGTCTCTGTGAACTGTATCATGATTAGTCAGGTCCATGCAATGCGTCGGGCTTCTCTGACTGAGAAAGTCGAGATGCACGCACTTGAGTGAATTCTCAATATTATGCTTAAGTAACGATTTATAAAATATAGTATTTGTTAGATACAGGGGCCCCCTCTGGCAAGGCGGGGCCCTAGGCGACCGCCTATGTCGCCTAATGGACGGGCCGGCTCTGCCATCAGCTACAAGTGAAGACGAGCATCAGGAAGAGCTGAAATCTGCAAAGAGTTAAAGGAACACTCCACCCATTTGCATTAAGCTTTGCAATGTTAGAAACCCAGTCATACTATTGAATGGTCGTGCAACATTTTCCCCTGAGACGAGAGAAATCTGTATTTACCTATTTACACTTCCTCCTACAATGATGCAAAAATCGTCATTTTGCGTCATTGTTGGAGGAAGTGTAAGAGGGGGGGATTTCTGTTGAGACTACAAGCACTAGTTCCCACCCTTTCAAGCCCGCCCATAGGGGGTTGGACCTAATGCGCTAACACAGTGGTTCCCAACCTTTTTCCTTGGGGCCCCCCCTGTGTACATATTTAACAATCCGTGACACCCCCCCCCCCCCCCCCCCGCATATATATATATATATATATATATTAGGGGTGCGCCGATCCGATATTCGGTATCGGTATTAGTCCGATACTGGCCAAAATCACTGGATCGGATATTGCATGAATCGCGGGAGTATAACCCGATCCGATACGATCACGTCCCTTAGTCCTAAATTGTCATACAAATGCTTAACAACACCTGAGAGACATGCCGTAAAGAGAGATGAGCAACACGCGTCACGCAGGGTTGCCAGATTTTCACATACAAATCCTGCCCGCGTTTCGGGGTGGGAGAGACCGCGACTTCATCTGGCTGGAGTTTCACGGTACTTTCTCCCGGATGCCTGTTAGATCACAACACTGGAGTTGAGAGCACTACTGTTCAGAAATTAAAACTGTTAAAAGGCTCAAACTAATTGCATAATATAACACTACGCATCAATATCTCTTCCCTTTGTGCTTTGAACTTTTCAATGCGAAGTGCTGTCGCTGTGCACTGTGACTCCATGTCGCTTCAAGCGCATCATTCTGCGCACGAAATGCGCATAAGCGTTTCGTGTCGCTTGGAGCCTTTCATATTACAATACTTTTGAGCAACGAAAGTTTATTGATAGCTTTAGTTGTTCTGTCCTATCTATCATATGTTGCTGCTTCATTAAAAAGCTGCGCTTAAAATTTTAAAAGAAATGTTTTTTAATTACGGTATATAGTTTTTTTATATATATATATATATATATATATATATATATATATATATATATATATATATATATATATATATATATATTTAATTATATAGTAGCCTATATATTTTGTCCGTTTTTTGTTTTAGTTAGTAAAATAATGTTTAAGTCAAGAAGTTTAAGTTTAACTTTAAGTTTAAGCCTTTCTCAAAAGAATAATCACAGTCTCTTCCCCACAGTCAAGCATACAGATACAGTTTATTAGGTAATTCAGCACTTTTTTGAATTATTATTATTTTAGTATCGGATTGGTACTCGGTATCGGCCAATACTGAATCCCAGGTATCGGTATCGGAGGCAAAAAAGGCGGATCGTGCCACCCCTAATATATATATATATATATATATATATATATATATTAGGGGTGTAATGGTTCACAAAATTCACGGTTCGTTACGATACACTTGTGTCACAGTTCGGTTCGGTACGTTTTTGATACAGCAAAAAGAAAGAAATGCCAGAGAAATTTCCTTGATTTTTTTATTTTTTTTATTTTTTTTATATTAAAACTAACATCATAAAGTATGATTTTTTTTTTACTTTGAGCAATTCTATAGCTATAATTCACTCTTCTTATGAGCATATAAACAAAACAGCTCCTTGGAAAAAATGAAATGTAATATTGTAGTAGTTATAAACAAAGGTTAATTTTATTTCAGACATTTGATGGCAGCAGTTGTATTCATAATGTCAAAATAAAACCGACGTAATGTTACTTGAAGGCATTATAGCCTACTATTCCTGCCAAACTTCCATTGCAGTTAGTGTTACTACAGTAAATCCATGGTGAATGTTGCAGATCCGAGGACACTGGACAGTTCATTCATGGGGCGGCACAATGTTTCTTCCTGGTTTCCACGCGCTGTTTGATCCGTTAATAACGGAGAAATGTGAATGTTTCTCACTAGATCTCGCAGCAATGTTATTACTTCTGTGGCGAATTCAAATGCTTTCTTTACTGGATCTCTTAGCGCTGTGTATTAACAGTGTCGCATGATCACCATCGGCTCGTGCTGCACTGGTCCAAAATGTCCGGGATTCGGCTTTGCTTTCTGCGGTCGCCATTCATTGTTTACATGCACACCTTTTGTTTCAATCTAACTGAATTCATTCCGATTGGTGAATCTGAATGTAGTGTTTCAGGGCTCCAGACTAACTTTTTTTATTAGGAGCGCTGTAGCCCCTGACTTAAAATTTTAGGAGCGCAAGCAGAAAATTTAGGGGCACACCTTAAATCACCTTGCAATGCAATTATTCACATTTTCCCCCAAAATAACTGTATTACTGACAAATGCTTTGATAATAAATAGCCTTAACATACAGAAATTACAATGTGCAGTTTTATTTTAAGTTCACAGGGCTCCAGACTAACATTTGAGGGCAGCGGCACTAAGTTCTACAGAACGTATTTGGTAGCACTGTGGGATGACAAAGCACTGAGCTTAATTTGAGGTGTATAGATAAAGTTAACTTTAATTATTATCATTCATAATGTCTTAATATTAATTCAAAAGCAAAATGAGTGACAAAATATATATTAGGGAGTGAAAATAGCCAGTAAGCGTCCTCTGCAGCTATGTTTACAATAGTAATTTAATCTTTATCTTTTTTTTTTTTTAAATAAGTGTGAGTTTTCTTACTTCTTGAAACTTTTAGTTTTATAAATAGCCTAGGTCTTTAAAGGATGAACAAAATTTTTTTTGGTCAACACATTATTAAAAATAACATTTAAATATGATAATATAGTTTTGAAGTGCTGGAAAAATATGTGTAGGCTACTGTTATAACCACAGTATACCATAGTTACAGTTAGTGTTACTACAGTAAATCCAAGGTGATTGTTGCTAATCTGTGGACCTAAATCCTTCTATAACTTGTTCGCTCATTGCACATGTTTCTCCTGGTTTCCACGTCAGCGCTGTTTGATCTGATATGGTTTATAACAGAGAATTCTGCGTCAAATCTGAATGTTTCTCACTGGATCTCGCAGCAATGTTATTAATTCTGTCGCGAACTCAATGGATTTCTTCACTGGATCTCCACGATGTAGCCTAACTGTTTCGCGTGATCGCGATCGGCCCGCTACTGGCGAGAGGAGCTCTGCGCTGTCTATTATTGGTTCGAACTATTAAACGGTCTCTGAAGCAGAATGAGTACTGAGTAGCGCAGTTTTTTCCACTTTCATTTTGTTTTTATTTATTAACATGTCACGGCATACTCTATGCTTGAGGCTGAGATTGAGTGTTTAAACTGCGAAGTGCCGGCACTGTCTGCAAATTTCGTTTTCCCCGCAGTTCTGCGACTGCAACATTCGCAGCTCATGGAGTTCATCTCCTTACATTACCTCAACCAGCTGAATTCTCGTAGCCAGTCTTCCCGAAAATAGTGGGTTCAGGCCTTTATCACCTTACAAACCTCTGACTCTGAATCATCATCATCCGACTGTGTCTGTCCGTGACATTGATATTTGTCTCCGTCTCCTTCCCACGGACGTTTATGCGCGCTCGATTATCTCTAGGACCCTCCCCCTCCACACATTAGCCAGTTACAGTGGCCATTCCCTATTCTTCTCACACTCATTGGCCTGCCACACATTCCAGATTCATTGACGCGCCCCTTCCACGTTTAACGTGAAAAAATAAAAAAATAAATTACTGGTCGCACATGTGCGACTGGGTGTAAAATTCAGTCGCACACTCTCAAATTTTGGTCGCAAAATGCGACCATTTGGTCGCAGTCTGGAGCCCTGTGTTTACGTGAACGCTAAACAAGTGATCGGTTGACGTGCGTTTTACCATTGCTAAGAAAATACCCGCTCCTCAATGAGAGATAGCCCACGAGACCGGCGCGTCGCACAGGCGCACATCTGTAATCACGCCACCGCTTTTGCGTTCTACAGTCGCCATTTATCATGTTTACTTTGGCGAGCAGGACGAGGCTAGGGCCGCGGGAGAAAGACGCGAGGCCGGTGGCGTGATCGGTTGATGTGCGTTTTACCATTGCAAAGAAAATACTCGCTCCTCCGTGAGAGATATGAGACCAGTGCCTCACAGGTGTCAGTCATCAGTAATCACGCCACCGGCCTCGCCTCATTCTCCCGAGGCCGTCAGCCTCGTCCTGCTCGCCACAGTAAACACAATGAATGGCGATTGTAGAATGCAAAAGCCGAATCCCGGACATTTTGTGACTACTAGGCAAGGCAAGGCAAGGCAAGGCAAGTTTATTTATATAGCACATTTCATACACAATGGCAATTCAAAGTGCTTTACACAGAAGAAATTAAAATAATAAAAAGAAATAAGAATAATAAAAACAGTTTAGAAAAATAAAAAATAAAATACAGTACGAGCATTGGCACAGTGCTCATTCAGTAAATGCATAGTTAAACAGATGAGTTTTGAGTCTGGATTTGAAAGTGACTACTGTAGGAGCACGTCTGATCTCCTCTGGAAGCTGGTTCCAGCTGCGGCTGGCATAATAGCTAAAAGCAGATTCACCATGCTTAGAGTGAACCCTTGGTAATGTTATGAAAAATTGAAAAAAGTGCAACCAAAAAAATGCTATAGAAGTTTAAAGAAGAACTCCGGTCAATTTTAACATTGAGCTCATTTTATTGTACATTTGGAGTGCTGTCAGTACAGAGAACAACTACAAAAATCGGTGTTGCCTACGGTTACAGTAAAGTTACCGATTTTTGTCGTTGTTCTCTGTATTGATAGCACTCCAAATGTACAAAAAATGAGCTCAATGTTAAAATTGACCGGAGTTCTCCTTTATGTTTATGAAAAATATTTATGAACATTATAATCAATATTTTATATAAAATATAAATTTTATGAAACATTTGGAACTCTTAAACTGATATAAATTCAAAGCCATAAATCTAAACAGGTTGTGTTCCGAATTTGAGGATGATATCTCAAAAAATGTAGCCTGGCAAGCCAGACCTACATCAAGATGGCGTGGCGTGGCGCAATGGATAAGAAACATGCCTTTGGTGTGAGAGACCCGGGTTCGAATCCACTGTGAGACACCGTGTGTCCCTGAGCAAGACACTTAACCCCTAGTTGCTCCAGAGGCGTGCGACCTCTGACATATATAGCAATTGTAAGTCGCTTTGGATAAAAGCGTCAGCTAAATGAATAAATGTAAATGTAAGATGTTAGGTCTGGAAACTCACCATAGTCACGGCTCAATCCGAGGGGCGGGATAAACATGTGTCTTTCAAATTCCCTCTGCACGCAATAGGACAGCGCTTCAACCAACCAGAGCGTTTTCCCAACAGCGGAGCTTAGATGATAGATTCAACTTTTGCCATATCTGGCCGGCAAAACGACGAACACATCTTCCTTTTTTTAAGAATGACTTAAGTGCTGTTGTTTGCTCTTTTCTCAAAGAAAAACTTAACTCCAAGTCCTCCAGAGTCGCGGCCAAAGCCGATTCGAAAGACCGTTGTTCTCCATCAGCAGCCGTCATTCTTTGTTTTCAAGTAGCAGCAGGTAACCGTCGCAACTCTGTCGTGTATGTTAAGCCCGCCCCCGCCTACTCTATACACAACGTGATTGGCCTGACCCAATCTGGGTTTTTGCAGTGAGAAGGTTTATTGAGAGTTGCTAGACTACCCTGGCTGCGAAATACATTTTGCTGCCGCTAGGGTGCTCCTAGATTTCTAGGCTACAAAAAATGAGCTTTCAGTAAGATTTTGTTTGGGCGCAGTACCAGACTTTCCCCAATGGATGCCAGCAAAACTCCACTGGTGAACACAGTGATTGGATTTTCGATTTGCAGTTGAGTTTTTCTCTCTCAAATATTACAAGCACACAAACACACTTTTTATTTTATTACACACATACCAACCACACTTAGACATCCATACCAACAAACCCACACAATTATAGTTGCATAATTTATCCAGTTGGCTCTATAATATGCTGAAGCAGAAAACAGGAATAAAGTGAGTATTTGCTTTATAGGCCTAATCTGAAAAAATTGCACCATCTGATAAAAAATTGTAAAAATGTCAATTTTGAAGCCTTGCCAACAGAATGAAAGCCTATTAAAAAAGATTGGTTAAGGGGTTTCAATGGGGCCATTTTTATCCAAAAGGCGCTGAGAGGAAGTATTTTGTGTAACTAGTGCAAAATAGATTTTTTAAAGGAAATGGTGATGAAATAGTAAAATTCCAATAAAAATACACACCCGTGCCAAATTTTATGCAGTTAGCATTAACACAGGCAAAGTGATCAAAAAAACAAAACTGAAAAAGACAAAAATGTCCTCAAGGATGCACAAGGGTTAACACAATACCCAGATATTCAAAAGACAAGTAATTCCCAAATGATATTTGCTTACATTGATAGATATTTTTAAAAAGAGCAGCTAGACCCCCACCTCTCTTAACAGCTCTGCAGACACTCATAAAAGTAAAGTTAGGAGGGGATGCTTCATTGAGGACTGTTGCACTGCAGCTGTCTACTAGCCAGGTTTCATTTAGAAGCCTAAAGTCCAGGTTGTTTGTGGTTATCAAGTCGTTGACTAGAAGTGATTTATTTTTAAGTGAGCGGATGTTAAAGAATGCTAACTTAAAGCTAGGGTAGGTAATATTTAAAAAAAAAAAAAAAAAAACATTCCAAATTTGTTTAAACTGTCTTTATATACCAATACATAATTAAAATGTAAGTACTCCGAAAAAGAGAATATAAAAATCGAGTGACTGTAGACCTTTTAATCTGCAATAAACACAGCTCATTATTTCCATTCACTCCCACCCCCTCCCTTCTGAGCTCCTTCCAAAGACACGCCCCCAAAACACATGAACGTGCGACGCCAAATGCTCAGGCTCAGCTGGAAGACGCATTTATTATTTACCTGAGATGAGTGGAGAGGAAGGAGCGCAGTACATACAGTGACATAATATCAGAATCACATGTAATAAAATACCTAACTTTATCACTATGAGTATAAACAAATAAGATTTCTTTTAGTACTCACTATCAGGCTAGCATATCGATACTGGTAAAGTTTGATTCGGTAACGAGCTATATTTATAGGTAACTAGCTATATTTATAAGGCAAAACTAAAAACAGGTTGCATTGATACACGTTTTTCCATTACCATCAGTTGCACTGTGATGAAGGTGAATTTCGTGTAAGATTCATAACATATACGGTGTTTTGCATGTAAGAGTTTCCATGATGAAAACATTGTTGACTCTAATGAAGACTAACGTACACTCCGAGTCCGGAGACAAGTACCGCATCGTCGGTTCGAGGACAGGTCCGGGGTTGAGGGCGAAGCAGAGGAGGTCGTTCAAGAGTGCGGGCAGGGTCCGAGGAAGTAGTTTTTGCCTTGTTTGCCTTCGCTGACTGCATATATGCAGATGCTTTGAGCTGAATATTTCCGGGAACGGTGACATGTGATGAGCGCACGCAGTGGGGCTCGGGCACGAGACATGAAGGCATCTGATTGGTTCTTTACATTCGCATCGAATGGCAGTGATTGGTCAGAGTTTTTACTGTCCTGCAGCTGCTACAGAGGTCAGATTGTTTTCATTCCTTTTTCTGAACACTTAATGTATTGACTACTCTCAGGATGGAAGGACCATTTCACCCAGTATAAAAAAGGTGTTTCTGAACAGGATTACCTACCCTAGCTTTAACAGACTTACTTTTCCCCACAGCAATCTTAGTTTGACGTGTAATAGGCACCAGATTAGTTAGGTTTGCTGTACGGCTATTGAAGGCCTTAGACTTTCTATCTTGTAATAGAGCAGCAATAGAGAAAGATACAGGCACACTGGGTTCCCGTTTGTTCTGTAAACATTTGAGAAAGTTACTGTTATCAAAACGGGGACCCGACACATATCACTGAGAGCTGGTATCAGTTGTTTTTGGTTCACCTCGAGCAGATGGAGGAGGGTGTGGGCCCTGGCGTTGTGGCAGAGGCCGAAGAGCTCTCACAGGAGGGGGAGGGTGAGCTGGGCCCGCAGGCTTTGGTGGTAATAGTGCCTGTCTTTTTTTTGTTGGTATCTGGGGGCTTGCTGCAAAAGAGTGGGATAGTCACTAGACTACTAGTAACTTAGCTTAGCTTTATTGTTTACAACTGCTCTCTAACCGGTAGGCGTGGCTTGGGAGTGACCTCGTTGAGCAGCGAAGCAATTGCATTCTGGGAGTTGTTGTCTTTCATCCACATGAGCCAAAAATACATTTTCTGGCTTTTCTCAGTCTAGAAAGCTCCAAATTAAAAAATAATTACACATTTCTTCTACATAAATGACCGAATTTAAATACACATTCATCTTTCCAGAGGTGGAGTGTCCCTTTAAAGAAGAACCCTGCAGAATGAAACACACTGAAGATCCTGATGAACAAAGAGGTTGGTGTTTATTCATTCATTCATGATGCTGAAGAACATTCATGTTAGAAACATTCAAGCACTTCATCACTTTTAGATAAACAGTTCAACTATGAAATGATACAGAAGGTTCTGGGTTTTCTTCAACAAATGTTCAGTAAAGGGAGGTTTGAGAAATGTTTATATTGATTGTCAACATCAGATCAAGCTAAATACTATTTTAACTGTTTTATTTTACATTTATTTTAAATCTGGTTCCCAATTTGCAACAATGTTACCAGACTTTTAGAAGATTCTTCTTGCAGTAATGTTAATAACAGCATTGATGAATCAGCACTGTACAGTAATTAAAACCTTTTTAGTAAAATAAATATCAGTCTCAAAGTTGGTGTCAAAATATGGCAGTATTGTACACTCACCTAAAGGATTATTAGGAACACCATACTAATACTGTGTTTGACCCCCTTTCGCCTTCAGAACTGCCTTAATTCTACGTGACACTGATTCAACAAGGTGCTGAAAGCATTCTTTAGAAATGTTGGCCCATATTGATAGGATAGCATTTTGCAGTTGATGGAGATTTGTGGGATGCACATCCAGGGCACGAAGCTCCCGTTCCACCACATCCCAAATGCTCTATTGGGTTGAGATCTGGTGATCTGGTGACTGTGGGGGCCATTTTAGTACAGTGAACTCATTGTCATGTTCAAGAAACCAATTTGAAATGATTCGAGCTTTGTGACATGGTGCATTATCCTGCTGGAAGTAGCCATCAGAGGATGGGTACATGGTGGTCATAAATGGATGGACATGGTCAGAAACAATGCTCAGGTAGGCCGTGGCATTTAAACGATGCCCAATTGGCACTAAGGGGCTGAAGTGTGCCAAGACAACATCCCCCACACCATTACACCACCACCACCAGCCTGCACAGTGGCATGATCCATGTTCTCATTCTGTTTACGCCAAATTCTGACTCTACCATCTGAATATCTCAACAGAAATTGAGACTCATCAGACCAGGCAACTTTTTTCCAGTCTTCAACTGTCCAATTTTGGTGAGCTCGTGCAAATTGTACCCTCTTTTTCCTATTTGTAGTGGAGATGAGTGGTACCCGGTGGGGTCTTCTGCTGTTGTAGCCCATCCGCCTTAAGGTTGTGCGTGTTGTGGCTTCACAAATGCTTTGCTGCATACCTCGGTTGTAACGAGTGGTTATTTCAGTCAAAGTTGCTCTTCTATCAGCTTGAATCAGTCTGCCCATTCTCCTCTGACCTCTAGCATCAACAAGGCATTTTCGCCCACAGGACTGCCGCATACTGGATGTTTTTCCCTTTTCACACCATTCTTTGTAAACCCTAGAAATGGTTGTGCGTGAAAATCCCAGTAACTGAGCAGATTGTGAAACACTCAACAACCATGCCACGCTCCACACCAACAACCATGCCACGCTCAAAATTGCTTAAATCACATTTCTTTCCCATTCTGACATTCAGTTTGGAGTTCAGGAGATTGTCTTGACCAGGACCACACCCCTAAATGCATTGAAGCAACTGCCATGTGATTGGTTGATTAGATAATTGCATTAATGAGAAATTGAACAAGTGTTCCTAATAATCCTTTAGGTGAGTGTATAGTTTAGTGTTAATATCATGTTAGATAATTGTTTCATTGATCAAATATATTTAATAGTTCTTGCTAAAGAAACATGGGATTTGGGATGTTTTAAAGATAATAATTGGAAGATAAATTTACCTCATTCATGGAAAGTTTCAAGGACATATAAAAAAAGTAGACAATTTCTATAAAATATTATGATAATTTTATGCCTTTTTATAAACTGATTATATTACATCACGGCTCACTTTCATTTCCTTTCACTTTATATTTCTCTCATTGAATTCATGCCAGACCTGAGTGAAGAGGAGGAGGAACATCATGTCAAACCTGGAGAAAAACCTTTGAGTCGCTCAAAGACTAAACAGACATTTTTAAAGAAAAAAAGAGCCAAGAAATCTTTCACCTGCACTCAGTGTGGAAAGAGTTTCACAACCAAACACAGTCTTGAGATTCACATGAGGATCCACACTGGAGAGAAGCCGTTTAAGTGTGATCAGTGTGAAAAGAGAATTTCATGCAAAAAAAATCTTGAGCGTCACATGAGAGTTCACACCGGAGAGAAGCCGTACACATGTGATCAATGCGGCAAAACATTTCTCTGTGCATCAAACCTGAAGTCACACCTGACAGTTCATTCGAAGGAGAAGCCACATTCATGTTCTGTGTGTGGAAAGAGTTTTTCACAGCTAAAAAATTTACAAAGACATGAGAAAATTCACACTGGTGTGAGAGAGTACATGTGCTTTGAGTGTGAGAAGACTTTTACTACAGCGAACTGTTTAAAACTGCACCAGAGGATTCACACTGGAGAAAAACCTTACAAGTGTTCACACTGTGACAAGAGATTCAGTCACTCATCAAATCTGAAAACACATGAGATGAACCACACTGGAGAGAAGCCGCACACGTGTGATCAGTGTGGAGAGAGTTTTGCTCTTAAAAGTGACCTGAAGCGACACATGATGATCCACACTGGAGAGAAGCCGTTTAAGTGTGATAAATGTGGGAAATATTTCAGTCGATCTTCAGACCTTAAAGCACACATGAGGATCCACACTGGAGTCAAGCCGTTCTCATGTGATCAGTGTGGGAAAACATTTATTAGGGCATCAGAGCTGAAGTCACACCTGACAGTTCATACGAAGGAGAAGCCGCATTCATGTTCTGTGTGTGGAAAGAGTTTTTCACTGCTGCAAACTTTACATAGACATCAGAAAATTCACACTGGTGTGAGAGAGTACATGTGCTTTGAATGTGAGAAGACTTTTATTACAGCTGAACATTTAAAACAGCACCAGATTATTCACACTGGAGAAAAACCTTACAAGTGTTCACACTGTGACAAGAGATTCAGTCACTCATCTTCTCTGAAAAGACATGAGAGGATCCACAGCAGAGAGAAGCCGCACACGTGTGATCAGTGTGGAAAGAGTTTCTCTTTTAAAACTCCACTGAAGCGACACATGAAGATCCATACAGTGGAGAAACCGCTTAAACACAGTCTGAAATCACAGTAAGTAGTTTATTTTCATGTGCTGAGCAACAAAGTCTCTTCTGTGCAAGTTAGACACACATCACTCTATAGCCAAATCTCTCCTCTCCACCTATAGCCGGTGTGTGGTGAGCACAGGACACTTTGTTGATTGATTGATATCTGGGTCAATGACGTGGCGTGTCAATTCTGGTGTCCAAAGCAAACTGATAATATTAAAAATGTATACATTTTTAAATGCACTTCATTAAATGACTCAACCTCCCCCTCTTTAATTACTCATGTGAGAATTTATTATATATAATTAATCTTTAAGGAACTATTGAGCTCAAAAGTCCCAAAATGTCATTCCGGGTAACTGTCCTGGCTTAAAATCTGAAAAAAATAAAAAAAAAATACAATAAAACTGTAAAAAAAAATATAAATAAAAGTATTTAAAATCTACAGTGCTATGCATAAGTTTAGACACCCATGCTAAAGTTGACTAAAAAGAGGAATAAAAAATCATCTTTTGGAAACTGAACTTAATGCCTTAATTAAAAAAATTAAGAAAAATCCAACCTTTAAGGACACCAATTTTCTTTGTGAATGAATAATGTATCGTAAATAAAATAAATGTTCTTCCTTAAAGGGGACATATCATGCTAAATGCACTTTTTTAGCCCTTAAATGCAATTTGTTGTATATTTGGAGTGTTTAGAAGTACAGAAAAGATGAAATTATTCTCTTCAGGTGCTACGTTGATATCTTTATATTCTGTTTTGGCCTTATTTTTCAACCTGTTCCGATTTTTCTGTTATCTATGACGTTTCGTGAACTATCACGTCACAGTATTTGCAGCGGAACTGCCAAATAAGGACATTGACTTCCAGCCCAACACTTCGAGCGATCCGCCATTATTATTTCTCGCTGCAATTTTGTAGTCCAAGCTAAAGGATGCAGAAGTTACGAGAGGGTAAGTTAAAATGATCGGTTGTTGGATGTAGTAACCCACACGCTTCATTACACCGTCTAATGTAGATGAACTGCCGCGCTTGTGGCGCATGTTTAACTGAAAGAACGAGCAGAGAGAGAGAGAGAGACCCGGTCTCTCGCGCGCGCTCGCACTCTCTCTCGGAGCCCGGCGAAAGTGTAAACAAGACGCTGTCTTGCTCTCTCTCCCTCGCACATATTAATCAAAATAAATCGACACGGTGATAAAAGGTCGGAAGACCAAAGTTTCATGTATAAATACAGTAACACACCATTGCGATACATCCATATGAAGATGTTGTTCTGCAGGTTCGTCGTCTTCATTTTCATTTCGCGCCGGCTCCAACTCTGGCTCGAACATGTAAGGCTGGATGGACAAGTCTTCCGTTGTTGACATTTTGTTAATAACGTGTAAATAAAAAGTTTCTGTGCCGCAAGATAATCCCATCTCTGCTATCAGACTACAAAAATGGCCGAACGGGGTGGAGTTGAACCTCTGCATCCTGGAGAGGGGGCGGGGTATGAAGTGTCTCAATTTTATTTAAAGAGACCGCACCAAAACGAGTTGATCTCAGAAGCACCTCAGAAAAGGGGTAAAAAAGGGGCCCGTGGAGCTATAATAATGAGGAATTCAGACCCAAACATTGCAGTTCCGTTTTATATAGACCACAAATGTATGATTTATATGTAAAAAGGAACAATTTAAAAGCATGATATGTCTCCTTTAAAATACAGGGTGCATAAGTTTGGACACCCCTATGTTAAATTCCCATAGAGGCAGGCAGATTTTTATTTTTAAGTATTTTTTAATTTTTTTTTTTTAGGATACTATGCATTGATCTCAATGCAAATCAAACTAGCTATTAGGCTAACTGAAATAAAACCATGCCAATCTCTAGGTATGGTAAAGGCTATGTGATGATGTGGGGCTATTTTAATTCCAAAGGCCAAGGGAACTTTATCAGGATGCATAGTATCCTAAAAAAATAAAAAATACTTAAAAATAAAAATCTGCCTGCCTCTATGGGAATTTAATATAGGGGTGTCCAAACTTATGCACCCTGTATTTTAAAACCTGTTAAGCTGTAACCCCAATTTTGAAAAATCCCCAGAAATGACATACCCAAACTGAAACAGATACAGTTCACGAACCCTTTGTACTAAAAGCACAAGTATGATCTCATTTGAAAGCTGACACCTGGCAGTTTATTGTAAATGTAGAATTAATTATTGTCATAATGAAAAAAAATTGTTATAAATAGCTTCAAAGTTTTGTAAAGTTATTAGAAATTTATTTTTATGAAACATCCTCATGAAAATAAAATTGAAGTTGGCACTGTAGCAATCTAGAAATGGATTACAGCTAAAGCCACATCTAAACATTTTATGTTTAAAATCTGAAGATAATAAGTCCAAAACTCTGTATTTAGTTAAAGGGGTACTTCACCTCTGGAAAGATGAATGTGTATTTAAAGGGGACATATCATGCTAAATCCACTTTTTTAGCCCTTAAATGAATTTTGTTGTATATTTGGAGTGTTTAGAAGTACAGAAAATATGAAATTATTCTCTTCAGGTGCTTCGTTGATATCTTTATATTCTGTTTTGGTCATATTTTTCAACCTGTTCCGATTTTTCTGTTTTCTATGACGTTTTGTGAACTAATACGTCACAGTATTTGCAGCGGAACTGCCAAATAAGGGCATTGACTTCCGGCCCAACACTTCAAGCAATCCGCCATTATTATTTCTCACTGCAATTTTGTAGTCCAAGCTAAAGGATGCAGAAGTTACGAGAGGGTAAGTTAAAATGTTCGGTTGTTGGATGTAGTAACCCACACACTTCATTACACCGTCTAATGTAGATGAACTGCCGCGCTTGTGTGTCAGGACGCATGTTTAACTGAAAGAACGAGCAGAGAGAGAGACCCGGTCGCGCGCGCGCTCGCACTCTCTCTCTTCAGAGAGGCGAAAGTGTAAACAAGACATCACCGTCTCCAAACTAGACGCTGTCTTGCTCTCTCTCCCTCGCACATATTAATCAAAATAAATCGACACGGTGGTAAAAGGTCGGAAGACCAAAGTTTCATGTGTAAATACAGTAACACACCATTGCGATACATCCATATGAAGACGTTGTTCTGCAGGTTCGTCATCTTCATTTTTATCTCGCTCCGGCTCCGACATGTAAGGCTGGATGGACAAGTCTTCCGTTGTTGACATTTTGTTAATAACGTGTGTAACAACAATGACTTATGTTAGGGAATTAATTAGCTCAAATTAGCCTTAATGTGAATATGCATATGTTGCTTACATGAATTAAAGAATTACCAAATAGGGAATTGGTCAAAACCTCGGCTTATATCAGCGGTTACACAATTACTTGTAGTACTCCCTGATATAGACGGGTAGAATATGTTCAATTTGGGGAAATTGTAGGTATAAGTTGAAGAATGTTCATTTATTGTACGAACTGTATGTCCAGCACACAAAATGTACAATATCTGAACGGAAATCTCACGTCTTTAACACTGATAGACAATTTCTTTTCTGTGGCCACAAGAAAATAACTTATCTTAGTGTTTTAGACCATTTGAGATTTCTTTCAATAGTAAAATTTATCGTAGAGCGTTAAGAGGTAAAGATCTGCACTACTCAGGGACTCAGTATTGAAACAAACAGGCAAACTTAATTCAAATGATTTAACAAAGTTTATTCAAACGAGCTACTGGTTACATATACTAATTTTAAATCACACAGGAGTAAATATGCATAAACAAAACAATATACGATCGCAAACAAGGAATATAACAAAATAAACGTAAGATCAAAGGTTAGAGTAGGGGAAGGAAAAGGGAGAATATAAGAGAGAGAGAGAGAGAGAGAATTTTAAGAATGGGTTTTGTGTGTGTACACTGAGAGCGTGGTAAGGAGAGGTGTGTGTGTGTGTGTGTGTAGGAGCACGCCTCTAGCAGCACGTGGTCATGTTTTTCTGTCTAGGAACACGTGGATGTGTGGGCGTGTATGTGTGGATGTGTGCGTCAAAGAGTGTGTAAGTGTGAGTGAAGAGAAATTAGAGATAGGTAGAACAGTTCAGTCATTCACACGAAACCCCAATAGACACAGTAATGTTAGACACTTTAAACAGCACGTCAGATTGTAAATTTAAAGTCTACGTTACTCGGGGTGAAGCTCGGCCTTTGTGTGTCCGTGCGTCGAGTCGGAGTAGACGAAGCGTCTGGTCACGTGGTCACGTGGTCACCGAAACAGAGGTCACAGCGTCTAGTTGCTATGGTGACTGGAAACGAGCGAAAACTTAGCAAGATGACTTTAGCTTTAAGTTGATTTCGTTGGTTGGTTGAAGGAGACTATCAACTGAAGTAAAAGTAGTTTTAAGAAAATAAAACTTGGAAGAAAAATGAAAATAAACGCGAACGAAGCTTCCAAGGATGGAAGAAGGCGTGTCGTTTCTCTCTCTCTGGCGATGTGCACTGAGATCAGAGAAGCGCGGCATTTTGAAGGGGTTAAGCCCAGCCTCTTTAGGTGCATGACCCAATCGCCTGGAAGGGCGATTGTGACTACCTCCTGACGTTTTGCGGAGGCTCACGCCCCTTCCTAATAGTTATGGAGAAGCTAAATTTGTTCCTAACGTTAATAACACTGGAATTAATAAAAGAATGCGTCTTCGGAGATTTTGGGTCAAAGATTCAACACCGTTGAGATTTTTGGAAGAGAACAATACCGCGAACGACCATGCTATGGTCTAAAGTCATGAAAATGTAAGATTTTTCACTATAACAAGCATTTCATTCTTTGAGTATATCATAAAACTAGATTATATCGGTCTGATTTATAGGGACCGTGACATATAACACAAATACATTTCAAGAATATATTTGGAAAAGGGTGATTTTTGATCACAATGTCCGGGCATTTGAGCTCCTCTGTGTGTGTGGAGGGGATGCCAAATGTTCACAACTTCGAGTCCGATGCGTGAACTGCGTCCCCCTTTCTTTCCTGAGGGGGAGACCAGTATGTATGTATGTATGTGTGTTTTACAATCAATGGGCATAATATTTGGGATGAGGGATCATGCATACACCAAGAGAATACATTTTAAACATTTCACAAGACGATTTTGATTCACACGTGGTAGGATCTGTGTGTGTTTCTGTGTGTGTGTGTGTGTGTGTGCTGACACAGTTCGAGAGTTCAGGCTTGGCGCTGAACTTTTGTCCTTGAGGGAGGGGTGAGAGGTTATGTGTGTGTGCGCTTTTCTGGTCTTGATGAGATTATCAGTTTAGCACATCTGGTTAGACAGAGCTCTTTGTTTTCTGAACGTGTTAAATGAGTGTCTAAATGTAAATAAATGTCAGAGAGAGAATCCCTGGGGTTCTCTCGAGATTGCTCTTATTGGTCAGCGGATGTTCGCCAAGCCATAAATCCGAGGTCAGCAGTAAGGAATCTCTGTTTTCAGATAGGCAGTTAATGATTTGCGCCATTTGTTGGCGCCGTTGGGTCTGGTGTCCAGGAAGGCAGAATCTTGAGGCAATAGAGGTGTTTGTGGATTAGGATGCCAGTGATTTGATTAGGTCTCAGACCAAAAGGGGGTTTGATTACAGGGTAATTTCAGTAATTTAACATATAGAGAGAGAGACGGTGATCTGACCATGTCCTTTGCGTTACACGTGTGAATAAAAAGTTTCTGTGCCGCTAGATAATCGTATCTCTGCTATCAAACTACAAAAATGGCTGAACGGGGTGGAGTTGAACCTCTGCAACCTGGAGAGGGGGCGGGGTAAGAAGTGTCTCAGTTGTATTTAAAGAGACCGCACCAAAACGGGTTGATTGAGACGCACGTCAGAAAAGGGGTGGAAAAGGGACCTGTGGAGCTATAATAATGAGGAATTCAGACCCAAGCATTGCAATTCCGCTTTATATAGACTACAAATGTATGATTTATATGTAAAAAGGAACAATTTAAAAGCATGATATGTCTCCTTTAAAATAGGTCATTTATGTAGAAGAAATGTGAAGAATTTTTTTAATTCGGAGCTTTCTAGCCTGAGAAAAGCCAGAAAATGTATTTTTGGCTTATGTGGATGAAAGACTACAACTCCCAGAATGCACTTGCTTCGCTGCCCTAGGAGGCCACGCCTACTGGTTAGAGAGCGCAGTTGAAAACAAGAAGAAGGTTAGGCTACTAACTTAGTGAGTCTCCGTGACGAGTTTACCCGTGATTTCGAGATCGCCCGAAATGTCCGGGATTCGGCTTTTGCGTTCTACAGTCGCCATTCATCATGTTTACTGTGGCGAGCAGGACGAGGCTGACGGCCGCGGGAGAACAGCGCGAGGCCGGTGGCATGATTACTGAGACGCGCCGGTCTCGCATCTCTCACGGAGGAGCGGGAATTTTCTTAGCAATGGTAAAACGCACATCAACCGATCATTTGTTTAGTGTTCATGTAAACACTACATTCAAATTCACCGATCGGAATGAATTCAGCTAGATTGAAACAATGTAAACAATGAATGGCGACCGCAGAACGCAAAAGCTGAATCCCGGACATTTTGAACGATCTCGTCCGCCGGACAAGTCCAGGAAAAGGAGGATGGTAACCCCTACTACTACTCAGCTTTCTCCTACTACTTAGTTTTCTCCACAGAACAAGAGCCTGCTAGCTTAGCTTCCAAAGCTGACACTGTGTACATTCTGTGAGTGAGATCCCTCTATGGGCGGTGCTGAAAACATGCGGAACAACGCCTTCTACTGGCTTTAGTCTTTAGCCTCTGGCCAGAAAATCCTCCGATGACGCAAAATGACGATTTTTGCGTCATTGGAGGATTTTTTCCAGACAAAAAATACATAAATCTCTCGTCTCAGGGGGATATGAGGGTGGAAAGCATGGTAATTCGAAAATACTACAGGTTTTCTACTAATACAAAGCTTAATGCTAAATCCTGAAGTATCCCTTTAAATGTTTTTCAAGACCATGTCAAATGACTTTATTTTGATTTGACTCTAAAATGCAACTGATGTTTATTGTCATCTTCTAAGCATCTATCCAGTATATTGTCTCTATTGTTTTGTGGTGCAAACGAGCCCCATTCAGTCTCAGTCTCCCCATGCACACATTCACACCTCTCCAGCCTGGTTATGGCTCTAAATATGCATTTCTTTTGCCTGTATTATAGTTACTAACGACTGGCTATTCACAGGCTATTCATAGGTTTTCAGTCCCTAATTTCTTTTCTCAAAGTTCACCTCACATTTTAAACTGTATTAAATGCATTTCTTGAATAAATAAACATTTCAGTAAGCATTCAAAAAATCAGTCGCGATCATCAGTGCGCGATCATGGTCGACTGACAACGAGATTAAGCAGCTGAACAAGAATACGGCCGTGTCCCGATTGTTCTCATCTCAGTTCCGCCGAGACAAAATAGACATGCCATTGTAAAAATCTTTCATTTATTGTCAGAAATATGTTTTCAAAAGCATCACTATGGCGTCATTTTTTAGTCAAATGGTATGAGCGTGTAAGACATGCTCACGAGCACATTATGTTATTTCACTTGCGCAAAAATGAACATGATAAAAGTACTCGCGCACAAATTCAACAACCGAGAGGTGTACAGGTAGCTGCGAGCGAGCGCCTGGCATACTCATGCTTGTACAGTGGAATCCAGCTCGCGCGCAGCGGGCTTCTGCTCGCGGAGTGCTGTTTTGCTCGCGCAGTGGATTTCTGCTCGCTCAGCTGATTTCTGCTCGCTCGAGTCTACATGTCTTTTGACAATTTGGGGGCGGAAACCAAGGAGGGCACTGACCCTCTTATGATTGGTCACTTTCATCATGGAAAATCTTGGGAAATCCTAACCCCGCCCACCTTCAGACGCAGCGCGAGTCACTCAGCTCGCTCTGCTACTCCGGCTATCTCTGTATATTTTAGACAACGAAATATGTGATAAAACACCATACTAACTATTTTCGTTTTCATTTAAAGAAATCTTAAACATGATAGCCACACAAATGTGGTTCATGCAATGCGTATTGATTATATTCACTGCACATAACGTTTGCCTATTAAAAAAAAAAACTACTAAATATAAAACACTTTACTAAATATAAAACACAAACCTGCCTCTTTTCGTTTTAAGTCAAGTCAAGTCAAGTCAAGTTTATTTATATAGCGCTTTTCACAACACAGGTTGTATCAAAGCAGCTTCACAGTAATAAATTAGAACAATACATCAATGTTTGTTTCTAGTGGAACGTCTACGTTTGGTAATGCTGATCAATAGTATCGTTGATTGATTAATTCAATTAAATATCCCCAAATATCCCCAACTGAGCAAGCCAAAGGCAACAGTGGCAAGGAACCGAAAAACTCCATCAGGTGACCTAATGGAGAAAAAAAAACCTTGGGAGAACCCGGGCTCAGTCGGGGGCCAGTTCTCCTCTGGCGTTTATGAACTAGAGGTCGGATTTAACTGTAGGATTAAAAGTATTATATGAATGCCTGGCTGAAGAGATGCGTCTTTAATCTAGTTTTAAACTGGGAGAGCGAGTCTGAGCAACGAACAGTATCCGGAAGACTATTCCAGAGTTTTGGTGCTAAATGTGAAAATGCTCTCCCTCCTTTGGTGGACCTAGATATCCTAGGTATGACCAAAAGCCTTGAATTTAGTGACCTTAAAGAGCGTGATGGATTATAGGGCGATAGAAGATCCGTTAAATAGACTGGAGCTAAGCCGTTTAGGGCTTTATAAGTCAGTAGCAATACCTTGTAATTAATACGGGACTTTACAGGTAACCAATGTAGGGATGATGAAATCGGTGTTATATGATCATATTTTCTTGATCTAGTTAGAACTCTAGCGGCGGCATTTTGGACTAACTGTAGCTTGTTTATTGAGGATGCAGGACAACCGGCTAATAACGCATTACAGTAATCTAGTCTTGAGGTCATGAATGCATGAACTAACTTTTCTGCATCAGAAACAGATAGCATATTACGTAGCTTAGCAATGTTTCTAAGGTGGAAAAAGGCTGTTCTTGTAACATATGAAATATGATTTTCAAAAGACAGGTTGCAGTCTAATATAACACCCAGGTCTTTTACTGTAGAGGATGAAGTAACAGGACATCCTACTATGTTAAAGTTGTATTGTGAGAGGTTTTGTGGGTGGTTTTTTGAACCGATAAGTAGTACCTCTGTCTTGTCTGGATTTAATAAAAGAAAATTATGCGTCATCCAATCTTTTATATCTTTAACACACTCTGTCAATTTGGATAATTTAGCGTTTTCATCTGGCAGTGATGAAATATAGATTTGAGTGTCATCAGCATAACAATGGAAACTAATTCCATGTTTCCTTATAATATTTCCAAGTGGCAGCATATATATTGAGAATAATAGAGGGCCTAACACAGATCCCTGTGTTTTAAATATAATATAAAAACATTAAACATTTTAATATGGTCCAGGCAATATGTGCATTTGTACTAAACAACAGATTTTGCAGTAAACAACATTACAGTTTTTAAATTTTTAAATACAATTATTACAATTTAAAATGACAAAACTCAACCCAGTCTCTTTTTGTTAAATTTCAGTTTTATCAATATTAGCCATGATAAAAGTATAAGTAAAAGGTATAAGAAGCTATAAGCTACAAATAAAGCAAACAATTCAGTCAAACATACAAAGTCAGCGCTCTTGTCTAACCATACAACGATGACCGGGCGCTCGGCACTCATGTACCCCGCCTGGAACAGTCTTTCCTCGGCTATAGTCGTTCTGACGTTCGCCGCTTTCGCTGGCGTCTCTGTAGTGGTTAAACATGAGATATAATTCGTCTTGTGTATATCTAACGGGCGATTTTTGGTCTCGTGAATCTATAATTTCTTCCCTGGCCATTGTGGCCAATCGTTTTGGCTGAGGGGAAGTTTCATAACTTTATAAGCTATTTAACATTACCGTTGTATGGTTTTATAGAGCGCTGACTTTGTGTGTTTGACTGAATTGTTTGCTTTATTTGTATAGCTTCTTATACCTTTTACTTATACTTTTATAATGGCTAATATTGATCAAACTGAAATTTAACAAAAAGAGACTGGGTTGAGTTTTGTCATTTTAAATTGTAATAATTGTATTTAAAAATTTAAAAACTGTAATGTTGTTTACTGCAAAATCTGTTGTTTAGTACAAATGCACATATTGCCTGGACCATATTAAAATGTTTAATGTTTTTATATTATATTTAAAACGAAAAGAGGCAGGTTTGTGTTTTATATTTTGTTTTGTTTTTAATAGGCAAACGTTATGTGCAGTGAATATAATCAATACGCGTTGCATGAACCACATTTGTGTGGCTATCATGTTTAAGATTTCTTTAAATGAAAACGAAAATAGTTAGTAAGGTGTTTTATCACATATTTCGTTGCCTAAAATATACAGAGATAGCCGGAGTAGCAGAGCGAGCTGAGTGACTCGCGCTGCGTCTGAAGGTGGGCGGGGTTAGGATTTCCCAAGATTTTCCATGATGAAAGTGACCAATCATAAGAGGGTCAGTGCCCTCCTTGGTTTCCGCCCCCAAATTGTCAAAAGTCATGTAGACTCGAGCGAGCAGAAATCAGCTGAGCGAGCAGAAATCAGCTGAGCGAGCAGAAATCCACTGCGCGAGCAAAACAGCACTCCGCGAGCAGAAGCCCGCTGCGCGCGAGCTGGATTCCACTGTACAAGCATGAGAGTATGCCAGGCGCTCGCTCGCAGCTACCTGTACACCTCTCGGTTGTTGAATTTGTGCGCGAGTACTTTTATCATGCCAGCTGAAGGTTTATTTTTGCGCGCGTGAAATAACATAATGTGCTCGTGAGCATGTCTTACACGCTCATAACATTTGACTAAAAAATGACGCCATACATCACTTTCATCAAATTTTATGTGACATAATTTCCAGACTGCAAACAGGCACATCTGGACACAAACAAGCATGCTTAGGCCTATTGTGGCTGAGCCCTGGAGAGCCCCGGCCCAATTTAACCATGTATGATACGAGCAAAGGTTTGTAGTTCACTTTGCAATTTACAGAAATTTTTTGATTAATGTTTACTGAATTATAATTTATTGACTTTTCTATATATAAAAATGTGCATTTATGATCCTGAAAGGGCATCTTTTTCAGGGTTGTAGTTTTGCTTATAATTGTACAAAGTATTAGTGTAGAGTGTAGAGAATAAAGTGTAGAGA
Source organism: Leucaspius delineatus (assembly GCA_023718395.1). Taxonomy (NCBI): domain Eukaryota; kingdom Metazoa; phylum Chordata; class Actinopteri; order Cypriniformes; family Leuciscidae; genus Leucaspius; species Leucaspius delineatus. Next base: position 10,586,321 of record CM043356.1, read on the forward strand.
CTACAAACACTAGCTCCTCATTATTCCAGGGGGCGGGACCCGCTCACGCTACAGGCCTATTACAGATCAGTGGGTGGGACTTCACTTTCTGAAACTAAAAGCAATATCCTCCATCTTGTTTGGAAGCTAAGCTAACAGGCACTGTGGAGCCAGCTGTGAAGATATGACAATAGCGGAGGGTAACGTTACTCAATATGATGTAGATGTAGAAGAAGAGGATTTCGGAAGTCTGATGCTCGAATCAGGTGTTTGTGGCCATCTTTACGAGCCGCATTATAGCGAAGAGCAGCCGAGGCAGAAGACCTGCCTGTCGCGGACGAGGAGCCCGGACTGGCTCGAGCTGGGGGCGGACTGGTGGCGCCGGTGCTCTCACTGTTCGCCTACGGACACAGAGATAGAGTCCGTCTGCTGCAAAGAATTTAAACAATGCCAATTTCTCCTGGACGAAATCTCTGAATCAGACGAGGACACGGACGTTTGTGTTGAGAACCATCCTAGTTTCGCACCGCATCTGAATAAACATCCCGGTAACGTTACCATGCAATAATTCACCATTTCGAAAGAAATACAAATGAGGAGTAATTCACTAATGAGTTCGCCAACTAACTAACGTTAGACATTTTGTGTGAAATGAATTTCAAGCTCCGGTAGTAGCTAGCCTTATGGACGGATGAGTGATTCATATGCTGTTCTGGATTAGTGGGAGTGGCTTGCGCAGCTGTGCAATGTGGTGCATTGTGGGAGTTGTTGTCTTTCATACAAATGCGTCCTGAAGTTACTTACTTTCTTTCCTCGGTCAAGAAGGCACCAAATTCAAAATTGATTTTACATTTCGACTACATATATGACCCACTTTCAATGAAGATCAATGTTCCCATTGGGGAAATTCTCCTTTAATGATCAAGTGCTTTGAATGTGTACTACACATTTAAAAGTTCCATTCTTGTATGTTCTGGGGCTAATAGCAAAGCAAGGGCCTAATAACAAAATACTTTTTTTTCTTACAGTCCATCTTATAGGGTACAAAAAGGAACCTTGACAACAGGCAGGTTCTTATATGAACCCTTCTGCCACAACAAAGGTTCTAAAATGACCTGAGAACATGTGCCAAATAATCAGTGGATCATTATAGCACCTATAGGTTCAACTTTGTACCTTTTTTATAGGTAGAAGTTATTTGCACTTTAAAGTTATTTTTTAACCCCAAAGGTTCAATCTCTTTTAAGAGTGCAGTTTAAGAGTCTTTTTTATCATGTATCCTGACTCAAATAATGTTTTTCTAACAGCAAACACTGAGTGTTGATAGTCTGAGGCTCATCAATATTAACAGATCTGCTGAAAACACTCTTTATTTCATGACAATAGTTCCTGTTTTCACCTCATTTATTATGCTGATGTCTTCAGATCTCCTGTAAATTGACACTTAAAGCTCATTTCATTGGTGTCAGCAGACTGAGGGGATTTGTTGGTTACTATATGTATATTTATTTCTGTGTTTATGATTTAACTGTTTTTCTTGCCATTATTAATATTTGGAAGAATTTAAACTATGGAAGTAAAAGAATGTCAAATGTTTTTGAAACAAAAAGCCTGTTCAATTGCACTACTTGAAAAAAAATAGGCATTGCATTAACCATGCTTGCATTTTAATGCATTGTATTTTTAGGGCTGAAATTCAACATGGTTGAAAATTTAAGCTGTGAATATTTCAATTAAAAACATTTCAAACACATTTTCATTATTAAAAATTCAATAATCCATATTCACCTTTCATATTTCACTTCCAAAATATTCAAACTGTTTAAAAATACAACCTATAATATTCAACAGGCAATTTTCGGTCCATTTTATTTCGCTTTGCAAATTCAGTGGTTCAAATTCGACAGTAAATTCAACGGAACTGCAGGAAAAGCAGTAGTTTACCGAGCATACTATTCATCTGCTGTTAGTCAAAACCTTTTTTTTTTAATTTCTAGATACCTGTATTTTAATAAAGAAGCAGAATAATGTTAGGATTAGCAATTCAAATAATGAATGAATTGTTATTTCTCACAACAAATTCACTGTTTTTCAATCAGTGATCAGAATAATCAGAATCAGAATAATCAATTTATAAAAAGGCATTCTGCAAATGTATCAAAATATGTTAGAAGTGCTAATAATATGTTGCATAGAAGTGTCATTTAGTATAAAAACAAACTCAGTAACTGATATATTTTAGATTTTAGGAAGATCAGTTCCTCCCACACAAATTGCATAATCAGTGAAGCTCCTCCCACTGCAATTACATAATCAGTTAAGCTCCTCCCACTGTAATTCTCCAATAAATGCTGTAAATTCCCATCAGCTACAAGTGAAAACGAGCATCAGAGCATCAGGAAGAGCTGAAATCTGCAAAGACTGAGTTTATTTAAGAGGACAGTGAGAACATGAGTGACCCAGAACCCTGCAGAATGAAACACACTGAAGATCCTGAAGAACAAAGAGGTTGGTGTTTATTCTTCATTCATTCATGATGCTGAAGAACATTCATGTTAGAAACATTCAAGCACTTCACATTTAGATGAACAGTTAAAAAAACATCAGGTCAAGCAAAATTGAAATATTTTAACTGTTTTATTTTACATTTATTTTATGTATGGTTTACAGTTTGCAATATATATAATATATTTATAATATTAATATTATATATATTATATAATATATATATACTATTAAGTGTGTGCTGTCACTTCAACACGGACTGCAGAGACCAAAAAACACTGACAAATATCAGTTTCTTTCTCAGCTGTTCACATATGACATAAACGAGAGAATACTTGTCGAGATGGTCATTTAGACCGGTATTAAAATTGTTTGAATGTGTAAATTGGTAAGTCGATACACATCCAAATTCTGAACTTTCACTCTATGATGGTTAAAGTTAGCAATTAATCAGGAATCACGAATTCGAGTGCCGAACCAAATCTAGTGTGATCCGTTCCACCCCTAGCGCATTATCTTGTTGAATATCATTGGCAGATTCATAGAAATGCAGGATTCGCGTATAATTAATTTATAAAAAGACTTATATTTTACATGTACATTTTTTTTCTTTAATTTCAGACCTGAGTGAAGTGAAGGAGGAGAGTGAAGAACTGAGTGAAGTGGAGGAGGAACATCATGTCAAACCTGGAGAAAAACCTTTGAGACGCTCAAAGACTAAAAATAAGTTTATAAAGAAAGACAAGAAAGCTACAACCTGCACTCAGTGTGGAAAGAGTTTCATATACAAACAAAGTCTACAGATTCACATGAGAGTTCACACTGGAGAGAAGCCGTTCATGTGTGAACAGTGTGAAAAGAGATTCTCAAAAAAAATGGCTCTTAATGTTCACATGAGAGTTGATTCAGGAGAGAAGCCATTCACATGCAATCAATGTGGGAATAGTTTCAGTCATTTATCAGCCCTTAATGTTCACTTGAGGATCCACACTGGAGAGAAGCCGTTCACATGCAATCAATGTGGGAATAGTTTCAGTCAATCATCAAACCTTAATGTTCACATGAGAATCCACACCGGAGAGAAGCCGTTCAAATGTGATCAGTGTGAAAAGAGATTCTCAAACAAAAGATATCTTAAGATTCACATGAGTGTTCACACTGGAGAGAAGCCATTCACATGCAATCAGTGTGGGAATAGTTTCAGTCAATTGGCACACCTTGATCGTCACATGAGGATCCACACTGGAGAGAAGCCGTTCACATGCAATCAATGTGGGAAGAGTTTCAGTCAATCTTCATCCCTTAACGTTCACATGAGGATCCACACCGGAGAGAAGCCGTTCACATGTGATCAGTGCAGCAAAACATTTCTTAGGGCATCAGAGCTGAAGACACACCTGAGAGTTCATACAAAGGAGAAGCCGCATTCATGTTCTGTGTGTGGAAAGAGTTTTTCAGTGTTGTATAGTTTACAAGTGCATCAAAGAATTCACACTGGTGTGAGAGAGTACATGTGCTTTGAGTGTGAGAAGACTTTTACTACAGCACAATGTTTAAAACTGCACCAGAGAATTCACACTGGAGAAAAATCTTACAAGTGTTCACACTGTGACAAGAGATTCAATCAGTCAGCACATCTGAAAAGACATGAGAGGATCCACACTGGAGAGAAACCTTACAAGTGTTCACACTGTGGCAAGACATTCAGTCATTCATCAAATCTGAAAAGACATGAGAGGATCCACACTGGAGAAAAGTCCAGCGCTTTTGCACCATCTGATGGTGAGGTTGACTAACAGCAGATGGAGAGTGTGCTCGGTAATCTATTGCTTTTCCTGCAGTTCCTGGACGTCAATGTTGAATTTACTGTTGAATTTGAACCACTGAATTTGTGGAAGCGAATTTTGCCAAGCGAAATAAAATGGCCCGAAAATTGCCTGTTGAATATTATTGGTTGTATTTTTAAACAGTTTGAATATTTTGGAAGTGAAATATGAAAGGTGAATATGGATTATTGAATTTTTAATAATGAAAAGGTGTTTGAAATGTTTTTAATTGAAATATTCACAGCTTAAAGGAGTCATAACCTGCAATTTTCACTTTTACACGAGAATCAATGTATGTTATGATTGCCTAACGATTATACACTGGCCGGGAAGCCGATATTTAAAAGTGAAGCGTTTGTTTACCTCAGGGTAAATAAACCAGCGCGCGTGCACGCGCACTCAAATACGAGATTTTGATTTCAGCTCCGTCTTGACGTCATGGCGGGGCAGGATATACCATATATGGACACCGCAAACCTATGCCGCAGGAAGCCCGCCCCTCTCCCCCTCATATTCAGTTCAGTCGAGAAAGATGGAGAAACGAGTGCACACCTGAGTTGCTCTTTTGTTGACTGATAGAATCAACATGTAAATGTGTTTTCTCTATCAAAAAACGGACCAAACTATCAGGGACCAATGGATGAAATTCATTTTTAATGACGCTGTCCCAACAACCCTTTCAACTGGCTTATCGTTAGGAGTCTGCGCTAAACATTTCACACAGGAATCATACACACATTTGGGGCAATATCAGGCGAAGTTGGCCTCGAAGCTCTGTTTGGAAAAAGGTGCAATTCCAACCATCAGAGACTTGCCTGAAATTGAAACGGTAAGACTGAGTTTGTATTGCTCTACTGTGTGTAACGTTAACAAACAGCTGCTAACTGCTAATGCGGCTATTGTATGATATCGTGAGTATTAGCTTCGAGGTAAACATGGGGAATGGTTGCTAACGTTACTTTGCAAACAACAAATGACTGAGATCATCATGAATTCGGCTATTGTATATTGATTGCCTAACGCTTATATGAGGCGCCGTCTAGTTTGTGTGTTTGTGTGTTTGTGTGCTCGCGTCTTATATGAGTAAGTTATGTGCGCGAGTTTGTGTGTGTGTGCTCGCGTCTCATATGAATATGTGCGTGGAGAGTTCATAATATACATGTATGTGTGACTACTTAGTATGTATGCAAGCGTGTTTCATATATGTGTGCGTGAATGAAGTTTTATTTAAGCCCTAAACGGCGCCTCATACTTATACACTGGCCGGGAAGCCGGTCGCGGCCAGGTTGGGTTCATTCATAACTTGGCGCCATGATGTCATTTTGGAATGATATGCTAAAGCGTTACCTGCGGTGTCAACCCCCCTCCTTCCTGCCACCAATCAACGCGCCCCACATTTGCATTATTAAAATGACAGTCCACGACAGCCAAAATATCGCATCAGATCTCGCGAGACAATAATGCCTTCAGAAATAAGGGTCTGAGGAGCTCTGTGTTTATTTTTTTTCCACTTTTCTTTTTTAGAAGGGCCTGAAAGACTATAATACAGCAGTAGGTATCCAATGTAATACTAGGTTATGACTCCTTTAAATATTCAACCATGTTGAATTTCAGCCCATAAAAATGCAAGCCCTAAAAATACAATGCATTAAAATGCAAGCATGGTTAATGCAATGCCTATTTTTTTTTTCAAGTAGTGCAATTCAACAGGCTTTTTATTTCAAAAACATTTGACATTATTTTACTTCCATACTGAAGTTGGAAACACTTCGACTCAAGTCACGTTGGTTCTAATGACAGAAGTGAGAGGGAGAGGATTTTTCAAGCGTGACTTTTTACTGCACAGAGTTGAAGTGCTCCCAACTTCAAGTGCTATTCCGTAAAAAGGATCGGTGTGATCAGTGTGAAGCATAGGAGACTGCCGTAAAGCAAAACTTGGTAGGCCAAAGTGATGAATACCATCAAACAAAGCATATAGCTGACAAGACGGCAATGCGCCAAGAGTGCCAAAAAGACAGAGGGGATAAAGATACTCAAACAGTCTGTTTTGACCTACAGAATGCTATTTCATGTCCACGTGCCGAAATGAGCTCTTTCTTTCTACAAGCGGAAACTTAACTTGTATAATCTTACTGCTCACTGTTCGCAGACTAAAAAAGGCTACTGTGCTTTGTGGACAGAGGCAATGTCAGGTAGGGGAGGAAATGATGTTGCAAGTGCACTAATGAAAATAGTAGAACACGTTGTACGTGATCATCCACATGCCATGAGTGATAGTTGTGAGCCTCAGAACAGAAATTCCATAATAGTCTTTTCTATGGCAGATTTCCTGACAAGGCATCCTCAAATTAAAAAGATAACAATGAAATAAAATCAAACCTGTAAAGCACAAAGGAAAAGGTAAGATTTCACATTTTTTTTTTTTTTTTTGTTGGGGCAGTTAGCACTATTCATAATAATCACTACAGACTGTAATAATTAATTAGTCCTTAGACATACTGGTGATATTGTACTATACTGCATTATGCTGACGGGTGAAACAATGCAATATGAATTCTTCCTCTTCAATCAGAACTCATTTTCTAATTCAATACATTTCATTAATGTAAAACTGTCAATCACCTACTAACAATCCCACCCTTTTTTGCTAATCTGGGATGTGTTTCCCGTAAAACGGCGTAACTCGCTGCTTAAAGGTATAGCGGAGGATTTTTTACTTCCGGGTGGGTTACCTATACTATTGGTCCTCCTAATTGTCAATCATTCTGGTGAATCAATCAAACTTTTCAAAAAGTGGAGAGGGCGGGTCTTATCTAAAATTCGGAAAGATCCTCCGCTATACCTTTAACTACCATAGTAAGATGCATCGTTGAAGAAATCAACTAGCTTGGCGTGCCCGGGCGGGAGTTTTTATTCTAAATCTAAAGTTCATTTAAATTTAGAATAACTAATAGAATAATTATTTTCCGGAGTTGTGCAGAACAATAACCGGCACTATTCACACATGGGCTCAAGCAAACATTAGCTGATTCGAACATTGCCCTTCTCATACAACATTAACGTTACAACTCATGCGGTCAATGTCTAACAATGTTAGATTAGTTGACGGTTGCGGTGCATGTGAGAAAGGAGCTAGAGTTTATTCAAGCACTCTGAATAACTTTGTTAGAGACAAACGTGCCTTATCACAATACACATTAAATTCAATCATTAAATTTACCTTACATCACAGTTCAGTTCAGTTCAACTTTATTGACAGACTCAGGGTCCATTAGAAAACCATACAACATTACAGACACCCAACCCCTCCCTAAATAAAAATAAAATTAAATAAAAAAAATGCCCCCACAGTGAAATAATAACAACAAAATTAACTTTGCATTTGTCAAACAGATGCAACATACATATTGCAATAGTCTGGTTTGGCTATAGCTTTAGCTAACACCTGCACAAACACAGTTGTCTGTAATAGCCTAGTTGTCCATCCTGCCACTATACATAAATGTGAATGAAAAACACTTATTCACGTTAAAAATAACACAATTTTGAATGCTTACCGTGTCTATTTGATGTGATGCCATGTGGTCACGTGACATGAAAAACTCTGGTTTGAAGTAAAAATACTAAGTCAAATTGTTGCTTTTAATTTTGTCCAGATTGTTTGTTATTTGCTTTAAGGAAAACTGAACAAAACGGGTTTAAACCAGAAACCATGATTTTCACTTAGTCCAATATAAAAATGCACTTTAAATAAACAACACAGTAGTTTCACTTTTTTCAGTGTAGTAAATTAAAGTTTGCATTTGCATATAGTGTTTGAACAGCTTTAATAAAAAAAGGACCAAAACCAAACTTTTCTAAGGCAAGAAAAAGAAAATTATGTTCAACAGAATCAAATGCTTTATAAAAGTCTAAACACAAAATAAAACTCTCATCTACAATTAAATCTGAGTAATCAATAAGATCTAACTCTAATCACATATTATTTGAAATATGCCTCCCCGATAAGAAAACAAACTGGGATTCATCTACAATAGAATCTATTACTTTTTTGTGTTTGAATCAGCAATGTGGGGAGGAATGTTCTTTTAACAATTGATATATCCTATTCTTATAATAGACTTGTCAGTGATATACACTATGAATAAATGATGCCAGTAGAATATTGTCCTTACAAATAAAAGTATGTATTTGTTTATTTGATGACACGACTCTGTCTTTTCTCTGCACCACCGAACCTTTAATCCTTTAATATTTCCTTGGGTGTAATTCCCAAGGTGGCGTAGTCCGTGCTATCTGGATTTGATTATACTAAAAACAATACCGCTCTGGTTACATATGGTTAGACTAGAGCGCTGACTTTGTATGTTTGACTGAATTGGTTGCTTTATTTGTATAGCTTCTTATACCTTTTACTTATACTTTTATAATGGCTAATATTGATAAAACTGAAAGAGACAAAAAGAGACTGGGTTGAGTTTTGTTATTTTAAATTTTAATACAACGAAGATGATCTATAATGTTGTTTACTGCAACATCTGTTGTTTAGTACAAATGCACATATTGCCTGGACCATATTAAAATGTTTAATATTTTTATATTATATTTAAAACTAAAAGAGGCAGGTTTGTGTTTTATATTTAGTTTTTTTTATAAATAGGCAAACGTTATGTGCAGTGAATATAATCAATATGCGTTGCCTGAACCACATTTGTGTGGCTATAATGTTTAAGATTTCTTTAAATGAAAACAAAAAGAGTTAGTATGGTGTTTTATAACATATTTCGTTGCCTAAAATATACACAGAGATAACTGGAGTAGCAGAGCGAGCTGAGTGATGCGCGCTGCGTCAGAAGGTGGGCGGGGTTAGGATTTCCCAAGATGGCGCCGCCCATACCCCCCATAAACGGCTTCAGAACCGTTCTTCTGAAAGTCTATGGGTGACGTCACAGACGCTTTGTCCATATTTTTACAGTCTATGACCGTTATGCGCAGAGTGAGCGCGAGAGAGAGAGAGAGTGAGAGAGAGAGAGAAAGAGAGAGAGAGAGAGAGAGAGAGAGAGAGAGAGAGAGAGAGAGAGAGAGAGAGAAAGAGAGAGGTCTGCGGTCTTGGCCATTAGTTTATTTACTTGGTTTTGTGTTGGTAATAGCCTACATTGTCAAATATGTTTAAACTTAAATTAATTACCTATACAAGTAGTTATGTCTCTTTTTATTAATTTGTCCTGTTATTGACGTAATGTGCGTCATTGACAAAATGCGGCACCAGATGTTCGAATAGTTCGAATATTCGTGTGTTTTTAGAGGGAATATTCAAACGTCATTTTTGAGCAATTTTGATACCCAGTCATACTATTGAATGGTTGTGCAACACTCTCTCATTTTCCCCTGAGACGGGAGAAATCCGTTATTTACCTTTTACACTTCCTCCTACAATGAAGCAAAAATCGTCATTTTGCGTCATTGTAGGAGGAAGTGTAAGAGGGGGGGATTTCTGTTGAGACTACAAGCACTCGTTCCTCATCTTTCCCAGGGGGCGGGACCCGCTCACGCTACAGACCTATTACAGATCAGTGGGTGGGACTTTACTCTCTGAAACTGAAAGCAATATCCTCCATCTTGTTTGAAGCTAAGCTAACAGGCGCTGTGAAGACAGATGTAAAGTTATGACAATAGCGGAGGAGAGTGCTCAATATGATATAGAAGAAGAGGATTTCGGAAGTCTGATGCTTGAATCAGGTGTTTGTGGCTACCTTTACAAGCCGCATTATAGCGAAGAGCAGCCGAGGCAGAAGACCTGCCTGTCGCGGACGAGGAGCCCGGACTGGCTCGGGTTAGGGCGGACTGGTGGCGCCGGTGATCTCACTGTTCATCTACGGACACAGAGATAGAGTCCGTCTGCGGCAAAGAATTTCAACGATGACAATTTCTCCTGGACGAAATCTCTGAATCAGACGAGGACACGGACGTTTGTGTTGAGAACTATCCTAGTTTCCCACCGCATATGTTCTGACTGAACATCACCTTTTCGAAAGAAATACAAACGAGGAGTAATGCACTAATGAGTTCGCCAACTAACTAGACATTTTGTGTGAATGTGAAATGAATTTCAAGCTCTGGTGGTAGCTAGCCTTGTAGACGGAAGAGTGATCTCTTATAGGCAGATATGCGCTTTCTGGATTAGTGGGAGTGGCTTGCGGAGCTGTGCAATGTGGTGCATTGTGGGAGTTGTTGTCTTTCATACAAATGCGTCCTGAAGTTATTTTTTGTCTTTCCACGGTCACGAAGGCACCAAATTAAAAATGTATTTTACATTTCGACTACATATATGACCCACTTTAAATAAAAAGCAATGTTCAAATGGGTGGAATGCCCCTTTAAATAAAAATAACGTTACAAAAAAAATAAAGAGACCTGTAAACACATGCAAGCTTGATCTGTTTCGGCATGAGTGCAAAAGAGAACCCATGTGGTTGCATATCTATGTATTATCTAATGTTAGGTCGTACACAATATAGACTGTAAAAAAATAGGGTCGTGCAGAAAATAGCTTCACTTACCCGAACAACGGTTCCTTTGTCAGACAGACGTCTTCTTCACCCTTCAGCGGGAGAAATTTCAAACGACGCATCACGTGAACCTCATCCACCAACCAGAAAGCTGCTGTTACCGTGGAGATCTTAGACTATTTTGTATGTGAATTAAGTTTTTTTATTAGAAATTCATAAAAACAAATTAAAATAAATAATTAAAAAAATGTAACTCAATTGTCATGTTAGGAAAATGTATATTTTGTTCAGGTCAAATGGATTTTGGAATTTTTAAATAATGATTATTGAATTTTGTGAACACTGCTGAAAACTAAATGCTATATTTATTAATTATTTATCTTTTTTTTTCTGGACATAGCTTTTTTCACTGACTCATAAGTCAATTCATATTATTATTGTTATTAATTATTGAAATCATTACATCTCTTTCGTAGTTTTGATAACTGCACCATCCATGGACAACACTTTAAACTGTTTTATTTCTCCCGTGAAAAATTGTGGTGGTGGGGGGGAGGGCAATCCTTGAATATAGTAGCGGCCTAAATACTTAGTACTGACTAACTGTCCAGTACACAAAGTGTGGCCCATAATCGCTACACTGATCTGGGCCACACACCTCCCATGCACAATCGGCCCAAATGTTGTCTGCCGTCATGCATGCAGTGCCATCATTGCCACACATGGCCCACAGTTGGCTGACATGATGCATGCCAGTGCCGGCAACACGCCAGCAGTGCCATGATGAGGCCACATTTGGGCCAAGTCTGTTTGCTATGTGGGTAACTGCCCGCCCCATAAACAGGCCGTCAAAAAACGCGTCTCTGTTGGCAGCCTAGGCTCTGAGATCTGCACACAAAAACAATTGGTTTCACCATCCACTCAAAACCAAAATAAATAGTGTTCCAACCAATCACCGACAGGGGGAGGGTGTTGTGAGGTTTTGCCCAACCTCTCCCTCCCCCTCTTCCTCTCCCTCTCCCTTGTACAGAACTGTACTAGGTAAATAAATGATAATAGGCAATGTTATGACACCTTGCTAGTAACCATTTATATTTCAAATGACTATTCTGTTAGCTGGGAGCAAAGCTGGAATAGAGCTATGTAGTTTATAACATAATGTTCATGCATACAAAGTAAAAAAAACAAAAACATTCTCTGCATTAGTGTGATGTGAAGTGCCCGAGTGAGCCACTGGAGGGCACTCTCTCCCTGCTTTATGTTTCAACATGGACTCATTATGTTTAATTACGTTTCAGTTGTGTTTGATTACTGGTTATTGAGTTCCTTATTTAAGCCTGAGTGTTCCCTGTGTCCTTTGCGAAGTCTTGTTACACTGTAAGCGTACATCTCTGAGCTTTGTTCCCTGTTTTAGTATTCTGTGTTTCTCGGGACTCTTGACCCTTGCCTGTTTTCTGGACTGTTCATGAACCTGTGCTGCCTGCCTCAACCTAAGCCTGTTTTCACTACGAGTTACTGGATTGCCCCTTGTTTAACTGTATGCCGGAGTTTATGTCTGCTTGTGTTTAAAGGGGGGGGGGGTGAAACACTCAGTTTCAGTCAATCGCATGTTAATCTTGAGTACCTATAGAGTAGAATTGCATCCTTCATATCTCCAAAAGTCTTTATTTTTATTATATTTATAAAAGAAAGATAGGCTGTTCCGAGTCTTTCCGGAAAAAAACGAGCGGCTGGAGGCGTGCCGTGTGGGCCGTGCTTACGCGCCGATAGCTAACAACACACAGACATTTGAAGCAGTTTTTTTGGTTTTACTCACCGCCTGCGGTTCCAACGTGAACCTTTATCGTTGGGACTGCTCCATCCTTAAGCATTAGAGCATCGAACTGGGCCTTGTTTATAAAAAAAAAATCATCGTCGAAATGCAGGGAACAAACAAAGTCCCTCCTGTGACTGCGCGAGCACAGCGCTTTGATGTGCGTACTGCTTTCGCTCTCTCGCTCTGGTCTACGGGTGCGTGCGCGCGCGCCCTTCCGGGAGAAGTGTCCTTAGGACCCTTATAAGGAAATTCCGCCCCATCAGACGTCACACATGCCCATACTCGAAAAAAACTTTCCGAAACTTGTGCCAAACCGGAAGGAGTATTTTTGGCACAGAAATACTCCATCAAACGTACAACATAATTTTTGAAACTTTGTCCATGTTTAGCATGGGAATCCAACTCTTTAACAGTGTAAAAAACTCAGTATGCATGAAATAGCATTTCACCCCCCCTTTAATGTTTCTTTTAGACCTGATGGATGTGAACAAGAAAGGAAAAACAGAAGCCACAAAATCTGTCTCCTGCCCTCAGTGTAAAAAACGCTTCACATGAAAATCAAGTCTGAAGATTCACATGAGAGTTCACAAAGAAGCGAAATGCAGGAAGTCCTTCACTATACAGACGATGAACTGAAAGAGCACCAGAAAATTCACACTGGAAAAAACTTTGGAGGCAAAGTTCAGGGAGCCGAAGAAGAGGCCATAACATACATATGCTACAAATGACCTTAACTAGAACATCATAGCACAAAATACACAACAATTAAAATATGTTTTGAGGTTCCTAGAACAATTAATATGCAACATGCCAAGCCTAGTCAAAGCTTTAGAGGTAATACTAAATAGTGTAACGAGTTAGCTCAAAGAAATATTAATAATCAGTCATAACTTGTTATAATTGATGAATATTTGGATCAGTTAATATATTTAACTTAATGTAGTAAAATTAATATTGACATGATAACACTTCGAAACACAATGAACTGAAACGTTCTGTCCTGTGTTTTTGAATGTTGTATGTTGTGTTGCCATACCCCTTTTAGTTTGGTTGTGTGACTGTATAAATAACAAATTTGTGAATTGAAACTAGAAAGATGACTAAATTTGAACCTTGTGATTAACAATGAAGTAATCATTAAAACAAAGTTTGCTTTAGCTGGTAACAGAAGGGTTTATCAATGAAAACCAATCAAATTGTGGGGAAATTATGTAATGCAGCATGACATTTTTGCAATACTTCCCTATTCTATAAAAACTGTTGTATTCGTGTTAGCTGGTGGGATTCTCAGTGGAATTTGTCAGAAATCCTCCGGCCTTGCTTCTTCTTGGGGAGATTCTCTGAGAACTGCTCAAGAGATCCTCCAGCCTTGATTAAAGCATTTAAATGACATTTGCTAAAGTCTGTTTGTCGATTTTTCCTGCGCAGGAAGAAAGCTAGTTAGGGGCCAAGTTAGTTAGGTAGCTATATAGGGAATTTCGATTGGAGACAACCCAGTAGAATAGAAAGGGAATGTCGATTGGAGACAACCCAGATTGCTACACTGTAAAAAATTTGCTGTAATTTTGCAGCTGTTTGCCAGTAACTTACTGTAGATTTAAATTTATGTTATTTACTGGCAACAGTTTGTTCAAAGTTAAATGAACATTATACATTAACAAGTATTTGTCTTTAAAGAATAAAATTATAAAATAACAATCTAATGCAAAGCATTCTGGGAACCAGAAATCTTCATCAACCTTTTTCTGTTTTTTTCCTTCAGATTTTGGTTCCCAGAATGCTTTGCATGAGGATGTTATTTTAGTTTTATTCTGTAAAGATAAAGACTTGTTAATGTTTAATGTTCATTTAATTTTAAACAAATTATTGCCAGTAAATAACATCAATTTAAATCTACAGTAAGTTACTGGCAAGTAGCTGCCAGTAATACTGTAATTTCTACAGATTTTTCTAACAGTGTAGGTTTAGGGAAAAATCTATGACAGTCCTGACCACATTTTTCACAGCAATAAAAACATCTTATCTGATTGTCGCCCTGGCGACTGAAACCTTTCTGCTCTCTTGTCTCTTTTGGGGGGATGTTTCATTCCTAAGAGTGGGCTTTGAAGCTTATTTGTTAAATGTAACAAATAGTTATGTGTCTGATTGTCTCAGTTGTTACAATAGTCATTAAAATACAATAAAATACAGGATTTGCTCTATCCGCATAATTGCATAATCAGTGTTGGGTGTAATGAAAAACTAACTAATTAATTAATTACTGTAATTTAATTACTTTATTCAAAAAGTAAAATAAGGAATTACTCTTAAAGAGTTAGTACAGTAATCTAATTACACTGTTGAAGATTTAATTAGTAGCTTTTAGTAGAATAAAGTAAAAATGACAAGAATTCAGTCTTCCGCAGAAGGTTTTTTTTTTCGGTCCATTGCCGCGGACATGGATCTAAACATAATAGTAGCTTTTTACTTTTATCTGGGGTTTCAACAAAAGGAAATTCTACAGGTGCTAATCTACCAACATGGCATTACGATTTGTCTAGGACGTTACAAAATATCATGCGCCGGACTTTACAGGCGAAAACACTTTTCAGAGTGGATGGAGGTGATACTCCTCTGCTTATTTTGTCTATTTTGTGCTTTACTTGGAAAAAGTTCCTTTCACATTTAGTAAATGGAGTCACTTCAGTTCTATAATAATAATCGAAGGCTACTAGTAAATAGACAAATCTGCGTGGCCCTCATTGGCTGTGTCTATATTTTTTTTTTTATTATTATTATCATAACAAAGGTAATACAGAATGACAATAATATATAAGGGAGCAGGACAATAATATATATATATATATATTTAAATCACAGTCTTTACAGCTTTCTTATTGGAAGAGTCAGAAATCAAACACATACTGTTTTAACTTCCAGTCAGAAAAAGGTTAAAGAAAGGCTTACACTTACAATATTTATACTTGTGTAAAAAATATTTGTCGAGAAACAAAATGAGATTGAGTAAATAAAAAAATATCTGACTGTTATCTTTCTTTTCTCTTTTCTTTTCTTTTCTTTTCTTTTCTTTTCTTTTCTTTTCTTTTCTTTTCTTTTCTTTTCTTTTCTTTCTTTCTTTTTCATTAGCAAAAAAAAAAGAAGGCTATAATTGTATAATCATTATTAAGAAGACATATTTGGTGCCCAATTATCAAGCAAAATAACATTTGGAAGTACTGAGTAAGAGTGCCTTTTAAAATACTTTCTCTGAAAACTTGCTGAAGAAAATCAGCTAATTGTTTTGCAAATAATTTGTAGAATTCTGAAGACAAGCCATCCACTCCTGGAGATTTACTGTTTAAGACAATTAATGGCTTCAGTGACTTCCTCCAAACCAAGTGGTAGGTCACACATGCTTCTCTCTGCCCCATTATTTTTACAAAAACTAGGCAATGAATTGAATAAACCTGTAGCTTTTCCGTAATCAAGAGGAACTATTCAATTTTTTTTAGAAATCAGCACAAAATTTGAAATTTCTTTTGAACAATCAGATACAGTCTATTAATCTGTAATCTATGAATTATATTATGACTGCAATTATGTCTGATTTACACAACTTTCAAACACACTTTATACAGTTTGATAAAGCGACAGACTCATTTCTGTATTGTTTTCATCGATCACAGCGATACTTGTGTGTCTTTTCTGGCGTCTTCCTACTGAAATAAACATTTAGTGCAGCAGCAGCGAGCATGAGGAGAATATGTAGAGTTCATTCAGACCTGAGCGAGTTTGTGTTCGTTTGTGTGATTGTCTCGATGTTTGAGTGAGAACTGTTACTAAAAGTCAAGTTAAAGTTTGAGATCTGTGAGGGGAATTGATCTCAAGTGTTGCTGTTGCCATTTTCATGTTTACCTATATTTCTTTGTCGACATTTATCTTTGGCAGATTACATTTACTTATTAAAATGGATATCTATTCTAACACTTTATTGACCCTGTATGAGTAATGAACGTGGGAAATTTCAAATCTATATGCATGGGAATATAGATAAATATTAATGAAGTTTGACACAGGAGACGTTACATTTTCTTTATTTCTAAGAGTTTTATAATCATTGTAAGTTTCTGTACATACAAATCTGTAATATGTTAATGATTGAATTACTTTATTGCAATTAGTTATCATAAAGTCGAACTATATTTAGATTGACATATTATGGTAGTTATTTGCCTGTAGACTAGAGGTTCGTAAAGATAGGTTATTTATTTAATTATTTTTGCTATAGATGATTTATCCATGTTATATTGTGAGAAATAACACTATTGTCTTTCAGTGTAGCAGTTTTACAGGCTTTTATCATCTATCCTGACTCAAATAATGTGTTTCTAACAGCAAACACTCAGAATAAAGTGAGATGATCTGCTGATGATCCTGAATGGCTTGTTGAATGAGTGTTGATAGTCTGAGGCTCATCAATATTAACAGATCTGCTGAAAACACTCTTTATTTCATGACAATAGTTCCTGTTTTCACCTCATTTATTATGCTGATGTCTTCAGATCTCCTGTAAATTGACACTTAAAGCTCATTTCAGTGTATTTGTTGGTTACTATATGTATTCTATTTATATGCTTTCAACTGTTTTTCTTACCATTATTTATATTTGAAAGAATTTACATTATTTTATTCTGTTTGTCCATGAGCATAAAAACAAACTCAGTCACTGATATATTTTTAATTTTGGCAGATAAACTCCTCACACTCTACAATCATCATCATCATGACTTAAGCTCCTCCCACTGTAATTCATCATCAGTGAAGCTCCTCCCACTGTAATTCATCATCAGTGAAGCTCCTCCCACTGTAATTAACCAATAAATGCTGTAAATTCCCATCAGCTACAAGTGAAGACGAGCATCAGGAAGAGCTGAAATCTGCAAAGACTGAGTTTATTAAAGAGGACAGTGAGAACATGAGTGATCCAGAACCCTGCAGAATGAAACACACTGAAGATCCTGAAGAACAAAGAGGTTGGTGTTTATTCTTCATTCATTCATGATGCTGAAGAACATTCATGCTAGAAACATTCAAGCACTTCATCACATTTAGATAAACAGTTAAAAAAACATCAGGTCAAACAAAATTGAAATATTTTAACTGTTTTATTTTACATTTATTTTATGTATGGTTTACAATTTGTAACAATATCAATCTAAAATATTGGTGTCAAAATATGTCAGTATTGTGTATTTTAATGTTCATATCATGTTAGATAATTGTGTCATCGATCAAACATATTTAATAGTTCTCACTACAGAAACATGAGATTTCTGCCTATAGTGTTTAAAAAATAATAACTGGAAGATCAGTGTACCTCACTCATGGAAAATTTCAGGTAGAGCTGCACAATTCTGGCTAAAATAAGAATCACGATTTTTTTGCTTGGAATAAAGATCACGATTCTCTCACGATTCTGAAAAGCTTTATTATTTTAAAGATCTACAAATCCTGAACATTAGGTTACCAAACAAGATAGAAACAAAATAAGTCATAATACTCTTGCTTCAGTCAAATTTAAATAATGCATTGAACAAAAAGAATGTAATATTTAAATAAATAAAAAATGACAATTAAACATTGACAACATTCAAAGGCATTATGCCAGGCTAGACCCAGGGTCCGAAATTTACTTTTTGGCTCACCTGCCACAGACAGTGGTGTAAATTACATTTACATAGACAGTGCTCCAGCGTATAAACAATGACCCGGTCTGCGCGGGCTATGATTGACAGCTCGCTCACGAGCGAGGGCGGGTCTGTGTTGAAACGCTGCTGTCAATCAACAATCGTCACACGGTCGAACGGCTTGATTTGAGAGAGGGGAAAACATATGAGAAGATTTACTAAAAAACACTGGATGGATTTTTATCACTTTATGATGGTTGTGTATAGGCACTTCCAACACACATTTCTGTACAATCAACTTGTAAAAGTCCATGTTCCATTATATGACCCAGTAGCGTAGCCAGGAATCACAATGTAGGTGGGCCCAGAGAAAATCAGGTGGGCACAACCTAAAATGCATCCGTTATCAAAATAGGCCAACACAACTACACCTTCTTGAATACACCACAGTTTAATCAGAGCACAAGTATGTCATCATAAGCAGTGTTAAGAAAGAACATAACGATAAGAACAGCATTTCCACTGCGCGCGGCCAGGCCACACCACACGCGTCTGACAGATGCAAAACAACACCATCATCAAATCAGCAGGACAGTATGGACAGTGTAAAAACAATGCTTGGTCATAGCTGGCTCAGCGGCCACATAGGCTAAACCACGTTATATAAACAACATTGACTTGGCAACTATAGTAAACGTAGATTGGCTTACTTTTGATGGCTAGCTTATAACAGGAGACGACGGGGCTGGGGGTCGCACTCCAGACGCGCAGCGCCACGTCTTTTAAATTCGAACACATTATTCTCTATGAGTGTACACAAGCCTTGTTTATACTTTCGCCTGGCTCGCAGCGCGAGTCTCCGCAGACTGCGCGCGCACCTCCGCAAACGGACGAGGCGTTTATACTTGACGCGCTCGCCGTTGTACTATTCTTTGAAACGACGGGGCGACTCGAGTAATTGTCCTTGAACCATCAGGAATCAGCGATGAGAAGAAGAAAGCTATACACACGTGACAATGTTTATTTAGGCTACACCACCACCAATACCACACTACAAAAAGAATAGTAAAACCAGTAAACCCTGAGATTATTACTCGTGACAATAAAACAAAATATATGGATATGAGAATGTGTATAAAGCAACTAAATAAACAATCTCTTACATATTTTCTAATTTCACTAAACATTTCATTAAGTTTCGTGAACATTTTTATTAAACAAGGACCTTTATGTTCATTGAAAATACTTTTTATGCTATAGTATGCTCATTTTTTAAATGTAAGCAACTCATTTAGACGTGCAAACTGGGTGCCGGTGTGGTGAGAAGTTCGAGCTCGACCAGATTCGGCTCGAAGTCGTTCATCTTCGGATGTGGCGCCGCGCGCGTTGTTACAAAAAATGTCGTGCACACCGCCAGGCGAAATTGGGTCTTGCGAACCCAACGCGCAAGACCGCCCCCTCCGCAATGACGTCATTTTTGCCGCGCGCACCTTCGCGCTCGTGCAGACGCGTCGAGTATAAACAAGGCTTCAGGACCTTGTTCAAAATCCTGCCGCGCCACAGAGCGCCATTTACATAGTTTTATATTAAATTTACATTTGTCTCAAATCGTAGTTAATGTATATACTGACTTCACTCTGGGCTGCAAAATACGTTTAGTTTTATATTCATTTACAGAAATCAGCTGTTTGAATAAAAATTGCTGACGTTATCGGATTTTCAGGTGAGAGTCGTCCTAGACGCGACGCGGCGCTGCGCGTCCGGTGTGCGACCCCCTTGAGAGTTGAACACTGCAATGATTTCGTTATAGTCCAACGATTCAGTCAGTTCTCCTAAACATCTGCATTATCTTCCTCCTGCGGCGGTCGTGGTCTTTTTGACACAAACTTTAGTGTTGCTCTGTTTAATTTTAGTTTAACATAACTTACTTAGCTAAACTTCAGTGTCCCTCTGTGGAATGTGCTCGTCGTTGTGAGGGGGGGTGGGCTGTTCGCAATCTGACAGCGAAATGCGCTACGCGGGCATTTCGTCATCACCGTGACAACCAAACAAGAATCAAGAAACATTAAGATTTATTTTTAAAGGTCAAAATTGTGATAATCGCAACATAATTTCATAGGCTACCTTGTGAGGCCACTGACTAGATGGGCCTGACTGACAGGTGGGTGGGCCCAGGCCCATCCAGGCCCACCCGTAGCTACGCGAGTGATATGACCCCTTTAATAACTCAAAAAATGTGCCATTTTTTTAAATTTCCTGAAAAATAATGGTCTTAGAGATACGAGGATTCCGCCGACAGCGACGTTATGTAACCTCTGTTCCCTGAGAGATAAGGGAAACGCGTATTGCGTTGCAAACGCTATGGGAAAACTTCTTTTCTCGAGAAAAAAGCACGGCCATGGTGTGTAGAGCAGAAGCAGCCTGGCCAGCGGTGGAGTATGCATGATCCTGTGCTGAAGACGTTCTGCGTGGCTTAGATGGGTGAGCGGCCTTTGCTTACAGTGGCGGGAGCTCCGTTAACAGATGAGAGCGTTAAGTTACAGAAGAGCACGTGGCGCTGAAAGGGGCGCGCTGAATATTTCATATTTTGGTATGAACATTCAACCGCCAGTGTGGCGGATAGCCTTTTGAGATTTACTCACCAAACGGAAATTCTACCCGCATTTGGCCCTTGGAAGGTGTTAATTTCGGACCCAGGCTAGACCTATTAAAGATTCTTAGCAAGAAACACTATCAACATTTTTGGGTATGGTGTTGCGTTGAATAGCGTTGCTTTTATAGACGTTTGTTTCGTCTGGCCGCTGGTACTATGTGATTGAACAGTTTTGTTTTTAACCATCTCATACTGTAGTTTAAGATAAGTGTTTAATTGAGAAGTTTATAATAACTTTGCTTTTCATTTATTACTTAAAGCTCAGTTGAAGTTTTTCGATAGCTACTACATTAAAAACTACTAGCCTAACTGATAAAGTTCACACATTATTTAAAACAAGTGAACAGTCAGTAATAAAATAAGAACAAATACACAAATTACAAGCAGAGATGAATACTAAATAAAGTTTACAAAGTCTAACAGTATATTCAGGTACAGAAATTAATAATTAAACTTAAATGTAAAATAACACTATTTGTCACTGTGTAAATTAAATATAGTTTAATCTTTGTTAAAGCTGTATTTTGTTGTTTTATTAATATCAATGACACAGAAAACAGTATATATATATATATATATATATATATATATATATATATATATATATGTGTGTGTGTGTGCTGTCACTTCAACACGGACTGCACAGACCGAAAAACACTGACAAATATCAGTTTCTTTCTCAGCTGTTCACATATGACATAAACGAGAGAATACTTGTCGAGATGGTCATTTAGACCGGTATTTTGACAATTTGTGTTTATGTGTCCGTTCAAGGGCAAGGGCAGTTCTGCATTCGAGGGCTGTCTGAAATGCCCCTCTCTCTCTCTCTCTCTGCGCTTCGAGTCATGGTTTTCGGCTCTTCTTCCGCGATTAAAATTGTTTGAATGTGTAAATTGGTAAGTCGATACACATCCAAATTATGACCTTTCACTCTATGATGGTTAAATTTAGCAGTTAATCAGGAATCACTAATTCGAGTGCCGAACCGAATCTAGTGTGATCCGTTCCACCCCTAGCGCATTATCTTGTTGAATATCATTGGCAGAATCATAGAAATGCAGGATTCGTGTGGGGGTTTGAATCGAGATTGCGATCCTTTAACAATTAATCGTGCAGCCCTAGTTTCAGAGACGTATAATTAATTTATAAAAAGACTTATATTTTACATTTACATTTTTTTTTTCTTTAATTTCAGAACTGAGTGAAGTGAAGGAGGAGAGTGAAGAACTGAGTGAAGTGGAGGAGGAACATCATGTCAAACCTGGAGAAAAACCTTTGAGACGCTCAAAGACTAAAAATAAGTTTATAAAGAAAGACAAGAAAGCTACAACCTGCACTCAGTGTGGAAAGAGTTTCATATACAAACAAAGTCTTCAGATTCACATGAGAGTTCACACTGGAGAGAAGCCGTTCATGTGTGAACAGTGTGAAAAGAGATTCTCAAAAAAAACGGCTCCTAATGTTCACATGAGAGTTCATTCAGGAGAGAAGCCGTTCACATGCGATCAATGTGGGAATAGTTTCAATTATTTATCAGCCCTTAATGTTCACATGAGGATCCACACTGGAGAGAAGCCGTTCACATGCAATCAATGTGGGAAAAGTTTCAGTCATTCTTCATCCCTTAACGTTCACACGAGGATCCACACTGGAGTGAAGCCGTTCTCATGTGATCAGTGCAGCAAAACATTTCTTAGGGCATCAGCCCTGAAGACACACCTGATAGTTCATACGAAGGAGAAGCCACATTCATGTTCTGTGTGTGGAAAGAGTTTTTCAGTGTTGTATAGTTTACAAGTGCATCAAAGAATTCATACTGGTGTAGGAGTTCATATGTGCTTTGAGTGTGAGAAGACTTTTACTACAGCACAATGTTTAAAACTGCACCAGAGAATTCACACTGGAGAAAAATCTTACAAGTATTCACACTGTGACAAGAGATTCAGTCAGTTAGCACATCTGAAAAGACATGAGAGGATCCACACTGGAGAAAAACCTTACAAATGTTCACACTGTGACAAGAGATTCAGTGATTCATCAAGTCTAAAAAAACATGAGAGGATCCACAGCAAAGAGAAACCGCACACGTGTGATCAGTGTGGGAAGAGTTTCTCTTTTAATTGTCACCTGAAGCTACACATGAAGATCCATGCAGTGGAGAAACCACATCACCGCAGTCTGAGATCACGGTAAGTAGTTCATCTTTATGTGCTGAGCAACAAAAGCTGCTTTTCCACCTTCTGAAAAGGTTCCAGTTGTGTTTCCACTATTAGTGTTCCTCAATGTGGGCCTCTGACGAGAGTTCACGGGAGCGCCACGACGCATGCGCGAGAACTGAGATTACGGCGTTCTTCTTCTACTACTACTTGTTACTGGCTGCTCACTCCTTGGGAGTATTACCGCCATTTACTGTACAAGATGACATCCGGAAGCGCAAAGCGGTCTGTTTATAAGCAGAGGAAGACGCGCGCTGTAGAGCGAAGAAGAAGAAGAACGCCGTAATCTCAGTTCTCGCGCATGCGTCGTGGCGCTCCCGTGAACTCTTGTCAGAGGGCCCACATTGAAGAACACTAATAGTTGGATAAAGTCGTTATTTTTGTTGTTTTTCCGCACAAAAAGTATTGTCGTCTCATGATAAACGTAATGTAGAGCCACTGTAGTCACTTGGACTATTTAAACGATGTTTTTAATAACTATTCTGGACCGGCGAGTTTCAGTCCCTCTGAAAGCCTATGGAGGAGTGATCCAGCTCTCAGATTTCATCAAAAATATCTTAATTTGTGTTCCGAAGATGAACGAAAGTCTTACGGGGGGTTGGAACAACATGAGGGTGAGTAATTACAGAATTTTCATTTTTGGGTGAACTAACCCTTTAATGTTTCTTTTTAGACCTGATGGACGTGAACAAGAAAGGAAAAACAGAAGCCACAAAATCCTGCCCTCAGTGTAAAAAACGCTTCACATGTAAATCAAGTCTGAAGATTCACATGAGAGTTCACACTGGGAAGAAGCGAAATGCTGGAAGTCCTTCACTACAGACGATGAACTGAAAGAGCACCAGAAAATTCACACTGGAAAAACCTTTGGGAGGCAAAGTTCAGGGAGCTGAAGAATAACAAATTTCCTTACATAACACCACGGTGAAGAATACTGATTTTAGCATTTGAGGTTTTAATTTAGATTCCAAAAATATAGACTGAGAAAGTTTAGCAGCGGTTATGATGATTATATCAAGAGATTCCTGCCAGTCCTGTTCTCTAAATGAGTCAATTCCTGAGACTCTCACCCTCACCCTTTGTCTTTATGCATTTCCTGACCAGTAAGCTCAATGTACAGCTGTGCTTTTGTCTCTGTGATCATGTGAAGGTATGGGTGATACCGTCAGGCTGATTGGATCATTTGAATGATAGTGTTATGCTGATTGGTTCTGTCTCTCTTGAGCAAGCCGGATAACCTGCCAAACTGGTTTTGACTTGATTGAATCAAATCATGCCTATGCTTTGTTTTGAGTTGTCTCCACCTCCAAAAGTCCTTCTTCCTTGTAAATGTATAAAAACTATACTGTATAGAACTCAGTCAGACTTGGCGACTGCAGCTACAGACAGCTCGTGTTCTCAATAAAGAATCCTGCTGAAGAAACAACCAAGTCTCCTGGTCTTCGATTTTGAGTTTCCAGCAGAGCCGAAGAAGAGGCCATAACATTTTTAAGAGGGACATAAATCTGATATTAATTAACTCGCTTACATTTGTATTTTATTTGAACATCTAGTTTCTCTTCCACTCCTACTCTTCAATGCAAACACAAGATATACTTTCATGTATCTTTGGACACTTTTCTTCTCTTCTTCTCTTGAGATGCTTTGGCTCTTATAAGTCAGTAAAGAGAGAGATCTGTCTCATTCACTTTCACTTTCACTTAATGTTTGTATTTGCTTCATGTAATTATCAGAGCATGTGAGCGTAGTGGATCTTGTGCTTGAGCACCTGCCCCTTTGCCCCTTGGTGCCCAAAGTGCCCTTTTGTCAAGGCAAAATTTCCTCTCCTTTTTTTGTAATTAAAGGCCCTTTTGTGGATGCCTGCCCAATCTAACTATTAGTAAAATGAATTAATAATAATTTTGCCGTAAATAAAATGATCCACATTATGACCTTTCACCTGATGAATTCATCCGGGCGGACGATTCCTCACGCTGCACGCACATTTTTTAATTTCGTGCGGCTACGCGCACTACCAGAGGATATCTTCAAATCTGCGATTACTGATAAGTGGCGTTTCATTCTCAGCGAAGTGATTTTGATGTTTGTTTACTTATTATTATTATTAGTATTATTTTACAAGGACGACGTGAAGCATGCAGAGATGTTGTTTATATTGCTGTGTGTAGGCTGTAGAAGTAGCTGTTTTCCTGAATGTCATCAAGATTGAAACCGAGACACTGATTTCATAACAGGTCAATAAACAAATAGTTAAAATGAAGTCACTTACATTTTAGATGCAATGACTATTTTTGTTCTGTTTCAGCAGCGAAAATAGTTCCAAACAAAGATCACAGTAGAACCATTGCGAATCTCACAGCAAAACTTGTTTCAATACTGAATGATTCAGCGTTTTGAATGAATCGGTTGAGTCAAAGATTCAATTAAGTTACCCATTCATAAACTGCCTCCTTCTGAATAAATCAGCTTTTTGAACGAATCGTTTGAATGAATGACTCAATGACTCGCTCATTAACACGGTCGCCTGCCGCCTCCTACTGGCGGTTTAGTTTCATAAAGTATTATTCTTTTCAACATTCCTTATTTTTGTATATTCAAAAATATTAAAAATAATCTAATTTAATACAGTTATAATTTTTAAATCTAAATTATTTAATTTGATTGGTAACAGCCTAGTGTCTTATTATTTTAATTGAATATATTGATAAAATTTAAGAATTTGAAATGAAAGATGGTGCATATATTTAATAAAATTAGGTGAAAAATGCCCTTCATAAAAGGTACAAAAAAAATTGTGTTTTCAAACAGTGATGTAATGAAACATTGACAATTTAAGTTTGAAGGGAGTAAAGCCTCTGTTTAGGCTATTAAGGAAATGTAATTTTGCCAAAAGAAGAACTTTTAATTTAAATAAATGTTCGTTTTAAATCAGCCTACTTCAGTGTGATATGTTACCATATTATCATTCTTAACACTGAGAATTTGAATAATTGTAATGTGATGATCAGATGCAGATATCTAAATCAGAGAATATCATCAGGCGGTTTGCGGGTGGATTATTTATTTTTACCAGTGGATTCGGGTGACTCAAAGTGCACCACATTAATGAATTTATCTTTAAAATGTACAAAATTTTCTTCCGGGGGAGCATGCCCCTTACCCCCCTAGAGGTAGCCTACCAATCTCCACCCACTAAAATAATGTGGGAAACAAACATTAGGCTATATTATGATCTACAAAAAAATACATTATTTAATGAATCTAATTTAATTTAATAATAATAATCATTTAATTATCTTATTATTAAAATACATTATAAGGATTTTTACCACCTCCGCCTCATTTTGAGCCAGGAAAAACCCTGTTACTGTATTGATATTTTGATCACAGCCCTATTTAAAGCCTTGTTCAATGTGCCCCCTTTTATACTCTGAGCACCTGCCCCTCCAGAGGTCTCTGCACGGCCCTGTTAGAGGGGATATTCAAACGTCATTTTTGAGCAATTTTGACAGCCCTAGTGTGTGTTATGTTACGTCCGAGGGCAGAATCAAGGAAAATTTCCTTGGTTTCAGCAAACTGGTTGGTTTTGATGCACAATCCATCACTGATGCAATAGAGCAAACATTGAAATCACATAAAATTGACCATCTTATGTGTGTTGCACAAGCATATGATGGAGCTGCAGTCATGAGTGGAGCTGTGAGGGGCGTACAGGCCCGTTTCAGAGAACCTCATCCAGAAGCAGTGTACCTTCACTGCTACGCACATGAATTAAATCGTGTGCTGTGCCATGCATGTAAGGCAATACCAGAAGCCACCAACTTTTTTGATTTACTGGAGAGCCTTTATTCATTTTTCAGTGCATCTCTAGTTAATCACCAAAAGTTTACTGATGTTCAAAAACAGCTTGGACTACAATCATCTGAGCTGGTACAGCTGTCAACAAACACGTTGGGCATGTCAGGTGAAGTCTGTGAGTGCTGTAATTGACAATTTCTGTGCTATTCTGCAATGTCTTGACAAAATTTCAACACCAATGGCTGTAGGCCTCCGGTCCAAACTCAGCAACTTTAACACTGTCTACATGCTGCTGATGTTTGGTAGACTTTTATCCATCACTGAAGGCCTCCACAAGTTCCTGCAGGGGGAAATTCCTGGGACAAGCAGTTCAATACAAAACAGCAGTCTACGACTCTCTTAAAGAAGAACGCACAGCTCCGAGTGCTACAGAGTTATTTTCAAAAGCAAAGGCCTTGTGTGAGGTAAATAACATTCCAGAACCTTCAGCAGTTTTGGACGGAAACAAAAGAGGCTTGATGATTATGTGGTGAAAACAGCATGTAGGACAACCTCAGAAATCAGTTCTTCACTTGACCACATTTGTACATTGTACTACCCTTGTCTTGACCGAATGATGCAAGAGATTGACAACCGTTTCTCAGGAGTAGGAGTAGTCCCATGAAGGGCATTCAAGCCTGCCATCCAGCATCGGACAGCTTTCTTGATGAAGAATCTCTCAAGATTCTTGCCAAACGGAGAAATAAGTAATTCCTGACATAGTCAGTGTGTTCAAGATACTAAATACTGACATGTTTCCCACACTGAATTCAGTATTTCAAGTAGCACTGACAATCCCAGTTAGCAGCTGCAGCTGTGAACATTCCTTTACTGTCTTGCGTCGACTGCATACATGGTTAAGAAACACAATGGAACAAGACCGGCTTAACCACCTGGCAGTGATGTCCATAGAGAAGGAGAACTTGACTGCTGTTGACCATGACATGGTGATAGACAGATTTGCCCAAATGAAATCAAGACGATACACTCTTAAACTACCACCATCAACGCAATAAAGAACCATGTTCAGACCGAAACGGGATGGAGGGAGGCAGATAAAACCACTTTACAGTAAAGTTTTATTTGTTATCATTAGTTACTTCATTACCAATAAACTAAGAATTGTTTATTTTTATTGCATTCATTCATATTTGTAAATCTTTTTTTTTTTATCAAAATACAATTGTTCATTACAAAGAATTTATAATTTTCAGACCATATGGACATAGTAATTAATGTAAAATGTTAACTATTACACTAACTAATGCTAACAAACACAATTTTACTGTAAAGCATTATAACTGTTTAGAGCAGCAAAGAAGAATTGATCTCCGATTTGACGCGTTAAGCAAAGCTAGCATGCTTAACTAGGTAATGTTATTGTTTAAGAAAATGGTATCGGATCGGTACTTGGGTACAAGTACTCGCCGATACCGATGCCTGCATTTTGATTGGTATCGGCGGCATTTCCGATACTGGTATTGGAATCGGAACAACTCTACAAATAAGCAAAGTAGAGAAGTGGGCACACTTTAAGAGGAGAATAGTGTGATATAGGGAGAAAACATAGTGGGGAGAGAGAGGAGGGAGGAAAAATGAGAAATGAGTGGACAAGATGTGGAAGCCTAATGAAGGCTACTTTGTTCATGCTATCTGAATGATTCTAAAGCCCTTTTCCAGTTGGAGAAACCTGCACTTGTTAATGTGTCTTTGGTGTTTCGGATATGATGCTTGCCAAAGAGACGACAAGAAAAGCAGAATGCAGAATTTCTGTATACGGAATACTCGAAGACACTGATATTCATCTGGCCAAGTCTTATTAAAAGCTCTCTACTGCACTGAAAAAAAAAAAGATTCATTGACTTAGTTGAATTTACAAAAAAAAAAAAAGATGTTAATTGGTTCCACATAATTGATTTTAGCTACATTTAAACAGATGCATTAAGTTGAACTAATTTCAACTTAATGCATTTGTTTAAATGTAGCTAAAATCAATTGTGTGGAACCACTTACCATATTTTTTTTTAGTAAATTCAATGATTCATTTAATTTGCCAAATGTTTTTATGGTAAGTGGTTCCACACAATTGATTTTTGCTACATTTAAACAATGACTAAATTAAGTGTGTGTTCCAAATTGGGTAAAGGGGATACTGCTGAAGTATGGTAAAATGGTAAAATAGCAAGCTCAGCTCTGTTATTCGTTTTAGCCTTCACTTAACGACATGATTTTTGTGAGAATAGATAAAAAAATGTGAATAAATACTTTATACATACACTCACATACATAATGCACACACACAAACACTTAAAGCCAAGTATAATTAGAAACGCAGGGCTCTATACACTTATATTTTTGAAGGAGCACTTACACATTACTTACAAATTGCATAAATAATCTTATGAGGCTAATGTATCAAATATAAAATTTGGAATACAGAAATATGAAATGATGAAAAAAATTAGAATGGTAGGCTACTTTGCCACTAAGGTGGCGGCAAGCCACATCCTTAATGAGTGAGTCATTTAATCAATCGATTCGTTCGATTCAGAAAAAAAGTAATTAACTGTTTTCATGAATGGGTCAGTGAATCATTTACTCAAGCAAATTTATTCAGTAAACACTGCTGTGTGTTGCTGCAGAGCACAACAACATGCTTTGTTTGGAACCATTTCCTTAGCGAAATATGTCTTTTTTTGATTATCTTGTTTATTAAATTGTTGCCCTGACATGAATAGTCTGCCACTGACCATGCTAACCAATCATTAACCGCTCTGTGTGTGTGTGTCCTAAAGACTGCTGCGCAACCGCTAACTGTTAGATGTTCAAAATGTAACATTAAATCAGACACAATTTAAAACCGAATAAGAAATATAATACCATGATTAAAAGTTACAGATACCTGAAGCTGTTGTATCTTGGCGTTCAAGTGTTGGCTGGGGGTGTTTTACTTCCTTTTTTTGAAGAATTTTGAAATATCCATTTTAATTTTCAAATAAATTGATCTAGTAAAATAGGCTCTATGCGCAACTTACTTCCGCATTCTGCGAAACGGGTCTCACAACATCCGGTTCAGGTCCGCTGTACCGCGCTACTTTGGATATGGCGCTGTTTTACTCTAGATGCCTTCAGGAATTACCCAAAATGAGTATAACTGATGTCAATCGCCTATGCAGGTTGACATCTAAAACTCCTGCCTCCAAAATGGACAAGGGGTTTAAGCTGTACGCCTCCTCATACATATTTGACTATGAAGGTTTGTATCTGCCTGCGATAGCTCATGTTAGCATTCCCGAGCGGGAAGAATGCAGTATGTCACTATGGTAGCTAAACTAACGATAACACTAACCTACTAATCTGAGCTGATAGAAAAAATTTTTTTTGATAGAACAAAATGTATGTACCTACATAATCACGTTTTCACTTCATTTTTCACCAGTATCAAACAAAGACAGACTGACTGGTGCTGTCAGTATCAGGGCAGCTAGTCACAGATCTATGTAGAAAAACGAGAAGCCACACAGTCTGAGAGTAAATACATGCACAGTTGTTCCAAGTTCAATGTTGTTTTTTGTCTACTTGTTAAAATGTGTATAGTGAGGTTACTGGGGTAACTCTGATTGGACATCCTTGATTCTTGAGTGCCATCTTTCCATGTTATTCATAATACGTCCTACACAAATCTCTCTATTACAGCATGAACAAATTCTGTTATTGTGTTTGTTGTATTAATGTCATTGGCAAACTTGCCCCAGCAACCTAACTAGACTGTTACTCAAATCAGTGGCATCTGTTTGAACCACTGCTCAAATATGATACATTAAAGCTCAACCACACTCTCAAATCTGTGTCAATGTTTGTAAAAAAAATTCTCCATATACTTTTGTACAGATAGTGCTTCGGGATTCGGACCCTGTCATCCTCACATCGTATCGGTGCTCATGTGTAGCTGGCACTGCAATGTGTAATCACATAGTTGCTTTGCTGTTTCAAACGGCACACTATTCACAGTTGAATGTGCAGGTTGTGCCACCTGTCCACACCTGCACTGAAACAGAGCAGCGATGGCACAAGCCCAGAACCGCAGTAAGTGTTTAGACACAATTCCTAGGCCTAATACTGTCCCTCTTCTACTATGTTCTCCTTCACATTTTATATATCATTTCTATGTTATGTGTATTTGTAATTACTGGTATTGTAAAGTGACCTTGAGTCCTCAGAAAGGCGCTATAGAAAAAAACATTATTATTGTTATTATTAATAATAATACTCCTGGCATTAGTGATATTTAAGTATACATATGTATTAATTTGTGTGTGTGTGGGGGGGGGGGGGGGGGGGTCCTTTCAATTTTATTGTCTCCTATTGTTAAGATTGTATGTTGTTTGTCCTTTTTTTTGTCAGGGAGTGAAACCTGGGCCAATAGACAAAACGGTCATCAGCAAACCAAGACTCAACCGGCTCACAGAAGGAGGAGTCAGGTGAAGTACAGTAGTGAGATGCTATTGCAATTACTGCATCATACAGTCTACATATGTATACACACACACACACTTATGTACACATATACATACATACATTATACACACACAGACTTGTGTACACACACACACTTATGTACACATATACATACATACAGTATACACACACAGACTTATGTGTACACACACACACACACAAATAAAAAGAAAGATTCCATAGGTGTCAGTAACCTGCAAATATTACTAACACTAATTACACTACTAAAAACTAAGATTACTAACACTATTACATTCTTTCACAGGAGTACACTCTACAAGGGCTTGGTTGGGGACCCACTAGACATGTCTTTACTACTGATGGAAGACATGTACGAAGACTTTAGCATTAGAGAGAAACCTCTAGCAGCAACTATGGGCATCAGTGACGAGAAGACCCTTGTTGAGACAGCTTTTGGCTTAGCACAAAGGGGCAGTGTGCTCTTGTACCAGCAGCCTGTATTGGCCACAAAGTCAGTCAAGATGCACCAGGATCCTCCACCTTACCCACCGCTGCCTATTGGGGAGTACAGGCTTGCCCCGACAGACTGTGTGCATGTGTGCACTGAGGAGGAGCACTTCCACCTTAAAAGCTTGAATGTTACACTGGACATGGCCTATAAGATTGAGGCAGCGACAAGAGAGCAGGCAGCAGACCAGGAGTGGCATCAGCTCCGCAGGCCTAGGATCACCTCCTCACGTTTTAGAGAGGTGTGTTTTGTGAGGGGAGAGAGCTCTGCAGAGTCTCTTGCAGAAAGAGTCCTCAAAGGAACAAGGCAGACTGCAGAAATGAGAAGAGGTGCAGACATGGAGTTTGAGGTGGCAAGGGAGTACTGTCAGATAAAAAATGTCAACTACACACCCTGTGGCCTCGTCATCCACCCTGATGCCCCTTGGCTTGGTGCCTCGCCAGATGGCTTGATTTTTGATCCATTCGCACAGCCACCGTTTGGACTGGTTGAGATAAAGTGCCCTAATGTGAAGAACTATGTGGACTGTAAATACCTGAAAATGCAGGATGGCACTTTGGCTCTTCGTAAAAGCCACTCTTACTACTGGCAGGTGCAGGGTCAACTGTTGATCACTGGCCTGCAATGGTGTGATTTTGTGGTTTGTGCTCAGGAAGACATGCTGGTGCAGCGTATCCAGTTTGACCCAGAGGTAAAAGCAGTCATCAGAGAGAGGGTGGACCAGTTTTACTTTACAGTGTACATGCAGAAGTACTTGTCTGTGTCCAAAAGATCTTACTGATCGATGCAGGATAATTCAGGTGGGGGCTTCAGATTTTTCAAGCAAGATGACTTTTTTTTCACAGTTCACATTTGTCATTTAAATCTAGAAATGAAACCATAGCCATTTTTGAGGGGCTCTTACTGGCAATTTAAACGTTTCATGCATCACTGTTGGAAGGATGTTCTTTAGGTCAGCCAAACTCTTTTTCGCCAGAAGCAATAGTTAGTTGCATCAAAGTTACACCATAATTGTTATATAAATAGGTTATATAAATACAGCGTATTTTGCAATAAACACAAAGGAGTGAAGAAAGTTTTTTTTCTGATTTATTTGTTACAAAAATAAATCACTTCATATACAAATGTCTCATGGTAACTGTATAAAAGATGTTTTCAGATTTCATATACAATATTTTACTGTATGCATGGTTTGATTTCATACATTTTACTACAAGAGATAGAGAGGGGGACAATTAATGAACAGTTGGCACTTTAAATCACTCAAAGTTATAACATAAACATGTATCATGGAATACATGTCAAATCTACATCAGAGAATCCAGTTCGTTGAAACTATGTAGGCTAGTGTTATCGTTTATAAAGAGAGACAAATGGAACAGAATTGACCATTCAGTGTATTAGTATATCCAGACAGACTGGCTCAGTGAGGTTAACACAGTTATTTGGCCCAAGCTTTGACCAGTGGCTTGTTTTGATAGTTTGCTAGGAGGCAGGCTACTGCAAAAAGCTGGTTGATACTGCCACAAATTGACAGAGGGATAAGAGTGTCAAACAGTTTGTTCTCTTTGATGCGCCTAATTGTCCTCTCCACATGTATCCTTAACCGTGCAATGTCCTGAGTGACCAGCACTTCGCCATGAGAGAGTTGTGACTTTTTACTCAGAAAAGGTGGTCTGTAAACTTTGCAAGGCAGGTCGTCAATTCTGAATCCCTTATCCACCATTACAGCCATATCTTTATCCAAAAGAGGGATAATGCCAGATTGCCTGAACAATTCTTTGTCACTGATAGAGCCGGAATACAGTGAGGAAATAAAAGTAACAGCACCATGTGGTGACACACCAATCATTCCTTTCAGGGTAGTGTGGGATTTATACTGTGAAAACATCTCACTCTGTAAGAGTAAAGATGAAGGCATCTGACATCTCATCTCTGTACAGTCAATAAGGACTTGGGTGTCAGAGTATTTGCCGAATACACTCGGCATCGTGGCTCTAATTGTCTCAGGAGACATCCATATCCCAACAGCACCCAATAAGGTGTACAAAAAATTTACCCAGGTTTTGATTATCCTGCTGACGGTGGACTGGTGAATACCGAAACGATCACCCAGATCTTTCTCCTTCAGTCCCAGTGAAAGGTAGACCAAGAACAGGAACAGTTCATCAATCATCGGAAGGCATCGGCTCTGGTGGGGAGCAGGTAAAATCGTTTTCGTTAGTAAAAGCGATAATCATTGCAAGGTCATCATAAATGTTTGTAAAGTGTAAAGTCTAACCAATCAATAAATAGTGTTCCAACCAATCACTGACAGGGGGTGGGTGTTGTGAGGTTTTGCGCTCGTGCACGGCTGCACGCAAAAACCTCACAACACCCACCCCTGTCGGTGATTGGTTGGAACACTATTTAATTTTGGTTTTGAGTGATGTTGATACCAACTGTTTTTGTGTGCAAATCTCAGAGCCTAGGCTGCCTACAGAGACGCATTTTTTTTTGACGGCTTGCTTATGAGGCGGGCAGATAGGGGATCATTAGGAAAGATCAGATGAATATGATAATTTATGTTTGGGCCTGAAATCACTGATACAACCTTTAAGTATGAACTATGCCTACCGGTCGACGAGGTGGCTCAGTGGCATTGTCAAGAGCTGCTGTTGTGCTGGAAGTGGATGACTGTGTACCAACACGCACTATTCTCCTTGTTGCAGGTTCAATCTGTCTCCAAAATGCCTGTAGGTGGCGGTAGCTGGCAAATCTAAAAGTGAAAGAAAATTATTATTAGCTTTAAATCAAAGCATTACCCATTATTGATGTTTGCAAAATGCATCATCACAAAGCAGAGATATGTGGTTCTCACAGGACAGAGATGCTACAAACAGGCTATGATGATCTTGTAGATTAAACTAGCCAACAGTATATAAAGAAGTTAAAATAATCTCAACCTTAAACATCTACAGAAGTGTTAAAATGTGTAAAAAAAATGAAACATACACATTAATGCAGCAGTAATATTAATCCATCATTTTACCGCACTATGAGTACTTTTACTTTTCATACTTTTAAGTACATTTTTCTGATAATACTAACATACTTTTACATAATTAAGGTTTTGGATGCAGGTAGTGTAGTATTTGCACAGTGTGGTATTAGTGCTTTTACTGAATTAAAGGATCTGAATATTCTGCCCACTACTGTGATTCATATGAATCGATTTTAACACAATCTAGGTCTGCAAGAAAGTCATAACCACAGAGGTATGCAAGCTAAGTATCATATGACATGATAAATACCTGGTATAGAATCTGATGTCATCGTCCGATGCTAAAAACCTCTCCAGGCCAAACGACTGCTTCAGTGTAACCTCAGCCATTCTCTTTTGCATCTCCTCCATCGCCTGCTGCTGGGCCTCTATTTTCTCACATGCTATATCCAAAGCTGACGGTTCTGGTTTTGCATCGTAATCATGGCACTGAAGCAACAGTTGAACATCCATCTCTTCCTCTTCAGTTGATTCATCCTCTAGTCGTTGTGTTCTATCCCAGACACTTGGCCTGGCTGCCGGCAGAGAGTAGTCGTTCCAGGCGAACAACACGGGCACAGCCCCCTCTTTCAAGCGTCGTCGTCCACCTTGAATGACATCCGTGGAGACGAAATGTCTACTACAGACTGTGGTGGTTCTCTTAATTACCAAATTATCACGTCTCACATTACGTATCCATATTTTTCTTATGGTTTCTTCCTTTGGGAAGTGGTGGAAACTCACGGTGGAGTTGAACTTCCCTGACATCGCGCATTGAGGCACGCAGCAGAAATCACTGTTGGGATTATCCCGCTTCTGGTACTTTACTGGCTTTGACATTTTCTTCTTGTCACTAACATTCAGATGTTAAAATCAAATAAAACGCCAACAGTAAAAGGGCTAACTAGGTTATTTAGGTCAAGTCAATAGCTGTTGCCGATTCTCAATCAGTACCAAAACAGCGAAACAGAAGCAAACCGGAAGTTAGGAGACCCGTTTTCCG
Organism: Leucaspius delineatus; assembly: GCA_023718395.1. Taxonomy (NCBI): domain Eukaryota; kingdom Metazoa; phylum Chordata; class Actinopteri; order Cypriniformes; family Leuciscidae; genus Leucaspius; species Leucaspius delineatus. Next base: position 10,622,340 of record CM043356.1, read on the forward strand.
GTTTGGTCACGTGACGCTCGGCATAGAGCCTATACTAGGCTACACGCCAACAAACCGCCTGGCTCCAAAAGATCTTAATTTCATTGGCTGGATCGTACAGACGCTCATCAATGGTTGGCCAGTTTACATGTCAGTCAGAAGCACTAGACTCAGTGGGCGGTTTTTGTCGGGTGTGAATGACAACACGAAAAATGACAGACACTGTAGACATGAGAGTCGAGAATTATTTATTTATTTAATTAATTAATTAAATTATAATATAAATAACTTTACTCATTGATGGCATGGTAATAAAAACATTCAGGGCGTTACTGAAAACATTCGGGGCTCCAGCCCCCTTAGCCCACCCCTAACGCCGCCCCTACTTTGTACTAATAACAAAGACTCTGCTAATTTATTTATTTATTTATGAACATTTATTAGAGGATAAACCTCATGAGATGAAACATCTCGTTTTCATGGGGGTCCTCAGGATCCTAATAAGAGACAACAAACCTTTTTTGCACTTTTTAATTCTTCAAATGAACTGAGGAGGGCAGCAATAGACCATTGTAGCGACTAGTCTGCCGCAAATATCAGAAGAAGAAGAAGAAGAAGAAGGTGGTGAGGAGAGCAGTTCACGGTATTTCTCATATTTACACAACCATCAAACATACTTTATACAGTTTGATTAAGCGACAGGCTCATTTCTGTGTTGTTTTCATCGATCACAGCAATACTTGTGCGTCTTTTCTGGCGTCTTCCTTCTGAAATAAACATTTAGTGCAGCAGCGAGCATGAGGAGAATATGTTGAGTTCATTCAGACCTGAGCGGTTTTGTGTTCGTTTGTGTGATTGTCTCGATGTTTGGAGTGAGAACTGTTACTGAGTGTCAAGTCAAAGTTTGAGATGGTGTTTTATTTTATCTTTAACAAATCAAATGTGTTACTTTATATTGTCACTTAAACTGGAACATATAACTGTTAACATGATAAAGATAAAACTATATATATATATATATATATAAACTGTTACGTCTAAATACTTCACATTGAGCTCATAATGAGGATTATATATTTTTTAGGATCAGTGTCAGTTTTGATCTAATAACATTAGTGCAATAAATGTACTAGTTACTACAAAATCAAAACATTTTTTGATATTGACATTATACTGCTGTAGTTATTTAGATGATGTGGTTAATTAATATATATATATATATTAGTTTCATCTTTATCATGTTGTGTGAACTAACAGTATTTCCTTCCAATATAGCAGTTTTACAGGCTTTTGTCATGTAATCTATCCTGACTCAAATAATGTGTTTCTAACAGCAAACACTCAGAATAAAGTGAGATGATCTGCTGATGATCCTGAATGGCTTGTTGAATGAGTGTTGATAGTCTGAGGCTCATCAATATTAACAGATCTGCTGAAAACACTCTTTATTTCATGACAATAGTTCCTGTTTTCACCTCATTTATTATGCTGATGTCTTCAGATCTCCTGTAAATTGACACTTAAAGCTCATTTCACTGGTGTCAGCAGACTGTATTTGTTGCTCACAAAGATACATTTGAAGAGTTCAGATGCAAAAGCCTGTAAGTGCCATCTGACATTTTCTTCTAGAATTATCATTTTTATCAAGCTTGAACATTTAAGTTCAGTAATTTCACTTAAATGACAATTAATAGGTCATTTCCATTGCCATTTAAGTGAAATGACTGAATTTAAATACACAAGCGTGATAAAAATGATCATTCTAGATCTTGCATCTGAACTCATTTATTTCTGTGTCCATGCTTTCAACTGTTTTTTTTCTTTTTTTTTCTGTTTTTTTCTGACCTTTGTTAATATTTGGAAGACATTACATTACAATGTTTTATATACTTTTTATTTCTAGAGATATTGTAATGGAAAAAGCAGGAGAGTGTTCTGGTTAGCCACAGCATAAGTTATAAATTCATGAATACATCAGTTACTTTACTTCAGACAGACATAAAGGCTTAGATGTGATATTTAGTATAAAAACATATTCAGGAACTGATATTTTTTATTTTGTCAAATCAGCTCCTCCCACAGCAATCACATCACCAGTGAAACTCCTCCCACTGTAATTCATCATCAGTGAAGCTCCTCCCAGTGTAATTCTCCAATAAATGCTGTAAATTCCCATCAGCTGCAAGTGAAGACGAGCATCAGAGCATCAGGAAGAGCTGAAATCTGCAAAGACTGAGTTTATTAAAGAGGACAGTGAGAACATGAGTGATCCAGAACCCTGCAGAATGAAACACACTGAAGATCCTGAAGAACAAAGAGGTTGGTGTTTATTCTTCATTCATTCATGATGCTGAAGAACATTCATGTTAGAAACATTCAAGCGCTTTTAGATAAACAGTTAAACTATGAAATGGTACAAATGTTTTTTCGTTTGTTATCAACAAATGGTCAGTAAAGGGAGGTTTGAGGAACTTGAGCAAAACCAGATTTGTAAGGAACCAATTAAAGGCCGTGTTGCAGGGTTTCAACGAATTTGTGCAATTTACTTGTTGGTAATAAACATTTAAACTGTTATCCTTTGTATTTTATGTTGTTGGATATCACAAAACGGAATATAATACTAAAAAGTAGAGCGGTTTGCAACGACTCTTCTTTCCCCCACAATGCATTGCATTACGTCACGTTGGGGAGAGAATTTACCAAAGCCTGCTTTGAGAGCATTGAGAGTGACTAGAGAGACGAGTAGCAGACGAGAGTATTCAGATAGCGCATATTATAGATAAATAGATAAATGCATAGATATAGATAGATATATAGTTAGACAGACAGACAGATAGATAGATAGCCAGATAGCATAACGTTAGCATAGATAGCTAGCAGCAAGATAGATAAATAAATAGAAATATATAGTAGGTAGATTGACAATGGTGAACTACTGTGTTTGGGCTGAGTGTAAAAACTCTGGATGCTGAGTGAGGCACGTCACATCTGGTCGCTGGGTGAGCTCCTCGACCAGCAACCAAAACGCACTCACTTCCCTACACAGCACAAGCTTTCCAACGCAGTTTCCATGGGACGGCACCGCCGGCGCCCACACAAGCACCTGCCAAACACAGCGACAGACACGCGGCGGCTACGTTTGCAACAGCATTTTCACCGGAGGAAGAGATAAACGCTTAGAAACGATATAGCTAGCATGATGCCTTCTATTTCTAGATGACAAAGACAAAGTTTACCAGTACTACGACACTATGACAAAGGTTACCGGTACTTATCTGAACTAACGTCATGATCACTGCTTAGATATAAAGAAAACGTTGATTTTTCACTCGGTGCTATTCAAAGACAGTAAAAATAATGTGTCGTTATTGTGCACTGCTGCTCGTAGACTAACGTTAGCTCCAGTGCTCATTGCTGCGTTGCTAAATGATAGCAACTCACTAGGACACTTCACCAACTCTCCACTCATTCTCCTCGGACCATGTATTTAATTATTAAGTATTTACGACATTGTGGTGGCGTTCAAGTGCGTTCAACTCGTAAATACGATTTATACGAGATGGCTTGAACGCACCATAATACTAGGCTGAGGCCGAATTGCGAAAAAAAGTTAATACCAAAAATGTAAAAAAACTGGTCTTTAAGACCATTTTTGAGATTTTTTTAAAATGATATACATATCTTGAGTGATTTATGTACCCATTAATGGACAGTGGTGGTTAACCTGCAACATGGGCTTTAACGTTGTATTGTATGTCATAAATAACAGAAGTTCCCATTCGAATGGAAGGAACGCATCCTCTTGTGCAGTGGTTCTCAAAGTGGGGTCCAAAAAATAATTTATAACAGCCTACCGTTTTCTCCCGACTATGAGTCGTGTTTTCTTTATCATCTGAAAAAATGCTATTTATTCAAAAGTGACTTAACGGCAAATAATAAAAAAGTAGACAGTTAAAGGTTTCTATCCACAACTTTCCCGAACTCTGACCTTTCCAGTGATCGCTATGAAACACACTGAAGACAACGATAGAACAAGCCGGTAACAAACTTCCGGTTACGTTAGCCTGAAGATACTGCTATCAGAGAGCCTCAACAAGCCCAAACAACTTGCTTGGGTAATGACAAGTAGAGCTTAGATCGGGCCCAAAAAATCAAGCCCGACCCTACCTGAGCCCGTTGTGTCCGAGTCCGGCCTGACACATTATTAACTGTAATTATGAGCCCGAGCCCAATTTAGACCCAACCATTTTTAATACGTCGGCCGTTATAACCAGGGGCGGTCCCAGATAATTTTTTTTACATGTGCTGAGGGGGTGCTAGATATATTATATATAAATACTTTAATACATGAGCAAAAATGGGCCACTTAATATTTAATAATCAATTATTTTAATGATCACAATTAAAGTATTAATTTTATTAAATTGAACAAGCACAACATTCAGCATTCAATCAAATATTATTAAACATTTATTATTATTATAATGTTATTATAATGTTAATCTTTCACATCTACTGCAGTCAGATTCACCCGTGTTCACTCAGAAGGAATCACGCACATTGGCTGGGCACTTGAAATGACACATCAAGGATGTTAAGAGGCTAAAAGCAGGTTTAATACTTGCCCCATTTAAGTCAACGGGGTGCAAATTTTAAAAAGAGGATAACACGGTGTAGGCAACACTGATTTTTGTCGTTGTTCTCTGTATTGACAGCACTCCAAATGTACAATAAAATGAGCTCAATGTTAAAATTGACCGGAGTTCTCTTTTAAACACACACACCAGTCAACAATAAATCAGGGTTATATTAATATATTTTCTTAAATACATTTGAATAATAAAAATAAACTAAAAATGTATTTTGATCAAACTTGCCTGGGTGGGCCAGTGAGTAATGTGGGCGGGCCAGTGCCTCCCTGGACCATTACTGGCTAGGCGCCTGCTGCATACTGAATCTGGCGTCATGGCGAGCGCGAGACGCGGCAGTGCACAGATCGTGACGTGCGTCTCTCTATATGTGATTGTGAAGTAAATTGGAGTGGGAATCACCGCATTATGAACTCGTCACGCAATACTACGTGGGAACGGATTGCGATAGCGTGAGCGCGGTTTATGAATTTCTGGGTACAGATTGCAAAATGGCGCCAAAGAGCCACAGGGGAGGCGCGACACGCAAAGAAAAAATAACTGTATGCAGAGCTCTAGTCGTTCACCTATTGAAAACCGCTGTATTAGGCTACTGTTACTTTAAGACAGACACGCATCTAATATACAGGCATATGACAAGCACCCGATTTTTCTCAAATGATTGCTTACACTTTAGACATAACGAACTGTGTTTATGTAAACCTTGTGTGTATTTGACAGTATTAGCGCAATGAGACTCGAAAAAAGATAACTTGGTCCAGTAACCAGGCGCTGTTCGACAGGCTTTTAGTGCCGGTGCGCTTTGGGTGTTTGCACTCAGAAAAAAGCATGTTAGAAACAGCGCATCAGCACGAGAATGAATGCGAATGAAATGTTTAATCGGCAAGGTTTCACAGAACATGCAACAGATGAACTTTTGTGAATTGCAGTGTCCCGTACCTCTGCATTAACGTGTGATGTGAATGTATGTTGCATTGTACAGTATGTTGAGACAGAGGCATCAGAAGTGCAACTGATAGAATGCGCTGTGGTACGATACTACGATATTTCTTCAAAATGAGATCGTGGACCAAAAATCGTGAAATCGCACACCCCTAATGTAACTGACAGCGTTTGTTTTTGTTAGCTTATCCAGTACGCGGTGCGGCTGCGTTGTTAATTTGAAAAATGGTGGGAAAAGGCCTGCTGACAAAAACAGTACAGTACTTTTTACCTTTAACATTGAGTATTTCCTTTAGAATTTTAATATAGTTCGAAGTTTGCTAATATTTAACAAAGAAATTCGAATTTAGCTTTTCAGCCATTTTGACAGCTGGGTTTCACGTGGAGTGAAACGTAGGACACGGATAATGCTAATAAGATGAACTAGTTTTAAACTAGCTAAAGCTGTGTTCACGCTCGACTGTGAGCATGTGGTCGTGATTTAATGTCACACTTTTTTTTTAGATAAATTCAAAATACAAATAATATATCTAAATGTAAAAATACCAATCTACTCCACCTGACTGCAATGAGTTGGTGGCCACGAGTGTTCACCTGATACAAATGCAGGGGTCCTACATTCACATGCGTATAAATGGAAGTCAATGGAAGAAAAAGTCTAGTTTTACCAGCCTTTAATAAATTTAAAAGTTTAGTCAAATTTAGTAAAATAAATCAAATGGCAATCTAAAAGTTGGTTCCATAATTATGGTAGTATTCTCTATTCTTGAATGTTAATATTACATTAGGTAATTGTGTCGTTGTTCAAATAAAATTTTAGTTCTCAATACAGAAACATGGGATATGTGCCTATAATGTTCTGGAATAACTGGAAGATTTACCGAAAATGACCCCCCCCCCCCCTTTCATTTCAGACCTGATGGAAGTGAAGGAGGAGAATGAAGAACTGAGAGAAGTGGAGGAGGAGAGTGAAGAACTGAGTGAAGTGAAGGAGGAGAGAGAAGAACTGAGTGAAGTGAAGGAGGAGAGTGAAGAACTAAGTGAAGTGAAGGAGGAGAGAGAAGAACTGAGTGAAGTGAAGGAGGAGAGTGAAGAACTGAGTGAAGTGAAGGAGGAGAGTGAAGAACTAAGTGAAGTGAAGGAGGAGAGTGAAGAACTGAGTGAAGTGAAGGAGGAGAGTGAAGAACTAAGTGAACTGAAGGAGGAGAGTGAAGTAAAGGAGGAGAGTGAAGAACTGAGTGACGTGGAGGAGGAGAGTGAAGAACTGAGTGAAGTGAAGGAGGAGAGTGAAGAACTGAGCGAAGTGGAGGAGGAGAGTGAAGAACTGAGTGAAGTGAAGGAGGAGAGAGAAGAACTGAGTGAAGTGAAGGAGGAGAGAGAAGAACTGAGCGAAGTGAAGGAGGAACATCATGTCAAACCTGGAGAAAAAACTTTGAGTCACTCAAAGACTAAAAAAACATTTTTAAAGAAAAGAAGAGCCAAGAAATCTTTCACCTGCTCTCAGTGTGGAAAGAGTTACACAACCAAACAAAGTCTAGAATGTCACATGAGAATCCACACCGGAGAGAAGCCATTCTCATGTGATCAATGTGGAAAGAGTTTCGCACGCAAAAATAATCTTGAGATTCACATGAGAGTTCACACTGGAGAGAAGCCGTTCTCATGTGATCAATGCGGGAAGAGCTTTGCATACAAACAAAGTCTTCAGCTTCACATGAGTAATCACACTGGAGAGAAGCCACATGCATGCCATCAATGCAAGAAGATTTTCTTGCGATCATCTCAACTTAAAAAACACATGAGAGTTCACACTGGAGAGAAGCCGTTCACATGTGATCAGTGTGGGAAGAGGTTTCAAAACAGAGAAGGTCTTAATGTTCACATGAGGAGACACACTGGAGAGAAGCCGTTCACTTGTAATTGCTGTGAATTGAGATTCTCAAGCAAACAACAACTAGAGGTTCACATGAGAGTTCGTACTGGAGAGAAACCGTTCACATGCACTCAGTGTGGGAAGAGTTTCTCATACAGAAAAAATATTAAAGTTCACATGAGGATCCACACTGGAGAAAGACCATTCACATGTGATCAATGCGGGAAGAGTTTCACACAATTGGTACATCTTAAAGAGCACAGGAATATCCACACCGGAGAGAAGCTGTTCACATGTGATCAGTGTGGTAAAACGTTTATGTGGGCATTAGCCCTGAAGACACACCTGACAGTTCATACGAAGGAGAAGCCACATTCATGTTCTGTATGTGGAAAGAGTTTTCCACTGCTGTCATATTTACATAGACATGAGAAAATTCACACTGGTGTGAGAGATCATGTGTGCTTTGAGTGTGGGAAGTCTTTTATTTCAGTGGGCTTTTTAAAACGGCACCAGAGAATTCACACTAGAGAAAAACCTTACAAGTGTTCACACTGTGACAAGAGATTCAGTGCGTCAACAAACTTGAAAACTCATGAGAGGATCCACAGCGGAGAAAAACCTTACAAGTGTTCACACTGTGACAAGATATTTAATCAGTCATCAACTCTGAAAACACATGAGAGGATCCACAGCACAGAGAAGCCGCACACGTGTGATCAGTGCGGAAAGAGTTTCTCTTTTAAAACTCACCTGAAGCGACACATGAAGATCCATGCAGTGGAGAAACCAGATCACAGTGGTCTGAAATCACAGTAACTAGTTTATCTTTGTGCTGTGTAGTGACCATCTTTCCGTCTATGAAATACAGTTCATGCATGTGCCATAAACTTTATTTATTTTCATATCAAACAATCATAAATTTTGAAAACAAGTAGAGGAAATCGGAGACCGATCTAATCACCTGCATGGTTTCAAAACTATGTCCCTTTCCCCAACTGGCCACCTGACTACTGTCTAACTAAAACACACTGACATCATAGGTTCAGACCACCTCATTACATCATTAGAGGAAAACAGAAACTTACATCCTGAACAAAATTATAAGCGCAAGACTTTTGTTTGAGCTGAACTAAAAGATCTAAGAGTTTTTCTATGTACACAAAAGGCTAATTTCTCTCAAATAGTGTTCACAAATCGGTCTAAATCTGTGTTAGTGAGCACTTCTCCTTTGCTCATACCTGTATTTACTTCCTGTTTTCGGTTGAAGTCCACAGTAGTCGATTGTCGAGTTAACGCGCGTGATCATAGTTAACTAAACCTATGCGCTTAAACTCGACAATCGACTACTGTGGACTTCGACCGAAAACAGGATTTAAATACAGGTATGTGCACTGGCTGAATTAACATCAAATTTTATTCATATTTTTTTTTTAATCTACTGCAGTCAGATTCACCCGTGTTCTCCCAGAAGGAATCACTCACATGGCTGGGCACATGTAATGACACATCAAGGATTTTAAGAGGCTTAAAGCAGGTTTAAAACTTATTTTAAACCTGCGAGACGAGATGCAATGTAAATGCTGGTCATGTGACGATGACTAAAATAAATGTATAATGCAATATCTTTGACGAATTAAAACGAGACGAAATGTCGTTTACAAAATAAAAACTATGCTAAAATGTATGCTAAATGATTTTTAGTTTCACTTTCTCTGGCAGCGCAATCTCAAACATAGCCTAAATATCTCGCCCTTGTGGAGGATAAAATTTCACATCAAGTAGAAAACATAAAGATATCAGAAAAGAAAATTCACACTGGGAAGAAAAAAGAAAAAGAAAAAAAAAAAACATTTTGGAGGCAAAGCTCAGGAGGTGAAGAAGAGGCCATAACACTTTTAAGAGAGACATGGATCTGATATAATTTTTTCTTCTTCGTTTTTCATCAGAACATCTATTATATTCTCTCTTCCACTTCTACTCTTCCATGCAAACACAATATATTTTCATGTATCTTTGAAACTGGACACTTCTCTTCTTCTCTTGAGATGCTTTGGCTCTTATAAGTAAAGAGAGAGATCTGTCTGATTTGCTTTCACTTTTACTATATGTTTGTATTTGCTTCATATAATGATTGATTAAACTCATTTTATTAACATCTCATTGTTATTGTCCTTCCTTATTTTTTGCTGATTCTCCTTGAATCAGGAATCAGTTCATTATTTTAGTAATTTACTTTTGAGCTCTCCATGTATAATTTTCTGGTCTGTTTGATGTTTCATTCACAAATCGGAATAGGAAGAAGAGTGTCAGGCAAGCATCTGGTACAGATAGTGAGATATAAAATCATCAGACTAGAAGGAGGAAAGAAGAACATAAGGTAAAAATGTCCAAATCGTTAAAAAAGAAACGATTGGAAACATTGAAAGTGCTAAGCTGTTAAAGGACGGAAAACTGCTCCTGTTTTGAAAGGATAGCATTCAACAAAAGAAAGCTCTTGGGTTAAAATCTCTGATGGGACAAAAAGACAATTGCTCAGTAGTAGGTGATAAAAAATGGATGAGAGGTGTAATCACAGGAATCCCCACCAAGGTTTCTGTAGATGAAATCAAGGAAAGCATAAAAGGCGCCTAAGTGATGGAAGCTAGATGATTGAAGTATAGCAATAACAAGGAAAGAATGGACAGTCTATCTGTGATGTTGCATTTCGATGATGGACTGCTTGCAGATGCGCCAACGCTGTCTGGTTAATTCCTGTGTAAAGAGTATTACAATAATACAGTTGTGAAAAAATAAAGGCATGAATAATTTTCTTAAGGTCATTAAAAGAAAGAAAGGTATTTACCTTGGCTAGAAGTCTCAGATTAAAAAAGAAGGATTTAACAACTTTATTTATTTGCTCATCAAATTTGAGTAATTTTCAAATAATACACCTAAGCTGGTCACAAACGTCTTATTGTACACAGCCAGGGGACCAAGAGATTAGAATTGAGAGAAACAGAATTTTCAATTGGTGAAAATAAATAAGATTAAAGAAGTTATTTAAAACATTGTTTAAAAAAAAGAAAAAAAAAAATATATATATATATATATATATAATTTTTTTTTTTTGATATACTAAGAAAGAAACAAAGAAGTATTTAAAACGTAAAAAAAAATAAAAATAATAATATATATATATATATATATATAATTTTTTTTTTATATATATACTATCAAACATTGCCTGTAAGACTTCAGAAGGTGTCAGAAGTGAGGTGTCTTTTTTTTTTTTTTTCTTTTTTTTTTTGGTGTGTCTCTTTTACACTTTCTCCAAAAAAGACAGGATGGGAGACATTTGCCCCAGGAAGGAAGGAAGATTTAGCTTATCATAACAATCAATTGATAAGAGTATATAATGTTTAACCCTTTAACTGCCCCCCCCCCAACCCCCAACCACTTAAATGGTTGTAATTGCAAGAATGCTTTGGAATATAGACATATGGTTGGTCTTGTTTTTAAGAAGACATTTGCCATATTATTATAGAAGTGAAATAAATTATGAAAGTGAAACAGAAAAAAAGTTATATAAATTTGAGTTTATGAAAATATAGAATGTAAAAATATGATTATTTATATTTTATATAAAATATATATATTACAAAATATATTTTACTCTAAATCTGCTAGAAGATTAAAGCCAAAAATCTAAAGTTGTGTTCCAAATTTTAGGTTGATATCTCAAAAAATGGGCTTTCAGTAAGATTTTATTTGGGCGCAGTACCAAACTTTTTCACTAGATGGACAGCCAGCTTCCTTATTGATCATGTAAGGGCGTCTCCATTTTCATATATGTTTTGAGTGATCTGAACCATGTATTTCCATAATTTCATACAATTTATGAAGTATACATCCTATTCAGAAATAGTATGGGTGTTTTGGCACTATTTGATTTGATTTCAACCTCTAATAAACATAAAAAGAACACATTATGTGTGTTATAGCTTGCTGCCGCTGAGTGCCACATCACAAATCGAGAATCCATAATATTTTTCTTTATATTCGAAACATTTTCAGCTCTTTTTTTCTCATAAAATTTAATTGGTGTTATCTTTTGAACTCTTGGGCCACTTTTCAATTGGCCCAAGTGAAATTCTGTAAATTTAATTTTATAATTTACAGAATTTCACTTGGGCCAATTGAAAAAATTAGATGTAACCAGTCACTAGAAAATTTTGAGTTGGGGAGGGTAGAAATTTTTTACAGTGCATGTGTATATTTAAACTGCCCATGTTTAGAAGAGAGTTGCTCAGACCCTGGCTATGGGGACTGGAAAGTGAGTCTAAAGTACAAATTATCTAACTATCGCACACATCTTCGAAAAACCTGGATGTCCTGAAGTTACTGTAGATGCTTTAAAGCACAAGCCAGATGGAAAACAAAGTCCTGCCTACAATGTCAAGAAACCCAGGAGAGGTGAAGTGGACTACTGTTCTTCCCATTCCCCATTGGAGAGAATGACCAGACGCTGGAGACTGCAAGAGTAGAGCTCCTTTCTGATGCTAAAAAAAGAGAGAGAGAGACTATTAAAATTAAAATGCAGAGAACATTTGCACTTAGAAGACATGAAGTTCTTCAGTGTGCTCCTATGATCAGCGACTTCTTATAAGATGGCCAGCTCTCTTTGATGTGACTGAGGTGTGTGACAGGTGTTTACTACTTGGTGAATATGTCTTGTAATGAGGCATAGCTTATTGTTGAAACTACTTTCACGTTAATTTTCTACTTTCAGGTGAATACAGAGTTTAAATAAATAACGACCATTCCTCTACAGTCAAAATTTCTATCACAGTTTGACCTTCACTGTGAAAAAGGTTTTTGAAAGGCGACCAGGGCAGCAAGGCAGAATGCTGAAAGAGATGTCAGCTGTAATCCAAGTAACAACAACAGGTAGTTAAAGGTGTTTTTTTGTGTGTGCTGAGTTCAGACAACGCAATGTCTTTGTCTACCAGGGAGGTCACTAGGTTTGGAAGACAGGAGGGGCTTAGCCCCAAGGGTATTTGTAACTTGCGTTTATAGAAAACCTTACAGTAAATTTGAGTAAAAAACAACTATGTATATGTTTAGCTGTATTTGTCAATTCAACCCTTCAACCCGGTTGTCGAATACGCATGCGTCGCGTCTGAACGCGTTGTTGTCTTTGGAGCTCTATCGATTTGATTTATAATTCTTGATTTTACTCTTTAAACTTACTTACAACAAACATTTTCTACTTTTCCTCACTGAGAAGCACTACTGCTCAAACCTCATAGTTACAACGCGGACTGTTGAGCAGACGTGTCTCAAGCCTGTTAGTGATTCTACGCTGGATACTCTTATAGGTTACTCCCGGGGATCACGGCTGAACGCGTCTTCTCAACACTCACTTACAAACATTTTTCACCTATCGTGCGTCTACTCTACACCCGTACCACTTAATAGACGGATTATATCTAAGACGCTTGTCAGAAATTAGTATTAATTGATAGCATCACTGGTAGTGTCGTTGCTAACTTACTGTCCATCTGTTAAAATGGCGAATATATCAGATGCAAGTAGTCTACCTTTTGGTGCAGGTGAGGACACATTTGAGCTGCACGCGGTACAGTCTGAGCTGGAAGCTGTTGAGAAACAGATCCACGACCTTTTAGTGAGACAGGCCGAGCTGAGAGACCGGCGTTTGGCTCTTGAAACATCACGCGCTGATGCTCACAAATCAGAGATTAATGTTACTAACCCGCTGACTCCGACCTCGTCTACTCCGTGCGTTACTCGGCATCGGTCCCGAGCGCCAAGGTCGCGATCAGCCATGGTCTCGTTCACTCCGGCTCCAACACGCCACCACGAAGCCTGGATATTTCCGCAGCGGAAGACGCGAGTCAGGTCTAGACCAAGACCCTCTCCGACCCTCCCGGATTTCGAGTTATCCACACAAAACCGCTTCTCCCCTCTTCGCGAAACAGAACGCGATGCTGTGATCATCGGTGATTCCATTATTCGGCACGTCCATGCTACATCAGGTAAAAATAAGGTGCACAGTCACTGCTTTCCTGGTGCTCGTGTTTCTGAAATCGCTGCTCGCGTTCCCGAGATTCTGAACGATAACGAGCGCGTCGGAACTTTGGTATTGCACGCGGGAGTGAACGACATCAGGCTGCGCCAGACGGAAGTTCTGAAGAAAGACTTCAGGAATCTGATCGATACGGTACGCAGCACATCGCCTGATATAACGATCATTGTGTCAGGACCGCTTCCCACGTACCGTCTAGGACATGACAAGTTTAGTAGATTATTCGCGCTAAATGAATGGTTAACGTCATGGTGCAATGAGCAGAAACTGCTCTTTGTAAATAATTGGAATCTGTTTTGGGAGCGTCCTAGGCTATACCGTGCTGATGGCTTACACCCAAACAGATTCGGATCGGATCTTCTGTCAGATAACATCTCCAAAATTTTAAATACCTTTTGACTAGTAACCAAAAGTCCAAATCATAGTCTCTGCTGCACCAAATTAACTGATATAAATACTAGTGTAGAACATTGCATAGAAACTGTGTCTATTCCTCGTTTAGTGCGATCAAATAATAAATCTACTGCAGGATCTAGGAAAAATCTAATTGTTATTAAAACAGAAAATGTTGCTATTAGTAAACAAAAACAATTTCTAAAGCTAGGTCTTTTAAACATTAGATCACTCACACCTAAGGCAGTTATTGTAAATGAAATAGTCACAGATAATAGCATCGATGTACTTTGCCTTACTGAAACCTGGCTTAAACCAAATGATTATTTCGGTCTAAATGAGTCTACTCCATCAGGATACTCCTATAAGCACGAGCCCCGTCTGATTGGTCGTGGCGGCGGTATTGCAACTATCTATAGAGATATTCTCAATGTTACTCAGAAAACGGGTTATAAGTTTACTTCATTTGAAGTACTTGTACTAAATGTTATGCTCTTAGATGATAGAAAAACATCCCTATTATCTTTACCCTTGGCTACCGTATATAGACCACCAGGGCCTTACGCTGATTTCCTAAAAGAATTTGCAAATTTTCTCTCAGATCTATTGGTCAATGTCGATAAAATATTAATTGTTGGAGATTTTAACATACACGTAGATAATCAAAATGATACGTTAGGGGCTGCGTTTATAGACTTATTAAACTCCTTTGGGGTTAAGCAAAACGTTACCGGACCAACTCATCGTTTTAATCATACACTCGATTTAATTATATCACATGGAACCGATCCAACCGATATAGATATCATTCCGCAAAGTGATGATGTAACTGACCATTACATGGTAACTTGCATATTACGTACCCCGGTAATATATCATGCTGCGCCGCGTTATCGATTAGGCAGAACAATCCTTCCATCCACCATAGATAATTTTTCAAATTGCTTATCGGATCTGTCTCAGCTGCTGCCTGAACCTAAACAAACAGATGAACTAGACGAACTAACCAGCACTATGAGCACCGTTCTCTCTGGAAAATGGGATATTGTTGCACCTATGAGACTAAAAAAGGTCAGAGAGAAAATTAAAGCACCATGGTACAACAATACTACTCGTGTTCTAAAGAGAGAAACCCGTAATTTAGAGCGTAAATGGAAACAAACTAATTTAGAGGTTTTTAGAATCGCTTGGAAAGACAGTACGTCACGCTATAAAAAGGCCCTAAAAGCGGCCAGGGCTGAGCATCTCCGCAAACTAATAGAAAATAACCAAAACAATCCTAGGTTCTTATTTAACACCGTGGCTAGACTAACAAATAAACAAGCGTCACCTGAACAAAATATTCCGTTACAGTTTAGTAATGATTTCATGAATTTTTTCACTGAGAAAATAGAAAACATCAGATCCACAATTGTAAACGTTCAACCTTCAATCGCGCCTTATAATTCAGCCTCGATTATCACCCCGCAAGAACAATTACAGTGCTTTACAACTATAGAACAAAAAGAGTTAAATAAATTTATCATTTCCTCTAAAACAACAACATGTTTATTAGATCCCATACCAACTAAACTATTGAAAGAAGTGTTACCTATAGTGGAAGAGCCTCTCCTCAATATTATTAACTCGTCTTTATCTTTAGGTCATGTTCCAAGAACATTTAAATTGGCAGTTATAAAACCTCTCATTAAGAAACCACAATTAGACCCAAATAACCTAGCAAATTATAGACCCATTTCAAATCTTCCTTTTATGTCCAAAATATTAGAAAAAGTTGTGTCTGCCCAACTGGGCTCTTTCTTGCAAGAAAATGACACCTATGAAAAGTTTCAGTCTGGGTTCAGGCCGCATCATAGCACTGAAACTGCGCTCGTTAAAATCACAAATGATTTACTCTTAGCTTCTGACCAAGGCTGTATCTCAATACTAGTTTTACTTGATCTTAGTGCTGCGTTCGATACTATAGATCACACAATACTCTTAGATCGGCTACAAAACTATACCGGTGTTCAAGGACAAGCATTAAGCTGGTTCAGATCATACCTATCTGACCGCTACCATTTTGTCTATTTAAACGGAGAAAAATCGATCATAACTCCAGTAAACTATGGAGTGCCGCAAGGATCTGTGTTAGGCCCTCTATTATTCTCAATATATATGCTGCCACTTGGAAATATTATAAGGAAACATGGAATTAGTTTCCATTGTTATGCTGATGACACTCAACTATATATTTCATCACGGCCGGATGAAAACGCTAAATTATCCAAATTGACAGAGTGTGTTAAAGATATAAAAGATTGGATGACGCACAATTTTCTTTTATTAAATCCAGATAAGACAGAGGTAATACTTATCGGTTCAAAAAACCGCCCACAAAACCTCTTACAATACAACTTTAACATAGTAGGGTGTCCTGTTACTTTATCCTCTACAGTAAAAGACCTGGGTGTTATATTAGATTGTAACTTGTCTTTTGAAAATCATATTTCATATGTTACAAAAACAGCATTTTTTCACCTTAGAAATATTGCTAAATTACGTAACATGCTATCTGTTTCTGATGCAGAAAAGCTAGTTCATGCATTCATGACCTCGAGACTAGATTACTGTAATGCTTTATTAGCTGGTTGTCCTGCATCCTCAATAAACAAGCTACAGTTAGTCCAAAATGCCGCCGCTAGAGTTCTTACTAGATCAAGAAAGTTTGACCATATAACACCAATTTTATCATCACTACATTGGTTACCTATAAAGTTCCGTATTAATTACAAGGTATTGCTACTGACTTATAAAGCCCTAAACGGCTTAGCTCCAGTTTATTTAACGGATCTTCTATCGCCCTATAATCCATCGCGCTCTTTAAGATCACTAAATTCGAGGCTTCTGGTCATACCTAGGATATCTAGGTCCACCAAAGGAGGGAGAGCATTTTCACATTTAGCACCAAAACTCTGGAATAGCCTTCCTGATACTGTTCGTTGCTCAGATTCGCTCTCCCAGTTTAAAACTAGATTAAAGACGCATCTCTTCAGCCAGGCATTCATATAATATTTTAATCTTACAGTTAAATCCGGTCTCTACTTCATAAACGCCAGAGGAGAACTGGCCCCCGACTGAGCCTGGGTTCTCCCAAGGTTTTTTTTTTTCTCCATTGGGTCACCTAATGGAGTTTTTCGGTTCCTTGCCACTGTTGCCTTTGGCTTGCTCAGTTGGGGATGCTTAAATTGATTAATTGATTAATCGATTCACCAGTGCTATTGATCTGCATTACCATACGTGGATGTTTTACACCAGAAACAAACACTGATGTACTATTTTATTTAATACTGTGAAGCTGCTTTGATACAATCTGTATTGTGAAAAGCGCTATATAAATAAAGTTGACTTGACTTGACTTGACTTAACCCCTTTATTATCTTCAACCCTGTTACCCTAGTCCCATCACGCCTACACTTTTATTATTTTTTTTTTAAGTTTATGAATAAGTAATTAAATGTTTGTTGAACTAAGTCGGAAATCAGAGCAAGCATAAGAAAACTGATTTTAGTTCAAATTCTGAAGTTAAGCCACATCTTTGATCAAAAATGATAGGGTTGCTGTCACAAAAAGTGCCCATTTCAGGCTTTAGTATAGCATAAGTGTAAAATTATATGTACATTTTATGGTGCATGGTAGCCTACAATTTCTGGTAAGCTACGCATTTTTATGATTTCAATTCAGTTATTGTGATTTGATTTAATATTGACTCATTTGGATAAATATTAGGTACTCAAGATAGGCGTTAATTTTTCTCAAGAAAAAAACACTACTCTATAAGATTTACAAAGAAACCAATAACACAAATTAACTTCTGGTGAAGGAGACGCCTCAAGCCCAAATGCCGGCATGCTGGAAAAGTCTTGATGATCACAACTAATCTTCATCACCTGTCACTCAACTCCACCCTGCAATCACACACACAGACAAAACTAATTAAAAAATGCTTGTGATTAGGAGATTAACTGGGATAACAATCAATCAATCATAAACAACAATCAATCATAGTTTTTAGAAATTTTCATGGAAAAGTGTGTGAAAAAGTGTGTTTTATGATCGGTCACAATTGTGACCGGTCAAGTCAAGTCAAGTCAACTTTATTTATATAGCGCTTTTCACAATACAGATTGTATCAAAGCAGCTTCACAGTATTAAATAAAATAGTACATCAGTGTTTGTTTCTGGTGTAAAACATCCACGTTTGGTAATGCTGATCAATAGCACTGTTGAATCGATTAATCAAATTAAGTATCCCCAACTGAGCAAGCCAAAGGCAACAGTGGCAAGGAACCGAAAAACTCCATCAGGTGACCTAATGGAGAAAAAAAAAACCTTGGGAGAACCCAGGCTCAGTCGGGGGCCAGTTCTCCTCTGGCGTTTATGAACTAGAGACCGGATTTAACTGTAAGATTAAAATATTATATGAATGCCTGGCTGAAGAGATGCGTCTTTAATCTAGTTTTAAACTGGGAGAGCGAGTCTGAGCAACGAACAGTATCAGGAAGACTATTCCAGAGTTTTGGAGCTAAATGTGAAAATGCTCTCCCTCCTTAGGTGGATCTGGATATCCTAGGTATGACCAAAAGCCTCGAATTTAGTGATCTTAAAGAGCGCGATGGATTATAGGGCGATAGAAGATCCGTTAAATAAACTGGAGCTAAGCTGTTTAGGGCTTTATAAGTCAGTAGCAATATCTTGTAATTAATACGGAACTTTATAGATAACCAATGTAGTGATGATAAAATTGGTGTTATATGGTCAAACTGTCTTGATCTAGTAAGAACTCTAGCGGCGGCATTTTGGACTAACTGTAGCTTGTTTATTGAGGATGCAGGACAACCAGCTAATAAAGCATTACAGTAATCTAGTCTCGAGGTCATGAATGCATGAACTAACTTTTCTGCATCAGAAACTGATAGCATGTTACGTAACTTAGCAAAATATTTCTAAGGTGAAAAAAGGCTGTTTTTGTAACATATGAAATATGATTTTCAAAAGACAAGTTACAATCTAATATAACACCCAGGTCTTTTACTGTAGAGGATAAAGTAACAGGACACCCTACTATGTTAAAGTTGTATTGTAAGAGGTTTTGTGGGCGGTTTTTTGAACCGATAAGTATTACCTCTGTCTTATCTGGATTTAATAAAAGAAAATTGTGCGTCATCCAATCTTTTATATCTTTAACACACTCTGTCAATTTGGATAATTTAGCGTTTTCATCCGGCCGTGATGAAATATATAGTTGAGTGTCATCAGCATAACAATGGAAACTAATTCCATGTTTCCTTATAATATTTCCAAGTGGCAGCATATATATTGAGAATAATAGAGGGCCTAACACAGATCCTTGCGGCACTCCATAGTTTACTGGAGTTATGATCGATTTTTCTCCGTTTAAATAGACAAAATGGTAGCGGTCAGATAGGTATGATCTGAACCAGCTTATTGCTTGTCCTTGAACACCGGTATAGTTTTGTAGTCGATCTAAGAGTATTGTGTGATCTATAGTATCGAACGCAGCACTAAGATCAAGTAAAACTAGTATTGAGATACAGCCTTGGTCAGAAGCTAAGAGTAAATCATTTGTGATTTTAACGAGTTTCAGTGCTATGGTGCGGCCTGAACCCAGACTGAAACTTTGCATAGGTGTCATTTTCTTGCAAGAAAGAGCCCAGTTGGGCAGACACAACTTTTTCTAATATTTTGGACATAAAAGGAAGATTTGAAATGGGTCTATAATTTGCTAGGTTATTTGGGTCTAATTGTGGTTTCTTAATGAGAGGTTTTATAACTGCCAGTTTAAATGTTCTTGAAACATGACCTAAAGATAAAGACGAGTTAATAATATTGAGGAGAGGCTCTTCCACTATAGGTAACACTTCTTTCAATAGTTTAGTTGGTATGGGATCTAATAAACATGTTGTTGTTTTAGAGGAAATGATAAGTTTATTTAACTCTTTTTGTTCTATAGTTGTAAAGCACTGTAATTGTTCTTGCGGGGTGATAATCGAGGCTGAATTATAAGGCGCGATTGAAGATTGAACGTTTACAATTGTGGATCTGATGTTTTCTATTTTCTCAGTGAAAAAATTCATGAAATCATTACTACTAAACTGTAACGGGTTATTTTTTTTTCAGGGGACATCTGTTTATTTGTTAGTCTAGCCACGGTGTTAAATAAGAACCTAGGATTGTTTTGGTTATTTTCTATTAGTTTGCGGAGGTGCTCAGCCCTGGCCGCTTTTAGGGCCTTTTTATAACGTGACATACTGTCTTTCCAAGCGATTCTAAAAACCTCTAAATTAGTTTGTTTCCATTTACGCTCTAAATTACGGGTTTCTCTCTTTAGAACACGAGTAGTATTGTTGTACCATGGTGCTTTAATTTTCTCTCTGACCTTTTTTAGTCTCATAGGTGCAACAATATCCAATTTTCCAGAGAGAATGGTGCTCATAGTGCTGGTTAGTTCGTCTAGTTCATCTGTTTGTTTAGGTTCAGGCAGTAGCTGAGACAGATCCGATAAGCAATTTGAAAAATTATCTATGGTGGATGGAAGGATTGTTCTGCCTAATCGATAACGCGGCGCAGCATGATATATTACCGGGGTACGTAATATGCAAGTTACCATGTAATGGTCAGTTACATCATCACTTTGCGGAATGATATCTATATCGGTTGGATCGGTTCCATGTGATATAATTAAATCGAGTGTATGATTAAAACGATAAGTTGGTCCGGTAACTTTTTGCTTAATCAATCAATCAATCAATCAATTTTTATTTATAAAGCGCTTTACAACAACCAAAGTTGATCAAAGTGCTTAACCCCAAAGGAGTTTAATAAGTCTATAAACGCAGCCCCTAACGTATCATTTTGATTATCTACGTGTATGTTAACATCTCCAACAATTAATATTTTATCGACATTGACCAATAGATCTGAGAGAAAATTTGCAAATTCTTTTAGGAAATCAGCGTAAGGCCCTGGTGGTCTATATACGGTAGCCAAGGCTAAAGATAATAGGGATGTTTTTCTATCATCTAAGAGCATAACATTTAGTACAAGTACTTCAAATGAAGTAAACTTATAACCCGTTTTCTGAGTAACATTGAGAATATCTCTATAGATAGTTGCAATACCGCCGCCACGACCAATCAGACGGGGCTCGTGCTTATAGGAGTATCCTGATGGAGTAGACTCATTTAGACCGAAATAATCATTTGGTTTAAGCCAGGTTTCAGTAAGGCAAAGTACATCGATGCTATTATCTGTGACTATTTCATTTACAATAACTGCCTTAGGTGTGAGTGATCTAATGTTTAAAAGACCTAGCTTTAGATATTGTTTTTGTTTACTAATAGCAACATTTTCTGTTTTAATAACAATTAGATTTTTCCTAGATCCTGCAGTAGATTTATTATTTGATCGCACTAAACGAGGAATAGACACAGTTTCTATGCAATGTTCTACACTAGTATTTATATCAGTTAATTTGGTGCAGCAGAGACTATGATTTGGACTTTTGGTTACTAGTCAAAAGGTATTTAACATTTTGGAGATGTTATCTGACAGAAGATCCGATCCGAATCTGTTTGGGTGTAAGCCATCAGCACGGTAAAGCCTAGGACGCTCCCAAAACAGATTCCAATTATTTACAAAGAGCAGTTTCTGCTCATTGCACCATGACGTTAACCATTCATTTAGCGCGAATAATCTACTAAACTTGTCATGTCCTAGACGGTACGTGGGAAGCGGTCCTGACACAATGATCGTTATATCAGGCGATGTGCTGCGTACCGTCTCGATCAGATTCCTGAAGTCTTTCTTCAGAACTTCCGTCTGGCGCAGCCTGATGTCGTTCACTCCCGCGTGCAATACCAAAGTTCCGACGCGCTCGGTATCGTTCATAATCTCGGGAAAGCGAGCAGCGATTTCAGAAACACGAGCACCAGGAAAGCAGTGACTGTGCACCTTATTTTTACCTGATGTAGCATGGACGTGCCGAACAATGGAATCACCGATGATCACAGCATCGCGTTCTGTTTCGCGAAGAGCGGAGAAGCGGTTTTGTGTGGATAACTCGAAAACCGGGAGGGTCGGAGAGGGTCTTGGTCTAGACCTGACTCGCGTCTTCCGCTGCGGAAATATCCAGGCTTCGTGGTGGCGTGTTGGAGCCGGAGTGAACGAGACCATGGCTGATCGCGACCTTGGCGCTCGGGACCGATGCCGAGTAACGCACGGAGTAGACGAGGTCGGAGTCAGCGGGTTAGTAACATTAATCTCTGATTTGTGTGCATCAGCGCGTGATGTTTCAAGAGCTAACCGCCGGTCTCTCAGCTCGGCCTGTCTCACTAAAAGGTCGTGGATCTGTTTCTCAACAGCTTCCAGCTCAGACTGTACCGCGTGCAGCTCAAATGTGTCCTCACCTGCACCAAAAGGTAGACTACATACATCTGATATATTCGCCATTTTAACAGATGGACAGTAAGTTAGCAACGACACTACCAGTGATGCTATCAATTAATACTAATTTCTGACAAACGTCTTAGATATAATCCGTCTTTTTAGTGGTACGGGTGTAGAGTAGACGCACGATAGGTGAAAAATGTTTGTAAGTGAGTGTTGAGAAGACGCGTTCAGCCGTGATCCCCGGGAGTAACCTATAAGAGTATCCAGCGTTGGATCACTAACAGGCTTGAGACACGTCTGCTCAACAGTCCGCGTTGTAACTATGAGGTTTGAGCAGTAGTGCTTCTCAGTGAGGAAAAGTAGAAAATGTTTGTTGTAAGTAAGTTTAAAGAGTAAAATCAAGAATTATAAATCAAATCGATGGAGCTCCAAAGACAACAACGCGTTCAGACGCGACGTATGCGCATTCGACCGGTGGGATACTGTGTTGTATCAACCATTGTATTGATTTAATATAGGTCTATTTGACCTATGCAGTGTGTTTGTGTGTGTTTTTGTGCGTGCTTGTGTGGTTTTTTTTTTTGTGTGTGTGTTTTTGTGTGTCTGTGAGTGTGTGTGTGTGTGTGTGTGTTTGTGTGTGTGTGTTTCTGTGTGTGTTTCTCTGTGTGTGTGGAGATCAGACATCAGAGAAGACGTGACCGTGTGTGTGTTTGTGTGTGTGTGTGTGTGTGTGTGTGTGTGTCTGTGTGT
The DNA here is from genome assembly GCA_023718395.1 of Leucaspius delineatus. Lineage (NCBI taxonomy): Eukaryota > Metazoa > Chordata > Actinopteri > Cypriniformes > Leuciscidae > Leucaspius > Leucaspius delineatus. Next base: position 10,645,465 of record CM043356.1, read on the forward strand.
GTGTGGAGATCAGACATCAGAGGAGACGTGACCGTGTGTGTGTGTGTGTGTGTCTGTGTCTGTGTGTGTTTGTGTGTGTGTGTGTGTGTGTGTGTGTGTGTGTGTGTGGAGATCAGACATCAGAAGAGACGTGACCGTGTGTGTGTGTGTGTGTGTGTGTGTGTGTGTGTGTGTGTGTGTGTGTGTCTGTGTGTAAAATTAGGTAGAAAGTAAGGTAGAACAGTTAGCCTATGTGTATTAGTATGTAGATACAATGGGTTATCCCACCGGTCACTATTGTTGCCGTTGACATGTTTGTGAGTTCTATGACCACATTAAACAAAGTTGAGTAATTGCAAATGCATATTTCAATTCAATTCAATTCAAATTTATTTGTATAGCGCTTTTCACAATACATATTGTTTCAAAGCAGCTTTACAGAAAGTGCATTTCAGAAATCTACATAGAGAAATACAGTTAGCTAATCATGTATTGATTTAGGGCATAAACATCGCCAGCGTCGAGTCGTCTCTTCACAGGCGCCGAGTCGTCTCTGCACGGGTGTTGGAGAATCTGTAGTTTCCATGAGAGGCTGGATACAAACTGGAGCTGACGATCTGTATTTACCTCGGGACTAGCGTCCCGAGATAACAACAGAAAAGCATATGGGAAATAATTAGCGTAGCTGCTGTTCGCAATATTAATGCATTCAATCTGATTCAACTGTAGTATAAAATGTAAGTATTATGTGAATGCCTGGCTGAACAGATGCGTCTTTAATCTAGTTTTAAACTGGGACAGCGAGTCTGAGCCTCGAACAATATCAGGAAGGCCATTCCAGAGTTTAGGAGCTAAATGTGAAAACGCTCTCCCTCCTTTAGTGGACTTAGATATCCTAGGAATGACCAGAAGCCTCGAATTTAGTGATCTTAAAGAGCGCGATGGATTGTAGGGCGATAGAAGTTCCGTTAAATACACGGGAGCTAAACCATGTAGAGACGACAGAATTGGTGTTATATGATCGTATTTTCTTGATCTAGTAAGAACTCTAGCGGCGGCATTTTGGACTAACTGTAGCTTGTTTATTGAGGATGCAGGACAACCAGCTAATAAAGCATTACAGTAATCTAGTCTCGAGGTCATGAATGCATGAACTAACTTTTCTGCATCAGAAACAGATAGCATGTTATGTAACTTAGCAATGTTTCTAAGGTGGAAAAAGGCTGTTCTTGTAACATATGAAATATGATTTTCAAAAGACAAGTTGCGGTCTAATATAACACCCAGGTCTTTTACTGTAGAGGATAAAATAACAGGACACCCTTCTAAATTAAAGTTGTATTGTAAGAGGTTTTGTGGGCAGTTTTTTGGACTAATAAGTAATACCTCCGTTTTATCTGAATTTAATAGCAGAAAATTACATGTCATCCAGTATTTTATATCTTTAACACACTCTGTTAATTTAGATAATTTAGCGTTTTCATCTGGTCGTGATGAAATATATAATTGAGTGTCATCAGCATAACAGTGGAAATTAATTCCATATTTTCTTATAATATTACCAAGTGGTAGCATATATATTGAGAATAGCAGAGGGCCTAACACAGATCCTTGCGGTACACCGTAGTTTACTGACGTTATCTTCGATTTTTCCCCATTTACGCAGACAAAATGGTAACGGTCTGATAAGTATGATCTGAACCAGCTTAATGCCTGTCCCTGAACACCAGTGTAGTTTTGTAGTCGGTCTAAGAGTATTGTGTGATCTATAGTATCGAACGCAGCACTAAGATCAAGTAAAACTAGTATTGAGATACAGCCTTGGTCAGAAGCTAAAAGTAAATCATTTGTGATTTTAACGAGCGCAGTTTCTGTGCTATGATGCGGTCTGAATCCAGACTGAAACTTTTCATAGATATCATTTTCTTGCAAGAAAGAGGCCAGTTGAGCGGACACAACTTTTTCTAGTATTTTAGACATAAATGGAAGATTTGAAATGGGTCTGTAATTTGCTAGGTTATTATGATCTAATTGTGGTTTCTTAATAAGAGGTTTTATAACTGCCAACTTGAATATTCTTGGAACATGACCTAAGGATAAAGACGAGTTAATAATATTGAGAAAAGGCTCTTCCACTACAGGTAACACTTGTTTCAGTAGTTTAGTTGGTATTGGATCTAATAAACACGTTGTTGGTTTAGATGCAATGATAAGTTTATTTAACTCTTCCTGTCCTATAGTTGCAAAGCGCTGTAATTGTTCTTGCGGGGTGATAATTGAGGCTGAATCATAAGACACCATTAAAGATTGTACATTTACAATTGTGTTTCTGATGCTTTCTATTTTCTCAGTGAAGAAATTCTTAAAATCATTACTACTACACTGTAACGGAATATTTTGCTCCGGTAACGTCTGTTTATTTGTTAGTCTAGCCACGGTGTTAAATAAAAACCTAGGATTATTTTGGTTGTTTTCTATTAGTTTGCGGAGATGCTCAGCCCTGGCTGCTTTTAGGGCCTTTTTATAACGTGACATACTGTCTTTCCATGCGATTTTAAAGACCTCTAGATTAGTTTGTTTCCATTTACGCTCTAAATTACGAGTTTCTCTCTTTAGAACATGCGTAACACTGTTGTACCATGGTGCTTTAGTTTTCTCTCTAACCTTTTTTAATCTAATTGGTGCAACGATGTCTAATGTACTGGAGAAAATGGTGCTCATAGTGCTAGTCATTTCCTCTAGTTCATCTGTTTGTTTGGGTTCACTGAGCAGCTGAGATAGATCAGGTAAGCTATTTGAGAAATTATCTATAGTTGTTGGAAGGATTGTTCTGCCTGGTCGATAACACGGCGCAACATGACAAATTTCAGAGGTACGTAGTATGCAAGTGACCATGTAATGGTCAGTGACTTCATCACTTTGCGGTATAATATCTATATCGGTTGGATCGGCTCCATGTGATATAATTAAATCTAGCGTATGATTAAGACGATGAGTGGGACCAGTTACGTTTTGCTTGACCCCAAAGGAGTTTAATAAATCTGTAAACGCAGCCCCTAAAGCATCATTTGAATTATCTACGTGTATGTTAAAATCTCCAACAATTAATGCTTTATCGACATTGACCAAAAGATCTGAGAGAAAGTCTGCAAACTCTTTTAGGAAATCAGCGTAAGGCCCTGGCGGTCTATATACAGTAGCCAAGGCTAGAGATAATATGGATTTCTTTCTTACATCTAAGAGAGTAACATTTAGCACAAGTACTTCAAACGAATTAAACCTGTGACCTGTTTTCTGAGTAACAGTAAGAATATCTTTATAGATTATAGCAACACCACCGCCACGACCAATCAGACGGGGCTCATGCTTGTAACAGTATCCAGGAGGAGTAGACTCATTAAGACCGAAATAATCATTTGGTTTAAGCCAGGTTTCAGTAAGGCAAAGTACATCGAAACTATTATCTGTGACCATTTCATTTACAATAACCGCCTTAGGTGTAAGCGATCTGATGTTTAAAAGACCTAGCTTTATAAATTGTTTTTGTTCACTAATATTGAGATTTTCTGGTTTAATAACAATTAGATTTTTCTTAGATCCTGCAGTAGATTTATTATTTGATCTCACTAAACGAGGAATAGACACAGTTTCAATATAATGTTCTACATTGGTACATCAATTAAGTTTGGACAGCAAAGAGTGTGATTTGGACATTGACTTACTAGTCATATGGTGTGTAGCGTCTTGGAGATGTTGTCCGACAGAAGAGCCGCTCCGATTCTGCTGGGGTGAAGGCCATCAGCACGGAAGAGCCTAGGTCGCTCCCAGAACAGATTCCAATTATTTACAAAGAGCAGTCTCTGTTCATTACACCATGACATTAACCATTCATTTAGAGCAAATAATCTACTGAACCTTTCGTGTCCTAGTCGGTAGGTGGGAAGCGGTCCAGACACGATGATCATTGTTTCAGGCGATGTACTGCGTACCGTCTCGATCAGGCTCCTGTAGTCCTTCTTCAGAACCTCCGACTGCCGTAGCCTGATGTCGTTCGTTCCCGCGTGCAGCACGACAGCTCCGACGGGCTCGTCACCGTTCAGAATCCCGGGAACCTGTGCAGCGACATCGAGAACACGAGCACCAGGAAAGCAGTGAGTGCGCACCTTACCTTTACCTATGGTAGCACGGACATGCCGGACGATGGAACTGCCGATGATCACAGCGTCGCGTTCCGTCTCGCGTAGAGGGGAGAAGCGGTTCCGGGTGGAGATCTCGAAGGCCGGGAGGGGCGGAGAGGTCCTAGCTCTGGTCCTGGCCCGCGTCTTCCGCTGTGGAATCACCCAGGGTCCATGTTGTTGTGTCGGTGCCGGAGTGAATGAAACCAGGGATGACCTGGGCAGAGAAACACATGGAGTAGACGAGGTCGGAGTCAAAAGGTTACTAACCACTGACTTGTGAGCATCGGCGTGTGATGTTTCAAGCGCGAAACGTCGATCTCGTAGCTCGGCCTGTCTCTCTAGTAGGTCGCGGATCTGCTTCTCCACGGATTCCAGCTCTAACTGCACAGAATGCAGCTCGAAGGTGTCCTCACCTGCACTCAAAGGTAACGTTAGACACACATCCGTTATATTCGCCATTATAGCAGATGTGCTATAATGGCGAATTATAGCTTTCAGTGATACGGGTGTAAATAAGTCGAGCGACCACGCGTGTAATGCTAGCGGGCTAAGGCTAGTAGCGGAAGTTCGAAAGGTTGGATATATGTAGCGATATCAGAGCAATCCGATTGTTTTTTAAGGAGAATAGTATTCCAGATATGTTCACACGCTATAAAAATGAAAAAGTTCGTTTGTAAAAGAGTGTAAAGAAGAAAAACAAGGTTTCTGAATTAATTCGACGGAGCTCCAAACACAACAACGCCCTCAGTCGCGACGCATGCGCAGTAATCCATATTTCAATACTAGACACCTTAAACATGATATGTACCAAAAATCTATGTCCTATCTTTATGTTAACATACTTTACCACCCTTTTCTTTGGGAGCTTTCTTGCTGCCATCCTCTTCTCTTGCGCAAACAGGAAATGAACAGCTCTGGTCATGTGACAATTTACAGTAAACATGCGACACTGCACATATTTCATTGAGACCCTTTATTATTTCAATATCTGCTGGAAATGCATTGATAGATCATTTAGTAACATTTTTATAGCCTTAGAAATGAAACATTTTTTTACTGTCACTATTGTGACCGGTGGGATTAAATGGAATCAAGGAATACATGATGATAGCATATGGAGCATATAGAGGCCAATCATATTTAAAGAGAGTCACATAAAATAGATTAAGATTATGGAAAACATGCAGTATATAGTATATTAGATAGTGATATATTCTAATATGCAGAAAGAAGACTTTGGGAGAGAAACTGGACAAGGATGGTCAATCGAGGACTATCATCTATCTGGCAGAAGAGTGGAGAAAGCAATCTAAACTATAGTTAATTTAGTAAGTTACCATAACAAACTAAATTTAATGAATAATTAAAATGAGCTAATTATAAGAAATAGGTGCTAGTAGACATGTTGTAATGTTGTAAATACATTGGAACTGAATGACGCGCCTGTTATCTTGCAGGTGTTTGAGAGCAGATAAGGAGGACAGAAAAGCTCTCATTATGAACCAAGAGCACAGAATGGCCTTGACTGAATCTGGAAGCCCTCGAAAGAAGGAGCTAGAAATAGCATAAGAAGTCCTAGATAGTGTGTGTATGCTGCTTATTCAGTCTATTACAAGACTGTAACATAAGATAGACTACAATAGCAAACAACGACAGCACTGCATCTATCAGCACTGAGACCTTAGCTAAGTAAATCACTGCGGTCAAGCCAGCCTATCTGTCTGTCTGTCTGTCTGTCTGTCTGTCTGTCTGTCTGTCTGTCTATCTATCTATCTATCTATCTATCCCAAAATAATAGCCCTCCAAAATTCATAAATACACTGTTGTCTATACATTCAGAAAATCATAAAAAAATCCTAGTTTCCACAAACTAATTTCACCTCAGGTGGAGAGTACACCTTACAGTGTCAACTACATCGTTTCAGGAGATTCTGATGTTGTAATACAAAATAAGAGCCCTCCAAAATTCATAAATGCGCTGTTGTTTCTATACATTTAGAAAACCATTAAAAAACACTGACCACATAGAGACGCCTGGTAGATGGGGCTCTAGCCTCAGAAATTGTGTTCAGGACTTTCTCAGGAAGGTACCTGGGTACCCGTTGAGGGGCCACACATGTAGAGCCCATAAGTCGGAACGAGGGTGCCAGATTGTCCCGTTCGCCTGTGCGAGGAGATCTTTCCTCAGTGGGACAGGCCATGGGACTTTGTCCATCATCTGAACCAGTTCTGGAAACCACGGTCTGGTTTTCCAGAGAGGGGCTACCAGGAGGACTGGGCATCCGCTCTCCCTGACCCGTTTGATGACCTAGGGGATCATGGAAACGGGGGGAAACGCATACATGGGGCGACTGGGCCAGGCATGTCATCCCTGTTGTTCAAAAAGAATTCTGCGCAGTGAGTGTTGTCTTTTGGGGGAAAAATGTTGACTTTGGCCTAGCTGAACGCACTCCATATCAGACGAACCGTCTGAGAGTTTACAGACCACTCTCCTAGGGGACTGTTGTCTCGAGAAAGGATTTCCGCACCCAGATTCTGAATGCCTGGGATATGCGCTGCTCTCAGAGAGCTCAGGTTGGAGTACAGGTAGCCTGACCTAAGATCGCCCTGGCAATTTATATATGACACCACCGACATGTTGTTCATGCAGACTAAGACATGGTGCCCTTAGAGGTTTGACAGAAATGCTTTCAGGGCCAAACAAACAGCTTTCATTTCCAGACAGATGATATGTAAGCTCTTCTCTGTGCCCGAACAGAGGCCGGGGACAGGCTTGACCTCGTGCAGCGCTCCCCAACTTAGGTTGGAGGCGTCTGTGAAAACCACTTTCCTCCTGGAGGCCACACCCATGGCCACGCCCCCGTGGTACCAGTCCTGAGCCCACCAGGGAATCAGGATCCGTAGACATCCGTGATTCACAGTAATGCGGAAGCTCCCTGACCGTCATGCATGGGCTGGCACGCGGCGTTTGAGCCAGTGCTGGAGCGGACGCATATGCAGTAATCCCATACGGAGTACTGGCGATGCGGCTGCCATGAGACCGAGAAGTTTCTGAAACTTCCTGAGGGGTGTGTGTGTGCCTGCTTTGAAGGAGGCTTTCAGCTGTTGTACAGAGAGCACGCGCTCTCATAGAGTAGTTGATAACTGTGCCCAGAAAGATCACACTCTGACCGGGGATTAGTTTGCTCTTGGATAAATTGACTTAGCCCTGGGCATTCCACACGGCCGAGGATCAAATCTCTGTGTTTTAATTTAGTATTTCGGAGTAAAGCACGTGACACGCTGCTTCTCACAGAAGTCTCGAGAACCGTCTGAAATTTGGCTCACTTGAACACACACACAGGTCACTACACAACAAATAATGGTGTGCTTGTTCAGCTGAATTGAAGCAATAGTGACAAGCATTTGGTTAAATGAAAAGACTGTTATTTTCCAACAGCCAACAATTTTAGCAGACCTTGGCTTATCCCGAGACCACAGTTTTGTTTTGTTCTGCGTGGTGTTTTAATGTTCATTGTATGTATTTATCTGTCCACCTAAAATACATTTTTGGTGAAAAGGATGAGGATTAAAGAGTAAAGGATGAGATGGCTGGATGACAGGATTTTGTTTAAATAAGAAATGTATGTGATCCAAATTTTATAATAAATAAATAAGGTTACGCTTTATTTTAAGGTGTCATTGTTTAATTTAACAATGTCCACCTCTCTTGTAGCTTATTCACACAGCCCATATCTTGCTTAATTTCTAATCCAGTTATTATACCTTTATTTAAAATCTGGAATCAGGAATCAGGCTAGACTAGGTGTTTTCAAAGTCTAAGACACTGGGCCTCCCTTTTGACACAATTTACCCAATGGCGTCCAAATGTGACCCAATTTCAATTTTTTGCTCATGTGACACAGATCGGATGTGTTCTATGACAATGTAAACAGGAAAAAAAACGCATGCATTCGGATATTTCGAGATCGGTTTCAGGCCTCATTCATATGTGGAAATAAATCAGATATAAATCAGATATGTGCCAATGCGACTGTCATGTAAACAGGCAGATCGGATTTTCTGAGGCATTAGGCTACGACTCCGCGGTTTGAGGCAATGATGGCACTTTTCGTTCTCCTCCCCTTCATAATCAGATGTTGGCGAACTTTCCCAGCAAGCAATTTTGCGTCTAAAAGAAGTCTAATAGCCGTCAAAACACAGCCCAGATGTCTAGGCTAAAACAAGGCTAAATTTAGGCTGTCAGTGAAAATCTAATAGACGTCTAACCATAGCCCAAGAATAAGACGTCTAACCATATAGCCCAAGAATAGTCATCAATTAGACGGCTATTGAACGACTACATATATACGTCTAATAGACAGTGCATATGGGTCTAGGCTAAAACAAGGCTGAATTTGGGCTGTCAGTGAAAATCTAATAGACGTCTAACCATAGCCCAAGAATAGACTAGTCATCAATTAGACGGCTATTAAATGACTACATATACGTTCAATAGACAACAAAATGATGGCTAAAGGACTCTTTTCACTCAAATATAACAGGTTCTCATAAATGACAATCCATCCAAACAAATTAGGCTAAATATAAAGGTTTTATTTAGAAAAAGAACATTAACAACTTAACATTAACAACAAAAAAATCTAAACATAAAAATGACCAAATCAAATATTAAAAATACAACATAAAATGTTTTTAAAAATATGGAACATCAACAACCTAAGATAATAAAATAAAAGAACTCAGTTGCTGCTGGGAAGTTGGTTGTCGCAGCATCTGCCAAATAAGAAAAAAATTATTTGCACAAGAAAAGCATTGTTGACAGTTTAACCTCAAGTGTGTGTGGTGTTTGGGGACTGGTGGTGTTTGGGGACTGAGTATCTCGGAGGAAGCGCGAGCGGTGGAGAAGAGGAAGTAGGGCTGGCAATGGATGCGAGACTGTGAGTGTGGGAGGAAGAGCACGCTGATTCAACTGGAGGAAGGAAATCGTTGTACAGTAAGATCGCTGGTGAGAGACTGTGAGTAGTCCAATCGATCTCCATCTGCTCTCTCTTGTCTATGGGACTTCTTGATGAGAATGCCAGGTCAGGAAATGGGCGACGGCCATATGTATTTACCACTGAGTGTTGAATTGCAGTGATGGAGTGATGTGATGCACTGCCTTGATGTGTGAAGTGTGAACTTAAACCCACTGAATGTCCATCAATTACCTGAATACTGCCGTGCAAAGGCAAAAGACCTTAACTTCAATTTTGGTCAAAATTAGTTATTGCCATTTTTGGAACAATGGACATCAGTTTTATCATGTGGAAAAATATCGTGAGTCAATTTTGTTATTTTCTGCTAAAAATAAGATGTCGTTTTTGTCATAACTTCCAAAAGCAGAGGGAAAGCAAAGGCAGAAGCCCTTAACATCAGTTACGGTCTTTTAGCTTAGTTCCGCTGCACTCTAGAATGCTGGAATCAAGTTACAGTTGGAGTTAAGGCACTCTGCCTTTGTTTTACAAACGTACAAATTTTTGCGCTGAAGTTACGTTAATGCCTATATGTAATTGAAGCACTTTTGTCACAACCATTAAATAAATAAAGTGAAAATAAAATTGTTGCAGTGGTTGTTTTTAACTTTATCTAACATTAATAATGGCCTATCCTCGCGGGAAAATGATGGTGGAGATGGCTTTGAAACGCAAATAACAAGATCAAGGTAAGGATGATATGGATATGGAATTTTTTTCTTTTTTTAATATATGCAATTTACTTCAGATTTTGTGAAATTCAGCTAGGATACTGGTAGCCTAGCTAGCTAGCGACGCAAACTTGGGCTAAGATAGGCTGACACACAAAACACAACTATTCCTGATCCAAAAATAATGTTAACGTTACATAATAGATGGTGTGTCAGCTGTAAGACACCACAAATCAAAGCTTGGATACTATCCAGCCAATCTGACAGTCCATTCACTCACTGACAGAAAACAACGCGAGTGGGTTGGGGACGCTTTATAAATAAGGGGAGGAGAAAACATTACCACGCAAACAAACAAACCCAGGAGATATAACTTAGATTGCAGCTTACCTTTTTGTTTTAGTTTTTTTATAAAGTGATGAAAATGTCCTGGTTTTTGGGCGGCTAAGCATTTAACTTTACTGGCGCTTATCTTTGCACACACAACATATGAAACCAGCTAATCAGCGCGTTCCTCAATCCGCAACGGCAAGCAGAGCACGTCAGAAAACAGAGGCTTCTGTGTGTGTGTGTGTGTGTGTGTCAAATCAAATCTTTCAAATGTAAGAAATATTTGTGAAAGGTTATTTTAACTTCTTAAAGTGTTATTTTACTTAAAGTAAGAACACCGATAAAGTTTTAAAACGATCCAGTACAGTAGCCTTCTCATTATTTTTTATTTTGTAATATTCTATTGATGTAAGCCTTCTAAACAGAACTCACTAAATGTTATTTTAAGACTATCATTGTTATCATAGAAATGTGTTTATAGAGTGATAAAAGTCAAAATGGTCAATAAATTAGAAGTTAAGGTACTTTGCATTTGTATGAGCCATTATTGTTTTGCAGATAATGCAAAGGCAGAATGCAGTAACTTCCGAATAAGGGTCAAAGGTCAAGTTTGAGCTAAATTTTTTTTTATGTAGATAAATATATTCATTATGACAACTACTTGGCAAATTTTCAGTGTCCTACCTATCATACAATTGGCTGGACAACAAAAAAACTTTAAAGTCATTTTTCTCAGTTTCACACTCTGGTGAGTTAAGGTCTTTTGCCTTTGTAGGGCAGAATACTCACCTGACTGCTTTGCAGTGAAGTTCCTCCAGCCTAACGTCTCTCTGTCGTCAAGCTCTGTGTCTGTCAGCCCTTTAAGAGAAGTGCATACCTGAATGCCCACCTGACTGCTTTGCAGTGAAGTTCCTCCAGCCGTAAGTTCTCTGTCTGTCATTACTGAAGAAGAGGATTACATGTCTGTATACTCACCAGTCTGCTTTGCAGTGAAGTTCCCCCGGCCGTAAGTTCTCTGTCTGTCATTACTGAAGAAGAGGATTACGTGTCTGTATACTCACCTGTCTGCTTTACAGTAACGTCTCTCTGTCGTCAAGTTCTGTGTCTGTCAGCCCCTCAAGAGGAGTGCATACCTGAATGCCCACCTGACTGCTTTGCAGTGAAGTTCCTCCAGCCGTAAGTTCTCTGTCTGTTATTACTGAAGAAGAGGATTACGTATCTGTATACTCACCAGCCTGCTTTGCAGTAACGTCTCTCTGTCGTCAAGCTCTGTGTCTGTCAGCCCCTTTAAGAGAAGTGCATACCTGAATGCTCACCTGTCTGCTTTGCAGTGAAGTTCCCCCAGCCGTAAGTTCTCTGTCTGTCATTACTGAAGAAGAGGATTACGTGTCTGTATACTCACCAGTCTGCTTGCAGTGAAGTTCCCCCAGCCGGAAGAGGACTGAAGAGGAGGATTACGTGCCTGTATATTCACCTGTCTGCTTTCAGTAAAGCCCTTCAGCCGTAAGTTCTCTGTCTGTCGACTGTGGGTTCCCTGGCTGTCCGCAGGACGGAACGACCCTGCCCAGAAGACTCATCATTCTGGATCCCTTTGCCCCTATTTTATTCAATAAAATACTGTATTGTTGGAAGTCTCGTTGTCTGTCGTCTTTGCCTGGCCTCTGTCTAACTCCTCAAGGGTGGTACGGGTCCTAGGGGGGTGGGTGCAGCCTGATTTGGCCCGCCCCGACCTGTGACATGTGCATGGACTAATACATTCACCTGTACTGTTTGTTTGTGTGTGTGTGTGTGTGTGTGTGCGTGTGTGTGTGTGTGTGTGTGTGTTGATGTACAGACCTATGTATTTGATTATCTGTATGTGTACATATTTCTTTTATACAATTATCATCTTTGTTTAGAAATAAAATTGATCAGTGTTATTAGTTTTTTTTTTAAGTTGGCATGCATAAAATGGGATACGGAGATTAACAATGTACTGTATGTAGTTGGTTTAACTTCATTCAAACTACTTTATTGGAGTAAATGTTTTATAATAGCCTATATAATGCACAAAAATAAACAATTATGAACTATTACAGAGGAATGATTAAAATAAGAAATATATAAGGTGTCATTATGTTTACAGTAATTTTGTAATTTAGACAGTGAAGTGCAACAGAATGTGAAAAACTTTAAATAAAATACTACACAGATTTACGCAATATTCTCTGAAATTCCTTATAAGTTTACCTTAGATCAGGCATAGTTAAAACTATGTACTCCTTTTTGCTGCTTTCATTATTAACGTTACTTTAGAGTTAACATTTTTTTAAATATTATGTAAATTTGCGCGTCACCGTGGTAACACATACGTGACGTCACCGCGCTACAGTCAGCAGCGAGGAGTATTTGGAATTGACCGAGAGAGGTGGGTGTTCACATCAGTCCAATGTAAGCTTGAAATATACCTGTTGTAACTTTAGTTTTAGTGCACATGGTAACTTATACGAGTATTTTATGAGTGCATACATTTAGTCGAGATGTGCCGAGAACGTTGTTTTGAGAGCTTAAAATGGCTAACCTCGTGGTTTGTTTTGCTGTGTGCTAGCGCTCGCCATTCTATCGTCTTGTGATGCAGCCCACATGTGTCAGTTGTCCTTTTTCTTATGTTAGGCTGATTCTGATTGACAATAGAATCCTAAACTTTTGCTCTTTTTGAAATTGTACTTCCAAATACCAGGTTTAGAATATAATGTGTTAATTTTAAAGATTTCTTGTATTGATGTCCAATGGCACTGAACAGCACAGATGTAAAGCATGTACATTTTGCTTCATGCATGTTACTGTATGTGTTAACTATTGAAAGGAAGATGGTTTATTTCATGTTGCATAATGTTAATGTAAAAGCCCATAGTTAAACGAGTAGTTCACCTCAAAATGAAAATTTCCTGATAATTTACTCACCCCAATGCCATCCCAGATGTTCATGTCTTTATTTCTTCAGTGGAAAAGAAATTATATATATTTTTTTTTGTGGAAAACATTACAGGATTTTTCTCCACACAATGGACTTCAATGACAACCAAGATGTTGAAGTCCAAATCAATGCAGTTTCAAAAGACTTTAAAGTGCACTGTTAACCCTTGCTGTAAAATTCTGACAATATTATACCATTTTCCATTAAAACAGTAATATACCGTAGAAAATAAAAGTAGCCTACAGGAATATACTGTGAATTAACAGTGCTCAAAGTCGACACTCGGAGGCTGTTTTCCCAATCACACCCTATACCCTCATTCACTATTCCCTACATTAGTTCACTAATATAGTCCACTTGAATGAAAAGAAGTGAGTGAACTGAGACACTGATGAACACCTGATAAGCAGAATCACTGAAGGACAGAGAATCAAGAACAGAAAAAAGAGAAACACAAAAACTACAACTGACTTACAGCTACACTGAGTGTGAAACCAGTTTACAAACCAGTTTATGATTATTTCTTTCATACATGTGCAAAAGTTCTTGTTGAGAATTAACAGAGATTTAGTTATTAATAAAATTTGTTGTCACCATGATTGAGATCAGTATTTGCTTTAGTTGGTCTCTTGTCCCTGAACTTCTTACCTTTCATCTCTCTCTGACTGCTGTAACAGTGAGTTTATAAAACACATTTGTTATGGCAAGAAAAAGTCAAGAGGAAGATGAACAGGTGTTTTTGAATTTTGTAATGATGTCACAATCATTCTGGACATGTCTGATTCTCTGATCTTTTCTGTATATAATAATTGAAATTATAGTTATCTCATATTTAGCATATATCTGTGAATCTACAAAATGAAATCAATAATTCTGTAATCAGGTCTTCTGAAGAATATTGTAATCATATAGTGCATTCAATTTTATTTTACTCCTGCTTGACTCAGACACACACAGATATCAACTATCAGCAAATGAATCTCAACAATGGTGAAAAGTTTCAAGTCGCAATGCATGCTGGGTTCCAGGATAATATAAAACTCCCAGCATGCACTGCTGCATGAATAATAATAATAATAATAAAGAAATATTGCCACCATTGTTGAGATTAATGTGCTAAATTGTGATATCTCTGTGTTTCTAAAAGACAGTGTAGCTCTGTTTCTCTGGTTATGCATCATGTGTTAAAAAAAGAGTCATTGTTTCTTATTGCTGCGTTTTCACAGTGGTGCTAATGTAACACTTTTGATTGAGGATTAAACTCTGAACAAGTGAGAATGAATTCCTTAGTGAATGAACAGGCAATATGATGATTTTGTCATCATAATCATTATAACTGCAGTCATTCATAAACTGTGTGTGCACAAGTGTGACTTGCAAAAACACAGCTCAAGCAGAAAAAGAAAAACTAATGTTTTAGCATCAGCATCCCAACTAAAGCAAGCACTGATCTCTATAACGGTAACTTCAAACAAACATTTTCAATTAAACATCTCAATAACAACTTCTGTATGACAGAAATAAAGTCATACTGGTTAATAATAAGTGTAATAATGTGTAATGGCTGGAAGTCAGTCGTAGTTATTGTGTTCCTCTATTTTCTGTTCTTGTGTTTCTCTTTTCTTCAGTGATTCTGCTTACAATCACTTACATATTCCCTTAATTATCTCACTGCATCGCTACTTTTTACTCGTAGTGTGGATTTCCCCGAGGGGTTGAAAGGGTTAACTGTGTAAGATAAAAAAGACACACCCACAAAATGTATTTTAACAGTAATAAACTGTAAGTTAAAAAACAGGTTTATACTGGCAACACTGTTGCCAGTAGTTTACTGTAAAATTATTTTTTGGGTCACCATTGTGCAGAAGAGTAGAGCCTGTGCTTCAGTCCAGGAGAAGATCTACAAACATTGATGATACGCTGCATGTTGCTTTATTTAACAGGCGGTGACTGTGTAGTTGCTGGTCCAGTGGAAATCTTTTTAAGTACAATAGTTTTTTAGTGGTCTCAAATGAAAGAAGTTCGCAGTAATACTTTGCTCACATTGTTAATGCATTATAAATTTTAGTTAATACATTTAAATGACAGTTGGTCAATTTAAGGCAGTCGGTTTCTGCAAGTGTAATTAGTTAACTTGAATTAGAATTTAGTGCATTTTTACAGAAACAAACTAGATTACAGTAAAGAACTCTACAATTAACAGTATTTTACTGGCAACAGTGTTGCCAGTATTTTACTGTAAAAAAACCCGGTAAGGTCTAACAGTGTGCTTCAAATGGCTCTGCACGATCCCAGCTGAGGAATAGGGTCTTATCTAGCACAACGATCAGTCACAGTCAAACGTATATACTTTTTAATCACAATTGTTCTTCTTGTGCTGGTCTGTGACGCACCAGGCATTACATCATCACGTTGGAAAGGTCAAGCCAAAACTTTAAAAAAACCTAGTAAACAATGGGGCGGTACATCCGCTCATGTCTAGCTTGACCTTTCCAACGTGATGATGTAATGACTGCCGCGTCGCAGACCAGCACCATGTGGTTACAAGTATATACATTTTTTTAAAATTACTGATTGTTTCGCTAGATACGACCCTGTCATCAGTGCACCAGAACACAACGCAGTAGTCGGCGAAGTGCAGACCACGCCAGCTACACTTAGAAGTGTCATTTATTATAAAAACAAACTCAGTAATTGATATTTTTGATTTAGATTTTGGCCTCATCAATTCTCCAATAAATGCTGTAAATTCCCATCAGCTACAAGTGAAGACGAGCATCAGGAAGAGCTGAAATCTGCAAAGACTGAGTTTATTAAAGGAACACTCCACCCATTTGCATTAAGTTTTGCAATGTTAGAAACCCAGTCATACGAGAGACGAGAGAAATCTGCATTTACCTCTTTACACTTCCTCCTACAATGATGCAAAAATCGTCATTTTGCGTCATTGTAGGAGGAAGTGTAAGAGGGGGGGATTTCTGTTAAGACTACAAGCACTAGTTCCCACCCTTTCAAACCCGCTAGGCATGTGCCGGTATCAAATTTTCATGCTGCGATTACTTGATTGAGCTTTTATCACGGTATACGGTATTATCACGGTATTTTAATTGCTATAATTATTAAAGGTTAAAAATCAACTAATTAAATTAAATATAATTTGGTTTTCATTATAATAAATTATGACACAAGTAAAAATATAATACAAATGTAATATAGTGCACATATTTAGCAAAATACTCCTCTCTATAGTTATTTTTTCTAGTCAACTACGTGTTGGTCATTAAATGGCTTTCCTGAGGTAAATGTAACGTTCTGTGACATAATTGTTCACCTGCAGTTTTATTGACCTCTTTCCGTGGTTGAAAAACACTGATTGATCAATATTATGTGTGAGGCATAAATACCTTTCGGTAAGTTGTACTGTATCTTTAAATAAAAAGTAACAGATGATCGGTTTACTTGAACTGAGGCGCTATAGCGATCTGTCACGTCACATTTACAAGCGCCAAAACGGTAGCCTATTTATTGTCTGAATTTCGTAATAAAATGGACATGAGAGCTGAGAATTTTCAAAAGTAACCTGCTCTGTCTAGTCTGTCGATGTCAGTGTACTCTTTGCTCCACGATTTTTCTCTGAGTGAGAAAATGAATGTGTGGCGCGAGAGCGAGTGAAAAGTGTCGATTGCGTGAGTCTCACACTGAATGCGTAGAGTTGACAGCCCTGCTTTTAGAAGGGGGATAAATCGTCGGCAGCGTTCCTCCATCCGCCATGCTTCTTCTCCATGTGAGGATTGTTTACATTAGACTAGAGTGTGCACTGCCGCATGCACACAGTGCTAATACATGTGGGGATTGTTTACATCAGAGTGCGCACGTGTTTCGCGCAGCATATACGCAGTGTTTGTTTAAGCGGTTGATGGAAAATAAGCTAATGCGCGTTCTATAAATTTCAATTCTGATCTATTATTTTTCACGGTATTTTGAAGTGCCCACGATAACAATATCGTGCATATTCATTACCGCGATTTATCGCATTACCGAATACCGGCACATGTCTAAAACCCGCCCATAGGAGGTTGGACCTAATGCGCTAACAGACCTATCACAGATCAGTGCCAGTGCGTTTGATTTGACCGGCAGAAACCTGCATGTCCGGCCGTCGAGATAGTCCAAAATGTCCGGGATTCGGCTTTGCTTTCTGCGGTCACCATTCATTGTTTACATGCACACCTTTTGTTTCAATCTAACTGAATTCATTCCGATTGGTGAATCTGAATGTAGTGTTTACATGAACGCTAAACAAGTGATCGGTTGATGTGCGTTTTACCATTGCTAAGAAAATACCCGCTCCTCAATGAGAGACAGCCCACGAGACCGGTGCTTCTCATAGGCGCACATCTGTAATCACACCACCAGCTTTTGCGTTCTACAGTCGCCATTCATCATGTTTACTGTGGTGAGCAGGACGAGGCTAGGGCCGCGGGAGAAAGACGCGAGGCCGGTGGCGTGATCAGTTGATGTGCGTTTTACCATTGCTAAGAAAATACTCGCTCCTCCGTGAGAGATACGAGACCAGTGCATCACAGGTGTCGGTCATCAGTAATCACGCCACCGGTCTTGCGCCGTTCTCCCGCGGCCCTAGTCTCGTCCTGCTCGCCACAGTAAACACAATGAATGGCGACTGTAGAACGCAAAAGCCGAATCCCGGACATTTTGTGACTACTAGTCTCTAGACTACTAGACTACTAGTAACTTAGCTTAGGTTTATTGTTTTCAACTGCTCTCTAACTGGTAGGCGTGGCTTGGGAGTGACCTCCTAGGGCAGCGAAGCAATTGCATTCTGGGAGTTGTTGTCTTTCATCCACATGAGCCAAAAATACATTTTCTGGCTTTTCTCAGTATAGAAAGCTCCAAATTAAAAAATAATTACTCATTTCTTCTACATAAATGACCGAATTTAAATACACATTCATCTTTCCAGAGGTGGAGTGTCCCTTTAAAGAAGACAGTGAGAACATGAGTGATCCAGAACCCTGCAGAATGAAACACACTGAAGATCCTGAAGAACAAAGAGGTTGGTGTTTATTCTTCATTCATTCATGATGCTGAAGAACATTGATGTTAGAAACATTCAAGCACTTCATCACTTTTAGATAAACAGTTAAACTATGAAATGGTACAGAATGTTCTGGGTTTGTTCTTCAACAAATGGTCAGTAAAGGGAGGTTTGAGACATTTTTATATTGATTATCAATATTAGATCAAGCTAAATACTATTTTACATTTATTTTATATCTGGTTTCCATTTTGCAACAACGTTACCAGAATTTTAGTCATTTTCAACATAGTTAAAACAATTATTATTATTTTAAGAATAATCAGTAAACACCAAAGTCACTGATGAAGTTGAAGAACAAAGAGGTTTGAGAATTTTTTATATTGATTGTCAATATCAGATCAAACTAAATACTATTTTAATTGTTTTATTGTACATTTATTTTATATCTGGTTCCCAATTTGCAACAACGTTACCAGAATTTTTGTTATTTTTAACATAGTTTACAAAATTATAATTTTTTAGGAATAATCAGTAAACAGTAAAGTTATTGATAAAGTTGTATTTGTCAAATATCATACACGTTATTTATAGTTGTAGAGATTCTTCTTACAGTAGCTTTGGTAACAGGGTTGATGAATAGTCAATGCTACAGTTTGTGTAAAAACTGAGACATTGGATTGAGATTATTCTTTTGTCTTCCCATCATGCAGTAGAAAGAGCCCAGATGATGTCATTTCATGAGTGTCACAGTTTTAAAGCTGTACTGTGGAGGTTTTTGTGTAGGAACCCGATAGCTGATGTTAGCAATAAAATGATACAAAAATAATGAAAACGTAAAACTATTATTCGGTTTACATAGAGGTCATAACCTACATGTTAACTGACTAAATGCAATTTGTAATAGTTTTCTATAGTAACCTCATCAATTGAAGGAACACTCATGGACGAAGTCGAACTGGAAGCCATTTTAATCTTGCAATAATGCGGCCACTATAGGAGTTAAAACGTCCTCGGAATGGTAGGGGCTAGAAATTAATATTCAGTTGGTAGTCATTTCAGGGTTCGTACGGGTGCTTGAAATCCTTGAAAATGCTTGAATATTAATGTTGTGTTTTCAAGGTTTGAAAAGTGCTTAAATTTGGGATAAAATGCTTGAAAGGGCTTGAAATTGTAACTATTTCTTTCACAACAAATACCTATCTGACTGAATAGTTTGTTTATTAAATGGAGAAATAAAATGTAGCCCTTCAAGGTCCCGTTCTATGCCCCTTTTCACAAGATGTAAAATAAGTCTCTGATGTCCCCAGAGTGTGTATGTGAAGTTTGAGCTCAAAATACCCAACAGATCATTTTTTACAGCATGTTTAAATTGACATTTTTTGGGGCTCAGAAAAACGAGCCGTTTCAGTGTGTCCCCTTTAAATGCAAATGAGCTGCTGCTGGACGACACAGGGGGCGGAGCTTCATGAGCTCGCGCTCAGTCTGTCAGGAAAAATTCATCTCACGGAATGATGATAATATCAGAAACTCTCAGTAACGGCGTTCATTTCGAGTCGGACAATAATGCCTACAGAGTCAGAGTGCTGTATAGAGATGAAACAGGTATGGTTTAGTAGTTTAATTACGGTTATTATAACGTATTTGTCATCTGCTTGTAGGCTATGTATCCATTATTTATTAATAGCCTACAAGTCTGCTGTCTGAATGATGATCAAACATGTACTGATGAGTTTAATAAAGTTTATTGTACATCACACAAAAGATGAAGCATCAGTTTTACTTCAGAAAATCACCGTAAGAGCTGAGTAAACACAGTAGGCTAAGTTATAAGAAGTGCGCAAGTAGCCAGTAGAGTTGAGGGAGCATTTCTGTGGGCGGAGGTTAGTCAAGAAACGGTTCTGGTGATGTCACTAATGCAGGATGTAGAGGGGTGTAGTCCAATCGAGCCGTTTTTTGTAGTCAACTTCTGCTAAATAAAATATCTCGCTTGGCATTGAACTTTGAGCTTTATAATTTTACAGATATTATTTATGCTCTAACAGCAACATTACACACTAACTAAAGTTTGAAACATGGAATCGTATGCAACGGGACCTTTCAGATACAGACCGATTTAGTGCTACGCTTGCCAGAGCAAAAGTAGGCGGAGTTTTCATTTTGATTTCCGCGCTTGTTTGGAAGCCCCGTTTTTATTGGACGCAGCGGCAAAAGTTGAACTATTTTTAAACGCGGCGTGTGCGCGAGCTCGTCAATGCTTTGGTCGATGCAGTAACAACGTCCTCGCGCTGCGCAAGCCATTTAAAAAAATGGATTTCATAGCACAGCGCATTCTGCGTCCTGTCTGAAAAAGGGGCATTAGTGATTGAGAGTACTTGGTGTGATAATGTATGTTAGTATTGCATGTCAGTTATGGCACGTTCATTTGTGGAAAATGCAGTGAACATAGCCAAAGTTACAGCACAGTAACTGTAACATTAAAGGGTTAGTTCACCCAAAAATGAAAATTATGTCATTAATGACTCACCCTCATGTCGTTCCAAGCCCGTAAGACCTCCGTTCATCTTCGGAACACAGTTTAAGATATTTTAGATTTAGTCCGAGAGCTTTCTGTTCCTCCATTGAAAGTCAATGAACGGCATACTGTTCACGTCCAGAAAGGCAGTACAGACATCATCAAAGTAGTCCATGTGACATCAGTGGCTCGATCTTAAGTTTATCAAGCGACGAGAATACTTTTTGTGCGCAAAAAGTAAACAAAAATAACGACTTTATTCCACTATTCATTTCCTTCTCTCTGGGCCTCGAGCTATACACGTAGTGTTACACGTAGTGTAACTGCGTAGTGCGTCTGTGTTGTACGTCACACGTAGGCTCACTATTGGCCGACGCTGGTCATGTGTGATGCGTGTGACGTACAACACAGACGCGCTACGCAGTTACACTACGTGACATAGGTCGAGGCACAGAGAGAAGGAAATGAATAGTGGAATAAAGTCGTTATTTTTGTTTACTTTTTGCGCACAAAAAGTATTCTCGTCGCTTTATAAACTTAAGATTGAGCCACTGATGTCACATGGACTACTTTGATGATGTCTGTATTGCCTTTCTGGACATGGACAGTATGCCGTCCATTGACTTTCAATGGAGGACCAGAAAGCTCTCGGACTAAATCTACAATATCTTAAACTGTGTTCCGAAGATGAACGGAGGTCTTACAGGCTTGGAACGACATGAGGGTGAGTCATTAATGACATAATTTTCATTTTTGGGTGAACTAACCCTTTAAAGGTATAGCGGAGGATTTTCTTTTTCCGGGTGGGTAGTGTAAACTATTGGTCCACTTAGGTGTCAATCATTCTGGTGATATGTTTACGTAAGGCCGTCGTACGTGCTCGTCCCTTAGTTTTCGCTTTCTGCGCATGCGCACTTTCAGGTGTTTATGTGTGGTGGTGAGCTAGAGCTACGGTTTAAGCCATTCATTGAAGCTCGCCGTTTCACCGGGTCCTTTGAAATTGTCTAAGGGTCGCAAGAGAAAAAGTTTGTACGAACTGTATGAGAAGAAGAGAAAGGCCTCAGAAGAGAGAAACAAGATCAGAGTGTTTTTGGGAGATTTGTTTCACACGATGGCGTGCGCTGATAACACAGGTTGGGCTTCCCACTGATGCCTCAGTCGCGAAGTTTCTACTCGACAGGTAAAGTTTGGTTTACTGAAAAAATAGGTTTCTCCTATTTGGAGAAAAAGTGCAAATCTTCTTTTGGAAAGTAATATTGTATGAGTGATGCCGACAGCAACTTGTAAACAGAGCGTGCACGAGGAGAACCTCGCACACGTTTAATAGGTGTTCCCTCTCGGGAGCAGGTAGAGTGTTGCGCATGTGCATTTTTTCAACAAGTGGAGAGGGCGGTTCTTATCTAAAATTCGTAAAGATCCTCCGCTATACCTTTAACTACCCGCAAATTAAAACCTGCAAACGGTCGTTTATTGCTGAACAGAAAGTGTCAGATGTCATACAGGTAGCCTACTGTAAGCTTGAGGATGGCCTTATGCAATATTTACACTGCTCTATTCCAGTAGATAAATGTATATGTCTTGGCAACAAAATACTTTTTAAAAAAATTAGTAATATAGGCTATTTATCAAGCAGGTGCTTGTGCACTGTTCAAATCCTATGTCTTCATATTTTCATCCCTTGAAATTACTTGAATTTTACAGCCTGAAAATCACATTATCTAGGAAGCAATATTTGGACATTAATATACTGAAAAGTATTATTCATAGGCATTATCTACTTAGACCTTGATAAATTTTGAAAAATAAAACTTGTGATTTGCTTAAATATCTAATTACGAAACACATTTTTGGCTGTTTATAGCATTGTCTCTTTTAATGTGACGATAACTCTAAATAATAATTTTGAATATGTATTGGTTTGTAATTTACGATGGTGTAAGGTGCTGGAAAAAGCTTTAAAATGGACCTTGAAAGTGCTTGAGTTTGACCTTGGAAAAGGTGTACAAACCCTGCATATACAATTTCACCACTAGATGGGAGAAAATCCTACACAGTGTAGCTTTAAGTAATGCTCTGTTTTTGAAAGGAGGAAAATCATGTCAGGAGTATCAGGGTTGAGTGAACACACTCGGCCTCTGTCGCTTGCTCTCGGACACACTCTGCCTCTCTTGCGCGCTCTCGGACACACTCGGCCTCTCTTGCGCGCTCTCGGACACACTCGGCCTCTCTTGCGCGCTCTCGGACACACTCGGTCTCTCTCGCCCGCTCTCGGACACACTCGGTCTCTCTCGCCCGCTCTCGGACACACTCGCCCGCTCTCGGACACACTCGGTCTCTCTCGCGCGCTCTCGGACACACTCGGTCTCTCTCGTGCTCTCGGACACACTCTGCCTCTCTCGCACTCTCGGACACACTTGGTATCTCGCGCGCTCTCGGACACACTTGGTATCTCGCGCGCTCTCGGACACACTCGGCCTCTCTCGCTCGCTCTCGGACACACTTGGTATCTTGCGCGCTCTCGGACACACTCGGCCTCTCTCGCGCGCTCTCTGACACACTCGGCCTC
Source organism: Leucaspius delineatus (assembly GCA_023718395.1). Taxonomy (NCBI): domain Eukaryota; kingdom Metazoa; phylum Chordata; class Actinopteri; order Cypriniformes; family Leuciscidae; genus Leucaspius; species Leucaspius delineatus. Next base: position 10,668,731 of record CM043356.1, read on the forward strand.
TCTAGCGCGCTCTCGGACACACTCTGCCTCTCTCGCGCTCTTGGACACACTCGGCCTCTCTCGTGTGCTTTTGGACACACTCGGCCTCTCTCGCGTGCTCTCGGACACACTCAGCCTATCTCACGCGCTCTCGGACACACTCGGCCTCTCTCGCGCGCTCTCGGACACACTTGGTATCTCGCGGGCTCTCGGACACACTCTGTCTCTCTCGTGTTCTCGGACACACTTGGTATCTCGCGCGCTCTCGGACACACTCGGCCTCTCGCACGCTCTCGGACACACTCGGCCTCTCTCTCGCGCTCTCTCGGACACACTCGGCCTCTCTCGCACGCTCTCGGACATACTCGGTCTCTCCTGCGCGCTGTCGGACACACTCTGTCTCTTGGGCACTCTCTTGGACACACTCGGCCTCTCTCGCGCACTCTCGGACACACTCGGTCTCTCTCGCTCGCTGTCGGACACACTCGGTCTCTCTCGCGTGCTCTCGGACACACTCGGTCTCTCTCGCTCGCTCTCGGACACACTCAGGCTCTCTCGCTCGTTCTCGGACACACTCGGTCTCTCTCGCTCGCTCTCGGACACACTCGGTCTCTCTCGCGATCTCTCTCGCGCGCTCTCGGCTCTCGCGCGCTCTCGGCTCTCGCGCGCTCTCGGACACACTCGGCCTCTCTCGCTCGCTCTCGGACACACTCAGGCTCTCTCGGACACACTCTGTCTCTCTCGTGTTCTCGGTCACACTTGGTATCTCGCGCGCTCTCGGACACACTCGGCCTCTCGCACGCTCTCGGACACACTCGGCCTCTCTCTCGCGCTCTCTCGGACACACTCGGCCTCTCTCGCACGCTCTCGGACATACTCGGTCTCTCCTGCGCGCTGTCGGACACACTCTGTCTCTCTCGGGCACTCTCTTGGACACACTCGGCCTCTCTCGCGCACTCTCGAACACACTCGGTCTCTCTCGCTCGCTGTCGGACACACTCGGTCTCTCTCGCGTGCTCTCGGACACACTCGGTCTCTCTCGCTCGCTCTCGGACACACTCAGGCTCTCTCGCTCGTTCTCGGACACACTCGGTCTCTCTCGCTCGCTCTCGGACACACTCGGTCTCTCTCGCGATCTCTCTCGCGCGCTGTCGGACACACTCGGCCTCTCTCGCTCGCTCTCGGACACACTCGGTCTCTCTCGGACACACTCTGTCTCTCTCGGACACACTCGTCTCTCTCGGACACACTCGGTCTCTCTCGCGCGCGCGAGAGAGACCGGCTCTCTGGCATGCTCTCGGACACACTCTGCCTCTCTCGCTCGCTCTCGGACACACTCGGTCTCTCTCGCGCGCTCTCGGACACACTTGGTTTCTCGCGTGCTCTCGGACACACTCGGTCTCTCTCGCTCGCTCTCGGACACACTCGGTCTCTCTCGATCGCTGTCGGACACACTCGGTCTCTCTCGCGTGCTCTCGGACACACTCGGTCTCTCTCGCTCGCTCTCGGACACACTCGGCCTCTCGCACGCGTTCTCGGACACACTCGGCCTCTCGCTCGCTCTCGGACACACTCGGCCTCTCTCGCTCGCTGTCAGACACACTCAGTCTCTCTCGCGTGCTCTCGGACACACTCGGTCTCTCTCGCTCGCTCTCGGACACACTCGGCCTCTCGCACGCGTTCTCGGACCCACTCGGTCTCTCTCGCTCGCTCTCGGACACACTCGGCCTCTCACGCGCGTTCTCGGACACACTCGGCCTCTCTAGGACACACTCGGCCTCTCTTGCGCGCTCTCGGACACACTCGGCCTCTCGCACGCGTTCTCGGACACACTCGGCCTCTCTCGCGTGCTCTCGGACACACTCGGCCTCTCGCGCGCGTTCTCGGACACACTCGGCCTCTCTAGGACACACTCGGCCTCTCTCGCGCGCTCTCGGACACACTCGGCCTCTCGCACGCGTTCTCGGACACACTCGGCCTCTCTCGCGTGCTCTCGGACACACTCGGCCTCTCTCGCGCGTTCTCGGACACACTCGGGCTCTCTCGCGCGCTCTCAGACACACGGCCTCTCGTGCGCTTTCGGACACACTCGGCCTCTCTCACACGCTCTCGGACACACTCGGCCTCTCTCGCTCGCCTCTCTCGCACGCTCTCGGACACACTCGGCCTCTCTCACTCGCTCTCGGACACAATCGGCCTCTCTCTCGCTTTCGGACACAATTGGCCTCTCTCTCGGACACACTCGTTCTCTCTCTCTCGGTCTCTCTCGTGCGTGCGCTCTCTCGGACATAATCGGTCCAGTCTGGCGCCTCATTAGCTCTGCTCCGCGCTCAACTCAAATTTATTTATATTCCAACATCTCCGTGAATTATTGACTGGCGTAATAATCGCGTGACACACAAATTGATAAAGAAGTTCGTTGCCAACTTTTATTAATTGATTTTTATTGATTTCATTGATTTGTTGTTGCAGCCCTAATTGGAAGATAAATTGACATAATTCATGGAAAGTTTCAAGGACACATGATCAATTTATAAAAAGGCATGAAATTATAATATTTTATAACAGTTGTCTACTTTCTACCATTACATCAGGGCCTTTCACTTTATATTTCTCTCTTTGAATTATTATGAAGTACTAAAAATTTAATTTAATATTTTTTTTCTTTTATGTCAGACCTGATAGAAGAGAGCGAGGAGAGTGAAAAACTGAGTGAAGTTGAGGAGGAACATCATGTCAAACCTGGAGAAAAACCTTTGAGTCGCTCAAAGACTAAAAATATATTTTTAAAGAAAAGAAGAGCCAAGAAATCTTTCACCTGCACTCAGTGTGGGAAGAGTTTCACAAGCAACTGTAGTCTTCAGATTCACATGAGAGTTCATACTGGAGAGAAGCCGTTCTCATGTGATCAATGTGGGAAGAGATTCACAATATCAGCAAACCTTAATGGTCACATGAGAATCCACACTGGAGAGAAGCCGTTCTCATGTGATCAGTGCAGCAAAAAAATTATCTGTGCATCAGACCTGAAGAAACACCTGACAGTTCATATGAAGGAGAAGCCGCATTCATGTCCTGTGTGTGGAAAGAGTTTTTCACGGCTGCAATATTTACGTGGACATGAGAAAATACACACTGGTGTGAGAGAGTACATGTGCTTTGAGTGTGAGAAGACTTTTACTACAGCAAACAATTTAAAACTGCACCAGATTATTCACACTGGAGAAAAACCTTACATGTGTTCACACTGTGACAAGAGATTTAGTCAGCCATCAAATCTGAAAACACATGAGATGATCCACACTGGAGAGAAGCCGCACACGTGTGATCTGTGCGGGAAGAGTTTTACTTTTAAAAGTCACCTGAAGATTGTAGCGTTTGCGACTCTGGGTAAATTTGAATTAGCTCAAGAATATAGGGAATTTTGGAAATATTAATAATTATGACTCATGGTCATAATTCATAAGTCGCATGTACATTTATTTGATCAATTATAGAGATTAACTGGTTCTGTAACTGATCTAATCGTTATTCGTCCAGCGAATAAAGGTGAGATTATCACAGTTAAGAAGGGTTATCTCTTTACAAACTCCAAGAAAGTTTGATCTCCTGGCCACGGGCATCAAACCTTCTGAGTTTATTAATTAAAACTACTGAATGTAGTCTAATATCGAGCTTGTAGCTTAAGATCTTTTTAGATTCATTGACTTAAAAGGTGGATTCTTCAAACACAGAGGCAGTGAAAAGTATTTATGAATTTTAATAAATGCAAAACTGTGATTATATGATCTACGAACATAAACGTACGTAAAAATGCACACAATAAACAAACAAACAGATAACCAAACAATAAAAATACGTGATCAGAAGTAACATGAAATGAAAGAAAGATAGAAAGAAAGGCAGAGAATGGGGAAGCTAGTAATTATTACATACAAATAGAACCTAAGTTCACGAGACAACCTGGAAAGCAGTTTTATCAGAATAATGTTTTACTTGAACGTTTGTTCTCTGTTCGGCGTGAGGCTGAGGCAGGGCAGCGTGACGATGTCGATCCTGTTTCTGCTGTGTCTTCAGATGCCGCGAAGTTTAAAGGCTCACTGCATGTAACATTACCGAGAAGGTTCAGTTCGTCTTCTGGGTCGTTTCGCAAGACGATGTAAAGGCTTACTTGAATTTAAGTTACCGAGAAAGTTAGATCATTTCCCTTTTTGAGGGGAAAGGCACGGATGAGCTTAGTTGCAAAGAACGGCAGGCTTTTTCATGGTGCGGGCCATGTGTCCCAGAGGCCAAGGCAAGGCCCGTTCATCTGGAGCAGTGCTGCACGTGGAGGAGGAGGAGGTCAGCGGGATCGATGGGAGAAGAGGTGAGCGAAGAGAGAGAGCGAAGAAGGAAGAGAGAAGGGAAGCATGATATTTTGAAGGGGCCAAAACTCACGCCCTCTCACGGACGTGGGCCAACCGTCTTTAACAACGGATCGGGCACACCTCCTGACGTTTCGAGATCTATACCCCCCCTTCCTCTTAGAAATTGGAACGATAGATTCGTTTGTAACATTAATATCACTGGTATTAATAAAACAATGCATCCTCTGATATGTTGCGTTAAACATTCGAGACCGTTGGGATATCTGGAACAAGACGATACCATGAATGGCACTGCTATGACATAATTACACACAAATACACGATTATAGTCACATCACATTGATTACAAACCAATAAAGTTATATAGGCATAATATTTGGGACAAGGGATCATGCACACATCAAGAAAATACATTTTAAACATTGTACCAAATGATTTTGATCACGCGTGGTGCACACCATGTGTGTTTCTGTGTGTGTGTGTGTGCGTGTGTGTGTGACCAGGACTGAGAGTTCATGCTGCCGCTGAACTTTTGCTCTCTTGCCTATGTGTGTGCGTGTTTGGTTTGATGAGATCATTAGCCAGCACATCTGGCCGGACAAAGTCTTGTTGTTTTCTGACGTATAAATCAGTGTCTAAGAATACCCCTAGGGGATCTGCGTAATCTCAGACATCGGGGCGCCTTGCGCTCGTGGCTTCCCGTGTAAACTCATAAAAGAGGTGTCTATAGACAGCCATCAATGAGTTACTTGAGCTGATAGATGCCATCTGTTGTTTGTAGACAGTTCAAGAAGGACAGAGTCCGTTTGTTGGTAATTTCAGTAATTTTAAATATATATAGAGAGAGAGCTGGTAATCTGACCATCTTCTTTGCGTTACAAGATACATATGAGGATCCACACTGGAGAGAAGCCTTTTAAGTGTGATCAATGCGGGAAAGATTTCATTGGATCTCCACACCTTAAAGAACACATGAGGACCCACACCGGAGAGAAGGCGTTCACATGTGATCAATGTGACAAATCATTTCTTAGAGCATCAGAGCTGAAGAGACACCTGAGAGTTCATACGAAGGAGAAGCCACATTCATGTTCTGTGTGTGGAAAGAGTTTTTCACAGCTGTCATATTTACTTAAACATGAGAAAATTCACACTGGTGTGAGAGAGTACATGTGCTTTGAGTGTGAGAGGACTTTTATTACAGCTGAACATTTAAAACTGCACCAGATTATTCACACTGGAGAAAAACCTTACAAGTGTTCACACTGTGACAGGAGATTCAGTCAGTCAGCAGAACTGAAAACACATGAGAGGATCCACACTGGAGAAAAACCTTACAAGTGTTCACACTGTGACAAGAGATTCAATCACTCATCATATCTAAAAACACATGAGAGGATCCACACTGGAGAGAAACCTTACAAGTGTTCACACTGTGACAATAGATTCAGTCGATCATCATCTCTGAAAATCCATGAGAGGATCCACACTGGAGAAAAACCTTACAAGTGTTCACAAGTGACAAGAGATTCAGTACATCAGGGGTTCTCAACTGGTCCCACCCTGGGACCCACATTTTCCCATAGTCATTAAGTCGCGACCCACTTTTTTAGAATTCAACCAACAAAATTTATTTTTCAAAAATAACTCTTGAAAACACTCATATATCATCTTATTAAAAACATAACCCTACATACATACATATATTATCCCGTACAACGTGCATTTCAGAGCATACTAATAAGTAACTGGACCCTGACAACCGCATGTACAAAAGTTAATTAAATAAATAAGGCCACATAACAAGATATTTTTACTCTATTCAGAGCAAATTAATAAGAAACTAAGGAGGACCATGACAACTGCATGTACAAAAGTGAATAAAATCAATGTCAAAATCACTCAAAATAAACAAGGCCACTAAACAAGATATTTTCACTGCATTATGAGCAAATTAATAAGAAACTAAGGAGGACCATGACAACTGCATGTACAAAAGTGAATAAAATCAATGTCAAAATCTCTCAAAATTTTCTAAAGTTTTCACCTAACCAGGTCATTTGTGGAAGTTAATGAGACAATTGGGGATGTGCTTTACTCTTGATAAGAGTTTCAAAGTCTGGGGTGACAGTAGACAGAGCTACTCTCAGATCATGCTCAGTGTCCAACCTGTTTCTCTGCTTTGACTTGAGCTGGACCAAGGTAGAGAAGCCACTTTCACACAAATAGGTTGTGCTGAATGGTAAGATCGTTTTGACTGCTAAAGTGGCGAGGGATGGATACTCAGTCATCACATCGCTGCACCAAAAGTGGGAAAGGCTTACCTCACCAAATCTTTATTTCAGCGTCAGGTCACATGACAGGTCCACCAGCTGATGCTCTTCGTTGCTTGGCAACGTGATGTTTTCCACATTGATACTGAAGGGGTCGCGTATCCAGTCCATGGTTGTTTGTTTCTCTGGGAAGTAGTCGTCAAACCGAGCTTGAAGTTTAGTGAGATGCGCCCTTAAAGTTTGTTTCAAGTTATTTTTGGCCGCACTGTCCAGCTGCTGTGCTTCATGGCAAGAGTTGGGAAACATGTCCAGTCTGTCTTTGGATAAATGATTTAGCCACAGTGAGATCTTTTTCTTGAACGCAGCAATTTTGTCTGACTGTTCAAATATATTGTGTCCTCTCCCTTGCATCGATACATTTAATGTGTTGAGGTGCTCAAAAATATCAGCAAGATATGCAACTCGTACGAGCCACATTTCGTTGTCAAATAGTTCTGCATACGGGGAGTTAGTCTCTGAGAGGAATGTGGCGATTTCTGTTTTAAGTTCGTAAAAGCGTGACAACACCTTGCCCCTCGACAACCAGCGGACTTCTGAGTGATACAGCACCTGCATGTGCTCAGAGCCCAGGTCTTTACACAGATGTGAAAAGCAACGGCTACTTTTTGCACTCCGTTTTATGTGGTTCACCACTTTGATGACATTTGTTAAAGCTTCATCAAGTAAAGGTACCATATTCTTAGCCGCCAGCGCTTCTCGGTGCAAAAAGCAGTGGTTCCACGTCGCGTTAGGTGCCCTCTCCAGAATTCGCTTCACCACACCGTAATGTTTCCCGGTCATAGAGGCAGCTCCATCAGTGGTGATTCCCACACAATATTCCCAACTGAGGCCCAGTGAGCTCAAATACAAGTCCAGGGTGTTAAAAATGTCCTCTGCTTTTGTAGTGGTAGGGAGGTCTCTGCTGCAGAGAAATTGTTCTTGCAAATCACCGTCCCACACATGCCTCACATAAACCAATAAAATGGCATGGTTAGCGATATCTGTCGATTCGTCCATCTGTAAGGCGTAGTAAGGGCTTGCCTGGATGCGGTCTGTGGTCTGTTGTTTTATGTTACCAGACATGTCTTCAATCCGCCGAGCTATGGTATCATTGGAAAGTGGTATGGTTATCAGTTTATCCACCGCTGACTGATCCAGCACCTCTCTTACCATGTCCATTGCAGCAGGTAAAATGAGCTCTTCGGCTACTGTGTGGGGTTTCTTGGCTTTTGCAATGCGGTGAGCTACTAGTGTCATGACTCATGAAGCGGAAGCAAATATGCAAGTACTCTTTTATTGAGGGTCAATAAACACAAAGCAAGTTCACGGGTGGGCTGGTGGCGCAGGGACTTGATGGTCAGCGTGATGGTGAAGACAGGTGACGGTGAATCCAGAGAAGTGAACATCCAACACGACGAACACCGAACAGGAACACGATCAGGAACAGGAACAGGACTGGAATGGCACACGACGACACACACTGAATACACCAAAACAACGATCTGACAAAGAAAGGAGAGTGCGATGAGTCTTTATAGCTGAATGAATTGGTAGCAGCTGGTGAGGGGAATGAGATCAGGTGGAGCGCTGATCAGCTGAAATGAGCAGCCACGCCCACTCACACACACCCACACACACAGAACAACAAATACACGAGACACGAAGAAAACAGTGAATTCATGAACCGTGACAGTACCCCCTCTCCTAGGAACGCCTCCTGGCGTCCCCAGACTCCCTTACCTGTCGATTGTAATCATCGATAAGAGAGTGATCCAGGATGTCTCTAGCAGGAACCCAACTCCTCTCCTCCGGACCGTAACCCTCCCAGTCCACCAAGTACTGGAATCCGCGTCCCCTCCGCCTTGAGTCCAGAATACGATTAACCGAATACGTAGGTTCCCCTTCTACGAGACGCGGCGGGGGAGGAACCGGGGCAGGCGGATTAAACTGAGAATGAAACACGGGCTTAATTTTGGAAACATGGAAGACGGAATGAATCCTCCTGTACACTGGAGGGAGTTTGAGGCGGACTGCCACCGGGCTAATGATCTTGGTGACAGTGAATGGGCCAATAAATTTGGGAGCTAGTTTATTAGAGACGGAGCGGAGAGGAATGTTCTTAGTAGAAAGCCACACTTTTTGACCAACGACGTATACGGGAGGCCTAGACCGGTGGCGATCGGCTTTAGCCTTGGTGCGCGCTCCCGCTTGGAGTAGAGTCTCGCGGGCTCTAGTCCAAGTGCGATGACACCTCTGGACAAAGGCGTGAGCGGAGGGGACCGCGACTTCAGATTCCAGACTAGGAAAAATTGGTGGCTGGTAACCTAGACTACACTCAAACGGCGATAGGCCCGTAGATGATACTGGTAACGAATTGTGGGCGTACTCCACCATTGACAGTTGTTGGCTCCATGAGGAAGGATTCTTGGAGACCAGACATCGCAATGTTCTCTCCAAATCCTGGTTGGCTCTCTCAGTTTGGCCATTGCTCTGGGGATGGAACCCTGAGGACAGACTAACCGTCGCCCCCAGTAATCTACAAAATTCTTGCCAAAATTTGGACACAAATTGGGGTCCTCTGTCGGAAACCACGTCTGTCGGGAGGCCATGTAACCGAAAGACGTGGTTAACGACTGTTAACGCTGTCTCCTTGGCTGAGGGTAATTTGGGCAAGGGAATGAAATGGACCGCCTTCGAGAATCGGTCCACCACGGTCAAAACTACCGTGTTACCCTGAGAGGGTGGGAGGGCGGTAACAAAATCTAGTGAGATATGGGACCAGGGTCTCGAAGGGATCGGCAGCAGTTGAAGGAGCCCATCTGGGGGTCGATTGGAAGTCTTACCAACGGCACAAACAGAGCAAGCCAAAACAAAACTGTGAACGTCACGAGCCATGCGTGGCCACCAAAATCGTTGCTTAACTAAGGACGTAGTGCGACTGACTCCTGGATGACAAGCCACATTGGAACAATGACCCCACTGAATGACGTTGGACCGTAATTCCTCTGGCACAAATAAACGGTTCGGTGGACAACCGGGCGGAGGCGTTACCCCTTCTAAGGCCGTCCTGACCTTCGATTCGACCTCCCATGAGAGTGTGGAGATAATTAGGGTCTCCGGAAAAATGCACTCGGGAGTAGACGGGCGATCGGAATGGTCAAAAATGCGTGACAAAGAATCAGGCTTGATGTTCTTGGAGCCCGGGCGGTACGAGAGAGTAAAGTCAAAACGTCCGAAAAAAAGTGCCCACCGAGCCTGCCTGGAGTTCAATCTTTTAGCGGTTCTAATGTATTCCAGATTCTTATGATCGGTCCAAACGATAAAAGGTACCCCCGACCCTTCTAACCAGTGACGCCACTCTTCCAATGCTAACTTGACTGCCAACAACTCTCTGTTACCAATATCATAATTATGTTCGGCAGGGGACAAACGATGAGACAAAAACGCGCACGGATGCATTCTGTCGTCTGTAGAAGAACGTTGGGATAACACTGCACCTACCCCCACCTCTGACGCGTCGACCTCCACCACGAACTGACGTGATGGATCAGGGGTAACTAAGATGGGGGCTGAAACAAAGCGGCCTTTCAGTTTGGCAAACGCAGCCTCAGCTGCGTCTGACCACCTGAACGTAGTTCTGGGGGAGGTCAAGGCAGTCAGAGGTGAGGCTAGTTGGCTGAAATTGCGAATGAACCGCCGGTAGAAATTGGCGAACCCCAGAAACCTCAGTAGGGCCTTACGGGAATCTGGACTTGGCCAATCCACCACAGCCTTAACCTTCTCAGGATCCATACGCATCCCCTCAGACGACACAATGTACCCTAAGAAAGGAACAGACTGTGCATGAAAAGCGCATTTCTCCGCCTTGACAAAAAGCCCATTCTCTAGCAACCTCTGAAGCACTCGTCTGACGTGCTGAACGTGTTCCTGGAGAGACGAAGAAAAAATCAATATGTCATCCAGGTAGACATAAATGAACTGATCGACCATGTCTCTCAGCACGTCATTGACGAGTGCCTGGAAGACCGCTGGGCTATTGGACAGCCCAAAAGGCATAACCAAATATTCAAAGTGCCCCCTGGGGGTGTTAAAAGCGGTCTTCCATTCATCCCCCTTCCTGATGCGGACCAAATGATAAGCATTACGTAAGTCCAACTTTGTGAAGACCGACGCTCCCTGCAACCTCTCGAAGGCTGAAGACATCAACGGCAAAGGGTAAGTGTTCTTTACCGTGATGTTATTCAACCCTCGGTAGTCAATGCAAGGTCGCAGAGAACCGTCCTTCTTCCCCACAAAAAAGAACCCCGCCCCCGCTGGAGAAGAGGAAGGTCGGATGAATTTGGATGCCAGAGAATCAGAAATATATTTCTCCATGGCCTCCCTCTCGGGAACAGACAGAGAGTAAAGCTTGCCCTTAGGCGGAGACGTACCTGGCAGTAGATCTATCGCACAGTCATAGGGACGATGCGGAGGGAGAGAAGCAGCCCGAGACTTACTGAACACTTCCTTCAGGTCCAGATACTCCGTGGGCACGTTTGACAAATCCACTGCCTCCTCCTGTAATGCAGAAACAACAACAGACGGACAAGCAGACACAAGACAGGACTCATGACATAAACTGCTCCACTCCAACACTGATCTCTGCTGCCAATCTATCTTGGGGTTATGTTTGATAAGCCAGGGGTGACCGAGAACAACAGGTGCGAGGGGGGAATCCAGGATGTAAAATGAGGTAGTCTCTGTGTGATTTCCGGATACAGTGAGTGTGATGGGTCCAGTGGTGAAAGAAATGGTAGGAAGAGCTTGACCGTTGAGGGCGTGGACAGCAATAGTGTGGGTGAGGGGTAACAGGGGAACGTGAATCTTGTGAGCGAATGTGTAGTCCATGAAGTTACCTTCTGCCCCGGAATCCAAAAGTGCTAGACAGTCGTGAGTGTTGGCTGACCATCTAAGTCTTACCGGGAGGAGTGTAGATGTTGATGAGGTCTTCTCAGCGGAGATCCCACCCGACAGTAGCCTCAGATTTACTGCCGGGCTTGCCCTTTTACCGGGCAGTTGTACGCGAAATGGCCAGCAGTCCCACAGTACAGGCAAAGGCCCTGGGATCTCCGCCTTTCCTTCTCCTCCCGGGAAAGCCGAGCTCGCCCGACCTGCATGGGCTCGTGATCGTAGACGGGGCTGACCGCGTCCCCGCCGCTGGCTTGCGTGTTCTCAGTGGCTGCAGAAGCCCGAGCTGGAAGCTTCATCCGTTCCACTCGGGAGAGACGTGAATCCACGCGAAGCGCCAGATCAATAAGTCCGTTGAGTGTAACGGGTAAATCCAAGGCGTAGATTTCCTTCAGGACGCGGTCAGCCAGCCCATGCAGGAACATGTCCCACTGCGCCTCCTCGTTCCATTGACACTCAGCCGCCAGGGTCCGGAACTCAATGGCATAATCAGATACAGATTTACCTCCCTGCTTGAGATCCGCCAGGGTTCGTGCTGCTTCTCTTCCCGCGACCGCGCGGTCAAACACCATCTTCATCTCGGCGGCGAGTGTCTGGAACGAGGCACAGCACGGATCTTGATTCTCCCACACCGCCGTCCCCCAAAGAGCTGCCCTCCCAGTCAGCAGTGTGAGCACGAACGCCACTTTGCTCTGTTCGGTGGCAAATGTTCTGGGCTGCAGAGAAAAAATGCATTGAACAGCGTGTTAGAAATGCTCTGCAAAAGTTCGGCTCACCATTATATGACTCAGGAACCGGTAGGCGGGGTTCTGACTGGGGGACACTCGGTGATGGTACTGGGGGAGTGGGCGGTGCGGGTGGTGGCGCAGTGGGAGCTCGTAGTTGTTGCAGCTGCTGGGTGAGCTCGGACACCTGCGCCACGAGAGCTTGAATGGCCCGACCCGACTCATTAGACGTCCTCTCCTGGGCCTCTATCCGAGAAATGGTGGCTCTGATGAAGTCATCCAGAGGAGAAGAGGATCCACTTGCTGCTCCCATCGCTTGGTCAGATCGTTCTGTCCTGACTCATGAAGCGGAAGCAAATATGCAAGTACTCTTTTATTGAGGGTCAATAAACACAAAGCAAGTTCACGGGTGGGCTGGTGGCGCAGGGACTTGATGGTCAGCGTGATGGTGAAGACAGGTGACGGTGAATCCAGAGAAGTGAACATCCAACACGACGAACACCGAACAGGAACACGATCAGGAACAGGAACAGGACTGGAATGGCACACGACGACACACACTGAATACACCAAAACAACGATCTGACAAAGAAAGGAGTGCGATGAGTCTTTATAGCTGAATGAATTGGTAGCAGCTGGTGAGGGGAATGAGATCAGGTGGAGCGCTGATCAGCTGAAATGAGCAGCCACGCCCACTCACACACACCCACACACACAGAACAACAAATACACGAGACACGAAGAAAACAGTGAATTCATGAACCGTGACAACTAGGTCAGATGCCCGAAGAGCTTGTTCTTGTTTGGAGCAAGACGCTGTCAGACACTTTTGTGATGCCCTCAGCTCCTGGAGACGTCTTTGAAAAAACTCCACCGGCTTGTCTTTCGATGCGGGATGTTTTGTTTCTAAATGCCGCTTCAGTTTGGACGGTTTCATGCTCTCATTGGCAAGCACTTCACTACAAAGCACACACTGGGGTTTCTGTCCATTTTTATCCTCAATGTACGAAAATCCATTTTTTAAATAGTTTGGGTCATATTTGCGCTTCGCCATCTCGAATCTGAATGTCAAAACAACACAGGATGGTTACCATGGCGATGGTTACCATGGTTACCATAGTAAACTACCGCACGTCTCTGACGAATACCTATCAAAATAAACCCTTTTTAAAATAAAAGACCAATCAAACATGAGACGCAAATTAAATTTTTTTTTTTTTTTTTTTTTGACCAGCTTACCGAGACCCACCCAAAACAGGTCTGCGACCCACTTTTGGGTCGCGACCCACCAGTTGAGAATCACTGCAGTACATCATCATCTCTGAAAACCCATGAGAGGATCCACACTGGAAAAAAACCTTACAAGTGTTCACACTGTGACGAGAGATTCAGTGCATCATCAAATCTGAAAAGACATGAGAGGATCCACACTCCTCCACTCTTCAGTCTCTCGCCAGTCTTCAGAGAGTTCTCCTCTTCTCTTCTCAGCGTCGCTGAACTGGTGCAACTCCTCTGTGAAATTCAGGTGTGTGTATGTTTTTATTTATCTGTATAATCATTAATGTGCTTTAAATCATTTTATTTAATGCGGAAGAACATACAGAGACGCAATGTTACTCACGAGTTAAACGAGTGTCGACTCGCGCATGCCTTTTCCCGTGATTGTAACGCCTTGCATAAAAAACACACGACTATATTCCTAAAGATAATGAATATAACTAATTTGGATGATAAAATGTCCTCAGAACTGTGCACTGTTTGTTTATTGGCAGGTTATGGTGTCAGTCGCGTCGCAGCATCTTTCGGCTGTGAGTGACGCAGGACGGCGGTGTAAAGTTAGAGGTTCCCCCGCAGAGGCGAGTCCATCTCCGGCACGGCAACCAGCGCCGATCCGGTGGATATTGGATAACAGACCGGTTGATTACACTTGAATTGCTTGAATGTTTAGGCCTAAATGTTTAATTTGTACTTCGAAAATGTTTGTTACATGAGTTTAAATGTAGGCAATATTGTATATGTGTTAAATAGTATAACAAATGCTGTATTGCTGTAGGCTACTCATCGACAATAAAGGCCAATGTCATGTAGTTATTCTGGTGGTTGTATGGAATATTTTTACAAAGGTTTAGAGGAAATAAAAAAGTTAATACTACTAGCATATAAACACAGTTAATAGTACTCATAAATATTTGTTTCTAAATGCCCCCCCCCCCCCCCATTATTTTTACTCAATTTTATTTGTTAATGTACCAAATGCAGTTACTCGGATCTATTTAATTTGTTTTACTTATATTTACTCTGTTAATACAGTGTATGTAATGGATTTCACTGCTTAATCTAGGCTAATCAGTATTCTAAGTGTAAAAAAGTTTCACCAAAAAGAATTAGTAAATCATATTAAAAGTGTTTAGTGCATCACCACCAGAGTTCATGTCACATAACAAAAACATATTCCAGCTAATTTTCAACATTTTAATCACTGTTCTAGAAACATGTTTGACTCAACTTTGTTCATTTGCAATATGTTATGATTTGTTTTGTTCACAAACAACAGGCCCAGACAGTTCACAATTAATGTAAATACACAAAGTTACAATGTCATTGCTTTTCAACTGCTCTTTCAAATCCTTTAGGAAAATTAACAGTCTTATAAAGGTCAGTGATACTCTGACTGTAATCCTCAAACCGGCTTCTGCACTGTACAATTTAAAATTTTTGCCAACTGCATATAAGTGAATCAGATGTTGGTCATCAAAACATGAAATCTGTATGAAACACATAAACAAATGACACAAAATGTGTATAAATTTTATATGACTTTAATTTGACTAGCATATGATTCAATATAAGAACTTTAAATGATTTATATATGAATTTCATATGAGTTTTATATATTTCTACTTATACCATACACATTTGCATACTTTTGTCATGTAAAACTCATATAAGTCTTTTAACAGTAGTCATATATAATGCAAAAATCCCATACAAGTTGTATGTGTGCTATTTAGTATGAAAGTGGCCATAATCGGTCTGATTTTGTACAAGACATGTATGGGCCTTATATGAAACACAGAAGGTAATTATGGTCGATTTATGCAAGGAAGATATATGGTTGCTGTATATGAACCATGCAGGTTTTTTTCATATGGGACCCTGCTCTCTAAGATATCGGCATCGGCAATCAAAAAAACAATATCGGTCGACCACTACCGTTAATGATAATGCTAGAAGCATGGATCTGTGTTTTTGAGGTGCTAAAGACCAGTTCCTTAGTCTTTAAAATATTGAGGTGCAGAAAGTTATCCTCACACCACGTACTAAAATGTGCTGTAGAACGTTGATAGTCCAAAAAAGAGTCATAGTCCTCATTAAGCAGAGCAAGAATGGCTATATCATCTTCATATTTAAAGTAATGAGTAGTTGTACATGGACTTTGACAGTCATTTGTGTAGAGAATAAAAAGGAATGGGCCAAGTACGTGCTGCTGAGGGGCGCCAGTATTAAGGACAATGGTTGGTGGTGATAATGTTGTGGCCATATTTTTCTGCTGGAGGTCCTGGACTTCTTGTTCAGATACTGTACATGGCATTGTGGATTATATCAAATATCAACAGATAAAAAATCAAAACCTGACCCTTCTGCTAGAAATCTTACAATGGGCCGTGGTTGGATCTTCCATCAGGACAACGATCCAAAACAAACATCAAAATCAACACAAAAATGTGTAACTGAGCACAAAATGAAGCTTCTGCCATGAGCGTCCCAGTTCCCTGACCTGATGAGTGGAGTGAACAGAAGAGAAGAAGCACCAACATGGATCTGGGAATCTGAAGGATCTGGAGAGATTCTGTATGGAGGAATGGTCTCTGATCCCTGGTCAGGTGTTCTCCAAACTCATCAGGCATTATAGAAGAAAACTCGGAGCAGTTATCTTGGCAAAAGGAGATTGCAAAAAGGTATTTAATAAAAGGGTACCAATAATTGTGGCCAACGTGTTTTGGAGAAAAACATTTATTTCATAAATGTTCATCATCTCAACCCCTCTCTCCCTCAAGAACACCACAGGTGAACAGATGATATGCTCTTACTTCATCCGCCACCACCAGGTGCCTTAATTACCGAAAGGGACCAAAAAAATGTGTTCAAAATAATAGAACCATACCTGGCCCCTACATTAACCATATACTGTATATCAGATCAAACAGCACTGACTTGGAAGCCAGGAGAAACATTGTGCCATGACCGAACAAGTTCATGAAGTTTTAAGTTTTAAACCTTGAAACAGACAATCATAGAATGGGAAACGGATCAAAAGCAAACTCAAATCATAGCAAACACACTCAATGTGACGCCTTTAAATTACGTTCTATTAAAATTAAGGAAACTGGACATTTTAACTTTCCCATAACCAGACCGAACATTAACTATACTGAACATTTGGAAAACATTTTAGAACAAATTTGTTAGCTGGGTATCCATCCATTGAGTTTATTATTATTATTATTGTTATTACTATTATTATTGCAAGTGACTTAATGTTTTTTTTTTTTTTTTTTTTTTTTTTCATAATAAATTAGCATTCAGCTGCAACTTCTACAATCCAACATAACAATGTTAAAGTTCTGAGCTGCATTTCACTAATGGCGCGTTTCCACCGCAGGAACTTTACCCAGGAACTAGGAACTTTGGGGTGGTACTCGGTGTGTTTACACCGCAGGAACCAGGGTCTAAATGAAGTTCCGGGTAAATATTTCCCCCTCAGAAAGTCCCTGCTGGCGAGGTGGTACTTTTTTAAAGTTCCGGAACTTTCAGGGGTGGGACTTGAGCGCTGAGCATGCTGATTGGTTGAATTCATGCCACATTGTGATTGGTTGACTCCACGCAGATTTTATTTATTAGACCGCCATTTTTTAAAATTGCGGTTCTTTGCTTCGTGTAGTTAAAGAGTTGTCTGACATGGAATTTAATAAAAAATACGATCGCTGGACCGACGACGAGGTCCAGGCTTTAATAAGCGTTTTTGCGGAAGAGGAAATCCAGCGGGAACTGGAAACGGCAATCCGCAATGAAAAGGTATACCTGAAAATATCGAGTCGGTTATGCGAGCTGGGCATTATTCACACTGGAAAACAGTGCAGAGAGAAGTTAAAAAAACTAAAACAAGATTACAAGAAGTTAAAGGATCACAACAATAAAAGTGGATCCGATCGACGTACCAACAAGTGGTTTGACCGCCTGGACGCGTTGCTGGGACACAGGCCGGCCTTTTCTGGAGCAGCGGTGACGAAAGACTCGGCAATTGCGTTGTTGGAATCACTTCAGGAATCTGAGGACCAGTCGGTTGAAGGTAAATATCACATCTAACAGTTATATGATACCATGTTAAACTCGTTGCAGTGATAAAACAAACTAACTTTGTTCAACGTGTTTTTACAGATGAAATGAATAGCCCCAATGATTTGCAGCCAACGGAGACCAGCGTGTTTTCCCCTGCAATCACCAGTAGCCCTCGTCCCATGTCTCCCGCTGAAACGCACACACGCCGAGGTATAAAACAATGTTGTCTGTTGATAAATTATACTTCAAAACTGACCTAATTGTAATCCTAATGGTTTTGGGTCATTGTGTTATTTTTATATTATATTATTTGTGTTATTGCAAACTTAAATGGTACATGATGGCCCAACACAAGTTTAAAATGTAAGATTTTTTTAGTGAAAACACTTAAAATAAGTGTTTTATGGTTTTATTGTTTCAGGGTGGGCTTGTGTATTTATTGTCATGTGTTTCTTCACATAGGGAAAAGGAAAAGGGATTGTGACTTCCTTGATGCGCTGAGGGACATGGAAGATTCTAACCGGGCCGCCCTGCAGCTTGGACAAGAACAGCGTGACAAATACATGCAGCTGTTACTTGAGAGCCAGGCTGAGGAAAGAGAGATGAGGAGGCAGGAGTTGGCATTCCTGCAGTCGGAAGCTGAAGAAAGCAGGCGGCAGCAGAGGGACTTTCAGGCTGGGTTTCTGTCTGTTCTTGGTCAGTTTGCCCAGTCATTCAAAAAGTAGCCACAATGCCCAGCCACCTGATTTAACATAAGTTTGCACTTTCTCTTGAGTTTGCACTTGAAATTGCACATTAACAATTATTAGCATTTATAATCTGTATATATTGTTTGCATTCCTGCAAAGAGACTTTTAGGCCGGGTTTCTGTTCTTGGAGTTTGTCCAGTTGTTCTAAATACATTTGTATTTGTTTTTCTTTGCACATTATTTTACTGTTTATTATACTATTTATGTTGTAAGTAGTACTTACCTTGTGTCAAATAAAGTTTGTAAAATGTCACTTTCTTGAGATCAAGTGCCTTTTAATTTCCATGGTAATTTTAGCTCTTACGGTAAGATGCTGGTTAGATGTTTAAACATTTCAGGTGAAAGTGCACAGGTTAAAATAAGCAAAGTGTAGGTAATTTAACAACCTCATAAGTCACTTATGAAATGACATTTTATATTTATGACAGAGCCAAATATACAGGTATATTTAGCTCTGTCATAAATATAAAATGTCATTTCATAAGTGACTTATGAGGTTAAACAAATTAGAATATCATGCAAAAGTTAATTTCAGTAATTCAACTTAAAATGTGAACCTAATGTATTATATAGACTCATTACATGCAAAGTGAGATATTTCAAACCTTTATTTGTCATAATTTTGATTATGGCTTACAGCTATGAAAACCTTTTCACAATATTCTAATTTTAAATTTGGGTTTCATAAGCTGTAAGCCATAATAATTAAAGACAAATAAAGGTTTGAAATATCTCACTTGGCATGTAATGAGTCTATATAATACATTAGTTTCACATTTTAAGTTGAATTACTGAATTAAATTAACTTTTGCATGATATTCTTGTGTTTCACCTGTAAACAGAAGGTGATAACAGAATAAATGAAAACCAAAGCATGATTCAAATAAACATTTTTATTTACAAAAAGTGTTACACAGCAAAAACAATGTGCAAGTGTATACAGCATAAAAATTTAAATTTAGTAAAAAAGTAACATTTTACACACAAAAAAAAAAACAGTTTCTGGTCTGTAACCAGTGATACTGCAGTTTATTACATTGTAGTCAAAAACTTCATTAGGCCTGTACGTGCATCAAGACCCTCGGCCTCTACAGTGGATGACAGTGCCCCGTCAGGCTGGTTGAATGTACCCATAGCCCATTCTTCTCTGAACTCATCACCATTCATTTCACAGAGGTTATGCAGAACACAACATGCTATTACCAGGGATTTGACCTTGTGTGTATTGCAGTCATTTCGTTTTAGCAAACACCTCCATCTGCCCTTTAGCCTGCCAAAAGCATTCTCAACCACCACCCTGGCTCTGCTTGTTTTCTGGTTGTACACAAGTTGTTGGGGTGTCAGTCGTCCGTTGTCGGTGAAAGGTTTCATTAGCCAGCTCTTCAATGGATAGGCTGCATCACCAAGGACATAGTACCCCACATCATGTCCACAAATGTTCTTGGTTACATCAGGTAGTAACAAACCCCTATCCACTAGGTCCCACAATCCTGACAAACGCAGCACTCTGGCATCATGCAGGCTCCCTGGCGCTCCTAAAAAAACATTCCAAAAGAGACCTCTTCCGTCCACAACAGCCTGTAGGATGATCGAATGCCAGCCCTTTCGGTTGAAGTACTCTGTGTGGTACTCCTCTGGTCCAAGAATGGGGATGTGTGACCCATCAATTGCACCTACACACTGTGGCACACCCCACCTGCACTCAAAATACACTGCCATTTCTTTTAATTTTTCACTGTTTGGTAACTGGATAACTTCTTGCATGAGTACCTTCTCAACAGATGAGCAGAAATCGTGAACACAGTGACACACAGTTGCAACTCCGACTCCAAATAAATGAGAGATGCTTCTATACTCGGAGTTAGTCGCAAGTTTCCAGAGTGCAATGGCGATTCTTTTTTGAACGGGTACACAATGCCGGTAGTTTGTGTCATGTCTCTCCAGTTGGGGTTGCAATCGACGACAGAGGTACAGAAAAGTATCCTTAGACATCCGGAAATTCTTTATCCACTGGGCTTCGGTGAAAGTTGGAACCACGCTGTCCCACCATCCCGTTGTTCTAGGGTGCATCCAAACCGATCGCGAAACACGACGCATTTGATAGTACTCGCATATCTAAAACATACAAAAGTGACAAAAATAAGTTGACGTAATCGATAATAACATTATTCACAACTTGGTTTAATTTGATGGATTAATTTCTTACCAGTCTTGTTCTTTCTGCCCGATGGCGCGCGTTCGTCCCAGCCATCTCACGGTCAATGTCCGCTATAGCTGATAACATACGTTGTCTAATTTTATATCTAGCATTACGAGCTTTCTGAATACGCTTTAGTATCAGTGCTCGTCTTTTTTCTGCCGTTTTGTTAATTACCTCGTTAGTAAACCAATACATCACACACAAAACCAGCACAGCTTGAATCTCCTCCATACTTAAAACTCGAAACTCAAAAGGCGCTCAAAACTGATTACTGTCCGTCGCAGACTGAGAGGAGCAGTCGCGCACAGTTCAACGTCACCAGACAATTTGCATAATCTGCCCGGTACTTTAGACTGCGGTGTAAACGCAATAAGCAACCGGTCTGGGGTAAAAAAAGTTCCTGGTAAAAAAGTTCCTGGGACAAATTGTTCCGGGTAATTTTGGTGTAAACGCGCCACAAGTTTTCTTTCTACCACTGATTTTCAGGTGCTGAAGATGAACAAGATGATCAGGAGTGTCTTGCGGATTGTTCTGATCGGGAAGACAGGAAATGGGAAGAGTGCAACAGGAAACGGGAAGAGTTGAGAGTTGATGTGTTTGTCATTGTGTTGAGTTTGGGAAGATTTACAAGAGAGGAGATGGACACAGTAGATCTGATAAAGAAGATATTTAGTCCAAGACCTGCTCAGTTCAGCATCGTTCTGTTCACTGGAGGAGATAAAATATGTGAAAGTAACTGTAAACAGATTCCTGGTTAAACATGACAAAACTCAAGTGTCCCGACTGTTAAACATTATAGAAGAGCTGAAAAATATGAATGAGGGTCGATACTTCACTAACAGCGTGTTTGAGGACGCAGAGATGTACATTAAAAATATACAGAAAGAGAGAGAGAGAGAAATTCAGGCTCATAATAAGGCACTAAAAACCATAAATATACAATTCTTATGTTTGTCTCTGTGTTTAATTTGCCTTGACTGATTTTTGTCATAATTGTCTTTAATGGTCAAAATGTGCAAAATTCTTCAGTAATTATGATTTCTAGGGTGCCCTTATAATGTTAGTATGATTTTAACATCAAAAAGTTGCCATAATTTAGAAATAAAAGGCATTTTTCCAAGCCTGATTTTAGCCGATTTGAACGCTGTTTTAAGGGGCGTGTCTGCTGTGCAATCTGTCCAATAATATGCTGTGACATATGGTATCGAATGCAGCATTGAGGTCTAACAGAACCAAAATGCCACAAGCCCCAGAGTTGGCTATAACGAGGAGGTCATTCAGGACCCTGACTAGAGCAGTCTCTGTACTGTGTCCAGATCTAAACCCAGACTGAAAAGTTTCTATTAGGCTATTCATACACAGATGAGTATGGAGTTGGCCAACAACCACACACGCTCAAGCACTTTTGCCAGAAAAGGTAAATTGGAGATGGGTCGATAATTTGACATGTCAGTGATATCACTCCCAGGCTTTTTAAGAACTGGCATAACTGCAGCCATTTTTAGAGCAGAAGAGACATTCCCTGTATTGAGTGAAGCATTTACAATAGCAGTGGTGTGGGGGACAATAACAGGCAGACATTTTTTCAAAACAGTCGTAGGGAGTGGATCAAGTATGCAAGTAGTAGAATTCATTGACAAAACAAGTTTACAAATAAAATCAAAATCAACAGTACTGAAACTTGAAAAAGCGAGACCAAAGAGATAAGGAAAATGCACCTCAACAAGCGCAGAGGCATCCTCACAGGCAATGGCGTTATAAATATTCTCAATTTTAGTTGAAAAATAATTGAGAAATGCATTACACTGCTCAATGGTAGAACAGTTAAAGTCACTGGGAGGTTTATGATTAGATTATTGACTGTTCTAAACAGAACTCTGGGATTAGAGATGTCACTACTAATAATAGTAGAATAATATGCTACTTTTGCAGCTTTGAGAGCATTATGATACTCAATCTGATGCTGATCCAACATTGATCTATGAACTGTTAGACCAGATTTTTTATATTTTCGCTCCAACTGCCTGCCTATCGCCTTCAATTTGCGCAACTCAGATGTATATGTAGGAGATAATCTCTTTACCCTCTGATGGTTTATGGGGTCTTTTGGGACCCCAAATGACTTTTACTCAAATTAAAAAAAAATGTTCCCTTTGTCCAAATGGTATGAAACCTTCTACGGCTCTTAACACTTTCTAGATCTACAAAAAAAAAAAATAAAGTGGAATGATATCTGTTTTTATGTTAGCGTGACAAAAATTGTGACACTCGTGGTCTTCGGGGTCTCTGGAGACCCCGCAATCAAAATAGACAAAATTCATCATCAAAATCAGAAACAACGCAGAACACATCAACAGAAATGGCACAAATAATAATAATAATTAATTACATTTATATAGCGCTTTTCTCGACACTCAAAGCGCTTTACATAGAAGGGGGAATCTCCTCAACCACCACCAATGTACAGCATCCACCTGGATGATGCGACGGCAGCCATATTGCGCCAGAACGCCCACCACACACCAGCTTACTGGTGGAGAGGAGACAGTGATGAAGCCAATCAGTATATGGGGAGGATTAGGAGGCCATGATGGACAGAGGCCACTGGGCAAATTTGGCCAGGATGCCGGGGTTACACCCCTACTCTTTCGAAAGACATCCTGGGATTTTTAATGACCACAGAGAGTCAGGACCTCGGTTTAACGTCTCATCCGAAGGACGGTGCTCTTTTGGCAGTATAGTTTCCCCGTCACTATACTGGGGCATTAGGACCCCACACAGACCACAGGGTGAGCACCCCCTGCTGGCCTCACTAACACCTCTTCCAGCAGCAACCTGGTTTTCTCAGGAGGTCTCCCATCCAGGTACTGACCAGGCTCAGCCCTGCTTAGCTTCAGTGGGCAACCAGTCTTGGGCTACAGGGTGATATGGCTGCTGACATAAAGTGGCACACTTCCACCAATGCAAAAAACATCCACAATGCTAAATTATATTGCTCACAACACACACACACACATATATAGAGGAATACATTTTTGAGACTATAAAAACTGTTCTCTTATCATTTGTAAAATAAAATCATCCAAAATGCAGTACCACCACAAAAATAAATTGGTGACACTGACACATTGAAAATGTGCACACACACACACACACACACACACACACACACACACACACACACACACACACACACACACACAGGAACATTTGTAAGGCTATAATTTGTCAAATAAAATTATCCAAAATGCAGTACCACCACAAAAATAAATTGGTGACACTGACACATTGAAAATGTGCACACACACACACACACACACACACACAGGAACATTTGTAAGGCTATAATTTGTCAAATAAAATTATCCAAAATGCAGTACCACCACAAAAATAAATTGGTGACACTGACACATTGAAAATGTGCACACACACACACACACACACACACACACACAGGAACATTTGTAAGGCTATAATTTGTCAAATAAAATTATCCAAAATGCAGTACCACCACAAAAATAAATTAGTGACACTGACACATTGAAAATGTAAACACACACACACACACACACACACACACATACACGCATACACACACAGGAACATTTGTAAGGCTATAATTTGTCAAATAAAATCATCCAAAATGCAGTACCACCACAAATATAAAGTGGTGTGGTGACACTGGCACATCGACAATGTGTACTCACACACTCTCTCTCTCTCTTTATCTCTCAGACACACACACACACACACACACACACACACACACACACACACACACACACACAGGTGTGACTGTCACAGAGAGAATTTGTATCCAATTTGGCTAATGAAGCCAAATGCAGAACACGTGTGAGTGAGACCTAATGCATCCACATGCACACTCACATGCAGAGAGAGCAAGAGAGAGATGAAACAGAGATAAAAGACAACTGACCTTTTCCACTGTAAAAAGTTTACGTCTAGATGTAAGAGCTAGACCTGTGTTTTGAAAACAAAGGAATTGTTCCCACGCAAAGGCTATAAAAGAGGGTCTTTGGTGTCCTGCACACAGTTCATTCTGTGCTCAATTGTGTGTGTCTAGAATCTAGAATTAGATTAAAAATAAATGATTGAAATAAATGATAAAATCTTAAGACTCCAACATTTCTCTTTGTAACATTTTGTTCAGGTTTGGTTCTAATCATAATGTAACATTATTGAAAAACTGGGTTTTTTTGGTACAAAAAAATGCTAAACTTTGACAAAAATATTTTATTTTTGTTATAATTGTGATTTTATAATATTTAGATATGAATCCAACTGAATCCAACTTGTGAAAAGATATCTTTCAGGTAGTCTAATAGCAAATAGCATATACTGGAGCTCTATAGCCATCTAGTGGTTAAAATTATTATTTTTTATTTTAAAACTGCATTTTCCAAAAAATGGGCAAAAATGTTACATTAAACCATTTAAAATCATCCTTGTTATCCCCATGAATGAAAGTTAGAAATCTGGGTCTTTTATAAAGTGAATTTTACATCAAATGCTGTTTTTTTGTAAAAAGGCTATTTAAATATTTATTTATTTATTTATTTATTTATAGAAATCTAAAAAATATCATAAATTCTCCAAAAACTGCACAAATGTTGAGTAAAAACATTAACAAACAGAATAAAATTACATTTGTAAAAAAACAACAACTATTATCTTGTTACAAAATTAAATGTTATTGTCTGGGGTCTCTAGACACCCCAAAAACCCAGAGTGCAGACATAAATAAAGACCATCAGAGGGTTAAAAGAAACAACACGTTTTTTTTTTTCAGAGGGGCAAACTTATCCAGAATAGATGTAAAAAGGGAAGGGGAAGGATGCAGGATCTACTTGCAGCAGCTTAATTTATATTTTCAAAGAACATAAAATAAACCAAACACTAAGGCAAAATAACAATCAAAATAGAAATAAAGAGTATAGTTTACAGGAAAACACTAAAATCAAGTTCTGCGTTCAGGCCTGGGGGCTGTTCCATAAAAGCCGCTTAGAAAAGCGGGGATTAAACTCCAAAACCTGACTTGAATGAGCCTAACAAATGAGTTGGGGCTAAAGTGGTTCCATAAAAGGTAATTGAAGCTCACGCAATCTCACTATTTTGATCCAGGTTTATCTAGTCTAGATAATTGCGTGTGCACGCGTTTATGAAGCAGCCCTAGAGGTCGATCGTGGATCAAATCGATCCACCATCAAACAGCGTATTTTGTGCTGTTTTATGCGTTTGTGACATGTCCCCCCCCCCCCCCCCCCCCTTAGTTCAAAACTGACATTTTACAGTTATATTCTCCATCTGTAAATGTTCGAAAGTCATGCAAATGTATCCATTTCGCTGCTAATCTTCATATTGAACGAGCGCTGCTGCGCGCATGCGCGCCAAATAGGAGCGCAATAATTCTGACTAAAATATACATTTTGCTTGGAAAATTAATATGCTACATTTTATAACACTAGAAATATCTTCTAATTATAATAATTTATCTTTAGGATGTTGGATAAGTTGCAGTGAACTTCTAGCGAACAGAAGTACTTCAGTGAAGTAGCCTATAATTCAGGGAAGATTTTTTTTAAGAAACTAAATATATAAAGATACAAAATATAGTTTTGGGTATAGGACCAATGTTACTTAATAAAGATGATGTATACTTATTTAGAATGCTGAGAATTACAGCTTTTAATGCAATATTTTTTTGGAGAAAGCAAGAATCCCCAGTTTTAAATGAGTATATTTAGTTTCTAAAGTACATTATGGAGAGGATTACATTAAATTAAGAGCAAATGTATACATTTTGAAAAGATATGTGCAACTCTAAAATCAAAGAATATTCCATAAAATAAAGGAATATATATTAGCCTACATTAACTACATTTTTATATAAACCTTTTTATATTCTACCTTTTATTTCTAGTTATTTGTCATTTGATTTATTTACTTATTTAATATTGAATATTTGATATTCAAATAATATTACTTGAATAACTATTAGGAATTATGTGTCATTATAAGAGTTTGATATAAATATGTTAATGGTAAATTTTTATTACTATTTATTTATTGTTTTTTGTCTTTTCCCCCTTAAATCATATGTAAAAGTGTCTATGTACTTTTTGGTTATTGTTCTAATTATGTGTTTTTTAGGCTATGTGTTGGTGGGTATTATCACAAAAGAAAAAAAGTAGAAGGAAAAATAAGGAATATTTATTGGGGGAAAATATGATGTATTTAAAGGAACTGTCAATTTGTATAATTGTGTTAAATGTGTTTGAATTGAAAGACATAATAAAGTACATTATTTATATATATACTAAAATATTTGTTATTTGGAGATGTGCCTTATTTAGAATTTCTTTGTGTATTTTTATGATAGCAATAACTGTAAAGGGGTAATAACTATTGTAATGGGGTAAATCAAATGTAGGCTAATACTTTCAATTACTAAGCTCAGATTCATCTTACCAGTTAAAATTTATACTCTGCTTTTGTAATTATTTATTTTTAATTTTGTGATTTTAACTTCTGCTTTACAAAGCTTTTTTTAGATTGTGTTCTAATGTTCTTCTAATCATAAACATGCACTACAGCTGCCAAACAAAACCAGCAAGAAATGTATTCATA
Source organism: Leucaspius delineatus (assembly GCA_023718395.1). Taxonomy (NCBI): domain Eukaryota; kingdom Metazoa; phylum Chordata; class Actinopteri; order Cypriniformes; family Leuciscidae; genus Leucaspius; species Leucaspius delineatus. The sequence continues at coordinate 10,695,998 of CM043356.1, forward strand.
AATCTTTAAAACAATCTAATTAAATCTTGGGCACAAAACATTCAGCCAGTAAAAAAACCTGTACATATATTGTATTTAGGCCTATCTATCTATATATATATAGGTCTATATTGTCTAATTTATCATTGCAGCCTTATTTAAGTTGATTTTCTGTATACTGTGTATTTATTTTTGGACTAATAGTGGTTAATAAAGTCCAATAATGGTATGAGAGAGTGTCAGTGGTAATATCATTGTGTTCCTATTGGTCAGTGTTAGAGGATCTGTGTAACAACTGAGGCTTAGCATTTTTGCCCAGACCGGCCCACTATATGATCATAAACACCACCCATCTTTGCACGCCCTTAATTATATGCATACCAACTCCTATTCATTAAAACCACTAATGCCATGTAATGAGTGAGAATAGGAACGAGTGAGAGTTAACAGATGAAATAAGTCAAAATTTGATATTTATTAATACAGTTGAACTATACTCCACAGTGATGAATCCTAAAACAAGCTATAAGCGGCTCTGGCATAGCAATAAAGGTGTTTCTTACAGGATTTTTGTTAAAACTATGATGATGTGACCTCGGTCCTTCTAGGGTGGTTCGGGGGCATGCCCCCCGTGAGAAAATTTTGTGCATTTTAATGTTAAATTCATCAATCTGGTGCACTTTGAGAGTTCAAAATTAAAAGCTCCAACCCATATTCAGGGTGAAAATTAAACAAAGAAAAATTCAAACCTCTTTTAGTTACAGTGTCTACATTACACCTACTACATAATAATAGTTATAATATTAATCCAAAGACAGTAATAGCCATATTTTGTAAAACAAATGCACTAAAAAATAAAAGAAACTTTCATAATTAGTGTTGTACCAATTTCTATACTTGAAAGAGATAAGCACATGATCTTTCATTTTGACGCAAACTGCATCAAGCTTTTATTTTGGCGGAAAACATGGTTTACAAACGCCTCTTATTAAATTTCTAGTGAATTGCGGTAATCGTCAACTATGCAGATGTGGAAATAATCTACACTCATCATGACATGGCCTAAGTGTTTTGAAAGTAGTTCTGCTTACCGCAGGCTCTACACTCTCTCATCTCTCTCCTGATCCTCCGTCCTCACTATCATCATCTGCCACAGGAGCTGATGAAGGTCACAAAACATATATTTTGACACAGTTTACAGTGTCTGCTTTAAGGGCCTGGTTCTATTTTTTGACGCTATTTATCTGCACATTCCTTGCGTTTCTTCTCCATCTATTTTGACAGATACACACTGACACTGCTGCACGCTCGCTCACTCGTTTAAAGTTGTGATTGGGCCAGCCCAGTGTCAATCAAGAAAAGAGCCAATGGGCCGCTGATCTACGTGTTTCATGGGCTGGTCTGTCAGAAAAAAAACTAACACTGACTTTGACCAATGCATTACACCGGCACAAACCCAGCGCCGCCAATTAAGCAAAACAAAACAAAACGAATGGGCCGCCGATGTACAAATTTTATGGACCGTTAAAAAAAAAAAAAAGAAAAAAGAATGAGATATATCGGCCCAAAAAGCACGTCGGCCCACCGGGCAAATGCCCGGTATGCCCAATGGCCAGTCCAGCCATGCTTAGCCTGACAGTTAGCCTGCCCTGGACCAGGCTAGTTTCCCAGCATAAGTTGCCAGGGTAACTGAGTTTGAACTATTTTAAGTTTGCTTTATGAAACCGAATCTACCAAAAATAAGCCTGACTAACCGAAATAAGCCTGGCTTATACTCTAATCTTGGTTTATGGAACAGCCCCCTGGGTATCTAGTAGCCTGCAGTTTATCAATCCAGAAACTTTCTCTCTGGTTTAGTTGTTTTTGCATGTCCCCTTTCCTTAGTGACAGTGGTATATGGTCAATTCCGCAGGCCTGTACGGTAGATGGGTCACTCTTATGGTGTTCCCTGTAGTGCCTCGCCATAGGATAGTTCATGTTGCCCGTGCGGATTCCATATTTATGTTCAGCCAATCTGTCCTGTAAACACCTCTTTGTTCTTCCTATATAAAACACTTTGCATTCAGGGCATTCCAGTCTATATATAACAAATATAGTTTTACAGCTTATGAAATTGTTAAAATTGTTTTTGGGATACAGTATCACCAAAGGTTTTAGTCTGTAATACATTTGTACAATGATTACAGTGTTGACATTCGTAAGACCCTTTGAGCTTCGATCCCAACCACATTTGTTGGCCTTCTGGTTTCAAATGGCTCCGGACCAGTTTATCTCGAATTGTCCTGAAAGTGACCAGAGGTGGCTCAGGAAACGGCTGGCCAAGCACATCATCACTTTCAACAATACCCCAATTTTTTCTTATTATTCTCTTAATTTGTCCTGCATATGTACTATATGTAGTAACAAAAATGGGTTTATCTTTTGTTGGCTTAGGTGGGTTTCTTTGTAGAAGTGATACCCTATTTGCAAATTTGGCCCTGCTATATGCTTTCTGGAGAGTTGTGTTTTTATAACCCTGTTCTTTAAAATGTGACGTCATCTGTTTTGCTTTACACTCAAATGAATGGTCTTGGTCACAAATTCTCCTGACTATCTGGAATTGCCCATAAGGAACATTTTCCTTCAACCACTTAGGGTGGAAGCTTTTAGCATGCAGAATGGTGTTCCTGTCAGTAGGTTTTCTAAACACTGAAGTGTGTAGGGCACCGTGATCGTCTTTGAAGATGGTTAGGTCAAGGGAATTAATACAATCTTTACTATATTCCAAAGATAGTTTAATGTTGGGATTAATGTTATTCAAAAAAGCATGGAACTCTTTCAAATCTGCCTCTGAACCAGAGCAAAACAAACAAACAAACATCATCAATGTAACGTCCCCATCAGACAATGTGTTTGAAGAAGGCATTCTTTTCCTGGTTTAAGAAATAGAAATAGACCTGCATATGATAGGCTGTAACAGGCCCCCATAGCACAACCTTTTATCTGTTTAAAAGACTTATCCTGGAAGATGAAGATATTATTATTCAATGTCCATTTAGTTAATGAAAATAAAAAATCAGTGGGTGGCATTGCCTCAGGCAAAACACTCTAGATAAGAAACAGAACAACCTAGCATATAGCAACAACTGAAACACAGGGTTTAAATACACAGAACAGATTAGGGAAATGAGACACAGCTGGGACAAATGAACTAACGAGTAATTAACCTTGTAATTAACCCTAACAAATAAACCTTGATACAATCACAGAACGGGGAAACGGATCAAAAGCAGACTCAAATCATAGCAAACACACTCCCCCTCCCGCAAGGCGCGGCCTCGCGCCATATTCCATCAACGGGGTGGGCGCGGCAGTTCAGGGAGCCTTCACTCAAAAGAAATTCACTCAGCAGTTTGCCGGCTGCCGCATGAGCCGACAAATATAAAGATTTAAGCATTTCCCCTGGAGGTACGAGATAAAGAGCAAATGAAATCAACACCAACATACTCCCAAGGTTTCTGAGGCCGAATTGGGACCATTAGACTGGCAGGCTTCCTTTGACTTGGTTTCGTCAGTTGGAAAACTGCGCAAAAGGTTACATATTTCTTTACCTGAGATGCCATCTTAGGCCAGAAAAACCTGAATTTCAGTTGGGCTAAGGTCTTAGTTATTTCCAGGTGACTCGCAGTTGGATGATCATGATAATACCTCAGCAAGGTACCTTTGAGAGACTCAGGAGAATACAGCTTTAACCATTTCAAAGGGTGGATACCGCAAGCAGGTTTGGGATCGTTTAAGTACAATAGACCATCTTGAATGGAGTACTGAGAGCATTCATCAAGTTCACTTTCCTGTTGGAACAAGGCCTTCATTTTACGGAGAAACATAGTGCAGTCCGGGAGGTCATACGGCTTTGTCATAGTCACATATGGGTCTCTAAGGTAGGTATGTGATATAATAAGTAACAAGGAGCTAACAATAATAAATAAATAATAACAAAAATAGCACTGTCAGATTAGATAAATCATGTAGGTGTTGTAATGGTGCAGAAATTGATGCTCAAGTCTACAGATGAGTATCCTCCTCTAATGCCAGTGCCGGCTCCCCATGCTCCTCCTCCCCAAACAGTGTCCCACTTTAGTTCGGTATCAGCATTTTGTCCTCAAAGCTCCATAGAAATATCCTGAAGACTACAATCTCATAGAAAGCTATTTAAATTCGTCTGTCATTCTCTTTCTCTTCTGAGATCCTCCTGTTCTGCTCTTCAGGAGGTGAGGTAAATGGTGCCTTAGGCATGCCCTATTGCCTAGGCTAGATAGCCAAAATGTTTTTTTCTCTAGTCATTCAAAGCAATAAATTGCTTGCAAATGGACTTCTTGTCCAACAAGTCCAGTTTATCCTGATGGATATAACAGACAGCAACATTGTTACGTCTGTTTTGAGTCATTGTTGAGCGGAGACAAGTCTTGAGCCTGCGGAGAACACTAAAACTTCTCTCTGCCTCAGAGGAAGAAACGGGGACTACCAAAAGCAACCTGACCAGGGTTTCCACTTGCCCAAATAATCCACGTACCTCTGCAGGCAGTCCATGAATGATCCCTGCAGCTTCTGCACTGTTACTAAATGAGTAGTTCAATCGGAACATAGAAATCTGCACTGAAAGTGACTCTGTTCAACTCTGAATATTTATCAATCACTGGAGCTTCAACCTCTCCACTCAGAAGTGTCTCTTCCAATTTTTGCAAAGTCAGCAAACCATCCTGGTTAAACCGCTCAGTGAACTGTGCATCTACAGTATCCAGGGCTTTAAAGAATTCCTCTCTGTAGTGGTCCTTTGCAGATTTAGGCTGATGTGCTTCAGCTCCTCCAGTGAGCGGAGGTCCTGACAACTTCAACAACAGCCTTCATGCCAGCAACTGTAGCAGTTCTCTTCTTAAAAGAGATGTTCAGGCATTCAAGCTCATGAACCACTGGTGAGGCAAGTTTTAGACCCAACACTGTTACCTTTACAAAACTGACCTAGCAAGCCATTAGCAGTAGATGCTGTGTTTGAGGTACCAGAAGCCATCTCCTCCAAGCTAGCAAGCACTGATCCATACTGTGATAAAACAGCTGTGATGGCTTTGTTCCGTACCGTCCATTTTGTTGCACAGAGCGGATTCTCTGCATGTGCAATCGTTGCATGAATTGCTTTAAACTTCCCTGACTGAGATAACAGGACTCCCAACTGGTTGACCCAATCCAAGAAGTCTCTGATTAAAATGGAGGCTAAGCAAGCTTTCTGTGCAATTAAATTAGTACAGTGGGCACCACAGTGAACGTAGAGTGCTTGTGGCTGCTCTTGTTTTATCATTGCCTGTGCCCCAAAATGCTTACCGGACATATTAGCAGCCCCATCATAGGTTTGACCTCGTAAACCATGGATTGGTAAATTTAATCTCAGCAGCACATCCTTAGCAACTTCAGCAAGACTCTTTCCTGTTGTATCTGAGACACCGTACAAACCAATTCATTCTTCATGGGGAATCAGGTCATTGTCAATATAACGCAGGCATATGCTTTCTTGTTCTTGCCCAGATATGTGTTCCTTGTGTTCCATCAATGATAATTGCATACTGAAGAATGGGTAGATTCCCGATTGTGTCAGCTATTCCACGAACAATACTGTTGCTCATTGTGGACAGAATTTAATTCTGGATCTCTGGGCTAATGTATTCTTTCTGGGCCTCTGTACTAATGGGGGCACATTGAAATAGACACTGAATTATATTTATGTAATATGTCAAATGTTAGTAAAGTCATGAAGCCTACAGCCATGAACCTTTTATGCTTAAAGATTTAACTGATTGAATTATGGTTTTATTGTTAAATTTAAGTTGCTGCCACATTCTTTTTTTGCCCGTGGGATACCATGAAAATGAGTATTAGTTAACTTAATAACTTACCTTTCTGTCAGTTTTCACCTGATAATATAACAGTGATTGAGAATTACATTTGTGTATAGACTCTGAAGTATACGGCGTCTTTATGTCAGGTGCTGTTGCCATGGTGAATCGTAATTTCAGGGCTCCATTAATCATGGCTTTTCACAGTCGTGGTGTACACGCTTAACTCAGAGTCAGCCTACTCAGAGTTGATTAAACTAACTCAATTCAGCTCTTATGACACTGAAAACTCAGTTTCCCATCTCAGGGTAAATCAACTCAAGAGTTCAAGTTTTAACCAGAGTTGGTTGAACCTCCTTATTGAAACAGGCCCCAGGAGACATTGGGATATCTTTCAAGCAGAAGTTACTCTTTATTGAGAACTCGCTGTGCGTCGCTGTAGTCATCCAAGTCTAACTTAGGCAGTGTACATTGTAGAGTTTATACCTTTCAAAGGGGGAGGGATTACATGGAGGTGTAGACACTCTGAACAAAGCATGCAAATGAAGTACAGGAGTCAGCCCGTCACCGGAATTTCCCCAGCCCTGATCTCATCAGCATAACAGTGTCATTCAGATGCAGAGATCAGTATCTAATCCAATCAACCTGACTATTCAAAGACTGGGCCAGGGGCTCCAAGAGCCATTAAAGACAAAGGGTGAGAGTTTCAGTCATCTGACTAATTTACCTTACAATAGAGAGAGCAGGACTGGCAGGAATCTCTTGATATCATAATCATAACCTTAAATGCTAAATTCAATTTACTCTACCTTGTTTTTTTTCATGTTATGTTATGTAAGGACATAAGATCAGCAGATCTTAAACAGATTCTTAATTTTTCAGACTGTGATTAAGTGGTTTCTCCTGTGTGAATCTTCATGTGTCGCTTCAGGCGACTTTTAAAAGCAAAACTCTTCCCACACTGATCACATGTGTGCAGCTTTTCTCCAGCGTGAATTCTCTCATGTGTTTTCAGATCTGCTGACCAACCGAATCTCTTGTCACAGTGTGAACACTTGTAAGGTTTTTCTCCAGTGTGAATAATCTGGTGCCGTTTTAATTGTTCAGCTGTAATAAAAGTCTTCTCACACTCAAAGCACATGTACTCTCTCACACCAGTGTGGATTTTCTCATGTCTATGTAAAGTTTGACCCTGTGAAAAACACTTTCCACACACAGAACATGAATGCGGCTTCTGCTTCGTATGAACTCTCATGTGAAGTTTATGATTTGTTATTTGTGTAAAACTCTTCCCACATTGATCACATGAGAATGGCTTCTCTCCGGTGTGGATCCTCATGTGAACTTTAAGGTATGAAGAATGACTGAAACTCTTCCCACACTGATCACATGAGAACGGCTTCTCTCCAGTGTGGATCATCATGTGAAGATTACGATTTGTTATTTGTGTAAAACTCTTCCCGCATTGATCACATGAGAACGGCTTCTCCCCGGTGTGGATCCTCATGTGACGCTCAAGACTTCGTTTGGTTGTGAAACTCTTTCCACACTGAGTGCAGGTTGTAGATTCCTTAGCTCTTCTTTTCTTTAAAAATGTATGTTTAGTCTTTGAGCGACTCAAAGGTTTTCCTGCAGGTTTGACATGATGTTCCTCCTCCACTTCACTCAGTTCTTCACTCTCCTCGCTCTCTTCTATCAGGTCTGAAATCATAGAAAAAATATTACATTTAATTTTCAGAACATCAAAATAATTCAAAGAGAAATATAAAGTGAAAGGACATGAAAGTGAGCCCTGATGTAATCGTAGAAAGTAGCTAGTAGTAAATATTATGATAATCTGATGCCTTTATATAAATTGATTATATGTCCTTGAAACTTTCCATGAATGAGGTAAATTTATCTTCCAATTATTAATTTTAAAACATTATAGGCACGAATCCCATGTTTCTTTATCAAGAACTATTAATTTGATCAATGACACAATTATCTAACATGATATTAAAATTTAAATATACAATACTGCCATATTTTGTCACCAACTTTGAGATTGATATTTATTTTACTAAACACATTTTAATTATTAATGGCCGTTCACACTAGACTTTTCCTTGCACTGACTTCCATTCATACGCATGTGAAAGTGGGACACCAGAAACACAAGCTCAAGTACTCAAGCTCTGTGAGAAATAACACAAGCGTTTAGCATTCAAGTGGAGTGGATTGTTTATTTTTAAATTTTGAATTATTATTGGTTGTACCGGTATGTTAAATTTATGTTTGTAAAAAAGCTGCCGCAGAGTTTGACATCATTTCACGACCGTAGCAGTGTGTGTAGAAATTTCACATGCTCAAAGTGTAGAGCGGCCGTGGCTTTAACTAGTTTTAAATTAAAAATTTTTATTAGCATTATCTGTGTCCTACATGTTTCACTCAACCCTGTTACTCCTGACATGATTTTCCTCCTTTCAAAAACAGAGCACTTCTTAAAACTGTGACATCATCTGGGCTCTTTCTACTGCATGATGGGAAGACAAGAAAATAATCTCAATTCATTGTCTCAGTTTCTACACAAACTGTAGCATTGACTGTATTCATCAACCCTGTTACTAAAGTTACTGTAAGAAGAATCTCTATAACTATGAATAACTTTGATATTTGACAATTACAACTTTATCAGTAACTTGGTGTTTACTGATTATTCTTTAAAAAAAAAATGGTAAACTATGTTGAAAATTCTGGTAATGTTGTTGCAAATTGGGAACCAGATATCAAATAAATGTAAAATAAAACAGTTAAAATAGTATTTAGCTTAATCTAATGTTGAACAAGAATAAACGAATAAACACCAACCTCTTTGTTCTTCAGGATCTTCAGTGTGTTTCATTCTGCAGGGTTCTGGATCACTCATGTTCTCACTGTCCTCTTTAATAAACTCAGTCTTTGCAGATTTCAGCTCTTCCTGATGCTCTGATGCTCATCTTCACTTGCAGCTGATGGGAATTTACAGCATTTATTGGAGAATTACAGTGGGAGGAGCTTCACTGATGATGTGAATACAGTGGGAGGAGCTTCACTGATGATGTGTTTGAAGTGGGAGGAGCTTCACTGATGATGAATTCCAGAGTTGCGAGAGCTGATCTGCCAAAATCAGAAGTATCAATTACTGAGTTTGTTTTTATAATAAATTACATTTCTAAACATGTATGTCTGTCCATCTATTCATCGTACAGTAACTGATTATTTTTAATTATTATTTTTCATTAATCCTAACATTATTCTGCGGCTTCATTAAAATACAGGTATCTAGAAATATAGAAAAGAATATAAATAATTTAAATTCTTCCAAATATAAATAATGGTAAGAAAAATAGTTAAAATCATAAACACAGAAATAAACATATAGTAGCCAACAAATAACTTCAGTCTGCTGACACCAATGAAATGATCTTTAAGTGTCAATTTACAGGAGATCTGCAGACATCAGCATAATAAATGAGGTGAAAACAGGAACTATTGTCATGAAATTAAGAGTGTTTTCAGCAGATCTGTTAATATTAATGAGCCTCAGACTATCAACACTCATTCAACAAGCCATTCAGGATCATCAGCAGATCATCTCGCTTTATTCTGAGTGTTTGCTGTTAGAAACACATTATTTGAGTCAGGATACATGATAAAGGACTATTAAACTGCTCCATTGAAAGACAATACTGTTAATTCTCACACTATGACAAGGATAAAACATCAGTTATACAAAAACAATCACTAATGACACTCATTTCATCAACAGATAAATAATGACAGCAGCATAATGTGTCCAAATTAAGTTTGATCTTATGATAACTACATTAAACACTATAAAGTTAGATAACATTTATATGTGAAATAAAATAATAACATTTTAATTTGTCCTGCATATGTACTATATGTAGTAATATGGGTTTATCTTTTGTTGGCTTAGGTGGAATTCTTTGTAGAAGTGATACCCTATTTGCAAATTTGGCCCTGTTGTATGTTTTCTGGAGAGTTGTGTTTTTATAACCCCGTTCCTTAAAATGTGACGTCATCTGTTTTGCTTTACACTCAAATGAATTGTCTTGGTCACAAATTCTCCTGACTATCTGGAATTGCCCATAAGGAACATTTTCCTTCAACCACTTAGGGTGGAAGCTTTCAGCATGCAGAATGGTGTTCCTGTCAGTAGGTTTTCTAAACACTGAAGTGTGTTGGGCACCGTGATCGTCTTTGAAGATGGTTAGGTCAAGGAAATTAATACAATCTTTACTATATTCCTCAGGCAAAACACATAAGAAACAAAACAACCTAGCATATAGCAACAACTGAAACACAGGGTTTAAATACACAGAACAGATCAGGGAAATGAGACACAGCTGGGACAAATGAACTAACGAGTAATTAACCTTGTAATTAGCCCTAACAAATAAAACTTGATACAGACAATCACAGAACGGGGAAACGGATCAAAAGCAGACTCAAATCATAGCAAACACACTCCCCCTCCCGCAAGGCGCGGCCTCGCGCCATATTCCATCAACCCTGGTGGCTGATGTGGGCGTGGCTGACACAGAACAGGAAGCCTCCAGGGCGCAGCAGTTCAGGGGGCCTTCACTCAAAAGAAATTCACTTAGCAGTTTACCGGCTGCCGCATGAGCCGACAAATATAAAGATGTAAGCATTTCCCCTGGAGGTACGAGATAAAGAGCAAACGAAATCAACACCAACATACTCCCAAGGTTGCTGAGGCCGAATTGGGACCGCTTCCTTTAGACTGGCAGGCTTCCTTTGACTTGGTTTAGTTAGTTGTAAAACTGTGCAAAAGGTTACATATTTCTTTACCTGAGATGCCATCTTAGGCCAGAAAAACCTGAATTTCAGTCGGGCTAAGGTCTTAGTTATTCACAGATGACTTGCAGTTGGATGATCAAGATAATACCTCAGCAAGGTACCTTTGAGAGACTCAGGAGAATACAGCTTTAACCATTTCAAAGGGTGGATACCGCAAGCAGGTTTTGGATCGTTTAAGTACAACAGACCATCTTGAATGGATTACTGAGAGCATTCATCAAATTCACTTTCCTGTTGGAACAAGGCCTTCATTTTACGGAGAAGCATAGTGCAGTCCGGGAGGTCATATGGCTTTGTCATAGTCACATATGGGTCTCTAAGGTAGGTATGTGATGTAATAAGTAACAAAGAGCTAACGATAGTAATTTGTCTGTCATTCTCTTTCTCTTCTGAGATCCTCATGTTCTGCTCTTCAGGAGGTGAGGTAAATGGTGCCTTAAGCCTGTTTTATACTTCTGCGTCGAACTGCCGCCGTAGCTACGTCGTAGGCTGTGTGTAGCGCGCGTACCCTACGGCGTACCCTGACGTGCACCTCTCCAAAAATGTAACAACGCGTCAATTCTACGCGGACACAAGCGCTGTGATTGGTCTGCCAGAACCCCTCCCTCGGGGTTTCAAATGCTCCCTAGGTGCGCGTCAACGCGGACAACGACACAGAAGTATAAATTAAAACCAACACGTTGCCTACGGCGTATAGGCTCCGGCGTAGGTCCGACGCAGAAGTATAATGAGGCCTTTAGGCATGCTCTATTGCCTAGGCTAGATAGCCAAAATGTTTTTTCTCTAGTCATTCAAAGCAATACATTGCTTGCAAATGGACTTTTTGTCCAACAAGTCCAGTTTATCCTAATGGATATGACAGACAGCAACATGGTTAAGTCTGTTTTGAGTCATTGTTGAGCGGAGACAAGTCTTGAGCCTGCGGAGGGCACTAAAACTTCTCTCTGCCTCAGAGGAAGAAACAGGGACTACCAAAAGCAACCTGACCAGGGTTTCTACTTGCCCAAATAATCCACGTACCTCTACAGGCAATCCACGAATGATCCCTGCAGCTTCTGCACTGTTACTAAATGAGTAGTTCAATCAGAACATAGAAATCTGCACTGAAAGTGACTCTGTTCAACGCTGAATATTTATAAATCACTGGAGCTTCAACCTCTCCACTCAGAAGTGTCTCTTCCAATTTTTGCAAAGTCAGCAAACCATCCTGGTTAAACCGCTCAGTGAACTGTGCATCTACAGTATCCAGGGCTTTAAAGAATTCCTCTCTGTAGTGGTCCTTTGCAGATTTAGGCTGATGTGCTTCAGCTCCTCCAGTGAGCGGAGGTCCTGACAACTTCAACAATAGCCTTCATGCCAGCAAATGTAGCAGTTCTCTTCTGAAAAGAGATGTTCAGGCATTCAAGCTCATGAACCACTGGTGAGGCAAGTTTTGACCCAACACTGTTTTACCTCTACAAAACTGACCTAGCAAGCCATTAGCAGTAGATGCTGTGTTTGAGGTACCAGAAGCCATCTCCTCCAAGCTAGCAAGCACTGATCCATACTGTGATAAAACAGCTGTGATGGCTTTGTTCCGTACCGTCCATTTTGTTGCACAGAGCGGATTCTCTGCATGTGCAATCGTTGCATGAATTGCTTTAAACTTCCCTGACTGAGATAACAGGACTCCCAACTGGTTGACCCAATCCAAGAAGTCTCTGATTAAAACGGAGGCAAAGCAAGCTTTCTGTGCAATTAAATTAGTACAGTGGGCACCACAGTGAACGTAGAGTGCTTGTGGCTGCTCTTGTTTTATCATTGCCTGTGCCCCAAAATGCTTACCGGACATATTAGCAGCCCCATCATAGGTTTGACCTCATAACCATGGATTGGTAAATTTAATCTCAGCAGCACATCCTTAGCAACTTCAGCAAGACTCTTTCCTGTTGTATCTGAGACACCGTACAAACCAATTCATTCTTCATGGGGAATCAAGTCATTGTCAATATAACGCAGGCATTATGCTTTCTTGTTCTTGCCCAGATATGTGTTCCTTGTGTTCCATCAATGATAATTGCATACTGAAGAATGGGTAGATTCCCGATTGTGTCAGCTATTCCACGAACAATACTGTTGCTCATTGTGGGCAGAATTTCATTCTGGATCTCTGGGCTAATGTATTCTTTCTGGGCATCTGTACTAATGGGGGCACATTGAAATGTGACACTGAATTATATTTATGTAATATGTCAAATGTTAGTAAAGTCATGAAGCCTACAGCCATGAACCTTTTATGCTTAAAGATTTAACTGATTGAATTATGGTTTTATTGTTAAATTTAAGTTGCTGCCACATTCTTTTTCTTTTTGCCCGTGGGATACCATGAAAATGAGTATTAGTTCAATAACTGACCTTTCTGTCAGTTTTCACCTGATAATATAACAGTGATTGAGAATTATACTTGTGTATTGACTCGGAAGTATGCAGACGTCTTTTTGTCGGGTGCTGTTGCCATGGTGAATCGTAATTTCGGAGCTCCATTGATCATGGTTTTTCACAGTCGTGGTGCACACGCTTAACTCAGAGTCAACCTATTCAGAGTTGATTTAACTAACTCAATTCAGCTCTTATGACACTGAAAACTCAGTTTCCCATCTCAGGGTAAATCAACTCAAGAGTTCAAGTTTTAACTCAGAGTTGGTTGAACCTCCTTATTGTAACAGGCCCCATGAGACATTGGGAGATCTTTTTTAAGCAGAAGTTACTTTTTATTGAGAACTTGCCGTGCGTCGCTGTAGTCATCCAAGTCTAACTCAGGCAGTGTACATTGTAGAGTTTATACCTTTCAAAGGGGGAGGGATTACATGGAGGTGTAGACACTCTGAACAAAGCATGCAAATGAAGTACAGGAGTCAGCCCGTCACTGGAATTTCCCCAGCCCTGATCTCATCAACATAACAGTGTCATTCAGATGCATAGATCAGTATCTAATCCAATCAACCTGACTATTCAAAGACTGGGCCAGGGGCTCCAAGAGCCATTAAAGACAAAGGGTGAGAGTTTCAGTCATCTGACTAATTTACCTTACAATAGAGAGAACAGGACTGGCAGGAATCTCTTGATATCATCATCATAACCTTAAATGCTAAATTCAATTTACTTTACCTTGTTTTTTTCACGTTATGTTATGTAAGGACATAAGATCAGCAGATCTTAAACAGATTCTTAAATTTGTAATCCCACAGTTACACAGAAGAGACTTTGTTGCTGTGGTGTATTCAGTACTATTTAATATGCGCATTAATGTTGTCCCTAAAGACTTGCCGTTGTTGGCTAGTGTGTATTCTGCGCATGTCATAACGAAGTTGGAGCCTGTTATACCCACATGTGGAGTTTTGTATGTAATGCCCCGATATTTGATATAAAGCAGTTAAACGCGTGCCTTGCCTAGTTATTTAAGTACACCACATAATTGGCGACGAGGTAAATCGGTTTAGTGAAAATGGCATACTTTTTTTCCCAAAGACCGGACGAGTTCAAGCCAGAGAATGAAACATGGTCTGCCTATGTTGAACGCATGGAGTTGCTGTTCGAAGCTCATGAAGTCAACGATGGAAAAAAAGTCCCAATATTGTTGAGCTCAGTCGGCGCAGCAACGTATGGCCTTCTACGCAACCTTGTCCAGCCCGACAAGCCAAAGGACAAAACCTTTAATCAAATTGTGACCATTCTAAAGGATTACTATGAACCTAAACCATTGGTCATCGCCGAGCATTTCAGGTACCGTAAATGTGTTCAGAAAAGCGGCCAGACAGTGACGGAATATGCTGCTGAGCTGCGTCAACTCGCTGCAAACTGTGATTTCGGGGATAGGCTGGATGAAACTCTACGTGATGGATTTGTCAGCGGAGTCAGTTCTGAGGCATGCCAGCGCAAATTACTCTCAGAGGATAGACTGACTTTTGCGAGAGCCGTAGAGCTTGCTGTTAATATGGAGACAGCCCACCGAGATGCGCAGCAGTTGCGGAAAAGGTGATGACGTCACCGCTGTTCACAAGGTAAAGGAGAGACAGCGCTCGCCCTCAAAACAAGAAGGGTGCTATAGATGTAAAGGAAAGGGTCATAGCGCCAGCGATTGTTTCTATAAAAATGTAAAGTGTCATAAATGTGGCAAAGTCGGGCATATTCAGAAGGCATGCAGGACTGGGGGTCAGACACGTGACAGGCAGGAGAAAAGGGGGAAGAGAAACAGTGAACACAAAGATAAAAAAATGACAGGCTACGTTCGAGCAGACGAAATAGAAGATGACATTCTGATGTTTTCTGTGTTCAGTGCAACTGGTGCTGGCCGACGGCCATACAGGGCAATTTTTGATGTAAATGGAAAAAAAGTGCCTATGGAAATTGACACAGGAGCAGGAGTCAGCATTATATCAGAAAATGTGTATGAGCAGTCATTCTCAGATGTGCCACTGGAGGGCAGCAGCGTCGCACTGAAGGGTTATTCAGGAGAGACTATTCCAGTGAAAGGACAGTTCATTGCAAAAGTGGCTTATGGAAATCAGATTGCTGATCTACCACTTATAGTAGTGGCTGGAGGAGGTCCTTCTCTGTGTGGGCGTGAATGGCTGGATCAAATCAAACTGAATTGGAAAATGATTAAAAAAGTAACAGAAAGCATTATACACCCAACAACTAAATCCAAGTCAATTCAGGATGTGTTAAATAAATATGCTGATGTTTTTAAAGACGAGTTGGGGACGTTAAAAGACATTAAAGCAGCAATTTCTGTGAAGCCTGACGCAGTTCCAAAGTTCCATAAAGCCCGTGTCCTACCCTTCGCAATGAAAGAAAGGGTAGAAAAAGAACTGGAACGCCTGGAAAAAGATGGTGTTATCAGCCCTGTGAAGCACAGCGAGTGGGCTGCTCCAGTGGTCCCTGTAACCAAGCGGGACGGTGGACTCCGCTTGTGCGGCGACTATAAAGTAACTGTGAACATGGCTACAAACACTGAAACATATCCACTACCACGCATAGAAGAAGTTCTGGCAGCCTTATGTGGGGGGAAGATATTCTCCAAAATTGACCCGGCAGCCACCTACCAACAGGTCCTTTTAGGAGACGAGTCAAAAAAGTATACAACTGTGACCACGCATAAAGGACTGTTTGTGTACAATCGGCTTTGCTTTGGCATTAATTCTGCTGTCAGTATTTTCCAAAGGATCATGGAGAATGTGATGAAGGATCTCAATGTTGTGGTCTATTTGGATGACCTGCTGGTGATGGGCAGGGACGAAACTGAGCATCTGATGAACCTGGACAGAGTTCTACAGCGGCTGCAAGAAAATGGCCTAAGAGTAAAAAAGGCAAAGTGTGACTTCGGAAAAACACAAATTGAGTACCTGGGTCACATGTTGGATGGAAAAGGAGTCTACCCTTCTAAAGACAAGGTCAGAGCCGTGCATGACGCTCCAACACCCACAAACGTCAAAGAGCTGAGAGCTTTCCTTGGGTTAGTGAACTATTATGGTCGTTTTTTGCCGCAGCAAAGTACTGTTTTGGCCCCACTTTACAGACTGCTGAAGGACCAAACGAAATGGGGGTGGAGTAAAGTGGAACAGGGCGCTTTTGATAGGTGCAAAGAAATGTTGGCCAGCGACAGGGTGTTAGTTCACTATGATCCGAACCTGCCGCTCTCTCTTTCATGTGACGCTTCAGCGTACGGAATTGGATCCGTTATTCAGCACACAACACCTGATGGGCAAGAGCATCCAATAGCCTATGCGTCTCATACGCTCTCACCGGCTGAGAGGAACTATTCACAAATGGAAAAAGAGGCGTTGAGCCTGGTGTATGGAGTGAAGAAATTCCACCAATATCTGTGGGGGCGAAGGTTTAACTTAACCCTCTGAGGTCGACAAACGCGCCGGCGCGTTTTGCTGCATTTTCTCCACATTGTAGCACTATAAACTTAAATTTCTCCGTCATTTATGGTCATACAGAAAAAAGAAATATAAAAAAAAGAATCTGTGGTATTTCTACTTTTGTATGTGTCCACTTCCTATCAAATCAAAACATTGTGCTTTTGTAAAATAAAGAAAATAAACAGGGTGTGCGTTCTGCCTCTCCGTCGCGGTGAACTTTTTTTCTTGAGCACGTCTATAAACTGAAACAAAACTCAGCGAATACTTGTCACACATTTATGAGCCATACACCTTTATAAACATTTAAGTGTGTACTTTTAAATGATCGGATTCAAAACGAAAACAAATATTCTCTGTTTAAGTAATTTGTATAAAACCAACAAGATGTCCAGCTTCTCAAACGCTTCCTAATTATTTTTTAATTTACCACGCCCACTCGCGCAAAAGACATTCACATGCAAATCTCCACATGGAACGCGATTGCCCTCATTACCTCAACAACAAAACACTTCACTTCACTTTTCGTCGAGTTTGAAAGACGTGCCTGAGCTTAGATTGGATTTACATCAGAAGAAGAAGAACGATATTTGAAGACAAGAAAGATAAGGTAAGAAATTCTTACATATTAGTTTGCTATTGTTGCATAAATTTCACATTGCAGTTGAACTGTTGCTAGATATATGGTGAATATTATAATATTTAGACCCGTGTTTACTGTTACTGTGTTTGTGGATATCTGCTCAAACGTAGATATGTATATGGTAGGCCTAACCATAATGTTTTATATTTGAGCGCGATCGCGTTTGAATGTATCATATTTTTGATCGCGATCGCGTTTTAATGTATCATATTTTTGATCGCGATCGCGTTTGAATGTATCATATTTTGGAAAAGCAAAACGCTCCAAACGGCTTCATGTTTTTACTATTATCTCATTTCATATCATCATAACGAATGGAAACATTTGAAGTAACATGATAATCAATATATTTTTCTCTAGCTTAGTTGTTACTGAAATCTTTTTGAAAATATATATAGGCTGCTATATTGTTATTATTTTATGCAGCACTGCGCATAGCCTATACCTACAAGGCACAACAAAACTGGTGTTCATTATATAATATATTGTTTTAAACATTTGTGTGAGTGTGTGTATTCTGTGAATTTTAAAAAGCAATTTTAACAAGAAAAATCTAAAATGTATTCCCAAAATCGTGCAGGCCTTTCTCTTGATATCAGTATGTTCACTTTTTTTTTTTTTTTTTTTTTTTCAGGGCCCAGATGCCACTGAGTCCTGCTGACTTCAACATTCACAGTACATGTCTCTGTACATGAACATGGTAAAGTGAAAATCAAACACCTTAGAAAATGAAAGGTATGTACAATGTTTTTAGGAATGGCACAAAGGTCTCTTTCTTCAATAAGTGCTTTTTTGTTGTGTATCTTTGGATTATGTTGTGTTGTAAATAAATCCAAACAATTTTAAAAGCCATTCTTTTTTAAATCTCCTCATTCTTTGTGCAAGGTTGGTCAGAATGATGGGCCCTGATAAGCTCCTAATAGGGCCATTAGGGAGGTTCTTTGTCTTTCTCAGGTGTGGAAAGCTTTCATATTAATGAGGTGATCCGCCCCTTCGCATATTGCTTTATCACACAAAACACGTCGTAAATTTTTTAAATCAATATATTGTCTTCTCTGAATGAGCAGTCAGGGTGATTCTCACATAGTTTTAGAGCAAATATTCTAGGCTACGTCATACAATTTTCAAAAGTCTTGTGAAGAAATAATCAGTAGGGGTTTCATGACCTTATTTCAGTGAGAATTTATTTTTGTATTTTCACAAACCCCGCATAAATGTCATTATCTCAAAACTACAAACTTTTACATACATGCTGCTGATATATTATTGTAGCAGAGTTTATGCTGAATACAGTGTAATTAGACTTTAGCCATGAAAATGTCACAAGTAACAGAAATAACCACAAATGTCAGAGCATGTCAGAACACCTCCAGGGCCCAGAAAACAGCTCAGACCCCAGAGGGTTAATCACCGACCATAAACCTCTGCTCACGCTGTTTGGAGAACATAAAGGACTTCCAACAATGGCAGCAGCACGTATACAGAGGTGGGCAATTATACTGTCTGCCTATGATTATCACATAATCTATCGCCAGTCAGAAGAACACGGCAACGCAGATGGTCTGTCTCGTGTTCCACTGCCGGAAACTACGGACACAGGAACAGAGAAAATAACAGCATACCTGCATGCACTAATCTGTGAACACCTGGAAGATGCACCACTGAGTGCAAAACAGATTTCCAAGGCAACCCGCAAAGATGCAGAGCTATCTAAGCTGCACAGATACATCATGGAAGGGTGGCCAAAAGAAGTACCAGAAGAACTGAAAGTGTACTACAAAAAAAGAGAGGAACTATCTGTTGAGCAAGGTTGTGTTCTATGGGGAACAAGAGTAGTGGTGCCTACAAAGCTGAGAACAGCAGTACTTAAGGAGATCCACAGTGGACATCCTGGCATTGTAAAGATGAAGACCATTGCAAGGCAGTATGTCTGGTGGCCGCATGTAGACATGGACGTTGAAAAGCTCTGTAAGCAGTGTGACCGGTGTCAGTTGGAGCAGCGTATGCCACGCCCAGTTCCTCTGCACCCCTGGGAGTTTCCGGGAGAGGTTTGGAAAAGGCTCCACATTGACTTTGCAGGTCCGTTCATGGGTCACATGTTTATGGTAGTTGTAGACGCATATTCTAAGTGGCTGGAGGTTTTCAAAATGGCACAAATAACATCCTCCGCAACCATTTCAAGGCTTCGGAGACTTTTTGCGTCATATGGATTACCGGAGCAAGTTGTCACAGACAACGCCACAACCTTCACGTCAGAGGAGTTTCAGCTGTTCATGAAAAGGAACGGTATCCTTCACACAACTGGTGCGCCGCGGCATCCAGCTACCAATGGCCTCGCTGAGAGGTATGTTGCCACTTTCAAAGCAGGCATGAAAAAGCTGAATGGAGAGGATTTGAGTGTTGAGGACAAAATCTCGCATTTCCTACTGCGATATCGCACAACTCCCAATAGTGCAACTGGAGAGTCACCCGCAGATTTGCACCTAAAGAGACATGTGCGTTCGCGGATGGACTTTCTAAAGCCAAACATCGCCATGAGGGTGAGGAGGAGGCAGTATCAGCAGAAGGAAGAACATGACAATCGGGCTGTTGAGAGACAGTTTGATGTGGATGAACTGGTGTATCTACGAAATACTGCAGGGGATAAACCCAAATGGATCCCAGGAGTAGTTACACAACAGACAGGTCCAGTGTCGTACCGGGTGCAGGGAGAGTTAACTGACCAGGTATACAGGCGTCATGGAGACCAGTTGCGACCTCGTTACCCTCAGGGTGATTCAGACCCAGAGTCTCAAGGAGCAACTCAGTCAGCTGAGCAGGAGAGTGACCTTGCTGTGTCAGTCTCCGCAGCACCTGCACCAACACCACCTTTTACGTTGGACCAGCCCGGGCTGCCTGATCCAGAGACTGTGACTTTGAGGCGCTCGAAGCGCGTGACTAAGCGACCGTCACGTTACAGAGATTAAAGATAGTAATGATACTGGGACTTGTTACTTAAGAGGGTTTGTGTTATTGTAAAGTTAACATGTTTTGTTTAAATTGCCGGTCGTTAAATTAACCGGAGTGAAATCACTATTCTGTGAAAGAAGTATAGTTTTAAGTTGGGGTGTACTGTATGTTAATGCACTATGTGGGGATTACCTTTAATTTTAAAGGGGAGGTAATGTGGTGTATTCAGTACTATTTAATATGCGCATTAATGTTGTCCCTAAAGACTTGCCGTTGTTGGCTAGTGTGTATTCTCCGCATGTCATAACAAAGTTGGAGCCTGTAATACCCACATGTGGAGTTTTGTATGTAATGCCCCGATATTTGATATAAAGCAGTTAAACGCGTGCCTTGCCTAGTTATTTAAGTACACCACAGTTGCTCAGCACATGAAAATAAACTACTTGCTTTGATTTCAGACTGTGATTAAGTGGTTTCTCCTGTGTGAATCTTCATGTGTCGCTTCAGGTGACTTTTAAAAGCAAAACTCTTCCCACACCGATCACACGTGTGCAGCTTTTCTCCAGCGTGAATTTTCTCATGTGCTTTCAGATCTGCTGACCAACCGAATCTCTTGTCACAGTGTGAACACTTGTAAGCTTTTTCCCCAGTGTGAATAATCTGGTGCCGTTTTAAATTCTCCGCTGTAATAAAAGTCTTCTCACACTCAAAGCACATGTACTCTCTCACACCAGTGTGGATTTTCTCATGTCTATGTAAAGTTTGACCCTGTGAAAAACACTTTCCACACACAGAACATGAATACGGCTTCTCCTTCGTATGAACTCTCAGGTGTTTCTTCAGGTCTGATGACCCATGAAATGTTTTGCCGCATTGATCACATGTGAACGGCTTCTCTCCAGTGTGGATCTTCATGTGTTCTTTAAAGTGTGAAGATCGACTGAAACTCTTCCCACACTGATCACATGAGAACGGCTTCTCTCCAGAGTGGATCATCATGTGACGATTATGATTTGTTATTTGTGTAAAACTCTTCCCACACTGATCACATGAGAACGGCTTCTCTCCAGAGTGGATCATCATGTGACGATTATGATTTGTTATTTGTCTGAAACTCTTCCCGCATTGATCACATGAGAACGGCTTCTCCCCGGTGTGGATCCTCATGTGACGCTCAAGATTTTGTTTGGTTGTGAAACTCTTTCCACACTGAGTGCAGGTGAAAGATTTCTTGGCTCTTCTTTTCTTTAAAAATGTATGTTTAGTCTTTGAGCGACTCAAAGGTTTTCCTCCAGGTTTGACATGATGTTCCTCCTCCACTTCACTCAGTTCTTCACTCTCCTCGCTCTCTTCCATCAGTTCTGAAATCAAAGAAAAAAATATTACATTTAATGTTCAGAACATCAAAATAATTCAAAGAGAAATATAAAGTGAAAGGACATGAACGTGAGCCCTGATGTAATCGTAGAAAGTAGTTAGTAGTAAATATTATGATAATCTGATGCCTTTATATAAATTGATTATATGTCCTTGAAACTTTCCATGAATGAGGTCAATTTATCTTCCAATTATTATTTTTAAAACATTATAGGCACGAATCCCATGTTTCTTTATCAAGAACTATTAATTTGATCAATGACACAATTATCTAACATGATATTAAAATTTAAATATACAACACTGCCATATTTTGTCACCAACTTTGAGATTGATATTTATTTTACTAAACACATTTTAATTATTAATGGCCGTTCACACTAGACTTTTCCTTGCACTGACTTCCATTCATACGCATGTGAAAGTGGGACACCAGAAACACAAGCTCAAGTACTCAAGCTCTGTGAGAAATAACACAAGCGTTTAGCATTCAAGTGGAGTGGATTGCTTATTTTAAATTTTTGAATTATTATTGGTTGTACCGGTATGTTAAATTTATGTTTGTAAAAAAGCTGCCACAGAATGTGACGTCATTTCACGACCGTTGCAGTGTGTGTAGAAACACACATGCTCAAAGTGTAGAGTGGCCTCGGCTTTAACTAATTTTTTTTATTTAAATTTATTTATTTTTTTATTAGCATTATCTGTGTCCTACATGTTTCACTCAACCCTGTTACTCCTGACATGATTTTCCTCCTTTCAAAAACAGAGCATTTCTTAAAACTGTGACATCATCTGGGCTCTTTCTACTGCATGATGGGAAGACAAGAAAATAATCTCAATTCATTGTCTCAGTTTCTACACAAACTGTAGCATTGACTGTATTCATCAACCCTGTTACTAAAGTTACTGTAAGAAGAATCTCTATAACTAAGAATAACTTTGATATTTGACAAATACAACTTTATCAGTAACTTGGTGTTTACTGATTATTCTTAAAAAAAAATAAAAAAAAAGGTAAACTATGTTGAAAATTCTGGTAACGTTGTTGCAAATTGGGAACCAGATATCAAATAAATGTAAAATAAAACAGTTAAAATAGTATTTAGTTTGAGCTAATGTTGAACAAGAATAAACACCAACCTCTTTGTTCTTCAGGATCTTCAGTGTGTTTCATTCTGCAGGGTTCTGGATCACTCATGTTCTCACTGTCCTCTTTAATAAACTCAGTCTTTGCAGATTTCAGCTCTTCCTGATGCTCTGATGCTCGTATTCACTTGCAGCTGATGGGAATTTACAGCATTTATTGGAGAATTACAGTGGGAGGAGCTTCACTGATGATGTGATTACAGTGGGAGGAGCTTCACTGATGATGTGATTGAAGTGGGAGGAGCTTCACTGATGATGAATTCCAGAGTTGGGAGAGCTGATCTGCCAAAATCAAAAGTATCAATTACTGAGTTTGTTTTTATAATAAATTACATTTCTAAACATGTATGTCTGTCCATCTATTCATCGTACAGTAACTGATTATTTTTAATTATTATTTTTCGTTAATCCTAACATTATTCTGCTGCTTCATTAAAATACAGGTATCTAGAAATATAGAAAAGAATATAAATAATTTAAATTCTTCTAAATATAAATAATGGTAAGAAAAACAGTTAAAATCATAAACACAGAAATAAACATATAGTAGCCAACAAATGCCCTCAGTCTGCTGACACCAATGAAATGATCTTTAAGTGTCAATTTACAGGAGATCTGAAGACATCAGCATAATAAATGAGGTGAAAACAGGAACTATTGTCATGAAATAAATAGTGTTTTCAGCAGATCTGTTAATATTGATGAGCCTCAGACTATCAACACTCATTCAACAAGCCATTCAGGATCATCAGCAGATCATCTCACTTTATTCTGAGTGTTTGCTATTAGAAACACATTATTTGAGTCAGGATACATGATAAAGGACTATTAAACTGCTCCATTGAAAGACAATACTGTTAATTCTCACAACATGACATGGATAAAACATCAGTAATACAAAAACAATCACTAATGACACTCATTTCATCAACAGATAAATAATGACAGCAGCATAATGTGTCCAAATTAAGTTTGATCTTATGATAACTACATTAATCACTATAAAGTTAGATAACATTTATATGTGAAATAAAATAATAACATTTTATATGTGCAGAAAATGAAAATGATCATAAAACTTTTAAAAATAAGAGCACCACAAAGCACTATTGTTCCAAGAGTAAAACACTATTCATATTGTGGCCCTGACGCTGTTTATTCTCTGTTGTAAATATGCTTACTTGATTCACCTCAAGATGATTTGGTGATCCAAAAAGGGCAAAACAACTGGAAGGTTCAAGCTACTTGTTCAAGGGGAAGTGATCCCGAACATCCAGGGGAGCCCAATTAGATGCCTTGGAAAGTGGTATGATGATTCCCTGTCAGACAGGAACAGCGTCTCCAACACCGCAAAACAAGTTGAAGAATGGCTGAAAAAGATTGACAAGTCTGGTCTGCCTGGGAAATACAAGTGCTGAATCTACCAGCATGGCCTGCTCCCGAGACTCATATGGCTTCTCACGGTATTTGAGGTGCTTCTATCAACTGTTGAAGAAATGAAGAGGTTCAACAGGCACCTTAGAAGATGGTTGGGAATACCCCCAAGCTTTACATCCTTGGTGATCTACATAAGGTCGGGCCAGCTCCAGCTTCCCCTGTCTTTAGTTGTGGAGGAGTTTAAAGTCGCCAAATGCAGACTGTCCGTGACATATAGGGACTCTCAAGACCAACTCACCAGGGAAGCAGGAGTCAGAACAAGATCTGGCCGTAAGTGAAACGCCAGCACGGCAATTAACCAGGCAGAATGTTCTCTCATAACCAAAGATATCATCGGAAACCCTTGCACTGGAAGACAGGGTTTAGGATGCCTGAACGAGGAAGGTGCCTGGACGAGGTGGAACCTTATTCCGTATATCCTTTCTACTCCGAGCAGTGTATGACACTTTACCAACCCCAGTCAATTTGCACAGGTGGGGGATGAGGGAGGACCCACTGTGCGGGTTGTGTGGTGGGAAAGGAACAATGGCACATATTCTGTCAGGGTGTAAGATTGCATTGACACAGGGAAGATACAGGTGGCGCCATGACAAGGTGTTGGCAGTGCTCGCAGACATCCTGGAGCAAGAAAGGAGGAAGAAACAACCAGCCAAAGTAAGACCACTGCTGAGCACCATCGCCTTTGTGAAAGAGGGCCAAAGACCTGTCGTCCACAGCCAAGCCAGGCAGAATCTCCTGCAGTCAGCCCAGGGATGGGAAATGGAGGTTGATCTCGGGAGGAAACTCCACTTCCCCGAGGCGGTATTGTCCACAACAACATTATCATGTGGTCTCCAGAGGGAAAGAAGATCATTCTGGTGGAGTTGACAGTGCCGTGGGAGGAGGGCTGTGAGGAAGCTGCAGAGAGGAAAAAAGCCAAATACCAGCAGCTCGTCCAAGACTGCAGGGAAAAGGGGTGGACAACATGGCTCATGTTGGTGGAAGTCGTATGTCGAGGATTCCCAACTTTATCTGTGAGGAAGCTGCAGAGAGGAAAAAAGCCAAATACCAGCAGCTCGTCCAAGACTGCCGGGAAAAGGGGTGGACAACATGGCTCATGTCGGTGGAAGTCGTATGTCGAGGATTCCCAACTCAATCTGTGTGGAATCTATTGACAAAGGTTGGATTGAGAGGCCTCTTAAGGAAAGCAGCCATTCGTAGGCTGAGAGAAGCGTTAGAGAGAGCCTCCTGTTGGCTCTGGCACAAGAGAGAGGGCACAAGCTGGAAGCCTGGAGGAGAGAGGCAGTGACCTGGCCAGTTACTTGCTGACCCACCAACTGGAGGGTGTTGTGGTTAAGGGTCAAAACACCCAGTGAAGGTTGGAGACCACCCGATGACCTCTCTCCCAGACCAAGGCTTCATCCATTAGAAATGGGTGCATGGTAGCATCGCAGATGTATTCTACAACCTGCTTTTGGGGGGAGGTGTCGAAAAAGACGAAAAAGGGGAAAAGAGGGGTAAATGGTAAATGGACTGCATTTATATAGTGCTTTCACAGACCCAATCGCCACCAAAGCGCTTTACATATTGCCTCACATTCACCCATTCACTCACTCATTCATACACAGACGGCGGTGTCAGCCATGCAAGGCGCCATCCAGCTCGTCGGGAGGAGCTGGGGTTAGGTGTCTTGCTCATGGACACCTCGACACTTGGTCAGGTGGAACCGGGGATTAAACCACCAACTTTACAGTTTGTAGACAACCTACATCGGGAGGAAGGTGAGGGGTGTGGAGAAAAGTTAGCTGAATGTTACATCGCTTCTTGGGCCTTCTTGTTGTTTGTGGGGACATTTAAGACACCTCCTGGTACCCGTGTTTAAGTTGTACACGTTCAGGAAATAAAACACAGCTGTTTGGTGCTTGTAAACTGGATCCTCGTCGCCTGTCTGCTTCTCTGGGAAAGTCCACAACGTCACAATATAGGCTAGTTGCACGTGGCCGCCATTTTGGATTTCGGATTAGCGGGTGTGCGGGTAGACATTTCCGGTTTCGCATTACGCCTGGTGCAGGGAGCCGGAGAAAGCCGAAAATTATCTTTTATAGTTGTTTATAGAATCAATTATCACTTAAAATACTCCTAAGATCCATATTACTATCACACGAGCCAATGGCAATTAAATGCACGGATACCTAGACAGATTAATGAATGAAATACAACTGTTCACAAACAGAAGATTTGACTCATGCTGCATACAAATACACAATGACAATTATGCCTACTGTAAATATAGAGTTACAACTACGATTAGAGTAGTTTGCATAAAATGCCCCGTGAACATTCACATGTTTGCCCTGTGATAGGCTACAGTTAATCTCCATAAATACTATTTTCTCAATTCTGCACATATATTTTTACTTACTTGCATCAATTGCTCGATCAATATTATCACATATTTTACATTTATATTTTTAGCTGTAGGTACCACATACAATTTAATATACGTAAGTTTGTGTATATTTTACACACAGTACAATACCGGATGTGCTGCTTATAAACACCAGACATATAATGATTTATGATACAGATCTTTACTCATCTCACTTGCACAAAATAAATGCAGTAATAGAAAGCATATAAACGCACAGGAGAAATACACTGAAAATTATATGCATTTAAAAATTTGGTCGGGTTGAAGTCATCCCTCCGGATCTTCTGTATCCACTCATGCCCGTACCGCAGCGTCAACGGGGAATGCATGAACGCTGACTTCTTTATTGTAATAACGTGACGAAACGGTACATAACGGCACACAACAATGAAGTGCTGAGGCTATCACCCTCTAAAAGGCAAGTCGCCTCTCTTGAATCCTAAAAACACTCATTGTGAAAAAATATCTCTCTGGTAATGGAACTCGGATTGCTTTTGTCTCTTGCTCTCGCTGTCAGATCACCGGAAGTTTTCACTGGAAGTATTCGCCCACGCACTCAATTTCGAACGTCAATGGTCACCGTGCACGGAGCGAATTGGAGCCTTTCATATACAGTGACGCAGTGAAAGATTATTAATAGCCGTTCTTGTTCTGTCCTATCTATCATATGCTGCTACCTCATTAAACAGCTGTGCTATACATTTAAAAAATATCTAAATTTTAAAGTAGGCTATATATAAAATAATTGATATTTTTGATTTTTGTTTTCTTGTTTTTCATGAATGTATTTTACAACAATACAAAGAGCAATGTGTAACGTTTTACCAGATTTAGTGTTACACTTATGGTCTCTAATTTGTTCCCCACTAAATGTTTTTTTTCACAAAATGTTCAGATTTTATACAATTATTGTGCACTCTTAATTTTTCTAGACTGAATTTTACTGCTGAATGATCCACTAATCTAGTTTATAATAGCATTTATGTCAGATTATGATAATATATTTGTTGTTGTTTTTCTTTATAATGAAGTTGTCTGTATTAAGTAGATTGTGTTTATCACACAAAATAGTGATTATCAGTTCAACACAGAGTTATAGAAATTCTACTTGATTAAAAAAAAACAAAAATCTGCGCTGGTATCGGTATCGGATCGGATCGATTCGGAAAAAATTGTATCGATGCATCCCAAGAAAAAATACTTTGTCCTTACTCATGATTTTTCCCTGTTTCCTTGGGAACCCAAAGTAGCGCCATACGTTGCTTTTCAAATTGTCAGCAGTGTAGATTTCGAACTCCTCGTCAGGTGTGGGTGTTGTAGGCGTTGGCGCGGCCATTGTTTTGATATGCAAAATAGGCACTAACCAGGGCGCTAACGTCACCTACAGGAGCCCAGATGACCAATAATAGCCTTGTTAATCTCTACCATTATGATCTCTCTGCATCAACGCAGCTCCTAGACCCACAGCTCACAGGCATCAGCATGAATGAAGAAGGGGAGAGTAAAGTCGGGGAAACTTAACCAGAGGTGGGTAGGGTATCCAAAAACTGTACTCAAGTAAAAGTACAAGTACTTATAGAAATATTTACTCAAAGTAAAAGTAATAATCTTAATAGTTACTTGAGTAAGAGTAAAAAAGTATCCAGTGAAAAAACTACTCAAGTAGCGAGTAACTAGTTACTTCGGATCATATAGGCCTATATATATAAATATATATATATATATATATATATATATATATATATATATATATATATACACTCACCTAAAGGATTATTAGGAACACCATACTAATACTGTGTTTGACCCCCTTTCGCCTTCAGAACTGCCTTAATTCTACATGGCATTGATTCAACAAGGTGCTGAAAGCATTCTTTAGAAATGTTGGCCCATATTGATAGGATAGCATCTTGCAGTTGATGGAGATTTGTGGGATGCACATCCAGGGCACGAAGCTCCCGTTCCACCACATCCCAAAGATGCTCTATTGGGTTGAGATCTGGTGACTGTGGGGGCCATTTTAGTACAGTGAACTCATTGTCATGTTCAAGAAACCAATTTGAAATGATTCGAGCTTTGTGAAATGGTGCATTATTCTGCTGGAAGTAGCCATCAGAGGATGGGTACATGGTGGTCATAAAGGGATGGACATGGTCAGAAACAATGCTCAGGTAGGCCGTGGCATTTAAACGATGCCCAATTGGCACTAAGGGGCCTAAAGTGTGCCAAGAAAACATCCCCCACACCATTACACCACCACCACCAGCCTGCACAGTGGTAACAAGGCATGATGGATCCATGCTCTCATTCTATTTACGCCAAATTCTGACTCTACCATCTGAATGTCTCAGCAGAAATCGAGACTCATCAGACCAGGCAACATTTTTCCAGTCTTCAACTGTCCAATTTTGGTGAGCTCGTGCAAATTGTAGCCTCTTTTTCCTATTTGTAGTGGAGATGAGTGGTACCCGGTGGGGTCTTCTGCTGTTGTAGTCCATCCGCCTCAAGGTTGTGCGTGTTGTGGCTTCACAAATGCTTTGCTGCATACCTCGGTTGTAACGAGTGGTTATTTCAGTCAAAGTTGCTCTTCTGTCAGCTTGAATCAGTCGGCCCATTCTCCTCTGACCTCTAGCATCAACAAGGCATTTTCGCCCACAGGACTGCCGCATACTGGATGTTTTTCCCTTTTCACACCATTCTTTGTAAACCCTAGAAATGGTTGTGCGTGAAAATCCCCAGTAACTGAGCAAATTGTGAAATACTCAGACCGGCCCGTCTGGCACCAACAACCATGCCACGCTCAAAATTGCTTAAATCACCTTTCTTTCCCATTCTGACATTCAGTTTGGAGTTCAGGAGATTGTCTTGACCATGTGATTGGTTGATTAGATAATTGCATTAATGAGAAATTGAACAGGTGTTCCTAATAATCCTTTAGGTGTGTGTGTGTATATATATATATATATATATATATGAAGACTTCATGATGCAAAAGCCTCTGAGTGCCATCTGAAATTTTCTTCTAAAACAATCATTTGTATCAAGCTCGTATATTTAAGTTCAGTAATTTCACTTTAATGACAATTAATAGGTAGTCTACTTTTCATTGCCATTTAAGTGTAAACATAAACATACAAGCTTGATAAATGAAAATTGAAAATTTCAGATGGTACTTAGAGGCTTTTGCCTCTGAAGTCGTCATATATATAAAATTATATTATTTAGATTTTGTTTATTTAAATGACTATTATTATCAGCTCTTTGCAACAAAAACAGAAGAGAGATGCAAGCATTATTTCTGCCATCTGTATAGCTCGAAAATCATTGCCTGTCCTCTGGTTTGTATAATAGTAACTTATACAACTACATTTGGATTATTACACAATGTCGAAATAATGACATTCTAACCTCCTCATCACGTCTTAGCCACGTAATTTCTTGACTTTAAG
The DNA here is from genome assembly GCA_023718395.1 of Leucaspius delineatus. NCBI lineage: Eukaryota > Metazoa > Chordata > Actinopteri > Cypriniformes > Leuciscidae > Leucaspius > Leucaspius delineatus. Next base: position 10,726,024 of record CM043356.1, read on the forward strand.
CAGATGTACATTTTAATAGAAGAATTTGTTTTCAGATGTTTTATTTGTACAGGTGCTGGTCATATAATTAGAATATCATCAAAAAGTTGATTTATATCAGTAATTCCGTTCAAAAAGTGAAACTATAATTTAACCCTCTGGGGTCTGAGCTGTTTTATGGGCCCTGGAGGTGTTCTGACATGCTCTGACATTTGTGCTTATTTCTGTTACTTGTGACATTTTCATGGCTAAAGTCTGATTACACTGTATTCAGCACAAACTCTGCTACAATAATGTGAAAATACAAAACAAATTCTCACTGAAATAAGGCCATGAAACCCATACTGATTATTTATTCATAAGACTTTTGAAAATTGTATAACGTAGCCTAGAATATTTGCTTCAAAACTATGTGAAAATCACCCTGACTGCTCATTCAGATAAGACAATATATTGATTTAAAAATGGTAAGACGTGTTTTGTGTAAGAAAGCTTTATGGGAGGATCATTAATATGGATTTTAACACCTGAGAAAGACAAAGACCCTCCCCTAACGGTCCTATTAGGAGCCATCAGGCCCTGTCATTCTGAGCAACCTTGCACAAAGAATGAGGAGATTTAAAAAAGAATGGCTGTTTGATTGTTTGGATTTATTTACAACACAACATAATTCAAAGATACACAACAAATGACAAAAAAGCACTTATTGAACACACTGATCCAAAGACAGAGACCTTTGTACCATTACTAAAAACATTGTACATACCTTTCATTTCCAAGGTGTTTGATTTTCACTTTACCATGTTCATGTACAGAGACTCATGTGAATGTTGAAGTCAGCAGGACTCAGTGGCATCTGGTCGTGGCACGTTTTATTTTGTGTCACCATACTTGGTCGTATAACTACTCGTGTAACTGTTTTTAAATAGGGAAAACGCGTATGTGTTTGGTCTCTTCAAAATTCATTGCTGTCAGATACCATTGAATATACTGGGCTAAGCTAGGTACTATCAGAGTGTCACCGCGTGCGCTAGAGCGATTAAGTGCACGCACTGAGATGAGAGAGGTTTGTATCAATCATCTTAGTTAAAGGAAAAACATAGTTTAATATGAAAAAACGGTGGAGTATCCCTTTAAGGTATCAAGAGTAAAAGTAAAGGAATTCTGCAGGAAAAAAAAAGGGGTTTTCTTCAGGGTTTTTATGATGTTTTGCATTTCTATTATTGCATGTTGCATTTTACTTCTGAATATTTTCAAGGTTGATACATTTAAACTATATACTTTTGTGTAGTTTAATGTAAAACAATGCATCATATTGTAAAATAACAATTTTGTAGTGTTGCTGTCCCGTGTGGGAAAATTACTTCGAGTATTAACGAAGTATGTAGTTCCTTACATACCACCACTGGTTATTTTGAAAATTAAAGTAACAAAATGTAGGCCTATTGTCACAATATTAACAAATTGTTGCTAACTACAGCTCCGTCCCATTTCAAAGGGCGCATCTGAAGCGCTCGGACCGATCTAGCCTATGGAGGATTGTTCTTGTCGCCTAGCAACAGTGACTGACAGCTCCCGATGAAGAGCGGGAGTAACATTCGCACTGGACTTTTTATATTCAAATGGGTTTTATATTCAAATGGGGTTAAAGAACTGTATAAATATATTTACCATGGTCCATTTATGTGTATAATAAAAAGAATACACTAGCCTACAAAATCGCATCAAGGTAAGATATAAATGAACATTTGAATCTTCGGCTAAGCCGAAAGTATGACCTGAAACATCCTTAATACCATGTCCTCCAGTAAAATATAAAACATAAAAATGACAATAGCCAATTCTGGCTCCATAGCATATCAAATGAATTGTCAGGATGGCAGCATACTCTCGCACCGTTGCTTGACGGCTGGAGCGGTAATCGGGAACACCTGGCTGCGCAATTAGGAAATCCTACGGAGGCTACATGGTGCGTCCTTTGGAGGACCCATATCCACAAAAGAAGAGCTTCTGCTGCTGGTTTATAGAAGTCCCGCCTCACGAACGTGCGTGGATTGTGTTGGAATTTTCACTAATATACGTATCCTTTGAACGTCTTCTAGTTGTTTATTTTACACACTTTCGTATCTTTTCAGTATTTAGAGTTACCTAACGTTACAGCAGTAGTTTAACTTATCTAGAATCGAAGAAAGAAGAAATACACCATTCCTTCACGACGAAACACAGGTGTAAATACAACCCGCCATAAGGGTCCCACACATTCTCTAAAGTATTTTCCGAATTTTACATTTTAACCAAGATCTCCGTTTCAAATGTAGTTTAAAATGGCTTTTTAACTAGTTAGGTTTCATTGGTGAGTAGACAGTGTTGCGTCACATTTCCTCAAACAGAACATGTCCAAGTGGGCCTAACGTTACTGTAGGCCTACTGTTGTTGTTTTTTTTTTTGGTGGAATTTACTGCTGTAGTCTCTTACTGTGGTAATTTATTTCATTATCCTGGTAAATAGAATAGCTTATTTCAGCTTTATTATTTAATTGTTGTTTTGTATTTTTATATATTGTTTTTCTCCCTTCCCAATTCCTAGAAACCCTGTTTTTGTCAGGAAATGTTGTATTCACACAATAGTGGTGTGGGAAACACATCTATTTTCTTCTTCCATTGCAGCTTTCGGTGATTGCAGATTTCTGTGATTTCCAATTTCAGTGAAGATTGACAGTGTATTTTAGGATGAAGCCAAGTCGGAGAATCTATTTACAGTCCTGGAGAGCTACCAGACGCACTCTCCAAAAACTCCATGCAAGCCAGGCAGAAAATGCCCGTGCAAGCCAGGCAGGGAATACCCGTGCGAGCCAGACAGGGAATGCCTGTGCAAGCCAGGCAGAGAATCTCACTCACCCAAACACTCTGCCCGTACACTCCTGAAAACACCTAGAGAAGTGAAAACTGTGGAGAAGTCTGGCATGGAGTGTCTACACTACCAATTGAAGGAGAAGCTAGTTGAGACCCTGAATCGTTACCCAGTTCAGCTTGTGAGTGATCTTGAGACTCTGGAGCTGTCCTTTAATGTTGATGGTCTGCCTCTCTTCAAAAGCTCTGGGAAGTCCATGTGGCCGGTCCTCTGTGCTGTAATGCTTAGTCCAGTTACTATTTTTCCCACTACACTGACTTGTGGGATGAAGAAGCCAACTAACCTTGGCTTCCTGGAGGACACAGTGAAGGACCTAGCTGAGATCTTAGCAAATGGCCTAAACTACAGAGGGAGGAACATTAAAGTGACAGTTAGGTGCTTTGTGTTTGACGCCCCAGCCAAAGCAATGATCAAGAACACCAAATGTTACTCAGGGTACTATGGATGTGAGCGATGCACACAACAAGGATCATGGTTAAATCGAGTCACATACCCGGAGACATCTGATTTAGAGCTGCATACTGATGCATCATTCAGAGCTCAAACACAGCCTGAGCACCACCATGGCATCAGTTTTCACCTGATAATATAACAGTGATTGAGAATTACATTTGTGTATAGACTCTGAAGTATACGGCGTCTTTATGTCAGGTGCTGTTGCCATGGTGAATCGTAATTTTGGGGCTCCATTGATCATGGCTTGTCACAGTCACGCGCTTAACTCAGAGTCAACCTACTCAGAGTTGATTTAACTAACTCAATTCAGCTCTTATGACACTGAAAACTCAGTTTCCCATCTCAGGGTAAATCAACTCAAGAGTTCAAATTTTAACTCGGAGTTGGTTGAACCTCCTTATTGAAACAGGCCCCAGGAGACGTTGGGATATCTTTCAAGCAGAAGTTACTCTTTATTGAGAACTCGCTGTGCGTCGCTGTAGTAATCCAAGTCTAACTCAGGCAGTGTACATTGTAGAGTTTATACCTCTCAAAGGGGGAGGGATTACATGGAGGTGTAGACACTCTGAACAAAGCATGCAAATGAAGTACAGGAGTCAGCCCGTCACTGGAATTTCCTCAGCCCTGATCTCATCAGCATAACAGTGTCATTCAGATGCATAGATCAGTATCTAATCCAATCAGCCTGACTATTCAAAGTCTGGGCCAGGGGCTCCAAGAGCCATTAAAGACAAAGGGTGAGAGTTTCAGTCATCTGACTAATTTACCTTACAATAGAGAGAGCAGGACTGGCATAACCTTAAATACTAAATTCAATTTACTCTACCTTGGTTTTTTCATGTTATGTTATGTAAGGACGTAAGATCAGCAGATCTTAAACAGATTCTTAAATTTGTAATCCCACAGTTACACAGAAGAGACTTTGCTGCTCAGCACATGAAAATGAACTACTTTGATATCAGACTTTGATTAAGTGGTTTCTCCACTGCATGGATCTTCATGTGTCGCTTCAGATGTGTTTTAAAAGAGAAACTTGTCCCGCACTGATCACATGTGTGCGACTTCTCTCTGCTGTGGATCCTCTCATGTCTTTTCAGAGAAGATGAGTGACTGAATCTCTTGTCACAGTGTGAACACTTGTAAGGTTTTTCTCCAGTGTGAATAATCTGGTGCCGTTTTAAATGGCTTGATGAAGAAAAAATATTTCCACACTCAAAGCACACGTACTCTCTCACACCAGTGTGTCTTTTCTGATGTTTATGTAAATATGGCAGCAGTGAAAAACTCTTTCCACACACAGAACATGAATGCGGCTTCTCCTTCGTATGAACTGTCTGGTGTTTCTTCAGGTTTGATGCACTAAGAAATGTTTTGCTGCACTGATCACATGTGAACGTCTTCTCTCCGGTGTGGATCCTCATGTGAACATTAAGGGATGAAGAATGACTGAAATCTTTCCCACATTGATCACACGAGAACGGCTTCTCTCCAGTATGAACTCTCATGTGAATCTCAAGACTTTGTTTGGTTGTGTAACTCTTTCCACACTGAGTGCAGGTGAAAGATTTCTTGGCTCTTCTTTTCTTTAAAAATGTCTGTTTAGTCTTTGATTGACTCAAAGGTTTTTCTCCGGGTTTGACATGATGTTCCTCCTCCACTTCACTCCGTTCTTCACTCTCCTCCTTCACTTCCATCAGATCTGACATGAAAGAAAAAAAAATTACATTTAATTTTCAAGAACATCAAAATAATTCAAAGAGAGAAAAATAAAGTGAAAGGACATGAAAGTGAGCCCTGATGTAATGGTAGAAAGTAGACAACTGTTAAAAAATATTATGATAATCTGATGCCTTTTTAAAAAAAATTGATTATGTCCTAGAAACTTTCCATGAATGAGGTAAATTTATCTTCCAATTATTATTTTAAAAACATTATAGGCACGAATCCCATGTTTCTTTAGCAAGAACTATTAATTTGCTCAATGACACAATTATTTAACATGATATTAACATTAAAATATACAATACTGCCATATTTTGACACCAACTTTGAGATTGATATTTATTTTACTAAACAAGTTTTAATTATTAATGGCTTGACTTTTCCTTCCACTGACTTCCATTTCATACACATGTGAAAGTGGGACACCAGAAACACAAGCTCAAGTGAATTACCCTGTGAGAAATAACACAAATGTTTATCATTCAAGTGGAGTGGATTGTTTATTTTTACATTTTTAATTATTATTGTTATATGTTAAATTTATGTTTGCAAAAAAGCTGCCACAGAGTGTGACGTCATTTCACAACCATTGCAGTGTGTGTAGAAATGTCCCATGATAGTGTAGAGCGGCCGCAGCTTTAACTAGTTTTAAATTAACTTTGTATTAGCATTATCTGTGTCCTACATGTTGATCACATTCATCAACCCTGTTACCAAAGTTACTTTAAGAATAATCTCTATAACTATGAATAACTTGTATGATATTTGACAAATACAACTTTATCAGTAACTTGGTATTTACTTGAAAATTCTGGTAAAGTTGTTGCAAATTGGGAACCAGATATCAAATAAATGTAAAATAAAACAGTTAAAATAGTATTTAGCTTGATCTGATGTTGAACAAGAATAAACACCAACCTCTTTGTTCTTCAGGATCTTCAGTGTGTTTCATTCTGCAGGGTTCTGGATCACTCATGTTCTCACTGTCCTCTTTAATATTGGTAAACTGCTGTGGGAGGAGCTTCACTGATGATGTAATTGCTGTGGGAGGAGCTTCACTGATGATGTGATTGCAGTGGGAGGAGCTTCACTGATGATGTGATTGTAGTGGGAGGAGCTTCACTGATGATGTAATTGCAGTGGGAGGAGCTTCACTGATGATGTGATTGCAGTGGGAGGAGCTGATCTGCCAAAATCAAAAATATCAATTACTGAGTTTGTTTTTATAATAAATGACACTTCTAAACTTGTATGTCTGTCCATCTATTCATTGTACAGTAACTGATTTTTTTGTGTTAATTATAACATTATTCTGCTGCTTCATTAAAACACAGTTATCTAGAAATATAGAAAAGAATATAAATAATTTAAATTCTTCAAAATATGAATAATGGTAAGAAAAACCGTTAAAATCATAAACACAGAAATAAACATATAGTAGCCAACAAATCCCCTCAGTCTGCTGACACCAATGTAATGAGCTTTAAGTGTCAATGTACAGGAGATCTGAAGACATCAGCATAATAAATGAGGTGAAAACAGGAACTATTGTCATGGAATAAAGAGTGTTTTCAGCAAATCTTTTAATATTGATGAGCCTCAGACTATCAACACTCATTCAACAAGCCATTCAGGATCATCAGCAGATCATCTCACTTTATTCTGAGTGTTTGCTGTTAGAAACACATTATTTGAGTCAGGATACATGATAAAGGACTATTAAACTGCTCCATTGAAAGACAATACTGTTAATTCTCACAACATGACATGGATAAAACATCAATAATACAAAAACAATCACTAATGACACTCATTTCATCAACAGATAAATAATGACAGCAGCACAATTTGTCCAAATTAAGTTTGATCATATGATAACTACATTAATCACTATAAAGTTAGATCATTAAAATAATAACATTTTATAAGTGCAGAAACTGAAAATGATCACAAAACTTTTAAAAACAAGAGCACCACAAAGCACTATTGTTCCAAGAGTAAAACGCTATTCATATTGTGGCCCTGACACTGTTTATTCTCTGTTGTAAACATGCTTACTTGATTCACCTCAAGGAGCCTGGTGATCCAAAAGGGCAAAACAACTGGAATGTTCAAGGGGAAGTGATCCCGAACATCCAGGGGAACCCAATTAGATGCCTTGGAAAGTGGTATGATGATTCCCTGTCAGACAGGAACAGCATCTCCAGCACCAGAAATCAAGTTGAAGAATGGCTGAAAAAGATTGACAAGTCTGGTCTGCCTGGGAAATACAAGTGCTGGATCTACCAACATGGCCTGCTCCCAAGACTCATGTGGCTTTTCACGGTATATGAGGTGCTTCTATCAACTTTTGAAGAAATGGAGAGGAAGTTCAACAGGCACCTTAGAACAGTGGTTCTCAATTCCAGTCCTCGTGACCCACTGCTCTGCACATTTTGTATGTCTCTCTTATCTGACACACTCAGTTCAGTTCATGGAGTCTCTCCTAATGAGCTGATGATCTGGTTCAGGTGTGCTAAATAAGGGAGACATACAAAATGTGCAGAACAGTGGGTCACAAGGACTGGAATTGAGAACCACTGCCTTAGAAGATGGTTGGGAATACCCCCAAGCTTTACATCCTTGGGGCTCTACATAAGATCGGGCCAGCTCCAGCTTCCCCTGTCTTTAGTGGTGGAGGAGTTTAAAGCCCTTGCACTGGAAAACAGGGTCTAGGAACAGCACATTTCCAGCAGTGGTCAAAGTCCACCCTTAGGGAGAAGAGAACCATGATCCAGGATGAAGTCCGAAACATTGAGGAAGAAGGGAGAAGAGCAAAATTCATTGGGCTCGCAACCCAAGGTGCCTGGACGAGGTGGAACCTCCCCAAGAGAGCGATCACATGGAGTGAACTGTTGTGGCTGGAGCCCTTCCGTATATCCTTTCTACTCCGAGCAGTGTATGGCACCTTACCAACCCCAGTCAATTTGCACAGGTGGGGGATGAGGGAGGACCCACTGTGCGGGTTGTGTGGTGGGAAAGGAACAATGGCACACATTCTGTCAGGGTGTAAGATTGCATTGACACAGGGAAGATACAGGTGGCGCTATGACAAGGTGTTGGCAGTGCTCGCAGACATCCTGGAGCAAGAAAGGAGGAAGAAACAACCAGCCAAAGTAAGACCAATGCTGAGCACCATCGCCTTTGTGAAAGAGGGCCAAAGACCTGTCGTCCACAGCCAAGCCAGGCATAATCTCCTGCAGTCAGCCCAGGGATGGCAAATGGAGGTTGATCTCGGGAGGAAACTCCACTTCCCCGAGGCAGTATTGTCCACAACTCTAAGGCCCGACATTATTATGTGGTCTCCAGAGGGAAAGAAGATCATTCTGGTGGAGTTGACGGTGCCGTGGGAGGAGGGCTGTGAGGAAGCTGCAGAGAGGAAAAAAAACAAATACCAGCAACTCGTCCAAGACTGCCGGGACAAGGGGTGGACAACATGGCTGATGACGGTGGAAGTCGGATGTTGAGGATTCCCAGCTCAATCTGTGTGGAATCTATTGACAGGTTGGATTGAGTGGCCTCTTAAGGAAAGCAGCCGTTCGTAGGCTGTGAGAAGCGTCAGAGAGAGCCTCCTGTTGGCTCTGGCACAAGAGAGAGGGCACAAGCTAGAAGCCTGGAGGAGAGGGGCAGTGACCTGGCCTGTCACTTGATGACCCGCCAACTGGAAGGAGTTGTGGTTAAGGGTCGAAAACAGCCAATGAAGGTTGGAGAACACCTGATGACCTCTCTCCCAGGCCAAGGCTTCATCCATTAGAAATTGGTGTATGGTAGCATCGCAGATGTATTCTACAACCTGCTGTTGGGGGGAGGTGTCCGGGAGGGAAATAGTTAAAAGGGAGAGGCTAAAGACGAAAAAAGGGGAAAAGAGGGGAGGACGGTGAGGGGTGCGGAGAAAAGTTAGTTGAAAGTTACATCGCTTCTTGGGCCTTCTTGTTGTTTGTGGGGACATTTAAGACACCTCCTGGTACCCGTGTTTAGGTTGTACACGTTCAGGAAATAAACCACAGCTGTTTGGTGCTTGTAAACTCGATCCTCGTCACCTGTCTGCTTCTCTGGGGAAGTCCACAACGTCACAATATAGGCTAGTTGCACGTGGCTGCCATTTTGGATTTCGGATCAGCGAGTGTGCGGGTAGACACTTCCGGTTTCGCATTACGCCCGGTGCAGGGAGCCGGAGAAAGGCTTTTTTTTATAGTTGTTTATAGAATCAATTATCACTTAAAATACTACTAAGATCCATATTACTATCACACGAGGCAATGGCAATTAAAAGCACAGATGCATAGTCAGATTAATGAATGAAATACAACTGTTCACAAACAGAAGATTTGACTCATGCTGCATACACATACGCAATGACAATTATGCCTCAGGGTTTCCCGCAGCACTTTGGAACTAAGGCAGCCGCCTAAGCAACACACGCCTGCCGCCTTAACTATGTAAAAAAAAAAAAAAAAAGAAGTTGTATTTCTTTATAATGAAGTTGTCTGTATTAAATAGATTGTGTTTAACACACAAAATAGTGATTATCAGTTCAACACAGAGTTATAGAAATTGTACTTGATTTAAAAAAAAAAAAAACCTGTGCTGGTATCGGTATCGGTGGATACTCCGAATTTTTGGTATCGGATCGATTCTGAAAAAATTGTATCGGTGCATCCCTAGAAAAAATACTTTGTCCTTACTCGTGTTTTTTCCCTGTTTCTTTGGGAACCCAAAGTAGCGCCACACATTGCTTTTCAAATTGCCAGGAGTGTAGATTTCAAACTCCTCCTCAGGCGTGGGTGTTGTAGGCGCTGGCGCAGCCATTGATTTGATATACAAAATAGGTGCTAACCAGGACGCTAACGTCATCTACCGGAGCCCAGATGACCAATAATAGCCTTGCTAATAAACTCGCGATTCACAACTTCAGGCGTAAAAAAGCCTCAGAATCTGAATTGAAAACAACGTTTACAAGCAAACACAAAAAATAATGCCCATAACAGGTTTGAATATTAAAGGCTGCCTAATATTCGTTCAAATATCAATTTTTTTTTAAATATTCAAATTATATTCGAATAACGAAGTTCGGAGTCAAAGCCCTAATCTGAACTGACTAATTAGATATTCCTGCTGGTTGAACATGAGTTAATAGATACCAATCAATCAACAAAGTGTCCTGTGCTCACCACACACACGCTATAGGTGGAGATGGGAGATTTGGCTATAGAGTGATGTGTGTCTAACTTACACAGAAGAGACTTGCTCCGTAGAGATGCTCAGTACATAAAGATGAACTAATTGCTGTGATCTCAGACTGTGTTGATGTGGTTTCTCCTCTGCATGGATCTTCATGTGTCGCTTCAGGTGAGTTTTAAAAGAGAAACTTTTTCCACACTGATCACACGTGTGCGGCTTCTCTCTGCTGTGGATCCTCTCATGTCTTTTCAGATTTGTTGACTGATTGAATCTCTTGTCACAGTGTGAACACTTGTAAGGTTTTTCTCCAGTGTGAATTCTCTGGTGCAGTTTTAAATGTTCAGCTGTAGTAAAAGTCTTCTCACACTCAAAGCACATGTACTCTCTCACACCAGTGTGAATTTTCTGATGTATCTGTAAAGTTTGCAGTCGTGAAAAACTCTTTCCACATAAAGAACATGAATGTGGCTTCTCCTTTGTATGAACTCTCAGGTGTCTCTTCAGGGCTGATGCATGACGAAAAGTTTTGCCGCATTGATCACATGAGAACGGCTTCTCTCCGGTGTGGATCATCTCATGTGTTTCCAGATAGGATGATCGACTGAATCTCTTGTCACAGTTTGAACACTTGTAAGGTTTTTCCCCAGGTTTGACATGATGTTCCTCCTTCACTTTGCTCAGTTCTTCACTCTCCTCCTTCACTTCTCTCAGTCCTTCACTCTCCTCCTCCACTTCACTCAGTTCTTCACTCTCCTCCTTCACTTCTCTCAGTCCTTCACTCTCCTCCTTCACTTCACTCAGTTCTTCTCTCTCCTCCTTCACTTCACTCAGTTCTTCACTCTCCTCACTCTCTTCACTCAGTTCTTCTCTCTCCTCCTTCACTTCACTCAGGTCTTCACTCTCCTCCTTCACTTCACTCAGTTCTTCACTCTCCTCCTTCACTTCTCTCATTTCTTCACTCTCCTCCTTCACTTCACTCAGTTCTTCTCTCTCCTTCACTTCACTCAGTTCTTCTCTCTCCTCCTTCACTTCACTCAGTTCTTCTCTCTCCTCCTTCACTTCACTCAGTTCTTCACTCTCCTCCTTCACTTCACTCAGTTCTTCTCTCTCCTCCTTCACTTCACTCAGGTCTTCACTCTCCTCCTCCACTTCACTCAGTTCTTCTCTCTCCTCCTTCACTTCACTCAGTCCTTCACTTTCCTCCTTCACTTCTCTCATTTCTTCACTCTCCTCCTTCACTTCACTCAGTTCTTCTCTCTCCTTCACTTCACTCAGTTCTTCACTCTCCTTCTTCACTTCACTCAGTTCTTCACTCTCCTCCTTCACTTCACTCAGTTCTTCACTCTCCTCCTTCACTTCACTCAGTTCTCCACACTCCTCCTTCACTTCTCTCAGTTCTCCACACTCCTCCTTCACTTCACTCAGGTCTTCACTCTCCTCCTTCACTTCCATCAGGTCTGAAATCAAAGAAAGAAATATTAAATATAATGTTCAGAACATCAAAATAATTCAAGGAGAGAAATATAAAGTGAAAGGACATGAAAGTGAGCCCTGATGTAATAGTAGACAACTGTTATAAAATACTATGATAATTTGAAGCCTTTTTATAAATTGATTATACGTCCTTGAAACTTTCCATGAATGAGGCAAATTTATCTTTCAATTATTATTTTTAAAACATTATAGACACAAATCCCATGTTTTTTTTAGAAAGAACTATTACATATATTTGCTCAATGTCAATTATTTAACATATTAACACTAAAATATACAATACTGCCATGTTTTGACACCAACTTTGAGATTGATATTTATTTTACTAAAACGTTTGAATTATTAATAGCCGTTCACACTAGACTTTTCCTTCCACTGACTTCCATTCATACAAAAGTGGGACACCAGAAACACAAGCTCAAGTGAATAACCCTGTGAGAAATAACAAGCGTTTAGCATTCAAGTGGAGTGGATTGTTTATTTTTACATTTTGAATTATTATTATTTGTTATATGTTAAATTCATGTTTGTAAAAAAGCTGCCGCAGAATGTGACGTCATTTCACGACCGTAGCAGTGTGTGTAGAAATTTCACATGATCAAAGTGTAGAGTGGCCGCAGCTTTAACTAGTTTTAAATTAATAATTTGTATTAGCATTATCTGTGTCCTACATGTTTCACTCAACCCTGTTACTCCTGACATGATTTTCCTCCTTTTAAAAACAGAGCATTTCTTAAAATTATGACATCATCTGGGCTCTTTCTACTGCATGATGGGAGGACAAGAAAATAATCTCAATCCATTGTCTCAGTTTTACACAAACTGTAGCATTGACTGTATTCTTCAAACCTGTTACCAACGTCACTGTATTCAGGCCATCCTTAAAAATATTTTGGTTTGCCGTAAAAAAAAAAAAAAAAAAAAAAAAAAAAAAAAAAAAAGGGTCGGTAGGTCGGTCTATATATATTTTTTTCAAGATTCAATGTAAAAAAAAAAAAAAAGTAAAATTTTGGTCATGGTGATTACATAGGTATGAATTTAAACAAATTAGCATTTCGGGACTTAACTGACAGTTTTCCATATATATATTGGCACGAAGTTCTGGAAAACTGTCAGTTAAGTCCCGAAATGCAAATTTGTGTTACCTATGTAATCACCATGACCAAAATTTTACTTTTTTTTTTTAAAAAGGTATATATATCCTATATTAGGGCTGGGGGAATTAACGCGTTAATCTTTGCGATTAATTTGAAATGTTTAACGCGTTAAAAAAAATAACGCAATTAACGCAGCACTTTTTTCTGCCTCGTTTTAATGATTTCCTGTTGCGGCTGCTATTGAAAAGACCGAAATATGCCGTCCCGCCTCTCCGTGTTCGGCGATTAGGTTTCATTCTCGCGCAGCTTTCATGAGCGGGTCTTTTCCGCTCCGTGTGTGCGCCGCGCTTTGTGTTCCGTGTGTGTGTGTGTGTGTGTCGGCGCGCTCTGTCGTTAACGGCCCAGCGGCGCGCTCTCCGTTCCGTGTATGTGTGTGTGTGTGTGTGTGTGTGTGTCGGCGGCTCTGTCGTTAACGGCCCAAACGCTTCAATCATGTACCAAGCACTGGAAAAGTAAAGTCCACTCAAATAACGTGAAATTTCTCAGTAGACTTCTGTTTGCTGAGCTGGGCAACAATGGTAAAATTACCTGCTCTGATCACATGCTCTGGTAATAATAGCTTTGTAGGACTATATTTTATTTTGATAATTAGTTAAAAAAAAAATATAATAATAATAATCTGTTAAATTGATTGTTGATTGATTATTGAAAAATAATAATATATTGATATATTGATGTTTAATATTTTAATATAGGGCTATTTTCTGTTCCTTTTTTTCCCTGTGCTGTTTAATTAGGTGATTCTAAGTTAAAAGGAATAGTTCACTTTAAAATGAAAATTCTGTCATCATATACTCACCCTCATGTTGTTTCAAACCTGTATGAATTTCTTTCTTCTGCTGAACACAAAGGAAGATATTTAGAAGAATGTCAGTAGCCAGACAGTTTCTGGGTCCCATTGTCTTAGAAGGATAAATATATACTATGGAAGTCAATGGGACCAGAAACTGTCTGGCTACTGACATTCTTCTAAATATCTTCTGTTCAGCAGAAGAAAGACATTCATACAGGTTTGAAACAACATGAGGGTGAGTATATGATGACAGAATTTTCATTTTAAAGTGAACTATTCCTTTAAATATTGATGATTACAAGCTTGGGGGAAACGCAATTAATTGCAATTAATTACAGAAATTGTGCAATTAATTAGTTAATTTTTTTTAATCGATTCCCAGCCCTAATATATATATATATATATATATATATATATATATATATATATATATATATATATATATATATATATTAAATAATTAGAAAACCTGTATAAACTGAACACCAAAGAATACTATTAACAATTGAGTGGTGGTGTTGTGTAAATGTAACAAGTAAGGGTGCGCTGCCAATAACGCACCTAAAAGCTGTCACAAAGAACTAGGAAAAGTAATGATTATTAATATGTCAGATATATCTAGGGCTGCAACAACTAATCGATAAAATCGATAATAATCGATTATGAAAATCGTTGTCAACGAATGTCATTGTCGATTAGTCGGTCTGCTCACGTCACGGGGAGCGTTACTGATGACGTCACTTTCATGACAACAGTCACACGCGAAATGGCAGAGAGTAATGTTCATCGGAGAGAAATGACAGATCAATCGGCGGCAGAAAAAAGTGTGCGCCCCAAGTCATCTAAGGCATGGGAGCATTTTACATTAAATGCAGCAAATAAGACTGTAATCTGCAAGTTATGCAAAGCTGAGCTTGTGTGGCATGGAAGTACCACAGTGATGCACGAACACCTGAAGAGGAAACACGTTGGTGTAACGGATGAAGGTGAAACATCAGCACGGTAAGCAAAAACTGTAGCCTATATTCTCATTATATGAAGATGTGAAAATAGTATAGTCTGGTTTAATTCAATGCTACTGTGTAAACAGCTTTGTTTACCAACTTCGGGACAGTCACACTAGATCTATTTTGTCTCGAGCATCAGGTTGCGCAATCAGTTCGCTCGCAACATAAGTGATGGATTATAATAGCGCTACCGCAGAAATAGGTTAAATTAAATGGTTAAAGGCGAATTAAATATAAAGGCAGTTAATAACAGCAGTAAAAGATTGTTTTTTTAGTCACTGTAGTCAGTGGTTTTTAGTGAATGCATAATTTTTCCTGTCCTGAGTTTATTGATTTAAAAACGATTGTATTGCTTTCGCTAAAGAAAATAGTCCGTTCCGTCTCTACGGTTAGAATCCTGCGTCCATAGCAACGCTCTGTTTTTCATGGCAACGATGTGTTATATTTCGCAGCGAGCGGTCTGTTATCAAGAAATAACAGACCGCATACATTGGAATTCATCCAAGCCATGTAATAAAAAGTTTTTAAAAAGTTTCGATCTACTGCGGCTCTACTATGTTCACACGTTTGTTTTCAGTCTTTCTATATTTAATTTATCAATATATCCTTATAATTCATTTAATTTAAAAAAAAAATTTAATTGATTATATATTTTAGATGTTTTGGTTTATATCTTCACATCTGAACATCATGTCTGTGTAAATTTTTTTACCAAAAATTGTTAAAACATAATATGTTGTTTATAATTTAGATTTTTTTTTTCATTAATCATGGTTGTCAACTTGCCAACAGTAATTATCATTAAAAACAATGCAAATATTGATTTACACATAAATTGTTTCTCCTTGCATACTCAATGCTGTTTTTTTATTTCAGAAAGAAACAGCTCACCATGAGTGAATTTGTTCAGAGGAGAAATTCCCCATGCACTCCTCAACAAGCAGCCATTGTAACAGATGCCATACTTAATATGTTGGTAACTGACATGCGGCCAATGTCAATGGTGGAAGATGAAGGATTCAAAAAAATGGTAGGCACACTCAACCCAGGATACATTCTTCCCTCAAGGACCCACTTCACAAAATTAACGGAGAGGAAGTATCAGGAGGCATTCCAAAAAATTAAGAGTGCTATAAACACCACCAACAGTAGAATGGCTTTAACTACTGATATATGGACAAGTGTTGCCACTGAAGCTTACCTTGGCATTACATTGGGAATGACTGGAAGATGACATCTGTCTGCCTTACCACCATGCCACTCGAAGACAGACATACCTCAACCAACATTGCAGAGTGGTTGGAAGAAGTAGCAGTCAAATTTGAAATCCCTTCTGAGAAAATTTGTGCCATTGTACATGACAATGGTGCGAACATTGTGGCTGCTGCAAAATTACTGGAGGAGAAACATGGGTGGAGCAGTATACGCTGCACTGGCCACACCTTGCAGTTGGTGATTAATGCTGCATTAAAGAACACAGGCATTCAAAGAGCTGTTGGAGCTGCAAGATGTCTTGTGGAGCATTTAAAAAAAAAGTAAGCAAGCCTGCAGCAAGCTCAAAGACAAACAGAAACAAATGGGCACACCTGAGCATAAGCTTGTTCAGGATGTAAGTACTAGATGGAACAGTACATTCTACATGATTAACAGACTGATTGAACAGAGGTGGCCTGTAACTGCAACTCTATCTGACCCATCCCTCACTCACAGAGACAAACGCTATCTTGACTTGAAACCAGACCAGTGGAGTCTGCTTGAAGAGCTTTGCACTGCTCTTAAGCCATTTGAATGTGCCACTGTTTTTATGAGTGGGCAGGAATATATAACAGTCTCTTCATTGCCTCCACTTGTGAAAGGGCTCTTGAAGTCCACTGAAGGTGCTGCCTACGATTCAGCTTCAGTGAAGTCCTTCCAAGCCACAGCAGTTGAGCAGCTTCAAAACAGATGGAAGGAAACACTCTTTGATCAGGTAGATAATCCTGTGGTTCTCTCCTCTGCTCTGGACCCAAGGTTCAGAAGACTGAAATTTCTGTCACCTGAGCAAATTATAACTGTTCAAGCGAAAGTGCAAACTAAAGCTCTTGCAGCAAGAAGGGAGATGGTGCAGCAGCAAATTACCACCTCAACCATAAGAACCGCAGCTGAACCTTCGACATCTTTGCTCGACTCACTCCTTGAGTCTGGAGGCAGCAGTGATGAAGAGAGCAGAGAGGAGAAAGCTGAGGAGGACCTCAACACTCAAATAAGAAATGAAGTCCTGGCTTACTTTGGTGAGAGGCCCCTAGCCAAGGAAGAAAATCCTTTGGATTGGTGGAGAGATAATAAAGATAAATATCCCACCTTGGCAAAATTAGCTAAATCCTACTTGTGTATCCCAAGCTCCTCAACACCATCTGAGCATCTGTTTTCCGCTGCAGGTAACATAGCTTCCAAAAAGAGAGCCAGCCTCAGCCCGGAGCATGTGGACATGCTGACATTTTTGCATTCCAATTCAAAGTTTTGGAAGAGTGAATAAGAAACATGTTCTTATGAACAACACTGAACAGTGACAGTTTTCCTCTTCTTCTGCATTCTACCTCTGTATCAAACAGTAACGTTTGTTTGTTTATTATTTATAATTTTGATATTTCAACAAAATACGCTGCTTAATATCTTATTACAAACATCTTTGTGTCCTAATTTCATAATGTGAAGTTTATATGAGCAGCACAACTCAATATTTTGTTTTGTTTATTTATATTTTGGATATTTAAAGAAGTTTTATTGCTGGACAAACTTTTGTGTTTTAAGGTTTAAAATGTAAAAATTAAAGATTATATTAGTAAAACTCAATGTGTGGCTTTTGCACTTTTTAAAGTATACTTTTAAACATAAATACTGTGGTGGCCAGAAGGAAACAGTCCATCACAATGTAGCACAGTCACCTGCAGCACCATGGAGAGCACCATCAAGAGGGCACAAGGTCTGGGTGAAACAGTGGTGTTCAGGACCAAGGACAGCTCTAACACAGGTGTGCAGCATTCCCCTCTGACAGGCAGCCTCAGCTGCAGGCTGTTGGGCCCAATTAGGAATCACATAAAAGTGAACAAAGAAGCCACAGTAGAGGGAGAAGCAGGGGAAGAGGACAGACACAGTGTTGGATGCATTCCAGCCCAGCCAGCCCAACTACCCTCTTGAAGATAGAGGCTTAATTGACGGCGTGAGTAAAGTGAATCTCCTTAACTAATCATACACCTCTTCTGCCTCTTTTCCAGAAGTAAATCAATGCAAAAAGGAGCAACCTGAGAAGGAAGAAGTACCTAAGTTCAAGTTTTCTCCCCTTTACCCTTAACCCTGCTTTATGACAAATAAAGAACTTTAAGTTTTGCTCCAATGAAGTTCGGCCTGGTGAATGATTTACTGTGAATTCCAGAGCTAACCCTCTCAGCCTTGTGTGTGAAGTTTACAGATGGTGGAGAATGCGGGCATGAGTTGAGCCTCGCCTGGGATTCAGACAGTGAAGAGAAACATTAAGAAAATGGAGGAAGCCCTGACCGCCATTCTGCAGGCCCAAACGACTCTGAATGCAGCAGTCACAGAGCTCTGCCGAAGGACTGAGGCACACGGTAGGAGGCCCCAAGATTATCTGACCAAAATGACTATAGAAGATGATGTTGAAACCTATCTTGACCTTTTTGAAAAAACTGCCCAAAGAGAGAGATGGCCCAGGGCAGACTGGGCGAACCTGATACTCCCTCTGCTAACTGGGGAAGCCCAGAAGGCCTGCCGTGACCTCACCATTCATGAGGCAACAAACTATGAAGTGGTCAAGAGGTCAATCCTGGCCCAATATGGGCTCAGCCTGCCTGCCAAAGCCCAGCGTGTCCATAGCTGGGAATACCGTCCATCACTTCCAGCACGGGCTCAAGTAACCACGTTAACCCGCATGGTAAGAAGCTGGCTAGACGAAGGAGATGGGCCACCTGCGATAGAAAGAGTGGTGATTGATGCACACGTGGCCTGCCTACAGATGCAAAAAAATATGTGGCTCAACAGGGACCACCAAGTGTAGATGCCTTGATTGCACTCCTAGAAAACCACCAGGTGACTGTGAGCTTGATGAAACCTGAAGTACCCAAAAACCTCTCTTGGAAACCGAGACAAGAGCGAAAACCTCCTAGGAAGCATCCAGAAGCGGTCCAACCCGGACCCCTAAAAGCCCAAGGTAACTGGAAAGATGAAAGGCCTCTACGAAATCCTGCTCCATTCCGATGCTTTACGTGTGGGAGGGAGGGACACCTGGCCCGGGATTGCCCAGGCCGAGAGGAGCCGATGCCCACCGCCAGTACCTCGGAATCCAAGTTCCCATGCCATTTTCTTACCACCTGTTGGGCTCATGAGGGGACGGCCGCCCCTAAAGTCCCTGTTAAGATTGGGGGCAAAGACACAGAAGCACTTATAGACTCCGGCAGTATGGTAACACTAGTCCGGCCAGAATTTGCAGGACCTGTCATGGGGAAAGAGATCTCCGTTTCCTGTATTCATGGGGACACCAGAAACTACCCCACTGCAGAATTAAGCATGGTCACCCCACGGGGGCAGTTCCAAGTACGAGCAGGGGTCGTCGATCACCTGCCAGTCCCTGTCCTCGTGGGCCGAGACTGTCAAGCCTTTTCTGCCTACTGGACAACCCGAGCTACAGAGGGGAGGAAACCTACTCGGCGCAAAAGAAGAGGCCGTCTATCCAGCCACTGCGCTTTTCTAACCAATGCAGGGACCACAGATGCAGATGCAACCAGCCCTGAAGAGCCCCACGATGGGGGTAGAGGTGAGGAACATCACTCTGACTCCACTGCCACTGCTTCAGAAGACCCCGAAGGTGTACAGGTTCGTGACGATATAGAATCCCATGAAGTATTTTCTGAATTTCCCCCGGCAGAAATCCTCCAAGGAGAAAGGCTGGGGCGGTTCGGCACCGCTCAACTGCAAGACCCGGTACTGAGCCAAGCATGGGGGAATGCCCAGGTGATTGAGGGCCAGCCACAAGTTGGGGTGAGTAGACTCACTTATCCACATTTTATGATCAAAAACAGATTGTTGTATAGAGTGGATCAGCGAAGAGGTGAAATTATAAATCAATTGCTGGTCCCCAACCCATACACCACTAAAGTGTTATATCTCGCCCACACTCACCTGCTGGGGGGCCATTTGGGGACAGAGAAGACCTATGAAAGGATCCTCACACGGTTCTATTGGCCCGGGGTTAAAAAGGCGGTAGAAGAATATTGTCGTCACTGTTCTGAATGTCAACTCAACAGCCCCAAGGTAACCTACCGAAATCCCCTTATTCCTCTACCAATCATTGAGACCCCTTTCAGCAGGATTGCACTGGACATTGTGGGACCGCTGCCAAAATCGAACCGGGGACACCGATACCTTCTAGTCATCCTTGACTATGCCACCCGATTCCCAGAGGCCATACCTCTCCGATCAGCCACCTCAAAGGCCGTCGCCAGAGAGTTGGTCCAACTCTTCAGCTGGGTGGGGATCGCAGACGAGATCCTTACTGACCAAGGTTCTTGCTTCATGTCTACGGTTATGAAAGAGACCTGCCGGCAATTGAAGGTAAAACAAATCAAAACCTCCATATACCACCCCCAGACTGATGGGCTGGTAGAGAGGTTTAACAAAACCCTTAAACAAATGTTAAAGAAAGTGATTGACATTGATGGCAAAAATTGGGATCACCTGTTACCATATGTCTTGTTCTCTATTCGAGAAGTCCCACAAAGCTCCACTGGTTTCTCGCCCTTTGAACTCCTCTATGGGCGACGACCTCGAGGGATTCTGGACCTCGCTAAAGAGAGTTGGGAACAGCAACCATCACCACACCGCACCGTCATTGAGCATGTTGAACAGATGCACGACCGAATGGCAAGGATCTGGCCGATAGTAAGGGAACACATGCAACAGGCCCAACAACAACAGGCCAAAATATACAACAGGGGAGCCAAGATAAGAGATTTTCACCCCGGGGAAAAGGTATTAGTACTAGTACCATCCAACGAGTGCAAGTTCCTGGCCAAGTGGCAGGGACCCTATGAGATTGTAGAGCGGGTGGGCCCGGTCAACTACAGAGTACGCCAACCTGGCCGAAGGAAAGGCCGGCAAATCTACCATATAAACCTTCTGAAAATGTGGCATGAACCTATCGCGCCTACAAGCAATGTGCTCACAGCCAGTGTCACTTCTCCTATAACCCCGCAGGTAAAGATGGGTAACCAGCTCTCCCCTAGGCAAAAGCAAGAGTTACGTGAACTCGTGTGGCGAAACCGTGACGTCTTCTCGGATCTGCCTGGACGGACCTCCATTATAGCCCACGATATAGTAACTGAACCGGGGAAGGTAGTTAGGCTTCAACCCTACAGGATCCCAGAAGCAAAAAGGGAAGCCATCCGGACCGAAGTGAAGAAAATGCTTGACCTAGGTGTTATAGAGGAGTCCCAAAGTGCGTGGTCGAGTCCTATCGTCCTCGTACCAAAACCAGATGGGAGTACACGATTCTGTAATGACTATAGAAAACTGAATGAAGTTTCCCAGTTCGATACCTACCCTATGCCAAGGATAGATGAGTTAATCGAGCGACTGGGCCCTGCACGTTTTATCACAACCCTTGACTTGACCAAAGGGTACTGGCAAGTACCTCTAACCCCCCAAGCCAAACCAAAAACCGCCTTCTCCACTCCTGAGGGGACCTTTCAATACCGGGTTCTTCCTTTTGGGGTCCACGGAGCACCAGCCACGTTTCAAAGACTCATGGATAGAGTCCTCCGTCCCCACCAGCAATATGCTGCTGCATACCTCGACGACATTGTTATCCATGACAGGAGTTGGGAGGAGCATCTTCACCATCTAGAGGCTGTATTACAAGCATTACGGTCAGCGACTCTTACAGCAAATCCAGGCAAATGTTCACTCGCCCAAGAAGAGGCCAACTATCTAGGGTACACTGTTGGGAAAGGAAATGTGAAACCCCAACCTAAGAAAATCGACACCATACTTACCTGGCCCCGACCTCAAACCAAGAAACAGGTAAGAACCTTCCTTGGGCTACTTGGTTACTACCGAATATTCATACCTGGCTTCGCCACAAAAGCAGCCCCCCTAACTGAGTTAACCCGCAAGTACCTCCCAAACCAGGTGAGCTGGACCAAAGAAGCAGAACGGGCCTTCATCGAACTCAAGCAGTCTCTCTGTTGTGAACCAGTCCTACAAGCCCCAAACTTCAACAAACCGTTTGTTCTACAAACAGATGCCTCTGAAGTAGGGGTTGGAGCAGTACTGTCTCAGTTGCAGGATGGCATGGAACACCCCGTCATGTTTATTAGCCGTAAGTTGCTACCCCATGAGAAGAATTATGCCACAATCGAAAAAGAGTGTCTTGCTGTAAAATGGGCGATTGAAAAATTGAGGTATTATCTGTTGGGTCGAAAATTTGTTTTAATAACTGATCATGCTCCCCTAAAATGGATGTCTCAAAACAAAGGGAAAAATGCAAGAATCACTCGCTGGTTTCTACAATTGCAGGACTTCCAGTTTAAAGTAGAACACCTGGCTGGGAGTTCTCATGCGAATGCTGATGCCATGTCCAGGAGGCATGACTGCTCTTGGGCGTGCGCTCCAAATAGGAGTTTGGAGCTGGAAAAGGGGGTATGTGGTGGCCAGAAGGAAACAGTCCATCACAATGTAGCACAGTCACCTGCAGCACCATGGAGAGCACCATCAAGAGGGCACAAGGTCTGGGTGAAACAGTGGTGTTCAGGACCAAGGACAGCTCTAACACAGGTGTGCAGCATTCCCCTCTGACAGGCAGCCTCAGCTGCAGGCTGTTGGGCCCAATTAGGAATCACATAAAAGTGAACAAAGAAGCCACAGTAGAGGGAGAAGCAGGGGAAGAGGACAGACACAGTGTTGGATGCATTCCAGCCCAGCCAGCCCAACTACCCTCTTGAAGATAGAGGCTTAATTGACGGCGTGAGTAAAGTGAATCTCCTTAACTAATCATACACCTCTTCTGCCTCTTTTCCAGAAGTAAATCAATGCAAAAAGGAGCAACCTGAGAAGGAAGAAGTACCTAAGTTCAAGTTTTCTCCCCTTTACCCTTAACCCTGCTTTATGACAAATAAAGAACTTTAAGTTTTGCTCCAATGAAGTTCGGCCTGGTGAATGATTTACTGTGAATTCCAGAGCTAACCCTCTCAGCCTTGTGTGTGAAGTTTACAATACCCTGATTTAGGGTTTTATTTAGTTATAATAAACAAAAAAATCAAACTGAATAAAAAAAAAAAACTGTATCCGATTAATCGAAAAAATAATCGTCCGATTAATCGATTATGAAAATAATCGTTAGTTGCAGCCCTAAATATATCAAGGAGACATTTCAATTGTTTATTAATAAACAAGTGTTTTCTGTGTCAAAGATGAAGTTGACAATGACAATGCTGACTCCCGATCTTCGCAGTGGTGAACGCGCCAGAGAGAAATGCACATTTCATACGGATTACATGAGCAGAGAGCAGTCTGCTTTCTTTTAATTTCAATTGTTTTGTTTAAAAGTACACATTTCATGCTTTCTAAATATATGTTTCACAGGTCTGTGAGGCAAGTAGCTTACACGCTGAGTTTCGGTCCATTTAGGAGACGAGCTCCAGTTCACGCGCCGTCGCCTCCGTGTTGTAGGGTTTGAGGGCGAACCAAACACAAATGAATCTTCCACACAGAATTCAACACCCCAGACCCCAAATCACCAATCCAGAACCATAAAATTCAGGCTCCAGCCAGTCTACACTAACCAAAGAAAACCCCCAGCTAAGAACTTTATAGCCACGCAAGCTTCAAAGAGATGAGTCCAACTAAAGGAAGAACATTGTCAATGTTAGATAGCTTGGAAAAGACTGATTGGTTCAGAGATGGCAAAGCTCAGGGCCCGACTAAGATAATGGCAGAGGTTGCTTGATCCCATGACAGATATACAGAACAGACCTCCTTCTTCTTAAAGGGGGGGGTGAAACACTCAGTTTCAGTCAATCTCAAGTTAAACCTGAGTACCTATAGAGTAGTATTGCATCCTTCATATCTCCAAAAAGTCTTTAGTTTTATTATATTTATAAAGAAAGATAGGCTGTACCTAGTCTTTCCGGAAAAAAAAAAACGAGTGTCAGGAGGCGTGCCTTGTGGGCGGAGCGAAAGAATCACAAATGTTGTTTACTTGCTGTGCTTATGCGATAGCTAACAACACACAAAACATTTGAAGCAGATTTACTCACCGCCTGCGGTTCCAACGCACGACCGTGAACCTTTATCGTTGGGACTGCTCCATCCTTAAGCATTAGAAGATCTGCAAATCCGGCGTCAAACTGGGCAGTACAGCCGATGACTTCCCTAAAGCCGAGCACAGCGTTTTGATGGGCGTACTGCTTTCGCTCTCTCGCTCTGGTCTACGGGTGCGCGCGCGCCCTTCTGGGAGAAGTGCCCTTAGGACCCGTATAAGGAAATTCACACACGCCCATACTCGGAAAACAACTTTCCGAAACTTGTGACAAACCGGAAGGAGTATTTTTGGCACAGAAATACTCCATCAAACGTATAACTTAATTTTTGAAACTTTGTCCATGTTTAGCATGGGAATCCAACTCTTTAAGAGTGTAAAAAACTCAGTATGCATGAAATAGCATTTCAACCCCCCTTTAAGGAACTCTGAACGACCCTAGGGTTGAAATCCTAGGGTTAAAACCACAGAGACTGAGGCTTTACCTATAAAAATACATAAAATCATCCCAAAACAATTCTTGATGGATTTATAATCAAACATCATTCAACTACATAATTCTATATTGTGTCTACAGCCTATATGTGTGTCTAATATGCTTAGATCCCATATATAAGTCATGTAATTGTTATAACTATTAGATGTTTGAATGAAAGTGTGACTCGTTTCCTATCAGTACGATCGTATGTTCTTTATTCAAAAGATGGCTTGATTAAAATCAGTGTAAAATGTGTTGTATTCTTATAATAATAATGATGTGAATAGTAATAAACTGTGGCCTCTGTTCTCTCTGCTCATGCTGGAGAGTAAAGTGATCACAGATAATGCATGATTTACAATGAGAAGTGAAGAAAAAAACACCTCTCAAATAAAGACAGTGTCTAATTGGTCAGAACTCATCCAGAAGGGTGGACAAACATACGATTTTAAAATCTTAGGACCCGAACAAAGCTTTGGAAAAGTAGATTCAAAAAGCGATCATGGAGAAGCCATGACGGAGTAACCAGACAGACGAGTAACCATGTAGACGAGCAGACGAAAGAACCCAAATCAAGATCAGAAGAACATGGGTTAAACAGCTTCATTCAAGCCATCTAACAACTCTCGTCTCAATTTTCTTTTTTTTCTTAGTTTTCTTTTCTTTTCCGTTGTGAGTCTCGGTTCTAAGTTAAGTTTTGCGGCAAAGTTTCGGTCCACGATTCGACTGCAAAGCCGCTTCCAACTTCAAAGACTTTCCATCCATCCGCCAGCACACCATGTGATTGGCCGCCCCAGACATCTATCCAGGCACGAGGAGACGGCCCGCCAATCAACAAACTTAGGAAACCCCCTTTCACTGACAAAAGGGAATTCCCAAAGGAGCGCAAAGACAAGCAAGTAGCCTCCAGACTCTTAAGCTGAACTGGTGTAATTGATATAGATTTAATAACCTGTCTAAGAAAGGATAGAAGGGTTAAATTAATGATTGATGGTTCATTCAGGTCATGTCTTATAGGTGCATAGAATCTTGAGATTTCATCATCTCACTCTTAAAACTCATTCTTTCCTCACTCTCTTTCTTTCTGCAACTCGTATGAATGCGTGTGTTTGTGTTAGATATTAGTTTTATGTGTTAGAATAATCAATAACATCTTGTTTGTATTTTAAAGAGAAGTGTTACTTGTGTTATGTGCTTACAAATTTAATGTCTTAGGCGCCGTTCACATATCGCGCCTAAAACGCGTAGAAAACGTAGGCGCGAAGCGTTCTCCTTTTTCCAAAGCGCTAGGGCGGTTGCGCTCCGGAGGTGTCTCTCGTTGCTAAGCAACCATCAGCTGCGCTCTCCGTTACAGCAAGGAAATTTCAGCAAGTCATAAAGAAGTCATAAAGTTCAGGAAATCCCTGGACCGCAATGATGAGCTGCTCCTCTATTTTTCTGCTGAGGTTTCAAAGTAACAGAAAAGGTGAGGAAGCTGATTGGTTGGTTCTTGTCACGTGACCTACGGTGCGCTTGCGGCATTCTGCAAATATTCTGAAAAGTTGAGATGTTTTTATCTCGATGCGGCGCGGACGCGCTCGGAAAAAGGCTGTACCGCGACTGCGGCGCTTCCATTATGAGCGCGCATACCGCGCGCCTACATTTGAAATAACGAACTTGAGCGCGCAAAAGACGCGATATGTGAACAGGCCCTTAAACTGCTGATATAAGTTACCATGCTAATAAATAGTGTTTCACTATAGTTTGGATATTTATATCCGCTGCAGAGCTGATAGTTACGGCCGGTTCAAATGAACGCTGGACGAGTCATTAGCATAGCCGTAATAAGTGATTCTTTCGAATTCCCTATAAATTAATTAATAATTCCTTTTGAGCTAAATTGACCTGTCAGAATCACTACATTGTCCTGATTATATTGCCTGCTATATTTAGCTCTTATTTATTAAATCCAGGAAATTGGTCAAAATCATGTGCCCACTCCATTTGTCTCCCGATATTTTCGGGATCATCTTATCTTATTCATGCTTTTCACTTTTCATATAATCAACATGAAGTTTAAAAAAAATATTATTTTTTTTTAAACATGAATATAAAAAACTAAATAGTTTTTCAATGACTGGGCTACAACACATAGGCCTATTAGCCTACAGTACAGAGAAATTTAATGTCGGAGCGTCTTGCCGGTGAGCATGTGGGGGAAGAGATACGATTTTCGATCAATCATCCAATGCCAATCTTTAATATTTGGTGTTTTAAATGCCTGTTTGAGGTCTCTGTGAAAGTTTTAAAGCAGTCTTGTAGTGCCGCTTTCAGAGCGCTCACGTCCGTAACATTGTTTCTTCCTCATAAATGCGAACATGAAAAATAAAATAAAATGAATAAATTATGTTCTGTGGAGAGCCGACCCTTCTTTATCTTTATTACTTTTGGTTTGCACAGTTTAATTCATAGAATTACTAAAACATATTTTACCACCTAAAAGTTAAAGATTTTTTTGTGTCACGTCCGGACAGTAACGCAAGTGTATTTCCCTCATATTAAATATAAAACCCATGTGTATACTGATATTTTTCTAACGTCTGAACTCCTTTATTAAGGAAAATAAAAAAAAATAAACTAATAAAATAACTAAATAAATAAAAATAAACAAATAAACTCTCTTTATTTCTGATATTTTACATTTCAAGTTTTGACTGCAAATGTCACGTATATAGTATAGTATAGTATATACAGCCCTTATAATCATAGATGACGCCACAGGTTTTTATTTAAAAGAAAGAGTGTAGCCTACGTTTGTATGTAGGCCTATACTAATTATTATTTTATTGCATTTGTATTAATTGTTTGAAGAGTAAAAAAAAAAAATTGGTCTGTCTTAACGCAAGTTTACAACTGGCAAGTTGGTCGGACTAAAAGGAAAAAAAAATTAAATTGACGGTCGGTTACGGCAAGCAAGAATATTTTTAAAGGGTACATAACATGCACAGTTTGACCTAATCTCATGTTAATCTTGAGTACCTATAGAGTAGTAGTGCATCCTTAATATCTCCAAAAAGTGTTTAGTTTTATTCTAATTTTAAAAGAAAATACAGCTTTCCGATTCTCTCCGGGAAAAGCTGAGGTCCTGGAGGCGGAGATATAGAGTCAAGCGGTAGTGCTTGATTTCCAGCAAAAGACAGAAATCTGATCCAGTTGTACTTACATGACTGGGGTCTTTTATCACTGGGACCGCTCCACGTTTTAATAGCAAACGATTTGCAAATCCAGCGTCGAGGCCTTGTTAATAAAACATTCGTCACTGAAATGACCAGAACACACAACCGCACTTCCTACACTCCGTTGCTGCCCCGGAAAAACAAACTGCATCCACTGTTCCTGTAACACTGGGTTCTTTGGAAAGCTGAACACGGTAAGCTTTCCCTCACATCCAAATACACACTTTTTTGGAGACATTCTTGAACAAATCCTATGCAGCGCGGGCGCCGATGATTTCCTCTCTTCTGGTCGACGTGCGCGCGGGCGCGCTTTTCCGAGAGAAATGCTCATATAAGGAGTTCCACTCTGATCTACGCCATTAGATCCACGATCGAAAAAAAAAACAGCCGAAACTTGCACCAACCCGGAAGTAAGATTTTCGGCACAGAAATTCTCCGTTATTCGTCCAAAATATTTTTTTTAAACTTTGCCCATGTTTAGCATGAGAATCCATCTCTTTAACAGTGTAAACAACTCTGAATACATGAAACACCATTGTACCCCCCCTTTAAGGATGGCCTCATCAACCCTGTTACCAAAGTCACTGTAAGAAGAATCTCTATAACTATGAATAACTTTGATATTTGACAAATACAACTTTATCAGTAACTTTACTGATTATTCCTAAACATGTTGAAAATGACTAGAATTCTGGTAACGTTGTTGCAAATTGGGAACCAGATATAAAATAAATGTAAAATAAAACAGTTAAAATAGTATTTAGTTTGATCTATGATTGATCTATCATTTGTGCCCAAATTTTTCTGAATGGTTTCATGCATATAATCCTGTTAATAGTGTCCTATGTGAACATGTTCTGCATTTATTTTCCCCAGGTTTTTTTTTTCTTTCTTGAAAATCACATTTGAATGTGCGGCAACCGTAGTTGCCGGTGGGCAAATATGTTGTATGCACCCCTTCAATGTAAAATATGAACAGGAGGAGAACATTTGGCATTTATCTCAAAATAACTGCTTTCAACAGATCAATCTTAATTCATAAACAAATTTATTATGTATAAAAGTCGAAGAACATTTGATGCAGACCCAAAAAAGCTGCATCTAGCTTATAATCTCTTGAATATGAAAACACAACAAACAACAAATCCATTTGCCTTAACCATTGTGCGCTGTTCAGGGTCTTTTTGACCCACATTTCTAACTTTCATTCGTGGGGATAACATGGATAATTTGACATGGTTTAGTAGTGTAAGATTTTTGCCCATCTTTGGAAAATGCTGTTTTAAAAGTAACAAATTATCACTTTAACCAGTAGATGGCTGCAGAGCTCCACTATATGCTTTTTGACTAAATGAAAGACATCTTTTCACAAGTTTTTCCAGTTGTATTCATATCTACATATTATGAAATCACAATTATAATAATAAAAGTTACTTTTTGTCAAAGTTAAGGCACTTTTTGTAATGAAAAAAAAAATCTGTTTTTCAGTAATGTTATATTATGATTAGAATCAAATGAATTTGATCAATGGACAAAATTCATCCTCAAAATCAGAAACAACACAGAACACACAGAAATAAAGTGGCACAATTTAAATTTGTAGAATTATATGAAAAACAGATGTTTGAAATAAATGATAAACTCTAAAAACTCCAACTTTTCTCTTTGTAATATCCTGATCAGGTTTGATTCTAATCATAATGTAACATTATTGAAAAACTGATTTTTTTTCAGTACAAAAAGTAACTTTTATTGTTATAATTGTGATTTCATTATATGTAGATATGAATCTAACTGGAAAAACTTGTGAAAAGATGTCTTTTAGTTTGAAACCTTTAGTACTTTTAGAGCTCTGCAGCCATCTACTGGTTAAAGTGATTATTTATTTTTTACTTTTAACACTGCATTTTCCAAAATTTGGGCAAAAGTCTTACACTAAACCGTGTCAAATTATCCATGTTATCCCCATGAATGAAAGTTAGAAATGTGGGTATTTCTATTTTATAAGGAACATTTTTTATTAATTTTTTTTTTTTTTTTGAGAATTTTTCTATTCTTTTTTTGAACATTTTGTGGAGTAAAAATGTCCAAATGTAGAGTAAAAATATTAATAAACTGAGTAAAATGACATTTGTTTAAAATATATATATATATTGTTACAAAATTACATTTTGTTGCCTGGGGTCTCTCAGAGACCCATAGCCTGACTGTAAACCGCAAACGAACAGCGCACAGGGGTTAAAGTTGTGGAACATAGTGCAGAACAAAGTGCAGCCATAACAGGGCATTGTGTATCAAAAAGCTAAATAAAAATAAATAAATACACATAAATAGAATGAAGAAAAAAATATATCTATATAGAGATGTCATTTAAAGGGTTAAGTTATGTTTATGCACTAAACAAGACCAATGAACTTGATTTATTAACCTATTAACACAGTATACCCCATTTTCCCATGATATATACAAGGCATTTGCCCACGCTTGGACTTTTGACTAAGTATACAAAAAACTATAGATCTCTTGTAAGATTTGTTTTGTTTGGTTGATTCTAGAGACCTTCATGATTATGTAGATATATATATGTCAACAAAAAAAAACTAATTAGTAACATGAAAATGACTTTTCTTTGGGAGGGTTTGCCTTCGCCCTGCTTCCTGGAAGTAGGGGTAGGAAGTTGACAGCCTCATGTGACAGGGAGGAAGTGAATACCTTTTTTTTTTTTTTCTTGAAATCCTTTATTTGGTTGTTTGCTTGCATGCCATTGAGAAATAAAACATGGACAACCTCTAGAAAAATACTTATAAAAGGAAAATGACAACTATGCACTGCGGCAACTATAGTTGCCGGTGGGCTTAATATAAACATTTCTCAAACCTCCCTTTACTGAACATTTGTTGAAGAAAACCCCAGAACATTCTGTACCATTTCATAGTTTATCTGCATATCTAAAAGTGATGAAGTGCTTGAATGAATGTTCACATGAATGTTCTTCAGCATCATGAATGAATGAAGAATAAACACCAACCTCTTTGTTCTTCAGGATCTTCAGTGTGTTTCATTCTGCAGGGTTCTGGATCACTCATGTTCTCACTGTCCTCTTTAATAAACTCAGTCTTTACAGATTTCAGCTCTTCTTGATGCTCTGATGCTCGCCTTCACTTGTAGCTGATGGGAATTTACAGCATTTATTGGAGAATTGCAGTGGGAGGAGCTTCACTGATGATGAATTGCAGTGGGAGGAGCTTCACTGATGATTAATTACAGTGGGAGGAGCTTCAATGATGATAAGGTAAGAAAAACAGATACAAATCATAAACACAGAAATAATCACACAAGAGTAACCAACAAATCCCCTCAGTCTGTTGACACCAATGAAATGAGCTTTAAATGTAAATTTACAGGAGATCTGAAGACATCAGCATAATAAATGAGGTGAAAACAGGAACTATTGTCATGAAATAAAGAGTGTTTTCAGCAGATCTGTTAATATTGATGAGCCTCAGACTATCAACACTCATTCAACAAGCCATTCAGGATGCCATTGCAGTTAGAAACACATTATTTGAGTCAGGATAGATGATACAAGCCAGTAAAACTGCTATATTGAAAGACAATAACAGTTACTATTGCTTCTCACAACACGACAAGGATAAAACATAAAAATAAAAACAAACACTAATGGCATTCATCTTAATAAACAACCTCATCTAAATAACTACAGCAGAAGGCTATAATGTCAATATCTAAAATATATTTAGATTTTCTAGTAACTAGATGCATTGCACTATGCATCTAAAAAGTAATCATAAGCTCAATGTGAAGTATTTAGCCGTATCTGTTCCCGTATTTTAACAACGTAAATCACATTTGATCTGCCAAAAATGTCAAAAAGAAGAAATAAAACAACAGCAGCAGCAGCAATTCCCCCACAAATCTCAAACTTTAACTTTTGACTTGACATTTAGTAACATTTCTCACACAAACATCGAGACAATCACACAAACGAACACAAAATCGCTCAGGTCTGAATGAACTCAACATATTCTCCTCATGCTCGCTGCTGCTGCACTAAATGTTTATTTCAGAAGGAAGACGCCAGAAAAGACACACAAGTATCACTGTGATCGATGAAAACACTACAGAAAGGAGTCTGTCGCTTAATCAAACTGTATAAAGTGTGTGTGATGGAGTGTAAATATGAGAAATACCGTGAACTGCTCTCCTCCCCTCAAAAGACTCGACGCTGAAACTAGTAACTACTTCTTCTTCTTCTTCTGTTTTTATCTGGCGGTTGACAACTTGTTGTTGTATTACCGCAACCTCTGGACTGGAGTATACCCACAGCTTATTTTCTCAATACTTTTAAATTCTTTTTAAAAGCCCTGTATTCTTTAAAAAAAGAAAACAAAATTTGACACATCTTATCAGAACTTCTATGTAAAATATTTCTATAATTAAATATAATTTCATTGGCTTCTACTTGCTCAATACACCTTTCCCTCTCATGCTTATATTTCTGACAATAAAACACTAGGCCTACATGCTCTCCAGTTTCTGGGTCATTTCCAAGACAATACTCACAGATACCATCAGCATGCTTTTTCATTATGTACTGTTAAGTCTGGTGTGCCCAATCCTCAGCCTGGACAACACCACTTCTTCATGTCTAGCTCTACCTGACACTGCAATCTTATTTAGGCCTACTTTAGACTGTAAGTTAAAAAGATGTCTCCCACTTGATTAATTTTCCCAACATCGTTGCCATATTTCAAAAGTTCTTGTTTCAATAATACTCTTAAAGGAGAACTCCGGTCAATTTTAACATTGAGCTCATTTTTTTGTACATTTGGAGTGCTGTCAGTACAGAGAACAACGACAAAAATCAGTGTTGCCTACACCATGTTATCCTCTTTAAAATTTGCACCCTGTTGACTTCAATGGGGCAAGTACTAAACCTGCTTTTAGCCTCTTAACATCCTTGATGTGTCATTACAAGTGCACAGAAAATGTGAGTGATTCCTTCAGAGTGAACACGAGTGGATCTGACTGCAGTAGATGTGAAAGATATGAATAAAAATGATTTTATTTAAGCCAGCACAAATACCTGTGTTTACATCCTGTTTTCGGTTGAAGTCCAAAGTAGTCGATTGCCGAGTTCAGGCGCGTGATCATAGGTAACTAAACCTATGCGCGTGAACTCGGCAATCGACTTCTACAGCACTCCAAATGTACAAACAAATGAGCTCAATGTTAAAATTGACCGGAGTTCTCCTTTAAGCTTTAAAGGACTATAGATTGAGTATAAGTTTCTGTTGCGCTTTCATATTTAAAAACTGAAATGCCTTTTATTTAACAAAATTGTTTCTGGGAAATGAAGTTTTAAAGAGTTTTTTTTTTTCAAATATTATTCATGTATATTTGTTTAATATTCCTAGATTTATTTGTTGCACTGTTTCTTATACAGTTATATTTCAAAACTAAAATTTACAATTTTATTAATTTTTTTTTTATAAAATACCCTTTTCAGTGTTAGATTTGTGGCTGTGGCTAAATAATATATTACTATCAAATGTTATGTCAGATAGGCTAATACAAATGCTCTAGTTTACCTGTTTGTCTTAATGTGAAGAGGTTATGTCTACAGCATAAAATAATTCTATCATGGCCACAGGTAACGTTATATCAAACATGGTTCACTGTGTAAACATTTTGTTTACTGTCCATAGTTCTGACAACAGATATTTGATTACATATGTTTTTTTAGAGAGAGAGAGAGTGTGTGTGTGTGTGTGGGGGTGTGTGTGTGTGTGTGTGTGTGTGTGTGTGTGTGAGTGAGTGAGTGAGTGAGAGAGAGGATCAAATAATCCATTCTAGGATTGTAATATTATGAGTTAGAACGATTGTATGAACGTTTTGCGTGTTTTAACATAAACAGTAGCATTAGCATAAGCAGTAACTTAGCATTTACAAATAACAGTGTATATAAAGAGAATGAGACATCTACAGAAAAACAACAACAACAAAAAACATACCACTCTGAAACGTCCTGAAAAAGCCGTTCGTGAGCAAGTTCTGCTCGATTCCTCTCCACTAATATTCTCTAAATCTGATTCGGGATGAAATTGATGAATTGAAGGCAATATTGACGCCTGTGTTTACATTACACCGGAGCACATGCAACTGCTGTTATGGACGTTTCCGGACAGCGTGAACTAGGCGGTTAGCGAATTACAACACACTGGGCCAAGCTGACCAATCAGAGCCCGTCGTGTATTTCTGAGGGAGAGGCTTCTTATAACCAGGAAATCATCAGATCGGTTTACGAGGAGGGACACAGCGGTGCAGAATAAAGGTAAATTATATGAAAAAATGCGGGTTTTTTTTGAATGAAGCATGAACACATGTTAGACTGCACCACATAGCCTAAACACAAACCTTCGGAAAAAAGCTGATCAACCCTTTAACAGCTGCTGAAAACACTATATTTTGGTCTTGGAAGGATTAGTGCTATTTTGAACCAATAACGTTAATAGGATTAAAAAGATGGAGAATAAGCATTTAGTTATTTGACTCCAATATTAGTAATCTGACCCCTTTAAACTTGTTCTTTAAAGGGATACTCCACTTTTTTCGTAAATATGCTCATTTTACAACTCCCCCAGAGTTAAACAGTTGAGTTTTACCGTTTTAGAATCCATTCATTCTGTAGCGTTTCTTTCAAAATGACCAACGATTTTCAATATTTTTCCTATTTAAAACTTGACTCTTCTGTTGTTAAACCTCGTACTAAGATCGACGGAAAATGAAAAGTTGCGATTTTCTAAGCCTAGATGGCTAGGAACTATACTCTCATTCCGGCGTAACAATCAAGGAACTGTGCGGCCGTACCATGAGTGCAGCAGAGTGAAGCACGGCAGCTAACAGACGTGAATGAGCAGTGTTTTAAATGAGAACAGCTTTATTGGACATTCAGCTATATTATATTATATTATATTATATTATATTATATTAAAACAGTATGTATGTGAGCATGATTTTAA
Source organism: Leucaspius delineatus (assembly GCA_023718395.1). NCBI lineage: Eukaryota > Metazoa > Chordata > Actinopteri > Cypriniformes > Leuciscidae > Leucaspius > Leucaspius delineatus. The sequence continues at coordinate 10,760,805 of CM043356.1, forward strand.
TGAGAAAAAACATTAGGCAGGCAGAACGCCACGAAGACTCACTCTTAGTTTAGGAGTTGTAATTTTTCTTTAATAAGAGTAGGTCTGAAAGGTGATGTGAATAACTTTTAAGAGAAAACTCCTAGCTAAAATCTTTTAGTGCGATTTAGGAGTACTCCTAGTGGTAAGATAAAATGCTTTGTGTGAATACGGCCCCAGGTTAGTAAAAAAATATGTGAATTGGCATCAGTTACTTGACAATACACAGACAAACAGGCATAAGTGCTTAGATGTGATATTTAGTACAAAAACAGACTCAGTAACTGATATATTTTTTTGATTTTGTCAGATCAGCTCCTACCACACTTTGATTCATCATCAGTGAAGCTCCTCCCACACTGGAAGTCATCATCAGTGAAGCTCCTCCCACAACAATCACATCATCAGTGAAGCTCCTCCCACATTAATTCTCCAATAAATGCTGGAATATTCCCATCAGCTGCAAGTGAAGACGAGCATCAGGAAGAGCTGAAATCTGCAAAGACTGAGTTTATTAAAGAGGACAGTGAGAACATGAGTGATCCAGAACCCTGCAGAATGAAACACACTGAAGATCCTGAAGAACAAAGAGGTTGGTGTTTATTCTTCATTCATTCATGATGCTAGAAACATCCAAGCACTTCATCACTATTAGACAAACAGTTAAACTATGAAATAGAAAAAAACATTTTCTTGTTTGTTTTCAACAAATGGTCAGTAAAGGTCATAAATATTATTTTAGCTCTCTTTTTTGTTACATTTATATCTGGTTCAACAATTTTTTGCAACAATGTTGCCAATATTTTAGACATTTTTCAATATAGCCTAGTTATTATTATAATTATTTTACCAATAAACAGTCTGATTTATAGTTACTAATAAAGTTGTATTTCTCATAAATTCTAGAAGTTATTCATATTTATTGAGATTATTCTTCTTATAATTACCTTAGTATCTGGTCAACACTGTACAGTTTGTGTAAAAACTGAGAGAATGGATTGAGATTCTTTTCTTGTCCTCCCATCATGCTGTAGAAAGAGCCCAGATGATGTCACTTCCTGGGTGCCACAGTTTTAAGAAATGCTCTGTTTTTGAGGAAGAAGGAAAATAATGTGAGAAGTAACAGGAATGAGGGAAACATGTAGGACACAGATAATGTACTAATATTTTTTTAAAAAATTAGAATAAGCTAAAGATTGTTCTGATGGCAACGTAATGACATCATATAATTAAAAAAGACACCTGACGAAAAGCATGATGCATTTCTGGATCTTTATAAGGAAACATCCAAGCGACCAAAACAATATAAAAGTTAATAGATGCATAAAATGTGCACTTTTTTCCCCCTACATGATTGGCAATCATTTATCGATTTCTAGGATTTGTACAGGCTTTACATTTTTATTTTAAAATTTGTGATGAGCAATTCATTTTAATTTATTTTTGAAGCAGATTTGTTACGTGACAGTATTAATTAAAGTTTCTTAAGTTAACTGCATCAAGCCACTCCCATAATATCTGTCACCACTCAAATTAACAGAGTAGGTTGAAGTTGAACATGGGCTGTTCATTTGAAAATGACTGAGTGTGAACCTGTGTGGAGAAGTCTGTGCATGCCGTTGAATTGTGAAATTTCTGTCAAGCAATAATAAAAACGAAAACTCATTGTACCATGTAGTAACATATGTTGATACTAAATGCTTTGACAATCACAATACACTTATTGTGATGCTAGTTTTTTAAGTGAAGAGTTTAACGTGACCGGCCCTTAATAATTAACCCTCTATGGTATGCAATATGATATCAGTGAGGAAAAAATATTTGTTTTTCCTGCTTAAAATTGGACACTATAACAATATCAATAAACATTATAATTATTTTTAAATGTATTTATTAATTAAAAGATTGTTGCCTCTACAAATTATGTTTATTTTCTTCTAATAGGGTTGAAAAATAAGCAGATCTAGCAGCTTTTAAAGCCTCTCTGTAAGCAATCGAGCTCTCCTTCCATGAAATGCGACATACCTCTAGTTTTGTTTTCTTCCAGTTGCGCTCCATTTTTCTGGCTGCTCTCTTAAAGGCCTGAGTGTGCTCGTTGTACCACAGCGTTGGGCTGTTTTCTTTAATCTTCTTTAAGCGCAACTGTATCTAAAGTGCTGGAAAAGAGAGAGTTAAAGGGTTAGTTCACCCAAAAATGAAAATTCTGTCAGTAATTACTCACCCTCATGTTGTTCCAACCATGTAAGTCTTTCGTTCATCTTCGGAACACAAATTAAGATATTTTTTCGATGAAATCTGACGGTTGCATCACTCCTCCATAGGCTTTCTGAGGGACCGAAACTCGCCGGCCCAGAAAAGTTATTAAAAACATCGTTAAAATAGTCCAAGTGACTACAGTGGCTCTACATTACGTTTATCATGCGACGACAATACTTTTTGTGCGGGAAAAACAACAAAAACTCTCTCATCCTCACTCTCATTCACTGGCAGTGCTACCTGTGCTTTATACCTTTTTGAAGTGCCATAGAAAACGTGCGGATTCATCTCCTGCATTAAATCATAATATGTGCATGTATAGTATGTTAATTACCTTTCTTATAAATGCATTTCAAAATCATGCAAAAATGCAAATACATTTAGATAATTCAAACTCTTTTCCTTACAAATAAAATACACTTGTATTAAAACCTAGTATGGCCTTATGTGATTCCATTATGGTACAATGTTGCCTCGAGGCAACATGCAGTTCTATGTAATTTCCTACGATATATTTGATGATATATAATGTAAAGTTTTTGAAAATACTTCTTTACTTACCAATGAAGGTGACTCAGATTTTTTTTTGTAGCTGATTATCTGGACAGAAATGAGTGAAAAATGCCTTTTTCAGTGGAGAAAATATCAAACCATGTGACATATGCACGTGTGCTGGAACAAAATTAACCCCTGTGGGTCATGTGGCCACTCTTTTGCATTTTCATCCCCTCCCCTTAGACCAGTTACCTTAAAGCATTGACCAATTACATTTAATTAAGTTTTTATAAAAAAAAAAAAAAAATCTAAAATAGACTGTTGCCTGGAGGCAACACCGTACCATAGAGGATTAAAGTTTTTCATAAAATAAATGAAATCTCATTCTAAAAGTTGGTGTCAGAAAAATTTATTTTTTTATGTTAAAATGTCGTTGATCAACTATATTTAATAGTTCTCACTACAGAAACATGTTATTTGTGGCTATAATGCTTTGAGGGACAGGGACGTATAATTGATTTATATAATGCATTGTAATATTTTATAGCTGTTGCCTAATTTCTGCTATTACATCAGAGCTCGCTTTTATGTCCTTTCACTTTATATTTATCTCTTTGAATTGTGTACTAAAAATTTAACTTATTTTTCTTTCTTCACATTTCATGTCAGACCTGATGGAAGTAAAGGACGAGAGTGAAGAACTGAGAGAAGTGAAGGTGGAGAGTGAAGAACTGAGAGAAGTGAAGGTGGAGAGTGAAGAACTGATGGAAGTGAAGGAGGAGAGTGAAGAACTGAGAGAAGTGAAGGAGGAGAGTGAAGAACTGAGCGAAGTGAAGGAGGAGAGTGAAGAACTGAGTGAAGTGAAGGAGGAGAGAGAAGAACTGAGTGAAGTGAAGGAGGAACATCATGTCAAACCTGGAGAGAAACCTTTGAGTCGCTCAAAGACTAAAAATACATTTTTAAAGAAAAGAGCCAAGAAATCTTTCACCTGCACTCAGTGTGGGAAGAGTTACACAACCATACATAGTCTTGAGATGCACATGAGAGTTCACACTGGAGAGAAGCCGTTCACATGTGATCAATGTGGGAAGAGTTTTAGACGCAAAGGTTGTCTTAAGATTCACATGAGCGTTCACACTGGAGAGAAGCCGTTCTCATGTGATCAGTGTGGAAAAACATTTCTTGTGGTATCAGCCCTGAAGAAACACCTGACAGTTCATACAAAGGAGAAGCCACATTCATGTTCTGAATGTGGGAAGAGTTTTTCACTGCAGCAATCTTTACATACCCATCGGAAAACTCATACTGGTGTGAGAGAGTACGTGTGCTTTGAGTGTGGGAAGACTTTTATTAGACCGAACTGTTTAAAACTGCACCAGAGAACTCACACTGGAGAAAAACCTTACAAGTGTTCACACTGCGACAAGAGATTCGGTCAGTTACCACATCTGAAAACACATGAGAGGATTCACACTGGAGAAAAACCTTACAAGTGTTCACACTGTGACAAGAGATTCAGTCAGTCATCAAATCTGAAAACACATGAGAGGATGAGGAACCACATTGGAGAGAAGCCGCACACGAGTGATCAATGGTTCATCTTTATGTGCTGAGAAACAAAACTGTGTCCCAACTCATGGCTGCATCCTCCGAAGGCCGCATTTGAAGGCCGATTGCATCACAGCAATGAAGGAACTGGGCAGTAAAAAAAATTACAAACTAACAAATACATCTCCATTTCCGGACTTATACTCAAGAACACACACACATAGGTTCCCAAGATGGAAGGGAAGGAAGAAAGAATGCTGAAATGAATACACACTTGTGGTAAACATAATTTGAACACAATTCCCAGGAGTTAATAAAATGAAGTACTAAAAGTCACATTGTGTCATGATTTATATATGTCACATGTTTTACATTGTCATTGATTTATTAGTCACATGGTTTTACTTCTTCTGGGAAAAACCTTAGCGTAGGCCAAGGGTGCCCAACCAGTCGCAGTCGACCTGTCGATCGCGGACTGCTTTCCAGTCGATCGCGAGAGTAAATTGTACTCTGGTTTGCCCTTTCTCTCTCTTCACCGCTCCCGCATCTCAGACCTCAAAAACATAAAATATTAACCTTTATAGACAGAATTTCTTGAGTAAAGAAAACGCTGTACTTATTTTAAAAAACAGTTCTTTATTTAATCTAACAAGATCACTGATTAGCCTACGTTCAGCTATGCGCTGGCCGGAGGAGGAGGGGCGGAGCTACGAGGAGCTATGAGCTGTGAGGTTTTGCTTGACAGTCTAATCGAGTAACAAGATTTAACACAAGCTGTTTTGATGCTTTTCATTGGTTGTTAAATATTTGTAAAATTCACTGACATACATAAAGTTTGACCAATAGCATTGATTTATTAAAAAAATAACAGCGAAGAAATGATGGGCTGAATTCGAAATCGCATACTAACATAGGCTACTCATACCAGTGGCGGATACAGAACGTCATTAGGTGGGCCTGGTGAATATACGGAGGGGCCTCGAGTTTTTTAAGATTATACACGCCTGATTATAATCTCCGTATTAGAGCTTTCACACTGAGCGTGGATGCGGTCTGGCGATGCGTTCCATGCGCGGTGCGTAGAGGCTACAGCAGTGCAGAGATCGTTTCCGCACCGAGTCTATTTTTGCTGTGCTGCACGCACTGAATTAAAGTGACAGCGCATGGTTCGTGGTCAAAATGAACACAGATTGACATGAAAATATAATAATCTCACCATAAATGCATTTAATAAAATAAAATGTAGTAATCTCACCATAAATGCATTTAATTTAATTATACTCTTTTTCACAGTCACCTTTTTAAGGCTAGCCAACTTTAAGACCGGGGTAAAGCAAGGAAAACTACAATTTACCTCAACAAGGCGACATAATGAACAACACTCTCATTAGTGGAGGTGAAAAAACAAGTTCTTTGTGACATGAAAGATTTATTGTAGGCCTATTACAACTTAAATGCAAAAGAAAAGGCATGAGAGTCGGCTGTTTTTGTCAATTTTAAGTTTTAATTTAAAATCTTAGCGATTTTAATATAAGTAGCCATACACACATAAAACATGATATTAGAGTTTTAAAATCAAACATTTTAAAAGAGAACAATACATCACGGTTGTTTAAACCAATGAACATGCTGTGTCGTCAGCAAGTCGTTTCCTATCGTGCTTTTGATCCGCGCAGTCGGTGGAGAGCAACTGCGCTCGCCTGCAGAATCCGACACGTCTGCCTTGCGATCGCGAGAGTTTTTTGACATACGTCAGCATGACATCAGAGCAAGGCGGACCGCACTCGGACACATTTCTAACTGGCATGCATCTCGCGCTGATCACCGGTGATCGGTTCTGCGCAGATTTTGCTCAGGTGTCTGGTGTGTCTGCCACGCCCCCTCCAGACGGCACCTAAAAACCTACACCACAAACACACCCCTACGTACAGCCTAGGCTGAGACGTCACACTACATCTCTGATATATTCCCTATAAACAACACTCGTATAAATGGCCATATGAACTCACACCCGCGCCAACTCACTAATCAACGCATAGCACGGTTAATATAATATATATATATGATTCTATGCAAACACTTCGGGAATATACACATAACCATTAATACACAAGTCTCACAAACTATTCACCAGCTTACCTGCAAAACAGGAGTTAAACGTATTAGTTTAACACCATCACTCACCAACACACACCATCACTCACGGGGAAGTCTCGCTCTCTAACTCACGCGAGACTTCACGAGAGATCGGTTCAACCAACATTACGAAACATCGCCGCCACCTGCTGGTGCACTATGAGACTGACCCCTCATTTACACTGCAAACGTCTGCGGTGCATTACGTCTGTGACAAGGTTTTATTCCGTCCTCCACGCGGTGTCAACTCACACCAGGAGCATTTCAGAAGCGGAGCGACTGGATGCGCGAGATCACGTCATTTGCCTGTCAGACGTGGGTTTTCTTGATTTTTGAGTTTCGACCATACAGTCTATGGTTTCTACCAAGGATATTGGTGTGTAATACGTTTGGGAGTTTGCACAGTGTGTTTATTTTGAATTTGACAATGTTGTTTTTACTTTTATTTTGTATTCCCGGTGCGACTTGGACGCGCGTCCGTCAAAAATAGACTAGGCACCTATATTTAGCGAAGCGGCGCGGAGAGCCGCTTCTGGGAAGCTTCTGAAACGCGCCGCGTCGCGGCCGGTGTAAACACAAGCATTGACTAGAATGGGCGCGATCAGCTCCGGTAGCCGTGTCGCAGCCGTAATGCGCCGCAGACGTGTGCGGTGTAAATGAGGGGTAACTCTTTCGGACTATCTATCTCCAACAGCCAAGTCAGTACCAGCTTCTGTAAAATCTAATGTAACAGAAAAATGTGTGGAGTTTTGCTCTCGGGATATTAGATCGTTTCATACGGTTGCTGGAAAAGGTTTTATTAACCTAGTGCAAGACCTAATACATGTGGGGGCTACATATGGCCGTGTCTGAGTGGACAGTGTGTTACCTGATCCCACAACCATCTCTCGGAGATGCAAGGAAACCGCGGCCTCCAAAAGACAGGCGCTGGTCAAAGAAATATCGGAGATCATCATGTCTGATATTAGTGTTGGGATGACCACCGACATGTGGACTGACGATTATCGCAAGATCAGTTTCTTAACTATCACTTGCCACTACATCACACCTGATTTTTTGCCTCGAAGCAGAGTCCTTAGTCCTTACAACAGCGATGTTCCCTCCTGAAGAAGCGAAAACCGGTGACAACATACAGAGACAGAGACAGAATTACAGAGACTGCTCGTATCTGTACTAGGATTTGATGCTTGTGTTATGAACAAAGTCGTCTGGGTCACTGACCAGGGATCAAACATGATTGCTGCACTCGCGCCGTATCATCGCCTGGATTGTCAGGACCATGTTTATAACACAGTTCTCAAACACGCGCTTGATTCTGCCGAACTACGAGACAGCGCACCAGAGGTCACACAGACTTTGCTGGCAGCAAAGGCACTTGTGCGATACGTCAAGCAAATGGGTATAATAAGTCAGTTATCAACAACTGTCAGGCAAATGTCAGACACCAGGTTTAGCACGGTGTTCCTTACCTTGGATTCAATTAAGCAGGTGTACGCTGAGCTTCGAGAAAAACTTGAAAGCCGAGGGGAAAGCCGAAAAATCCACGAAATATCTCCAGATGTCTTGGAGTTCCTGCTGGAATTTCTTCGCCCATTTTACCAGGCTCAGAGGGAACTAGAGGGGGACCAGTACCCCACACTTAACCTGGTTGTTTTGTGGCACGAGAGGCTTAACCGCCACTGCAGACCTGTGACGTCAGACAGTCCTCATCAGGCCATCATTCGTGAGCGGCATCTAGAATGGCTGAACCGCAAAATCAAAATCCAGACACTACATAAGATTGCCATATTCCTTTGGCCAAAGTTCTGTCAGCTCCGCATGCTGTCTCTCCCTGACAGAGATGATATCCAGCAAGAAGCCAGGCGTCGGATAGCCAGCTTTACCACAGGCAACGAGCCAACTGAACAGGTGGCTGAACCGGCCACTAAAAGAAGCAAGATAGTTTGAGGAGTGGGTAAACGTGCCCCTCAGTGAAACCGCAGATGAAGTTACGCAATACTCCAGCCACAACCACAACATGGAAGAAGAGCGGGATCTCTTGGGTTGGTGGAAAAACAACAGCGGTGTTTTCCCCTTACTGTCAAAACTGGCCCGTAGTATCCTCAGCATCCCTGCAAGTAGCAGCAGCAGCGAGAGAAACTTCAGTGCAGCTGGACTAACTTTCAATCAGAGGAGGACAGCGCTGAAACCATCAACTGTCGATGCCGTTCTCTTCCTTCATAACTCATACTGAGAAGGATATATTTGTGTAAACAGTTTTGCAACATTGCGTGAACTTTTTAAAGTTTAAAGTTTGAGTTCCAGAGAAATTTGTGACTGTTACACCTGTTCGACCACAGCAAAGTTACGTAATTGGTAAGTTTTTCTCTTACTGCTGTGCTGAGGGCCGCTGCGCCTAACGTTACATGTATTTGTTTACCGTTTCAAGCAATCATTAAATACAACATATTGCAAAAATGGTATTTATTTGCTGTGAGAAATAGAGTGGACCTCTGGTTCGGGTCGGGTTCGGGCTTAACATGTAAATGTAATTGTCGGGTCGGGTCGGGTTAAATGATCGCGGGTACGGTCCGGGTTCGGGCTTCAGTTTAAAGCCTGTGCAGACCTCTAGCAAGGCGCATCTCAAACAAGCCTAATTAGTTAGGGAAAGTTAGGATATTTTTTTCTTACCAATAGCTTTTTTTACCATGTGTTCCTATAGGTGTCTAGTAACACATCCCAATTTATCCATGGCCAAATCCTCGGGGAAACGCCTGGAGAGGCAATCAAAGTTGGGGTGCCCAGACGTCCTGGGTAAAAAGAATGAATGTAAAAATTTTTTTTGTCTAACTAGGGGTTTTTAGGGGTGCCGAATCTATTCCTAGCCATTAGTTTTGACAAAAAATTACTCCAAGTCCATACAAAAAACACATAAAAATGGTTTTATTGAACAATTACAAAACAAAACTTACTGAGACCCTGCGTCCTCATATGAGGACATTACATTTTTGCCTCTTGACACAATGATAGTCAAATTTGTAAATCTTAGACATGTTGGCCACATTTAGGGACACTGCCCACACCATCTTGTGGTGATATAACAACATTACACCAATGTCAGTGAGAAGAAAATGGCTGGAAAATCAGCAAAATATCAGCAAAACACTTCCCGAAAGAAAATGACCCAGGTAAAAAATCTATTCAAATTATATGAATGAAACAAATGTATTTATGTACAATACTGTCTCCATCATCATATGGGGATTAAAATTTGACATATTTTAGTAATAGTAGCACTCCAGGACATCAGTAAATGTGAAGCACTCGTTTGAGGACATTGGGACTATATTACGTTATTTATTCTACCATGTGGTTAGCTAAACTTGGGAATTTTTAGACGGATCGCAATAGCATTGAAAAAACAACATTTGTCTGTGTGTGTATGTGTGTGTGTGTGTGTGTGTAAGCATGAATTATTGAGTTAACATGGAAAAACTGGTTTGCTTTAGTGCAGAAAACTGGTAAAAATCAAGAATTTCAAAATGAAAGTGAGCCAATAAGTGGCCTTCTACTGCTCCCTGCTGGCCATTACCAGTACTATTATAAAAATCAGATTTTGTCAAGTTTTTATCACTTCATTTGTACTGACACTTCACATAATTGCTAGAAAAATGGTAAATTATAGACCCACTGTCCTTGCATGAGGACATCATATGGTAAAACATAGACCCACTGTCCTTGCATGAAATTTGTTTTACAAAAACAAATTTTAGTTATTATACTTATTAGGTCCAACTCATCCCAAATAGTAAGAACAATTATAAAATGCACACCAGGCAAGCTCTCGGGTCTCAGGAGGTTATGGCCAGACACTACAGGTGCATAGAGTCAAATTTTTAACTAGCAGATATCACCATGAAACTTTCCCAGTTGGTTACCTATATTAAGATGAGAAAAAAAAATTATTACAAGTTTTCTGTAATCTAATTTTTAAATATGCAAATTAGGCTATGTCTAATTAAATATGCGCTAATTTGCATATCTTTAAAAAAAATAAAATAAAATCTGAGTATTGGATAAAGCCAGGTTAAAAATTATTTTTTCATTGTGTTCACATATTAGATGGGGAAAAAAATTACTGAGGGATTTATGGATATCTTTTGTTATCCTGTAAATCCGAAAATACTGTCAATAGCCTTAAAAAATTATTTTCGCCATGTTTTTTCGGAATAAAATGTAATATAAATCAGGCTAGGAATACTATATTTACAAATCCCTCTGTATATGTCTTCATAATATAAATAGGTACAAGACTGGAGAGTTTGGTGTATATAGGTGCTACTGAAGTGGAGATTTCGGACTTGGAGTTTGAGAGAAAGGTCATTTTGAGAAAATGGCCTTTAAAGATTTATCATCAGCCAATGAGATTGCGCATTCAGCCCATTTACTTTCACAATTGGTTGCTGATAAAAAGGAATTGACCATATTTGGATCTGACAGTTGGAAATAATTTTTAATCTGGCTTTGTCCAATACTCAGATTTCGTTTTTTAAAAGATATGCAAATTAGCGCATATTTAATTAGATATTGCCTAATTTGCATATTTAAAAATTAGATTACAGAAAACTTGTAATACATCTTTTTCTCATCTTAATATAGGTAATCAACTGGGAAAGTTTCATGGTGATATCTGCTAGTTAAAAATTTGACTCTTTTCACCTGTAGTGTCTGACCTTAAACCGATTTAGTAAGTTTTGTTTTGTAACTGTTCAATAAAGCCATTTTTATGGGGTTTTTGTATGGACTTGGAGTAATTTTTAGTCAAAACTAATGGCTGGGATAGATTCGGCACCCCTAAAAACCCCTAGTTAGACATCTCAAAAGGTAATATTGAAAAAAAAAAAATTTAAATTCATTATTTTTACCCAGGACGTCTGGGCACCCCAACTTTGATTGCCTCTCCAGGTGTTTCCCCGAGGATTTGGCCGTGGATAAATTGGGAGGTGTTACTAGACACCTATAGGAACACATGGTAAAAAAAGCAATTGGTAAGAAATTTTTTTGCAGATTGGCAAAAAAAAAATCCTAACTTTCCCTAACTATAATGTAATGTTTAACCCTCTGGGGTCCTTCGTTTAACAGTCACACTTGGGACCTTCGGGTCCAAATGGACCCGGAGGGCGGAATTAATATATATAAAAAGAAATCATAATTTTTTTTTTTTTACTTGTTTTTTATAATATTTTTTCTTTTCTTTTTTGGTGTTTTGAGATAATTTTATAATTTATAATTAATATTTATGCAATAATTATGACCCATTTTTTCCCATTGAATATAATAGAATTTTTTTATATATACATAATTTTTATTTTATTTTTATTAAAGCTGTATTTCATTTTAGAGTCAAGCCTAGGCCTCATGAAAGCAATTTTTTAAATGAGATGGGCGCCAACTGGTGGACACACTGAGCATTTTTATCACGCAATAGCACATTTTTACCACTAGTGGATTTACAGCTCTCTGTAGAAAGGCTTGCGAATCTAGTGATTTTTGCCTGAACAGATTTAGTCTGTTTTGCACTCTTGATGTTTTAGAGATTCACCCCTTCACTGTTGAGTCCTTTTTTTCTGCATCCTGGCTGATTTGTAGATTGTATGCACAAAAAAACTCTGTGTTTTCATATTTTTGACAATTTCCCATTCATTTCCTATGGGGGTCATTTTTGACCAAAGAGCAGAAGTGTGATGACCACTTAGCATGCTTGGATCATGACCTCAATATTTTTTGTGTGTTCACATACCTAATACCATAAAAGTCACCTAGTTTCGTAACATTCCGATGAAGCTGTGCTTTTTAAAAATTCAAAACAGATTTTTGTAATCTGAATTTATTAGTGTGTATGTGTATAAAAGTGTGTTTGTGTGTGTGTGTGTGTGTGTGTGGATTTGTCTGTTTTGCACTCTTGATGTTTTAGAGATTCACCCCTTCACTGTTGAGTCCTTTTTTTCTGCATCCTGGCTGATTTGTAGATTGTATGCACAAAAAAAAAACTGTGTTTTCATATTTTTGACAATTTCCCATTCATTTCCTATGGGGGTCATTTTTAACCAAAGAGCAGAAGTGTGATGACCACTTAGCATGCTTGGATCATGACCTCAATATTTTTTGTGTGTTCACATACCTAATACCATAAAAGTCACCTAGTTTCGTAACATTCCGATGAAGGTGTGATTTTTAAAAATTCTAAACAGATCTTTGTAATCTGAATTTATTAGTGTGTATGTGTATAAAAGTGTGTTTGTGTGTGTGTGTGTGTGTGTGTGTGGATGTGTCTGTTTTGCACTCTTGATGTTTTATAGATTCACCCCTTCACTGTTGTGTGCTTTTTTTCTGGATCGTGGCTGATTTGTAGATTGTACGCACAAAAAAAACTCTGTATTGTCACATTTTTGCCAATTTCCCATTCATTTCCTATGGCGGGTCCATTTGGACCCGAAGGTCCTGAGTGTGACTATTTTTTTTACAACCACTTAGACTATTCAAATCCTGTCCCCAATTTTTTTGGGTGTTCATATACCAAGTACCAACAAAGTCACCAAATTTCGGACCATTCCGATGAAGCTATGATTTTTTACATTTTTTTATTTAAACGCTTCGGGTCCATTTGGACCCGAAGGACCCCAGAGGGTTAAAACGTGTTGTGTAAAGTCTCGCGTGAGTTAGAGAGCGATGTGATGGTGTGTGATAACCATGAGAGCTGCAACTAAAACGTTTAACTCCTGTTTTGCAGAATAAATACACTTTAAATGTGCAACCCCCTGTGTAAATTCTTTATTGTACACTGGGAAGTGTTACAGATACCCAAATTATAAAATGGTGTTTAACAGGTGTCACTGAGTCATTAACTGATCATTCACAAAACACAATCAAACAAACACAATTAACTGTCTTTAAAACGCATTTATTACCTCCATTGAACATTTCTAAAGGGAAGTAAATGAGTCAAAGTAGATTGTTTTGTCTACATTGATTTTTCACATGCTGGTTCACTTCACACACACAAACGGCAACATTACAGAACATTCTGCATCATTCCAGTTGCCATCTGTTGCAAGATAGAACAAAATATTTGTTTTAATCATTTGTATTATGAAAAAAAAAAAAAAAAGTATTTAGTTTATTTAGATAGTTTATGAGCATTAACAGCAGTATCTTACAGTAGCTCATCTCAAGACAGTGCTCTTGTCCATTATAGTTACTGGGCTCTCCAGACGCCCATATTTCATAGTTCATTTCGGACCCATCACTCCAGAGCCAATATCCCTCCTGTGAACAGAGTTGTGTTTATGTCCACAGCTTACAAAGCTTAATTTAATCTTTATTCATCTAAAAGATGATTCCTCATGAACCCTAACCCCATCTCCACTTTAAAAATGTCAGAAATCTAAACAGAAATGAATAGAAATTATTTCACAGAAAGGGTATCAGTAAAGAACGTTACATTTTTTTACTCAATTATCATATCAGCATCTTTTTCACATCAAGTTTTACAATACAAACACTTTTTAAAGTCAGAATTCTGACTTTTTTTCTCGCAATTGCGACTTTATATCACGCCATTCTGACTTTATAATACGCAATTGGGAGATATAAAGTCAGAATTGCATGATATAAAGTCGCAATTGCGAGATATGAAGTCAGAATTGCATGATATAAAGTCGCAATTGCGTGTTATAAAGTCAGAATTGTGAGATAAATTATTCTGAGGTAAAAAAAAAAAAAAAAGTCCGTCTTTTTTCCCCCCTTAGAATTGGACTTTATATCTCACAATTGTGAGTTTATATCTCACAATTCTGAGAAAATATGTCAGAATTGCGAGATATAAACCTGCAATTGCATGTTATAAAGTCAGAATTGCGTGATATGAAGTCGCAATTGCGAGAAAAAAAGTCTGAATTCTGACTTTATAACACGCAATTGCGACTTTATATCTCACAATTCTGAGAAATTAAGTCAGGATTGCGAGATGTAAACTCGCAATTGTGAGATAAAAAGTTGCAATTATCATTTAAATTTTTTTTTATTTTGTGGCGGAAACAAGCTTCCATACTAAACTAACTATTCGGAGGACCAAAAAAAATTATAATTATTAAAACACATCTATCTTCATGCATTTTGAAAAATGTTTTAATGTAAAATTTGTTTTAATGTAACGTAATGCCCAGTAGTACAAAAAGCATGATCAAAAAAATAATTACATACATGAACAGCATCACTCCCTCCGATCCAGAAATCGCCATCCGTTGAGGTTGCGGATCTGACAAGATTCTGTATAAAATAAAACTCCCCAAGGCTGTGCACAGAAGCAAGGTTCCCAGCAACGGACAAACAGATTTTCTGTAGAGGCAGAGACATGAACAAACACCACTATTTATTAAAAGAAATAATAATTTATTTTCCAAAATCTGTTACATGCTTTCAAATGTATTATTTTACCCATGAAGTCTAAAATCTGCATTTTGAGGAGGGACTACTTTTGTAGAAAAGGTTCTGCTTATACTGTATGTATGTATATATATATATATATATATATATATATATATATATATATATATATATATATAAATAAATAATTTTCTTGTGATAATTGACAGTTGTCAGCCAAGAATATACTTACATGATTTTTTTTGTCATATTATAAGCTGAATGTATCATACCTCGGCATCAATCCACATGAGAGCATAATCGATAAACTTGAAGCATCTGCATCCATAGGCAGACCATCCGAATGAACAGACTGTTAAAGGGAAGTTTTGTGTGTTATTATTTTTTATTTCTTTTTTACCATTGATGACCCTTCATGTAATTAAATTAATAATTTTAAGGTACATTATGTAATTTTTATCCCTTTACCAGTTAAAACACAAAAAGGCAACCTAACCCCTGCCACTCACACACCAGACACATGGCAAAGTAGCCGGAGCAACTCTTCTCTATTTACGTATATGACGAGACTCGCACGGGCGAGTGATGTATGTACGCAATTCCCCATGAAAACCATTCCGACAGGTCTAAAATAAAAACACTTATAACAGGCTTACCATATAGTGAATCAGTGAATCATGTTTTGTAAGAAGGATTGACGATGTATTGACTCATTACTTAAAGGTGCAGTGTGTGATTTTTAGCGGCATCTAGTGGTGAGATTTGCGAATTGCAACTGGTCAATAACTGCGGCCTTTCCTTCAAATTGCAAACTCGAATGAGAAGCTACGGTGGCCGACGTAGGATCGGAAGATGTCGTCGTCTGAGTCAGCAGAGAGTAGCAAGTCAAGCAATGAGGTTTCTCTATATTATATTTTATATTAAATTTTATACCATGGGCTGTTTAAATACTCGATTCTGATTGGCTGGAAGGTGTGCAGTAAAACCGTTTAATGCACAGGTAGTTCCAGTCAGTTTGATTACAGTTCGAAATTAATCCGCTACATTGGTAACCATAGTAACACAGATACACTTGCAAGCAGAGTGAGAGACGCATATGAAAACGTTTAGGTAGGCTAAATGGATGATTTTTGAATATCGTTTAATTTGTATCAGTGTTGCCTGTCATTCATAAATAATTGTAATAAATCCAATTAAAGAATCATTAAGTTAGCTATATGCTTAAGCAACGAGGGGACTGCAGTAGCTGCTAGACTTTAAATAAGAGATCGACGCACACAGGTAGGCTAACGTTAACTTGCGCACGCATCTCTCTCTCTCTCTCTGTTCCTTCTCCTTCAGTTCTCTGTCTCTCTCTTTTAATAATGAATTTAAATATATGTGAATTCATTCAAATAAAAGCAATCCGATGGCTCTACTTTATTTAAAGCGGACGGAGTGCAAGAACTGACGAGCCTTAACTTAAGAAATAACCGTAATTTTTACACGTCTGTTAAAAAATTACACTGTAAACATCAGTTACAGCTTTAACTTATTTTTAACTTGGCAAATAACCAAGGTATAAGCGGGATAATCCACGGCTAGCCATGCATTAAAGGATTTTAATGCACGACGTAGAGGCGAAGAACCACCCGACGCGAAGCGGAGGGTGGTTGCCTCTACGAAGGCAACCACCGCTTCGCGTCGGGTGGTTCTTCGCCTCTACGTCGTGCATTAAAATCCTTTAATGCATGGCTAGCCGTGGATTATCCCTTACATATTTACTTAATTATTCAGTAAAATCACATGTTATTGCGATTGTTATTTTTACTTGTTTATCATTGTGTTAGTCTTTTATTCACTGACTTTACCATAGCTTGTTTCCATGGTAGTTAGTATAAGATTAGAGCATCAAAGCAGCTAACTTAGGTAAGAGAAAATAGCTAACGTTACTATGTCCGAGGCGTCGTTCAGACAGCATGTTTTTCTCCACGTTTGCAGAGTCAGGGACAACCTGAGTATTCTGCTTCGTCTTTTTCTGCTGCTTCTCATTCAAGTCAGTGACGAAACGCGCTCTGTAGCGCTGTTTGTTCGCTGTCGGTTACGGTAGAAACATGACGTCACGATATGTCGACCTTCATAGAAGGGGGTGGCCGTGGTTATGTAGATATAAATGACTATATCTAGGGTAATAAAAACTTAAAGGTTCATTAAGTAAGGTCTTTATACACCACTGAAAGCATAGTTATGGATCTTATATTGCATTTCTGTCAATAGATCCTCAGAAATATCACACATTGCACCTTTAAAATTGTATATTTTAAACAAAAAAAGCTACATAGTGTATCTTAAATAAACAAAAGATTAAACATTGTTTTTAAAAAGAGAAATATTATGATGTGAAAAGACATTTAAGATTTTGCACTAATCAAATAAGTATTTTTAAGTTTTTGTTTACATTAATCATGCAAACCTGTTTTTCAGTCAAAATTTCTTGTTTCCAAGATGCTCTTTAGAATATTTTTAAAGCATGCTGGAGAACATGATCATCAGGTATCACACACACTTGTTAAGATAGAGAAATGCAAAGGTTTTGGACTTTTGGACTGTATACACACTGAAGTAGAAGACAAGAGATGCCTTACCGCCACAATCTGTACTTCTAACAGGCCTCGCTTCCACTTAAAAAGAAAGAAATATTACATTTTTAAAACAGAACTGCTAATAGCAGCAGCAGTAGTAGTGGTACTGCTATTCTACTACGACTGCAAATGCAAACATGTTATTTAAATAAAAATAGTAAATTCATTTTCTTCAACCTGCTATTAACACTCACTTTTAGTAAGTTACTTGTACTTTGAGGTTGAAAAATCTTACCAGCTCAATCAACTTGAGCTGGATTCATTTAGAAGAAGTAAGTTTATGAACTACTATTGGCTGAAGGAGAAAACCGTCATATTAAGCCACCATTGTGTTGATCAGTGTTTGTTTTAGTTGGGCTCTTGACCCACTCTTGATCATTAATTTTAGAGTTTGTTTGGATGCTGTACCTGAGTTATAACAGCCAGATGAACAACGAGAAAAGGTGATCGGATGGTGTTGGTTGTGTTTTAACATAATCATTATTTCACAATCATTTGAACTGATTGACAGTTAGGTTCACGTTATTAATTGTAGCTGCACTGTCCTGGTACAGCATAATATTTTAAGCCATTTCAATAAAATCCAAATAATCAAATAAATAATAATAATAAAAAAAAAACGTCTTTTTTTTTATGTTGGCACACGCAGACATCAAGACTTAGTGTATGAATCCCAGCAATGGTGACAAACAGATCACCTTTGATCATAAGCTCATTATTTATTCATGCAGCAATGCATGATGGGAGCCATTAATGAGTTTTGATTGGTTGCACCCAGAATGCACTGCAACATGCTTTATAATTGTCACAATTGTTGAGATTCACAGGCTGATTCTTGATGTCAATGTGTCTAAAAAAAAAAAATATATATATATATATATATATATATATTTTTTTTTTTTTTTTTGTTTGTTTCGTTTTGTATAATGGAAACTTTTAAGAAATTCTAAATATTATGCTGTACAAGGATAGTGCTGCTATAATTAATAAAGTAAACCTAACTCAGAAATTGGTTTCTTTAATTTAAGTGAACTTGAAAAATGAGTGAGCAGAACTAAAAGTTTTAAGTTGTAGGTACTGTATTTAGTAGGGGTGTAACGATTCGTTTTTACAACGATTCGATTCGAGATTCATGGTTGTCGATACGATTCAAGGACGATATTGGTTAATTTAGAACGATACGATCAGAAACGATTCATTGACTTGAAATCGATTCAGTGACTTTTTAGCCAAAAATTCTTGTAAGGTAATCAGGTATCAATTAATTATGGATATAAAAAAAAAAAAAAAGTTAAACACAAATTAATGTCAAATGCATTCACATTTTATTTTAATAGGTAGGACTGAACGATTATGACAAAAATGATAATTGTTGATTATTCCCTTGAAATTGTAATTGTGATTATTAATTACGATTATCACAACATTGAATGATGTTTTGAATAGTTTGGCTATGGGACCCACATTTCCCCATGGTCATCAAGCCGCGACCCACCTTTTTAGGAATTTTATAGGCCTTTTATAATACATTTGTTTACACCAAAATTGTTGACACACAAGTTCTGTCCTCCTTTACTTAACAAGAAAAAAAAAAGAATATGACAAATACTGATAGACAGTAGGCACTGCTAGGTTAAGCTATTAAATAGCAGTCCCAAACTAGTTTGTGTAAATACAATCTTGGTATGAGCCACCACAGTCGTCATATAAAAAAATATACAAAATAACCAGTAAGTGGCATTTTGTTATGGACACAAACAGCAATTAGGCTACCATGGCGATACACAATACCACCACTTTTTAAGCAGAACAATTCAAAACGAAATAAAACTGCGCTGCTTATGTAGCCTAATTTGTATGAAATGTGCATTTCTCTCTGGCGCTGCGAAGATCGCGAGTCGTCAACTTAATCTGTCTAGCCGACAGACACTGACATAAAAAAACTGTTTTATTAGTAAACAGTTAAAATGTCTCCTGCTATATTTGACATATGTGCCTGTTCCTAACACTGACAGTAAGGTTTTTGACTGGGATTTTTTTTTTTTTTTTTTCTTGAGCAGCTGCTGACAAATTCTGACACACACACACACAATATTAGCCTACACAACACTCTGCGCTTATGTTTTAAAAAGATAATTTAACATATAAATAACAATTTTTAAATAGCCCACTTAAAGTGTTTATTACAAATAAATGACTAAATGCTAAAAATTAATACATTTTAATGAACAAACATATGCGGTGCATTTGCAATTCTGTGAAAACAGGGGGTGCTGCAGCACCCCCAGCACCCCCACTTCCCGCGGCCCTGCAGTCAGCTGATTTCACTAATTAGTTCTGTCTCCTGTCTGAATTAGCAAATCCAGGTGATTGGAACAAAATACTGAGGAGGACTTTTACTTTCTGAACCTGGACTTTACACCTCTGCATAGCAATGCCACATGTCAGCCAAGAGCAAAGAAATAAACCAGAACTGGACCTTATCGTAGCCAAAAAATCTGTGTATATTAAATATGGAGTAATTTCAGACACAGCCTCAGATGAAATCAACTGAAGAGAAAAGAAGACATTAAATCTGTGAAGATCTCAGCAGAGGAGGATTAAACAACTCAACAAACAGCATTACCAGCTTCACTTATTACTAACCAGACTGACTTTATTTCTGTCAGACGTCTACAGAAGTTTTATTGAGAATTAACAGGGATTTAACTCTAATGTGTTTCATTTGAAGTCACCATAACAGTGATTAGTATTTCCATTAGTTGGGCTCTAAGGTCTTCTAATATCTTTTATCTTTTCTGGCAGTTGTGACAGTGTGTTTGTTAAACACATTTGCAGCAACAAAGAAAGCTAAAGTGAAATGAGATCAGGTGATGATGGTTACCTGTTGATGGATTTACAATCATCATGAAATAACCTGATTCACTGAGGTATTGTGATGTGAAATCAGCTGACTGAGTTCATGGGTGGAATTAACATATGGCAGGACTTCTACTCATTGGCCCCTGGATTTCCCACCTCTGATCAGGGCTATTGTGTTACATGAACATTAAAAAATCACTAATCTTAAGATTACTTACTAATTACATTTTACAGATCATTCTTCTGATTAGTCATTACTAGTCCCAGGTGTGCTACAATTCATGTTAAAATAACAGTAATGATGTGAAACGTTGAATAATGCTCTTACCTGAAGCACTCAAAGCCATGAGAAGACAGAGAGACAGGTAGACAGTCCAGACCGCCATTGTTCCTCAACGAATACTGAAACAGAAATATTCAGAATTAATTATTACAAAGTTTTGTATTTTTGTGACACAAAACAGTTCAGTAGATCAATATCAACGTCTGGATATTGCGTTGTGGAGCGGAGCCCTGGTTTATCTGTTTATATACTGGAGGGGAGTGTGTTTATCAGCATCATGCATCACTTGTTCTCACTTCCTGTACAAACAATGTTTTTGTATAGTTTGTACTTGAGCCACTTCTGTTATAATACCATTATTGTTTTACGTGTGTTCTATGAATACAGAATAAATGTTTATTATTCATCTACTCAGTAGTGTAATTTTGTAATTGCATTAGTGTGCATGTTTTATGTACATGGTTTATAAACCAAAGGTTATAAAACCTTGCTGTAAAAAAAACGGCCAAATTCTGTCCGTAACATACTCCCGATACCCTAGAAAACAATGAATTCTGGGTTTTTGTAAAAGAAGCCCTTCAAGAGACCCATGTGTAAACCTTATATGGATGCTGAATTTTAGACACATTTCTGCTCGTAACTTCATGAAACATGCTCTGATTGTGAAAAATAACACATCATTATTTTGAGTCCAAACTCAACATAATCCATCACTCAAAACTAAAGATATTCCTCATGGAGTTCTAACACAAAAAAAATCCACAGACTCACGTAGCCAAGCAAGGTAGCTTAGACTTGGCCTTTTTACTCGTATCTTCATGAAACATACATCGATCATGAAAAATCGCACATCGTTATTTACAGCAGGAGCTCACGATTAAAAAGAGCCCAAACTCAATATATTCCATCAATCAGATCTAAAGATATTCCTCATAGAGTTGTAACACACAAAGGCGCACACAGAGCCTTGAATATAGATGTAGCACTTATGTCTCGTTTTAACTCATAACTCAATGAAGCATGCATAAATTGTGGAAAATGGCACATCATTGTTTACATGAGACTGTTAAGATTAAAAGGAGCCCAAAAATTCCAATAATCCATCACTCTGACCTAAAGATATTCCTCGTGGACTTCTAACACATGAAGTTGCACAGGCGTACCATTGAAGTAGCAGTAGCAGTGATGCTATGTTGTTTGGATGTGATGTTTCAACTCATAACTCAATGAAACATGCATGGATTGTGTGTGTGTGTCTGTGTCTGTGTGTGTGTGTGTGTGTGTGTGTGTGTGTGTCTATGAATGTCAGATGGATGAATGGATATTAGATGCAGTTTAGGGTAGGATCAAGTTTCTCTCTGTGAAAAAGAATGTGTGTAATAGTTTGTGTGTTTTAATGTGTGTGTGTGTGTGTGTGTGTGTGTGTGTGTGTGTGTTTGGGTAGCATGTGTATGCATGTATCCACACATGCACAGGTTCAAGGGCTCGATGTTTGCAAGCACACATGCACATATGTGTACATAAACATAATGAAAATGCTCCTGAAAAAATTTCAGTCTCTCCCATTCACTTTCAATGGCCCATTGAAACAATGGCCCAGTGGAACACCACAAGTGTAACTCTGTGCCATTTTGTACAAAAAAAGTTTTTCAAAACAAAATTCCTGGTAAAAAATTAAAGTAGACTAGTGTGATCAACAGTGCCAAATTTCTTCAGATTTCATTTAATATTTCCAAAATTATTCAAAAATAATGTTTTTTTTTTTACTCAAAAAATGAGATGCTTACTCTCAAATAAATGAGGCCTACAATTAATTAGATGCAAATAGAATTATAAAACCATTCCTAATTGAAAGAGAACAAGTTGGCAAAAAGATTGAATCCAATATTTGGTGATAATATTGCATAACAAGTGATTTATAAGCAATTTTTTGTAGGCCGATCATTTTTGACCAGGAACACCACAAGAGTGACAATATGCCATTTTGTACAAAATAAAAGTTTTTCAAAACAAAATTCCTGGTGAAAAATTAAAGTAGACTAGTGTGATCAACAGTGGCAATTTTCTTCATATTTTATTTAATATTTCCAAAATTATTCAAAAATAATGTTTTTTTTACTCAAAAAATGAGATGCCTACTCTCAAATAAATGAGGCGTACAATTAATCAGATGCAAAAAGAAATATAAAACCAGTCCTCATTGAAAGAGAACAAGTAGACAAAAAGATTGAATCCAATATTGGGTGAAAATATAGTATAATGAGTGATTTATAAGCTATTTTTTATTGTCCGGTCATTTTTGACCGGGAAAACCACGGGGGAAATTGGGTTGTGAACACCACACAAGGGTTAAAATGGAGTTCATGTAGAAACAAATGTAATTTGACTTCCTCTTTTTTGTAGAGCAGGATGAGATGAGCAAAAGTTTTGAAAGATAAGTTCTTGAACTTAATGTTTTGTAATCAACCACAGAGATTATCAAGAGGATAACATGGGCATGAAGATAATGTGTTGAAAGAGATGAGATAGACGAACAACAACAACAACAACAACAACAACAACCTTTATTTATAAAGCACTTTTAACACAATACAAATTGATCCAAAGTGCTGTACATAGTGCATAACAAGACTACACTAAAAATAACAACAATTACAAGTTTCCAAAAGCTAAAGAATAAAAATGTGCTTTCAGAGTAGATTTAAAATTGTCCAATGACGAAGACTACAGTGAAGAAGAGCAAGAGTGCTAGAAGAAGACGACAGCATAAACAACCGAGGAAGGACATCCAGCTTATTAAGCATGATTTGCAGAAACCTTAACTCAACTCAAGAAGTTTTCTCTTAGGACAGAAGACAAAATTACCAATCCAGTTTATTCCAGTTTGGCAAACCAGCAGTTGGTTATTATAACCCAACTGGGTAGTTTATGAGAGGGTGCATCATTTCTAATGTCAGTGAAATTTACCACCGTGTTCATATGGAAACCATCAGCAGGGTGTTAAAGAAACACAGACTCAGTGTTAGAGTTACTTCGATACTTAATCGATTAATTGTGTGATGATTGTTTGATTATTGAAGACACCTGATGTTAAAGAGCAGAATCACTGAAGAAAAGAGAAACACAAGAACTACAAATGACTTCAACCACATCTTTAGATAAAATCAACTGAAAATACATTAAATATCTCTTATTACAAACCAGACTGACTTTATTTCTGTCCTTTGTGTTCTTTTTGAGAATTAACAGAGGTTTAGATCTTGATGTTTTATTGTAAATGTTTGATCAATCACCATTATGGTTATCAGTGTTAATTTAGTTGGGCAGTTTGACTCTTGGCTTTTTATGTGAGTTTGGGGTTTTTGTAACAGTTGACAAAACACATCATTTGTTGCAAAGGAAGCGTATACAAAAATGATCAGATGATATAGTTTTCATCATCAAAAAGAAAAATGTTTGACTAAACTTATAATTGACCAAACCTGCACTGTTATTTTTTTTTTGCCATTTTTTTTACAGTAAAATAATGGCAATAGTAATGTTGTAAAAACTACTGTAAAAAAAATGTTGATTTGAAGAATCAGTTTTCCATTAGCTACAGTCAGAATTATAAAGTAAATCTGGTTAATAATAAGTGAAGCTGGTAATGCTGATTGTGGAGTTGTTTAAGTGAATATTTTCAATTTCTAGCAAAACTTGTTAATTATTGAACTCAAGAAATAGGCAGAGTTATTCATCATTGTGCAACACAATTTGGATAGCACATGACAACTTACAGTGCTTGCTAAAGAAGACAGAAACAAGTCAAGAGAAATTTCACGTCGGCATGTTTTTTAGCGGACTTTGCCTTTCCGGTGAGCGCGAGCGACTGAGCAGAGCACGCAACACACACACACACACACGGAGGTTGCAGCGGAACATTGAGCAGAACGCGCTGCGAACACGGAGCGCAGAGCACAGTGCGCGTACACACACACACACAGACAGCGGAAACATGCTTCGAAGTTGTGCATCTTCGGAAGCGTTGCCGCTCGCAAAGTCACAAAACAAGCTGAGCCGGAGTGAAACCAGATTGCCGAACACAGAGGGGCGGGGCAGCGTCCCAAAAACCTAAAATGCAATGCAGCCTACATTTCAGTACATCCCTAATTTTAAGACAATCACATGCTGTCGCGTGTGAAAATAAAGTGGCGGGCTGGAATAGTCCTGCAGGCCTTGAGTTTGACACATGTGCTGTAAAGAGTCACACAAGATCCACACAGTAAACAGAAGCGGTATCAGTTGGTCTTACCTTCTAGCCTCAAAGGGCAGGCTTTAAAGGGTGTACTTGATCTTGCGGGTCATCAGGGGCAAGCAAGAACCATTCAGCTAGCCCGCCAACACTTCTTCTGGCCGGGAATGGGAAATGATGTGTGTGAATTGTTTTATGGTGCGTAATTTTAAACACCTTTAACCTTATTTTAATTATTCTCAGGTTAGGTAAAGTAAGTCAAATCTGTCCTAAATAATAAGCATTTGAATTTCCATACTTACAATATTTCGATCACAGAAGACTTCTCCGTGGTCAGTTCAGCTCAATCTTTTGTAAAACAGAGACTTATGGCAGGCGAGCTTTTTAATTTCAATTGTTTACATTGTTTTATTTAATACATATTAACTAGTTTACATAAAATGTACTAATATATAAAATAAAAGTAAATCAAAACCAAATAATTTACAAGCTTTTAACCTCATGAGGCGCACCAGAGACGTCCTTGGTGAATCAGCATCTGACTGGACATGTCATTCCAGCTCTTTTTAAAGTCAACTTTTTGACATCTTCAGAAAACCCTCCTGGAAACTCCTTAAAACTTGTTCATTGGTAATCCCCTCCTGGTAACCCCCTATAGGACTTGGTCATTTAAAGCCTTTGACTCTTCGTCCTTTTTCTTCATCGCTGTATCTTCTGCGTCTCGTCAACAACACATAGACGGTAATGCTTGCATTTTTCCTCTTTCTTTGGCAAAGCTCTTTCTAATACATTTTCAATTTCTCTCTACTCTGCCATATGCTTAATAAATGCTTACAACGTTCAGTGTGGTATATTTTTTCTTTATAAACCATTTTCTCAATAAATTATTTTACAACAACTATTGCAGTGTTTCTCTTTATGAACTATTTTCTCAATAAATTATTTTACAAGTGTCTTACAGTATATAACACTTTCTTAATAAATTGTTTAACAACACCTTATGGTACCTTTCTTTATAAAACCACTTTTTAATACAGTTATAATTGTGGTTTACTATGACCCATAAGTAGTTCATACCAAAAGGCATAATTAGAATAGAATAATTGCATATTTCACAACAGAATACATCAAGTATTGTCAAAGATGCATCCTAGCCAAGGCTCCCGAACCATCTGCGCGGGCCCTTCTTGAATGTATTAAGCCCTCTATGTCCATGGTGCTGGTATGTCTGGACTTCTGGTCTGCGGAGGATGGGAATAAATACTCAGTGGTTGTGCTTGTTGTGACAGACCACTTCACAAAGTTGGATCATGCTTTCCCTTGTGCGAATCAGTTTGCAGAACAAGTCGCAAGGAAGCTGTGGGACTGTGTATTCTGTGTGTACGGATTCCTGAGTTGCATCCTCACCGACCAAGGAGCCAACTTCGAGAGTGCCTTTCTAACAGAGTTGTTGAAACTATTAGGAGTCTCAATAGTCTCAAAAAAGTCTCAGCCACTGCGTACCACCCCATGGGCAATGGAGGAGTAGAGAGGTTTAATTGGACTTTAGGAAGTATGCTCTGAACTCTGCCTCTAAAAGAGAAGCACAAATGGCCAGAGCAAATACAAATGCTGACTTTTGCCTACAGTGCTACAGTCCATGAGATGACAGGGTACGCTTCGTTTTAGCTTATGTTTGGTCGATGTTATGTTCAGACCAGTGTTGTTTTTGGCAGCCCTTTTAGTTTTAGTCTTAGTCTTAGTCTTTTGGACGAAAATGCTTTTTAGTTTTAGTCACATTTTAGTCACTTATAAACTTGATAGTTTTAGTCAAGTTTTAGTCAACGAAAACACAAAAAGGTTTTAGTCAAGTTTTATTCAATTTTGAAAAAAAAAAAAAAAAAAAGGTATAGTCTTTAACAAATTAATTTAGGTTAAAAAGTATTGGAAATGGGCTTAGGTTTGACAGGTTGCAGCAAGTGTTGCAATTCATAAAACAACAGTTAACCTTAAAACCTTTGCATAATAAACTAGACTTTCTCATTGATGGAGATGCAGTGTTGCCAAGCTGTACTTCATTGTCGCATTGGGCAGAAACCTTTTATCCCCATATTTCAAGTTATATTTTTTCCATGAATTGATGCTCTTCTAAAATTTCAGCACATTGGCTATTTTCACCAGTAATCACAGTAATAAAGGAATGGTTTACAGTTTAAACAGCAAAAAACTTTGAGCTACTACAACATTACACACAGATAAAGTGGTAACAGTGGAATCACTGTTTTACTCCAAAAAAGCCAGGAATAAAAACATTCTTACTATGGCAATTGTGGCTTTCCCAGCCAGCACAGCCATGTGGGGCCCAAATGGGTTTGACCTGGGCTATCTAACTGGGACCCAGCCAGTTTTGTCCTCGGTTTCCATGTTGGCCCCACATGGGTTTGCCCAGATGAAATGAACACTGCTTAGTATGCACAGTACAGGCTGTTTAATGTAACACTTAATCAGTGTTGGAGGTAATGAGATAATTATGTGATTGAATAATGATTGTGCATTAATGATGAACACCTGCTGTTAACAAGCATAATCACTGAAGGAAAGAGAAACACAAGAACTACTTCCAGCCACAGCCTTGGATGAAATCAACTGAAGATGAAATACATTAAATCTCTCAAGATCTGATTAAACAACTCCACAAACAGCATTACCAGCTTCACTTATTACTAACCAGACTGACTTTATTTCTGTCAGACGTCTACAGAAAAGAATTAAGAAGAGGTTTAGATGTTGATTACTTATTTTAAAGTAATAGTTTGATTTGATGTTACCATTGTGGCGATCCGTGTGTGCTTTAGTCAGGCTCTTGACTTTTTAACGTTAGTTGTTCTCTGGCAGCTGTGTCTGTTTGTTATGGTGAGAACAGCAAGAGAAAATATGATCAGATGCTGTAAGCTGATTGATGATATGAATATGATCGTCATATAATGGCTTAACTCAGCCTTTCTCAAAGTGGGTGCCGCGGCACACTGGGGTGCCTCCTGACTGTGTCAGGGGTGCCGCCAAAAAATTACGTAGGCTAAAAAAAAAAAAAAAACTGACATTTCATATATAAATATATTTCAATTTACATAAATACATTCTTCTTCTTTTAACCCTTTCGCACGTACGATCAGTCTAGGCTGGTCCCTGGAGCACCGGTGTGATTAGAACGGTCAGTGCATGACGTGATCAACTGCTAAATTCAAATGTGCTTTCGCGCATTGGCTGGAGCTGAGCCAGAGACAGGCGCGCTCAGCTGTCATATATCACAACTTTTCAGTGTTTTCATCCACATAATGTTTGTTTTAGGTTTCAGACATAATTACTAAAAAAACAATACATTTGGAGTTTGTAAAATACACACTGATGTCAAAGGAAGAGGCAATAATAATAATTTATATTATAATTAGTTTTATTCATATCAGATACACATTGTGTAAGTAACTTTAAAATTTACTCTATTCTTCTCCCAGTTCACCTGCCACTTACTTTTTTTGTATTTCGGGAGAAGTGGATGAATTCACTTGTTGTAAATCCAACAGATCCGATTCTCTGAACTGCGTCTGCGGCACAAACTAACATGGCGGCGCCCATCGCGCATACAGCTCAACTAACGCGATCGTTATAATGGTGTTCAAAAAACAAAACACTTCCACTTGCATATATTTGACAATCGGAATATCAGATATTTCATGCCATATCTAACAAATTTGTGAATATTTTGAATAAAAAAGTAAAAATGACATAAAAGCAGATCATAATTCATTCATCTCTGTTCACAGCAAAAACTCCAGTGTTAAATTAACACTCCTGGGAGTTTATATGAGTCCACACTCAAAAGTGTAAAGTGTTAAAATATGAGTGTTAAATTAACACTCAAGAGTGTTAAAGTTAATGAGATAATTAAGTGATTAATTTAGTGATGATTGAGCATTATTGAAGACACCTGATGTTAACAAGCAGAATCACTGAAGGAGGAAATCACTAATTGTAAGTTACCATTAAGGTGATGGGTGTTTGCTTTAGTTGGGCTCTTGACACTTATATGTTTACTTTAAATTTTGCTTGTCTGCTGTTATTGATTTATAACAGTCAACAAAGAGACAATGTGATCTGATGGTGTTGGTTATGTTTTGACATAATCATGTTGTAATCTGTAAAACAAAACTTATTGAGATGGCTTAACTTGTTAGTTACAGCAGCTCTGTGATTCTACAGCACATGATTTTCAGTATTTTTCATATAATCCAAAAATATTTCATAACCATTGTTCTGATCAAAAGACTTTCAAATGAATTTATTTAGAAACACAGACATTAATAATTAGCCTGTGAATCTCAACAATGGTGACAATAATAAAGCATGTTGCAGTCGCTGCCACCAATCACAACTCATTAATGGCTCCCATCATGCATTGCGGTATGAATAAATTATGATCTGAATTGTCTGTGTAATTTACTTTTCCTAATTGAATATTCTGCTCGTCACCATTGTTGAGATGCATAGACTGAATCTTGACGTCTGTGTGTGCCTAAAAGAAAGATTTTTTTTTTTAAACAACTTTTAAGAAATCCTTTGTATTATATCTAAAATTCTGGATATTTATGCAGATTCACAGTTATGCTGTAATCAACAACATAAATCTAAGTCAGAAATAAGGATCTTAATGAGTTCAGTGATCAAGTTCAAATGATGATTGTCATAATATAACCAACACCAGCAGATCACTTTTTCTCTTTGTTCATCGGGCAGTTATAAGATACAACAGCCAAACAAAATCTAAAGTAAATGTATAAGTGTCAAGAGCCCGACTAAAGCAAACACCCATCACCATAACGGTGGCTTACAATTTGTGATTTTCTCCTTCAGTGATTCTGCTTGTTAACATCAGGTGTCTTCAATAATGATCAATCATTACTAAATTAATCACTTAATTAGCTCATTAACTTTAACACTCTTGAGTGTTAATTTAACACTCATATTTTAACACTTTACACTCTTGAGTGTGGACTCATATACACTCCCAGGAGTGTTAATTTAACACTGGAGTTTTTGCTGTGTTGTTGCTGCGGTGTGTCACGTGACAAGCAATGACGCGTCACCATGGAAACCATAAAGTGACACATTCTAAATAACGGTCCCCTTGAAAAACTCACGCTGGGGGGGGGGGGGGTCAGCCAGAATATATTAAATTTACGTGTGAAAGGGTTAAACATATTATGAACGGATTAATAAAATTGTCAATTCATTTTATATATATATATATATATATATATATATATATATATATATATATATATATATAATTTCATTTGCATTTGGGTTATGCAGTGTTTTTAAATTATATTTTACACTGGGGTGCCTTGAGATTTTATGCACTTTTGAAAGGTGCCCTGACTGAAAAAAGTTTGAGAAAGGCTGGCTTAACTCATTGATTATTTGTGAGGTTCATACAGTAGTATGTTATTCATTTTGTTTTATTGTTGTGATTCTACAACAAGAGAATAATAGAATTTAATCAGATCGTCAAATTATTTTTAAAACTCCATTTACATATTTTGGGCTCCTCCTAATCTTACTCACACACAGACATCAAGAATCAACATATGAATCTCAACAATGGTGACATGCTTCATGCTGCAATGCATTCTGGGAGCCATGGATAAGTTTTGTATGATGCACTCAGAATGCATTGCAGCATGAAGCATGTCACCATTGTTGAGATTCATATGCTGATTCTTGATGTCTCTGTGCAAGTGGAACTTTCTGTAGTCCAACATGTGTAAATGGTGTTTTAAAAATCATTTGATGTTCTGATTAAACTGTGCTGGATCTCTTACTGTAGAATCACAACAATAAAACAAAATGAATAACATACTACACGTATGAACCTCAAAAATAATCAATGAGTTAAGCCACTATATGATGAGTATATTCTTATCATCAATCAGCTTACAGCATCTGATTATATTTTCTCTTGCTGTTCTCGCCATAACAAACAGACACAGCTGCCTGAGAAAAACTAATGTTAAAAAGTCAAGAGCCTGACTAAAGCACACACTGATCGCCACAATGGTAACATCAAATCAAACTATTACTTTCAAAAAAGTAATCAACATCTAAACCTCTTCTTAATTCTTTTCGTTAGATGTCTGACATAAATAAAGTCAGTCTGGTTTGTAATAAGTGAAGCTGGTAATGTTGTTTGTGGAGTTGTTTAATCAGATCTTGAGAGATGTAATGTATTTTATCTTCAGTTGATTTCATCCAAGGCTGTGGCTGGAAGTAGTTCTTGTGTTTCTCTTTCCTTCAGTGATTCTGCTTGTTAACAGCAGGTGTTCATCATTAATGCACAATCATTATTCAATCACTTAATTATCTTATTACCTCATTAAACAGCCTGTACTGTGCATACTAAGCAGTGTTCATTTCATCTGGGCAAACCCATGTGGGGCCAACATGGAAACCGAGGACAAAACTGGCTGGGTCCCAGTTAGATAGCCCAGGTCAAACCCATTTGGGCCCCACATGGCTGTGCTGGCTGGGATATTATATAAATAGTTAAATAATAATTTATGTTATAATCTAAGTTATATAATAATGATATATTACTTTGTACCAATTAGCCTACTAAACTAATGCTCGGACACACTCGGTCTCTCGCGCGCAGTTCGTTTCGCTTTTGTGTAGTCCGGCACCTAATATCCAAGATGTGTGGCGAATGACTAGCCGCAGCCGCAGGTGTGTTGTTGTTGTGTGGAATCTGGTGCGCGGCATGGCGGCAGCCGGGTGGTGGGCGTACCCAAAACAAGGATAGGAAGCGACAGCATTGCTGATACTTTTTTAGCTCAAAACAGACAGATTTCACGCAAAATAGGCAGAAATTACATAAATTGTGAACGTCAGACATATAATCATTTTCGTTCCGTCTCGTCTCGTCAACGAAAACTCGAAAACGTCTCGTCATGTTTAAGTCACCTTAGAGCCATTTTTAGCTAGTCATCGTCGCGTTATCGTCATAAAAAAAAGGTGCGTCAACGAAATCATTTCGTTATTGTCATCCTTGACGAAAACAACATTGGTTCAGACAGGTGCAACATGACCCTCTAGTTGTTGATCATGGTACTTACATGAAATTGTTGATGTCATACCTCCATACCTCCAAGATAGTGCAGCGGCATTCTGAAAAGAATTGTTTCATAAATGTATTAATGGTTCAATAAAATTGTTAGATTTGTGTAGATACAAATTACATCAGTAAATGAGGTTATTTCATGCTAAATATAAATCCATCAACAGGTAACCATCATCACTTGATCTCATTTCACTTTAGCTTCCTTTGCTGCTGCAAATGTGCTTAACAAACACACTGTCAAAGCAGCCAAACAAAACAAAATATTTAATGAGAGTTAAGATCCATCCAGTTAAGATCAATGTTGCTATCTGGGTTCATACTGAGCCCTACCGCATTGCCCATTGTGGGACCTGATGAATTGTAAACTCCTTTAATCATGTTTGTTCTGAGATCTTGGATAATGTTGCGCCTTTTAAAATGAGATTTCAAAAAGTAAAAAACCAACCGTGGTTAAACCGTGGGTAACACGGAATTTGAGGCGGGTTTGTCGTCATGCAGAGTGTAAGTGGTTGAAAGATAAATTGCAAGAATCTTATGATATTCCTAGAGAATCTCTATCAAACTATCCAAACGCTGTTGAATTAGATAAGGTACTATTACTTATATTCCTTCCCTTTCTGTGTGAGTTTAAAAATATATATATTTTATTGATAAGGTTGCTCTTATTCGGTCAAATATTGTGCCTGTAGGCAATGTTGTAGCCGATATAATGAATCCGTTTAGTTTTTTAAGTAAATTTGAATCTATTACATTAGCTGATTTGGAAAAGATAATAATGTATTTAAAGCCGACTACCTCACTCTATGACGTTCACCCATCGCGATTGTTTAAAGAGGTTGGTCCTAGTATATTATTGATTATCAATTGTAGTTTATTTTATGGAACTGCACCATCAGGGTTTAATCCCTTATCAGTCTCAATGTCACCTTCGTTCCTCTCAGAACATGCTTCTCGCTTGAGGCGTAGTGGAGATATACCGCTTTTTCTGTTGCGGCTCCTGCACTTTGGAATGTGTTGCCATTCTCTTTAAAATCCACATCAGGCATTCATATTTTTAATAGGAAAGGAATTGAAGAGTTATTTATTTTATCAAGCTTTTGGCGTTTGAATAGGTCTGAGAACTGTAACACAATGCTTAATCATAAAACAGATATAACATTACGATGTCCAGCAATCGATTTAAATAGTAGGCCTACATTGATTGGGTTTAAGTTGTCGTTCAATGAGGCTTATTATATGTTGATCCGACTATTTTAAGCATGTATTTAAGTGGTCTAGGGGTAGAATTTTTGCCAAGCGTGTCAGAGGTTCTGAGTTCTAATCCGCACTCATATAGTTTTCTTTTTCTTTTTTTTTTTCATTAAAACCGATTATGTTTTTCTGTGGTTTTATATCAGGCAGGGACACTTTTTTGTGCTTTTTGTTTTCTAATTTCGAATAGAGAGTCTCTCCACAACCGATTGAAGCGCGCATCTGAGTGAAGGCTGTGCGCGAGCCAGAAACAAACATAGTATCCGCGCCACTGATCGCAGCGGTAACGAGCACTTTGATCAGTTGATTTTAAAAAAAAAAACATTTCAGCGCTAGATCGCCTCTTATTTAAAAAACGAACGAAATGAATGGTCTGCTAGTTGATGTTTTGTTTATTTGTATTGGTAATTTCGTGCCGCGGGATGTTTCAAAAGTGGTGGGGACAATATCGACCTTAGAAAATAGTGGTGGGGACATTTCCCACCCGTCCCACCCGCAAATTACGCCTATGGAAACCAGTTTACAAACCAGTTTACGATTATTTATTTCTTACATGTACAAAAGTTCTTGTTGAGAATTAACAGAGATTTAGTTAATAATAAAGTTTGTTGTCACCATGATGGCGATCAGTATTTGCTTTAGTTGGTTTCTTGTCCCTTGTCATCTTACCATTCTTCTCTCTCTGACTGCTGTATCAGTGAGTTTATAAAACACAGTTGATATGGCATGAAAATGTCAAGAGGAAGATGATCAGGTGTTTTTGTGATGATGTCACAATCATCTTGGTCTATCTGATTTTCAAATTTTTCTTGTATATATTAATTGAATTTATGGGTATGTCATATTTAGCATAGATCTGTGTATCTACAAAATGAGATCAATATTTCTGTAATCAAGTCTTCTGAAAAATAACAATCATATAGTGCATTCAATTTTATTTCACTCCTACTTGGCTCAGACACACACAGATATCAACAATCAGCATATGAATCTCAACAATGGTGAAAAGTTTCATGTCACAATGCATGCTGGGTTCCAGGATAATATAAAACTCCCAGCATGCACTGCTGCATGAATAATAATAATAAAAAAGAAATATTGCCACCATTGTTGAGATTAATGTGCTAAATTGTGATATCTCTGTGTTTCTAAATCATAGTGTAGCTCTGTTTTTTTGGTTTATGCATGATGTGTTAAAAATGAGTCATAGTAATTTATTGCTGTAGTTTCACAGTAGTGCTAATGTAACACTTTTGATCGAGGACAAAACTCTGAATGAATAAGAATTAATTCCTTAATGAATGAACAGGCAATATGATGATTTTGTCATCATAAGCATTGCAACTGCAATCATTCATAAACTGTGTGCGCACAAGTGTGACTTGCAAAAACACAGCTCAAGCAGCAAAAGAAACACGAATGTTTTAGCATCAGCAACCCAACTAAAGCAAGCACTGATCTCAATAATGGTAACTTCAAACAAACATTTTCAAAAACAATTTCTGTATGACAGAAATAAAGTCATACTGGTTAATAATAAGTGTAATAATGTGTAATGGCTGGAAGTCAGTCGTAGTTATTGTGTTCCTCTATTTTCTGTTCTTGTGTTTCTCTTTTCTTCGGTGATTCTGCTTGTTATCAGCAGGTGTTCATCGCTAATGCTCAACAATCACTTACATATTCACTTAATTATCTCACTGCAACACTGTCTCAATGTTACTTTTACTCTTTGTAGTGTGGATTTCCCTGTGGGGTTGAAAGGGTTAACAGTGTAAGATGAAAAGACACACCCACAAAATGTATTTTAACAGTAATAAACTGTAAGTTATAAAACAGGTAGTAGTTTACAGTAAAATTTCGTTTTTTTGGTCACCATTGTGCAGAAGAGTAGAGCCTGTGCTTCAGTCCAGGAGAAGATCTACAAACATTGATGATATGCTGCATGTTGCTTTATTTAACAGGCGGTGACTGTGTAGTTGCTGGTCGAGTGGAAATCTCTTTATTTACAAAAGTTTTGTTGTGGTTTAAAATGAAATAAGTTCACAGTAATACTTTGCTCACGTTATTAATGCATTATACATTTTAGTTTAATACATTTAAATGACAGTTGGTCAATTTAAGGTTTTCTTTATGAGCATTGAGAATAGCTGGATGGCTGAAACGTCTGCTCTTGCTCTATTAAAATAATTGATTCTTTTAGCTAAAGACTTTGTCTATTTTTTCAGAGTGCGAACCATCTACAGTCTCTTCTATATTTCATTGGTTTTCACGCACCTGGACTTACAACTAGCCTTCATCTGAGCGCAACAATATTTCCTTGTCTTCCAGGTTTCTGCAAGTGAAATTAGTTAACTCGAGTTTTAGTGCATTTTACTGTAACATACTGTAGATTACAGTAAAGAACTGCTGTAAAAAAAACCAGTAAGGTCTAACAGTGTGTGAGTGATATGTTGTTTGATTCTCTTGGTGTCATGTTTTAATTTAATTTTATGTTTCTATGTATTATGTAAATGAGTTATTTACTGCTTATGGACAGCACTTTGGTCCATTTTAATGGTTTTAAAAGTGATTTATAAATAAAAGTTGTGTTGAGCTGAGTTAAATTTCACTGACAGCAGAAATGATGCACCCTCTCATAAACTACCCAGTTGGGTTATAATAACCAACTGCTGGTTTGCCAAACTGGAATAAACTGGATTGGTAATTTTGTCTTCTGTCCTAAGAGAAAACTTCTTGAGTTGAGTTAAGGTTTCTGCAAATCATGCTTAATAAGCTGGATCAATTCCTCGGTTGTTTATGCTGTCGTCTTCTTCTAGCACTCTTGCTCTTCTTCACTGTAGTCTTCGTCTATCTCATCTCTTTCAACACATTATCTTCATGCCCATGTTATCCTCTTGATAATCTCTGTGGTTGATTACAAAACATTAAGTTCAAGAACTTATCTTTCAAAACTTTTGCTCATCTCATCCTGCTCTACAAAAAAAGAGGAAGTCAGATGCATTTGTTTCTACATTAACTCCATTTAAAGTAATGCAGGATCTTTTCAAGCTGCATTCAAGCATCATAATTTAAATGGCATTAACTTAAAAGCAAGCAAATCATATTTATTTGAGGCTTGAGTTGCTATCTGCGTATCGAGCAAGTTTTTGCGTGTCTCACGAAGAGACATTTTTGGGGCACTGTGCATAACGTTACGCGTATCAAAGTACCACGAGAACGATGCTAGATAGAACATACAGAGCGTTCCGCTCTTATTCTATTGGCCTCACACATGCGCAGCGCCGCCGTTTCCTTCGGTGCTCGGCCAAATCCGTTATTGCTCGAGCCCCGGGGCGCTAACCCAGCGGGCACCTTGATGTCAAAATGACGTCAAAAAATAGGTCAAAAATTAAAGTCATATTGACGTCAAAAGTATCGATGTCAATTTGATGTCAAGATTTTGACCTCTGCTGATGTCATTTTGCCAAACAAAAATGTGAAATGCATGGCCGTACACTTATTACCAGCTTAACTTAAAACTAACCAGATTTACTGTATTTAACTTCCGGTAGATAAATAAATAAATAAAGATAAATATTTTTGTATTTTAAAGTCACCATGATGGTGGTTAGCGTTTGCTTTAGTTGTGCTCTTGACCCATGCCTTGGTAATATAAAATTTACTTTGACTGCTATAATTGTGTGTTTATAAAGCACAATTGTTATAGCTAAATAAGCCATGAGATCAGGTGGTGTAGTCTGTTTATTGATGAGGATGATGATATCATCATGTTGTGGCCTGAATCCTTGACCTAATTCACAGTCTAATTATATAGGACTTGTTTTTTTGAAGGTTTATAATAGAAGCCATTTAATTTGAGACATTTAGTCCATTAAACTTTTTCCTCGACATTATTACTTAGCCATCAATAATCAGTGTATGACTCTCAACAATGGTGACAATCAATGAAATGCTTCATGCTGCAGTGCATGCTGGGTACCACCAATCAAAACTCACCCATATCTCCCAGCATGCATTGCGGCTTTAATAAATTATGCAGCTGGAGTTGATCTGATTATCTGGTTATTTTGTTTGATTGTCACCATTGTTGAGATTCATATGCTATTTCTTGATGTCTGTGTGTGTCTAAGTACTGCCATAGACTAAAGGGTTTTGTGCACTAAATAGTAAAAAAAAAAAAAAACAAGTATATTGTTTGATAAAACGGTAGACATGCTGAGGAATCAAATGACTTCTATTATGAATTAAACAATTTTAAATATTAAGCCCTATATAATCACAACATTAAAGCATTTTCATGCATTTCACCTTTTTGTTTGGCAAAATGACATCAGCAGAGGTCAAAATCTTGACATCAAATTGACATCGACACTCTGACGTCAATATGACTTTCATTTTTGACCTATTTCGTGACGTCATTTTGACATCAATGTTGATGTCATATTGATGTTAAATTGATGTCAAGGTGCCCGCTGGGAAGTTACACAAGAAATATTATTTCAATAGCAATCAATTCGATTAACATCTGCTTTCTCGTTTGCATGAATGGATCAAAAGAGCGCAAAATTAAACTGAGGCAGAACATACGGACAGAGTGAAGTCAACCACATACCTCACTAATTATCGATATTATGATATTTCAATACTTATTTTAATACTTAATTAAAGACGATTATGCAGTGTCGACTTTGTGTATTTCTCTTGTGATAAATTAGAAAAAACATTAGGCCTAAACATACTTTGACTGTCAATATTTGGATAAAATGAGGCTAATAACCCAGATAGAAAAATTTGTCTGGCCCACCTCTGGGCCTCATCCCTGCTTCAATTCTGGCCCAGTTCTGGCTGGGTCCCCGGCCCAAAACTGGCCCAACACACTGAAAACGGACTCAAACAACTTCCTCTGGCCCAGATGTGGCCCAGGCACTGTAAAATGACTCTTATTTATTGATATGGCCCAGGTCTGGCCCAGGCACTGTAAGCCAGATCTGCCTGAGAGACGGCTTGGTCCCCAGGCCAGATGTGGCCCAGAAACTGCTAAATTTAATTAATTTTATCAGGGAAACACAAAATCAATTGAAAAAGATTGGGCTTTTATTCAAAATTAACAAATAACATACCTGAACATTTTGTTAACAACATGGTAATATAAACATTTAATATAAAACAAACATTTATACACACACACACACACACACACACACACACACACATAAGCACTGCACTCTCTCATTTACACAAGCACTCACTCACGCACACATGCACTCACTTACGCATGCACACGCACTCACTCACACACACACACACACACACACGCACGCACTCTCTCACTCACACAAGCACTCACTCACGCACACATGCACTCACTTACGCATGCACTCACACACACTCACTCACACGCACACACACTCACTCACAAACTCACTCATGCACACACTCACACACACAACCTTGCTCACACAGACTCGCACTCACACACACACGCACTCACACACGCACGCACTCACTCTCTCACACACACTCACTCACAAACTCACTCATGCACACACTCACACACACTTTCACACTTACTCAGATACAACCTTGTTTACATTGACACGCACGCATTCGCGCATGCACACACTCACTCACACACACACACACACACACACACACACACACTTTCACACAACTTTGCTCACAGACTCGCACGCACTCACTCACTCACTCACACACTCACTTTCACACACACTCACTCACAAACTCACTCATGCACACACACTCAAACACACGCTTTCACACTTACTCACATACAACCTTGCTCACATAGACTCACAGACTTGCACGCACTCGCGCATGCACTCACACGCACGCACGTACTCACACACACATACTTACTCACACATTAGGGGTGGGGGAAAAAATCGATTCTTAGATGAATCGCGATTCGGGACGTGGACGATTCTGAATCGATTCACAAATGTCAAAAATCGATTTTCAAAAAAAAAAAATTCTAATAACGTAACATTGACGGAACGCAAAAGGCGAAACTCTGAAGCGGACGTGCACGTGCGCGGACAGTCTGTGGCGTGCACATAACGGACGCATGATGGCTAAGCGCCAAATGTGCAATGCCAGTCACAAAAAGTTACATTTTGACTGTAAGTTACTCTCTGCAGATGTTCATTCACTTTCTTTGTATAAGCTGTTTTTGATTGTGGTATACAGCAAACATTTCAAGTCATAACTCTTTATTATTTAGATGTGTACTATAAGTCAAGAGCGACTTTGTATGTTACTAATTATTCAGAATATGCATAAGTCCACAAGCATTATATGTTATGATAGCTTCTGGTACATAA
The DNA here is from genome assembly GCA_023718395.1 of Leucaspius delineatus. NCBI lineage: Eukaryota > Metazoa > Chordata > Actinopteri > Cypriniformes > Leuciscidae > Leucaspius > Leucaspius delineatus. The sequence continues at coordinate 10,800,424 of CM043356.1, forward strand.
TTCTATATTTTTGAACGAAAACTGTTTGTGAATTTGCTACAGCAAAATGTTTTTTTTTTTGTATGAAGGATTATATTGCTAATTGGAAATAACAAGAGGATGTTAGTTAGAAGTCTATTATTAAATGCTACTATGCTAGAGATTCAGAATATGCTGAAGTTTGTATTAATTTACTACAAGTATGCTGCTAGTACAAGCACACATTTATTTTCCTGTTGGTTCTCAGCAATGTTGGGACATATGCTGGCAAATGTAACCTTACAGTTGACTTGCCAAATCACTTCCATTTGTTTTATTAATAAAATTAATATAGGAAGTATTAGAAGTAAGTTCGTTATGGGTCATCATAAATACTTTGCTTTAAAAGTACCAAGTAAAAACATTTTTTCAATGTTTTTGATAAAAGGCACTTCCCTGAGAATTGAACTTAATAAATGTGAAAAAAACACTTTAATGTCTGTCATTATGTTTGTCATTCTGTATAGCAAAGCAGATGAGAGTAGATCATGATCAGAAACCTGATTAGAAACCATTATGAATAAAATCGAATTGTTTTGAAAAATTGAAAATCGATTTTGAATCGAATCGTGGCCTCAAGAATCGGAATCGAATCGAATCGTGAGATGGTAAAAGATTCTCACCCCTATCACACATGCACACACACTCACACACACACGCACGCACTCACACACACATACTCACTCTCACACACACTCACAAACTCACACATGCACACACACACTTACTCACACACAACTTTGCTCACACACACTTGCACGCACCCACACGCACTTGCACACACACACACTCACACACACACACACACACACACACACCAAGCGGCAACATTCTGATCTGAAAAATGAAGCCTACCCGGAAGTGCGAAAAACTGCAATACATCGAAAATCCGCTAGGGGCAGGTCCCAAAAGGGAGCAAATGTCCATAGCCCCCATGTTAAAATGTCCGTTTTCACAGCATAAATTCATGTTTTTACAAGTTGGTCCCATGGACTTTTATTGTATTTTTCGATAGGTTCCGAGTGCCTGACAACTGTGAGGGGGGTGAATTTTTTTCTAACTCGTTAGTTTAGATCGTATTTAGTTATAAAATATATGACAATAAGGGCGTGGTTAACTTTGATTGACAGCTTGATTGACAGCTGACAAGGCAGCACCACGGAGAATGAAAACATAAGAAGCGCCATTTTTTAATACAGTTGACATATAATACTACTGTTTCTGTATCATGAAATGTAGTTTTAAGAGTTTTTCAGGCGAGAATGTAGTTGTTTAAAGCTCAAATCTGTGGTTTATTTAAAGATTTATGAAAATTTTTATCCAGTTGATCCAGCGATGGACCGGGCGCTCGGCGCGATGTACCCCGTCCCCGCCTGGAAGAGTCTCACATCGGCTTGACGTTCTGAGGTTTGCCGCCAATGCCGCGGACTCTGGCGTCTCTGTAGTGGTTAAACATGAGATATAATTCATCTTGTGTATATCTGATGGGCGATTTTTGGTCTCGTGAATCTATATTTTTTCCCTGGGCAATCGTTTTGGCTGAGGGGAAGTTTCATAACTTTATAAGCTATTTAACTTTACCGATGAATGGTTAGACTCGCGCTGACTTTGTATGTTTGACTGAATTGTTTGCTTTATTTGTATAGCTTCTTATACCTTTTACTTATACTTTTATAATAGCTAACATTGATAAAACTGAAATTTAACAAAAAGAGACTGGGTTGAGTTTTTGTCATTTTAAATTTTAATACAACGAAGATGATATGTAATGTTGTTTACTGCAAAATCTGTTGTTTAGTACAAATGCACATATTGCCTGGACCATAAAATGTTTAATATTTTTATATTATATTTAAAATAAAAAGAGGCAGGTTTGTGTTTTATATATATATATTTTTTTTTTCATAAATAGGCAAACGTTATGTGCAGTTGAATGTAATCAATATGCGTTGCCTGAACCACATTTGTGTGGCTATAATGTTTAAGATTTCTTTAAATGAAAACGAAAAGAGTTAGTATGGAGTTTTATAACATATTTCGTTGCCTGAAATATACACAGAGATAACCCGAGTAGCATGCCAGCTGAGTGAAGGTGGGCGGGGTGACGCGCGCTGCGTTAGAAGGTGGGCGGAGTTAGGATTTCCCAAGATTTTCCAAGATAGCCCCATAAACGGCTTCAAACCCGTTCTTCAGAAAGTCTATGGGTGACGTCACAGACGCTTTGTCCATATTTTTTACAGTCTATGACACACACACAGAGAGACACACACACACGTGGCTCCTTTACTTTTGGATACACATACATTGATTAGAGGCCCGCTCCCTATGTTTTGAGACAGTTTTGTTTATCTAAAACTGAAATACTTAGTTCGGTAGATTTTATAAGTATTTCATTATATACTTTTAAAAAGAACAGAATATTTTTTTCAACTTTAGTTTAATTATTTTTGTGACCCATTCGTATGGACAATGATGTGTTAGGAGCTACTTCTTCAACTCTCTCTAAAATGTAAGATGATTTTTTATACTTTTGTTTATCTAAAACTGAATTAATTGGTTTTAGTAAGATATATTGTATAAGCATTTCATTTATATACTTTTAAAAGAACAGAATATTTTTCAACCTTAGTTTAATTGTTTTAGATTATATAATTTATATTATATAAATTATATAAAGTATAGAATATAAAGGATAGAATGTTTTATGTAAGATAATTATTTTATATTATACACTTTTAAAGAACAGTTTGTTTTCAACTTTAGTTTAATTGTTTTAGATTATATAATTTATATAAAGGATAGAATATAAAGGATAGAATGTTTTATGTAAGATGATTTTTTATTCATCTAAAACTGAAAGAATTGGTTTCAGTAGATTTTACTTACTTTAAAAAGGATCACATCCTTTTTAAAGTAAAATCTACTGAAACCAATTCTGTTGTTTCATTACAGTGACTGAACAGCACATTTCAGATGTAAGTAAGTAAAATTGATTTATATAGCACCTTTCACAGACAAAAAGTCACAAAGTGCTTTACAAACTGTTAATTAAAAGAAAAGATCAGACATGCAAACAATAAATCTAGCAAAACAAAACACAAAAACACAAGTAACCAATGCTGTCAAATAAAAGCAAGCCCAAAAAGATGCGTCTTCAGATGTTTTTTAAAAGAACTGACAGAATCCATAGTTCTCAGTGCTAATGGAAGTGAGTTCCAAAGCCTCGGTGCCACAGTACAAAAGGCACAGTCCCCTTTAGTCTTTAGACGAGTTCTAGGGACAATTAGAAGGTCCATACCAGAAGACCGTAAGAGCCGACCCGGTGAATGTTTGTGTAAAAGATCTTGAATATAGAGAGGTGCCTGGCCGTGCAGGGCTCTATAAGTGATAACTAAAATTTTAAACTGCACTCTGAATTCAACTGGAAGCCAATGAAGGTCCTTGAGAACTGGTCTTATATAAGACCACTTACTGGTACCAGTCAAAAGCCTAGCTGCTGCATTTTGTACAACTTGTAGTCGCTGCATAGAAGACTTATTCAAACAAGTGTACAGAACATTACAGTTGTAGGATTGAGTGCGAAACAAACACAAATGAATCTTCCAGGTGAATTGTTCAAACATAATTTCTCACAGAACTGAACATTCCAGACACCAAATCACCAACCCCAGAGCCATAAAAGAAGGCTCCAGCCAGCCAGTCTCCGTTGACCAACGAAAACCCCCAGCTAAGAACTTTATGGCCATGCAAGCTTCAAAGAAGATGAGCCCAACTAAAGAAAGAACTGGTCAATGTAAGATAGCTTGGAAAAGAATGATTGGCTCAGAGATAGCACAATTCAGCCCGATCAAGATAACAGCAGAAGCTGCTCGAGCCCACAACATTCCAGACTCCCCCCTCCGTAAGGACCTCTGATAGACCTCAGGGTGTAAAATCGTTTCAAACCACAGAGCTGAGATTTTACCTATAACATAAATAAAATCATTCAAGAACAATTTTCAATGGACTTATAGATCAAGCATCATGCAACGACATGATTCTATATTGTTCCTACAATAGATGGGTGTATCTGATATGCTTAGATGCCATACAATTCATGTAATTGTTATAATTGTTAGATTTTTGAATGAAAATGTGTTGTGTTTCATATCGATATGATCATATGTTCTTAATTCAAAGGATGGCTTGATTGAAATCTGTGGAAAATGTTTCGGATTCTTATAATAGTAATAATGTCTTAGCTGTGGCCTCTGTACTCTTTGCTAGAGCTTAGAGAGTAAGGAGAGCACAGATAAGCTTGATTTACTCAGACGAGTAACCATGTAAAACGCGCAGACGAAATAACCCAAATCAAGATCTGAAGAACATGGGTTAAACAGCTTCATTCAAGCCATCATCTACTCTTCTCAATTTCCTTTCTTTTCTTAGTTTCCTTTCTTTTCCGTTGTGAGTCTCGGTTCTAAGTTAAGTTTTGCGACAAGATTTCGAGCCACGTTTCTTCTGCAAAGCCAGCTTCAAACAAAGACTTTCATTCCGCCAGCACGCCACGTGACTGACCACGTGACCCAGACATCAGGCACGCGGAGACCAGCCAACGAACGGACCGGGAAAACCCTTTACACTCAACAAAAGGGAATCCCCAAAAGCAAAGACAAGCAAGTACTGCCTCCAGACTCTTAAACTGAACTGGTGTATTTGATACTGATTTAATAACCTAGGAAACGATAAAAGGGTTAAACTAATGATTGATGGTTCATTCAGGTTGTGTTTTATAAGTGCATAGAAACTTGGGACTACATCATCTCACTCTTAAACTCACTCTTAAAACTTAATCTTTCCTTACTCTCTTTCTTTCTGCAACGCGTATGAATGTGTGTGTCTGTGTTAGATATTAGTTGTGTTATGGATCTGTGAAGGAGAACTCAAATGCAGGATGACAATTAACAGCTTTATTGATAAACAGATGACACGACGAGGTGGGAGAAGGTAGCAATCCAAACAATAGGTAAAGATGAGACAATGCCAACAGCAGAGCAGCAGATGTAATGAGGTATCCGTAGGAGCATGACGCTCAGGTATCTCAGGCTCAGAACAGGGCTGCTTGCTGGACAGGACTTGGACAGGACCGGAACAAGACTGGAACAGGGAAACAAGACAGAGCCAATGGCAGTAAACAGAGCACTAACAAACTTCTACAACAAAACACTAACGACTTAAGAGGAATGATACGGAGACACAGTAGTACTCTGAAGTACAACATTTAACGAACTGGCAAACACAAGAGGGAAAGAGCGAACATATAAAGGGAGCTAGGAACATGAGGAACAGGTGAGCACACTCAGACAAACAAGGACTTAACGAGACGACAGGTGCCAACACTCAAACAAGGACTCAACTAAACAAGGGGGCGTGGTAACAGGAAACAAGGAGGAAGGGACAGAGGAGCACATGGCAAACACAAACAAAGACACAACCATGTGTTAAAACACAACGTAAACAGAAACATTAAACAGAGACAAGACAGACAACGCTGCCAGGGCAGAACCCTGACAGTACCCCCCCTCTAAAGGACGCCTCCAGGCGTCCAAAACAGGCAGAGACCATGGAGAGAACAACTGGGGGGGAGGGAAGGGCAAAGACATGGAAGTCCCAAACTGACCAGGGAACACAGACGGAGGGATGGGGCGGGTGGGAACAGAACCGGGAAGAAAGTTCAAGGCTGATAAAGGTACCGGCTTAGGGGAACCATAACCAGGGACAGAGGGTGGAATGGGAACTTGAAATGGGGCACTTTGGGGATCAGGAACTGGCCTATCTGGTTTGGGCTTCCAAGGGGGCTTGACAGACCTGGGGGTAAAGACAGGGCTGGTAGGATCGGGGAAGGTCTTGGAAACAGATAAGGAGACTGACTCGGGGACGCCCTCCTGGGATGTGCTGACATGCACCGGGACTGACTCTGGGACGCCCTCCTGGGCTGTGCAGACGTGCACGGGGACACCCTCCTGGGCTGTACAGACATGCATGGGGACTGACTCTGGGACGCCCTCCTGGGCTGTGCAGACGTGCACGGGGACACCCTCCTGGGCTGTGCAGACATGCACGGGGACTGACTCAGGGACACCCTCCTGGGCTATGCAGACATGCACGGGGACACCCTCCCGGGTTGTGCACTCTGGAGCAGCTGGCTTGGAAACAGTGCTTCTTGTAGCACTAACAGGGTCAGGGACAGCACCTTCTGTAGCATCAGCGGGCTTTGGGACAGCACCTCTTGTAGCATCAGCGGGCGCTGGGACAGCGCTTTCAGTTGCATCAGCGGACTCTAGGACAGCGCTTTCAGTCGCATCAGCGGACTCTGGGACAGCGCTTTCAGTTGCATCAGCGGACTCTGGGACAGCGCTTTCAGTCGCTTCAGCGGACTCTGGGACAGCGCTTTCAGTCGCTTCAGCGGACTCTGGGACAGCGCTTTCAGTCGCTTCAGCGGACTCTGGGACAGCGCTTTCAGTCGCTTCAGCGGACTCTGGGACAGCGCTTTCAGTTGCATCAGCGGACTCTGGGACAGCGCTTTCAGTTGCATCAGCGGACTCTGGGACAGCGCTTTCAGTTGCATCAGCGGACTCTGGGACAGCGCTTTCAGTTGCATCAGCGGACTCCGGGACAGCGCTTTCAGTCGCTTCAGCGGACTCTGGGACAGCGCTTTCAGTTGCATCAGCGGGCTCTGGGACAGCGCTTTCAGTAGCATCTTCGGGCTCTGGGACAACGCTTTCAGTAGCATCTGCGGACTCTGGGACAGCGCTTTCAGTAGCATCTGTGGGCTCTGGGACAGCGCTTTCAGATGCATCAGCGGGCTCAGGAAACGCCCTCTCTGTAGCGGCAGCAGGCTCGGGAAACGCCCTCTCTGTAGCAGCAGCGGGCTCAGGAAACGCCCTCTCTGTAGCAGCAGCGGGCTCAGGAAACGCCCTCTCTGTAGCAGCAGCGGGCTCGGGAAACGCCCTCTCTGTAGCAGCAGCGGGCTCAGGAAACGCCCTCTCTGTAGCGGCAGCAGGCTCGGGAAACGCCCTCTCTGTAGCAGCAGCGGGCTTGGGAAACGCCCTCTATGTAGCAGCAGCGGGCCCGGGAAACGCCCTCTCTGTAGCAGCAGCGGGCCCGGGAAACGCCCTCTCTGTAACAGCAGCAGGCTCGGGAAACGCCCTCTCTGTAGCAGCAGCGGGCCCGGGAAATGCCCTCTCTGTAGCAGCAGCAGGCTCGGGAAACGCCCTCTCTGTAGCAGCAGCGGGCCCGGGAAATGCCCTCTCTGTAACAGCAGCAGGCTCGGGAAACGCCCTCTCTGTAGCAGCAGCGGGCTCGGGAAACGCCCTCTCTGTAGCAGCAGTGGGCTCGGGAAACGCCCTCTCAACAGCAGGCTTGGGACTAGTGGACAAGACAGGATTAACAGGCATCTCTAGGATCTTGACAAGACTAGTTAGAAGTTTAGATAAAGCCTCTGCAGCAATGACAATAGGCATCTTGGGACTGGGATCAGTAAACATAACAGGACTGGTAGAGGTTGTCTCTGTGGGAATGACATCGCTTATCAACGGCATGGGAATAGAACTCACTTGGCTTGACACCTCAGAAACCACTGGATCTGGGGCTTGGGAATGGAGAAATGTAGACTGTTCAGCACGTACCCTTCTCTTCTTTCTCTTGCGACGAGCTGATACTGCTTGCTGGGCTCTTTCTGTAGTATCTGTAGCCAACTCGGCCAACCCAGGCGGAGAAGCAGTAACCCTCGTAGAATCAGCACTGACTGAAACAGATTGAGCAGGCTCTGAAGAGACAGGATAGTTCTCGTTAGTAACAGGGAAAACAGAGGTTAAGTCGACAGACTCAGAGATGACTGGAACAGGCGTAATTGACTGAGGGAAGACATCGGTTGACTTGGCTGTGTCATGAAGAACAGATGGAGACCTAGATCTTGAAGTGACCGGGAGTGACATAATTCGCTGAGAGATGACTACGGTGGATCTGAAAGTGTCTTGAATAACAGACAGTGACTCCGATCTTGGAGTGACTGGGGCTGGCATTATTGTCTGAGAGGTGACAGCGGTTAATTTGACTAAGTCTTGAATAACAGTTAGTGACTCAGATCTTGAATTGACTGGCGTTATTGTCTGAGAGGTGATAGCGGTAGATTCGACTGTGTCTTGAATAACAAATGGTACCTCAAATCTTGAAGTGACTGGAACTGGCATATCTGTCTGAGAGACGACAGCGGTTGATTTGGCTGTAGCTTGAATAACAGATAGGGAGTCAGATCTTGAAGCAATTGGCATAGTTGACTGAGAGATGACCGCAGTTGACTTAGCTGTGTCTTGAATAACAGATAGTGAGTCAGATCTTGAAGTGATTGGGACTGACCTGGATTTCTGAGAAGTGGTGGGGGTTGGTTTGACTGGCTCTGAGGTTGATGTGGTGAACTGGACTGCCCTATTCCGTCTGGATCTCAGTCTTCTCGTAGAAGCCAAAGGAGGATCATAAATATGACGAGACAGGCGGGGAAAGTTGAAGGCAGATGCAGGTGGGCTTGGCGGCATTCCCCACTTACTGCGATTACCAAGGTATCTAACGAAACCCCAGAAATCCAGAACACGGAGAGAATCCATCTCCCATGCAGGCAAGGGGTCATCCAGGCAGGAGTTAAAGATATGCTTGAGAGCAGCATCATTATAATCTAGCCCCCTAGACCAGGTCCAAAACATCTGGGCAAAACCCCCAACTCCTAAGCCATCCTGGCGAAGAGCAGTGAGACTACGATGACGGGCCATTCTCTCTTGCATGTTGGCGGGTGGCAGGACCTTGATGCTCATCCTGCTGAGTCCTGTAGTGTGCCAGTTCGTTCTGTTATGGATCTGTGAAGGAGAACTCAAATGCAGGATGACAATTAACAGCTTTATTGATAAACAGATGACACGACGAGGTGGGAGAAGGTAGCAATCCAAACAATAGGTAGAGATGAGACAATGCCAACAGCAGAGCAGCAGATGTAATGAGGTATCCGTAGGAGCATGACGCTCAGGTATCTCAGGCTCAGAACAGGGCTGCTTGCTGGACAGGACTTGGACAGGACTGGAACAAGACTGGAACAGGGAAACAAGACAGAGCCAATGGCAGTAAACAGAGCACTAACAAACTTCTACAACAAAACACTAACGACTTAAGAGGAATGATACTGAGACACAGTAGTACTCTGAAGTACAACATTTAACGAACTGGCAAACACAAGAGGGAAAGAGCGAACATATAAAGGGAGCTAGGAACATGAGGAACAGGTGAGCACACTCAGACAAACAAGGACTTAACGAGACGACAGGTGCCAACACTCAAACAAGGACTCAAATAAACAAGGGGGCGTGGTAACAGGAAACAAGGAGGAAGGGACAGAGGAGCACATGGCAAACACAAACAAAGACACAACCATGTGTTAAAACACAACGTAAACATAGAAACATTAAACAGAGACAAGACAGACAACGCTGCCAGGGCAGAACCCTGACAAGTTGTATGTGTTAGAATAATCAATAAAGTCTTGTTTGTATTTTAAAGAGAAATATTACTTGTGTTACTGTGCTTACAAATTTAATGTCTTAAACTTCTGATCTAAGTTACCTTGCTAACTATATAGTGTTTCACTATAGTTCGGATATTTATATCCGTTGCAGAGTTGATAATTGCAGCCAGTTCAAATGAACCGCGAACGAGTCATTTGCTCGGTTGTAATAAGTGACTCTTTTGAATTCCCTATAAATTAATTAATAATTCCTTTGAGCTAAATTGTAATCACTACAAATTACAAATATCTTACACAGTAGTCCAATCTTGACGAGATGAAGGCATGAACAAGCATCTCCATCTCTTTTCTTGAGACTACCGATCTAATCTGAGCAATGTTCCTAAGATGGTAAAAACATGAGCGAACTACAGACTTTATATGACTGTTAAAACATATGGCTCTATCCAGGCAGACACCCAGATTTCTCATTTCACTACAATCTGAGGTGGCTGAAACCCCCCAAACCTGCTTAATCTTAGGTATAATATTGTCAGGAGCAAAGATCATCAATTCAGTTTTATCCTTATTAAGCTGCAAAAAATTGTTTGCCATCCATTTGTTAATGGAGACTAAACAGTCCTGTAGAACTGACAGTTTATCTAGACTATCAGGTTTGAACGAAAAAAGTAACTGAATGTCATCTGCATATAAATGATAAGATATTGTTTTAAAACTATTAATGATCTGTCCAAGAGGAAGCATATACAAGTTAAACAACAAAGGGCCCAGCACAGAACCTTGTGGTACCCCACAGGACAAAAATGCAGAATCAGACATAAAGGATCCAACAGATACCGAAAAAGTCCTGTCGGACAAATAAGATGAAAACCAGTCCAGAGCCGAACCCGAAATACCTACTAAACAGCGTAATCTATTAATCAGAGTGCAGTGATCCACAGTGTCAAACGCTGCGCTGAGATCTAACATAACCAACACTGAACATTTCCCCGCATCTGTGGCCATCAAAATATCATTTGATACCCTAAGTAAGGCAGTTTAAGTAGAATGATTTTTACGAAAACCTGATTGAAATTTGTCATAAATACTATGAGTCTCCAGAATATCATTCAACTGTATTGCTACAACCTTCTCCAAAATTTTTGAAATGAAAGGCAATTGAGAGATCGGCCTATAGTTGTTTAGCGAAGTAACATCAAGATTACTCTTTTTCAAGAGAGGTTGAACAACAGCGTGTTTAAAACACCTCGGGACCTGGCCCAGCTTTAGAGAAAGGTTAATAATTGAGACTAAACATGGACCAATGGATGTAATAGTTTCTCTGACCACAGAAGCAGGCAAAACATCCACCGGACTCTGAGAAGGTTTCATCGTACAAACTATCTTAATAAGATCATTAAAGGAAATTGACTGAAAAGAGCTTAAAATTGCGGGCCGCTCTGTAATAATTACAGGGGAAATATCTAATGGTAAAATACTAGCCCTGACAGCCATAACCTTACCCACAAAATGAGATAAAAAATTATTACAATCATCATTAGAAAAAGCCGGTACAGATGATGTAACAGGCGACACAAGGCTCTTAATAGTGTCAAACAAAATCTTAGGCTTCCTTTTACAAGTTGAAATCAAATTTTTAAAATACAGCGCTCTGGCCACCTTAATCATCTCATGTAAATCAGACAGTAACTCTTTAAAATACAGACGATGAACCTGGAGCCGCGTAGATTTCCACAAGCGTTCAGTCTTCCGACACACACGTCTGAGACTGCGAATGGCATCAGTTATCCATGGAGAAGTCTTAACCACGGAAATATTCCGTTTCCTAAATGGAGCCACTTTATCCAATAGAACAGTGCAGTGATCATTAAACGACTGTACAGAACTGTCAATGTCATTTAAAAAAATAACCGAGTTGGAGTCAAAAACAGTCAAGAAATTCTCAACAGCAACTTGGGTAATCATGCGAGAACAAGACACTCGCTTAACCGGCGGTGGATTTTCGTTACACGCAAGATAAAAAAAAAACACATTTATGGTCACTAACAAAGACATCTTCTGTACACACATCGTCAATATTTAAACCATGAGAAAACACTAAATCAAGCAAGTGTCCTTTATCATGTGTAGGACCAGAGACATGTTGAACAAAATTAAAAGTATCCATTAAATTTAAAAAATTTAAAACAATATTACATGCAGCATTATCCACATGAATATTAAAATCACCCACAATAATAACTCTATTCAACTTAATAATAGAGGATAGAAAGTCAGTAAAATCGCTCAGAAAAGGACCCAAAATCCCGGGAGGCCGATAAACAAGAATACAATAAAAAGAATTTAATCGACCAACCTTAGACATCTGTAATTCAAAGGACGAGTACGTATTGGAGTTCATCAACTGGCAAATAAACTGATTTTTATAAACAGCAGCAAGTCCACCCCCGCGGCCCATGAGCCTTGGTGTGCTGATAAATGAACATTCCGCAGGACAGAGCTCAATCAGATGGGAAAACTCCATACTCCGTTGCCATGTCTCCGTCAAAAACATAAAGTCCAAATTTTTGTAAGTGAATAGTTCATTGAGTAGAAATGCCTTGTTTCTGATTGATCGAACGTTCAGCAAAGCCATCTTAAGCGGTGCAGATCTCCCACCAGGAGCAGAAACAGAAGTACGCAACAGCGGCCTCAAATGCTCGTCGCATACACCGCGACCGGTCGAAGAAACTCTCAGGGGCAAAGGAAACGGACCACTGAAGACATTCGGAACCAAGGGGCGAAGACACGGCAATCTGGAAACAGCATAGCATTGCTCCAACCTCCAAAGTTTCCTGAGGAGCACCTGTCTCCCAGCCCTTTTTCCTCTTCTACTCCTCCGCTTCTTAGTATGTCTCTTAGGTCCCTCTCCTTCCCGCATGCAGGCAGCCAAAGCAGGTGGACAGCGATATAGGGTTGATTCGCCCAAGCCACTCCAAGTACAAAAGCCGCCACACTTGGTCACAGATGAGCGAATCATGATCAACGTTTGGCGATCATACACCCACACGGCAGACACATCATAGGAGGACAAACTTAATAACAGCAAAGCACATAAAATAAATAAAACAAGACGAAATGATCCTCCAGCCACAGCGGCAATGCCAAACACAGGCGCCATCTTGAAAAGTCAGTGCCCGATGCTCTGGAACGGAGGGTGGGAGGGAGCGTGATGACAAAGGCGTCTGTGACACCATATAACCACACACACACATAACTACAGTAGAACATGACACCGGCCGTCAAAAACATCTGTTCTGTTAATAAAGGGCAAAACTACCTGTCAAAACTATGATTTAGGGCTAGCTAGGTCATAGGGCAAAACTAACTGTCAAAACCCATGATAGATAGGGCAAAGGTTAATCCCATGACCTCATTTGGGAAGTTCAACCTGTCAAAAGGTCAAAGGTCAAAGTCATTAATCATTTTCACACAGTGTGCCTCATAAGAACTACTCTAGGCATCTAAATGTTCAATTTGTACTCAACAGAAAAGAGGACCAGAGGTAAGGGCACCCTTGGTGCCTATTCTTACATCATACCCTTTGGAAACTGTTTCAATTGACTATTTGTCTCTTGGTAGGCATGGTGACGCTTATCCTTATCTGTTGGTAATAACTTACCTTTTCTCCAAGTACGGATGGGCTGTCCCCACAAAAGACCAGACAGCAGCCACTACGACACGTGCCCTTTGGCGCTACCTTATCCAGCCATGGGGGTGTCCAGAACGAATTCTCTCAGATCAAGGAGCAGCCTTTGAGTCAACCATGGTGGCACAGCTGTGCAGCCTGTATGGGTGTGCCAAAGTCCGAACTACACCCTACAGGCCCCAAGGAAATGGGGCCTGCAAAAGGTTTAACAAGACTGTTCTGTCTCTTTTAGGAACACTGTGTCCAGAAGACCAAGTGCGGTGGCCAGATCATTTGCCAACTCTCCTGCAGATGTATAATAACACCCCTCATGAGACCACTGGACTGACCCCACACTTTGTCATGTTTAGCCGACACGCCCGCCTGCCAGTAGAAACAGCTGTTGGTGTGCCACCATTGACCATTGACCCAAAGACAAGACTTGGAGGGTTGGGTTCACCAACACAACCAGACCCTACAGAGAGTCTACAGACAGGTGGCAGCAAAAACCAGAGAAAGCAGAATGTGGGACAAGGCCAGGTATGATCAGAAAACAAAGAAACTCCCCTTGTTGCCCGGAGAGCGGGTGCTCTTGCGCAACTTCCGCCGTAGAGAACAAGGGAAGTTGGCACCTCACTGGCAGCCCCAGCTCTATGTGGTTATTGACCAACTACGCCCAGGCCTGCCAGTTTTCCAGATAAAGCCTGAAGGAAAAGAAGGCCCCATCAGGACAATTCATCGGAATCACCTAAGGCCTTGCCTTTTCAACCCCCCTGAGGAGCCTCAACAAGTCCTAGAGACTGAAACGGTGAACCCCAATTTTTTTAATGCCTTGTATCCTGGGCCTTTGTCATTACCTCTGACCTTTGTGCCCATAGCATGTGCCCCTCCTGCAGTTTCAGTGTACGATGACCCAGTATCCCCTATAGTAAGACCTGAGCCAGGAGACAGATCACCCCTGCGTAGGTCCCAGAGACGAAATAGGGGTAGGCCTCCGGACAGGTATGGACACTAAGAATTTGAAAATACGGAGCTGACTCCAGGCTTGACTGGATTTGGGTATTGTTTCACCCTGGGACAGAATATTGGACAATTCATGGTTTTTATTGTCTCCCCTGGTTTTTGAGGAGGAGATTGTGGTTTTGATGCCCTTTTAAACTTAACTTTTAAAAAATAATAAAATACTATTTTGGTATTTCTTGTGTCTTTTTCTCTGTGTTGGTGTGTCTGGGAATCTAGATTTAATTAAAATTAACAGACTTCCAATCTGCTACAGAAACACTGTGCATTATCACTAAACAAGTGATAAAGCATATCATATTTGTAAATTAACAACTCATTTTTTATTTGTAAAAAACAACTCATGTCAATACAAACAGATGATTCTGAACCTCATCAACATGAGATTCATCAGTTACTTTAGACAAACCTGTCAATTAAAGACAAATATTCATTTTTATGGTAACGCCGGTAAAACAAACGATTATCAGTTTACACTAAGGTTGGACTCGATGTAGTGTTCCTTACAACTTACCAAAGATCCAGTGATCATGGTGACTGACATGCAGCAGGAATCACGTTTGCTGACATTTATATGAGCCTGATGTCGACGCCGGGGAAATACATGAAATACATTTATTTAAATACAATATAAGTTTAATTAATTTATTTCAATGTTTTATAGTTCTTAAAGGTGCAGTGTGTGATTTTTAGCGGCATCTAGTGGTGAGATTTGCGAATTGCAAACAGTCAGTCACTCAAGGCCAATCCTTCAAATTGCAAACTCGAATGAGAAGCTACGGTGGCCGACGTAGGATCGGAAGATGTCGTCGTCTGAGTCAGGAGAGAGTAGCAAGTCAAGCAATGGGGTTTCTTTATATTGTATTTTATATTAAATTATATTTACTTAATTATTCAGTAAAACCACATGTTATTGTGATTATTTTTACTTGTTCATCATTAGTCATTTAGTCTCTGTGTTAGTCTTTTATTCACTGACTTTACCATAGCAGAGCCCGTCTATGGAGAGCCTGCCCACTCCCTATTAAGTCCTATTGTACCGAATTTTGGTTGTAGTTCCACCAGAGTTCCACTGGGGGCGATCGCCATGAGTGCAGAATGAATGGGGGTCTATGGGGCTAGGCGGCTAAATTTGTCTCTTTCACCCAATTGCGTTGAGAAATCTCAGATTTTGCAAGTTCAACATGGGTTATAGGTCGAAAGCTGAATGAACGAGTACTTATGTCCTTTCGATTTCTTACAGGTTGAGTTGTTGTTGCCCATAACACACTAGCATTCTGCTAATGAATGCTGATTGGTCAGTGAAGGACTGATTACGACCAGAGATACCGCTTGATGGCATCGTGTCATCTGCAGCGGGACCAGAAACAAACAAAACAAAAACTCGTCTAGCACGTGTATTTACCTGTGTCAGCTGTGTTGTCGATGCCTTGAGAGAAAAGAAAGTGCAGTGCGTGAAAGCACCAAAGTGACTGAAGGATTGCCGTAAAGCAGTATCTCTGGTCGTACGATGTGTATGACGTCATTGACACTTTAAAAGACTTTTTAAAGCAAATAAGTGACTCTAAAAAATCTAACACCCAGCAATGTGTAATTTCTTTGCATCTCCTTTCGAATACAACATTCAAATTACTAGACAAAAAAATATATCCTGAGAAAAGTGGATTTTGATGTGTATAGCGCCATAGACCTCCATTCATTCTGCACTCGTCCTGTGAGCGCCCTCATATGGAATCAGAGTGGAACTGCAACCAGTTCAGAAGCCAGAAGTGTACTGAGAGTGAAACTTCTCACCTTATTAGATATTCTCTGACCATAGCCTGTTTCCATGCTAGTTAGTATAAGATAAGAGCTATGGATAAGAGCATCAAAGCAGCTAGGTAAGAGAAAATAGCTAACGTTACGATGTCCGAAGCGTCGTTCAGACAGCGTGTTTTTCTCCACGTTTGCAGAGTCAGGGACAACCTGAGTATTCTGCTGCGTCTTTTTCTGCTTCTCATTCAAGTCAGTGACGAAACGCGCTCTGTAGCGCTGTTTGTTCGCTGTCGGCTACGGTAGTAACATGACGTCACAATATGTCGACCTTCATAGAAGGGGGTGCCCGCGGTTATGTAGATATAAATGACTCATTCTAAGGTAATAAAAACATAACGCTTCATTAAGTAAGGTCTTTATACACCTCTGAAAACATAGTTATGGATCTTATATTGCATTTCTGTCAATATATCCGCAGAAATATCACACGTTGCACCTTTAAGCCATCAATGTGGCAATGTTTGATTTTTTATTAATTATATAGAATTCCAAGCGCCACAGAAGTGCTCGTCCCCACAGTCATGTCCAGATGGAAAATGCTTTATTTTTATGTCAATAATACCATTTTTAACACCAGTTTTCCACCATTTAAAATACAATAATGTATACATAACTATCAAACCTATTATGTAAATGACATAAAAAAAAATGCAGAATAAATATTAGAAAATGTATAATGAAAGTATAGTGGTCCCCTGGAATTGTGTCACTGGTGTTACCGTTAAACAAAAATCTCTTATTTTGAAATAAAAATCACACTGATGACATCCCTTGACTTTCTTCTTCCAATTTCCTGAATATCTATGAAGAAAAGCCCATGGTAGATCCACTGTCTCTTTTCAGTTATCAGAAATCTTCTCATTTATCTCATGATTTCATATGAAGCTTTTAGTTGAACTCACTGGTATGACCTACTTTACTGTTAGGGAATTGTAAAAATCTAGAATACAAATAGATTAAACTACTTAATTTAGTCAATATACCATGATTGACAACATGTTGCAGCAGCCATTTTTTAAAATAAATTTTTCATGAAAAGTGTCACTGGTGTTACTGTCATACTGACTCCCATTTATAGATGAACTTTATTTAAAGCTATTCATTTAGATTGAATGCCAAATGTAACAATTAAGTATCATCAACTTAATTATAGTTAAAGAATAATGATTATTATTATTAGGATTATATTATTATTATTATTGAAGATTAATGATCTTTGGTCTTATGGTGATTCATTGTGTGTCACTGGTGTTACTGACTTTTTTTATAAAAACATTAAATAAAATATCACATGTGACATGATAATAATTTTACATCCATTTAATTCTGCATACACTCAAAAGTTAAAGTCCGCGTGAACCGGAAGTTGCAAACAACTTTTCTCCAGTGCTGTGACGTATTTCCCAGTGAAAAGGAATATTGAACAGAGGGCAAGGTTTTACTCTAGCGCTCCTCTTCTCCATCTCTCGCTCATAGCAGACTGACGGTTTGAGGGGAGTGGTTAAGCGTTTCCCAACCCAAGTCCTCAAACCTACGTCATCAGAGAATTCCAGACCGGAAGTAACTTTTCAGACTTTGATTAAAGATTACGACGGAAAACAATTTTTTTCTGTGTTTTAACTTGCACGGATTAATTGTTCACCACAAGACTAGTAATATGCGCTAACAAAGTAAATAGGGTCAATTTTGATTTCAGTTGGACTTTAAGATTTAAAGGATTGCATCATTACTTGATTTTATCTGGTTTTCAAATATTTTCATCATTATAGCAAATAATGCACAAATGAACTTACATCATTCAACATACTTTTAACAAACCTGATTAAAATAAATAAAACAATCTCCTTATTTGTTGCATTATTATTATATTTCTGTAACTCTGTCTCTGACTGCATGTGCTAAAAAAAAAAGAAATAATATTTCATAAAAACATTTAATATACAGTGCTATGCATAAGTTTAGGCACCCATACTAAAGTTGACTAAAAAGAGGAATAAAAATTCATATTTTGGAAATTGAACTTAATGCCTTAATTTAAAAAATTAGGAAAAATCCAACCTTTAAGGACACCAATTTTCTTTGTGAATGAATAATGTATCGTAAATAAATAAATGTTCTTCCTTAAAATACAGGGTGCATAAGTTTGGACACCCCTATGTTAAATTCCCATAGAGGCAGGCAGATTTTTATTTTTAAGTATTTTTAAAAAAAAAAATGTTTAGGATACTATGCATCCTGATAAAGTTCCCTTGGCCTTTGGAATTAAAATAGCCCCACATCATCACATAGCCTTCACCATACCTAGAGATTGGCATGGTTTTATTTCAGTTAGCCTAAAAGCTAGTTTGATTTGCATTGAGAGATGATCTTATGGAAAGTACCCCATGCCAATCTCTAGGTATGGTGAAGGCTATGTGATGATGTGGGGCTATTTTAATTCCAAAGACCAAGGGAACTTTATCAGGATGCATAGTATCCTAAAAAAAAAATAAAAAAAAAAATACTTAAAAATAAAAATCTGCCTGCCTCTATGGGAATTTAACATAGGGGTGTCCAAACTTATGCACCCTGTATTTTAAGGAAGAACATTTATTTATTTACGATACATTATTCATTCACAAAGAAAATTGGTGTCCTTAAAGGTTGGATTTTTCCTAATTTTTTAAATTAAGGCATTAAGTTCAATTTCCAAAAGATGATTTTTTATTCCTCTTTTTAGTCAACTTTAGCATGGGTATCTAAACTTATGCATAGCACTGTATTTACATTTATTCATTTAGCTGACGCTTTTATCCAAAGCGACTTACAATTGCTATACATGTCAGAGGTCACACGCCTCTGGAGCAACTAGGGGTTAAGTGTCTTGCTCAGGGACACATTGGTGTCTCACAGTGGATTTGAACCCTGGTCTCTCACACCAAAGGCATGTGTCTTATCCACTGCGCCATCACCACCCACATTGCCAAAGTAGTAAGGTAACACCAGTAACAGAACAAAAAAATGGTTGTGGTCTTTAAATAAATGCAAAAAAAATTTTTTCAAAAATCATTAAGCTGTCATTTATGTGTATTCATAAAGTCAAAGGGTAATCTCTAATAATGTGGTTTAAATGTTAAACTTACGACATTACTAAATGTCTCTATACGAGCTGGCATGTTGCCTATGCATCTTGCCGACAACATCTCGTTTTGAATTTGACATATCGTGTGGTTCTGTGTGATTTGGACAACTTCAAGTTATGCCCACTCCCTGTTAAGCCCCTCTCTTCAGTCTCTTGCAGTCCGCAGGTCCGCAGACTATGGAATTCCAAAGCTGCCAATATTAAAAATAAATAAATACATAAATAAATATACAAATAAATGTAAAAAATAAAAAAATAAAAATATAAATAAATATACATAGAAAAGCAAAAAAAACAAAAATAAATAATTGTTTATACATTTATTTCCTTATTTATGTATATATTTATTTCCATATTTATTTATTTATTCTTGTATTTATTTATACATTTATTCATTTATACATTTATTTATTTATACATTTATTTATTTTTACATTTATTTATTTATACATTTATGTATTTCTACATTTATTTATTTCTTCATTTATTTCTTCCTACATTTCTTCCTGTGTAGGGTAATGAGGAGGGCGTGGTTTACCTCAGACATAGCAATCGAGCTCAGAGTAAGTGAAGGCGAAGGGTTGAGGCCACAGTGACACCCTGTGGCGAAATACAATAAGTATCGGAAAGGAAGCTGGGCACATTGAAGTCGATGCAAGCATATTGACCAATGCTTTTGAAACGAGACCATTGCATTTTAATGTAGCCTAATTTCCAAAAACAATACTGACAGCAACAGAAACATATTTTTTTTATTCTATTAAGCTGTGGTAGTCTTTAGCCTACCTCCATAAACTCATGTCCAGGGGCAACCTTATTAAATGTATGAACAAATGTATGTTAATCCACAAGCTGCTGAATTTGCCAGCTGTGGCAGGCAAAATTTATTTTGAATTGCAGATTCTGACATGATAGCCAGGGGACTAAGGTTTTCACGGATGAAATAGTGCACATAGAAATGTCTCCGTGGACGGCGCCGTCTTTTATTTCAACCTGTTATGTTTGCTGTATAAGCTATCACTGCCATAGTTTGAACAAACTCCCCGCCACAATCATTCCCTTTAAATAGACTCCATAATGGTTTGCCAGCTGATGATTATGATGATAACAATAGCCTATAATAATAATAATAATAATAATAATAAAAAGAAAGAAAGAATGATAATAATAATACAAATTAAAGGGATAGTTCACTTTGAAATAAAATTTTGATATGTTTTAGCTTACCTCAAGGGCATCCAAGATGTAGGTGTCTTTTTTTCCACAGTAGTTTCAATTTTGATATTTTTAGGTCAAACCGTTCTTGTCTGTCAGTCATTTCATGCAGGTCTATGGTCACTGTCTCAAAGAGCATGCACAAAGTCCAAATTAAAACAATTCCCCATCGTCCAAATTAAACAATTCCCCATCGTAAGTACACATTGATGGCCTAAGACACGAAACGAGCGGTTTGTGTGAGAAAATGAACAGTATTTATATCGTTGCTCTATCTATAACTACTGCGGAAAAAAAGACACCTACATCTTGGATGCCCTTGAGGTAAGCTAAAACATACCAAAATTTATTTTCAAAGTGAACTATCCCTTTAAAAAGTTATGTAGGCTACTAGCTATTTTTTGTTATGTTTTTGGGCTACAGAATTTTTTACAAAATTTAACAATAAATAATTTGATTTGATCTTTGAAGTAGCCTATTAGATGGAGATAGCTTCGATATTTGATCACTATGTTGGTTACAAAGACTTTACTATTCTGAAAATAATAACGAGATACAAACCTGTAAATATTCAATCGACTTTTCTTAAATTCAAAACAAAATATTAATGCATTCGTAATTTCCATTTCTGAATAGTTGCTATATGGTCACGCAGGTTTACGCATTAAACTCATGGCCCCGAAAAATAGCCTATCAACAATATGTTGTTTCCCCGAATATGACCCCTCTCTGCCAACTTTTTGAACATTTGGTCATTCATTCATTCATTCATTCATTCATTCATTTATTCATTTATTTATTTATTTATTTATTTATTTATTATTATTTAAATAACGCATAGGCCTAAATAGAAATGATCAAAATCAAATCCACAGCTGAACCGTTTAAACACGTCGAGTTGTTTTTGATTCTGTGTATTTTGAGGAATCAAACGAGTGGATTGAACTCACTCATTAAGACAGTGACTTTCTGCCACCTGGTGTCTGTTTTAGTTTCACATTAAACGTCCTATCACTTCATTGATTCCATCATGTCATATTTATGTCTTCAAAATGTAAAACACTTCATAATATCTGTATGCACTTGTAGGGTAATTGCTGTGTAAATGCATTAAGATCTCTTCTGTATTGATGGCTCTGATGAAGCTCTGGTTGGATTTTAGTGGTAGGCTAACTGCCCTACAGTCTTATCCTCTAAATGAATTTATCAATGTGGATTAACGTGACGTTCATACATTTAATAAGGTTGCCCCTGGACATGAGTTTATGGAGGTAGGCTAAAGACTACCACAGCTTAATAGAATAAAAAAAATGTTTCTGTTGCTGTCAGTATTGTTTTTGGAAATTAGGCTACATTAAAATGCAATGGTCTCGTTTCAAAAGCATTGGTCAATATGCTTGCGTCGACTTCAATGTGCCCAGCTTCCTTTCCGTGAGTTCTGACCGAAAAATGGAAAATATCAAGCGCTTCCGTTTCAGAGTCCCTGTTTCATGTTTGTTAGCCCAGGACATTTTACAAATCCAGACCAAACGATGTTCTACGGCCATGTCCGGAATAAAGAGTAGCCTATCCATGTCACACAGATTTAGGATTTTGACCATAGACCTCGCAGTCACAGACCGTATCAACGTCAGTGAGCTATACTTATTGTATAGCTCAACCCTTCGCCTTCGCTTACTCTGAGCTCGATTGCTATGTCTGAGGTAAACCACGCCCTCCTCATTACCCTACGCAGAAAGAAATGTAGGAATAAATAAGTGAATAAATAAATAAATGTAGAAATACATAAATGTATAAATAAATAAATAAATGTAAAAATAAATAAATGTATAAATAAATAAATGTATAAATGAATAAATGTATAAATAAATACAAGAATAAATAAATAAATATGGGAAAAAATATATATATACATAAATAAGGAAATAAATGTATAAATAATTTATTTTAGTTTTTTTGCTTTTATATGTATATTTATTTATATATATATTTTTTATTATTATTTTTTACATTTATTTGTATATTTATTTATGAATTTATTTATTTTTAATATTGGCAGCTTTGGAATTCCATAGCAGACCCACCCATCTCAAAAACGGAGTAAAATGAGTCTCTGATCCAAAACCCACAACAGATGGCGCTAATTCGAACCGCCAATAAAGAAGAAGAAGAAGAGTCTTCTGAGGGGAGGAGAGCAACTCACGGTATTTCTCATATTTACACAACCATCACACACACTTTATACAGTTTGATTAAGCGACAGACTCATTTCTGTATTGTTTTCATCGATCACAGCGATACTTGTGCGTCTTTTCGGGCGTCTTCCTTCTGAAATAAACAGTTAGTGCAGCAGCAGCGAGCATGAGGAGAATGTGTTGAGTTCATTCAGACCTGAGCGATTTTGTGTTCGTTTGTGTGATTGTCTCGATGTTTGGAGTGAGAACTGTTACTGAGTGTCAAGTCAAAGTTTTGCTGCTGCCGTTTTATTTATACTTTTTGACATTTTTGGCAGATCAAATGTGGTTTACGTTGTTAAAATACATGAACAGATACGGCTAAATAGCCTACTTCACATTGAGCTTATGATTACTTTTTTAGGATCATTGTCAGTTTTGAATAACATTAGTGCAATGAATCTAGTTACTACAAAAATCTAAAATATATTTTAGATATTGACATTATGCTGCTGTAGTTATTTAGATGAGGTGGTTTATTAAGATGGATGCCATTAGTGTTTGTTTTTATTTTTTATATTTTATCCTTGTCATGTTGTGAGAAGCAACAGTAGGCCTATTTCCTTCCAATATAGCAGTTTTACTGGCTTTTATCATCTATCCTGACTCAAATAATGTGTTTCTAACGGCAAACACTCAGAATAAAGTGGGATGATCTGCTGATGATCCTGAATGGCTTGTTGAATGAGTGTTGATAGTCTGAGGCTCATCAATATTAACAGATCTGCTGAAAACACTCTTTATTTCATGACAATAGTTCCTGTTTTCACCTCATTTATTATGCTGATGTCTTCAGATCTCCTGTAAATTGACACTTAAAACGTATTTCATTGTCAACTGACTGAGGGTATTTGTTGGTTACTCTGTGCGTTTATTTCTGTGTTCATGATTTTTTACTGTTTTTCTTACCATTATTTATACTTGGAAGAATTTAAATTATTTATATGTGTTTCTTTATTTCATAGATAACTGTATTTTAATGAAGAAGAAGAATAATAATGTTAGGATTAGTAATGCAAATAATTAATGATTGGCATCAGTTACTGTACGATGAATAGATAGATAGACAGACATAAAGGCTTAGAAGTGTCATTTATTATAAAAACAAATTCAGTAATTTATATTTTTCATTTAGGCAGATCAGCTCCTCCCACATCAGTCACATCATCAGTGAAGTTCCTCCCACATCAGTCACATCTTCAGTGAAGCTCCTCCCACATCAGTCACATCTTCAGTGAAGTTCCTCCCACATCAGTCACATCTTCAGTGAAGCTCCTCCCACTGCAATTCTCCAATAAATGCTGTAAATTCCCATCAGCTACAAGTGAAGACGAGCATCAGAAAGAGCTGAAATCTGCAAAGACTGAGTTTATTAAAGAGGACAGTGAGAACATGAGTGATCCAGAACCCTGCAGAATGAAACACACTGAAGATCCTGAAGAACAAAGAGGTTGGTGTTTATTCTTCATTCATTCATGATTGTGAAGAACATTCATGTTAGAAACATTCAAGCACTTCATCACTTTTAGATTGTTCAACTGTGAAATGGTACAGAATGTTTTTTGTTTGTTTTCAACAAATGGTCAGTAAAGGGAGGTTTGAGAAATGTTTATATTGATTGTCAACATCAGATCAAGCTAAATACTATTTTAACTGTTTTATTTTACATTTATTTTATATCTGGTTCCCAATTTGCAACAATGTTACCAGATTTCTAGTCATTTTCAACATTCAACATTTAGGAATAATCAGTAAACAGTAAATGTAGCAGCACATAAAAACAATCCAAAAACCGCTAAGGAGCTTAGTGCAGGAATAACTAATGTGACACGTTTATCCTTGAAGCTTGCACGTCGTTTTATTTTGTATAGGTTTGCACGGTCAACAAAATATGTGCTCCAGCACTCACCCCATTCTTCCATGTGAACACACAACAGGTGTTTTAACCCCACTTAATTAATGACACTCCCATTATCAGTTGGTCACATGACTTTCCAATTATATGGCTCCTACATACTAGCCCCTAATTATTATAAATCAATAATTACATTAAATACACATAGGAGACATTTATAAATATAAGATCTCAAAATACAAACAAACAAACAAAAAAAAACATGCGCATGTATATACACACACGCTTTACAACAAATGTTTGCACATTTACAATACATCATTTCTTCAGTACTGAGTCTTTGTAAAGTCCATAACACAGTGTCAGTAGATGTGAAGTGAGAAATATGTGGTGTGTCAATGTGATACGTGTAATAAGTCCATGTCTGTGTTAAAAAGAAATTCCCTTTCAAGGAAAATGTCAAATATCCACCTCTTGCAAAAGGCAGATTTTTGTCACTGGTCTAATCAAACGTTTGTCTTTGTCTTAAAGGAGAACTCCGGTCAATTTTAACATTGAGCTCATTTTTTTGTACATTTGGAGTGCTGTCAATACAGAGAACAACGACAAAAATCGGTGTTGCCTACACCGAGTTATTCTATTTTTAAAATTTGCACCCTGTTGACTTCAATAGGGCAAGTACTAAACCTGCTTTTAGCCTCTTAACATCCTTGATGTGTCATTACAAGTGCACAGAAAATGTGAGTGATTCCTTCTGAGTGAACACGAGTGGATCTGACTGCAGTAGATGTGAAAGAAATGTATAAAAATGATGTTATTTAAGTCAGCGCAAATACCTTTGTTTACATCCTGTTTTCGGGTGAAGTCCAAAGTAGTCGATTGCCGAGTTCACGCGCATAGGTTTAGTTACCTATGATCATATATAAATATTGCACCCGTTTCCATCGACGACGAGCATATATATCCTCCTTTTGAAAGATCCCTGGTGGCAATGATGTGTCTTTAACAGTAGCAAATGATTGGGTGTCAGTGCTTCCAAATCATTGATGTCAGTAGATTCCTTAGTGAATAAACAAGAGGAGTGGCTAGCCGCACACTGATCCACTCAAGACTAGAAGTCTACAAAAGCATATTTTATTTTTCAAATTGCATTGTGCAAAAAAAGTGCTGGTGTCTAGTTTGTTTTTAACCCACAAGCACTTTGCACATTTTTTGCACAATGCAATTTGAAAAATAAAATATGCTTTTGTAGACTTCTAGTCTTGAGTGGATCAGTGTGCGGCTAGCCACTCCTCTTGTTTATTCAATATGCCATTGGCTCTACGCACCTGAAGTACAAGGACCTGCAGTACAAGAACTTTTTTCTGTTTGGAGCGCTACATATTTTTTCCAGTTTTAGTAGATTCCTTAGTACCATTAATATTTTCTTCAGCTTCACATAAAACTGTATGAAGGCCTTCTTCATCAAGGTTTTGTGTTCTTAAGGTGGCGTTAAGTACTTTTCTTACAGAGCTAATCATTCTTTCCCATATGCCTCCGTGATGTGGACCAGTTGGGGGATTAAAAATCCACTTTATTCCCTTCTGCAGGAGCACATTGTTGATCTGAAATTGGTTCCAGCATTCAACATCTTGTCTTATTTCGCGTTCCGCTCCAAGTAAATTTGTACCATTGTCAGACTGCATTTCCAAAACTTGTCCACATCTTGCAATAAATCTTCACAGTGCATTGATAAAGGAACCAGTATCCTATAATTGTACCACTTCGATATGAATAGCACAAATGGCTAGGCATGTGAAGATAATCCCGTATCTCTTCACAATACTTCTGCTCTTAATTTCAAAGGGTCCAAAATATACAATTCCAACGTACGTAAATGGAAGTTTATCTGGAGAAACTCTATTCAGAGGTAGGTTTGAATAGCTGCTTGCAAACGCTTGCAGATCACACACTTGGACAATATCTTCCTTATGGCTACACTGGCACCAGGTATCCAGTACCTCTGATGCAACCTTGATGGCATATAGTTTCGACCACCATGACCCACCTCTTGATGTATATGTTTAAGAATGATGTCTGAGATGTGAAAATCCTTAGCAAGTATAGCGGGATGTTTTGTCTCTTCTGGCATAACCGCCCTACTCAAACGTCTGCCAACTCTTAAAACACCGTCTTCAAGGATAGGATTGAGCTTATAAATGTGACTGTTCTTTTTCATTTTTTTTCCCTTTTGCAAGCTTGAGAGTTCATCAGAGTATCTTTTTCTTTGGCAGTTACGAATTACCTCTAATTCAGCTTTCTTTAGCTCTACCACAGAAAGCTTACTTCTGCCACATTGTGCCTTGATTTTCTCCATTTCCTCTTTTAAATGTTGTCTTTGTTGGTTTTCGTCCATGCAACAAGATCATGATACAGAGAAAGAGATTTTTTCTCTGAAATTACTGACAACAGACAGTCATCCACATAAAAACAATGCAAAATTGCATCAATTACTTCCTTGCTGAAGTCTTTGTTATCTTCAGCACACCTTCTGAGGGCAAAATTTGCACAACTGGCCAAAGAGATGCACAACCATACGATGCTTAACCATATTTCGAGTAAGGTCAACATCAGGCCACCAAAGAAATCTCAGCATATCTGCATCATCTTTTGATACCCTCACCTGATGAAACATAGCTTTGATATCTGCTGTGATCACAACTCTTTCCTTCCTGAATCTGGTTATTACTCCAGTCAGTGAACTGGTGAGGTCTGGACCCTGTAACAGTTCGGTATTCAAAGATGTCCCTCGAAATGTAGCACCACAGTCAAATACAACCCGAAGCTTTCCTTTTCGTTGGTGATGGACACTGTGATGGGGTATGTAACATACCTTACCGTCACTACATCCTTAGTCCTCAGTTGGCACTCTCTCTGCATAACCTTTAGAAATAATGTCTTTCATGAAAACAGATTATTCAGAATGAAGTAAAACGTCCTTTTTCATCCTTTTCTTTAGGTTCAGAGTACGCTGCTCAGCAATTGTCCTGTTGTCTGGCATACAAACATTTTTTTCTTCCTCAAAGGTAAGCCAATAGAATAATGACCATCTACAAGCTTTAATGAGTCTGTTACCATCTCAATGAATTTGTGATCTTCTCTTGAAAACCCAAATTGTTCGTTTTTGTTACACTCAGGAAAATCAGCCTTGAATTGTTGTTGCTAAAGCTCTCCCAAGTTTGCCCAACTGAAATCCTGTTAACTGTAACATCAGGATACCCATAGGTTGACTGGTCACCACCATCTCCTCTTAGTGGACCATTTACTGTCCATCCCAAACTGGTTTGAA
This sequence comes from Leucaspius delineatus, assembly GCA_023718395.1. Taxonomy (NCBI): domain Eukaryota; kingdom Metazoa; phylum Chordata; class Actinopteri; order Cypriniformes; family Leuciscidae; genus Leucaspius; species Leucaspius delineatus. The sequence continues at coordinate 10,828,244 of CM043356.1, forward strand.
TTGCATATGGTCCATTATTGAAACTGCAGATCACTTGAATTGGCTCCATAACCCTTGGGGCATTGATTCCTATAAGCGTTTCAACCTCAGAGTCAATTTCAGGTGAAGTCACATGCTTCAGATGTGGCCATCCCTGCAGATCTCTTTGTCTTGGGATGTTTCCACTATGCACAGGCATAGTATTTTGTGTATAGGCATCAGGCAACTCCCAAAATTCATCTTTATTCAAACCAGCCACCTCTAATCCAGAAACGACATGGGTAGTTGTGACTCTTTCCTCCATAGTACGCAAGAGAATATTAGTCTTTTTACCTGAAAGACCAAGTCTGTTCATCAATGTAAGTGTACAAAATACTGCAGTGCTACCTTGATCCAGAAAAGCGTAAGTAATTACAGACTTATTTCCTTTTTTAGATTTCACTTGCACAGGAACTATGGAAAGTTTACATTCAAATTCACCAGCCCCAATAAATCCACTGGACTCAACAGATTGCAGAGCACTGCCCATTACAGCGTCTGTTTGTCTCCTGACAGGTTTTAAATCTGTCTCCTCTTGGGTAGGTGTGATGTATACTTGGGTGCTTAAGATTACACACTTTACATGAAAGGCGATTTCTACTATCTTTACTGATGTGCCCTGTGCACATACAGCCAAAACAAACGCCCTTTTCTTTTAAGAATGCAATCTTCTCACCATGAGTCCTCTTTTCCAAAAGAGGGCACAATTCTAGAACATGTCCACATCTACAAAACAAAAAACTATTGTTGGTGGGTGAAACAATTTCCTTTTTGTTGGTTCCAATTTCTGATTTATTTTCCATTGCTCTGACGGTAGTAGCAAAACTGCTTCTTTTAGATTTAAGATAATACTGAGACTTGCCCTTGTTCAATAATTTACCTCCTGTTAATGCTGGACCATCCTGTATGTCTCTGAAAACTGGATCAGTCATTATTTTCACTTGTCTTTCAACAAAGTTAACAATGTTGCTAAAGGTAGCTCCTTGATTGTCGTCTTCCTGTAATTCACAGGCTTCAGATCTCCATTTTTCCCTCAATTTGTATGGTAGTTTCTTCACTACAGTAAACATATTAGAGGGCGTATCCAACTCATGAAAATACTGAATATCTTCAATGGAGTTACAACAGCTTCTTAGGAACAGACTATAATCCCGTAAAGCATGTACATCTTCACTTTTGATATTTGCCCTTGAAAGAGCCTTTTCCATTTAGGTAGATGCAATTATATACTGGTCACCAAAATGCTCTTGTAGTAAACCTTTGGCCCTTAAATACCCACGGTCGGCAAGCATATGCTGGCAACTTTTTATAATCTCTGTTGGATGTCCCCTGGTATACTGTTCAAGAAAGTTTAAGCGATCGCTGGGGCTTTCAGTTTTACGCTCCACACCGCTTTCAAAGGATTTCATAAAGGTATGATATTGCAGAGGGTTTCCATCAAACACTTGAATTTCACTTTTAAGCAAAGATGACAAACACTGTTGTTGAATCAGTAAAGATGTTATTTCATTTTGTTTATCCATAATATGGAGAACTTGGTCAGTATTTCCTGGACTGGCATTCACATAACCACTCTGAGAAGTTTTACTTAACTTTGAAATGTTCTGGGAATAAATTGTCTGAGAAACATTCCCCTTGTTTGCCTTGTTACCATCCTTAGAAGAAACAATTTGTTGCGTCTCAGCTCTAGGAGTAAATGAACTTGCATCAGCGTTGAGTGTCTCTGTTGCCTGTTGTCCTCTATCAAACTAGGAATTCATTCCATCAGACAGATGAGTCACATCACTTTTAACACATTGCACACTAGAACATTTAAGCACTTTCACTTTAGCCATAGTTGCAGCAATCTCCATTCGCAACTCAAAATCCTCTTTCTGTTTCCTTAAATTCTGTTCCTGTTCTTCAATTGCATGTTTTATCTTCATTAAATTTTGACGTACCAACAAAGCTGCAATATCAGCCTCTGCCTTAATGCGGGCCGAAGAAGTTGTTGATGTAGTTGAACGTCTTGTGGCAGAGCTACATTGACTTGATCCTTTACTTCCAACATTAGAAACACTGTCACTTGGGTTTATATCATCTTGACTATGCATGGAAATTTGAGACATATTCTGTTGTTCTATTGCTTTGTCTCTTTTATAAATGCATCACTGTGTTTATAAATGCTCGAGAACCACTCATTTTGTTTGATTTGTTCATCACTAGGCAATAATGGGATCACTGAATCATGAAGCTTGACTGTCTCTTTAAAAGTTTGCACCAAAGTTTCAAGTTCAGACTGTACAGCTGCAATGTTCTCATTTTTCAGCATGAGTTCTTTTATGGCTGGTATAGAACTTTTAATCACATTTACATTTCTTTTTCGTTCTTTCTGAAGTTGCTCAAGTTTATAAGTCAAAGCCTTTACTGTGAGTTGAACTTTTCTTCTACATTTGTCCTGTTCAGTTTCAACATCCGCACCCGTTTCAATCTCACTCATGATTGAAGCACGCACACATCATCGCGTCTAAATACGGAGACGCTTCCCACAACAAGCAAACACAATCCAAAACAACGCATATCATCGGATATGTCTCACAACTCCAATAGATTCACAAAAGCCCAGCAATCTAAACAATGATTCACTAAACACACCAATAGCGCTGCATCAATCGTAAACAAACTGCAAAACCATTTCAAATCGTTCTGCGAACACAAGCAAAGATGTAACAAACCAATGTCCTACCGGTTCAACAGCATCAAACCTATCCGAAGACGTTGGTCCTGTTGCTTTGAACATCCAATTGTGCAATGATTGTTAGCAGCATACATATCCAAAGATGTTGGTATTGTTGCTTTGAAAGTCCAATGTGCAATAGTCCTTCTGATTAAAACAAGCGAGAGCAGGGCGAATCTCCGTCAGCCAGCTCTGCGCTTCCTTTCCGTCCAGTCAAAGCATGAGGGCCTCTTCCTTGAATCCAAAGTCGATGCACATCGTTCAACAATAAACAATTTTTTTGACTAACTTGTAGCGGCACATAAAAACAATCCAAAAACCGCTAAGGGGCTTAGTGCAAGAATAACTAATGTGACACGTTTATCCTTTAAGCTTGCATGTTGTTTTATTTGTATAGGTTTGCACGGTCAACAAAATATGTGCTCCAGCACTCACCCCATTCTTCCATGTGAACACACACAACAGGTGTTTTAACTCCACTTAATGACACTCCCATTATCAGTTGGTATAGAGATTCTTCTTACAGTAAATTTGATAACAGGGATGATGATTGTGATCAACACTGTACAGTTTGTGTAAAACTGAGACAATGGATTGAGATTATTTTCTTGTCCTCCCATCATGCCGCAGAAAGAGCCTAGTCTAGTGTGAACGGCCATTAATAATCAAACGCTTTTAGTAAAATAAATATCAATCTCAAAGTTGGTGTCAAAACATGGCAGTATTGTATATTTTAGTGTTAATATCATGTTAAATAATTGAGTTATTTATCAAATATATTTAATATTTCTTGCTAAAGAAACATGGGATTTGTGTCTATAATGTTTTAAAAATAATAACTGGAAGATAAATTTACCTCATTCATGGAAAGTTTCAAGGACATATAATCAATTTATAAAAAGGCATCAAATTATCATGTTATAACAGTTGTCTACTTTCTACTATTACATCAGGGCTCACTTTCATGTCCTTTCACTTTATATTTCTCTTTGAATTATTTCGATGTACTAAAAATTAAATTTAATAAATTTCTTTCATGTCAGACCTGATGGAAGTGGAGGAGAGTGAAGAACTGAGTGAAGTGGAGGAGGAACATCATGTCAAACCTGGAGAAAAACCTTTGAGTCGCTCAAAGACTAAAAAGACATTTTTAAAGAAAAGAAGAGCCAAGAAATCTTTCACCTGCACTCAGTGTGGAAAGAGCTTTACAACCAAACAAAGTCTAGAATGTCACATGAGAATCCACACTGGAGAGAAGCCATTCTCATGTGATCAGTGTGAAAAGAGTTTCCCATACAAACAAAGTCTTGAGCGTCACATGAGGATCCACACCGGAGAGAAGCCGTTCTCATGTGATCAGTGCGGCAACACTTTTCTTAGGGCATCAGAGCTGAAGACACACATGGCAGTTCATACGAAGGAGAAGACGCATTCATGTTCTGTGTGTGGAAAGAGTTTTTCACTGCGGCAACATTTACAGCTTCACATGAGAGTTCACACTGGAGAGAAGCCGCATGTATGCTATCAGTGTGGGAAGAGTTTCAGTCAACCAGACCACCTTAAAGTACACATGAGGATCCACACTGGAGAGAAGCCATTCATGTGTGATCAATGTGAAAAGAGTTTCCCATACAAACAAAGTCTTAAGATGCACATGAGGATCCACACTGGAGAGAAGCCGTTCACATGTGATCAGTGCGGCAAAACATTTATCTGTGCATCAGTCCTGAAGAAACACCTGACAGTTCATATGAAGGAGAAGCCGCATTCATGTTCTGTGTGTGGAAAGAGTTTTTCACGACTGCCATATTTACATGCACATCAGAAAATTCACACTGGTGTGAGAGAGTATGTGTGTTTTGAGTGTGAGAAGACTTGTACTACAGCAAACTGTTTGAAACTGCACCAGAGAATTCACACTGGAGAAAAACCTTACAAGTGTTCACACTGTGACAAGAGATTCAATCAGTCTGCAAATCTTAAAGCACATGAAGGAATTCACTCTGCAGAAAAACCTTACAAGTGTTCACACTGTGACAAGAGATTCAGTCAGTTAGCACATCTGAAAATTCATGAGAGGATTCACACTGGAGAAAAACCTTTCAAGTGTTCACAGTGTGACAAGAGATTCATTCAGTCAGCAGATTTGAAAAAACATGAGAGGATCCACATCAGAGAGAAGCCGCACACGTGTGATCAGTGCGGGACAAGTTTCTCTTTTAAAATTCACCTGAAGCTACACATGAAGATCCATACAGTGGAGAAACCACATCAACACAGTCTGAGATCACAGTATGTAGTTCATCTTTATGTGCTGAGCATTAGGGCTGTAGTCAACCAAAGAAATGCTTAGTCGACCAAAGTCAGGTCCTGCGCAACGATTAGTCGACTAAAAAAAAAACAAAACAAAAAAAAACAAACATGTTTTGCATTTTGATTGACCATTTATTAAACAATTGTCATAGAGCATTTATAAAACAACGAAAAAAAAATCAATAATACATAAAACCATAATAATAATAACAGGCCTACAATTCTTTGAAAATTAAGTGATTTTTTTTTACTGCAAAGTGAGGAGCTCTGTCCTAGGTCTATAGTGACCGTCACAATCGCGCACCTGACCACACCACACGCTACAAAAAAATATAACTGCTAAAACTGCCAAATAATGAAAAATCCTAACAAAAGCTCTCGTTTATACAGGCTGTTCTTCTTTACTTTCAAATGGGTTAACTTTTGTCCAGCCGATCTAGGCGTTTTAAAACAAACACACAAAAAACCAAATAGCCTAAAAAACAGTCCTAATAATAGGCTGTATAGAAGGAAGGCCTATAGGTTTATTTTCGTTTTGTTTTGTAATAAATAAGAAGCAAATACGGTATAACAGACCAAATCGGGCGCCCGCGCGCGGTCACATGCACGTTAACTGGAGCGCATCTTATCCTAACTTAACGAAACTAAGTGTATGCCTCACACAGACATGAGAAATACATCAAATACACAAAGCTTGAAATGTCTTTAAACGAAATAATTAAAAAAGAAAAAAGAAATAGGCTGATTATGATCCACTATGTGCATTTCTCTCTGTAGGCTCGTTCACTATGGAGAAGGCGATCGTCAACTTCATATTTGCAGCCGACAGAAAACACTAGTTTATTAATAAAAATCAATGCACTCGTCACCGGATTTACAAATTCACATCTAGCTTGTTGCACACACACATTATTATGTCGAAATAACATTATTATTAATAATAGCCTACATCTTTTAAAATATTTTATTGAATGCTGAATGTTGCGCTTGTTCAATTAAATAATTTAAACAATTTAATAACTCTGCTTCGCGTCGCGACCGCATTACCACCTCGGGTGTGCATTATTTTTCTAATAATTCAACGGCCTGTCGTCAGTTATTCCTTACTTGTTCCGTTACCTCCAACCCCGTTTTGAGTCGCCGGATCCACCCTTCCCTTTGCACTCCGGGACCTCCCAGTTTACAAATTAAGCACTGGTTCTAACTGAATGAATACAGCAAAACTACCTATATTCGTTACTGAGCGCGAAGCAGCAGTGTAGCCACAGGTGCGGTTCCCGAGTGTTCTACGTGATGCGCTAACTGTGGCGCTGTTACAAAATAGCCTGAATTAAAGCATTTAAAGTTGGGGATAAAACATAGGCTAATTATATTTAGAATACAGTAATATATAACTGCTTATAAAGGAATAAATATCAAGGAGTAAATCAATGAAAATTTCTTTACTGGTGAAAAAAAAAAAAAAAAATATGCAACTGGTCGACCAATGAGAATGTCAGTCGACCAAGACGGCATCGACCGATTAGTCGACTAAACGATTAAAGTTGACAGCCCTACTGAGCATTAAAGTCTCTTCTGTGTAAGTTAGCCACACATCACTCTATAGCCAAATCTCTCCTCTCCACCTATAGCGTGTGTGTGGTGAGCACAGGACATTTTGTTGATTGATTGGTATTTATTAACTCATGTTCAACCAGCAGGAATATCTAATTAGTCAGTTCAGATCAGGGCTTTGACGCCGAACTTCGTTATCCTAATATAATTTGAATATTTAAAAAATTAATGGTATTCGAACGAATATTAGGCAGCCTTTAACCCCCCTGGGGTCGGCGGTATCGCCGGCGATACCAGCTCGCTTTTTTTTATCAGTTCAAAAGAGATTCATTTTGCTCTGTTGACTTTGATATTACAAACAAGTTTCATACATCAATCGATTCTGTTAAATGTGTATTATTTGTGTATACTCACAATAAAAAGTTTTGTGCTTTTTGCCAAATAAAGAAAAATAAACGCAAAGCGAGTTCTGCCTTCTCTCTGTCAGTGAAGTCCATTCTGAAACGCGTCCGAAAATGAACAATAACTCAGCGAATACTCAAACAGGCATACAGACACACAGGCATGAAGCTTGAATTCTCTTCTTTTAAATGCAGTAATTTATATAAAAAACAAATATTCTCAGTTCATGTAATCTGTAAGAAAAGAGCGAGATGTCAGTCGTTCTCATCTCATCTAATTATTTTTAATGTGACCCCACCCACGGAGAGTGTGCGCTATTCAAACGCAAATGACTGAGGTAATCCACGCAAACCTGTGAACACCCCCATATCAGCTCGAGAAAACAAGTTTATTCAGATCATTACTTGTTTACACCGTCTCGCAGCGCTGTGAGGAATAATAATAATGGAAAATGTACCTCAGAAGTGCGGGTATTTCGAGGAGCAAGGATCTGACTGAGCTTAGGAATACTGTAGTAAATTTTTTCAAACCTGTTAGGGGCATTATTTTTTGTAAATGTGTTTGCTTGTAAACGTTGTTTTCAATTCAGATTCTGAGGCTTTATGGCCAGTGTTGGAAACTTTTCCTTCGTCAAAGCAGAGACCAGGAGACGTTGGGATATCTTTCATATCCAATAAATAGTTACTCTTTATTGAGAACTCGCTGTGCGTCGCTGTAGTCATCCAAGTCAAGTCTAACTCAAACAGTATACATTGTAGTTTATATACATTCCAAGGGGGAGGGATTTACATAAAGGGGGCATGTACATGAAGTAGCCTACATGAGTCAGCTTGTTTACAGAGATTTCCTGATCTCATCAGCATAACAGTGTCATTCAAATGATCCAATCAGCCTGACAGTATCACACATACCTTCACATTATCATAGCTTAACTTGGGACAATGACACTGTTCAGGAGGTGCATAAAGACAAAAGACAAAAGGTTAATGTCAGACACCTGGATTGCTTGACTTAATCTTCTTTGAATATCATCATCTATGCCTCAAATGCTAAATTCAATCTACTAAACTTTCACAGTTTATATACTATTGTATTGGAACCTAAATTAAACATTTAATAAATGTGTAATACAATATTTCCCCCTTTGAGAGTTCTAATAACTCTCACAAAATACAAATTTAGACACTTAAAAGTTCATTCTTGTAACTTGTGATCAATACATGCACATAGCACATGCTCTGTGTTGATTTTCTGTAATTGCATGCTGACACAGAAACAAACATGCAATTAGGGTCCATGAAGTTCTTACGGGTAATAGTCTTGTCTGGTTGGAACTGTCATTTTCTCGTGAGAGGCGTGAGTCATTTGTTGAATGATACACTTGATACTGTGGATGCATAGATAGTACGCCAGTAGGAGAAACAACAGCAGAATTGCTATTTCCTTGATCCACAGCCAGGGTTTACCTAACAAGTTTCCGAACCATGAAGAATTATCTTCAGTCATCTGGTGTAATTTTGCTGGATTTTGTTCAGGTTCTCTGTTGTATCCATTAACCCGGTGCAGCACACTGGTGCAGGCTCCCCCTTGCGTTGCAAGAATGTAATCCAAGACCACTCTGTTCTGTAAGATCATTATCTTGTGCGAAGCGAGAGTTTTCGTGATGTTACCCAGGGCCAAAGCCGTATCATTGGCCAAGTTCTGTACATAATTCGATAAGCTTCTGACTTGATCAAGGGCCTGCATGACACCATAAGACGGGATTAATGATCCAAGAGTTCTTGACCACCATTGTGCACAAGTGAGTCCTAGAATGCAGCCATCTTCTTTGTTCGTGGTAGAAGCTGAATTTTGTTGGTGTAGATGGGGTTTGTCACCCATGGGATTCCTGCTCCTACATAAGGCGGGTTTGGCATGCAAACGTTCCAGAAAACAAGACGTTTTTCGACATATTCATCAGCTCTAAGAATATGTTGTTCCTGGAGTCTACACTTTGTGCGATGTCCATGATGGTTAGTAGTACGACAATCTTGATCATGTTGATGGATGACTGAAGTTCCCGTATGTGAGTCTCTGCGTTGTGTATTTTTTCTTTTTCTTTTGTGATAGTTGGCTTGGCTGTGGGTCTAGTTGTTTCATTGAGGTTGTGGCTTCATATGCAGGTGAAGGAGGTTGGTGCATATGGGTCTCAGGACAGCCATCAAGTGGTATCTGCACAGAGTAAGAAATAAAACAAAAGACAGATAGAGTAGTATTTGTTCAAACACTAGGGTTGTATCCTCTTCTGAGTCTGCTATTGTTGTTCCTTCTTTCCCTATTTCTTAATTCCTGCGACACCTAAAGAACAGTGAGGTAAGGATGGACTAGTGGATGGGGAAGGCCTATGAGGGAGTCTTCACCGCAGGGTTGGCCCCCGAAGCCTGCTGCATTCGGTTATTCCTTGGGCTCCTCACTGGTCCATGTCCTATCCTATTCCTGTAGGTGGGGGAACAACTTTACAGTGTGACACATGAGTCCAGGTTTTCCTTCCCTGACAAAATACTGCAGCTGCTGTAATCAACATCACTTGATGTGGTCCGCGCCACTTAGGCTCTAAGGGCTTGTTTCTGAATGACTTTATCATGACCCATTGACCTGGGATGATTGTGTGTCCACCTTCTGGTGGAGTCTGCCAACAAGACTCAACTCTCTCTTTGGCACTCTGTACTGCCTTTGTGAGGTTTTCACAATTAAGTCTACTAGTTCTGCAGCTTGAGCTGAAAAATGATTTGGAAGACAGCCTGAAACTACCACTTCCACAAGTTACTGCATAACCTGCTCGTCTGTTACCTTCTATGACTTGAGCTGAACCATCAACAAACATTTAAGGCTGTGAGTCTACTTAACCAGTGTCTCCCAAAGGAGGGCTGAAACAGTCACTTTCATTTTGTTCTATTAAACAAAAATCAATCTTTCATCTTTGTTGTAAGTTACTGGGGAAATTAAGCACTCACAGCCCAAATGGTTAACACCTCAACAAGCTGCCCCACAAGTTTAATGACGAGGGGAGGGGCTGCTTCAGAGTAGCAAGCAGACTGAGTAGAAGCTGAGTAACATTGTTAACTTCTCTAAAGTTCTTTTTGTTTTTCCTACACTCTTTTCTCCAAAGTCCATGCTTACCATAGTAATAACAACTGCCCTCTCTTTTAGGACATTTGCGTTTCTGTTGATTCTCTGTGTTGACCTTAAAGGATGCTGCTGCAATTTTTACTCTTGCCTTGACATCAGAGTCTCTTTCCCAAGTAGCTAAACTCTCCAAGTTGTTATGTAGGGTTATGTAGGGTTTTAGTGGACCATGTGAAGTCTAAGAAAGGCAATAGCTTTCTATGTTCTGACAAAAGACCATCAAATCATGTGCAAACTAGGGGGCCATTATCATCTAGCACCTTCTCTGAAGTGTCAGCTATCCCACTGTATGCTGCAGCTGACTGACAAAATCTTTCAGTGTACTCACTAACAGTTTCATCCTTCTTCTGTACACAACTAGTGATCTTTGACCAGTCCACTTTTGGTCCAACAATGTTCTTTAACACTTTCAAAACACCTTCTCTCAAATAACCTTTACTGGCATGATGTAGTTCAGAAGTAACGGCAGACTCAAAACTGTTGAATTCAGATTCAGTTAGAATTTGTGACATCAGCTGTGTGACTTCTGCCAACGACATGTCGTAGAGACGCATTTTGCTGATCAATGCTCTTCTAAATTCAGAAAAATGTGTATGTGCTGAGGGTAAGCTCTGGGATAGTCTCTCTATATCTTTAGGTCCTAGCGCTTTGGCAACAGTTTGTATTTGGACAACAGAAGAGTAGGGAGGAACACTTTCAGTTCCCTCAATTCTCTGAGATCTTCCCCTAGCGCCACATACTGAATCTACAGGCTAATCAGTTAATGATTGGATGGCTACGTCTGTTTCAAAGAAAGCTTGTAAATCAGGATAGCTTTCATTTGACTGTTGGTCCTCAGAGTCACATTTGGTTGAGGCTTTGTTATGGCCCACCTTGTCTGTGAGACAGGACATTCGAGTGTGCAATTGTTTGTTCTGTTCATTTAACTTAGCAATACACAGAGCTTGTTCTTGTGCAGTGGATAAGCTAAATTCTCTGTGGCAGCAGATAATGCCTTTTATGTTTTTCTTCCTGATACATGCACCTTCTTGCAAATGGAATCGTTGATGCTACCACGCCCCCATGTCACGTTCGGTCGGCTTGTCAAGCGGAAAAAAACATGCGTGTTGAAGTGTTGCGAGTCAACCTCCTCTAAAGGGGGCGCCGCACACCGGATGAGAAGCGCAGCACCGCACTGCATCTGACAACTCGAGGTGTCGCACACTGGAGGCGCACTTTCTCAGTTTATGGCCTGCAATATTGTTATGTTTAAGGACATTATGGAATTAAAGGGATAGTTCACTTTAAAATGAAAATTCTGTCATCATATACTCACCCTGAATTTCTTCCTTCTGCTGAACCGAAAGGAAGATATTTAGAAGAATGTCAGTAACCAGACAGTTTCTGGGTCCCATTGACTTCCATAGTATATTTTTTTCCTACTATGGAAGTCAATGGGACCCAGAAACTGCCTAGTTACTGACATTCTTCTAAATATCTTCCTTTCTGTTCAGCAGAAGAAAGAAATTCATAAAGGTTTTAAACAACATGAGGGTGAGTATATGATGACAGAATTTTTTTATTTTAAAGTGAACTATCCCTTTAATTCCATAATGTCCTTAAACATAACAATATTATAGGCCATAAACTGAGAAAGTGCGCCTCCAGTGTGCGACCCCTTTAAGATCATGTCTGTTCTATGTTATTATTGTAGGCTAATCTACAATTGCGTTGCTTAGTCTGCAGTCTGAGTTCACTTTATCTTAGAGTGTCCGTTAACTGAATGAATTGAGAATATCACAATCCGACAAATCCGATAACATCAGCAATTTTCATTCAACCAGCTGATTTCTGTAAATGAATGTAAAACTAAATGTAGCCTTTTTATGTAGCCTATATTGCAGCACAGGGTGAAGTCATAATGATGATTTGAGACAAATAAATGTAAATTTAATTTAAAATTATGTAATGACGCTCTGTGGCATGGCAGGATTTTGAACAAGGTCCTGAGTCGTGCCTGGTGTGTGTACACTCATAGAGAATAATGTGTTCGAATTTTAAAGACGTGGCGCTGCGCGACACATAATTTATCTGTTAAAGCCAACAACTGTTTGTTTGTTTTGTTGTGAACTTGAATGTCAACTTCTGTGAAGATGACTGCAGTTACAAAAGAGAAACTAGATGGCAGGTTAAGTTTCTAAATGACTGAAGATATAAGTTATTGTTACATTATGTTCTTAATAAATGTTTTGAATTTGACTTTGTAGTGAGGGAGGCCAGGGAACGAATTATAGATTCATGAGACTAAAGATTGCCCATTAGGTCTACACGAGACAAATTATATGTTTAACCACTACAGAGACGTCAGAGTTAGCGGCAAACGTCAGAACGACTAGCCAAGGAAAGGCTGTTCCAGGCGGGGAACATGAGCGCCCAGTGATCGCCTGGATCTCATAACCTGGATACAATTTTCATAAATCTTTTATAAATAAACCACAAATTTGAGCTTTAAACATCTACATTCTCGCCTTTAAAAACTCTCAAAACTACATTTCGTGACACAATAACAGTAGTATTATATTTCAACTATTAAAAAATGGTGCTTCTAATGTCGTCATTCCCCTTGTAGCACGAGCAAGTGACGATTCTCTGTCAACCAATCAACATTCTGCAGTGAGTCTAGCTCCACCCTTTAGTACCATTCAATACTTTTGACAGTGGAAATGCAAATAATTCCGTACCGTACCGCTCAGTGGAATCGAGGCTAAAATGGAAGTCAATGGTAGAAAAAGTCTAGTGTGACCAGCCTTTAATAAATTTAGAAGTTTAGTAAAATAAATTAAATGGCAATCTAAAAGTTAGTGCCATAATTATGGCAGTATTCTCTATTCTTTAATGGTAATATTACATTAGGTAATTGTGTCATTGTTCAAATAAAATTGTAGTTCTCACTACAGAAACATGGGATATGTGCCTATAATGTTCAATAACTGAAAGATTTACCAAAAATTACCTTTTTCCCCCTTTTATTGCAGACCTGATGGAAGTGAAGGAGGAGAGTGAAGAATTGGGTGAAGTGGAGGAGGAAAATGCTAAACCTGGGAAAAAACCTTTGAGTCGCTCAAAGACTAAAAAGACATTTTTAAAGAAAAGAGATAAGAAATCTTTCACCTGCACTCAGTGTGGAAAGAGCTTTGTATATAAACGAAGTCTTGTGATTCACATGAGAATCCACACCGGAGAGAAGCCGTTCTCATGCGATCAGTGCGGGAAGAGTTTCCCATACAAACAAAGTCTTGTGATTCACATGAGAATCCACACCGGAGAGAAGCCGTTCTCATGTGATCAGTGCGGGAAGAGTTTCCCATACAAACAAAGTCTTGAGCTTCACATGAGTGTTCATCCTGGAGAGAAGCCACATGCATGCCATCAATGCGAGAAGAGTTTCTTGCGATCATCTCTACTTAAGAAACACATGAAAGTTCATACTGGAGAGAAACCGTTCACATGTGATCAGTGTGGGAAGAGGTTTCCATACAGAGAAGGTCTTAATGTTCACATGAGGAGACACACTGGAGAGAAGCCGTTCACTTGTAATTGCTGTGAAAAGAGATTCTCAAGCAAACGACAACTAGAGGTTCACATGAGAGTTCGTACTGGAGAGAAACTGTTCACATGCACTCAGTGTGGGAAGAGTTTCACACACAGAGAAAATCTTAAAGTTCACATGAGGATCCACACTGGAGAAAGACCGTTCACATGTGATCAATGCGGGAAGAGTTTCAGACAATTGGTACAACTTAAAGGGCACAGGAATATTCACACCGGAGAGAAGCTGTTCACATGTGATCAGTGTGGGAAAACGTTTATTTGGGCATTAGCCCTGAAGAGACACCTGATAGTTCATACGATGGAGAAGCCACATTCGTGTTCTGTATGTGGGAAGAGTTTTTCACAGCTGCCATATTTACATAGACATGAGAAAATTCATTCTGGTGTAAGAGATCATGTGTGCTTTGAGTGTGGGAAGTCTTTTATTTCATTGGCCTATTTAAAACTGCACCAGAGAATTCACACTGGAGAAAAACCTTACAAGTGTTCACTCTGTGATAAGAGATTCAGTCAGTCATCAACTCTGAAAAAACATGTGATGATCCACAGCGGAGAGAAGCCGCACACATGTGATCAGTGTGGAAAGAGTTTCTCTGGCAAAGTTCAACTAAAGCTACACATGAGGATCCACACTGGAGAAAAACCTTACAAGTGTTCACACTGTGACAAGAGATTCAGTCACTCATCATCTCTGAAAAGACATGAGAGGATCCACACTGGAGAAAAACCTTACAAGTGTTCACACTGTGACAAGAGATTCAGTCACTCATCATCTCTGAAAACACACGAGAGGATCCTCACTGGAGAGAAGCCACACACGTGTGATCGATACGGGATAAGTTTCGCTATTAAACGCAACCTGGATCAACACATTAAGATCCACACTGGAGAGAAACCTTACATTTGTTCACACTGTGACAAGAGATTCAGTCGATCATCATCTCTGAAAACACATGAAAGAACCCACAGCAGAGAAGCCGCACACGTGATCAGTGTGAGCTTTTAGAACTCACCTGAAGCGACACATGAAGATCCATGCAGTGGAGAAACCACTTAAACACAGTCTGAGATCAAGGTAATTAATAGTAATAATAATAATAATACATTTTATTTGGCGGACGCCTTTCTAGATACACAAGGACATCTTACATATTTTGGAGGACATAAAAGAAGAAAATACTTTAAAATACATTACATTTCATAGAAATACATTTTACAAATGAGACAAATCTGAAAAATGTGCTAAGATGTCAGAGAGCAGTAAAAAAAGTGTGTCTGGAGGGTTACTAAGGCGATGTAGTACTAAGAGGTTTTAAAGATTAAAAGCTTTCTTAAAAAGATAGGTCTTTGACATTTTTTTGGTCCCACTTTATATTAAGTGGCGTTAAGTACTATGTACTTACATCAAAAAATAAGTACAATGTACTTCTTGTGTTCATGTTGTATTGTAAAACACTTTTGCTGCTATTGAGGTGTGATATGGGTAAGGACAGGTGTGGTGGATTGGGTAGGTTTAAGGTGTAAGGGAAGGGTCAACTGTGTAATTACATAAATTAATTACAGCTGTAATTACATGCAGGATTTTTTTAAATGTAAGTACAATGTAAAAACATGTAGTTACACAATAAGTACATTGTATCAAATGATTAATTTCAATGTAAGTACATGTAAGTACATAGTACTTAAAGCCACTTAATATAAAGTGGGACCTTTTTTTTTTAAATGAAATGACTGTGTCTGCCTGTCGAATGTGGGAGGGGAGGGCATTCCAAAGTCTTGGTGCAACGCAACTGAAGGCCCTGGCCCCCATGGTGGAGAGGTGGAATGTGGGGGTGACAAGGTGGCCAGTCGAGGAAGAACGGAGGGAGTGTGCAGGGACATAACCTGATAGGAGGATTGTGACTGGGTGCAAGATTATGGAGTGCTTTGTAGGTGATGACGAGGGTCTTAAATTCAATACGGAAGTGCACAGGGAGCCAGTGTAGAATGATAAGGATAGGTGTGATGTGTTCTGAAGTTCTAGTACCTGTGAGGATTCGAGCAGCAGAGTTCTGAACAAGTTGGAGTCTAACAAGCTTAGAAGGGAGTTCCGGTGAGAAGGGAGTTGCAGTAATCCAGATGTGACAAGGGCATTAATTAGTGTTTCAGTGCTGGATTGTGACAATGAAGGTCTAAGCCTGGAGATATTGCGGAGGTAAAAGAACGAGGTCCGGGTAATTGCTTTAATCTGGGATTTGAATGAAAGGGAACTGTCCAGAATGACACCAAGGCTTTTGACTTGAGTTGACAAGGGGACCGAGAGCTCATCTATGGTAATATTGAGGTTATGCTGTTTTGAAAGAGTAGATTTGGAGCCGGTGAGTAGGACTTCTGTCTTATTGCCATTAAGTTTCAAAAAGTTTGTGATCATCCAGGTTTGAATGTCTTCAAGACAGTTGCTGAGTGAGGTGGGAGCAGGGCTCAACAACAAAAAAAAAAATCCCCACTGGCCCCCGGGGCCAGTAGATCAGAGTTTTGCTGGCCCCTTCTATATTTTTACTGGCCCTGAAATAAATAAAAGGTAAAGCACTTTTCTATTAATCTGTATTTATTGTATACATTAGGATTGATCAATACAGTAAAGGGAGTACATGAATTAAGAGAGAGCCTCTGGAGACATGCAAAAATAACCAAATTGTCATTGTAACTATGAATGGTTATTGCAGTATATATTATTTTTCCAGCGATGAACATAGGCTCACCAACACGGAGAGAATGTTGTTTTCACAGGGATCCATTTTACTAAGAGATTCCACTTTTCCTCTTTTCTTCCCCTTAGCTCCTCCCTTTTCTCCCTCAGCGGTCCATTTTATTCACTGGAAACTCCTTCTGTCTGCCTCCATTTGTCTTATCCAATGATATGCAAGTGATTGTCATATATGACAAAGAAAAGCATCCGAAAAAAGTGAGCTTTTAATATAAACTATTTAAAAACTGTAGCAAACAAGGACAAACTCTGAAAGAAGAATGCCCACATCAGGAACCAGGACAGGTCAGGGTAGAAAGAAAACCCTAACCCTAACCTCCAACACAGTGTGACATCTTCAAGGCAAAGTTTCAGTGACCTCCTTTCTGCATTTTTTTTCTTTCTTTTGCCCTGGGAGCTAGTGGTTGGGCAGGGTCATCTCCATCAGGGGCATCTTCCTAATGCCATCGCTTCATGGCACTGAAGTCCCTCTCGACAACAAAAATTAAACAAAATCTAAGAACTTTTTCGGTGCCTTCCTCTTTCGCTGGGCAAGGCAAAGTTTCAGTGACCTCCTTTCTGCATTTTTTTTCTTTCTTTTGCCCTGGGAGCTAGTGGTTGGGCAGGGTCATCTCCATCAGGGGCATCTTCCTAATGCCATCGCTTCATGGCACTGAAGTCCCTCTCGACAACAAAAATTAAACAAAATCTAAGAACTTTTTCGATGCCTTCCTCTTTCGCTGGGCAAGGCAAAGTTTCAGTGACCTCCTTTCTGCATTTTTTTTCTTTCTTTTGCCCTGGGAGCTAGTGGTTGGGCAGGGTCATCTCCATCAGGGGCATCTTCCTAATGCCATCGCTTCATGGCACTGAAGTCCCTCTCGACAACAAAAATTAAACAAAATCTAAGAACTTTTTCGGTGCCTTCCTCTTTCGCTGGGCAAGGCAAAGTTTCAGTGACCTCCTTTCTGCGTTTTGATGGTCAGCAACCCAATCGTGAGGATCCACCAGTTTTGCTGCAGCCTGCAGCACCCGATGAGTCTCAACCCCCTTGAATCGGGACTGTAGCCTGGCAATCACACTGCGCAGGAGAATCCGCTTCACACTGGAGAAAAAAATAATAATAAATAATTATAATGTCTCAGATTTGAACACCTTAAAAATAAATTGTCATCCTTCTTGTTTAAATATATACTTGGAAAACTCTTCTTTGCTGTCCCTGAACCTCAACAGCTCAACATTTTGATAAGTTCCATTCTTGGTTTCAGCTAGGAAGCCCTCCACACAATTTCCTGCCTCTATCTCCATGGCTGTCAGCCTCAACCATGCTGATCTGGTTGATGTAAACAACCAAATAAGAATTCATGTTGACCGAGATTTGAGCCTCAAGAATGAAAACATGACTCAACTCAGGTACACTACACTGCAACTTAATTTGAAAATAAACTGATCAAACAAATTATATTTAATAGAAACTTGCCAACTCAAGACTTCTATGACGTCTTGGACCAGCATGATGAAGAGAAAGTGTTGAAAATCTTTGACCATGGACCATTTTGTCCCCATAACACATGGTTTACCAAGCCACACACACACACACACACTCCCCACATTTCAACATGCAGACACACCATTTAACCCCCTGAG
Organism: Leucaspius delineatus; assembly: GCA_023718395.1. Classification (NCBI taxonomy): domain Eukaryota; kingdom Metazoa; phylum Chordata; class Actinopteri; order Cypriniformes; family Leuciscidae; genus Leucaspius; species Leucaspius delineatus. The sequence goes on from CM043356.1 coordinate 10,846,372, forward strand.
GTCGGCTGTCGCGTCGGCGCGATAGGCTCGTTTTTTTCCGTATGAGTGCAAAAAAAAAAATTAATTTTTATCTTATATGCTTGTGTTATACATCAATCGATCCTGTTTAGTGTGTATTTTTTTTGTGTATGCTCCTAATAAAAACAAAGTGTTGTGCTTTTTGCCAAATAAAGAAAAATAAACATGATGCGAGTTCTGCCTACTCTCCGTCAGTGAAGTCAATTCTGAAACGCGTCCGAAAATGAACTGTAACTCAGCGAATACTCAGTCAAACAGGCATACAGTCACACAGGCATGAAGCTTGAATTTTCTTCTTTTAAATGAAGTAATTTTCATAAAAAACAAATATTCACAGTTTATGTAATATGTATGCAAAGAGAGAGATGTCAGTCGTTCTCATCTCAGCTAATTAAGTTTTAATGTGCTCCGCCCACGGAGAGCGCGCGCTATTCAAACGCAAATGTGAGGCGATCCAAACAAACCTGTGAAACGCCCACATCAGCTGGATAACACACACCGCGAGTTCACTTTCAGACTTATGTACTTTACGATGCTGTGAGGAATACTACTATCTTGATAATAATCCTGCAAAAATTTACCTCAGAAGTTCTGGAAGTATCATTTCGAGGAGCAAACGGATCCCGCTGAGGAATTAGGTCAGTTCTGTTTGCTTTGTTCTAATCTTAATGAATGAACGCACAGATGCGCGCTGTTGTGGAGCTACAACAGCTGGCAAAAATACTGTTTAAATATGAATTGCATTTCTGTGTATGAATGAATGAACGAACGAACGCACAGATGCGTGCTGTTGTGGAGCTACTACAGCTGGCAAAAATACTGTTTAAATAATATGAATCGCGTTTGAATGAATGAACGCACAGATGCGCGCTGTTGTGGAGCTACTACAGCTGGCAAAAATACTGTTTGAATAATATGAATCGCGTTTGAATGAATGAACGCAAAGATGCGTGCTGTTGTGGAGCTACTACAGCTGGCAAAAATACTGTTTAAATATGAATTGCGTTTCTGTGTATGAATGAATGAACGAACGAACGCACAGATGCGTGCTGTTGTGGAGCTACTACAGCTGGCAAAAATACTGTTTAAATAATATGAATCGCGTTTGAATGAATGAACGCAAAGATGCGTGCTGTTGTGGAGCTACTACAGCTGGCAAAAATACTGTTTAAATATGAATTGCGTTTCTGTGTATGAATGAATGAACGAACGAACGCACAGATGCGTGCTGTTGTGGAGCTACTACAGCTGGCAAAAATACTGTTTAAATAATATGAATCGCGTTTGAATGAATGAACGCACAGATGCGCGCTGTTGTGGAGCTACTACAGCTGGCAAAAATACTGTTTAAATAATATGAATCGCGTTTGAATGAATGAACGCAAAGATGCGTGCTGTTGTGGAGCTACTACAGCTGGCAAGAATACTGTTTAAATATGAATTGCGTTTCTGTGTATGAATGAATGAACGAACGAACGCACAGATGCGCGCTGTTGTGGAGCTACTACAGCTGGCAAAAATACTGTTTTAATATGAATCGCGAATACAAAGAAAGATTACACTGGAAATATTGTTACAATTTTAAATGTTGTTGTAATTGTATAACCTTAATTGTATAATAAAAATATATATATATATAAGAATAGATGTAAACAAAATCTTAAAAGGTCATTATAAGCCTTCTCTTTAAATAATTTTATTATGCTTTATTAGTGACACATTTGGGAAGAGAATATATTCCAAATCTGAAAATACAGTATGAGAACAATTAACTGCACAATTACTAGAAACGTTTACCTTGGATATTGTACAATTTGCAAGCAAAATTTGTGGGAAAAAAAAACAACAAACCAGTTATATATTGTCCTTGCATTTTTGTGGCTCATTCACACACCTGAATGAAAGGCTCATTACGTATGCAGCCTCATTATGCGGGCCCCATTGACTCCACAGGTGTGAATCACGCCCACCCGCATATGGCCTTTCCAAACAAAAAGTGTTTTACAAGATTTAAATTAGGGCTGGGCGATTTAAATCGCGATATTGTTATGCGCATCTCATCAGTAAAGCCGGTTCCTTGATTAGTAGTAAATCACCATCACCTGCTTTCAGATGGAGCGGCATTTACTACAAAGAGCCGTAGTTAACTGACAAGCTGAGCCAAATCACATCAATATCGCGGACGTATCGCCAGCGATATTTAATGCGATATGGCTCAGCTTGTCAGTTAACTACGGCTCTTTGTACACAGCAAAACCTCCAGTTTTAAATTAACACTCCTGGGAGTGTATGAGTCCACACTCAAGAGTGTTTAAGTTAATGAGATAACTAAGTGATTAATTTAGTGATGATTGAGCATTATTGAAGACACCTGATGTTAACAAGTAGAATCGCTGAAGGAGAAAATCGCAAATTGTAAGTTACCATTATTGTGATGGGTAGTTGCTTTAGTTGGGCTCTGACCCTTTTATGTGTACTTTAGATTTTGTTTGGCTGATGTTTCTGAGTTGAAACTGCCAGTTGAACAAAGAATAAAAAGTGATCTGATGGTGTTGTTATATTATGACAATCATCATTTGAACTTGATCACTGAACTCATTAAAATTCTTCTTTCTGACTTCGATTTATGTTGTTGGTTACAGCATAACTGTGAATCTGAAGAAATGGCCAGAATTTTTTATATTATATAAAGGATTTCTTAAAAGTTGTTTAAAAAAAAATCGTTCTTTTAGGCACACACAGACTTCAAGATTCAGTCTATGCATCTCAACAATGGTGAGGAGCAGAATATTCAATGAGGAAAAGTAAATTACATAGACAATTCAGATCATAATTTATTCATACCGCAATGCATGATGGGAGCCATTAATGAGTTGTGATTGGTGGCAGCCACTGCAACATGCTTTATTATTGTCACCATTGTTGAGATTCACAGGCTGATTATTGATGTCTGTGTTTTAAATGAATATGTCTGAATGTCTTTTTGATTAAAACAATGTTTATTAAATATTTTGAATTATAAGTAAAATACTGATAAACATAGGCTGAAGAATCACAAAACTGCTGCTAACAAGTTAAACCAAACTATCTCAAGATGTTTCATTTTTCAAATCAAAGCATGATTATGTCAAAACATAACCAATGCTGTTAGATAACATTTTACTTTGTTCAGTTAGTTGTTATAAATCAATAACAGCAGACGAACAACAGTAAATATTAAAGTAAACATATAATGGTCTAGAGACCAACTAAAGCAAACACCCATCACCTTAATGGTAACTTACAATATGTGATTTGCTCCTTCAGTGATTCTGCTTGTTAACATCAGGTGTCTTCAATAATGCTCAATCATCACTAAATTAATCACTTAATTATCTCCTCAGCCCTAAATGCCGCTCCATCTGAAAGCAGGTGATGGTGATTTACTACTAATCAAGGAACCGGCTTTACTGACGAGATGCGCATAACAATATCGCGATTTAAATCGCCCAGCCCTAATTTAAATCAATTTATTGTGTTATGTGAATGATTAGGCAGGATGATTTTCACATAATTTTGAAGAAAAAATTCTAGGCAACATCATCCATTAGTCAAAAGTCTTATTTACATATATTTAGAATGTGTTTTATGGCCTTATTTCAGAAACTTTAGTTTTTTGTTTTTGAAAAAAACATGCATAAACATTATTCTATCAAAAATACAAACATGTACATGCAAGTTGTTCACATATTATGGTAGCCCTGTTTGTGCTAAATAGAGTGAATTTACACCTTTGCCATTAATATGTTTATAAGCAACTGAAAAAAGCACAAATGTCAGGGCATGTCAGAACATCTCAAGGACCCCAAAAACCCCTCAGACCCCAGAGGGTTAACACTCGTCTCACACTCACACCCTGCAGGTGGCTTGGATACTAACACCTCAGGAATTCAGATGAGAAGTATGAAAACATCCTGCTGACCTCATCAGAAGCAGAACACAAGCAGGAGCAGGAGCAAGGGTGTTAGACTGCTTGGCTCGTCCAATCATTTCAGCACTTGCTGATCTGTTTGATGTAAACAACCAAATAAGAATTCATGTTGACCGAGATTGATTAAGTATGATGAGCTAGGAAACAGGAATGTATTACTAGCCCTTGCTTCCACTGTGTTTTCCATCTGGGCAAGCAATACTGGGTAGTTTTTCAACAAGACCCTGAGTGCCCTCTCCATGTGTGGGAGCCACCTTGTCCCTCCCAAGTTGGTCATCTTCCAGACCTTTTGGTTGAACACATCTGCCAGATCTTTTAACTCTCTCCACACTTTTGGAGAGTGATGATACTGTTTATGCAGCCCCTTCAGTATGTATCCCCAGTCGAGGTCAACAGCTGCCCACCTCCACTGTAAACAGCATTATAAAACTCCTCGGTGGCAAGGCACCAGGGGTGGATGAGATCCGCCCTGAGTACCTCAAGTCTCTGGATGTTGTGGGGCTGTCTTGGCTGACACGCCTCTGCAACATCGCGTACTGGTTGGGGACAGTACCTTTGGACTGGCAGACCGGGGTGGTGGTCCCTCTTTTCAAGAAGGGGGATCGGAGGGTGTGCTCCAACTATAGGGGGATCACACTTCTCAGCCTCCCTGGGAAAGTCTACGCCAGGGTACTGGAGAGGAGAATCCGGCCGATAGTAGAACCTCGGATTCAGGAGGAACAGTGTGGTTTTCGTCCCGGTCGTGGAACACTGGATCAGCTCTATACCCTCTACAGGGTGCTGGAGGGTTCATGGGAGTTTGCCCAACCAATCCACATGTGCTTTGTGGATTTGGAGAAGGCATTCGACTGTGTCCCTCGCGGCGGCCTGTGGAGGGTGCTCCGGGAGTATGGGGTCCGGGGCCCTTTGCTAAGGGCTATCCGGTCCCTGTACGACCGGAGCAGGAGCTTGGTTCGTATTGCCAGCAGTAAGTCAGACTTGTTCCCGGTGCGTGTTGGACTCCGGCAGGGCTGCCCTTTGTCACCGGTTCTGTTCATAATTTTTATGGACAGTATTTCTAGGCGCAGCCAGGGGCCTGAGGGGGTCAGGTTTGGGGACCACACGATTTCATCTCTGCTCTTTGCGGATGATGTGGTCGTGTTGGCCTCATCAAACCAGGACCTCCAGCATGCACTGGGACGGTTTGCAGCCGAGTGTGAAGCGGCCGGGATGAGAATCAGCACCTCCGAATCCGAGGCCATGGTCCTCAGTCGGAAAAGGGTGGCTTGCCCGCTTCAGGTTGGTGGAGAGTTCCTGCCTCAAGTGGAGGAGTTCAAGTATCTCGGGGTCTTGTTCACGAGTGAGGGAAGGATGGAACGGGAGATTGACAGACGGATCGGTGCAGCTTCTGCAGTAATGCGGTCGCTGTACCGGTCTGTCGTGGTGAAGAAGGATTTACCGGTCAATCTACGTTCCTACTCTCACCTATGGTCATGAGCTTTGGGTCGTGACCGAAAGGACAAGATCCCGGATACAAGCGGCCGAAATGAGCTTTCTCCGCAGGGTGGCTGGGCGCTCCCTTAGAGATAGGGTGAGAAGCTTGGTCACTCGGGAGGAGCTCAGAGTAGAGCCGCTGCTCCTCCACATCAAGATGGGTCAGTTGAGGTGGCTCGGGCATCTTTTCCGGATACCTCCTGGACGCCTTCCTGGGAAGGCGTTCCGGGCATGTCCCACCGGGAGGAGACCCCGGGGAAGACCTAGGACACGCTGGAGAGACTATGTCTCCCGGCTGGCCTGGGAACGCCTCGGTGTCCCCCCGGAAGAGCTGGAGGAAGTGTCGAGGGAGAGGGAAGTCTGGGCATCCCTGCTTAGACTGCTGCCCCCGCGACCCGGCCCCGGATAAGCGGTAGAAGATGGATGGATGGATGGATGATAATTATACAAATTGGCTTAAGTAGTACATAACATGTTGGGTTTATGTAGGACATGATTTTCTCAGTTTACTATACAGAATTTGCTGAAGGCTGGCTTTTTACTTCCTTGTTACTTGCCTTTCTCATTATTTCTTGGTCTTTCATAGCATCCATGGCAGCCAACTCCAGGCCATGGCTTAGGCACTGGATATTTATCAGGTGGGGAACTTCAGCACGAAGAAGTGTGACAACACCCCCAATCCTCCCAACCATCACAGCAGCTCCATCAGTACCCAAGCCCACTACCTTATCCATCCACTGGGATATGTCTGCCTTATCCAATGCTGTAGACTGAGAAATACTTGTTATTGATGTAACGTTACTCAACAAGTGAGAAAACAGCAAGCAACACAAACAGATTCAATAGCCAGGGCTTACCATCGCTCATTGCAGCAAAATGACCAGGCGCTGTGGCGTGTTGGAGCTCCTCTACACCAATAAAGATGTTCTTTGGATGTCCACAGCTCAATATACGGACAAAAAAAACTTCCAGGTCTCTGCCTATCATGTCAGTAGATGAGTCTGACAGAACACTTAAATTTGCTGCGTTAATTTCTGCAACACAGCCCTCCCACAGCTCTCTATACATAACATCGACAAACCTAAAAATAAACAAAAAAAAATTAGGACAATTACAATATTAGGGTTATTTAAGTTATACATCTATTATCTCTATTCATCTATTTTTTTTGTATTCGGGGTCCAGGGCACTTGGAAAGTAGAAAACAAATCACTATTTCTGCACCACTAACAAAGCTAAAAATAGTACAACACTTCAACGGTAGCATAATGAGGGTCCCTACATGTTAACCGAAGCATTGAGAACTTTGTAAGAGTATAGACAAAAGTTAGAAAATATTGTTTAGAAAGACTAGCTATACTGTTCACGTATACGGGCAGTCACCATCTTGGGCCGCTACTTCATATGCTAGATAATCGGCGGTTCGCGCTAGCTTGTTTCAAGCTACAAGCACATTTGATTAACTAGCATGAAAACATATACATGTTATACATAGCTAGCTAATGTGGCTTGGTTGCTAGCTGTGACACCCAAACTCACTCATGACACAAGTCAAGCAGTCGCACTTTGGATCTATCATTTATGAGCAAAGTTACGGTGATATATTAGCTAGCTAGCTGAGTAACTTACCTTCGACATGCTACATCGGTGAGGTACTGAGAGCCAACGTCTTCACCACTGATCGAGGGTTTTTGATTAGGGAGGACCTTTCAGCATACGGTGCAACCCTTCATATCCCACACTTCACAAAATGCAAGAAACAGCTCTCTGGTCATGAAGTTGACACTTGAGAATGTCAAATGTGAGAATACACGTGGAAAGAGTCATTGGTTGATGGAAGAAATTCAACATTTTAACATCTGTAATTCCACTTACTCAGGTAGACATTCTGGATGGTATGGTAATAGTGTGAGGGGCATTAACAAATCTTTGAAAAAGTGTAGTGCCTAAAAGATAGACAAACTAACAAGCAAGCCAATCATTCATAATGTGAAAAAGCAGTAACCGAGATGGCACACACATGGTATATTTTCATTGTGGGTTAACTTTGGGATGGTTTTCTCTATGCATGATTTATTTTAATTGCTTTTGATTAACTTTGAATATTTAAATGAAATGAGTCCTGCATTGACATTTTACCGGACATCTTAAGTTCTAACATTTCATGTTTCATGAATATACTAAAAATATATTTTTGTAATATTTTTTATACTCACTTGTTTCTGTTCTCATTGTCACATTGCTGTAGTTGAACGCACTAGTCAGTCTTTGAATATTGTTTTACTGTCAATACAAGTCAGCTGTGTATGTAATGGGTGTGACACCATTAAACAAGACTGTATTTCGAGTATTGAATGTTTTTTTTTTCTTTAACAATGAATTTAATTAAAATATTTAAATTGTACACAAATCAATGTTTCAGTTTTTAGTAACCATTTTGCCAAACAAGCAACATTTAGGGAGGGAATGTGATAAGTATATTGGACATTCTCTTGCTATTAAGTATTTTGTTTTTAAAAATATAATCTCTCAACCAAAATTCTTAGATGTTAGGAACAACATCTACTGGTTGTACAACCATACACTGTAGAGCAAATATACACAGATAAGATGATCACTAATCTAAAGTTGCAGATTGTAAAGGAACAACGTGTAAATATGTATATATATATATATATTTTTTTTTTATATTATGTCCATGTGGAGCTATATTACCCTTTAGGTGTTACACAGTTTGCAAAGCCACTTAGAAGACCTTCTTTTGATCTGAACTCACTTGTAATGGAAATGACTTTTGCACTTACCACAGTGAATCATCTTGCCATAATCTGGACTGTTGCAGTGTGGGCAGTACAGTGTGTGTTCATCTACGATGCTGGGATCCATGCTCCAGGTCAACAGCTCTGGCAGAAGATGGTCGAGGAAGAGTTGTTCAGCCTTAGGCATGGCTTTCAGCAGCAAGTCTGCATCTCTCACAATACGATTAATAACCATGACCTGTTGGTCCAAACTATAAAGTCATTGTAGTGGACATCACACACAAAAATCTGCTGCTGGACCTGATAGTATTACGGGTGGTCCCTCTTCAGCTGCCCAGTTGTGTCAAGGCAGAACTGGGGTTCTTCATTGCAGCTGGTCAGGCCCTCTCTGTATTTATATGGGCATTTAATCTCCAGTGTTCCCCTCCCACAACATGAGCAGCTTACAATCCCATCAGGTGATGCACCAATATGTAAGTGGTCTGGGCGAACAACAAGACCAGAGAGTCTAGCAAAGAAATTAGTGTGACCTTTACTCATTTCTTGCAGCATTTTCTTGCTGTATCCTCCATTTGTCTCCCCCAGCGTACGGCTGGTACTTGTAGATCCTCTGTCTTGTAATGCATGATGTTTTTAATATCATTGTAGGCTCTCCAGCTGTACACAAGTGGTGCAAGTTTGTGCTTGTTATTCTGCCTTCTCTGTGTGTGTGCCAGGCCCTGCATTTTGATTGCTCCCTGGTAGTAAACTCGAGAGCTTCACACTGATCTGAAGCTTCTTTCTAAGTCTCTGAAACATCTCAAGACTCTTCTCCTTTAGAACATGTGGTGGTAGGCCCCTCAACGGTTTATCATAAACAGCTGTAAGTGGCTCTGGTAGGTTTGTTTCAGTGTCCGATTCAGATGCAGAATCTGTGTCACTAAGGTCCACGCTGGTGAAAATAGCTGCATTAGGTGCAAGGTCTCTTAGATCCCTTAGATCAGGGGTGCCCAACCCTGCTCCTGCCAATCGACTGTCCTGCAACCAACCCTAATCAAACAGTCGATTGGCAGGAGCAGGGTTGGGCACCCCTGCCTTCGACTGACAATCTGTGCGTTCTGGAAAAGTCATAATGGGTCAGTAATGGGTGGGGAGACAGTGAGAGAGAGAAGATTGTACAATCAGGTCTCCGTTAATCCATTTACATGCACAAGCAACAGGATTTACTGTCATTGAATACATAAACCTCTCTTACAGTACTTTTACAGTACTTACAACTCCTTTCAAATCTGGGCAGTTTTTCACAACAGATTTGAATTCTGAATAATCCAACTTATGGATGCCAGCCTTTGCAAAGTCCAGTAGGCGATGATGCACCGTGCAGTAGGCCTACAGCGAACAAGATAGCCTGTTACGTAGATGCAGTCATAGCCGGCTTGCCCATGTCACAGTCAAAGTTGAGCCTGATCTAAGCAGCGAGTGAAAGAGATGAACAGTTACAACTAGTAAGTTCATAAAACAGGGATGGCCAGTAAAAGATGAACTGTCAGTAAGTGAAGGACTGATAATTCTGGGCAGACGCATTTGTATTCCAAGTGAAATGAGACAGGACATCCTTGAGCGCATCCATGAAGGCAATCTAGGGTTGACAAAATGCAGAGAACGTGCAAATTCATCCGTATGGTGGCCTGGTATATCATCGGATATAAATAACAAAATTGACTTGTGTATGTTCTGTCGTGAAAACAGGAAAACACAAAGAAAAGAGCCACTGAAGTCAACCCCGCTACCTGACAGACCGTGGCAGCGCGTGGCTATAGACATTTGTGAGAACAAAGGCCAGATGTAGAGGTTGACCAATATGAGATTTTTCAGGCCGATGCCGATCTTTTGAAATCCGGGTCGGCCGATGGCCGATAAATGCTGCCGATTTATTTTGGCCGGTATTTGGCCGATTATGTGCTTGTTTTTAACCCCCTGAGGTCGGCTGTCGCGCCGGCGCAATACGCTCGTTTTTTTCCGTATGAGTGCAAAAAAATAATAAAAAAAAAATATTAATTTTTATCTTATATGCTTGTGTTATACATCAATCGATCCTTTTTAGTGTGTATTTGTTTTGTGTATGCTCATAATAAAAACAAAGTGTTGTGCTTTTTGCCAAATAAAGAAAAATAAACATGATGCGAGTTCTGCCTACTCTCCGTCAGTGAAGTCAATTCTGAAACGCGTCCGAAAATGAACTGTAACTCAGCGAATACTCAGTCAAACAGGCATACAGTCACACAGGCATGAAGCTTGAATTTTCTTCTTTTAAATGAAGTAATTTTTATAAAAAACAAATATTCACAGTTTATGTAATATGTATGCAAAGAGAGAGATGTCGTTCTCATCTCAGCTAATTAAGTTTTAATGTGCTCCGCCCACGGAGAGCGCGCGCTATTCAAACGCAAATGTGAGGCGATCCAAACAAACCTGTGAAACGCCCACATCAGCTGGATAACACACACCGCGAGTTCACTTTCAGATTTATGTACTTTACGATGCTGTGAGGAATACTACTATCTTGATAATAATCCTGCAAAAATTTACCTCAGAAGTTCTGGAAGTATCATTTCGAGGAGCAAACGGATCCAGCTGAGGAATTAGGTCAGTTCTGTGTGCTTTGTTCTAATCTGAATGAATGAACGCAAAGATGCGTGCTGTTGTGGAGCTACTACAACTGGCAAAAATACTGTTTAAATCTGAATTGCGTTTCTGTGTATGAATGAATGAACGAACGAACGCACAGATGTGTGCTGTTGTGGAGCTACTACAGCTGGCAAAAATACTGTTAAAATAATATGAATCGCGTTTGAATGAACGAACGCACAGATGCGTGCTGTTGTGGAGCTACTACAGCTGGCAAAAATACTGTTTAAATAATATGAATCGCGTTTGAATGAATGAACGCAAAGATGCGTGCTGTTGTGGAGCTACTAGCCTACAGCTGGCAAAAATACTGTTTAAATATGAATTGCGTTTCTGTGTATGAATGAATGAACGAACGAACGCACAGATGCGCGCTGTTGTGGAGCTACTACAGCTGGCAAAATACTGTTTTAATATGAATCGCGAATACAAAGAAAGATTACACTGGAAATATTGTTACAATTTTAAATGTTGTTGTAATTGTATAACCTTAATTGTATATAAAAAAAAATAGAATAATAATATATATATATAAGGATAGATGTAAACAAAATCTTAAAAGGTCATTATAAGCCTTCTCTTTAAATAATTTTATTATGCTTTATTAGTGACACATTTGGGAAGAGAATATATTCCAAATCTGAAAATACAGTATGAGAACAATTAACTGCACAATTACTAGAAATGTTTACCTTGGATATTGTACAATTTGCAAGCAAAATTTGTGGAAAAAAACAACAAACCAGTTATATATTGTCCTTGCATTTTTGTGGCTCATTCACACACCTGAATGAAAGGCTCATTACGTATGCAGCCTCATTATGCGGGCCCCATTGACTCCACAGGTGTGAATCACGCCCACCCGCATATGGCCTTTCCAAACAAAAAGTGTTTTACAAGATTTAAATCAATGTATTGTGTTATGTGAATGATTAGGCAGGATGATTTTCACATAATTTTGAAGAAAAAAATTCTAGGCAACGTCATCCATTAGTCAAAAGTCTTATTTACATATATTTAGAATGTGTTTTATGGCCTTATTTCAGAAACTTTAGTTTTTTTGTTTTTGAAAAAACCATGCATAAACATTATTCTATCAAAAATACAAACATGTACATGCAAGTTGTTCACATATTATGGTAGCCCTGTTTGTGGTAAATAGAGTGAATTTACACCTTTGCCATTAATATGTTTATAAGCAACTGAAAAAAGCACATATGTCGGGGCATGTCAGAACATCTCAAGGACCACAAAAACCCCTCAGACCCCAGAGGGTTAACATCTATTTAAAAGATAAAATGTAACACAAATAATTACTTAAAGTGTAAGTTGCAGGTTAACCACCACAGCCTATTAATGTGTAAATTAAAGTGCTCTATATGTATATATTTAATTATTTCTGTCTTAAAATGCGTTAAAATAACATTTATTGGGGTTTCTTCAAAGGTAGCGTGTTTTTTCAGTTACTGGGTGACGACGTCACAAGAGGAACTCGCAACCCATACTCTGCTAGATTCCTACTGTATTATGGCTATTTGGAGAACGACTGAGGATGTGGGAAACCATCAAATTCTTTATGGACCACAGCCCTACAATTTTTAACCGGTCAGGCGTGAGAGAGGGGAGCCATCACGGCACTCAAAGAGTTATTAATGCTTGGTGTGAGGAGAATGAGTGGAGGGTTGGCCAGGTGAGTAACGTTAGCTACGTTAGAGCTAGTCTAGCCTGGTGCAAACTTAACCCGGATAATATAACGGAACAAGCAAGTCTTTTCAAAATATTGCTGTCATGTAGAATAGCAAGGAGGGACGACTTAAGACATTATTTACTTACAGTAAGTCAGTCCAAATCAGAGCTGTAACGTTAGAGATGCACACACTGCACAGGCATCAATCGCTAGTCTCATCGACGCCTCAAACGTCATGTAATACACTTCCTCAATCCACGCGTTATCAATTTCTCACGATTTAATTAGCGATGTTTATTGTCAGAAAGAAAAAGAGAGATCGATGTCCCCATCACTGTGTGTGTGGGGGCTATCAGCAGTGGAGAGTGTGCTGCCGTGAGGTGAACGCGTTCTGGAGTTTAGTGGAACAGCTCGACCCGCGACCGGCTGATCTGACGTGCCTGAACCCATTTGTTTTGCGAATAGCTTATTCTCATTTCAGGCAGGATCACGGTCCCCTTGAAGTCAGCACACACGAGTATGTTTACAATGGAGTTATTTTATCCATAATTTTTTTTATCAAATAAAACATACAACCAACTTTTCTGAAGTTATGTAAGGCGAATATAGCTGCTAGCGTACGGTAACTCTACTAGTGAGTTCCTCTTATGACGTCACGCCCCATCTAGTGGAAGGGAGCGGGAGCGGTTAAAACCACTGTTAAAAGTGCCAACTTTTCATATTATATCAGCATTTTGGTATAAAAAAACAATGGTGTGCGGTTCTTATCTTTATGTTTAATAAACACATTGTATTATCTTCGTGAAAAATTTAACCTGCAACTTACACTTTAAGATAGACAAGATTTCTCAACAAAAACATTTATTGAACACTTGACCAATCTGCACTTGTACAAAAGACAAAAAGACCTTGAGATACGTTTGGTAATTGTACCTGATGAATTGAAAATTAATTTGCTACATTTCAGATTAACCCTCAGACGGCCTTCGTTTCGGAGTCACATCCTGGGCCTTCCCGGTCAGAAGTGACCGGAGGCCTAAAAATGAAACTTCCTCCATCCCAGTAAAACCAATGCAATTTACTTTTGTTCTATAATATTTATTCTTTTTAATTTTGTATTTTGAGATCATTTTATTGAATTTATTAATATTTATGCAATATTTATGGTCTATTTTTGCCATTGAAATTAATAAAAAAAATTATATAAATATATTTATTTTTTTATTTTTTATTTATGCAGTATTTTAGTTTAATATAGAGTCTAGGCCTTCAAAAAAAATGTTTGAAGCAGATTAGCACCATCTGGTGAGAGTATGGAGAGAAAGCGTAGGAGCATGGTGTAACCACTAGATGGCATCTACAGTTCTCTATGGAGAGGCATGTGAATTCCCCAGCTGTTTATGGACACATTTACTTTTTTTTTGTACAGAATTTGTAACAAAAAATGCAATTCATTCAATTATAACACTTTATGTAAAATAATTTTTTTTTTTTTTTCATTTTTTTCTTTTTTTTTTCAATTTCCCATTCATTTTCTATGGGGGTCATTTTTGACCGAAGACCACAAGTGTGACTTTTTTTTTTTCGAGCACTTAGCATGCTCGAATCATGACCCCAATTTTTTTTGTGTGTGCACATACCTAATGCCATACAAGTCACCAAGTTTCGTAACATTACAATGAAGCTGTGATTTTTAAAAATTCAAAACAGATTTTTTGTAATCAAAATTTATTGGTGTTTATATGTATAAAAGTGTGTGTGTATGTGTGTGGGTGGGTGTGTCTTTTTTGTACTCTTGATGTTGTAGAGTGTCACCCCTTTACAGCAGTGTACTTTTTTTTAGGATTGGGGGGCGATTTGTAGATTGTACACACAAAAATTCAGAGAATTTTTTTTTTTGTCAATTTCCCATTCATTTCCTATGGGTCGGTCATTTTTGACCGAAGACCAAAATCGTCACTATTTTTTTTACGACCACTTAGCATGCTCGGATCATGACCTCAATTTTTTTTTGTATTCACATACCTAATGCCATAAAAGTCACCAAGTTTCATAACATTCCGATGAAGCTCTGATTTTTAGAAATTCAAAACAGAAAATTTATCGGTCAGAAATGACCGAGGACCGTCTGATTTGTTTTCCTTAAAATTTTAATGAACAGTAACTTAAACACTTTGCAGTTTTAATGATGTCTTGTATAAACAAAATGACGGAGTATGTTTTTATGTTTCCACTGTTCGATCGCATCCGCGCCTCACACACACACACACACACACACACACACACACGTCCAACCGAGGGCCGTCGGCACAAAAAAAAGTCAATATGAGCAATATGAACAGCCAACAGCAGGGGCACTAATACGATCACTTATATGCAACGTGTAAAAAACAACAACTGAGGAAAAAGAGTCGGCCTATAGCCACTGACAGAAAGTTAGTTTTATAAGGCTGCACTTTTAAATTTGCTTACATTATATTTGAATAGCAGTGGTCTCCAACGTGGTGCCTGTGAGTTGCCCGCTTAACACATTCTATAAATAGCCCCAACTTGCCGTCGGGGTTCCAGACTTTGAATAAATGGTATAATTTTTGCGACCTTTTCAACTAAACGTTTCAATTTGAACTTTTGCCTCTACAAAATTACCCAACTCTCTTTGATTATACGCTGTCATTTGCGTTGCGTACGAGAAACATCAAATGGCAAACGCTCAAAAAGCGGAACAAAACTTGTTTGATCTGAGCAGCGCATTATTAGCTCGGCCCAAAAAACTGCGATCGCGGCCAAAGCACGTTACGCTGATCTCGATCACGCGAACATTATTACACATAGCTGCGCGATCCACTGAGAAGCATTTAAATTCAGCTATAATCTCTATTATAAACCCACAAATGACTATGTGATTTAAGCTTGTAAAAAGCCAGATGAAACAGCGCTGATATTCTCAACATATTGACGCAAAAAAAAAACAAAAAAAAAAACAGGCGAAACATTGTTGCAAGAACAAACCAGTTAGAAGACATTTCACACAAAAACGTATGAATTAACTTTAGTAAAACAAACTTTTTTGCCAGAAATGTGCCTGTATTCATATTAAAAATGCTGTTATATTAATATTATAGTCATGTAAAATGTAGCCTAATGCAGGAATGTTTTGTTTAGAAGTTATGGCAGTTTATTTTTTATTTTTTTCATTTATATTTATACTAAATGTTTGGGCTACTGTTTTTGATAACACATACAATAGGTTTATAGAAAATCAACAAAAAAAATCAATAAATATTTTCATAATTTTTCAGGAATTGTTTTTTTTTTAAACGCTTGTAAGTCTGAACCAGAATATCAAGATATTTTATTATTTCCCATATGATGGTGAAAAGTAAAAAAGCTTCACCATGTTATGTATAATAAATATTGGAGTATAAGAAATAAAAATGCCTTCTAGATTATTTTATCCCTTGAGGTAGCCCACGCACACAAAAAAGTTGGACCCTGGTGAATAGTAACTATATGTTTTATAATTACAAATTTGTGTAATTTGGGGTTACTGTAGCCAGTGACATTTCATTATTTGTATTTTACGGCATTGTACATTTTTTGTTTTTATTTGAAGGCTTAGGCTTCATTAATAAACACAACCCCAATTATCATCATTTGTTTTGAGATGTTACTTGCTGTGAATACCTTGTCTGATAGGCTACAGTATTGTGGCATATAGTATCAGGACATCCTGGCTAGTGTCTGTCGCACACGGCTGGCGAATGGCCGGATGATGGGCCTATTTGGGAGAAAGTCCAGGGCTGTTTTTTAGCCCCAGTCCGTCCCTGATCATCAGCAGTGAGCTCTATAATGTAACAAAAGATGGTCATTAGTCTCAGTTATTATAGCAGTTATATGTCTTGCTTATAAAGTTTCATTTTGAAACCGCACATCTAAGTACTTTAATCAAAAATCACTGATAAATATGACTGTAAATGAACTTGATAACACTAAAATCAATTGATATTCATGCCTTTCACATTAGGCTTGCCACTTTTCTCAGGAATATCTTTAAGCTGGCTGTCTTTTCTCTTTGGCTTGCTGAAATTGATCTGACTCAGGGCTGCTGTCTTGACCTCTCTCCTGGACATGTATTTCCACATGCAGGCCCCTGATGTGCTTGCTGTGTCTGTCCTTCCCATCCTGCCATACAGCTCAACCAAAAAAAGCAGTGCGGCTTCATGGCTGCAGCATGACCCTAGCCTACGTTAAAGGGACACTAGGTAACTTTTTAACCTTAACTGAACAGCTTCGGAGTCAGTGGAATGGTTATATTACTTATTTCGGGTTGAATGGTGGTGGTTTCGCACCCCCCTGGTGCCCGAGAGCGGAAAAAACTCACTTGCAACTTTGGGACGCGGGTCGGTGTCAGGAAGTATCGCGTGATATCAGGTCTCGCGATGTAACGAATTGCTTGACGGCACTGCACACGTACACGCCCCGATTCAAGCACCGACGGGCTAGCTATAAGCAAAGGGCAACGATAGATTGAGTTATGGCTGAGCCTGTAAAAAAAGAAGCAGAAAGCTAGGAAATCTTTGTCGGAGGACCAACGAAAGAGGAAACGGGAGACTGACCGAGCAAGAAGTCAGATTCGAGTAAATATATCGGACCGGCTTTTTCAGAATGGTGAGAACTGAGAGAAACAGAAGCCTGCAAAACGGATGCTGACCTGGCTGCTGTTGCACTTGTAAGTATCTTTGGAATAAACTGTGTTTAATATTTAAATTTCAAGTAATTGCGACCTCAGGATGTTTGCTATTGTCTGTAAAGGTTTTTATTATGATCGCTGTCTGTTAGGGGCTTACTAGTACGCTAGATACTATAACTTTGATGTTAGCATTGTCATAGCAAACACGTTTGATTTCTGTAGTTGTTTGGCAGTTCCTCTGTCGGTTTTATTTGTGTAACTTACACTTTTATTTTATGTCACTAAGTCAACGCGTCTGATAGTAGGCAACAGTGATGCGCGGGTCAATGTATAAACAACCCGCACCCGACCGACGTTTTCAACTAACCCGCCCGCAACTCGGACCGCAAAAAAAAAAAGAAGAAAATATTGTCCGACCCGCTTCCTGACCCGCATTTTTTTAAAGTAGCTTCCACTCCCCAGTCTTCACCTTTTCTCTTGCCGCCTCCATCTCTACCTGCAGACTGAGCTCGTGTGTCATCTTCGCGCCAGTTATTCAGCCAATAAAGTGTAGGCCTAGAGCATGTGAGCGGAGTGGAGCGGGAGCGAGCGGATCTTGGACAGAGCGCAGAGCGGCATTTTTAAAAGGACGGAGCGTCGCCCTATTTCCCCAATTTCGCTCCGCGCACACCACGATTCTGAAGCATGCTCAGTCAAGCCTGACTCAGTCTACTATTGATGACTGCAAGATGGATTCTATTTTCAGTCAAAACTCGGCTCAGTAATGGAGTTCAAAAAGTAGGCTACTTCAAAAAGGAAAATAAGAAGTCATACAGGTGTTGCCTACTATAATATAAAACTAACTATGTGGTAGATGAAAACGAATGTGGAGACATTATTCCAGTCAGTAAAGATTCATTTTGGAATCTAAAAAGACACATCTCTCAAAACCTAGTGTCCTATGTGAACACGCTGGGAAGAAAGCAAAAGGTTAGCAAATCGAATAAGGTAACCTGTAACAAAGTGTAAATTAAATATAGCGTAATATTCAAACAATTGATACAAGCCCATTTAAATTTTAATCCTGCGCGCTGCGCAAAAGTTCAGTTATAAGAATGTTGGCCTAATAGTTAATTTAGCCTACTTTTAAAACGTTTATGTATTTTTTTTATATTTTTGTTTATATACATTTTATTTATATTATTAGGCCCATTTATTCGTTTTTATTTTGAGTTTCAGTTTGTGAGTACAATGGATATAAGCCCATTTAAATTTTAATCGTGCGCGTTGCGCAAAAGTTTACTTAGGCCTATCAAAATTCTGGCCTAATAAATTTACTTTAAAAAAATGTATGTAGGCTATATTTTTGTTTATATAATTGTTATTTATATTATTAGGCCCATTTATTCGTTTAATTTTACAGGACTTTGTGTAGGCTATATTCCTTCTTACATAGGCCTAATTTGTAATAAAACATTTGAAAAATGTTGTTGTTGCTCATTAGTTCTTTAGGAGGTAAGGCTGTGGTCTAAGCTAAAAGTGATATACATGTAGATTTTTTTTTTTTTTTTTTGGAGCGAGCTGGGGGCGATTTGAGTGGAGCGCGGAGCAAACTGCGTTGAGCGCAGAGCGATGATGAGCGGAGCGGCCTGATGTAGCTTTGAGCGGGGGAGCGAACATTTCCGTGAGCGATGATGAGCGGAGATTCTCACCGCTCCACTCCGCTCATATGCTCTCTCGTACTATATAAATTACAAAGGTTTAATTGGCATCTTTATTTCAAACGACCCGACCGACCGCGACCCGAATATCATTAAAAATATTTTTGGATGACTCGTAACCGCGGGTAACCGCGGGTGACCGCAGGCACCCGCTCATTTCGGATCAACCCGCGCATCACTGGTAGGCAATATCAGACGCGCAAAATGTTGCTCATATCATGATCGAGCTAGAAAAAACGTTCTGATGTTTTCTTAGACAAGCAAAGGTAAACCATCATTCTACCAGATGAACTTATAGACCTTGCTAATATAACTTTAGACAAATATTAGCCTCCGATATATATATTTTTTTATGCTCATGCCCATTCTCCCAAAAACAAACAAACAAACAAACAAACAAACACGAAAGCAGTAGTTCGCCTCGTTCATATCGTTTGTTCCCGGTAAAAATACTAGTATGCATGACAACACAATAAATAAATAAATCGCCATCAGTTGGAAAGAAAGTATTGCTTTACTTGCCTCGGTAGACATAACTGGTTTTGAAATAGCCGGTTCATCTGCTCAGCTGGGTTGACAGCTGATCAGCTGGGTTGCTCGTGGCGAGGGGGGAGGGACAACAGTTCGTTTTTATGACAGAGTGTTTGAAAGCATTATACTACCAGACACTAGGGGGAGCTCGTAGAGAAAAAACCCTCAGACTTGCATAATGCCCCTTTAAAGGATGAATTTGATGTAATCAATCGATCTAGATAATACCTTAACTTAAATTAATAATGCTTATTTGTTCATATTCACGTATGCAATTCATAGAGGGAAAATCTGAATTAGCCTACAGCATGAAATAATATTTAACCCTATAGCCTATTAATAACTATTATTACATGTAGCTACATCCACCTAGGTAATAGCAGCAGTAGTTTCTAGTGATTTACATTGTTCCAAAATACATTAAACAATGAAAAGGAGTTAATATGTACCCAGCCATACAATTGCAGTTCGCCGTCAGTATGTAGTTGTTAGATTTGTTGTTAATAGCCCACGTTTTGTAAAGTTGAGTTTTGTGTCCTTGCCGCTGGCTAGGCAAAACCTTGGTCTGTAATACACAAAAGTCATGAGACAATTCTTGATATTCAATATCCTGGACATGACTGCAAAGTACAAATTTGTATGCGTCAAGAGGCTTGTATGCCTTTAGTTTTTTTTAGTGTAGACGCTGGGTTTTTCTACCAGGTATAAAAAGATGTCCGGCCACTGCAGCTACAACTGGCACCAGAGACAGTTTTCCCAGACCAAGGACGTGGAATGAAGATGTTTAAATTGGAGCCAACAGGCAGACAGTAATATTTAAGTGTCATTATCAAGATGCCAGTAAGTGTAATTGTTTCGCACTACTTTTTGACTAGCGCAAATGAGTATCGACAATTAAGTAATAACAAGAGTATATCCAACAGTGTTTAGATATTCACGGTGGGAGAAGCGGCAACCAAACCGTGCCAGCGTGCTCTCCGACTGGAGATGTGCAATCATGTGATCATGTCAAGTAAGTAGTTCATCTTTATGTGCTGAGCAACAAAGTAGTTTCCGTACAGCCACAGTGAGCGTCAGGACATTTTGTTGTTTTGATTGGTATTTGCTTGGAAAGATTTTCATTATTATAAGAAAGTATCTCATTATGAGGTGCGAACAGGGCCTAAACTAACTTTTTCTCACACCTGCCAATGGCTGGTGACTTAAAAAAATGTAGCGGCCAAATAATTTTTTATCAGCCATGACACAATAACAAGCAGTTATGACACCATTTTTTTTTCTTTTTTATAATCCTCTATACCAATGTGATACCTCACCTAAAACTACTAGCTTAACTTAAGTAAATGTAATAGCCTACATTTTAAAAGACAAGTAAACAGTCAGTAATAAAATAAGAACAAAATCAAATTACAAGCAAAAGCACCAATAAATGCAATTCAACAAAGATACAAATTAAATAAATAGTGCTCTTTGGGCAGGTCTTATAGTTTTCAGGTACTGAAATGTAATTAAGTAGGGCTAATCTAATAAATAACTGCATAAACTTCATATAATTTTTTAAAGTTTAAGAGCAGTGAGTGTTTTTTTTTTTTTGCCCTTTGTTTATTGATTTAATATTTTAAAAAGCAGACAGTAGCAGGATTATAATGATTAAGACCGAAGGCATACTGTACATGATCATGCCTTTTGTGTTTGCATTTACTTATGCATACTAGGACTTATGTTCACTATGCTTACTAGGACACTTGCCCAGAGGGTTTTGTCATAATTTTGAGTGAATTTGTCCATTTAAGCACAGGAAGGCATGAAAGAGAGCTCAGCTCAACTTTGCGCATTGTCTGAGAGACAGCTTTCAGGTCGCGCACTTCAGATGTTAAACTTCCCACACAGTGTCTGAGTAACAAATTCCCTTTTGCGTGTTCCAGCGCTTGAATGTTTACATTGGAGAGGCTGAAACTTTCGTGATGATGCAGCACTGACACATCAACTGTACAGAGCATTGTTCACGTTCATGTTGTCACAACATTGCACTTCAAAAAACTGTTACTGGCCAACTGGCGACTGACACTGTTTCGTATACTCGCCAACTCCGATTTTTACTCGCATGTGGCACTTAGCGAGTGTTAATTTTAGGCCCTGGGTTCAAGTCATTATAATGAGAAACACTGTTAATTATTTGACTGTAAATTTACAATAAATTGCAGGTTACCAGTTGCATGACTTTCAAGTCAAGTCATCTTCATTTATATAGCGCTTTTAACAATGTAGATTGTTTCAAAGCGGCTTTACAGTGATAAACGGGTAACTTAAGGTGACAGAAATTGTTTTGGCTTTATACTGGCTCTTGAATATAGACATTTTCCAGCCAAAGTTAGCTTTGACGGATTCACCTCCGTCGCAACGATCATTTGTTATTAGGTTAGAGGCCGCTAAGACGACATCGTTCTCTTTACACAGACTTTAAATGCGAACCTGTGAGAAACGTTGATGGCGCTCATGTGTGCATCAATAATTAATTTTATAGTTATGCGCATTAGAATATATGTGCGCAGGTTTGTAATTCCCTACAAACCAAGCCTTAACAAACTACTGGTCTGGCCTTAAAATTTTGACACAGAATTGTATCACTTCGGGGTAGATACGCAAAACTGAAATTATCCCGATAACACTTTATCTGTAGAGTGTTACTCCCTAGTAGCTTTATTAAATGCAGAGATTTAAATAAATGATTGTAATTTCAATGACTTTTGTAGCACATTCTTATATTGAATGGTTATATACTTATCAGTAAATGTTATAAAGTCATGTGTATTTCTAGCGAAAATTTCAGCATATTCCATTCTCTTTACTCTTCAGTATAACACAGAAATCTTTTAAAACTAATGTTTCTCCTGGCTTCCAAGTCAGTGCCCATGATTTACTCAGCCTCAAGTCATCCTAGGTGTATATGGTCTTTAAGACGAATACTGTCTGAGTTATGTGAAAAAATGTCCTGGCTCTTCCAAGCTTTATAATGGATTATAATGAATTTTGCGTTTTTTTTTTTTTTTTTTTTTGCATCGATCTGAATTGACAAATTACACACTCCTGTTGGTTGAACACTCCACTGCATGGATCTTAATGTGTCGCTTCAGGTGAGTTTTAAAAGAGAAATGTAAAGACCACCCATTGGCCCAATGACGGAAATCCAGCGGTGTGGGCGAAGGGATAATGCGCGTGTGACTTTTCAGCGCTCCAGTGAAGTTCACTTAATTTATTAGAATTTAGTTTCAATATTACTTTAGCTCTATGCTTAATCTGACTCCAATTTCAAATGATAATCAAATTTAGATTGTGTTTCTTATTATAAAATGATCATAAAAAATATCTTGAAGAGACATCACCCAAAGAGGAGAACAGGATTCGGTAACCCTTCCTTTTACAGTCCCCTAATTACTAGGTATTTACCTGGTAAATATATGGTAAGTTATAGTTGGTTATTGGTAATTACCACAGGTAACAAGTATGTAAATGCAGAGAAACTACAAACTAATTACCAAGTATTTACCTGGTAAGCATATGGTAAATTATAGTATTTTAGTGTAATTACTTAAAGGGACAGTAAGTAGGAATTACTCCCATCAAGTGGTGAATTTGTATTTTGCAATCAAACTAATTTTGCTCTCCAGCGCCTCGCGTTTTCAAATGCGCGTTGCATCTACGGTAAGCGATATGTACCAAAAAGCTTTGACAGGATGTCTTCTAATAGCACCTCGTCGAGTTTTCCTTCTGGTGAACTGGTTTGTTATTTCAAACAAACTACAACTTGACACAACGAACATACGAATGTTACAGTTTTGAACAAACAAAACGTCTCGGTTACTGATGTAACCCTCGTTCCCTGAAGGAGGGAACGGGAGACGTAACGTCGACGTGACGACGTAATTGGGATCACTTCAGGGAGCCCTATCAACTTCGAGTGTCTACAGAACGAGCCAATGAACGTTGGCGTGCGTGAATCGCGTCACGCGCCCCCGCCCCGCAGCGCGGGTATAAACAGGAAGCGGGCGCACGCACACATTGTTTTTCGCTGAGGAGCCGAGATTTGTGACGGCCATGCAGCGATGGTCAGCAACGGTGGCGACGGGACGTTACGTCTCCCGTTCCCTCCTTCAGGGAACGAGGGTTACATCAGTAACCGAGACGTTCCCTTTCAGTCGCTCACGTTCGACGTAACGTCGACGTGACGACGTAATTGGGATCCCATGGAAAACGCCACGGTTGCTGCCACATCCAGCGCCCTACGCAAGACTCTCAGACCCCCAACTGCTGGAACGGAAGACCTGCGTAGAGGGAGTTCAACTGCTGTTCCATTATACCCCACACAGCGGAACTCTTGGATAACACTGGGAAAGCGTACCTCTCCAGGGGAAAGAACGCTGCGGAGCCACATCCTGCCCGAAGGGAGGTAACATGTGGAGAATCAACATGGCATCATGACTTTGCGTAAACATACACGCCACTTTCAAGTCAAATGTGGCGTGTTATTTTTACGCATTTTGAGCTATCCGCGTGTATGTTTACGCCGAAACGAACCGTCATCTTCCGCGTGTATGTCTACGCCAATAAACAAAATCTAATCATAACCATTTCTTAAAACTACGTAGGCTACAATTATAAAGAAAAACAACTGACAGACAAGTATAATCACAATAATTTATTTAATGAGAAAATGTCAAAATCGGTACCAAAAGTTGTTCACGTGACGATGTGTCGCAGTCCTCTCTGGCAGTGGTTTTGTATATGAGGTAACAAAGCAGAATTTAAGTTATTAATTCAAATCCATGAAAATGTTAATCCGTCTTCGGTTCGGTTCGCTGCTCTGAGGGCTGCGCGGCAGTGCGCGCTTCATTTCATTTCAAATGTGCATGACGCAATCTGTGACGAAGCAGGCGAGGCGAGAGCCAATGAGCGTTTGATATTACTGCCGTAACCATAGTAACCTGTCATAACACTTCTTGAGGGCGCAATTTTTGAATTTGAATTCATAACAAGCGCGGGGTTTGACGTTTACGGTCAAGATGACGATTACTGGATAAAAGGGCTGAGTTTGGATCTTTTTCTTGCAAATAATGGATTCTGAAGGTTTGGATTACATCAAGCTAATAAAATTGGTGTATTTTGTGAATCGATGTTGTGTTGTAAGGTTATATTAAATTATTGTGATTATACTCGTCTGTCTGTTGTTTTTCTTTATAATTGTTGCATAGTTAGTTTTTAAAAATGGTTATGGTTAGGTTTAGGGGTAGGATTCGTGGCTCAAACTATGTTTTAATGCCATATTGTTCATAAAAATGCCATTTTCATACCTGTCCATTACGTTTTATCATTTTAATATTGTCCATAAAATGGGTATGTTTAGGTGTGGGAGTACAGTTAAGGGATCTTACATTTATAATCTATACATGCTATTAACCCCAGTGACGGGTAGGTTTAGGGACGGAGTTGGGGTAGGTCATATTTATACAGTAATGTAACGTTAAGTCAACGGCGTTGATAAACACGCTAAAAAGCGATTATGCGTGTTGATAGCACGCCAAAAATGGAAATCGAATTGGCGTGTCATACATACGCCATTTCATGAGATCAGTCTGGGAGAATACACATATGGACTGGCCGAAGGGGCAGTGCGACATATGGAATGTCACTGGGGTGGCTCCACCCGAAGGGGGAGACACACCGGACAGTGACGGCAGAGCAGACTCTGCCAAGGGAAAACACGGGCTCACCGCAGGGAGCTGGTCGTGGAAGAATACACATATGAGATCGCCGCAGGGATCACCACATATGGAACCCAGCCTAGCACAAGTTACACAAGCATACGAGCACTAGGCCTGGCGTCGGACGCTCCGCAACGTCCGACTGCCGAAGGGGTACGGAGGAACTCACAGGGTTCGCCAATGGGGAACTCGACTGGAGTAAAAAGCGCACGTATCCGTTCCTAGGAAGGGAGTGGCGCAGCAAGCCGACACTAGAGCGGGAACTTCGGTGTTACCGGCTAGTAGAAGCGAGCACACAGGAAGAAACCGGCTCAACACGTAAGCTATAAAACCTAGCGAACGTGTTAGGTGTCGCCCAGCCCGCAGCTCTACAGATGTCTGTCAGCGAGGCGCCGTGAGCCAGCGCCCAGGAAGAAGCAACACTCCTAGTGGAGTGGGCTTTCAACCCAGGCGGGCAGGGCACGCCTTGGACTTCATAAGCCAAGGCGATGGCATCCACTATCCAGTGGGCCATCCTCTGCTTGGAGACAGCCTTCCCTTTCTGCTGGCCTCCGTAACAGACGAAGAGCTGATCTGAGGTCCTGAGGCTTTGCGTTCTGTCCACGTACAGACGCAGAGCGCGAACGGGACAGAGAAAAGTCAGGGCTGGGTCTGCCTCCTCCGAAGGCAGCGCTTGCAGGTTCACTACCTGGTCCCGGAAGGGAGTGGTAGGAACCTTGGGCACGTATCCGGGCCGGGGTCTCAGGATGACGTGAGAGTTATCCGGGCCGAATTCTAGGCACGATTCGTCGACCGAAAATGCATGCAGGTCCCCTACCCTCTTGATAGAGGCCAATGCAACCAGGAGTACTGTCTTACAGGACAGAATTTTTAACTCAGCTGATTGCAGAGGCTCAAAGGGTGGTCTCTGAAGTGCCGAAAGGACCAGAGACAAGTCCCAAGAGGGTATAGAGAGTGGGCGAGGAGGATTCAGTCTCCTCGCTCCCCTCAGGAACCTGACGATCAGGTCATGCCTTCCCAAAGACTTACCATCAACAGCATCGTGATGTGCGGCAATAGCGGCAACATACACTTTAAGGGTGGAGGGAGACAGCCTTCGCTCCAGCCCTTCTTGCAGGAAGGAAAGCACGGCTCTGATCGAGCAAGATCGGGGGTTCTCCTCATGAGAGGAGCACCAGTCAACGAACAGGTTCCACTTCAATGCATAGAGGCGCCTCGTAGAGGGGGCTCTAGCGGAAGTGATGGTGTCAACTACCGCAGGGGGTAGGTCACTTAGAACCTCCGCGTCCCGTCCAGGGACCAGACATGGAGTTTCCAGAGGTCTGGACGCGGGTGCCATAGGGTGCCCCGTCTCTGAGAGAGCAGGTCCTCTCTCAGAGGGATGGGCCAGGGAGGGGCTGTCGCGAGGAGCACTAGTTCCGGGAACCAGGTCCGGTTGGGCCAATACGGCGCAACTAACAAGACCTGCTCCTCGTCCTCCCTGACTTTGCACAAGGTCTGTGCAAGAAGGCTCACTGGGGAAAACGCATACTTGCGAAGGCCCCGGGGCCAGCTGTGTGCCAGAGCATCCGTGCCGAGGGTCCCCTCGGTCAGAGAATAGAACAACTGGCAATGAGACGTGTCCGGGGCGGCAAACAGATCTACCTGAGCGGTCCCGAAGCGCCTGAAAATCAGCTGGACCACCTGGGGATGGAGTCGCCATTCTCCCGGTAGCACCTGCTGCCGTGAGAGCTCGTTGGCTGCACGGTTGAGCAGGCCCGGAATGTAAACGGCACGAAGCGACCTCAGATGCTTCTGACTCCAGAGGAGGAGATGGCGGGCGAGTTGTGACATGCGGCGGGAGCGTAGACCACCTTGGCGGTTGATGTACGCAACGGTCGCAGTGCTGTCCGTACGGACCGGTACGTGCTTGCCTAGTAGCAGCGTTTTGAAACGGCTCAGTGCAAGACGTACTGCTAACAACTCGAGGCAATTGATGTGCCAATGCAGTTGAGGCCCCGTCCACAGACCTGAAGCTGCATGCCCATTGTACGTGGCCCCCCAGCCGGTGGTAGAGGCAACCGTGGAGACCACAGAGTGCCTGGACACTTGTTCCAGGGGAACACCTGCCCGCAGGAACGAAGGGTCCGACCACAAGCTGAGAGTTTGGCGACAGTGCAGAGTCACTTGGACCCGGCACGAGCCGCTCTGCCACGCCCATCTCGGGACTCGATCGTGGAGCCAGTGTTGGAGCGGTCTCATATGAAGCAATCCGAGCGGCGTAACCGTGGCAGCAGATGCCATATACCCCAGGAGCCTCTGAAACAGTTTCAGTGGTGCCGCTGTTCTGCGTCTGAGCGTGCTCACGCAGTTCAACACTGACTGGACCCGTGCCTCGGTGAGGCGCGCTGTCATGTTGATCGAGTCCAACTCCATACCAAGAAAAGAGATCCTCTGCCCGGGGGTGAGTTTGCTCTTTTCCCAGTTGACCCGAAGCCCTAGGTGGCTGAGGTGACTGAGCACCATGTCCCTGTGTTCGCACAACTGCTCTCTCGACTGGGCCAGAATGAGCCAGTCGTCAAGGTAGTTGAGGATGCGAACACCACGCTCGCACATGGGAGCAATGGCCGCCTCCGCGACTTTCGTGAAGACGCGGGGCGACAGGGCCAGCCCGAAGGGTAAGACCTTGTACTGATATGCCCGTCCCTCGAACGCAAAGCGGAGAAACGGTCTGTGTCGAGGGAGAATCGAGACATGAAAGTACGCGTCCTTCAGGTCGATCGCTGCAAACCAATCTTGGGGACGGATGCATTTGAAAATGCGTTTCTGCGTAAGCATCTTGAACGGTAGCCTGTGAAGGGACCGGTTCAGGACGCGCAGGTCCAAGATTGGTCGTAACCCACCACTTTTCTTGGGTACAATGAAGTACGGGCTGTAGAAGCCGGTCTTCATATCGGCTGGAGGGACCGGCTCGATCGCGTCCTTCGCCAGTAGGACTGCGATCTCCGCCCTGAGCACGGGGGCATTGTCCGCCAGAACACGGGTGAACAGGATGCCCTTGAAGGCAGGGGGGCGCCGGGCGAACTGAATCGCATAGCCGAGTCTGATGGTACGGATGAGCCAGCGAGACGGGCTGGGAAGCGTTAACCAGGCTCCCAGAGACCGAGCAAGCGGGACTAACGGCACCACAGACGTACCCGGGGTGGGGCAGCGCGGCGGAATGCAGGGACCCGACTCGGACGGCACAGCGGCCCGAAGTGGGGTCTGAGTGTGTGGTGCAGCACATACCTGCTTCAGTCGAAGGGCAGAGTGAGTGTGTGGAGGCGACAGCACGTCCGGAACACAGCCACTGCTGCTCGCTGGCGATGAAAGAGGGGCTCGGGAGTGACAAGGCATGGCGGCGTCGTCGACTGCCAAGCGCGCCCTCTTGGGGCCCAGAGGTTTCAGAAATTGCTCTTTTTTTGAAAATGTGGGTACCACTGACCCGTGGGTCAGTGGCGAAACAAAAAGAAAAGGAAACAAAAGATTCTCCGCCCGGCCCTCCACCGGGGGAAGGAGTGGCGCCTTCGCCATCTCCTGAAGAGCAACTTGATCCACCTCTGGGCCGCCCGTCTCAGGGTCGTTTGCACCGTCGCTTGCCTCCTGGTTTGGCAGCGGCCTGGACGGGCGGGGTCGGCTTCCTGCGGCTTGCTCCACGCTGAGGCCTGGATGATGGCTGCTGCTGCTGGGGCTTGGCGGGAGCGGAGGACGCCGCAGAAGGCCACGGAAGCAGCCTGTCCACAGGCCTTATAAGCCTTCGCCGTTAAGCCGGATGAAAACTTACAGGCCTTGGACGGGAGGCGTGGATTACCCCGCCAAGAGGAAGCGGACGCCGGACACAACTGCAT
Organism: Leucaspius delineatus; assembly: GCA_023718395.1. NCBI lineage: Eukaryota > Metazoa > Chordata > Actinopteri > Cypriniformes > Leuciscidae > Leucaspius > Leucaspius delineatus. The sequence continues at coordinate 10,875,492 of CM043356.1, forward strand.
CGCGACGGCCCGCTCCACTGGGGGGATATCCACATACCCCTTAGCTGCCCCGCCGTCGAGGGTGGCGAGGGGTGAGGAGCCACTAGAACGGCTTCGGGCACTATACGGTGCCTTCCACGTCCTAGAGAGCTCCTCATGCACTTCCGGAAAGAAAGGTACCGGGGCGGCGCACTGAGAACCAGCACGGCCCGCCCCGAGAAACCAATCGTCCAACCGAGAAGGTTCGGGACGTGGTGGAGGATTCCACGCAAGCCCGACCTTCTCGGCGGCCCGGGAAAGCATAGCAGTCCATTCTGGATCTGGCTCGGACAACGCTACACACCCCGAGGGGGGCAACGCAGCCGAGTCGTCATTTCCAGAGGACAGCTCCCCCTCCGATGCTGCGATCGACATCTGATCGTCAGCCGGAGCCCCAAAGGAAACGGTTGGCCGTTCCGGAGAAGGACCAAGACGTTGTGTTGCTCTTTTAGTAAAAATAAAAAAGGATTTAGAAAACTCTCTTTTGTGTTGAGGCACCCAGGGGTAGCCGCAGTGTGAATGCACACACAGGGGAAACGCCCACCGAACCGACACACACACACACAAACACAAACACAGTGCTGTGAAAACAGCAGTTGAGAGCTGCAATGCTCGCGGCCACCGCTGATCGCGCCGTCACACCAACACAGGAACAGAGAGATGATCCTCTTTTTGAAGTCTTCAAAGGCTGATTCTGATAGACAAAAAGTCTCATAGAAACTCGGCTCCGAAGTGAAAGACAATGTGTGCGTGCGCCCGCTTCCTGTTTATACCCGCGCTGCGGGGCGGGGGCGCGTGACGCGATTCACGCACGCCAACGTTCATTGGCTCGTTCTGTAGACACTCGAAGTTGATAGGGCTCCCTGAAGTGATCCCAATTACGTCGTCACGTCGACGTTACGTCGAACGTGAGCGACTGAAAGGGAACTTACAACCTTGTTTATAGGACCTTCTCTACTTTACTCAATAGCTGCTATTCATCAAAGAGCCTGTTTAACTTTTAACTATGTTCTACTGTCTACATCAGTGTTTCCCAACCTTTTTTCAGTCAAGGCACCCTTTGAAATTTTAAAAAAATGTGTGGCACCCTACACTAGTGTTGTCACGATACTACTTTGATACTATACTTTGAAATGTGCTGGGTTTTTTTTATTTTATTTTTGATGTGCACAAATAAATGACAGGTAGGCTACCATAAGATTTTCTTCTTCTTGTTCCTTTTTGAAGTGAATGAATGAATGAATTAAACATTTTTAATTTTATATAATATATAATTTTGTTATAATTGCACAAGATAGCTTGTTTTTACTATATTTTATGTAGCCTAATAATTTCACAGTAAATCTCCAAATTAATGTAGAAACATCATAAAGACAGTATATTTCAAATAATTGTTTAATGGCATATTTTTATGAATGAAGTGTTATTTGATTCTGATGTCACTGCTGCACTGTCACATGTGGATCCCACACGCGTCCCATTTTCTCACAACTCTTAACGTTCATTTAAGACTTTATTTAACTAATTTAAGACTGCTCTCATGAGGATACTCATTAAAGTGCAACTGTACTGTAAAAGGGAGCCTTTTATTTACGGATGTAACTAATACAAATAAATAATACATCTCCGGTTAACTAGTAGTGCCTTAATTTAGTTCGTTTTAGAGCTGAAATGTGTTGTTTTTTAAATCAAGCTGCTGATGGCTCGTTGGCGCTGCGATCAGTGGTGCGGATACAGTATCTCATGTGGCTCACGCTCAGTCTTCACTCGGACGCGTGCTTCAATCTTTCCCTAACGCCATTACGGAGACTCTCTATTCGTTCCGGTGAAATCAAAACAAAATGCACACAAACGTGTCCCTGCGAAAAGACTGTCACGATCATTAAATAATAATTTGATCGCGATTAATTGGTCTAATCGCGTTCATTACAGATGATTGCAATTATTGCCCACTATTAGAAGACACAAGAGGGCGCTGTAGTACCTGCAGAACTCTACTTCTTCAAAGATGGATTTAATTTCGAAGGCGAAAACGTCAGCGCCGATCTGGGCACATTTTGGTTTTACACCCGATGATAAAGGACGGCGGAATGCGTTGACACGACAGTGTGTCGAATTTGTAGGAGAGAAATACCAGCGAAAGCCGGCAACACCACAAATCTTAGGAATCACCTGAAAGCACAGAATCACCCCACAGAGTTTGCCGAAGTTTTGAAGTCATCCACAGCCGCTCATACTTCCAGTCAGGTGACAATAGCGCAGGCCTTAGAACGGGTAAACAAAATATAAATGCGACAGTGTCAAATGGTGCACGCTGACAGACAGTGTCACGAGATACATCGCGATGGAAATCCAGCCTTTTAATACTGTGGAGAAACCAGCATTTAAAGAAATGCTCCACAATTTTGACAAACAATATGAATGGTCAGGGAAAACATACATTTCCCAAACAGCAATCCCAAATTTATACAGAGAAGTGAAGGATGAAATCCTAAAGGATTTGAAAGAAATTGATTTTTATTCAGCCACAACAGACATGTGGTCCCGTGTATATATGACCCCGTACATGAGCCTAACAGTACATTACCTCACAACTGACTGAACTCTAGTGTCAAAGTGTCTAGAGACAAGATACACCCCAGAGAACCATACTGCTGATACACTTTCAGAAACTCTCAAGTGCATTTTAGCAGATTGGGAATTAGATGAGGAAAAAAATGTCCTGCATAACCACTGATAATGGGGCTAATATTGTGGCTGCAGTGGGCAAACTTTGCTGGCCATGGCTAAATTGTGTTGGCCATACTCTCCACTTGGCTGTTACAAATGCCATAGCAAGTGAGAAGGATCGCACCGCACGTGCCCTAGGACTTTGCAGGAATCTGGTGAGCATGTTCAGTATGAGCTGGATAAAAAGAAGAGACCTGAAAAAGGCGCAGACGGAGGCCAACATTCCTCAGCACAATTTAGTTCTGGTGAGTGAAAAATGTTATTAAGCCAGAGAAAGTCAACATGCTAGTGTTTCTTTCCCGTAATCTACCAAGCCATTAAGGAGCAGGATTGTTTTTGTTTCAGAATTTGACTTGTATGGCCTGTTCTGTTATGGTCATAGTTTATATTTGTGATTCATTGTTTCTGTGATTTACAGAATCTTTTAATTTGTAAAATACATTTATATTTTACTTTAGTTGAGAATGAGATATTGACAGTCTTTTTTGTGTTATGGTTATTTTAGGGTGATTGTTTCTATTATTTATATTTTCAAAATTGTATTTACATTTGTTCTTTAAAATGTACACATTTCTGAAAGATACACAGTTTTCATTGAATAAATTACTTTAATATTTAAAGGCATTAAGTGTATTAATTTGTTATTGCAAGTGACAACCTACAAACGATTAAATTAAATAATCACAGCAATATATGAAAATTAATCTCCAAAGCCCAAAATGTCATAATCGTGACAGCCCTAGTTCCTGCTTGATATACAATCACTGATGAACATATTTGGTTTTGATTGGGAAAAAAACTATACAAATTAGAGTTGAGAGTGCAAATTAGAACCCGTAACTTCTGACACGCTTGGCAAAAGCTCTAACCACTAGACCATTGAAGAACTCAAAATGTCTTTGCGGAGCAATGCATTTATTCACATGAAAATTCCCACCACTAATAATATAGCCTATGTTAGTAGATCTCATTAAATGAAAAATGTACCCAAATTGACCCAATGTACTATTGAAATTGATTTCTGGACATCGTAATGTTGAATTCTCCACAGAAGTAATAACATCGCTGCGAGATCTAGTGAGAAGCATTCAAAATTCTCTGTTATTAACGGATAGAACAGCGCTGACGTGGACATTGAGAACAGCACATTGTGTCATGAATGAACTATATAGTTATAGGCTTTAAGTCCACAGATCAGCAACATTCACCATGGATTTCATGTAGTAACACTAACTGTAAGCATGGAAGTTTGGCAGGAATAGTAAAATGCTTTCAAGTACGTCACACAGCACTTCAAAACTCAAATATTTAAATGTTTTTTTTTTTTTTTTTATGTGATGACCAAAACATGATTTGTTCATCCTTCCTTTTCTTTAATATATATTTTTTAAAAATCAAGGAAATTTCTCTGGCATTTCTTTCCTTTGGCTGTATCGAAAACTATCCTCAAACTAACTGTCTTATATTAATCAACTGGTGGGTGTTTATTTTAATTTCGTCTTAAGGCAAGATCAGCCGAATCTGCATCCCACAGGATTTGGACGGAGGGCCTACGCCAAAGAACTTTTCTATACAACTAAACACGAATCACTGCAGCCCAGTACCATCTGTTAATACTTCACAGAATAAATACCATGCAAACGTTCACCTGCCCTCTGAGCCTTTCTGACACAACTCATTTACAGCTGATTCTTCACATGACTCATACATACAATTTTTCATAAAATGACAAAGCAACAGCATTCATTTCCTCTTGATCAGTTATTTATTGACCATTGGGAAGTTTTAAATAATAAAAGTACTGAACTTTTTTTCTAGTCCAAAAAAATATGTATACAGTAAAAGCTGAGTAAACAGTAAAAAAAGAGTGTATCTGACTCTATTCAAAGCTCCTTATCCTCTTTCTTCCAAAATATTCTTTAAGAGAAATGCATTTCTTTGATTATTATGTATTGCCTTGAAAGTTTGACTTAAGTATATGTTGTTCCAGTATCTTCATTTTCTCTATCTTAACCCTTGTCTCTAAAACCAGGGGAATATGTAAGATTTACTAGATTTCATGGGGTACCCAGATTTGACATTTCTTCAGCACCAAATAACAACTTCGAAACCATCTATGGTGTTTAAAATATGACATTTATTCATAGTGTTGTATTTATATTCCCCCTAAATGACTAAGATTTCCATCACACATCTCCATAACCTGTACAAATCAAAAAGATTTGGCATTACCTTCAGGGTTTGATCGCTGTTCGCTGGCTAGAAATTTCAGGGGGAGTCCGTGCCAAACTCAGTCTGGATTCGGGTGCTCTTCCAGGTTGAGATAATAGTTTGTTTTTTGTTGTTGTTGGAGAAAATCACGGAGACTTGTTACAGAGAAGTTCACGAATCACCACATTCACGTTTATGCTCCTCTGCTTCCTGGAACCCTTCGCAGATCTTTTGGGAGTCTTTTCGCAGTTCTCGCTTCCCCATAGTCAATAACAAAGTACAGCATTAAAATAAGAAAAAATATACGAGTAGTTTTCACCACAAGGTTCGTACTCGAACTGTGGAAAGTCTCACAATTTATACCCTTCAGAGATCACAGGGTTTTCCCCTGAGCACAAAGCAAACATTTATAAAAAGAAATGCAGCATTTGACAAGACAGTTCTACCAGAAAGACTCGGGAGAATTAATACTGTAACAATAACATTTATTTAGGAGCTCAGCAAGCAATCAGGTTCTTTGGCGTAGGCCCCGTTCATAACTCGCATTCAGAGGGTACTGAATCTGCGAGTCCCGCCTGAAGACGAAGGCGGGGGCGCCGCTCACCCCCCGGCGGAGTAAGGAAAGGGGCCGTCTGGTGGTGGTGGGGTGGATGGAGGAAAAGACATCTGAAGTCTTCAGGATGGAAGGGATAGCCTGACTGATGGTGTTGGGGTTGATAGAGGGAGGACCCAGCTTGGTTGAGTAGAGGAGTTGGAGGAAAGATCCCATCTTGGTGGAGGCGGGGAGGATGGAGGTACTGGAGTGACAGCATCTGCGAACTCAGACATGTGTAAGCGCTGCCCTTTTAAGCTACAGTAAGTGATATAATTGGATAGATGAGGAGGTAATTAATGACGCGAACGATTGAGTCTTCCTGGCAGAACTTGCGCTAGCTTCATTTCTACCAGAAAGACTCGGGAGAATTAATACTGTAACAATAACATTTATTTAGGAGCTCAGCAAGCAATCAGGTTCTTTGGCGTAGGCCCCGTTCATAACTCGCATTCAGAGGGTACTGAATCTGCGAGTCCCGCCTGAAGACGAAGGCGGGGGCGCCGCTCACCCCCAAAGATAGGTGGAATTAAGGATCCGCCGGAACGGGGCCCACCCCCCCAAAAAGTTTTTTTTTTTAATTTATTTATTTATTTATTTATTTTTTTATATATACATATATTTTTTAATTAACTCACCGGCCGTGAATCCTGAAGTTCCTAACATATATGAGAAAGGAAGAGAGAGAGAGAGAAAAAAAAAAAAGAACATTAGATTTAGACGAGTACCGTCCTTGATTATATCGAATAAGCCACTGCCGTCGTGGTTCTAGCATATTATTATTATTTATAATAAGAAAATATATATCAACTTTCGAGATACATGGACATATGCTGCTGGTATCCTTGGTTGCACGCATAAAACAGAACCGCCTTTAGATGGACCTATGAGCACGAGCCGTCTTTTGAAAGAACACATGGGCCACAGGCCATCTTTTGATAGGACACATGGGCCACAGGCCATCTTTTGATAGGACACATGGGCCACAGGCCGTCTTTTGATAAAACGCATGGGCCACAGGCCATCTTTTGATAAAACACATGGGCCACAGGCCATCTTTTGATAGGACACATGGCCACAGCCGTCCTTTAATAGAACACATGGCCGCAGGCCGTCCTTGATAGAACACATAGGCCGCAGGCCATCTTTTGAGAGGACACATAGGCCGCAGGCCGTCCTTTGATAGAGCACGTAGGCCGCAGGCCATCTTTTGAGAGGACACATAGGCCGCAGGCCGTCCTTTGATAGAACACGTGGGCCACAGCCACTTTGGTAGTACACTTGGGCCGCAGCCACTTGAAACCATAACATGTAACAACTGTTTAAGCAGACGTGAAACCCACGGCCATCTTGGTTTAGTAGCTAGCCATACGATCATAGAATGCCAATCTGCTTTGGCAAAAACACCACCACCAGTAGATAAATAGGAATTTACCTAGATCAAGACTGGAGAGCTTGCTGGGCTTCGAGGATGGATTTTAAATCTGGTCTTATGTAGGACTCGAAAGCCGAGGAGGACCACCTGCCCAAGATTTTGATAGCTGCTGTAGAGATGCCGCGCTCGGCTGCTGTAGTGGCAGCTCCAATTCTGAAGGAATGTCCGGTGAATTGAGAAGGAGATAAGCTGCAGCTTTTGAGAACGGAGTTGAGATGGAACTTGAACCGGTTTTGAGAGAGAGGTGCTCCGTTGGGTAGAATGAAGAGGGGAGAACTAGCAGAATGTCTGAGACGGATTTTTAGGAATTTAGTCATTGAGGAGAAGGGGCAGAAATCGCTACTGATTTTAGAGATAGTTAAAGTAATGCCAGAGCCTTTAGAGTCATTCTTGGAATGTTTAAGAAAGAGTGTGAAAAAATTAGGAAAGAATTGTAAGTCTGAAAAGGAAAGACCGCGTGCTGGATCGAATGTATTGGTTGGTGAAGTAAATTCTCCTGGACGCATAAAGCCGTAGAAAGCTGTAAGAAATACTGCTTCAAGCAGAGTGTTGATATATTTGGAAAAGAGGCCGTTGCGAACTGAAATGATTAACCTATGAATTAAAGGTAACGTCAAAGGCAGCCTTTTGTCAGGGGACACGATAGAAGTTTTAGCCATACCTTTGAGCATGAGGCGAATAGGAGTAGCGGTGAATAGGCTAGGAGAATCGGGGTTATAATATTTGGCGTAGAATTGAACACCTGCGAGTAATCTACGAATGGAAGAGATTTTTAAATTTCGTTTGTCGAAATTAAACGCGAGAAAGGAGCAAACTGTCGAAATCAAAATAGGGAATAAAGGAAGTTGAAAGGCTAAACAAAACATTGAAAACGAATACCAGGCAGAAGTATAAGCTTTGAGAGTCGATGGAGCAACGCCTTTAGACATGTAAAGTCTGGCTGAGCAAAGCAAATCTTCTAGTATAACGTTGTGGCTGACAGGGGAGGGCAGGGTGTTGGATCCTTGTTGGCAGCGGGGCAGAGCCGTCTGAAGGTCTGAAAACGAAAGCGAGATAGAGCGTCAGCGACAACATTGAAATGGCCAGGTATGTGAGCAGCTTTAATAATGAAGTTGTGGATGACTGACTGCCAAATTAAGCGACGCAGAAAAGGCATGATCATCAGGCAAGATGATCTGCCTTTATTAATAATAGCTACGGTGGCTTCGTTATCGCAAAACATAAGAATGCGTTTCCTAGACCACTCAGGACCCCAGATTACGCTGGCTACAACTAGAGGATAGAGTTCGTATAGCACTGAAGAGAGTGAACTAGATGTAGAACTAGGAAAATCATTCGGCCATCTCTCTGCGAACCAGTGCCCTTGGAAAAATCCCCCGAACCCGACGGACGGAGCAGCATCGGTGAATAAATGTAAATCTGCGGATGATTCGAAGTTCTCGTTATAGAAAAAAGAAATGCCGTTCCAATCATTTAGTAAGCGAGACCAGAATGTAATATCGGACCGACAACCTTCGTCTAACTGAACCGGATTACTAAGTTCGGGCACGGAATGTGCAGCTGTTAATAGACGCGAAATGAAAGCCCTGCCTTGCGGGATGATGCCCATCGCGAAATTTAGGTGGCCCAAGAGGGACAATAGATCGCGCTTCGAGACGACTGGTAGAGAGGAAAATTTTTCCAGGAAAGATCGGATTCTTATAAGCTTTTCTAGGGGAAGAGAAGCTTGCATCTTAACCGTATCGAGGGAGATACCTAAAAATTCGAGATTGGTGGAGGGGCCCAGAGTTTTCTCTGAAGAGAGGGGAACGCCGACGTCACTGAAAACCTGCTTTAAGATATCAAGGACGGAAGAATGAGGAGAAGGGAAATCGATAAGCAAGAAATCGTCAAGTAAATGCAAAACGAACGGGAGTTTGCAGACGTTCAGCAGGATCCAACACAAAGCTTCCGACAGACTATTGAAGATATGAGGGCTGCTCCTACACCCGAAAGTGAGCCTTACTGCAAAATAGAATTTTGAATCCCATTTAACGCCGAAAAGTGGCCAGTCAGCAGGGTGTATTGGCATGGTTTTAAAAGCGTCTGTTATGTCTGCTTTAGCCAGCCAAGCACCATGGCCAGCTAGCTTGATTAACTGAATAGCGTTGTCCACCGAAGCGTAATGAAGGGAGAATGGTTCGAGGGGAATGCATTCATTAACGCTTAGAATTTTGCTGGAATGGGGAGAAGACATGTCAAAAATGAGACGTTTTTTACCAGAGTATTTTCGGGTAGCGACACCAATAGAGTTAATCCTGAAGGGGGAAAAAGGAGGGAAGGCGAAAGGGCCGATAACATAGCCTTTATTGACTTCTTTCTCGAGCAGTGTAAAAACAACGTCGGGCTCGTTCATAGCTGATTGCAAGTTCTTAGCTGAAAAGGATGAAGTGAGTTGTGAGAGAATTCCCACCCTAAACCCTTGAGACAAGCCGGTGATGAGATAATCGACGAAAGATGGATCGGGGTGAGAAGAGAGGTAGCTAGAGAGGTTTGAAATGTTGATAGGTGTGGACGGATGTTTGCTCAGAATTTCTTCTGAAACTGGGCTTTCCTTGTGGTTTGAGGTTTGTATCGGCGTGGGCAGACTGATTTCGGGTGTGGGTCTTTGCACAAGCTGCAAATATGAGCGAAACGACAGTTATTAAATGTACACACAGCTTCGTTAAACTGATTGCAAATAGGATTGTCATTAAATGTTTCAGCGGGGCGTCCTCTGCTGGAGGAGCTGCGTCTTACATTTTCAGTACCGCGGACAGCGGCCTGATCGCGGCTAGGAAAAGCTTTCGGGCAGAAAGCAGCTGAGTGTCCGTGAGCGCTGCATATAGAACATGACAAACTTCTTTGACCGCCGAAATGGCGAACTAGCAATTCAGTATCCGTGATGGACCAGTCGAGTCTTGAATTGTAGAGTGTAATGCAAGACGCGGATTTAGCGGAAAAGGATTTATGATACTCATAGAATAAGGTGCCCCCGTACCTTTGATTAAAGTCTGCCATCATGGATAGATAGAGGTCTAACTCTTCCCTCCTATCTGGAAAAACTTGGCATACTGGAGTGACAGCATCTGCGAACTCAGACATGTGTAAGCGCTGCCCTTTTAAGCTACAGTAAGTGATATAATTGGATAGATGAGGAGGTAATTAATGACGCGAACGATTGAGTCTTCCTGGCAGAACTTGCGCTAGCTTCATTTATACAGCAAACAGTCAGTTTATGCCCCTCAGCTTCCTGTAACCCTTCACAGATCTTTCGCAATTCTCGTTTCCCTATAACTGAACTTTTTCTGCTGACCTCTTCCTTCTGCAAGTCTCATAGCAACGGTTTTTACCCTCACACTTATTTCAATATGTCATGGCAAAGCAGAAGTTATACGTGTCTCGGTTGTCCCTTCATGCACAGTTAACAGTTTTGTAAGCTTCATCTCTCTTGCTTTGGAGATGGTTGTCTCCTGATGAGAACCTTCCCATCTTCTCCTTTTCTTGACTTCTTTCTTCTCTTCTTTGTTTTGTTTCCTTTGAAGACTGGCTACAAGCAAATCATCCATGTTAATCTCAAGATTGCTTGTTACATTTTGTCCTTTACCCAGGAAATTTGAAATTAAGTACACATTAATGTGTCATGCGACACAACAATAGACAGTAAGAAATTAACCCTCTAAGTGCCAAAGTCGCAAAATTGCGACAAGAAGTCATACTTAATAAAATAGCCTGTAGATCCTAATATGGTGTAATATCTCATTTGTATTCCTACCACTAGATGGCATACATGTAATACTTCGATTCAAGACCAAAATTACGTCATGTTCCTATCAAAGAGTATAGAAGCCCAAGAGGCGAAACTCAATAGAACGCTCCATAGCAACAGTTGCCCCCATGACGTGATGGCGCGGACGCCATTATGGACTGAAAACTGAAGAAAAACGCCGAAAAATAATGGGAGTCAATGGCACTGAACCAACTTAACATAACAAAAACTTAACATAACCTAATTTTTTCTGGCCGTCATATCTAAATATGAAAACAATTTAAAATACATTAATGATAATGACCGACGTTAAATGACAGAAAATGTTACGTCTATGTGTTGGTTATGCATGGCCTAATTACCCTTAGGAAAATAGTATTTTGGGACAAAATATTACTATAGATAGAAGTACTATAAGACTACTATAGAAATACTATAGCGGCTCTAGGATATTATAGAGGTATTACAGAACATAACTTACTTCTGTGATGTTCTGTAATACCTAATACCTTTAATATTTTAAAGGAGAACTCCGGTCAATTTTAACATTGAGCTAATTTTTTTGTCAATTTGGAGTGCTGTCAATACAGAGAACAACGACAAAAACTGATGTTGCCTACACCGTGTTATCCACTTTTTAAAATTTGCACCCTGTTGACTTCAATGGGGCAAGTTTTAAACCTGCTTTTAGCCTCTTAACATCCTTGATGTGTCATTACAAGTGCACAGGTCATGTGAGTGATTCCTTCAGAGTGAAAACGGGTGAATCTGACTGCAGTAGATGTGAAAGATATGAATTTACATCCTGTTTTCAGTTAAAAGTCCACAGTAGTCGATTGTCGAGTCCATGCGCATAGGTTTAGTATGTACGATCATGCGCCTGAACTCGACAATCGATTACTATGGACTTCGACCGAAAACAGGATGTAAACACCGGTATTTGCGCTGACTGAAATAACATCATTTTTATTTATATCTTGCACATCTACTGCAGTCAGATCCACCCGTGTTCACTCTGAAGGAATCACTCACATTGGCTGGGCACTTGCAATGACACATCAAGGATGTTAAGAGGCTAAAAGCAGGTTTAAAACTTGCCCCATTGAAGTCAACAGGGTGCAAATTTTAAAAGAGGATAACACGGTGTAGGCAACACTGATTTTTGTCGTTGTTCTCTGTATTGACAGCACTCCAAATGTACCAAAAAATTAGCTCAATGTTAAAATTGACCGGAGTTCTCCTTTAAAGCTGCTATAGTATTTCTATATAGTCTTATCGTACTTCTATAGTATGTCCCAAATTACTATAGTATTCTTATAAGATTACTATAATATTTTGTCCCAAAATACTATAAGATTCCTATACACAAGTTTTTGAGACGTTTCCGCTCTACATCCTAAACTCCTCCCATCGATGAAATCCACTTCCGTTCTGGCGGGCTGGGTTTGTTTCGCTAGCTAGCTCCGTTGTGCCGACAAAGCACTGATATCGCAGTCACAACGAGGATATAACGTTAAACAATTACAACATGAAGAAAAGTGGTTCGGGAATGACGTGTGCGGTAGTTGGTTGCAAAAACTCGAGAAAGCACCTGAACGAGTGGTTAGACAGAGAGTGCTACGACCACAAACCAGCTACGAAGAGGCAATGTCCATGTGCTCCATTGTTTACATTTTTTCGCAAGTCTGATACCGACTCGGATTCAAGGACCTGGCTGAAGGCATTGAATTTAAAGAAACCACCCCGCAACGTTTTTGTTTGTTCCTATCACTTTGTTTACCAAAAACCAACCAAGGATAATCCTTTCCCAGAGTTGTGGTTGGGATACAATCGCCCTCCCCAGCCAAAGAGGCGTCAACTCACCCAGCGGACCACTGCCTCCCCCCAGATAAAGAAACGCAGTCTTGAATCTGAGGGTAAGTTCAGCATCTTTAGCTATGAAGCTGACAATATTGTTAATTATGAAGAAGTTGTCATACACTAATATTGCAACCGGTATTTTGGTAAGGTAGTTGATTGTTTTGGAGATGGGACAAACATTGCCCACGATAGCTACATCATTAATTGTGTGTCTGTGTGTGTGTCTCTCTGTGTGTGTGTGTGTGTGTGTGTGTGTGCCTCGCTGTTTGTGCGCCTGCGTGTTTGTGCGCCTGCGTGTTCCTTAGTCTACATCATAAATACAATGCAAGGTGGCAGGCTGTTGTGATGATGATGATTGTGTGTGTGTGCGTGAGTGCAATATTGTAGTACAAATTTTGCCATTGTGATGTTTGTAGTGAGAGGACTCTATGCCTGCATTAATTTTGCTCCATCCATGTTTTCTCTTCCCCTTTTTAGATGCTCCTGAAACCTGTCAGCCTGCCTGTGAGGCCGAGCCTGCTACACCCAAATTTCGAGATGCCCAGACCCAATGGGAGGATCCGTCACATATTGACCACATGTACTGTTCAACAACACAGTCTGTTACAGTAGACAAGGCCACACAGTGCGAGGCAGAAATGGGTACTACTGTGACTAGCACCACGGTCATTGTTGATGCTAGGTCCCGGCTGTATACAGGAGTGCGTATGGTTCAATTTTTCACCCTGGTGAGGGTGTTGTTGCCTTTCAGTAAGCCATCAATTACCCTTCCTGTTGTTGACCAAATTCTGATGACCTTGATGAAGATAAAACTAACCCTAATATTAGGAGATATTGCTCACCGCTTCAATGTGTCTACAACCATGGCAAGCATTGTGATTAGTCATTGGATTGACGTGATGGGTGAACAATTCAAAGTCCTGATCCCCTGGCTTCCAAGAGAGACCATTCATGCCACCATGCCCTTGTCGTTTCAGAGGATCTACCCTCGAACCACCTGCATCATTGACTGTGCTGAAAGTGCCATGCAGAGAGCCACAAACCACGACTCAAGGAGTGACACTTTCAGCCAGTACAAATCACGCAACACTGTGAAATATCTTGTCGCTGTGGCCCCTAATGGGCTAATCATGTTTATATCTGATGCCTATGCTGGCAGAAGCAGCGATAAGTTTATCACCATGGACAGTGGGTTCCTAGACTATCTGAGGGCTGGTGATGAGGTCATGGCGGACCGTGGGTTCACCATTCGAGACTTGCTTGATGAGAGAAGGGTCCGTTTGAACATCCCTGCATTCACCTACAGGCGCAATCAGTTGACCAATGAGGAGACGACACGCACCAGGCGAGTAGCCAATGTCCGCATACACGTGGAGAGAGCAATCCAGAGACTGAAGGTCTTTAAGATTTTATCCCAGACCGTTCCCATCAGCATGGGCACTGAAACTGGACAACATCTTAACCATATGTGCTGGCCTAGTTAACCTGAAGAATCCACTGATCAGAGTGCCTCATGAGGTTTAGAATCTTGCCTTGTGTCCTTGTCTACCAACACCCAGGCATGTTGTTCATTAAATACAGATAAACACAACAAATACTGCATGCATTGTATTTTTTAATATTATATATGAATATTTTCATAGTAATGTAATTGTGTGGGCTGCTTTTGTTTTTTTTCAACTTTTCTTTTTTATTGTTTTATATGTTTTATGGTAGAACACAAAAGAACAGAACAAACAGGTCACTAGGGGTATAACATACAATTATGTTATTCATAAAGTGTTAATGTCAAATCCGGGGTTACTTTCCCAGTAGTCTTAGAGTAGTGAGAGGAGAGAGAAAGAACTTTTCCTTCTCTTCTTCTTTTCTTCTCTCATCCCTCCCTTTCTTCCTCCCTTCCCCCCTCCTTCCCTTAAAATAATATCCGGAGAATAATTGTAATTGTCCTTTCAAGTCAATAAAATGTTCAAAGTCCCATCATACAACATACAAATACAGAATGTTTTCATTGGACAAGTATTTTACATACTGAAAAAAAAAGAAAGAAAAAAAAAAAAAGAAAGAAAAGGGTGGAGAGTCTCTCAGATATAGTATTACCAATTAAATGTAAATGAGAAAAGAATAAATAAAATAAAAATAATAATTTGCATTACACTCACAATATCTCTATGCTCAATCCCTATTCCTATACATTAGCCATTTTGACCAGTACTTGTAAAATTTATCCATGTTTAACCGTAAAGAGAAGGTCAGCTGTTCCATATCATATATATGACTTACAATCTCTATCCACTCATCTTTTTTTGGAGGACTCTCGTGCAGCCATTTCTTAGTTATTGTTTTTTTGCTCGCAACTAATAATACATTAAGTAGGTATTTGTCTTGAGTATTAAGATTAGTTGGTATATTTCCTAAATATATAGTACTGAAACTGTATTCCGTCTCGAATCCCAGTATCAATTTTATTTCAGTGACTATCTCTAACCAAAAAGGTTGAATCACTGGACATTTCCAGAATATGTGAAAGTAATCTGCCATAGAAGTATTACATTGTCTCCAACAGAATGCAGATTCTGGTTTACCATTCTGTAAATATTTTCTTTTAGGAGTAATAAAGAACCTTATGATATTCTTCCATGAGAATTCTCTCCAATGACCTGAACTGGTGGTAGTATACTGTGTTTTGCAAATGTTTAACCACTCTTCATCAGATAAAATAATGTTAGTTTCCTTCTCCCATTTATCTTTCACATATAATGTAGAGTGATTTTTAGAAGATTGTATACTTGAATATATTCTTGATATCAGTTTCTTGTGAGTCCCATTCTTATACGCATCAATAAAAATATTGATCATATTCATTTCAATTTGATCGTTATTTTTAATATTTTTATTATAATGGTTCCTAAGCTGTAAATATCTAAAGAAATCTTGTTTTTCTAAAATATAGGTGTCAGTAAGATGTTGGAAGCTCTTTAAACCTGTGTTGGCTGAGATTGTACAATATGATGTAATGCCTTTCATCGTCCATTGTTTAAACCTTGAATCTAACTGTGCAGGTTTAAAATCATTGTCATAGGCCACCCATCCTAACAACCGTGCTTGTTTCTCGAGCTTAAAATTTTTACATTCCTTGAACCAAATATTGAGAGGAACCATCGTCAAATGACTCAGTTCACTAGAGTATTTATTCCTAGTGGCTTTATCCCCCAATAAGGAGGGAAGGGGAATGTCCAGCTGGCTAAATTCTAATTCTTTCCATCTTGCTTCATACTCATTATTACACCAACAAACTAGATATTTCAGCTGTGCCGCTTTGTAGTAATCTTCTAAACAGGGAAGAGACAGTCCTCCTCTCTCCTTTGATAATTGTAATGTTTTAAGTCTGACCCTAGGTTTCTGATTTTTCCATATGAATCTAGAGATCATTCGGTTCCAGTCATTAAACTGTTTTTTCGGAATCTCTACAGGCAACGATTGGAATAGAAACAGTAATCGTGGTAAGACATTCATTCTTATACTATCAATTCGATTACATAAACCAAGGGGTAAGGGCATCCATCTGTCCAAATCTGTTTTTAGTTCTTTAGTTATGGGTTCATAATTTATAGTGTAAATTTTTGTCATATTCTTTGGTATGATAACTCCTAAGTATTTAATATTAGTTTTCCACTTAAAATTACATTTATTACGTATGTTCTCCTGTGGTGAATAATTAAAAGAGAGGGTTTGAGTTTTGTCTAAATTTAATCTATATCCAGAGTACCAACCAAACTGCTCAAGGCATGACATAAGTTTAGGTAAACTGGAGTCGGGGTCAGAGATCGTCATAAGAATATCATCTGCATATAAACATATTTTATGTTCATTTCCTTTAAATTGGAATCCTGGTATTTCTACATCTTCTCTAATTGCTTGAGCAAGTGGCTCTATGAATAGTGCAAAAAGTGTGGGACTTAAGGGGCATCCCTGGCGACATCCCCGTTCCAGTGTAATTGAATTAGAAATGCTACCATTTATTTTAACCTGTGCTGTCGGTAAATGATATAGTGGTTTAAGACATCCTATAACCTTTTCATTGAAGCCAAAACGTTGCAGTACCAGGTACAAAAACTCCCATCGTACGGAATCAAAAGCCTTTTCGGCATCGAGGCTAATTACCAGAGATTTAGAGTTACTTTTGCTTATGCTATCAATCAAAAATAATGCCCGTCTCACATTATCTTGTGTCTGCCTATTTTTCACAAATCCTGTTTGGTCGGTATCAATCAACTCAGGAATTATATTTTCTAGTCTTTTTGAAATTATCGAAGCATATAATCTATAATCTATATTCAAAACCGAAATAGGTCTATATGACCCACATTCCGTCTTATCTTTTCCAACTTTTGGTATTACTGATATGATAGCTTGCTTCCAGGATATTGGTGTCTCTCCCCCCTTAAGAACATGGTTAAAACATTTTAACAGCATAGGTTTTAATAATTCCTTAAATTTTTTGTACCACTCTGCTGGATACCCGTCCCCCCCTGGTACTTTATTTGTCTTTAAATTTGATATGGCCTTATCAATTTCATCTTCTGTAATTTCTTGTGTTACCAGTTTGTTTTGTGTAAGTCCTACTGATGGTAAGTCTAGAGATTCCAAAAAATGTTCAATAATGGAAGGGTCCGCTGCCTCTGGTTGAGAATATAATTTTTTATAGTAGATTTCAAACGACCTTAATATATCTTCTGTTTTATAGCACGTTACATTGGTTTCTGGATTTCTAATTTTGAAAACTGACCTTTCTGTTTGCTGTTTACGGAGTTTCCATGCTAACATTTTTTTAGCTCTGGGTCCATTTTCATAATACTTCTGTTTGATATATTTAAGTTTGATCTCTACTTGTTTATCAAGTATCTTATTTATTTGTTTTTTTTTTACTTTTATTTCTTCTAAGATTTGAGGTTTATTTAATTCAATATGTTTTTGTTCCAGTGTTTTTAGTGAGTTTGATAAATCAGTCAATATCTTCTGTTTTTCTTTTTTTTTCCTTGAAGACCACTTTAACAGCTTTCCTCTTAACACTGCCTTAGCAGCATCCCATATAACACTTGAAGACATTCCCTCATTATTATTAAATTCAGTGTACTCTTTAATTTCTTTTTTAATATACTCTATACATTGGGGATCATTTAAGAGGCTAGTGTTCAATCTCCAGACAGTATTCTTGGGTTGAACATCCAAATTGAGTCTTAAATAAACTCCTGCATGATCTGAAACATCTCTAATTCCTATATCACAACCTATAATTCTATGCCTGTCTGATTGGAGCATGAAAAAATAATCAACCCTTGAATAGACTATATGAGGGTGAGAGAAAAATGTAAACTGTCTCACACTTGGGTTGAGTTCCCTCCATATGTCAATCATGCCAGCTTCCTTAAGCATTTTTTTAATATAAAGAGATTCAGAATTGATCTTTTTTGCTGGATTTGAAGAGTCTAGGGTAGGATTCAGCTGTACATTCCAGTCCCCTCCGCATATAAGTGTGCCTGATACTTCTGAAGTTATTAGCTCAAATATTTTCATAATTAGTAATTTATCTTTTCCAGGTGGTCTGTAAACATTAAGTAATGTTACTTCTTTTGAATCAAGGATTCCTTTCACCAGAATATAACGTCCTTCTTTATCAGCTATTTGGCTGGAGAGCTGGAAAGTCACCTTATTCGATATCAGTATTGCAACACCTCTTGCATTTCCTTTAGTGTAGGATGAATAAAAAGTGTTTCTAAATCCTAACTTTCTCAGTTTTTCATGTTCAGTTTGTATTAGATGAGTCTCCTGCCAAAAAATAATATGTTGGTTCTCTCTTTTCATTTTAGCTATAAGTTTACTTCGTTTGATAGGATTTTGCAACCCATTAACGTTAAGTGTAATAGTTCTATATTCTTGTTGTGACATTTATCTTCTGATGTAGGCTACTATCATATAAAAAATCCCAAGTGACCTTAACATTGTAACACAAATAACACAGAACAAAAAAGTGAAAAAATAAAAGAATGTACAATCAAAGGAAACTACAACTTCCATAATCAAAGTTCCTTTTAAAGAAACTTCTATTTGGAAAGGAAAAACTTCGATTAACGAAGGGCCTTCCCCGTGCAAACTGATTCTATAAATCAGAGCACGTCTTTTCCTCAGCTCCCAGACATAGCCGTTGTACTCATTTTTACAAGTCTTTCAAGCTATAACGTCAGCTCAACTAATAATAAACCGCCAAAATCAAGACTCTGAGCATGAACATACACAGATATAACAGAATTCTTGTATAAAACTTAACGTTACCCTTGTTATATTAAACTACTGTTTTAGTTGATTTCGAACGTAACGGTTTTACTGATAATTTACCCTGAGTGAGAGTCAAACAGTTTCTCCTGTGTCCCGGCGGAAATCCTGGAGTCTTTTCCGTGCCCTCTCTTGATGGTCATCTCGGTTGCGTCGTGGTTTCGCGCCCGCTGTTTCCCAAGACATTTTACTCAGCCTCTCCATTGAAGTTGATGTGGCGGTGTCTTCTCTGATGTTGGCTGTGGTCAATCCTTTCTTTTTTAGGTCCTCCATCGCCTCCGTTGCGCTGTTATAAACAATGGGACCATCTTCAAAAAATACCCGAAGTTTAGCGGGGGGTGGTGTCTGGAAACGGAGACCCTTCTCTTTGAGTAATTTCCTGATAGGAGCGTATGCCTTCCTCTTCTTTTGAGTTTCAGCCGGATAATCCTGGTCGAAGTACACTCGCCTCCCTTTCAGGTAAACTTCCCTCTTTTTCCATGCCGAACGAAGGACCAGCTCTTTAATCCTATATTCAAGAAAGTACAAAACAACCGATCGGGGATTCGCATTTGGCGGTGGTTTAGGGCCGAGCGCTCTGTGACAGCGCTGTATCCCCAGTTCAGTATCGGGGAGGGACAATTCTGTCTTGATGAAATTTTCAACAACCTCCTGTATGTTGTCATCTCCGGCCTCCTCAGGGATGCCGTACAGGCGTATATTGTTTCGTCGTGATCTTGCTTCAAGATCTGTCAGTTTTATTTGCATTTTTTGTTGGATGTCGAGGGTTTGACTTAGCACATCTCTAGCCTCCGCGTTCCACTCTTCCAAATCCGCCACCCTGTGCTCGGCCTCCTCCACTCTATTCACCGTGTCTTTCAAATCCTTGGCAATTTCGTTCAGTTTAAGGTTGATGTCTGTACTCAGGCTTGCCAAGTCTGCTTTCCAGTCTCTGGAGAAAGTCTCTTTAAAGTTGTTTAATTCTGTGTTCACGTCAGATCGGAGTGCCTTAATTTCAGAATATATAGCGCTGATGCAAACTTGCATTGGATCCGCGGCCTCGTTCTCGCCAGCGTTGTCATCGTCATCATTCTCCTTTGTTTGTCTCTCGTTTTTCTCAGGTCTTTGGGTTGACTTGCCTCTAGCTTTTCGTTGTTTCTCCCCCTCCATATTTGTTTATCAATTACACGGCGTAAATTTATATTAAGCAGGGGAGTATAACCGACTTGTCTGGGAGCTCGCGTTCTACACTGCCACTCGCCTCGACGCCATACCGGAAGTCCCGTGGGCTGCTTTTGTATTTTACTTTTTAATACCTGTTAGGATTAAACACGCACTCTTTCTTGTTGAAGCCATATGTATAGTTTCCTCAAAACAATTAATTCATCCAGTGTTATTTATGTACAGTATGAGCTTACTATGAATGATGAACTGTGTTAACAGAAATTGTAGCACCCTAAGGAACATAAGGCCTATCATTCATGATCGTAGTTCTGTGCAATAATTCAATAATAATTAAACGAAATGAAATGAAATAACATCAAACTTTATTTTCACTCAAAAAGTACATGCACACCGATATATTGCACAGCATAAAGAGATAATGTAATGTAGTTTATTTTAGTTTTAAAATGCTAAGATATATACTGCAGAACTGTAACCTTCCCTCAACAAAATCATCAACAATTTTTCGGAGCATGTGGGCAAAGTAGAATGTGCGCAGCCTTGTGATATGCCCCTGGACAAAGCCTTGGTCGTAGGGTACTTCGATTTCTAGGTGCTCAGTGTTGTTCCAGATCACCAACTTGGAGTGCTGAAGCCCTGTGCAGTGCATCCCAATTTGTACCTGCATGTAGTAGCCTTTTGGACCATTGTAGGTAATATGGTAATAAATAAAGATAGAGAGATAGAGACGCGGGAGGGGAACGTATTTAGCCACCAGTATAGCTTAGCTTACCTTAGCTTACAAAAATATAATATATAAAACTGACATTTGACTAAGTGACAAAATGTTGAGTGTCAGGATCCCACAATTAACCCATTCTTCTAGTGGATGCTTCACGTCTTATTGCCTGTATGCACTGTGGCATCATGAGAGGTAGAGGATCACCAAAGTGTGAGTTGCTTCACAAATCGAGTCCAGGCAGAGAGCAGATTTTCTGTCTACACCTGTTGATGTTAGCCTTACGCAGGGCTGGACTGGGACAGAAAATCGGCCCTGGCATTTTGGCCCAGACTGGCCCACTACATATGATCATAAACACCACCCATCTTTGCACGCCTTTGAATATGTTTTTGTTCAACTCCTATTCATTAAAACCACTAATATGTAATGAGTGAGTATAAACGAGTGAGAGTTAACAGATGAAATAAGTACAAAATTGTAATTTATTAATACAATTGAACTATACTCCACAGTGGTGAATCAAAAAAACAACACTGTAAAAAATTTACTGTAGAATTTACAGCAACTTACTGGCAACTTTGGTTGCCAGTAAGCCTGTACATTTTACAAGAGTACTGTAAAACATCAACTACAGTTTAACAGTAAAAATACAGCACTAACAAATTGCTGTAAAATTTACAGCAACTTACTGGCAATTGTGGTTGCCAGTGAGCCTGTAAATTTTACAAGAGTACTGTAAATCATAAACTACATAAACTGTAAAATTATACAGCACACCTGTAAAAGCAGCAAAACAAGAGCAGCTGTGAATTTACAGTTCTTTAATGTAATCTTTACAGTATGTTACTGTTATTAATAATGTACTGAATTAAAGCCTGAGATAACTCACTTCATTTGAGAAAATTGATTGGTCAATTGCCATTAAATATTTACTAGAAACATCAATGTAACTAAATCCTACTAGTGATCATCATCACACATGAATGAGTTGAAAAACTTAAAAACGTCATCAATGCATCAGCAACTACACAGTCACTGCCTTTAAATAAAGCAACATGCAGCATAACATCAATGTTTCTCTGCTCATCCTGGACTGAAGCTCAGGCTCTACTCTTCAACACAATGGTGACACACAAAACTCAACAGAAACCCTTTAAATCCCAACATATCATTAAAACACTAACATATCTCCACTATAGCATTATGTGCAAAAACACATAAAATCACACAAAGCAAATCACAGAATTGTACTTTTTGTTTAGTAAATTTGACAGTGAGATTTTACTGTAAACAACTGGCTTAAGCCACAGCTTTAGATGAAATCAACTGAAGAGTGATAATCATAATCAGACTTAATGAGAAATAACTGAGGTTTAGATGTTGATGATGTATTGACAATATTTCATTTGAAGTTACCATGATCGTGATTAGTGCTTTCTTTAGTTGGGCTCTTGACTCTTTATTTCTTTAACATTAGTTTTTCTTTCGCTGCTATAACCATGTCTTCATAAGACAAACTTGTTATGGCAATAAAAGCCAAAGAAAAATATACAGTAGTGTTGATGGTTGTGTATTGATGCTGGGGTATCAATGTCTAGTGGAAGATATGCTGATGTTGACCAGAGTCTATTATCAAATTATGAAAAATTGGTTGTAATAGTCATATGATACTACAACATGATGTTAAGAGATCAGATAATTTGTGTTTTACATATTTACGAATCACAAAACTTCTCAATTTACAGGAACACACATATATCAAGAATCAGCATATGAACCTCAACAATGGTGACAAACAAAATATTCAGATTTAACAGAAACTCTGAACATCACAAATCAAGCTACTAAAAAGTCATATCAAAAACAACAACAAAAATAAAAGCACATGGTAAAAATAAAATAAAATAATACAATTCAGCTACATAATTTATGCATGCCGCAATGCATTCTGGGAATTATGTACTATGGTGGTACCCAGCATACATTGCAACATGAAGCTTTTCATTTGAATGTCACCATTGTTGAGATTCATACGCCGATTGTTGATGTCTGTGTGTGAGAAAATAACACGGCATTTTAAAACTTTCTATGCATTATATATTTTTAAATCTGTTAAAATTATAATAATGCCATGGGATATCATATGTGTATTCTTAATAACCAATCATTTGAAATTACCCACATTTGCTTGAGAATAGATTAAAGTGTAAATGAAATGAAGTACAGTCTTGTAAGCTCTATTGATGATGATCATCAATACAGAGCCAAATACAGCAGAGCACTTTTCTCTCAGCCTTTTTGCTATTACTGTTGTGCTTTATAAACACACGGGTAAAGCAGCCAGAGAAAAACTAATGTTCAAATGTCAAGGGCAAGAGCCCAGCTAAAGCCAACACTGATCACCATCATGGTAACAATAAAAAAAAACATCAACATCTAAACCTCCGTTAATTCTCAAAAAGACCTTCTGATTATGACAGAAATAAAGTCAGTCTAGTTAGTAGTAAGTGAAGCTGGTAATGCTGTTTGTGGAGTTGTTTAATCCTCCTCTGCTAAGATCTTCACAGATTGAATGTCTTCTTTTCTCTTCAGTTGATTTCATCTAAAGCTGTGGCTGAAGTCAGTTGTTCACAGTAAAATCTCAGTGTCAAATTTACTAAACAAAAAAGTACAATTCTGTGATTTGCTTTGTTTTATGTGTTTTTGCACATAATGCTATAGTGGAGATCTGTTAGTGTTTTAATGATCTGTTGGGATTTAAAGGGTTTCTGTTGAGTTTTGTGTGTCACCATTGTGCTGAAGAGTAGAGCCTGAGCTTCAGTCCAGGATGAGCAGAGAAACACTGATGTTATGCTGCATGTTGCTTTATTTAAAGGCAGTGACTGTGTAGTTGCTGATGCATTGATGACGTTTTTAAGTTTTTCAACTCATTCATGTGTGATGATGATCACTAGTAGGATTTAGTTAAATTGATGTTTTTAGTAAATATTTAATGGCAATTGACCAATCAATTTTCTCAAATGAAGTGAGTTATCTCAGGTTTTAATTCAGTACATTATTAATAACAGTAACATACTGTAAAGATTACATTAAAGAACTGTAAATTCACAGCTGCTCTTGTTTTGCTGCTTTTACAGGTGTGCTGTATAATTTTACAGTATAATTGTAGTTTATGATTTACAGTACTCTTGTAAAATTTACAGGCTTACTGGCAACCAAAATTGCCAGTAAGTTGCTGTAAATTTTACAGCAATTTGTTAGTGCTGTATTTTTACTGTTAAACTGTAGTTGATGTTTTACAGTACTCTTGTAAAATTTACAGGCTTACTGGCAACCAAAGTTGCCAGTAAGTTGCTGTAAATTCTACAGTAAATTTTTTACAGTGAAGCTATAAGCTGCATTGGCATAGCAATACCAGTGTTTCTCACAGGAACTTTGGTAAAACTGTGGTGGGTGGACCTCAGTCCTTCTAGGGGGGTTTGGGGGCATGGTCCCCCTAAGAAAATTTTGTGCATTTTAATAGGGATGGGCGATATATCGCATGCGATTGTTATGCGCATCTCATCAGTAAAGCCGGTTCCTTGATTAGTAGTAAATCACCTTCACCTGCTTTCAGATGGAGCGGTGTTAAATTAACACTCCTGGGGCTGGGAGTGTATATGAGTCCACACTCAAGAGTGTTAAAGTTAATGAGATAATTAAGTGATTAATTAAGTGACTATTGAGCATTATTGAAGACACCTGATGTTAACAAGCAGAATCACTGAAGGAGAAAATCACAAATTGTAAGTTACCATTAAGGTGATGGGTGTTTGCTTTAGTTGGGCTCTAGACCATTATATGTTTACTTTAATATTTACTGTTGTTTGTCTGCTGTTATTGATTTATAACAGTTAAATGAACAAAGTAAAATGTTATCTTATAGTGTTGGTTATGTGTTGACATAATCATGCTGTGATCTGAAAAAGGAAACTTATTGAGATAGTTTGGTTTAACTTGTTAGCAGCAAATTAGTGATTCTTCAGCCTATGATTATCAGTACTTTACTTATAATTCAAAATATTTAATAAACATTGTTCTGATCAAAAGACATTTAGATAAATTCATTTAAAACACAGACATCAATAATCAGCCTGTGAATCTCAACAATGGTGACAATAATAAAGCATGTTGCAGTGGCTGCCACCAATCACAACTCATTAATGGCTCCCATCATGCATTGCGGTATGAATAAATTATGATCTGAATTGTCTATGTAATTTACTTTTCCTAATTGAATATTCTGCTCGTCACCATTGTTGAGATGCATAGACTGAATCTTGACGTCTGTGTGTGCCTAAAAGAACGATTTTTAAAAAAAAAAAACTTTTAAAAAATCCTTTAAATTATATAAAAAATTCTGGCCATTTATGCAGATTCTCTAACCAACAACATAAATCGAAGTCAGAATGAAAGATCTTAATGAGTTCAGTGATCAAGTTCAAATGATGAATGTTATAATGTAACCAACAGCAACATATCACTTTTTTCTTTGTTCAACTGGCAGTTACAATTCAGATACAACAGCCAAACAAAATCTAAAGTAAACATATAATGGTCAAGAGCCCAACTAAAGCAAACACCAATCACCACAATGGTAACTTACAATTTGAGATTTTCTCCTTCAGTGATTCTGCTTGTTAACATCAGGTGTCTTCAATAATGTTCAATCATCACTAAATTAATCACTTAATTATCTCATTAACTTTAACACTCTTGAGTGTGGACTCATACACTCCCAGCAGTGTTAATTTACTGGAGTTTTTGCTGTGTACAAAGAGCCGTAGTTAACTGACAAGCTGAGCCATATCGCATTAATTATTGCTGCCGATACGTCCGCGATATTGATGTGATTTGGCTCAGCTTGTCAGTTAACTACGGCTCTTTGTAGTAAATGCCGCTCCATCTGAAAGCAGGTGAAGGCGATTTACTACTAATCAAGGAACCGGCTTTACTGATGAGATGCGCATAACAATCGCATGCGATATATCGCCCATCCCTACATTTTAATGTTAAATTCATCAATCTGGTGCAGTTTGAGGGTTCAAAATTAAATGCTCCAACCAACCATATTCAGTGTGCAAATATAACAAAGAAAAAATCAAACCTCTTTTAGTAACAGTGCCTGTCTATATTAAACTACTACATAATAATAGTTATAATATTAATCTCATGATAGTAGCCTAATAGCCATATATTGTAAAACAAATGCACTGAAAAATAAAGAAAACTTTCATAATTAGTTTTGTACTAATTTCTATACTTGAAAGAGATGAGCACATGATCTTTTATTTTGACGGAAACTGCATCGAGCTTTTATTTTGGCGGAAAACATGGATAAAAACCTGATAAAAACGCATTAAACTTCTAGTAAATTTCTGTAATCGTCAACTATGCAGATGTGGAAATAATCTTATGGGTTCCTACACTCATAGCCAAAGTGTTTTGAAAGTAGTTCTGCTTACCGCGGACTCTACGTTACACTCATCTCTCTCCTGATCCTCATCATCAGCCACTGGAGCTGATGAAGGTCCTGCTGCTGCAGAAAACATATAGGCTATATCTTGACACATTTTACAGCGTCTGCTTGAAGGGCCTGTATCTATTTTTCACGCTATTTCTCTGCACATTCCTTGCGTTTCTTCTCCATCTCTCAGACTATTTTGACAGATACACACTTGACACTGCATGCTCACTCAAAGCCCAAAGGGGGAGGTTTTTAAAGCTGTGATTGGGCCAGCCCAGTGTCAATCAAGAAAACAACAAATGGGCCGCTGATCTACGCGTTTCATGGGCCGGTCTGTCAGTGGAAAAAAAACTAACGCTTACTTTTTTTTGACCAATGCATTACACCGGCACTAACCCAGCGCCGTCAATTAAACAAAACAAAACGAATGGGCCGCCGATGTACGAGTTTTATGGGCCGTTAAAAAAAAAAAAAAAAAGTATGAGATGTATCGGCCCAAAAGCACGTCGGCCCACCGGGCATTTGCCCGGTATGCCAGATTACCAGTCCAGCCCTGCCTGGAGCTCGTCTCATAAATGAACCGAAACTCAGCGTAGGCCTATAAGCTCACAGACCTGAGAAATATAGATATCTTGAAATGTCTACTTTAAGCAGAACAATTCAAAACGAAAGAAAACAGACTGCGCTGCTTATGCAATTCGTATAAAATGTGCATTTCTCTCTGGCGCTGCGAAGATCGCGAGTCGTCAACTTCATCTGTCTAGCCGACACTGACATAAAAAAATAACTGTTTTATTAGTAAACAATTAAAATGTCTCCTGCTATATTTAACATATTTGCCTGTGTGACGGTGTTGCCTGGATGGTCTGCACACTGCACAATGGAGACACAAACATGGAAATAGGCTTTTCACTTCTTCAGAGAATAAATCAGTTCCACAGCATATCTCGTCATTTCTGCTGTTTATTTGAAACAGTACTCTTTTTTCTTTTTTAATCTTTTTAGATTAATGCAATATTTCTGTTGCGTTGTGATCGTATAGTGAGTACAATTAGCAGTTTGACAGTTATAATACATTTTCCAAGAGTTAATTACAAATCAACTCAATGAAATACAGAACAAATTCAATTATATCCAATATAAAGGGAAACATCCCCATCTAGTGGTGAACATGCACATGAAATAGAGCAATTAATACATAAAACACATTGTAACAAAATATTTACCTGCACAATGGAGACACAAACATGGAAATAGGCTTTTCACTTCTTCAGAGAATAAATCAGTTCTACATAAACACAAGACAATGCACAAATTAATTACGGTTATGCCTCGTAATACAAAATCGATATAACTCGATATAACATAACACACTCGACGCCAAACACACATCAAAACATGCCTTGCAGTTTCATTGCAGGATTAATCCACAATAAAGAGATTATTTATATGTTTTGGACACTTTTAACTGCTTATTCTCTGATCGCTAAAACGTGCAACTTACCCACAGCATATCTCGTCATTTCTGCTGTGGGCGGTACCTATTTCGTGCCCTAAATACCATCACGCATCAGACAGATGGCGCTGTCCCATTTATGCAGTAATTTAACATATACATTTAACATACACTCCGTTACACCTGTTCCTTACAAAACACTGACAGTGGGGGTTTTGACTGTTCCCATATGCGTTGCATTTACAATTCTGTGAAAACAGGGGGTGCTGCAGCAGGGCTTATTTGCTTATTTATTAAACGCACACACACAGGTCTAACTTAAGCAAGGCTACTTTTAAGGTAGTCTAATATTTTTCTGACTAAAAAATAGTGACACAGTAAAGGGTAGATTTAAATAAAGAAAAACGAAATTTAAATAAAGAAAAACAAAATTTAAATAAAGAAAAAATGAAATTTAAATAAAGAGAAAACGAAATTTGAAAAACGAAATTTAAATAAAGAAAAAACGAAATTTAAATAAAGAAAAACGAAATTTAAATAAAGAAAAAACGAAATTTAAATAAAGAAAAACGAAATTAAGTTAAATTAAATACGAAATTCATTTAGATTGATAATAACGGGTAAAAAGGCTAATACATTTTTTTTTCTGTTATTCTATTATCCACAATGTCAAAGCAACGCAGCTTAATCCATAACACAAGCTCAGGCACTTCTGTCCACACACACTCTGCTGTTCTGCTCTAGCCAGAGAATACTCACGTTGTATGAACACTTTAGTAGGCCAAGAGGAAGCAAATATATTAGGTTGGGTTCCTTCAACTGTCCATCCTATTAAAATGGCTCTAGGCGAAAAAAAAAAAAAAAAAAAGAGTAGGCCTATTGTATTTCACCAGATTTTAGTGTTGAACATATTCAAGCGCGAAAGAGGTTTCGAGAGGGATGCGGCATCCCTGATGCCAGGTGTGCAACATTTTTTTTTTTTTTATAGAAATTCCGGTAAGGTTAGCTGTGCTAGCGGTCTCTTGGTTCTGTGGTGGACTTGACGGCGTGTCATCCTGGCAAATACTCCCTGGTTCAATATATTTTAACAACGAACCCCTCTGTTGTTGGTGTGCTTTCTCCTTCAAAAGTCTTGATTCATGAACGTATGTTCATTGCGTAGCCTATGTCAGTTGACAAATGAACGAAAGACTCGGAAGGTAAAGTAATTATTATGTTCCCTGTAAATTATTTTTGACTGCATTATAATGATCTTAATTCAGAATATGATCAACATTGCGTGAACAACATTGTGATCGGGGAATTTGGCTGTTAAAAGTATAAAATTTAAAGCCACTTAAATTAACGAAATTACTCAAATAATGATTCGTTCATTTTTATGAATGAGATCGAACAATAGAGTCAGTAAAAAATCCGAACTTCCCATCACTCATGTCATGACTCGTGAGAGCATGGGGCGGGGCGGCGCAGCAAATCATATAGCCTATTTTGTGAATTATTCATTCCCGCTTGGCACACATTTTGCCGCCCTTACAAAAGTGCCGCTCTAGGCAATTGCCTAGTTCGCCTATATGGACGCGCCGGCCCTGCATGTCTGAGTTTCCCGCCATCATCAGTTACCATGGACAGTTGGACACCCAATCTCACCAGCTGTCACTCATCATGTTCGTTAGCTATTTAGTTCCTCATTGTTCTCTGTTTCCTGTCGGTTCTCGTTAAAGCACTAGCTAAGTTTGGTTATGTATGTGTTCTGCTATTAAAGCCTGTTTATTCTTATTTCGTCTTCATCGTGTTCTTGTTGAAGCCACGCTGAGCCATAGTGTGACATAGTGCTGTCAACATTGATTAATTGAGTGATGATTGACCATTATTGAAGACACGTGATGTTAACAAGCACAATCACCAATAAAGAAAAGGACAATTTTAAGAGTATAATATAGGGTGAGGCGGTGAGCATATGTTAGTTTTCTGAAAAGAAGAAGGGGGCGTGGCTTGGGGAGGTGTGGTTAAGGAGTGGGGGGCGTGGTTTTAGGGAGGTGTGATTAAGGGTGGGTGTGTGGTTTGGGGAGG
Organism: Leucaspius delineatus; assembly: GCA_023718395.1. NCBI lineage: Eukaryota > Metazoa > Chordata > Actinopteri > Cypriniformes > Leuciscidae > Leucaspius > Leucaspius delineatus. The sequence goes on from CM043356.1 coordinate 10,905,372, forward strand.
CATGGTTAAGGGGTGTGGTTTGGGGAGGAGTGGTTTGGGGAGAAGTGGTTAAGGGGTGGGGGCATGGTTTGGGGATGCCTTGCCTTGCCTTGCCTTGCCTTGGTTGGGGGTGGGGGGGGGCGGGTGAATGCATCAAAAAATACTTGCAACTATGTTATTGTTCTTAAATACATAAAGTAATACATCCTTTCCATTCAACATCTGGCCCGCAACAATAGAATAATATAAAAAAAAAATGAGTGTAGCTTTTAATACCTTTTACATGACACTATTTATTTTCATGGCCATAGGTTAAAATAAAATAAAAAATCTACTACACTATTTCAGTAAAAAACATCCTCCTTATATTCTCTTGTAGCCTATACTTTCCTTATGTGGGCTTCTAGGTCGCCAGCACCTTTATTTGACACTAGGCTTGTTCGACTTCATGCAGCTCTGCGCAGACCGATCGGCGGCTGACTTGAAGCAGTGCAATTATAAACGATCATGTGTGTTTCGTGTTTATTTGAACACCTTTAGTTCCTCTAAAGCTCACAAATCAGTTTTTATAACAGTAAACACTTTTCATGAAGTTGCGATGTTATATTGTGTCATGTTTATCAAATTAAAACTGATTAAAAAACGTAGACTCCACTTCATTGATAGTAGCTTATGTTGAACTTTATTCTTGTTCAAACAGACGCTGTATGAAGCAGTACATAAAGTACTGATTGAAAATGTCTCTGGGACATCTGTGTATTATTTGGCAAATTTTGCATTTATTTCACTTCAGCTGTGGTAAAGTATGCTAACACCACGTGAGCAGTCACTACGGGAACCAGAAAGTGTCCGACTTCACGTCTCAATTTGCAGCTCCTCCCCGCCTGCACGCGGCTACTCTCGCCGATTGTATCCAGCCACAGCCGATGTCCAACACACCTATTGACACGTACGTCAGCTTTGTAGGTCATGCATGGATCCCGACCGAAACAAAAACACAGGTATTTTCTATGTAAATCATCTGTGAATTTACTTTTGTTTTTTTTTGTTTTTTACGCTGTTAGCTACTTACATCTTGTCTTGCATTTGACAGTAAACTGAAGCGCCGAGTCACGCTGCTAAAATTCTGTGAAAATAAAGTCCGCCTACTTTGATTTGATTGGTCATTTCAAATATTCTGACATTGACGAGCAGTGGCAGACCAATGAGGCTGAGATGAACACACACACACACACACACACACACACAGGCCTCTGTTTTCTGACGTGCTCTCTGCTTGGAGCCGCTGCGGATTGAGGAACGCACTGATTATAACAAGATGGGGCGAAGCCGAAGCCGGTTTCATGTTTTGTGTGCAAAGGCAAGTGCCAGTCAATTTAAAGTACACGCTTTATGGTCCCATGTCCGGGGACAGTACGTAAAAAGTGGACATGTCCGGGCAAAAGAGGACGTTTGGTCACCCTAGTATAATAATAATAAGTGTTTTCTTTAGTTGGGCTCACAACCCTTGACATTTTAATGTACCCTTATTATAACACTTTTGAGTGTGCAAATAAACTCACAGGAGAGTTAATTTAACACTGGAGTTTTTGCTGTGTATATATAGATGAAGTGTGATCATGACACATCTGTCAATGCAACACTTCTGGAAGTTGTAGTTTCACAAGCACAAACTTAGTAGCCTAATAAAAGCTTCATGGTACACACACACACACACACACGCACGCACACCCGCACGCACACACACACACACACACACACACATTTGTGAACAGAGTTTGCTGCTTAAAAATAACTTTATTTCATTATGTTTAAATTGTTTTCTCTGACAAATAATCAGTAGCTACAATAGCTGGGTTTCCATCCAAATGTAAAGCGAAGGCGTTATATTCAAATGTGTCTTCTAGTGTCGTAGAGCCGTAAAGCTGTAGGATTCAAAACACAAATGAGTCGTCACGACAATAACTTTATTTATCGTGCACTTTCAAATAAAAAAAATTGCAGAACGTTTACAGCAATATTACACTGCGTGAAAGGGAATATTCGAAAAAAAACATAATTGGGGCGACTTTAACTCGCAGAAGTCAAAAACCTCCTCAAGCGAGTGTGAAAACTTTTTTTGCAAATTAAGGGATTTTTTGTGTGGAAATTTGCCATTTCCATCACTCATTTCTGATTCAATACTTCAGTGAGCATGAAAACAGGGTGATGAAAACATGACTAGAGGAAGTTACCAACCAGAGGAGGAGCTGATGATGTGTAAAGGAAGAGCTTAGCTATATATAATGAAGAGAAAGACTGACAGAAACACAAAATGGCTGATAAGTGTGATCTGTGTCTGCTGGGACTGATCATTCTCTCTTCACTTCTCACAGGTAAAGAAATCTGTATTTTCTCTAAAGACATTTAGTGGAATTAGTCTGGAAAGAGTTCATTTGAACATGCTCAGTTTATTCTTGCACACATTCACGTTGTGATCTCAGAGTTGTGTATTGATACACACAGATCATACTGTATTAGGGTCATTCTACGAAAATGGTGGCTTTCCTGTCCCGGCCTCAACCACCAGGAAAAACACTTAAAAGTGTCAGATAATGACACAAAATATATGTTTTTTGTTTTAATTTAAGTGTTTTATTGTTAATAAAACATATGTAAGACAGTTATATTGCAAACCATTTTTTATATATATTGTAGAACACGGTCAGTACCATGAAATTGGCTTGTCCCTCGGGTCAGGAGTCGTGGTTTAGTGACATATTTTGAGTTAAAAAATATATTTTTCTCCCCCTTTAAATGTCATAATACAAAGGGAAGTAGTATAGTTATTTAGTGGACTACTTTAAAAACTAAAATATCAACTAAATATTATAAATAATTTACAGGGAATACCTGTCCCTCAATTTCATGTCACTGGTGTTACAATTTATAAAAACCACCACTTTGAAAAAAATCAACATCCTTGCCAACTTCTTTCTGGGCCAAAGGTCTATTGTAGGCGTGGCTGTTTTGAAAAGCACATGGAGAGTGTGAACTCTCTCTTCATCTTTTAGCAATTTGATAAATAATTTGATAATTTCATGCGAGGCCTTAAGATGTGTCACTGGTGTTCTACAGTTTATAGTAAGGGGAAATGAAATTTTATAAATATATTTTTTCAAATTGCATGATTAAGTGATTTATTTACAATTTAAGAAGTGTGGTTGAGCTACTTTGGCCGCCATCTTAGATATGCCATTTTGTCTGCAGATTTGTCACTGGTGTTATCGTCACTGGTGTTACTGTTGCTGCTGGTAACACCAGTGACATGACAATAACACCAGTGACAATCAATAACACCACTAACTTTTTTCTCAACATAAGGTATCATAAAAGCCTCAACAATTATATTAATAAAGACTTGTTAGCATTTCATAATAAATGTATAAAAAATTGTTTGAAATAATCTTATGTTTTGTCATTGGTTTCACTTTGCGTCACTGGTGTTACATTGCGTCACTGGTGTTACCACCACATGGCATATTGGTTTTCTGGCATTCTATGTTCACAGTTTCATAGAATATGTTTTTTGTATCTACCTAACTGTTGCTGCATTCATTAGTAAGCATTATAAGGATATGATCATTCAATTTTGATCACTCAACCTCAATTATTTCTAATGTTACAACAAAAAACACAGTGGTAGAAATAGAAAAATGTCACACAATAGAACTTTACACATGCCTGTTTAAAGTAAATTATTACTAATCAAGACAGTTTCTTAATATAACATTAAATTTTTCTGTCTTTGATTATGTATGCAAATTAAATAGTCAAATTACATTCTGGGAAGCCTGAATTGTCATCTAAAATATAGGTAACACCAGTGACAAAAAAGCAGCACAAGCATTTTTTAATGTAATGTAGTAAAAATATAACAATACATTAAGCTGTCATTTAAGTTGATTTATAATTTTAAGAGGTTAACTATTATCTGACTATAAGTTTTGGTATAAAAAAAAGAATTACATTTTTAAAAAGTAGTCTGTTCAAAAAGCCACCATTTTCATAGAATGACCCATTATTTCTGATACTGGACATAGTGTCACTCAAACATCTGATGATGAAGAATTATCTTCATATTAAGAGAGTAAGGGTGGATTTCCTGCAGAGGTTCAAGCTGCAAGACTGCCGAATGACTAAAGAAAAGTTGTCAGCAAGATGGTAGAAAACTGTACATTGTCTATTCCACCCACTGCCACTTATACCAACGACGGAAATAAGTGCAGTTACAATAGATTAATATGTGGGAGAGCATTGCTATATAGAGTGACGATTTTGTATTGCAATAGATAGCACTTCAAAGTCAATACCAAATCAAAACTATTTAGCACATTATTTGTAATTGAAAAGGTTTAATGATAAAATATGGTTATAGTTATATTTAAAATAGTTACAAAATAGATGAATGAGATGATGATAACTTATACCATTAATCTTACCCAGCATGTAAATGTTACCTGAGGAGAGAGAGAGAGAGAGAGAGAGAGAGAGAGAGAGAAAGGAAGTAAAGAAAGAGAGCCAGAGCATAAAAAAAAAACAGAGCAACAGTTTCAATCTTCTTTTATCCTTTCCTGACCATGTGACTTTAACCCAACTGTGAGGCGTTTAAACTGACCAATAAGATAATTCAAACTTCCCCCACCGCACTAAAGGTGTGACAATTCATCGACCCCCAAAATACAAACATTTTGGCCTACAGGCCTTGATCACTATCTGGGCCCTATCTTGCACCCAGCGAAATTGACTTTGTACAGCGGCACATGTATCATTCCTATTTTGCACCCACGCACAGTGGACTTTTCCCTCCATAGACGCACATCTCTAAGCTACGAAATACACTTGCGCTCCGGGGGGCGGTTCAGCACAAAGAGGAGGCGTGTTCCGGCGCAAACGTTCCCTGGTGCTATTTTGCAGGTTTAGAAAACAATTCTGCCACTAACCAGGAAAAACCTAGTCTAAAGTCAGTGGCGCGTTGCGCATGTTATTCATATGCTTTTTTAAGGGCGCATGCTTGGCCTTAATCAATGTAGCGTGTGCACAACGCACGCACATATACTTTTAGTCTCTCATCTACACAGAAGCAACCGTTTTCATTTTTGCAAATCATACATTATTACAAGGAAAAATATTAGGTCTTGTAGGTCTTGATAAGCCTAGGGCTTCAACCTATCCCTTTTCGAACAGTATGATTATTATGCTAAAAAAAAAAAAAGTTTTTGTTTTTCTTGTTTTTGTTTTATTTTTATTGATGGATATTTCATGTGTTGCTGTCTTTGGTTTAATTTATTTCTTACAGTTTTTTACAATCACTTTGCTACTATTTTCAGAACCTTGATGTCATTTCTCAAAACTCTAGACACAAAACGATTATCACTTGTAACACAGGCTGTCTAATGTTCAAAACATTGCATTGTGCATTCACATCTTTAAGGAAATCTTGCGCTTGCACAATCATTGGTTCAAAAAACAAATTTACTGTGAAACACCATTGAAACATAACTATAGATCACCCACACACAAGCAACCGATAGTTTCATTGTGTCATTGTTCGTACAATCATTAAATATTGTAGAACAAAATAGGTGATACAGGTTTCTTTATGGTACTACATGTACAGTAAATACATCTCTGTAAAAGTACTGCAGTAGTAGAGAGAATACTTGATGCAAAACAGTACAATCACAACATAGGTTTATTTGAGTTAAAGCAATAATAATTAGCTATGAAATAGAAAAGAAAAGACAGTACTGCAAAATATCAAATGCAGTGTTCCTCAACTTGCTTGCTTGTACTGTAAGAAACAACAGGAGCGATTACTGTACTTCTACATTGTTATCAACTCTGTGTTGTGGATTTGGCCACAGGTTCTCATCTACATCACAATGGATGTTTTCATTAGCCAAAATATTAGGCTACATCCATGGATATTGTAGTCTAATTGGTTCATGCTCCATGCTAATTGGTGACAATGAATCTTGTTATCTTGAAACTCTTATTATTTACAGTAAACATGGAAGATTGTTTGTCTGTTTTCATACAACTTTGCATTAAGAGTAATGCAACAGTAACTTATCATTTTGAGCAGTTGTATCAATTGATAGTTTAATCAATGTAAGGAAATGAATAGACACTCATTTGAAATGTAATGTGTGAATTGCCTTTTGAAATAGTAGTACTTTGATGTTAAGTTGTGTCATATTGAACAGGTGATTTTTGTTGAATGAACAAATGATCTAGTTTTATGTGTATTGTATCCAAGCAATTGAGAAAAGGGTTAGAGTTTTGAAAAATGTGCATTTTGATCATTGGTTGTGAGTTTTGTGTCTAGAGTTGTGAAAAATGACATCAAGGTTCTGAAAATAGTAACAAAGTGATTGTAAAAAACTGTAATTGTTCGAAATAAAGATTTCATTCATTCATTCATATTAACACACAAGGGAAATCATTGTTGTGTCCATGAAGATGTGAAAAAATAGGCATACATCTAGCTTACACATTTACCCAACTTATCATAAGCCTGCTTAACTGAAGCTAATTTGGGTGTGTTTCTCCATCCCTACACAATGTCACTTCTCTGTCTTTTGCGGCCCTGACGAGAACGTCAGTCTCCTCGGCTGTGAACCGCTCCTGGCGTGCGGCTGGCAAATCCGCCGTTATAGCAATCCGCCATAGAACAAGCGCGCCTGCTCTTAAAGGGAATGTGAGATAATGCTCTGATTGGTTTATTTCATGTTACGCCCAAACCACACCTATGAGTAATAAAGCTACTTCAGATCTAACCCATTTTAGATTTGGGTCGGGCGCAAGAGTCATTTATCCCGCCTGTATAATAGCAACAGCGCCCGAGAACCGCCCAAAAAGTTACTTGCGTTTTGCGCTTGATACTTGCGTTTCAGATTGTTAAAATAGGGCCCTCTGTGTCTTTGGTAACTCCAAATGGTCCTTGTGGTGGAAAGAGGGGGTAGAAAAACAGTCAAGATTATTTCAATTCTACAAGAGTGTGTCAATAATTTAAACAACTCTCTGATAAAGACTAATAGTTTATTCTGGAGAGTGTGGCTGAATAGGAGGGCGTGGCCAAAGCCAGTTAAAGTATTTATTCTACCAAACTGCTAGTACTTGTTAGAAGAAGCAGTCGAACAACAGGAGAGATCATCAGTCTGTGAGTGTTTACTTTTCCCGGTAGATTTTAGTGCGGCTCTTTGTTGCTAGGAAACTTTGTTTTATTTACTGTGTTTTTACTCTGGCAAACGCGCGCCCGTGTCCCACATAGCTAAATTTGTCTGGCACACCTCTGGGCCTCATCCTTCACTCTCAGAAAAAAAGGTACAAAAGCTGTCACTGTGGTGGTACCTTTTCAAAAGGTACACTTTTGTACCTAAAGAGTACATATTAGTCCCTCAAAGGTACATATTAGCAGAGGTGGGTAATCCAGGGGTCAAAGAGTAAAAGTCCTGCCATATGTTTATTCCACCCATAAACTCAGTCAGCTGATTTCACTAATTAGTTATCTCTCCTGTCTGAATTAGCAAATCCAGGTGATTGGAACAAAATACTGAGGAGGACTTTTACTTTCTGAACCTGGACTTTACACCTCTGCATAGCAATGCCACATGTCAACCAAGAGCAAAGAAATAAACCAGAACTGGACATTATCGTAGCCACAAAATCTGTGTATATTAAATATGGCGTACTTTCAGACACAGTCGAAGATGAAATCAACTGAAGAGAAAAGAAGACATTAAATCTGTGAAGATCTCAGCAGAGGAGGATTAAACAACTCCACAAACAGCATTACCAGCTTCACTTATTACTAACCAGACTGACTTTATTTCTGTCAGACGTCTACAAAAGTTTTTATTGGCACAGGTCTGGCCCAGGCACTGTAAGACAGAACTGGCTGAGAGTCGGCAGTAATGACTGTTTCAAAGCAGCTTTACAGGGTTAAACAGGACAATGATCAATGATACAAACAGAGTTCAATTTGGCTGTAAAGCTGCTCTAAAAAGAAAATAGTGTCATTGTTCAGCTGAATTCAGTTCAGTGTTGATTCAGTGTTGATTCAGTTCTGTTCAATAAGTGTATATAAGTATATCAATTATAAAAAGAGTTCATTTTCATTATTAAGCAGCTCTGCAGAAAGCAGTGATGTCATTGTCCGGCTCAGGGGTGCGTTTCCCGAAAGCATCGTTGGCCAACTATGGTCGCAAGTTCATCGCAATGTCCATTGAACTCTATTGGTAACGACGGAACTTGAGACCACAGTTGGCCTACGATGCTTTCTGGAAACGCACCCCAGGTCAGTTCTCATATAATGGTGTCAATGCAGGAGATCAATATTATAAGAAGAAGTGTCCCCAACTAGGGCTGGACGATATGGCCAAATTTTATATCACGATATATTTCTTAATTTCGGTCGATACGATATAATTTCGATATCGATATGAACAATATAAAAGCCTCAGAAAAACTGCCAATAACGCCCACAACGGATGTCTGTACCTACAATCTTCTGAGGTTAATTCATTTTAAATTAACTATAAAATTATAAATAAATAATAAATTAAAATTAATTTGCCAAGTCTATGAAACCTCCTCCTATAAAACTACATAATATTTTAGAAATAAAAACGGTACAAATAAATGAACGTTCACTTTTTATTTGTATTTAACCTTTATACAAACAAGAAAAGTGAAATAAACATAAGACTCTCAGACTGACCTTATTAATATATTTATCTTTAAACAGTAACAGGCTGATTATATTATTCTTTACACAAAACTTATTGTAACAAAACTTGTTCTTATAAACCAAAGTGCTTCAGCCAGGATAAAAAAAAATATGAAAAGTGCTCAGCTGCAGAAAAAAAGAGAAAAAGAGTGAGCAACAAAAAAACACATGTTGCTGTGGCAGGGACATTGTTGAGTGTTGATGACATCCCATGACAGGCTCTAGAGATTTCTGGCAAGAAATACAAGCTGGTCTACATTATCTGGCTTCAGAGATGCCCTTTTACATGTGACAATGTTGCCACCTGTACTAAAAACCCTCTCAGAGGGGGAGCTTGTGGCCTGAATGCACAAGTAATGTTGTGCCAGTTGACTTACTTTAGGGAAGTTGTTTTGATAGACTTTCCACCAATCCAGAGGATTTGAGTCATTGTCAGCATGTGGAGACAGAAGGTAGTTGCCGAGCTCCCTCTCAACTGCCTGCTGTGCACTCAATTTTTCTGTGTTAGTAGTAGTGGTGGGCCTGTTTGAAAAAAAGCTAGCCAGAGAACGCTTTTTCTTGGGTGGTGGAACAAAAGTGTCTCTCATGGCTTCTTCTCTGGACTCCTCTTCCCTGACCACAACAGATCTCTCTCCCTTCAGCATCTCCAACACAGCTCTCTCTTTGATGTATTCTCTCTTCTCCTCCTGAGTGTACTGAAGCTTGAATCTTGGGTCAACGAGGCATGCCATGTCAAGTAGATTATCCATGGCTGGGTCATCATATTTTTGGTTAAGGTATCCCATCACTGTTGTCTTTATGGTCCTGGTGAGCTCTGTGTCATCCTCTGCTTCCTTCAAGATGGAGGTGTTGAAGAGATGCATCACTGGTTTCAGAAATGATACACTGACATAGGATTCACCAGACAAGGCATCAGTGAATTCGAGGAGTGGGCTTAGAGCTGCATCTATGGACTCTAAAACATCCACATCTTGCCAGTTAGGAACCAGCGGTCTGGTCTTCTTGTCCTTTGAGAGGACTTCTGTGATGGCCCTTTTCTGCTCCAGAACCCGCTTCACCATTTGTTGACGGGAGCCCCATCTTGTTGGTGTTTCACTGATGAGCTTGTGCTTTGGCAAGTGATACTCCTCCTGAGCAGCTGCAAGGTCCCGTTTCTTCTTCCAGGAGTAGGAGAAGGCAGCCACCACCTTTTTACAGACCCCAATTGCTCTGTCCACCCGCTTGTCTTGGTTAACTTTCTCTGTACACAGTGAAAAAAAAAAGCAATATATACTTATAATTTGTATTTATATTTTAACTACAATTTTTCGTTTAATCATATTATTCTTACTGCAAAATTCTTCTGCTTGCATAATTTTTTTTTTTTTTACTTCACACTTGATTTGGCAAATTAACATATGTAACAATGTTCATATGTTCACATATGTAAACATATGTTCCAATGCCAGTAAAACACCTTGGAATTTAATTGAAAGAATTGCTGTATGTATAATCCATACAAATATGTATGTCTTGAATAAAGATTAAAGGAATAGCCTATAAAATCACTTAAATAGGGGGAATAAAATCACCTAAACAACTACAGGGTAAGTATTATAGTTACAACTAAGTACTAATTAAGTACAATGATTTAATATAAACAAAATCAATTAAAGCTGCTGCAGTCCGTAACGTTTGGCGCTCTGCATTCATCTTGTGGAAGAACATTGTAGCCGGAACTACTTCTCTCTGTTTATGTCTATGACGAATCACGCAGGTACTGGGCTACTCCGCAGCAGAGCCGAGCCGAAGTAGTTTAAAATAGTCCGAATATAAACACTTATTATAGTGTACCGTAGTGATTCAGGATAACACAAAAACACGGTTTGGATATTGGATTCATGATGTACTGGCTCATTATATACATTTTGCTAATTTTTGACCAAAAAGGTTACATACTGCAGCTTTAACATAACACTATCATTTATATTGCTGTGTATAACTTACCAATAGCAGAGTTCAGTCGATGCCCGAAGCATTGTAGTCTTGTCCATCCGTTCAACTCAGCGGCTTTGATGATATTGGTCCCGCTATCTGTGGTGATGCAGACCTGCCGGTCCTCGCGGAGTCCCCAGGAGGCGAGCGCATCTGCAAGTCCGGCTGCAATTGCTTCGCCCGTGTGATCATCGGGAAAGTAGACCGTCTGAAGGCACAAGCTGACAAGCTTCCAATCTTGATCAATAAAGTGGACTGTCAGGCTCAAGTATGGTTCTGAGGTTCGGCTTGACCACAGGTCGGCTGTGGTCGCGAAATATGACACTGACTTCAGTTGTTCCTCCACCCTTTCCCTAACTTCACCATAAAGTGCAGGGATAGCTGCGCGTGAAAAATATTTTCGCCCAGGGAGCTCGTATCTTGGGTCGATGATTGAAATCATTTTCCTGAAGCCCACGTTTTCCACAGTACTAAATGGCATCATGTCCTTAGCCAAGAAGTTTGTTACAGCCTTTGTAATGTCTTTATGACGTTTAGACTGTTTGTCATAAGGCATGAATGCAGCCATCTGTGTTTGCTGCATGGGTTTCTCTTTTGACACAACTGGTGTTGGGGATGAGGATGGTGGTGTTGTTTGAGGGACAGGTTGTTGGCTTAAACTTTTATGGTGCCTCATCTTCTGACTCTCAGAATGTTCTATCGGGTGGAACTGCTTCAGATGGTGGAACAGATTTGATGTGTTCCCGCTGCTAGTCGGCACTACTCTCCGGCACATTTTGCAGCACGTTGAAACCTGAAGTTTATCAGATCTCAGATAGCCGAACCACTTCCATACCACTGAATTAGTCTTTCCTCTCTTATCAACAATTTCGTCTGATTTCTCCTCACTTGTGGAAGCTCGTTCCGTCACATTTGTATTGCGGTCAGGGGCGCTCATTTTGAAGCTAAAATTTGCCGCGCTGGAGATCACTACTGCTGTGCTGAGCACTGGTTGCGTGTCTGCAGTGTACGTCATCACGAAAGTAGCCAATGGTGTTCTGCTCTTTCTGACGGCTGCGTGCCTAACGTCAGTCAGTTACAAATGCTGTTATGTATATTGAAATATCGAAAATGTGTTTAAAAATCATATCACCGTTATTGAAAAAAAAATATATCGCGATATATATTGATATTGAATTATTGTCCAGCCCTATCCCCAACTAAGCAAGCCAGAGGCAAGAAGCCAAACTCCATCAGTGACAGAATGAAGAAAGAAAAACAGGCTCAGTCGAGGGGCCAGTTCTCCTCTGATCAAACAATGAACATGGTGTATGTGTTAGGAGTCCAGGCCGCTTCACAAGTCAGATTGTGGATTGATATCATTCAGAGTATTTTATTCAGCTCTTTTTGCTTGAAGATTGGAAAAGATTACATCAAGGTAAACGAGTAGCAAGACTCAAGACCATAGATGTGAATCTGAGAACTTGTACAATAGATATTTGTACTTGTACAATAAAATTTACACTCACAGCTCCAATGTGAAAACCTCAGTTAGGCATTTGCAACTTCTCAAATCTGCCATTGCAATTTTTTAAATTGCCCCGCCTTTCTCTCTCACGCCACTAAGTTTGAAAGTGCACAAGTTATAGTTAGGCATCTGATATATCACGAAAATAGTTGCAAAGTCAATGCGTAAAGATTTGAAATAGAAATGGCAGATTTGAGAAGTTGCAAATGCCTAATTGAGGTTGTACTACGAAAGTGAATGAAAGAATACGGGTTTGTGACTATAGTCTTTGAGTAAAAATCTCAACATTCAACAGGTTTTCAAGTACAAATATTTATTGTACAATTCACAAACTCACATTTACATGCTCTGAAGTTTTGCTACTCTTTTACCTTCATAGGTCAGTCATATTGTGTATCTATACACGCTATGGGGAAAACCTCTTTTTCTCAGAATACTGAAGTCTTTTTATTAAATAATGCAGAGCTACTGCACAGCCATAACAGTGCAGAGAGTAAACGCACGCTATTGGCTGGTCAGTGGGAACTGCACGAACCTATGGCGGAGCAGAGTCACCATTATGATGATCAGTGTTTGCTTTAGTTGGTCAGTTTGACTCAATGATTTAATGTTAGTTTTTCTCTGGCTGCTGGAACTGTGTGTTATGGCAAGACCAGAAAAAGAAATGTGTTCTAGTCATGGTCATGAATGATTTGTTTAATTTGAACAAATCTTTAATATGACTCAGGACTACTGAGTTGTTTCAGAGAGTGATTCATTCATTTTGTGTCGACCGCGAATGCGCAAAATCCTATGGGTTCAGTACCGGAAAGAGAAATGATTAGTTCGTCTCTCGAGTCTTTCGATATTTTGACACCTGACGTGATGTGACAGTGCTGGACACATAAATGAGTTAATAATTCCCATACTTTCTTATAAACAAGCGTGTAGTCAGTTTTTTTAACAGTTACATGCTGCGTTTTTGGTCTCAATCTCAATTCAATTTCTTATAGCTTTCTTATTTCTTTCAATTCAAATTTTTTTTAATTTCTATCATGATGGTTCTTCTCCATATGAATGTACCAAAAGAGTTGGTAATTTAAACTTTATCTGTGATGGGGAAAATCACTTTGATAAAGATATAGATATAAAGATATATATATATATATATATATATATAAAGCCGAATGACTGGAACCCCAGAGATGAACTAATCTATTCTGTATCCTTGCATTGCAATTTTTTCTAAATGTGATCAACATTTTATTTGTTTGGGGAATGTGGCTATTGACATGTAACATGTTAAATACATTCTGCTGAAATGAACGAAATGACTCGAAAAAAGATTTGTTCATTTTGATGAACAAGATTCAAAGGTCGATATAATCATCATGTAGTGTTCTGGGGTGTGTTTCCCGAACAAACGACGTAACTCGCTGCTTAACTATCACAGTACGATTCATCATTGAAGAAATCAACTAGCTAGTCACTACTGTTTCCCAAAACTGTATTGTCGCAAAGTGGTTGTTCAACCACGTTCGTTTATGACGTCACGCACGTGGTGGAGTAATAACTTCTTTTAATGAATCCGAGTTAACGCTAGATGTTTTGCTATAAATTACAGACATGACATCTGAGGACTATTTCTCATTTTACTCAGTTATTTTGCTTTATTTCCAGATTCAATCATAGGCTCGTTCTTACATAGTAGAGCACGTTCACACATGCGCACTCTTCAGAAACGGTGCTTTAAATCTCTTGACAATCTAAAAGACGTAAATGACATTTGTATGTATTCTAAATAAAAGACACGGGTTGTACTGAATGTCAGCTTGCTTATTTTGCTCAAGATAAGGATTTATTAAGTGCACATGTCACGCAAACTAGAAACTCTGCTTCTAACCACAGGTCGAGATCTGTCGTTCCAACTGCACAACTCTGTGATGCTGTTTGTGAATGTTCGTTAAAACGATGGTTTCGGGAAACACCGACTCATTGAACTGCTGATAGCGACGGAACTTGCGAACATAGTTGGCTAGCGATGCTTTTGGGAAACGCACCCCTGATCAGCTGATCTCTTCTAGACTGTCATGTGTGTTATTAATTACATATAATTGATTAGATAATTGAATATATTAGTAAAACATATAGAAAAACACTAAACATTTTGAACTACTGTTTCACTTAGATACACTCAAACCTCAAGAATCAGCGCGTGAATCGCAATAACAGTGCACTGAAAAAAGTGAAACATCAGTGCAATTCATTCAAAATATATATTTACATTGGTCCAATGGAAAATTGTGATTTTCAGTTTATACCTTCTGTTTTCACTTTGCCTCAAAGTAAGTGTTACGCCCTCTAGACAAACTTTAACCCTCTGATGGTTTATGGGGTCTTTTGGGAGCCCAAATGACTTTTACTCAAATTAAAAAAAATGTTTCCTTTGTCCAAATGGTATGAAACCTTCTACGGCTCTCAACACTTTCTAGATCTACAAAAAAAAAAAAAAAATGGAATGATATCTGTTTTTATGTTAGCGTGACAAAAATTGTGACACTCGTGGTCTTCGGGGTCTCTGGAGACCCCGCAATCAAAATAGACAAAATTCATCATCAAAATCAGAAACAACGCAGAACACATCGACAGAAATGGCACAAATAAAGTGGCACACTTCCACCAATGCAAAAAACATCCACAATGCTAAATTATATTGCTCACAACACGCGTGTACACACACACACACATATATAGAGGAATATAATTTAGCATTGTGGATGTTTTTTGCATTGGTGGAAGTGTGCCACTTTATTTGTGCCATTTCTGTCGATGTGTTCTGCGTTGTTTCTGATTTTGATGATGAATTTTGTCTATTTTGATTGCGGGGTCTCCAGAGACCCCGAAGACCACGAGTGTCACAATTTTTGTCATACAGAAATGGCTCACAACACGCGTGTGTACACACACACACACACACACACAAACATATATAGAGGAATACATTTTTGAGACTATAAAAACTGTTCTCTTATCATTTGTAAAATAAAATCATCCAAAATGCAGTACCACCACAAAAATAAATTGGTGACACTGACACATTGAAAATGTGCGCACACACACACACACACACACACACACACACACAATTGTGTGTGTCTAGAATCTAGAATTAGATTAAAAATAAATGATTGAAATAAATGATAAAATCTTAAGACTCCAACATTTCCCTTTGTAACATTTTGTTCAGGTTTGGTTCTAATCATAATGTAACATTATTGAAAAACTGGGGGGTTTTTTTGGTACAAAAAATGCTAAACTTTGACAAAAATATTTTATTTTTGTTATAATTGTGATTTTATAATATTTAGATATGAATCCAACTGAATCCAACTTGTGAAAAGATATCTTTCAGGTAGTCTAATAGCAAATAGCATATACTGGAGCTCTATAGCCATCTAGTGGTTAAAATTATTATTTTTTATTTTAAAACTGCATTTTCCAAAAAATGGGCATAAATGTTACATTAAACCATTTAAAATTATCCATGTTATCCCCATGAATGAAAGTTAGAAATCTGGGTCTTTTAGAAAGTGAATTTTACATCAAATGCTGTTTTTTTGTAAAAAGGCTATTTAAATATTTATTTATTTATTTATTTATTTATTTATTTATTTATAGAAATTTACAAAAATATCATAAATTCTCCAAAAACTGCACAAATGTTGAGTAAAAACATTAACAAACAGAATAAAATTACATTTGTAAAAAACAAAAACAAAAACTATTATCTTGTTACAAAATTAAATGTTATTGTCTGGGGTCTCTAGAGACCCCAAAAACCTAGAGTGTAGACATAAATAAAGACCATCAGAGGGTTAAAACATTACTGAATGGTAGTTCAAGGCCCCGTTTACACGTACATGGTTATTTAGAAAAATGGAGACATTTCCCTTCGTTTGCGCCCTTCGTTTACACGCAAACGGAGGATTCGCCAATGAAACCGATTCTTTCTAAAAACTCCGGCCAGAGTGGAGATTTTGAAAATCTTCATTTGCACGTTTGCATGTAAACTGAGAAAAACTGAGTTTTAGGTAGCGACGTGAATGTGACTATTTTCGGGATTCTGATTGGCTAAGGTGGGCTTGAGCTTCTCGTTACACTGCCACCTACAGGTTTGGCATGCTCTTGACAGCATATACACAGGTTCGTCTGCACAATGTTATTTTTGAAAACGAAGAGGGGTGAAATGTCCGTTTATGAAAATAGCCATCCACGTGTTAATAGTGACAGAGCGCATTTAGGCCACGCCCACACCAAGGGGGAAAACAAACCAACCATCCCCATTGACTTTGCATTGCGGGAGGCTGCCTCCTTGTCATTTCTTGCTTCTAACAAAAGACAGAAAAATGCCTAAAAGCTGCTGTGTGACAAGGTGTACAGAAAACAAGCTAAAAAACCCAGAAATAAGTTTTTATTAGCTCTCAACCCCAAAAAACGAGTGTTTAGGACATAAAAGTGGATACAGACAGTTGAGACAGAGCGTCACGTGTCTCATTACTCTGAGAACTAACGTACGCCCGCTGGAGAAGACCGTAATCGGCAACACAGGATAGTTTATCTTACAGAAATATAATATATAAAGCTGACATTTGGATATTTGACTCACCAGTGACCAAATGTTTAACTTACTGCACACGTAGTGTATTTTTAGTGCATACTGAGTGTCAGGATCCCACAATTTACTCATTTGTTCCAGCCTGTATCCACTTTTATGTCCTCAAACGCTCGTTTTTTGGGGTCGACAGCTTATGAAAACTTATTTCTGGGTTTCTTAGCTTGTTTTCTGTACACCTTGTCACATAGCAGCTTTTAGGCATTATTCTGTCTTTTGTTAGAAGCAAGAAATGACAACAAGGCAGCCTCTCGCAATGCAAAGTCAATGGGGACGGTTGGTTTGTTTTCCCCCTTGGTGGGCGTGGTCTTCAGATTATGACGCGTTGCGCTCTGTCTCTATGTAGCCCAAGGTTAAACCAAAGTTTTGGGGTGTCACGTGATCATGTGACGTCATTACGTCTCGGTACGTCTCAGTCCTTGAAAATTTCTGCTGTCCGCCATATACCCCGCTTCGCAAGCAATCTCTTGATTTCACATTTGTATTGGGTCAGTATGCAGTCATTCATATGGTTGGACATCGTTAACATATTAAACGTTTAAACAGTTTTACAGTTATTGAAGGCTATTGCATTACATTTCTCAAGTTTTACAAATTTTACTTCTTCATTGATTGGTAATGTGCTCAATATTGATGTGGGACTCTTTTAAGCACTTTTTTTTTTTTTGTTAATCTAGCCAAGTTTGTACAGTGGAGAAACTGAGATAAACTGTATTGCACTTAATTGCTTACATCTCAGGTGAAAAAAAAGGTCAAACCATATTTACTGTCAAAGCTGTGGATGTTACATGGTTTGCGAACATGTTTTAAAAGATATGTAAGGTCAATAATTGAGTTCATGCTTGCAGAATAAAATTTCAGTCTTTTTGAAGTTCATTTTTGTGTCTTTATTTAAGGCAGGTGAGCTATAGACCGAAACAAGTTTTATCTGAAGTACAACAAAACTTGAATATAGGAGCAACTTTGGCTTTTTTATCGAGGCATTATTATATTGACCTAAATATATTGACTTTGTTATACTTAAAATTGATAGTTTTTTCTGAGTAAAAAATTCAATACAAAATACAAAATTACATCAATTTTATTATTTTTTTTCCAAAGTAAACATTCATTTTATTTTATTAAAACTGAACATATTAGTTTTTCCAAAATAAAAAAAATAATTTGAACCAAAGCAAAATTTTGATTAACATCAAGTAAAAATGTATAGTTTCAGCCAAATCAAAAAAAAAAAAAAAAAATAAAAAATATTTGAAAGAAACTAATTACATCTATATAATTAGATTATTTCAAATTAAAAACTTCACTTGGATGTAATTGTAAATGTTACGTTTTTCTAAAATAAAAACACTAGGTTGTATCAAAGAAAGAAATTACACACGTTCTTTGTAACAAACGATATGGGTTAAGGTAAAACGTTGAGTTGAAAAAAATAATAATTTTGGTTTGACATTAAATCAAAATTTATGGTTTTAACTAAATCATAAATACAAATTGAGAAAATCTATAAAAAAATTACATCAATTTTTTTTTTAAGTTAATCCCAAGTATCATTTTTTTCAGTGTGACTATGACGTGCTTCATAAAGAAAAACAGGGATGTGTAAACTCTGTCCTGGAGGTCCACTGTCCTGCAAAGTTTATCTCCAACCCTGATAAACTCTCCTGCCTGTATCTTTCTAGTAATCCTGGAGACATTGATTAGCTGTGTTCGATGAGGGTCCCAGATAGCAAGCAACCATCAAAACAATGTTAAATCAGTGTTAATGTGTCAGTGTTAACTGCATTGAATCAACATCACTTTAGCACCCATCATTTTTTTTTAGATTTCATCCAAAAATCAATGATAATGGCATTGAATTTATGTTACAATGTGATGATGATGATTCAACATCATGCTTGCACTCAGAAAATAAAACACATCAAACAGTATAACAGTGGCCCTCCAGGACCAAACCCTAATTTGTCCTTTAGGGTCAATATGACCCAGTCGACTTTTCTTTAGTTAAAACAAAATGTTTTTCTAAATTATCTATCTATGCACACACAAAAAAACTGGGCTTGATTCGGTTGTTCTGAAGGTATTTAAAAAAAAAAAATCACACTCAAGACCTTTGAAATGAATTTTTTTTTTCCATTCGTCAGAAAAATGAAAAAAAAATCAATAAATCCAGAATAAATCGGAATATATCCATACCTTAATGTACTAGAGGACAAATGCAGTGTGGAACAAACGTGATCACACACGCACACACAACACACACACAACACACAAACACACACACAGGTGTGTTTACTCTTTACTCATGTTCCCATCCTCTTATTGCTGTGTTTTTTTTTTTTTTTACTTTTATGTACTAAAAATGATTTTTCTTATTCTAAAGTTAATAATTTTATAAATTTGGATTATTGAAATAAATAATATGTAACTGCATTCAAGTATTTTCTTTTAGTGGCATTACTAAAAATTTATGTGGCATTACTGCAAAAACAAGACACTTCAAAAGACCTCAAATAACAACAAAAAAATACTGATTTAATGTATTTTAAACTGTTTATATATATATATATATATATATATATATATATATATATATATATATATATATATATTCATAACAAAAGCTGTTATAAGAGCAGTCAGTCATATCCAAAAAATGAATGGATCTCTATGGCGCCTCTGCTGGAAGTGTACGGTAATTACATTGCATTTTTGGCAAAACTATATTATCTGCAAAAAAACTTCTAACCAGCAGATGAAGAATTATGCATCTCTCACACCTAGATCAATACCCAGAAACAACTCAGATTTCATTTTGATCATCATTAATGTGGTTTTTTTTTTTCATAAAAAGGTAATATTTCATATGCATGCTAATGGTGTGGCTGAGGTATTTTGCAGTGAATAGACACAAAAAGTCTAAAATCTCCCAAAACATTGCATTAATGTATAGATGAAAAGTAAACCAAAAAAATTATATATTATGTGTATTATTAAATATGTAAAAAATGTTTACATTTTTTTTAAATCACTCTATACATTTTGCTCTCAAAACATTCATAGAACAACAACATTTCTATGAGCTCATATTGTCAAGTCAAGTCGCCTTCATTTATATAGCACTTTTAACAATATTGATATCGTGATCATAGTATGAGTATTATTAAAAATGTAAAATAAAAAAAAATAAAAAAAATGTATAAACAATCACTCTCCTAGTGCATGTTTAATCATTGTATTAAATGGTTTGTTAATGCATTATGTTGTCATGACCTTTATTTGAGAGGGCCCTAATCATGATCAAATTCACTGTTAACTACTTCCCAAACTCAGCTCATGATTGATCATAAACTTACTATCAAACACACAACGAGTGTTCAGCTCAGTGAAGGGATGTTGTGTGGTCAGAGAACAGAAGTACAGTATCATCACGACTGTGTCTGGATGGAGAGTGAACTACTGATCCCAGCAAACCTTCCCTGAGTTTTGCTCCTTCCTTTGGGAACTGTTCCACAAATATTCTTTGTGGGTTTTGAATGATGAAATCAAAGATGAAATCAAAAGCTCAAGATATGATGATATTACATACATTTGTTTCAGAGTCAGGGTATTTATTATTCCTTCTTAAAGAGGCGTTTGATTTGGTTTATCCATAAATGTTAATTAATGCATTAACTATCAAACACCGGAAAAAGACTGTATGATTTGAATCTTCTGCTTATGCTGGTATGGTTTATGTTTTCATTTATTAATATCATAATGATCACTGAGATATACTGTGTTTCAGGTATCAGTGGAGTGGATGATGATCATGTGTTCATCAGTTCTGGTGAAAATGTGCGTCTGTCCTGTAATAATGCTCTTTCTGACTGCAAATCTAAAACTACATGGACCTACTCTAACAGATTCAGAAACTCAGGGACAGTTACACTGATTACTAAAGGGATAAAGAAGAAAGAGACAGAGAAACATGAGATACTGAGTCTGGAGTCTGACTGCTCTCTGAACATCAAGAACGTCACAGAAGAAGATTCTGGGTCTTACACCTGCCAACAATGGATAGATGTGAACGGAGGAGACCAAAAACAAGGAACTGATGCACGTGTTTATCTGCATGTTCTTCATGGTAAGTTTATGATTATCTGGTCAATTTAAAAAGGGCAGATTCTCCCTTTAAAGGGGTCATATAATGCCATTTTTGTACAAGCTAATATGATTCTTTAGGGTCTAAATTAAAAGTTTGTAATATACTTTAATTAAAAATTCTCCTTAGTATTGTAAGAAAACACTAATTTCACCTGGTCAAAAACAGCTCTGTTTTCAGCACACCGTTTCAGTGCATGTGTCTTTAAATGATAATGAGCTTTGCTCCCCCCGCCCCTCTGTTCTGTGCGTACACCGTTTGTAACACAATAACCACGCGTTGTTCATCATAAACCTGGGATTATGAATTATATTGAGAACGTCGTACATGGAAAACATGCTGTAATGTACCCTGAGTGTAAACCTTAGACGCATTCATCGTGAAGCCTGCAGCAAGGTTTGCAAATTTCGCAAAGATTAATAAAAATACTAATATAAAGGTTAATAAAACATTACACTCACATCTTCTGGAGGTTCAGCAGTAACACGTTGGTACCGATCCGTTTTTTCTCGTTTGTAAAGCTGTCTGGTGTGAAATGATTTGCGTAAACATGAAAGCATGGACGATCGTGGGGAATCCCCGTGAGGGAATCCCCGCGTCAATCCTTTGGGCATATCGCTTCAAAAACAAAACTCAGCCACTGCATCTATAACGGCTCAGATTTAGGAACATCCAAATGACTGCTGTGTTCCTTATTACACCGAAGAACAGAACACCACAATCGCGTAGACGCCATTCTACTCCAGCATAACAACAATGGCGGACTACTATGACGATGGCTGTCACAGCTCGCTCAGGGCGGGTCTTGTGTTGAAGCACGGCTGTCAATCACAATCGCGGGAGGGGCGTACGATCTTATGACGTCACAATATCGAACGGCTTGATTTCATAGATGGTCAAACATATAAGGAGATTAAAACAAAACCACTGGATGGATTTTAATCATGATAGGATGGTTGTGTACAGGCACTGCCAACAGACATTTCAGTGCAATCAACTTGTAAAAGTGCATGTACCATTATATGACCCCTTTAAACTCAGATGATGATTGAAGAGTCTGTGATTTGTGTCTTGTGTTCAGTTTCAGTGTCTTCATCATCATCATCATCATCATCATCATCTTCATCATCATCTTCATCCTCACAGACTGAGATCAGTCCAGGCCGCTCTGTGACTCTCTCCTGTCAGTTGTATTCAGATACTGGATTCTCCTGTGATTATTGGGTTCGTTCTGAGGGAGTTGAGCTGTTGTGGGTGAATCAGGCTGGTGTTGATCTGAAGACAGACTCCAGATATCAGATATTATCATCATCAGATCAATACCACTGTATCATCACTCTGACTACAACACTCCTGAATGAAGATAACAACAGAGAGTGGAGATGTCGGCTTACTCAGAGAAATCAACTCCAGACCTCAGTCAGATACACTGTCAAGTATTCAGGTGAGAAAACACTCTTTTCTGACAGATTTGTGGAAACTTGCACACACTGGCTCTACTCTTTCTGATGGCTTCATACGTTTGGCAATTGTAAAATATTAGTGGTCAAAGTCATAAACTGCATAAAAATCCTTATAATCCCCAATATTGACCTCCTATGGGTCATACTAGGCTAAAACAGACTCTTCTGATTTATGCAATATTTCATGTATGACCCATGAGGGAGGTCAATATCGAGAATTATAAGGATTTGTATGCAGTTTGAGGAATTCTAAGGCTCAATAATGTCATTGATTCAGGAAAGCTGAAGGTTTATGGGAAGCAGCTCACTGTGTTTCACTCTCATATAAACCAGGAATAAATGATACAGTAACATCTCTCTTCTCAACTACTGCCACTGTAAGCTGTGATGATTGAACACAAACTGCATGTCATGATCAATATGAAAATATGATGTTAATGTCCTGATGCGTCTGAACATTCATCTTCTGCAGCTCCAGTCGCTTCAACAACACTGACTCCAGTCAGAAGCTCAAACTCTGAGAAGACATCAAGCCGAACTTCAGCAGCAGCTTCTACACAAGGTTCATGATCACATGATCACTGTCACACATCATCAGTCTCTCGCTTCAGTGGTTTGCACTGGCTCTCACACACTGCTTTATCATCACACATATTAGCATCAAAAAAAGCTCTTTAGTCAGATTTGTCAGTGAGTTTTGATACATATGACCGGTCTTGTACAGTCTGTTGTCTGATGCAAAATAATCATAATATACAGCTAGTGTAACTCACACCACTGCTATGAAAAATTAATAAAATAGTGAGGATTTATTAAACACAACTCATCCCATGTTAATGTGAGCGGCTTCCAGCACCAGAACTGAGCGTCACACTGATGAGCTTCTCTAGACTACAGCAGTTTGTAAGAAATGCCTTGACATTGTGTTCATTTATTAAAACATGAAATAAAATATGAAAAATAATATTTCTATTTCCATGTTGTTTTTAATAGTTGCAATATCAACTACAGCAACAACACTGACTCCAGATATCAAAGCAATCTCTCTGAATCCAGGTGTGTGTGAACATCATGATCATTTGACCGACTTGTTGAGTTTTTCTGATCCTCTCACTTTCCATGTTGTCAGTCGGTTTTTGTTTTGGTCTGTGTGACTCCGCCCACTGCCAGTTCAGCCAATAGTATTTCCACACCCCGGGATGCCAGATAGCAGGAAACACAGTGTATTGTTGCCTTGGAAATGGGCAAACAAACTGGGTCAGAGATTCCACACAACCTAAAAAGCCTTGATATACATCTAAACATCTCATCTATGAACGAGAGTATATTAAAACGCGAATAAATCAACTTACAGTGTGTAAGTCTCCTCGTCTTTCATCGTAAATCACGCTCGTTCTGTTGCGTGTCCTCAAACTGGCAACCCGTGTGAGCGTCGAGTCTGAGGAGGCGGGGAAACAATGATCTCTGATATTTTGAACATAATGCTGGGCACACACCAAAAGATAATTTCCCCCTTCCGACAATCCTAGCTGTGTCCCGATTATCTTGATGGTTCTACAGATTATCTTATCAGATTTTCCCTTGGTGTGAGGTGTGTTAAGAGTGACTGAACCTGATCGGAAGAACATCAGAGCCGCCCGATCGCGAGTCGTAAATATTCAACATGTTTAATATTTACAATCAGAAATCCTGATGTGTGTGTGGGGGGGGGGGGAACCCTGAGGACAAACGCACACACGCTCTGGAGATTATCACGTGAAACAAAACAACATCCAATCAGAAAGCGAGATGATGGAAGACGGAAGCAGAACAAACACAGTCATGGCGCAGCATAAAGTGAAACTGATGAAGACAGCAGAGATGGAGGATCAGCTTGTTGATTTGTGGCAACAGCACAAATGTTTATACGTGTCGTGTAAAACCTTTCCAAACACTATCATCACAATTTCCTCCTGCATATCGTCCGCCATGCGCTATTCTGAAGTCTCGCGAGATTTCCTGTGTTCACAGTCGAGACTCTGGTTGAAAATCTGTTCACGTGTGATGTTTTTGCACACACACACACTATAGGAGCAAAACGGTTAAATCTAGGAGTTTTTGTTTGTGGTCTATCACATTTTGAAAATCTTATAAGATGTAAAAAATCTTTTGGTGTGTACCCAGCATAACTCATCCCATGTTAGTGTGAGCAGCTTTCAGCACTGATACTGTTGCTCTGGACTACAGCAGTTTGTAAAATAAATGCCTTGATATTGTGTTCATGCATTAAAATGTTATATATTTATATTTCCATTTTGTTTTTAACAGTTGTAACGTCAACTACAGCAATAGCACTAACTCCTGACAACACAGCAAGCTCTCTGACTCCAGGTGTGTGTGAACGTCATCCTCATTTGACCGACTCGTTGTTCGAGCAGCTGATCACAGATTTTGACTCAAGCCATGTTTAATTTGTAATCGTCATCACTTTCTAATTCCATTCTCTTGTACATCACCAACAATCATAAACATGAAAACTAATACCGTAATGTAAAAAGTAACTGTCATTAAATGTCAGACACATCATTCTCATCCAGACAATCCTAAACAATCATGTCACATTCATTTAGTGAACATATGAGGTACATGATAAATAAGGATAATTATACTATTAAATATGCTGTGTTTATGTATTTGGTTAAACACAGTAATATAGTCCTGCTAATGGTGTATCTCTATATAGGCTCTCTCTCAGTGACTGTGATTGTTGTGATTGTTGTCGCCGCTTCATTCGCTCTTCTCCTTCTGGCTCTTATTCTCTGGGTGATTCGTAAAAAAAGAGCGGGTGAGTTTTTCATATTTCAGAAAGTTAACAAAAATAATGTTTGTATTCTACAGCACTAGATTCTTCTAGACTCTTTTAAAAACTGATTGTCATCTGCATTAGAGACTGTGTGTGTGTTTGATCATAAACTTTCCCGTGACATTATGTTTCAGGCAACAGAAGAGGGACTGGTGACTCTGTGGTAAGTATTGCAGGATGATCCATGAGTTATTAATGTTCATAAGGACTGATCCTGAAATATGACACTCTTATTACTCAGATTATAAAATGTCAGGGTTCTCAGCAGACAGTTCTGTCAGTCTTGTCTTAGTTTAATGTGTCTTTGTCTGTGTTGTGTTTGAGCACATGGCTCTGTCTTTATTTGTGTTGGTCATGTGTTCCTCTTGTCCCGCCTCCTAGTGTCCAGTGACCACGCCCCTCTTGTTTAGTTGTTGATGAGTCCTCGTCAGTTTGAGTGTGTGCTCACCTGTTCTTTGTCTGAGGGGCTGTTCACAAAACAAGGTTTTCAACCAAAAACATAAAACCTTTGTATGCGTTTTGGCCGTTCATTTACACGACAACAGTATTAAGTTTTGAAAATGGTCTCCGTGTAAAACAACAAAAATGTGAATCTCTGAAGTCGATGAGGTCAAGCACATGCGTATTACGTGTTCAGTCTATAGTGTTTCATCGCCATCTAGTGGCCTGGCAGCAGAATACAGCGTTTTTAGTTTTTCCATGGATCCGTGTGAATGGGGATCGTTTTGACAATGGTGTCGTATGTACGCGGAAAACTCACAGGAAAGACTTCTCCGTTTTAAGCATATTGTTTTCGTGTGAACGTACCCTGAGTGTGTTGTGCTATTGTTACTAATTGCCCATTGCTCTAGTTGTGGATTTCATCATTTGTTGTTCCTGTTGTGTGGGTCAAGTCAAGTCAATCATCCTGTCATGTTACAATAGGATCTGTCATCACAACGTCATGTCTGATGTTAATATGACGTTAATATTATTACGTTATAACATAATAGATTTTCACAAAACATTTTTAGGAGCAGACAGATGATGTGACTTATACTGAAGTCGCTGCGCACAGTAAAAAACGAGGCAAAAAGAACAAGGTGAGCGAACACTTCCTCAATGTTGTCCAGCTTCTCTCAACATGATTTTTGTAGCCTATATTTTCCTCTTATATGCAGTTCTTCATGATTTGTGTGATTATATGCAGTTCTTCATGAATTGAGCTCAAACATGCTGTAATAATCGTGGGTTGAAACAACTGTGATGTTCATTCAGGTTCGCTGTGATGATAAAGTGACTTATGCTTCCATCAGAGGAGCAAAAGCTGGAGCTCAGGAGAACTGCAGTCAACTTTATGCCTCTGTGAACAAGAACAAATCAGGCAAATAATTATACAAAACCCACATGAGCAGAGGATTATCAATCTAATATAACTCAATCCTAATGGGTTCATTCATTATTAATACTTTCAATGTCTTTTACATGTTAACAAACAGACTGTAACAGATTGTTGTATTTTGTCCTCTTTGTGTTCTGGCTTTGAGCTCTAGCGCTTCCAGAACTGTTTTAATAACCTTTAGTCTAGTTTTAATTTAGCAATGTGGAACTAGTGTGACTACATACTTTCAGGAGTATTTTCAGAGCGGTGAACTCACTGTTGAGGTTTGGAAACATGTTTCTGCTGAGTGTGAGAACTTTGTTAGTTTAACCCTTGTATGGTGTTCGGGTCTGTTGGACCCGTTTTCATTTTTTATCAAAAGAAAAATTATACAATTATTTTTTCAAACTGAGACTCATTGGCCTTGGCTCATTTTCTGTGAGGAATATCAGAACACATTTTTAATGAAAACACACTGTACACCCCCCCTACACATTTATATTACACACAGGATGTTCGGGTCCACTGGACCCGGGGCTAATAAAAGTGTGGAAATTGTAGGTCCTGTGTACCTTAACTCTGTCCTCCCCCTGTCAGGGCCTGCTGTTAGTGTGTGTATGTACTTGTATATGGTTTATGAGGACACAAATGTGTATAATGACATGGGTATTACAACGTAAACATGGTTTATGATGACATCTGTGTCCTCATACTAAAACATACTAAATGGTGTTTTTTGAAATTCAAAAAATGCCAAAAGTTGTCTGTGATTGGTAGGTTTAGTGGTAGGGTTAGTGTAGGGGGATATATTATACAGTTTGTACATTAGAAAAACCATTATGCCTATGGAGAGTGACCGTACACCACATATCCAAGTGAGTGAGTGTGTGTGTGTGTGTGTGTGTGTGTGTGTGTGTGTGTGTGTGTGTGCGTGTGTATGTGTGTGGGTGTGTGTTTTGTGTGTGTCTGTGTGTGTGTTGTGTGTGTGTGTGTGTCTGCATGAGTGTGTGTGTGCGTGCGTGTGAGAGAGAGATTGTGTGTGTGCAAGAGTGAGTTTTGTGTTTCTACTCCTGCCATTCCCACACGCGGTTGCATGTGATCTAACAAAGGTAAAGAGAAAATACTGACCATATATGCTGTTTATATTGCTTGTAATTAGGATGAAGTAAACATCTGTTGAGTATTTTAACATAACATTTTTGATTGTGTTGAATTAAAAACCCAAAAATGCAGCGGGTCCACCAGACCCACACACAAGGGTTAACCACACGTTTTTAGAGAAACATTTAAAGAAAGAAGAGGAACTGACATCTTAACCCACACAGAACAGATCATCTCTGAACCCAGTTTGGACTGAACCTGGTCAAACAAAAATAACGTATTTAATGGATAAATACAAGTATTGGTCTGGTACCTGTTATTGGATGCTGTATAAGACAGTAACCAGTAGGGCTGTCAACTTTAGTCGTTTAGTCGACTAATCGGTCGATGCCGTCTTGGTCGACTGACATTCTCATTGGTCGACCAGTTGCATTTTTTTTTTTTTTCACCAATAAAGAATTTTTCATTGATTTACTCCTTGATATTTATTCCTTTATAAGCAGTTATATATTACTGTATTCTAAATATAATTAGCCTATGTTTTATCCCCAACTTTAAATGCTTTAATTTAGACTATTTTGTATCAGCGCCACAGTTTAGCGCACCACGTAGAACACTCGGGAACCGCACCTGTGGCTGGCTGCACTGCTGCTTCGCGCTCAGTAAGGAATATAGTAATCTCTATGTGTCTGTCTGTCCGTTTGCATTTTGATTATTTCGAGAACCGTTCATCCAATCGACTTCACAAGGGAGTGCAGTGTCGCAGTTGGTGCAATATAAACAAACACGCGAGACGCGACAAGTTCAGAAAACTAACAGAAACAAACAAAGTTCAGTAAACTACAGAACAGCGCGAGCGGGAAGCGGTGCACCTCACGCGAGCAGGGCTTAGGAAATATTCTCCGAGAACGGACACTGCACTGTTAACCCTTGCTGTAAAAAAAAGGCCAAATTCTGACAATATTATACCATTTTCCATTAAAACAGTAATATACCGTAGAAAACAAAACTAGCCTACAGGAATATACTGTGAATTAACAGTGCTCAAAGTCGACACTCAAAGGCTGTTTTCCCAATCGTACCCTATACCCTCATACACTATTCCCTAGTTCACTAATAAAGTCCACTTGAATGAAAAGAAGTGAGTGAATTAAGACAGTGATGAACACCTGATAAGCAGAATCACTGAAGGACAGACAAACAAGAACAGAAAAAAGAGAAACACAGAAACTACAACTGACTTCCAGCAACACTGAGTGTGAAACCAGTTTACAAACCAGTTTACGATTATTTCTTTCATACATGTACAAAAGTTCTTGTTGAGAATTAACAGAGATTTAGTTAATAATAAAGTTTGTTGTCACCATGATTGAGATCAGTATTTGCTTTAGTTGGTGTCTTGTCCTTGCACTTCTTACCATTCATCTCTCTCTGACTGCTGTAACAGTGAGTTTATAAAACACATTTGTTATGGCAAGAAAAAGTCAAGAGGAAGATGATCAGGTGTTTTTATTCTTTTGTGATGATGTCACAATCATCCTGGACATGTCTGATTTTCAGATTTTTCCTGTATATATTCATTGAATTTATGGGTATTTCATATTTAGCATATATCTGTGAATCTACAAAATGAAATCAATATTTCTGTAATCAGGTCTTCTGAAAAATATTGTAATCATATAGTGCATTCAATTTTATTTTACTCCTGCTTGGCTCAGACACACACAGATATCAACTATCAGCATATGAATCTCAACAATGGTGAAAAGTTTCATGTCGCAATGCATGCTGGGTTCCAGGATAATATAAAACTCCCAGCATGCACTGCTGCATGAATAATAATAAAAAAGAAATATTGCCACCATTGTTGAGATTAATGTGCTAAATTGTGATATCTCTGTGTTT
Source organism: Leucaspius delineatus (assembly GCA_023718395.1). Lineage (NCBI taxonomy): Eukaryota > Metazoa > Chordata > Actinopteri > Cypriniformes > Leuciscidae > Leucaspius > Leucaspius delineatus. The sequence continues at coordinate 10,935,071 of CM043356.1, forward strand.
CTAAAACACACCGTAGCTCTGTTTTTTTAGTTTATGCATGATGTGTTAAAAAAATGAGTCATAGTAATTTATTGCTGTAGTTTCACAGGAGTGCTAATGTAGCACGTTTTCAGATAATGAAAACTCTGAATGAGTAAGAATTAAGTCCTTAGTGAATGAACAGGCAATATGATGATTTCGTCATCATAAGCATTACAACCGCAATCATTCATAAACTGTGTGTGCACAAGTGTGACTTGCAAAAACACAGCTCAAGCAGCAAAAGAAAAATGAATGTTTTAGCATCAGCAACCCAACTAAAGCAAGCACTGATCTCTATAATGGTAACACAAAAACATTTGTGTTGTAAAACAAACATTTTCAATTAAACATCTCAATAACAACTTCTGTATGACAGAAATAAAGTCATAGTGGTTAATAATAAGTGCAATAATGTGTAATGGCTGGAAGTCAGTTGTAGTTATTGTGTTTCTCTATTTTCTGTTCTTGTGTTTCTCTTTTCTTCAGTGATTCTGCTTGATACCAGCAGGTGTTCATCGCTAATGCTCAACAATCACTTATATTCACTTAATTATCTCACTGCAACACTGTCTCAATGTTACTTTTACTCGTTGTAGTGTGGATTTCCCTGTGGGGTTGAAAGGGTTAACAGTGTAAGATAAAAAGACACACCCACAACATGTATTTTAACAGTAATAAACTGTAAGTTATGAAACAGGTTTATACTGGCAACACTTATTTTTTGGGTCACCATTGTGCAGAAGAGTAGAGCCTGAGCTTCAGTCCAGGAGAAGATCTACAAACATTGATGATATGCTGCATGTTGCTTTATTTAACAGGCGGTGACTGTGTAGTTGCTGCTCCAGTGGAAATCTTTTTATGTACAATAGTTTTTTAGTGGTCTCAAATGAAAGAAGTTCACAGTAATACTTTGCTCACATTATTAATGCATTATAAATTTTAGTTAATACATTTAAATGACAGATGGTCAATTTAAGGCAGTCGGTTTCTGCAAGTGTAATTAGTTAACTATAATTTAGTGCATTTTTACAGAAACAAACTAGATTACAGTAAAGAACTGTACAATTAACAGTATTTTACTGGCAACAGTGTTGCCAGTATTTTACTGTAAAAAAACCCGGTAAGGTCTAACAGTGTGCACTAGTGATATAAAACGCACACAGTCTGTTAACTTAAGCAATACTTTTAAGGTAGTCTAATATTTTTCTGACTAACAAATTACTGACACAGTAAAGGGTAGATTTAAATAAAGAAAAACTAAATTTAAATAAAGAAAAAACTAAATTTAAATAAAGAAAAAACTAAATTTAAATACAGAAAAAACGACATTTAAATAAAGAAAAATTAAATTTAAATAAAGAAAAAACGAAATTTAAATACAGAAAAAAACTAAATTTAAATAAAGAAAATTTAAATTTAAATAAAGAAAAAATAAATTTAAATAAAGAAAAAACGAAATTTAAATACAGAAAAAAAACGAAATTTAAATAAAGAAAAATTAAATTTAGATAAAGAAAAAACGAAATTTAAATAAAGAAAAACGAAATTTAAATAAAGGAAAACGAAATGTAAATAGGCCTAAAGAAAATCTAAATTTAAATAAAGAAAACACTCCCGTTGCTGGAACACTCAGGCGTCGGTTCTATTTTTAGCATGCAGGCGTTTTCCGCATGGCTCGAGCTGCGCCTGAGACGAGTGTCTCACGCAGGCAGTGTGCAAACTCCAACCTGATAACATGGGAGCCGAAATAAAAACAGACACGCCACGCAGCTGAGACTCTCACGCCAGCAGCCAGTGTGTCGCAGGCCTTATTCAAGCGCGAATGAGAACCGTTTGGCGGGGGATCCCAGGTGTCAATAAAAAAACTAAATGTCAAAACATCGCGTCTTTTTTTTTTTTTAGTCGACTAATCGTTGCGCAGAACAGGACTTTGGTCGACTAAGCATTTCTTTGGTTGACTACAGCCCTAGTAACCAGTTTGGTTCAGTCCAAACTGGGTTCAGAGATGATCAGTTCTGTGTGGGTTAAGATGTCAGGTCCTCTTCTTTCTTTCTTCTTTAACCACACACATTTCTCTAAAAACATGTGTGGTTAAACAGAGTTCTCACACTCACTAGTAACATGTTCCCAAACCTCAACAGTGAGTTCACCGCTCTGAAAATACTACTGAAAAATACCAGGGGCGTAGCCATCATTTCAAAAGTGAGGGGGACAGAATGCCAAGCGTAATACCAGTTTTTTTTTTTTTTTTTTTGCAGACATTTGTTGACAGGGTTTTGTTTAATTAGCTTAATATGCTATATGTTTAAAGCAAGAAAACAGAAAGAAAGAAAGAAAGAAAGAAAGAAAGAAAGAAGAAAGAAAGAAATGCAGATGTTCTGTACTTTATACTGCACATAGCCTAGTATTGAATATTGTACTATATTGTTTACATATTTCAAATTGTTTTGTGTGTAGGCTACGTCAAACTTCAAATTTTCTGGTTAGGCTTTTTCAAGACAACTTAAAATTTGTCGACAAAACCTTTTATCTAACAATTGTAAAGTGTTACTGAATGATATATGGTAAATATCATGGCTACACACGTTACAACGCTGCATGATTCAAGCAGATATAGTGGCTGTTAATGCATGAAAATCCAAATTCAGCATTAACAATCACCATCTTTATTCTAATTTGAAGGGCTTTGATTACATATCTGTGAAAATAAATGACATTACAAATAAAAAAAAAGACTGAAAATAAGCGCACATTTGTGCGAGTAGTGAATATTTACAATTTCCAAGATAACTTATTATTATTCAATTAATTATTAAACTCGAGAAATAGGCAGAGTTATTCATCATTGTGCAACACAAGTCGGATATCACATGACAACTTACAGTGCTTGACTTTTTCGTGAAAAAGGAGTGAAGAGTTTTTTGCCGTTCTGAACTCATTGCGACCTCTATGAAAATGCTGGATACAGCGCTGGTGCGAGCGTGGGAGTGTCGTGATGCACGAGTGACTGATTACCACTGAAAATTTGAAAGTCACGTATAGACTATCTTGACTCTTTGAATTTTAAATCTGGATGTATACACATTGGCCCGCAAAAATCTCAACTTGACCTGAACACACTTGCCCTACGAAAAAGTGCGGGACACGTAATCTACGCCCATGGAAAATATGTATTCACACTAGTTCCACATTGTTAAATTAAAACTAGACCAAAGGTTATTAAAACAGTTCTGGAAGCGCTAGAACTTAAAGCCAGAACACAAAGAGGACAAAAGACAACAATTAGGCAGAAACGCATGTGTGTTACACTCTCAGAAAAAAAGGTACAAAAGCTGTCACTGTGGTGGTACCTTTTCAAAAGGTACACTTTTGTACCTAAAGAGTACATATTAGTCCCTCAAAGGTACATATTAGCAGAGGTGGGTAATCCAGGGGTCAGAAAGTATAAGTCCTGCCATATGTTTATTCCACCCATAAACTCAGTCATCTGATTTCACTAATTAGTTTTCTCTCCTGTCTGAATTAGCAAATCCAGGTGATTGGAACAAAATACTGAGGAGGACTTTTACTTTCTGAACCTGGACTTTACACCTCTGCATAGCAATTCCACATGTCAGCCAAGAGCAAAGAAATAAACCAGAACTGGACATTATCGTAGCCACACAATCTGTGTATATTAAATAAGGAGTAATTTCAGCCACAGCCTCAGATGAAATCAACTGAAGAGAAAAGAAGACATTAAATCTGTGAAGATCTTAGCAGAGGAGGATTAAACAACTCCACAAACAGCATTACCAGCCTCACTTATTACTAACCAGACTGACTTTATTTCTGTCAGACGTCTACGGAAGTTCTTATTGAGAATTAACAGAGGTTTAACTCTAATGTGTTTCAATTGAAGTCACCATAACAGTGATTAGTGTTTCCATTAGTTGGGCTCTAAACTCTTGTTATACCTTTTTCGACTGCTATGACAGTGTGTTTGTCAAACACATTTACAGCAGCAAAGAAAGCTAAATTGACTTGAGATCAGATGAAGATGGTTACTTGTTGATGGCTTGATAATCATCATGAAATGACCTGATTCACTAAGGTTTTTATAATTTAACAATTGTGTTGTCACATTAATATTTTTTCCACAACACAAACCCTGTGTTACTGCAGTATGAGATCCAGCAATATTATAACAATCAGAAGACTTTAACAAACATTAACACGAAAAAGTCAGTTTAATATGACACACACAGACATCAACAATCAGCGTATGAATCTCAACAATGGTGACAATCAATAGTACTTTGCTGCAATGCATGCTGGGTACCAGCATAGTACAAAACTCCCAGCATGCATTGCAACATGAATAAATTATGCAGCTGAATTGTCCTATAATTTTGTTTGATTCAAAATTGCTTTTATTTTTTGCTGTTATTTTTGTTGTGAATTATCAGCTTTTCAGTGATGTTCTGAATATGTTTATCTGCATATTTGTGATTGTCACCATTGTTGAGATTCATACGCTGATTGTTGATATCTGTGTGTGTCAGCATAGGCTATTTTTTTTTCTTCATGTTTGTTAAAAGATTTAAACCGATTGTCATATTTCTGGATCTCATGCTGCAGTAACACAGGGTTTGTGACGTGAATATAATAGTGGAACAACATAATTGTCAGATTATAAAAACCTCAGTGCATCAGTCTGTTTCGTGATGATTATAAATCCATCAACAGGAAACCACCATCACCTGATCTCATTTCACTTTAGCTTTCTTTGCTGCTGCAAATGTGTTTAACAAACACACTGTCACGACAGCCAAAAAAGACAATAGTTAGAATACGAGTTAAGAGCCCAACTAATGAAACACTTACCACTGTTATGGTGACTTCAAATAAAACACATACGAGTTAAACCTCTGTTAATTCTCAATAAGAACTTTTGTAGACATCTGACAGAAATAAAGTCAGTCTGGTTAGTAATAAGTGAAGCTGGTAATGCTGTTTGTGGAGTTGTTTAATCCTCCTCTGCTGAGATCTTCACAGATTTAATGTCTTCTTTTCTCTTCAGTTGATTTCATCTGAGGCTGTGGCTGAAATTACTCCATATTTAATATACACAGATTTTGTGGCTACGATAAGGTCCAGTTCTGGTTTATTTCTTTGCTCTTGGCTGACATGTGGCATTGCTATGCAGAGGTGTGAAGTCCAGGTTCAGAAAGTAAAAGTCCTCCTCAGTATTTTGTTCCAATCACCTGGATTTGCTAATTCAGACAGGAGAGAGAACTAATTATTGAAATCAGATGACTGAGTTTATGGGTGGAATAAACTATGGCAGGACTTCTACTTTCTGACCCCTGGATTACCCACCTCTGCTAATATGTACATTTGAGGGACTAATATGTACTCTTTAGGTACAAAAGTGTACCTTTTGAAAAGGTACCACCAAAGTGACAGCTTTTGTACCTTTTTTTCTGAGAGTGTAGTTTAACCATAGGCTACTGGTTTTAGATCTTCTTTTCCAGGTCTAGAAAATCCCTCTTTTAAATGGCTATCTTGTATATATCCTGGTTTTCAAGATGGTTTCCAAAACATATTAATTGCCCATCGTTGAATTTTGTTGTTTTAGCTTATTTTAATATTAGTTTTTCTTCTTCATACATAACATTTTGTATTGTTTTGATGCTGGCAATATATGTTTTACATGTCAACGTCTGTGCTTTTGTAATGTACAGTATGTGTAATAAGCAAAGCTTCTGTCTACTGCTTTTGGGTCACTGAGAGTTGTTTTAATCACATAGATTATATGATTATATATGATTATATAAAGGCCTACAGTTTGTTTAGAGCTTTTATTCTGTTTTTGTTTTTTTTCTAACCCTATGGACCAAAATAAAACATATTTTTACAAAGAGTCCATTTTTCTTGGGCATTTTCCCAGTTAAATTATTAACTCCCTACTAGGCTATATATTGATATAGTTTTCAAACACACTGTTCACTAAAAGAATTTAGGCCAACCGTCTCCATTGACTTTGTATTGCCTGAAGCCGCCTCCTTGTCATTTCTAACTTATAACAAAGAACAATGTCTAAAAGCTGCTATGTGACAAGGTGTACACAGCAAACAAGCAAAACCCTAGAAACAAGTTTTTATAAGCTGTTGACCCCAATAAACAAGCGTTTAAGGACACAAAAGTGGATACAGGCAATTGAGATAGAGACGCGGGAGGGGAACGTAATCGGCAACCAGTATAGCTGAGCTTACAGAAATATAATATATAAAACTGACATTTGACTAAGTGACAAAATGTTGAGTGTCAGGATCCCACAATTAACCCATTCTTCCAGCGGATACTTCACGTCTTATTGCCTGTATCCACTCTGGCATCATGAGAGGTAGAGGATCACCAAAGTGTGAGTTGCTTCACAAATCTAGTCCAGATAGAGAGCAGATTTTCTGTCTACACCTGTTGATGTTAGCCTTACGTCGACTGAGCTAACGTTAACATACACTGCTGCTTGGTAACTTCAGACTGTTAGCTAAATATTTAGTGTAGAACATTCTGTGTAGCTGACTAAAGAAAAACATTTTGTAGGCCTACCATGAAAACGAGTCCACTTAAAACCGCAACATTTTCTGTCAGCAATGTACAAGTAGTGTGTAACAGTCGTGTTCTTTTAGTTTTGTCCTCATGGACTTTTAGTTTGTATTCTTTAGTTCCCTTTTTCCCGTGTCTGAGTTTCCCGCCATCATCAGTTACCATGGACACCAATCTCACCAGCTGGTTAAGGGGTGGGGGGTGAATGCATCAAAAAATACTTGACAAATGCATTCACAAGCTTGCAAATATGTTATTGTTCTTTAATACATAAAGTTATACATCCTTTCCATTCAACGTTTGGCCCGCAACAATAGAATAATAAAAAAAAAAAAAAAAAATCTACTACCCTATTTCAGTAAACATCCTCCTGATGTTCTCTTGTAGCCTATATGTCACGGTGTGACAAATGAGGGCGGAACTAAAGTTCGCCGCAATTGTGTCCCCTCCGGTATAATAACAAGGTTATAATAAACCCCCCCCCCCCCCCCCCCCGGGGAGGTGTATATCTGTTGCCCTGCCAACCGGGATGAGGAAATTGATACCAGGTGTGGGAAATTAATCTAGAGCCATGACGAAGCCATGTGGGCATTGAGAAGGATATAAAAAGCCAGTGAAGAGAGACTGTTGGTGTGGTTCTCTCCCGTGAGAAGTCGTTCTATTTGAGTGTTGCAGAGAAGAATTGTGGTGTGCAAAGGGAAGTGCTGCTGGAGGGGACTCGAGGAGTGTGGAAGAGTTGTGAAAACACACCGTTTGCCTGGAAGGGAGAGAGATAAGTAATCGACCATCGTATCTCGTACCTGCATGTTTCAACACTGAATTTGAGGTGGATTGGAGTGCTTTGATTGTGCTATCTAAACGTCACTGAGTGAATTATACTTATTCATGTTCGATCTCTTACCCTCTTCCCCCGTGTTGGAACGGTGATGTGAATCCTGCTATGTCTGTGGAGGAAAACCCTGAAACATCTTTTCCCAACATTGAAGCTCGTTGCTTGTGGCACGGAGACCCCTGGGTGAGTGCTGGCCTTATCTGCACTTATTTGAAGTGGATTGCAGTGCCTAAATTGATGTTTCCCCCCTCACGTTGCATGTTTGGAGTGAAATTGCCGTGTGTGTGTGGAAGATTTATTCTCTCTTGCCGTGCACTCCCCTCATGCCATGCTGGTCTACTGTCAGTAACTGGAGCTTCATAATGTTGATTGGTTCCATCTGTTGAGGACTAGAAGGAACAGCATCTGTAAGTCAAACTAACCTCTCTGTTTTAAGTAGTGGTTCTGACTGTCTTAGAAGAAGCTCCGCTCAGCCTGTTGATTTGGAGTCTGCTGCAGCCCTAAGCCCACCTGTACGGTGTGAAGTTATCTGCCCCCTGCAACACACGTGAGAATTGTATACTGCTGTTGAAGTTGATTCTGTTTGTATTCGTAGAAGCTCCACTCAGCCTGTTGATTTCGAGTCTGCTGCAGCCCTAAGCCCACCTGCACGGTGTGAAGTTATCTGTCTCCCGCAACACCTATGAGAACTGTATACTGCTGTTGAAGTTGATTCTGTCTGTTCTAGAGAAGCTCCGCTCAGCCGGCGACTTTGAGTCTGCTACGGCCCCAAGTCCATCTGCATGGTGTGAAGTTATCTGTCCCCTGCAACACACGTGAGAACCTTATACTGCTGTCGAAGTTGATTCTGTCTGTTCTAGAGAAGCTCCGCTCAGCCTGCGACTTGAATCTGCTATAGCCCCAGGCCCATCTGCATGGTGTGAAGTTATCTGTCCCCTGCAACACACGTAAGAACTGTATACTGCGGTGAAGTTGATTTTGTCTGTCTTAGAGCAGCTCTGCTCAGCTGCGACTTTGAGTCTGCTACAACCCCAAGTCCATCTGTATGGTGTGAAGTTAGCTGTCCCCTGCAACACACGTGAGAGTTGTATATTGCTGTTGAAGTTGATTCTGTCGGTCCAGGAGAAGTTCCGCTCGGCCTGCGCCTTTGAGTCTGATATAGCCCCCGGCCCATCTGCATGAGAAGCTCCGTTTAGCCTGTTGACTCGAGTCTGCTGCAGCCCCAGAGTCCCAACTGTCTACTCACCTGTGGAAACTCACCTGACCGTCGTAGGCCTCTGTGAACCTTGCATCAGTGTGGGAAGAGGACCAGCCCCGACTGTATACCCACCTGTGGAAACTCACCTGTCCGTCGTTGGTCCCTGTGAACTCTGCCTCGGTGTGAGAAGAGGAAGAGCTCTGACCATCTACTCACTGGTGGAAACTCACCTGCCTACCGCATCCCATTGTGAACCCTACAGCGGCGTGGGAAGAGGAAGGGCCCCGACTGTCTACTCACCTGTCTGTCGTCGGTCCTTGTGAACCCTGCATCAGTGTGGGAAGAGGAACAGCCCCGACTGTCTACTCACCTGTGGAAACCCACCTGTCTGTCGTCGGTCCCTGTGAACCCTGCATCAGTGTGGGAAGAGGAACAGCCCCGACTGTCTACTCACCTGTGGAAACTCACCTGTCCGTCGTAGGTCCCTGCGGACCCTGCATCAGTGTAGGAAGAGGAACAGCCCAGACCACATACTCATCTGTGGAAATCCATCGATCCATCACAGGCCATTGCGAACCTTGTACCGGCGTGGGAGTGGGCCCCGGAGACTGCTGCATTGCCTCGATTCCGGGGAAGAAGAGGAAAGGAAGATTTTAGCTTAGGTTATTCAAATTACTTTTAACTATAATAAAAAGAACTGGTATTCCCTTGAATTCTGTTTCCGTCTCGTCTCTGACACGCTCCTCAGGGTGGTCCTGGTTCAGGGGTGGGCGCAGTCCGGCTTGGCCCATCCCGACCTGTGACATATACTTTCCTTATGTGGGCTTCTAGGTCGCCAGCACCTTTATTTGACACCGTCAGCTTTGCAGGTCATGCACAGATCCCAACCGAAACGAAAACACGGGAATTTTCTCTGTAAATCATCTGTGAATTTACATTTGGGCTTTTTTTTTTACGCTGTTAGCTACTTACATCTTATCTTGCACTTGACCGTAAACTGAAGCTTCGAGTCACGCTGCTAAAATTCTGTGAACATAAAGTCCGCCTACTTTGATTTGATTGGTCATTTCAAATATTCTGACATTGACGAGCAGTGACAGACCAATGAGGCTGAGATGAACATACACACTAGAGACCTGCGCGGGACACAATTTTCAGTCCCGCTCCCGCAAAGATTTGTTATTTTTAGTCCCGCTCCCGCCCGCATCTGTGATATTATGTCCCGCTCCCGCCCGCAAATGCCCGCAAGACGGCAGGCAGGATGTATTGTTCACGAACTGTCTCACGAAAGGTCTTGGAAAAAAAATGTGATTTGTGTCCGTTGTATGTTAACACCTTTTGGCATTTATGGCAGCAGGTAAAAGGTAGTTGATTCCCCTCTCCATCATGCACAACCAAAAAAGACTGCCAAATGTCTGATTTGATGTTTCGTGATATTTGTTTTGTAGTAGGGGTTGCACGACTACTGATTTCTGCTAGTCGATTTCTTATCAAAACAATACTCGAGTTACTCGACTACTCGTCGTTCATGCTACTGTAAATGAAATAGCTAGGCTAGATCTTATCAATAAACATTTATTAATTCATAGCCTAATGCAACAATTACATAAGTAAACTCTCAAAACATTATAATTATGACATTTCATTTTTAAATTTTCATGTACAAGTCTAAAGCCAAATAAATAGCCGTTCTTGCCTTTAATTTTAGACGTCTGCTTCTAGGGGCCGTTCACATATCGCGTCTTTTCCGCGCTCGAGGTCGTTATTTCAAATGTAGGCGCGCGGCGAGCGCGCTCATAATGAAAGAAACATGGTGCACTAGTTTTTCCAGGCGGGTTTTTCCTTCTCAACTCCAGAAATATATCTAGTAGTAAAGCTAATGCAAGGGCTAGAAATAAATGAATCCTTTGCTGAATGATAACTTCCTCGTCGTCATCATGGAGAGCGCAGTTTGGTTGCATAGCGACGACAGACGCCGCGGGAGCGCAAGCGCTTGTAGGAGACAGCGGCACGGCCACGCGCGCTTTCCACACGTTTTTAGACGCAATATGTGAACGGCCTCTTGCAGAGTTGGCGAATACACATCTGACGTGTGTTTTGTTTGTTGGTGACGTTCGCCATTTTTAATTCATTTATGGTTAATGGACGCTCGAGTAGTCGATTGTTTCCGACAGCGTCGAATAGTGGTTGAAGTAGTCGATCTATCGACTACTCGACTAGTCTATGCAAGCCATGTTTTGTAGTAAATGTGCCTTTCTTTAGAGAAGTGCTTACATCTGAAGCACTATATGTGCTCTTTCCCTCGTCCATGCTGTCTATTTTGAACTTGAAGCTTTCGAATTCGAACACGGAGCAACGTGAAGGAATTGTCTCTAAACAAGTGTGCGTGAGATTAGGCCCCGCCCTACCCTAAACAGCAACATCCAAGTTTAGGCTGCTTAAAACGTTTTTATTGCTGCCAAACAGAATCTCCCTCACAACTACAAATTATGTACGCTACTTTAATCATTTATATATTTTACTTTACACTCATATTTTAATTCGCGGGAGTGCAGCGTATCATCCCCCCCGCCCGCACCCGCAAGTGCACCTTCATCATCCCGCCCGCTCCCGCAATGACCTTTTAAAATTTGTCCCGCGCCGCTCTGTTTTGCGTCGGGTCCCGCGGGACTCCCGCGGGAGTGCAGGACTCTAACACACACACACACACACACACACACTAACACACACACACACACACACACACACACACACACACACACAGGCCTCTATTTTCTGACATGCTCTCTGCTTGGAGCCGCTGTGGATTGAGGAACGCGCTGATTATAACAAGATGGGGCGAAGCCGAAGCCGGTTACATATGTTTTGTGTGCAAAGGCAAGTGTCAGTCAATTTAAAGTACACGCTTAATGGTCCCTTGAAAAACAGTGAAAACATTTACAAGACATTTTCATGAATTTATAACCCCCCACCCCCACCCCCACCCACACCCACCCACTCACTTTTGAGTGTACGAATAAATTCCCAGGAGAGTTAATTTAACACTGGAGTTTTTGCTGTGTATATATAGATGAAGTGTGATCATGACGCATCTGTCAATGCATCACTTTTGGAGGTTGTGAATTTGTGGTTTCACAAGCACAAATTTAGTAGCCAAATAAAAGTTTCATGGTGCGCACACACACACACACACACTCTTGGCCTGAATTTGGCCTCCGCTGGCACTGCTCTCAGCCAGTTATTGCCCATGTGTGGCCCTTGTCTTTAATCCAGATCTAGGCCACTCCAGGACCGTCATTATTTGCAACATGAGGACTGAGGGAAAAGGGTCTCTGTGGACCGGAGCTGGACCAGACAAACATTGATATGTGGGAAGGTGTGATGAAGTTATGAAACTCCCATGAGGTTTTGTGAACAGAGTTTGCTGCCGATACAGTAAATGTTCTCACTGAACCATAAGACTGAATCTATACTGTAGTTGATCTTTACGGATGAAGGGTGAGTTACAGTAATGTCTCTACCATGGTAATCTGTTTACAGTATCACATGGCATACATACTGTAAAACAAAATGCTGTGTTTGATGCCATCAATCTCCCTTCTTCTGATGCATCTCTGATCAATCTGATGTTATACAGTCATTTACTGTTTACTCTGTCCTGGTATATGTTCACAAATCACATCTCTCTCTCTCTCTCTCTCTCTCTCTCTCTCTCTCTCTCTAAAACGTTAAAAATGATCACCATACTTGTGAAAATAGTACCAAAGCAAAAAAAAAAAAAAAAAAAAACTATGTAAACTGAACAAGCAACACAATGTGTTAGAGGTGTGATGCAAAAAGATTGTGTAAATAAAAATAAAAATAGACATATTCTGACAAGACTACAGACACTGTATTGGGTCACTTAAAAATAACTATATTTCATTATGATGAAATTGTTTTCTCTGACAAATAATCAGTAGCTACAATAGCTGGGTTTCCATCCAAACGTAAAGCGAAGGCGTTATATGCAAATGTGTCTTCTAGTGTCATGGAGCCGTAAAGCTGTAGGATTCAAAATACAAACGACTCGTAACGGCGGTTTAGAGACGATTCTTTCTTTTGGGAGACATTAACTTTATTTATCGTGCACTTTCAAATTTAAAACTTTGCAGAACATTTACATTCACAAACAGCAATATTACACTGCGTGAAAGGGAATATTCGAAAAAACATAATTGGGGAACTTTAAAGGGTAACTAAACCCTAAACCAACCTTTTTTAGTTAATGATCTGTAAGAATGGGGCTTTATTAGTGCTGTTCATTGATTCGAGTAACTTTTTTGACATTTGGGTATAAAGTGTTTTAATTCTACAATATATGGTGTAAAAACGTCTGAGTGCTGCCCTCTTCAGGTTGAACAGTGGCTACTGCAGTTGAATTTTCCTATTGGATGTTGCGGTACTATGTGACGTAAGCAGGTTCCAGCTCACCACGCCCTCCCTTGATACGAGCTACCACGCCCTTGGATGAGCTAGCGTAGATTTATCTGTATTTAGTAGCAGTGGCCCATGTTGAATATAGAAACCTACGTAGGTGTAGTGTTGCTGGTTACAACAGCACTGTTGGACTGCATAGCTTTCCAGCAGACTTGGAAATTAGGCGCCAGTGGTTGCATGCACTTGGCCTGGAAGACCGTGAGTGTGAAACCTGCATTTTACGCGGAATTGCTTTTGAAACGCAATAGAAACGGGCTTCTCCACAGAGCTCGCGCTGAAAAGCGACGCAGTGCTAACCGCTGCTCCTCCTGCATGGACTCCACCACCGCAGCGGCGTCTTGATGTGAGTGATCATATTTTAATCACAATTTATGGTTAGGCTAAAGTAAATCCTCTGGGGTCAACAAACGCGTCGGCACATTTTGCTGGATTTTTTCACATAGCGGCAAAATATGAATATGCCTACAGAGAGCGCGTGCTATTGACATCAACTCGATAAAACTCATCAGATGCGTGTGCTTTACGTTGTCTTACGACCCTGTGAGTCACTCTCCATTTTAGAGAGTCTGACAGCAGGTCTCAGGTGCACGCCCCCCGCTCACGGTTCGTCCCCTCTATGGCGGCGCTCACATATCGCGCATAAAAACGCGTCGAAAACGCTAGGCGCGCCGCGTTCTCCTTTTTCCAAAGCGCTCGGGTGGTTGCGCTCCGGAGGCGTCTGTCGTTGCTAAGCTTGGTTCTTTCACGTGACCTGCGGTGCGCTTGCGGCATTCTGAAAAGTTGAGATGTTTTTATCTCGATGCGGCGCGGACGCGCTTGGAAAAAACGAGCACGTCGCACCGCGACCGCGTCACTTCCATTATGAGCGCGCATACCGCGCGGCTACATTTGAAATAACAAACTTGCGCGCGCAAAAGGCGCGATATGTGAGCAGGCCCTATCTCCGCTGGGGTCTGCCCACTTTTCTAGCGTTTTTCAAATATTGCCAGTGGGTGGAGTCAGGCTCTGACCAGGGGTTTAGTTACCCTTTCAACTCTTCAACTTTCAGAAGTAAAAAAACACCTCAAGCGAGCGTGAAAACCTTTTTTGCAAATTAAGGGATTTTTTTTGTGTGGAAATTTGCCATTTCCATCACTCGTTTCTGATTCAATACTTCAGTGCGCATGAAAACAGGGTGATGAAAACATGTGTAGCGCCCCCTAGCGTGTCTAGCTATTAGTGTGGAGTGCGCTCCCCAAATTCCTATGTAGCGAGAGATCTCTCTCTCTAATATTAATTAATGCTTTACTATATTTCCCTAATTATTATTTAGTTGTTAGCAGTTTCCTTAATGGTAGCTTTTAACTTAATGCAAAATGGCAATCAAGAGTCTCTATAGCTAACAGAAAGTGAAACACTAATTGTATGCGGCTATCTCACGTGCTTGGTTAAATAAGCATTAACCTTTTAAATTACAATACTATAAGTGCAATAAACATCAATTGAAATGTCACTTAGGCTATCTTAAGCACCGTTAATAAACACTTTCACTTTAAACCAGGCTACTGTAAACTCAAAATTATCTTGCTTTTAGTATCAAAATGATTAATATCATAAACCCAATGTAATGAAAATCTTCAACAGAAATACGTTTAAACTATTTACTGAAAAAATATAGTATTTACATACAGTTCAAATATCAAAAGTGCAATTCAAATGAAACACAGTTCAATCAAATGACCAATTATACCAAAAAACACACTAAATTTCCCCAAATTAAAGCTAAGCTGGCAAATGACTAAGTGGCCACTAAATAAAATAAAAGGAAATGAATTCCCAGAAAGTCAGAGGAGGACACGTTGCAGGCCTGTAGCGTGGCTTGTGAGCGGAGCAGGGGCGGTTTCTTCATTAGGGCGATTGGGCGACGCACCACCAAAGTGTGAAAGTGAAGGGACTTTTTCAATCACATTCATAATCTCATTCAACCACAGAGTTACGCTAGCCGTCACTGTTCTGCCTCTGTCTGGATATAGTCCAATCAGCGTCATGTCACGTTCTGTGGAGTACCGCCTCTTTTTGGGCGATTTCACTCTGGCTGAGAATCGCCCAGAGTCTTCCCATAGACTTACATTCAAAGATGTTTTTTTTTCGAACTGCAGGCACTGCAATGCATTCTCTATGGGTTCCGGGAGGGCTCGCACTAACGTGCTTACGTCATCATACGTATCCTTAACTTGTGCAGCGATTGGTGGGAACAAACATACACTATTAAAAATCTTTATAAATAATATTTGAAAACAATTTTAAATTTGAACAACAAGAAAAAATGAAACACTACTTTAATATCTTTATCAAATGTGATTAAAAAAATAAAAATAAAAAAGAGAACGAGAACGAGAGCGAGAGAGACTGTTGGGACATCTCGCGAGTTGAGGCGGTTGAGGCCAGTTGAACTTGAAGAACGTCATGGCGAACGCAGTTAACATTAATTCTATCGTGTCATTAAAAGAAATACCATTTAGCCGTCGTAGTAATCAGGATAAATTGTCAATTAAAGAGTTAGGGCCACCAAGACCAAATTTAAAAATAAAACAAGTATCTACAAAGGGCGGGAAATCATATAATAGAGGATTCTCGAGGAACTGGTACGAGCGGACAAAATGGCTAGCAGGTTGTGAAGCAGCTAATGCTTTATTCTGCTACCCCTGCATTCTCTTCCATCCCGAGAACGGGACGGACATCGCATGGACAACGACAGGTGTCACCGATATGCATCATCTCTCGGAGAAGGTGAAAAAGCATGAAACGGCGAAGATGCATATGGACAGTTGCCTAAAATTGGCGGCTTTCGGGACGGTCAATATTGCCACACAGTTGGACGACAGTTACCGGATAGCTGTACGTCGTCACAATGACGAGGTTAGTAAGAACCGCCACATTCTAGGCCGTCTTATCGACTGCGTGAAGTTTTGTGGCCTGTTCGAATTAGCATTGAGGGGCAAAGATGAGAGCGAAGGCTCAAGCCACGCTGGCATTTTTCGTGGACTGGTCAACTTGGTAGCATCGCTAGACGAGGTGTTTGAGGAGCACTTGAAAACTGCCACAGTCTTTAAAGGTACATCAAAGACGGTACAAAATGAGCTGTTGGATTGCATGCTATCAGTCATCAGGGAGCATATAATGGAAGAGGTGAAGTCAGCTAGATTCGTAGCAATTCAAGCAGATGAGACTACTGACGTTTCTACACAGACCCAGTTAGTGCTTGTGTTCAGATACATTGACAGGGACCATGCTGTGCAAGAACGTTTCTATGAGTTCATCCCTATCTTGAATACAACAGCCGAGTCGATTGCCAGTGTGATTCTGGAGAGGCTAAACAGTCTTTTCACTGAGGATGAGAAAGCTAAACTCATCGCGCAAGCATACGACGGGGCAAGTGTGATGAGGGGAGAGCGGGCTGGTGTGCAGCAAAAGGTGCGTGAACATTATGAAAATGCACATTATGTGCATTGCTATGCACACCAGCTGAATTTAATCATGCAGCAAGCTACATCTCAAATTCCAGCAGTTAGAGTATTCTTTTCTGATCTGAGTGGCATTACCAGCTTTTTTACCCGGTCACCAAAACGCACTACTATTCTCGACGAGATTGTTGCACGAAGGCTGCCAAGAGCCTCATCCACAAGATGGAACTTCAATAGCAGAATCGTGAACACTGTATACGAGAACCTAGATGACCTTACAGAGTGTTTCAGATCTATTGCGACTGACAGCTCATTTGATAGCAACACGGTGAGGGAGGCATCTGGCTTCTTGAGGATGCTGCAAGATGAAGACTTTCAGTTTTTTCTGCATCTGTTTCATCAAATCATGCCTCACGTTGACATGATGTACCAGCAGCTGCAGAAGAAGAACATTGATGCAGTCTTTATCAAACAAGCCCTCCAGAACTTCACAATGAAAGTGCAGTCCATCAGGTAAGATCATATCATATTGTTCATACCTTCTCAATATAGGACCATGTAATTTATGTATTTAACATTATGTTTTCAAATATTATTTATTTACATAAAATGTATGCTATATGGTAACAAGATTTAGACACTTAAAAGTGGGGAACTAATTTAATCCTCTGCATCTTTAGAAATTGTAATTACCTTGTCTGTAACAAAGTTTAGCTAGCAATTTTTATATCTTTTGAGCTATTCTGAGAAAATATCTAAAACAGACTATTTGTGTTGCTTCTGTTTTTCTAAGACATGAATAAGTATTGTCAATGACATGAGATTATTCATAAAACATGTTTTATTCATAAAAACACTGTTGATCTATCTGTGTTCAGGGACCAGAGCTCATTTCAGGAGCAGGAGCAAGTAGCAACAGGAACAACAAGATCTAGGAGGGCCTTGGGAGAAGAAGAAAAGCAGAGGCTGTCTAAAGAGGTATTTATTGCTGACCATTTAAATACTCCAAAATAGTGTTGGAAAATCTCACTTTGTTTTTACAATCAGTTTAGGAAAGGATGGTAGCAGTCTTTTTTACTCCTAGCATTGTACTTTGAAATTTGTACATTCCATTCGAACACCAACACAATCTTTATCCTACGATTCAGTCAACAATATTATTTGTCGCCACCTAGTGGAATCTTTAATAAAATAAACTCTCTGAGTGGATTGAAAATACATTTACTGGTCAAAAACCCTTGTCAAACTCCATTTGAGCTTGAATTATGGTAAAATGTTAATTAACGTAATAAAACACACACACACACACACACACACACACACACACACACAAATCATCGCTGTTGGACAGAAGCCTTGTATGTCCAAAACTGTTACTTTTTAGGAAACGAAAGAAAACCTGTTTTTTTCTCCAAAATAATTTCCAAGCTCTTTTAATGCTTTTCATTGTTTAAATATTTGTAAAACACATTGACAGATGTAAAGGGTGACCAATAATAGCATTAATGTTTGAAAATATATGGAGATATAAAATATGGATTCTGCCTGATACATTGTTGCTGTCGGGATGGAAACCTTGTATCTCCATATTTATATTATAATAAATAATTTATTTTATAACTAAAATAAATGTATTTATTTTGTCAGGTCTGCGACACAATCTTGGTCCACACCAAAGAAAGGTTCTCCTTTACCGACCACCTTGTAAGTGCCACGCTGCTACAAGGAGAGATGTTTCAACAGCATGGCCATACATTCCCTGTTGAGGCTCTGAACATCACTGCCAGGGCATACCCTATGTTAAATAAGGCGAAGCTGAAGACTGAACTGTCTCTCATTTACGAGAGTCCAGAATTCAAGGGCTGCTGTGGTGCACTGGCGCTGTACCAGGTTTTGCTGAAGTACAACCTCCAGGATACTTTTTCAGAGACTGTTGCTCTGTTGAACATCCTCATAACCACTCCAATGACAACTGCTGAAGCTGAGAGGTGTTTCTCAACCTTGAAGAGAATCAAGACATTCCTGAGAAATGTAATGGGACAGGAACGTCTGAATGCACTGGCTATGCTTTCCATGGAGAGGGAACTAGTCAGGAACATGCCTGCTTTCAATGAGAGAGTAATTGATCACTTTGCTACTTTAAAAGAGAGAAGAGCAAAATTTCAGTATAAGTAAGCAGTGTAATAAGCGAGTAATGTGAAGTAAGCAGTGTAATAATAGTGAGTAGTATTGTAAATAGTGAGTAATGTGCAGGGTCCGTACGGGTGCTTGATCCTTGAAAGTGCTTGAATTTTGATGTGTTTAAGGTTTGAAAAGTGCATAGCTAAAAGTAGTGTAAATAGTGAGTTATGGGATTTCAGTTGTTTTTTTATTAAATTGAAATTGGAGTAAACGTTTTTGGAAATTCGCATCCTGGCTGGGCTTTGTTTGAATTGATTTTGACTTGCTGCCGAATTGTTAACACTCATAGAAACAAAACAAAAAAAGATTAATATTAATGAAAATAAAGTGACTCTTGCAATTAAAGTAGTGAAGTTGCCTTTACATGCTTAAGCTGTTAATTTATCCATTGCATGGGTGGACCTTATCCTTATCAATCATTCAAACATTTGCCCCCCCTGAGAGATTTTGCAGGAGCCGCCACTGGAGCGGAGAGACCTTAAACACAATGGCCGCTTCGCGTCGTGACGCAGCAAACAAAACAAAAACTCACTGCTATATTAATGCTGGTCGTTGTCGTCGTCCACGCCGCGGCAACGCGGTGCTGGTGATGCTGGTGGTTGAAGACGTCGTCCGACAGCTAAGCAGGTAATGGCTCTGGAGATAAGTGCTTTTTCAGACGATGCACAAAAGGGCAACCGAGCAGGCTACTCGCTGGCATAGTCTTTATAGCTAAATCGTGCTGACTAGCCGTCCACTCTCTCTCCTCGTTGAAAACTCTAACCGAGTCCTTCAAAACCATTAACTATTACACTGTAAACTTGCAGTATACAATTACATTTACAACACACGCATTAACTTGGTGTTTTACCAATTTCTAACGTGGCAGTCACAGCGCCGTTCTCACTTATGTCTCTCTCTTTTTTTTCTCTCCTGTCGTTCTCCCCATAGACAGAAGCCGTTTCTCAATATCAAGTACGCTAAGTTCGGACTTGAGTCCTTGGTAGTTCGGACTGACAAGTTCGACTCAGGAGAACGAACTCCCGAGGACGGGAGGACGCGAGTCCGATAACTCTGCAAATGGAACAGCGGCGTACTTGATCGCGTCACTCAGCTTGCTCTGGCTACTCCGGTTATCTCTTTATATAGGCTACAAATAAAACAAAATATGTTATAAACCACCATTTTGCCTCTTTTCATTTTCATTTAAAAAAGATCTTTAACATAATGGCCACACAAATGAGGTTCAGGCAACGCAATTGATTATCTTCAATGCATATAATAACAACACGAAATATAAAGCACAAACCTGACTCTTTTTGTTTTCATTTTAAAAATATGATGAATAAAAAACATTATAATATTGATCATTAAAACGAACATTTAGCAAAAAGAGACAGGGTTGTGTCATATCAGTGAAGATAATGTAGGCAACATGTAGGCTATTATAATAACATATTTTATATGTTTTAAATATATAAAATAAAATGACATAACCTTTTTTTGCTAAATGTCAGTTTTAATGATCTATAATAGCCATTCTAAAAGTATAGGCTAAGTAGCCTAAAAAGTATAAGAAGCTATACAATAATAAAGCCAACGTCTCAGTCAAACATAAGTCAGCTCTCTAGGCTAACGTTACATAGTTAAATAGACTACGTTAAATAAAGCTATAACTTCACTTTGCCCTCAGCTAAAACGTTTTGCCAGGGAACAAATAATGAGACAAATAAAATAAATAAATCGCCTGTTGGATATACACAAGACGATTTAAATCTCATGTTATACCCATAGACTGTAAAAGGTTATACCACTAGACTAGAGACATCCGAGCCAACGGCAAGTCAGCAGCAGAAGCCGAGGAAAGGCTGTTCTCGGCGGGGTACGAGCGCCGAGCGTCCGACTGCCTGGTTCTCACAACTCCGAAAAAGTCAGATCAAATTTTCAAATAGGCGCTATCTTTATAAATAAACCAAAGATTTGAGCTTTAAACAACTACATTCTCGCCTGAAATACTCTTAAAACTACATTTCGTGACACATTTATAGCAGTATTTTTAAATTACGCGGTGTTTCTCCTCTGCTATTGACGCTTGCTGGTTGGTGGTGTGAGATGCATTCTGGGATACCTGGCTTGTCAAGTCCGCACAAGTCACCTCTTGATGCATCCTCGGTAAAAGGGGCGGATCAAGAACACATCCGGGGATTCGAACTGGACTTGGCTAGATGTGAACTTTGAATTGGCACAGTACTAGGGCAGCGACTGATGACGTTTCACAAGTCCACAAGAACACAAGTACAGACAAGAACGCATATTGAGAAACGGCTATAATGTATATTATGTCTATGGTTCTCCCAACGTTCTCTTCCTGCTTCCTCGCGACCTCTCACCCTGACCCCTGATTGGATCTTTCTTCTAGGTAAGTGAATTTTAACTAACTTATTTTTTTAACATACATAAACATTATTTAAACATTTTTAACAACATGAAATGTACATTTTAAAGAAAATAACCAAAATAAAAATAATGATTTTAGGAAATACCCAAAATTCTCACACATGAGTAGAGGAAGTTACCAACAAGAGGAGGAGCTGATGATGTTTAAAGGAAGAGCTGTAACTATATATAATGAAGAGAAAGACTGACAGAAACACAAAATGGCTGATAAGTGTGATCTGTGTCTGCTGGGACTGATCATTCTCTCTTCACTTCTCACAGGTAAAGAAATCTGTATTTTCTCTAAAGACATTTAGTGGAATTAGTCTGGAAAGAGTTCATTTGAACATGCTCAGTTTATTCTTGCACACATTCACGTTGTGATGTCAGAGTTGTGTATTGATACACACAGATCATACTGTATTATTCCTGATACTGGACATAGTGTCACTCAAACATCTGATGATGAAGAATTATCTTCATATTAAGAGTGTAAGAGTGGATTTCCTGCAGAGGTTCAAGCTGCAAGACTGCCGAATGACTGAAGAAAAGTTGTCAGCAAGATGGTAGAAACCTGAACATTGTCTATTCCACCCACTGCTACTTATACCAACGACGGAAATAAGCGCAGTTACAATAGATTAATATGTGGAAGAGCGTTGCTATAGAGAGTGACGATATTGTATTGCAGTTTGAAGCACTTCAAAGTCAATACCAAATCAAAACTGTTTAGCACATTATTTGTAATTGAAAAGGTTTAATGACAAAATATGGTTATAGTTATACTTAAAATAGGCATGTAAATGTTTCCAGAGAGAGAGAGAGAGAGAGAGAGAGAGAGAGAGAGAGAGAGAGAGCCCCTTCCAGCAAAGTTTCATGTTGTGTCGAGCCATCTTAGTGTTTTAAAAATGGTGATTTTGATGCATAGTGCTCCATTCACTCCCATTCAAAAGGCAATTTGACCGAAAACATAAATTCTGTAGCAACAATGACTATGACATCCGGTCAGCTGTTTTTCACATTAAGTGAAACACGAGGGTGTCGAACACATCTTCTTTGTCCTTAGGAAGACAGCTCTGGTTAATTATTCCCTACGGGGTATTTCACCAGCGCCCGTGTGGCTGGAATCCCCCCAGTTCAGCGTGAACTCCCCATGACTTTATAGACTCGTGACATTCCAACGCACACACACAAACACACTCTGGACTTTGAAACAGAAATCCCTTACATAACAAGCCATTACTAAATGTTGATATGTATTCCTGTGTTTCTCAAGTGTCGTCACTTGCCATAACGGAAACACGGACAATTTTATTGTGTGTTTAATCAAACTTTATTTGTGTGTAATTAGGCATATGAATGTAACGTTATGTTTCTCCTATCTTTACCTGTCATCCTTGGTATCTGTCTGACCGTCCTGTTTTAATTCAACCAGTCACACATAGGAGATTACAGTAAAATGTATTGTTCTGTGTGTACAATCTTAAGAGGAAATATGAATTCTATCTCTCATAAGTCATATGGTCAAGGTAGGCGTTTCTTCACAAACAAAGAAACTTTTTTCCCGCTTCAGATCAGAAGATCTGATTTGCTGTTGTCCCAAAAAGAGGGCGTAAACAGATGTCTTTTAAAAAGAAGAGACCTCCACTTCTCGCTCTCTCTCACCCCTCTTCTCACCCTTCATCTCCACGCGCAGCGCTTCTCTTCCCAACGGAACCAGCTGGACCAGGCCTTGCCTTGGTCTCTCTCTCTGCGACGCATACCCCTGCGTCATGTTGGAGCTGCCCTGCCGTCTTTTGCAACTAAGTTCATCCTCGCCTTTCGCCTCCACAAGGGAAATGATCTGAACTTTCTCGGTAACGTTAAATTCAAGTGAGCCTTTACATCGTCTTGCGAAACGACACCGGAAGACGAAGCTAGACGCAAACCAGCCGGACCCGTGCACACGCGCGTCCTTTCCCAGCATCCCACTGAAAGAGTACAAAATCTTGAAAGTAATTTTGATCTCTCTCTAAAGCTGATTTCAGGTGTCTATCTCTTAGGTCTGTGAATCAAGTTACCCTCTTTTCCCTTCTCTCGACATCCTTCTTTCTTTCTTTCTTTCTTTCTTTCTTTCTTTCTTTCTTTCATTTATTCTGATCACGTTATGTCTTACACAGCAAAATCCCCAGAGTAAAATTAACTCTGTTCAGAGAACATTTGGTCCCTCTCTACAGAGAGTTAAAATAACTCTGAAACAGAGTTAAAGTTAATGAGATACTTAAGTGATTAATTAAGTGATGATTGGGCATTAATGATGAACATCTGCTGTTAACAAGTTCTCAGCAGAGGAGGATTCAACAACTCCACAAACAGCATTACCAGCTTCACTTATTACTAACCAGGGGTGCGTTTCCCGAAAGCATCGTTGGCCAACTATGGTCGCAAGTTCATCGCAATGTCCATTGAACTCTATTGGTAACGACGGAACCTGTGACCATAGTTGGCCAACGATGCTTTCGGGAAACGCACCCCAGACTGACTTTATTTCTGGCAGACATTTACAGAAGGTCTTATTAAGAATTAACAGAGGTTTAGATGTTGATGATTTATTGAAAATGTATGATCACCATTATAGTGATGAGTGTTTCCTTCAGTTGGGCAGTTTGACTCTTCTTGCGAGTTTGTGGTTTTTGTAACAGCTTTTACCAAAACATGTAATTTGTTACAAAGAAAACCAAAAACAAAGATGATCAGGTGATATAGTGTTTAACAGCAGATAGTTTAATAGATTATATTCACTAACAATACTCTCTTGCTACAGATTGGACATTTTGAATTTTTAAAATACATAATAGGGGATTTTTTTTTTTTTTTTTTTTAAACAAAGACATCAATAATCAGCTTATGAATCTCAACAATGGTGACATGCTTCATGCTGCAATGCATGCTGGGAGCCACAATAGTATAAAACTCATGGCTCCCAGGATGCATTGCGGCATGAAACATGTCACCATTGTTGAGATTCATATGCTGATTCTTGATGTCTGTGTCTTAGAAAAAAAAAATCCCCTATTATGTATTTAAAAAAATTCTAAATGTCCAATTTGTGGCAAGAGAGTATTGTTAGTGAACATAATCTATTAACATCAAATGACCACTTTTGGACAGTGATGATATAAGTGCATCATTCTACTTTTTGTTGTTGAAAACTAGATCACCTGAACATCTTTGCATCTGGCATTCTTTGCAACAAATTACATGTTTTGGTAAAAGCTGTTACAAAAACCATAAACACTCAAAAATATAAGCTAGAGTCAAACTGGCCAACTAAAGGAAACATTCATCACGATAATGGTGATCATACATTTTCAATAAATCGTCAACATCTAAACCTCAATTCTCAATACGAACTTCTGTAAACGTATGACAGAAATAAAGTTAGTCTGGTTAGTAATAAGTGAAGCTGGTAATGCTGTTTGTGGAGTTGTTGAATCCTCCTCTGCTGAGAACTTGTTAACAGCAGGTGTTCATCATTAATGCCCAATCATCACTTAATTAATCACTTAAGTATCTCATTAACTTTTACTCTGTTTCAGAGTTATTTTAACTCTCTGTAGAGAGGGACCAAATGTTCTCTGAACAGAGTTAATTTTACTCTGGGGATTTTGCTGTGTATGTTCTTGTCTGGTTAAATGTTTGTTTGTTTTATTGTTTGCATTTTTACGTACGTTTATATTTGTAGCTCATATAATCTCTAGTGTGTGCCATTTTATTAATAAACCCATTTATACTTTTAACTGTTTCTGTGTTTGAAAACCCACCTTATAAAGTCAATGAAATTAAAATATCTAATTAAGCTACAATCTCGATATTACAGACTACATTGAGTAGCTTTAATTAATAAACTCAGAAAGTTTGATGTTCGTGGCCAGAAGATAAACTTTCTTGGAGTTTGTAAATACCTCTTCCTAACTGTGATAATCTTACATTTATTTGCTGCACGAATAACTGATGATCAGACCAGTTACAGAACAAGGTAATCTCGATAATTGATAAAGTAAATGTACATGCGATTTCTGAATTATTATGACCATGAGTTATGATTATTAATATTTCCAAAATTCCCTATATCCTTGAGCTAATTCGCATTTACCCAGAGTCAATACGGTATTTACAATACGGTCAAACTTAAAAGTGCCGTTTCCATTTTAATTATGCTTTTAAACGAAAGTTTGCCTCGGGTAGATTAACAAAAAGACCCTAAGTTGCATTTTGGCGAGAGTAACCCTTTAATGTTAGTTTTTCTCTGGCTGCTGGAACTGTGTGTTATGGCAAGAACAGTAAGAGAGAATGAGTTCTAGTGATGGGTCGGTCATGAACAATTCGTTTATTTTGAACAAATCTTTAATATGACTCAGGACTTCTGAGTTATCTCAGAGAGGGATTCGTTCATTCTGTGTCGACCGCGCATTCGCAAAATCCTATGGGTTCTGTACCGGAAAGAGAAATGATTAGTTCATCTCTTGAGTCTTCGGCTCTGATTCTTCTGAGTCTTTCATTATTTTGACACCTGACATGATGTGACAGCGCTGGACACATAAATGAGTTAATAATTCCCAAACTTAATAACGGTGACGTGCTTCATAAAGAAAACCAGGGATGGGCAAACTCGGTCCTGGAAGGTCCACTGTCCTTCAGAGTTTATCTCCAACCCTGATAAACTCTCCTGCCTGTAGCTTTCTAGTAATCCTGGAGACATTGATTAGCTGTGTTTGATGAGGGTCCCAGATAGCAAGCAACCATCAAAACAACACTGTTAGCAATTGATGTAATTTTACAATAAATTTTACAACAACATATTGTATCTATTTTTTTTATTGTAAATTCAAATGCATGATGGGAAATTTATGGACAGTCCTGTAATTTTATTTTAACTACACTGTAGAAGCATTATTTTACAGCCACCGCATAGCATTGTGGGATAGCTGCTATTTGAATTTTGAAATTGCGCGGCCAACGGTACCAGAGAATCAAACATTTTTGGAAGAACACATCTCAGGTATGAAACGTTAACATGAAATCTATTATATAAGTATATGGATATATTAATACCATTGATATGAGTGAGTGCTGCTGATTATTTTGTTTGGTATATTTCAGTGACATTAGCTTCAGTGACGTTCACCCCGTCTGACTGCGGTGAAGTGGCGTCTTCTTACTCTCAATCCATATGGAAAAGGACCACATGCAGGTGTAAAGGTACGAGATATTCTCAATTTTTCGTTTGGTATATTTCAGTGACATTAGCTAGACACGTTAGATCCCTATAATGTTAGCTCAACTCGCCCCGACTCGACTCGCCCATTCCCGGTATAAACAACATGACCTGACCCCGGTGAAGTGGCGGTGTCTTGCACAATCCATAAGGAAAAAGGTAAGTCACCACATCAGGTACAAGACTATGGAAGCTTGTTTCCGCCACAAAATAATAATAAAAAAAAGATAATTGCGACTTTTTATCTCACAATTGCGAGTTTACATCTCGCAATTCTGACTTCATTTCTCAGAATTGCGAGATATAAAGTCAGAATTGCGTGAAATAAAGTCGCAATTGCGTGTTTTAAAGTCACAATTGCGTGTTATAAAGTCAGAATTCTGAGATATAAAGTCAGAATTGCGAGATATAAAGTCGCAATTGCGTCTTATAAAGTCAGAATTCTGACTTTATATCTCAGAATTCTGACTTTATATCACGCAATTGGAAGATATAAAGTCAGAATTGCATGATATAAGTCGCAATTGCGTGTTATAAAACTATTCTGTAAAAAAAAAAAAGTCTGTCTTTTTTTTCCCCCCTTAGAATTGGACTTTATATCTCACAATTCCGAGAAAAGATGTCAGAATAGCGAGATATAAACTCGCAATTATGTGTTATAAAGTCAGATTTCTGAGATATAAAGTCAGAATTGCGTGATATAAAGTCGCAATTGCGAGAAAAAAAGTCAGAATTCTGACTTTATAAGACGCAATTGCGACTTTATATCTCGCAATTCTGACTTTATATCTCGCAATTCTGAGAAATAAAGTCAGAATTGCAAGATGTAAACTCGCAATTGTGAGATAAAAAGTCGCAATTATCTTTTAAAATGTTTTATTCAGTGGCGGAAACAAGCTTCCATACAAGACACTAGATATTCACGATGGAAAAACAAACATGGTGAGTTGAATCGAGTCGAGCTGAGCTCGACGTCGGGCGTCTTGAAGTCGTGGTGGTTTGCACACTAATGTTAGCATAAACGTAGCTTGCAGATTTTACGGTCACTGAAAAACGTTACTAACTTATAGAATTAAATGAAGATACCAGTATTTTAATTTAATTAATATTTCAAATAACGAGATTGAAATATGGGCTTTAATTAAATGACAATATGTTGGTATCTTCGTTTAATTCTGTAAGTTAGCTATAACGTTAACTGTGATAAAAGCTGAATATAGCATCTGGTATGTTCAGATGTTATAACTTTACTCTGTGCTTGGCCAACCAGTCCAGGGTGAAAAAGCACTCATGTAAGCTGTCTTTATCTAAAATAAACTGCGCGTGCGCAATTTAAACCAACCAGCATCGTCATTAAATATTTTTTCGGATCCTGTGTTCTGTTGAAAGGCTTTCACTGCTCTCTTTGTCTTCAGAGAAGGCAGCAAATTATAAGGAGTATTAAAATCAAGTTAAACATTTTGTTTGTCTCAAATTTATATGTGGCTGTCTGGCATACTGTATGGAATATTAAAATAATAATAGATTTGTAATTGGTATTTGTTGTGTAATTAGTAATACATTTGGTAATGTTTACATTTTTTATTCCCTAGCCCTCTGCCACAGCTGCTGATATCCAGAGAGAGACCCTACCAAGCACACCTTGCTTAATTGTACAAGGTATATTCTTCCCTAAATGAAAATTACCCCATGATTTACTCCAAGCCATTCTTTCAGACAAATACAATCTGAGTTAAATACAAAAAAAAAAAAAAAAAAGACATTTCCAAGCTTTATAATGGCAGTGGATCAGTTTGAAGCTCAAAAAAGTGCATTTATCCATCATAAAAGAGCTCCACGCGGCTCTGAGCGGTTAAAATAGGCCTCCTGAAGCGAAGAGTTTGTGTAAGAAAAATATCCATATTTAACACGTGACGTCACAAAGTAAAATTCTAGCTTACGGCCAAACGCAGTCTACTTGCATTCAAAGTGCAACTTACGCAACTTATGACGTCAGAAGTAGCGTAGTGCGTCATGGCGTACTGTAAATATCAGCAGTACGTTGCATAAGTTGCGCTTTAGAGTAAAATCTGTATGTTATTGTTATTTTGGGCCGGAAGCTTGTAATTTTACTTCATGTAAGAAAAATATTAATATTTAAAATTTAAACTCATTGCTTTGCTTCAGAAGGCCTTTATTAATCCCTCAGAACTGTGTGAAGCACTTTTATGATGGATAGATGCACTTTTTTGAGCTTCAAACTGATGTTGCAATCCACTGCCATTATAAAGCTCGAAAGCATCAGGGTGTTTATTAATATAACTCCGATTGTAAATATATTGTGAATTTTATCCATTTCAGGTCAGGATTTCTTTTTCAAATGGTTAAAATGTGCATTAAAACGTTGAATGGAGACCCAGCTATTACTGTTTAGTGTTTGTTCTACCTAGAGTTGGTATTCCCATGCAGGACATTTATGTGTTAACAGAAGAGTCTGACGGACAGCAGTTTAAAGGGATAGTTCACCCAAAAATGAAAATGCTGTCATTATTTACTCTTCCTCAAGTTGTTCCAAACCTGTATGACTTTCTCTCTTCTGGTGAACACAAAAGATATTTTAAAGAAGGTTGGTAATTAAACAGTTGCTGGTCCCCATTGACTTCCATAGTATTTTTTTTTCCTACTATGGAAGTAAATGGGGACCATCAGTCGTTTGGTTACCGAATTTCTTCAAAATATCTTCTTTTGTGTTAAGCAGAAGAGAGAGGTTTGGAACAACTTGAGGAAGAGTAAATAATGACAGCATTTTCATTTTTGGGTTAACTATCCCTTTAACCTTATGACTTTAATTAATTAATTAAATAAAACATTTTGAAGTGTGGTTAAGGTATTTAGCAGATGCTTTTGTCCAAAACGTCATTCGATATACAGTGCATGCATGCATACAATGACATCATATATTTACAAAAAACAATGTATAAGCCAATGTAATTCTAAATGTTAAGTTGTTAATATTAAATAAATACATCAAAGTCATTTTCTTTTATGACAAAGTAGGAATAGGTTACTTTTGTTTTTTACACAGTATTTGTCATTATTTGACAGATATGAAAACTTAAAACTTTTTTTCCTCTCGGTTTTCAGAACTTTTTGTGGAATCAACTCCCAGACGGGCTGCAAAGCAGTGTTTACACCCTCCTAAGAAAACAGTTTTTAATAAAAGATTAAAAATAAATCATTGTTGTGTTTTTAATTGCCTAATACGGATAATTACAGCATTGTATTGTATTGTAATATTTACAAATAACAGGATACAGTACGTTGAATTACAATATAAAATTCTGTCCGGTGAAAATACAGGAAATTCCTGGCAACTGAGTTGCAGTAAATATACAGTAAATTGAAATAAATTACAGCATTTTACTGTAATAATGCTACTATAATCACAGTAGCACTGCTGTATAAATACATTACTTTATTGTAATTATAAGCAGGAATAATCCTGTATATAACTTGCTGTAAATTTACTGCAATTAGTTGCCAGGAATTTCCTTTAAAATTACAACAAATTTTTAACAGTGAATGTTAAATCAATGTTATTGTGTCGATGTTAACTGCATTGAATCAACATCACTTTAGCACCCATCATTTTATTTTTAGATTTCATCCAAAAATCAATGATAATGGCATTGAATTTATGTTACAATGTGATGATGATGATTCAATATCATGCTTGCACTCTCAGAAAATAAAACACAATAAATATAACAGTATAACAGTGGCTCTCCAGGACCGAACCCTAATTTGTCCTTTAGGGTCAATATGACCCAATCGACTTTTCTTTAGTTAAAAAAAAAAAAAACTTTAATTAAATTATCTAAATTATCTATCAATACACACACAAAAACTGGGCTTGATCCAGTTGTTCTGAAGGTATTTTTTTTTAAAGTCACACTCAAGACCTTTGAAATTAATGTCTTTGAAATTAAAATTGTTTTTTATTTGTCATGTCAAAAAAAAAATAATAATAATAATAAATAAATATCCAGAATAAATCTGAAAATGTCCATACCTCAATGTACTAGAGGACAAATGCAATGTGGAACGAACGTGATTACTTGCAAATTTGTGTGGTATTACTGCAAAAACAAGACACTTCAAAAGACCTCAAATAACAACAAAAAAATACTGATTTAATGTATTTTAAAATGTTTAAATATATATATTCATGACAAAAGCTGTTATAAGAGCAGTCAGTCACATCCAGAAAAATGAATGGATCTCTATGGCGCCTCTGCTGGAAGTGTACGGTAATTACACTTTTTGGCAAAACTATATTATCTGCAAAAAAACTTCTAACCAGCAGATGAAGAATTATGCATCTCACACCGAGATCAATATCCAGAAACAACTCATATTTCATTTCGATCATCATTAATGTGTTTTGTTTTTTGTTTTCTTCATAAAAAGGTAATATTTCATATGCATGCTAATGGTGTAGCTGAGGTATTTTGCAGTAAATAGACACAAAAGTACTTCAAATCTCCCAAAACATTGCATTAATGTATAGATGAAAAGTAAACCAAAAAAATATATATATTGTGTGTATTATTTAACAATATTGATATCGAGATCATAGTATGAGCACACAGTGAATGCGCTGTGAGAAAAAAAACTACAAATAATCTTTATCTTTTGTTTTGTTTGTTTGTTTTGTTGTACTGGTGGTGTAAAGGAATACAAATATTATTATAGTGCATGTTTAATCATATTTTATTAAATGATTTGTTAATGCATTATTTTGCCATGGCTTTTACTTGAGAGGGCCCTAATCATGATCAAATTCACTGTTAACTACTTCCCAAACTCAGCTCATGATTGATCATAAACTTACTATCAAACACACAACGAGTGTTCAGCTCAGTGAAGTGATGTTGTGTGGTCAGAGAACAGAAGTACAGTATCATCACGACTGTGTCTGGATGGAGAGTGAACTACTGATCCCAGCAAACCTTCCCTGAGTTTTGCTCCTTCCTTTGGGAACTGTTCCACAAATATTCTTTGTGGGTTTTGAATTGTTATTTTGTATTTAGCTGTGCATAAGTCACAGTAGGGTGAGTTTGAAGGAGAGAGAGAAACACAGAACAGATAAAGAGCTTTTAAGGTCAGTTATTAGTGTATTTTCTACGCTTGAAGAGGAGGATCAACTAATCCTGTGCCGTCCAGTAATGTTTATGACAAAGATGAAATCAAAAGCTCAAGATATGATGATATTACATACATTTGTTTCAGAGTCAGGGTATTTATTATTCCTTCTTAAAGAGGCGTTTGATTTGGTTTATCCATAAATGTTAATTAATGCATTAACTATCAAACACTGGAAAAATACTGTATGATTTTAATCTTCTGCTTATGCTGTTATGGTTTATGTTTTCATTTATTAATATCATAATGATCACTGAGATATACTGTGTTTCAGGTATCAGTGGAGTGGAGGATCATGTGTTCATCAGTTCTGGTGAAAATGTGCGTCTGTCCTGTAATAATGCTCTTTCTGACTGCACATCTAAAACTACATGGACCTACTCTAACAGATTCAGACATTCAGGGACAGTTACACTGATTACTAAAGGGATAAAGAAGAAAGAGACAGAGAAACATGAGAGACTGAGTCTGGAGTCTGACTGCTCTCTGAACATCAAGAACGTCACAGAAGAAGATTCTGGGTCTTACACCTGCCAACAATGGATATATGTGAATGGAGGAGACCAAAAACAAGGACCTGATGCACGTGTTTATCTGCATGTTCTTCATGGTAAGTTTATGATTATGTGTCAATTTAAAAAGGGCAGATTCTCCCTTTTAACTCAGATGATGATTGAAGAGTCTGTGATTTGTGTCTTGAGTTCAGTTTCAGTGTCTCCATCATCATCATCATCTTCATCCTCACAGACTGAGATCAGTCCAGGCCGCTCTGTGACTCTCTCCTGTCAGTTGTATTCAGATACTGGATTCTCCTGTGATTATTGGGTTCGTTCTGAGGGAGTTGAGCTGTTGTGGGTGAATCAGGCTGGTGTTGTTATGAAGACAGACTCCAGATATCAGATATCATCATCATCAGATCAATATCGCTGTATCATCACTCTGACTACAACACTCCTGAATGAAGATAACAACAGAGAGTGGAGATGTCAGCTTACTCTCAGAAATCAACTCAAGACCTCAGTCAGATACACTGTCAAGTATTCAGGTGAGAAAACACTCTTTTCTGACAGATTTGTCAAAACTTGCACACACTGGCTCTACTCTTTCTGATGGCTTCATACGTTTGGCAATTGTAAAATATATGTGGTCAAAGTCATAAACTGCATAAAAATCCTTATAATCCCCAATATTGACCTCCTATGGGTCATACTAGGCTAAAATAGACTCTTCTGATTTATGCAATATTTCATGAATGACCCATGAGGGAGGTCAATATTGGGAATTATAAGGATTTGTTTGCAGTTTGAGGAATTCTAAGGCTTAATAATGTGATTGATTCAGGAAAGCTGAAGGTTTATGGGAAGCAGCTCACTGTGTTTCACTCTCATATAAACCAGGAATAAATGATACAGTAACATCTCTCTTCTCAACTACTGCCACTGTAAGCTGTGATGATTGAACACAAACTGCATGTCATGATCAATATGAAAATATGATGTTAATGTCCTGATGCGTCTGAACATTCATCTTCTGCAGCTCCAGTCGCTTCAACAACACTGACTCCAGTCAGAAGCTCAAACTCTGAGAAGACATCAAGCCGAACTACAGCAGCAGCTTCTACACAAGGTTCATGATCACATGATCACTGTCACACATCATCAGTCTCTCGCTTCAGTGGTTTGCACTGGCTCTCACACACTGCTTTATC
The DNA here is from genome assembly GCA_023718395.1 of Leucaspius delineatus. Classification (NCBI taxonomy): domain Eukaryota; kingdom Metazoa; phylum Chordata; class Actinopteri; order Cypriniformes; family Leuciscidae; genus Leucaspius; species Leucaspius delineatus. The sequence continues at coordinate 10,968,380 of CM043356.1, forward strand.
ATCACACATATTAGCATCAAAAAAAGCTCTTTAGTCAGATTTGTCAGTGAGTCTATGACATTTTGAAACATATGATTTGTACTTTCTGTTGTCTGATGCAAAATAATTATAAATATTATACAGCTAGTCTCACGCCATCCCAGGATAAATTAATAAAATCATAGTGAGGATTTATTTTTGTAAAAGAAATGCCTTGACATTGTGTTCATGCATTAAAATATGACATATTTCTATTTCCATTTTGTTTTTAACAGTTGTAACTACAACTACATCAACTTAGGCCGTCTGAATCCACTTTTGCTAGTTTAACGACAGGAAAAATGATCTGTGTGACCAGCGCATGATCTAAAAGTGTTGTCCTTATTCTCTTATTGAGTAATGGGTGTGTTTTGTCTCTATTCTCTATGAGTAATGGGTGTGTTTTGTCTCTATTCTCTTATTGAGTAATGGGTGTGTTTTGTCTCTATTCTCTTATTGAGTAATGGGTGTGTTTTGTCTCTATTCTCTATGAGTAATGGGTGTGTTTTGTCTCTATTCTCTTAATGAGTAATGGGTGTGTTTTGTCTCTATTCTCTTAATGAGTAATGGGTGTGTTTTGTCTCTATTCTCTATGAGTAATGGGTGTGTTTTGTCTCTATTCTCTTAATGAGTAATGGGTGTGTTTTGTCTCTATTCTCTTATTGAGTAATGGGTGTGTTTTGTCTCTATTCTCTATGAGTAATGGGTGTGTTTTGTCTCTATTCTCTTAATGAGTAATGGGTGTGTTTTGTCTCTATTCTCTTATTGAGTAATGGGTGTGTTTTGTCTCTATTCTCTATGAGTAATGGGTGTGTTTTGTCTCTATTCTCTTATTGAGTAATGGGTGTGTTTTGTCTCTATTCTCTATGAGTAATGGGTGTGTTTTGTCTCTATTCTCTTAATGAGTAATGGGTGTGTTTTGTCTCTATTCTCTTATTGAGTAATGGGTGTGTTTTGTCTCTATTCTCTATGAGTAATGGGTGTGTTTTGTCTCTATTCTCTATGAGTAATGGGTGTGTTTTGTCTCTATTCTCTATGAGTAATGGGTGTGTTTTGTCTCTATTCTCTTAATGAGTAATGGGTGTGTTTTGTCTCTATTCTCTATGAGTAATGGGTGTGTTTTGTCTCTATTCTCTTAATGAGTAATGGGTGTGTTTTGTCTCTATTCTCTATGAGTAATGGGTGTGTTTTGTCTCTATTCTCTTAATGAGTAATGGGTGTGTTTTGTCTCTATTCTCTTAATGAGTAATGGGTGTGTTTTGTCTCTATTCTCTATGAGTAATGGGTGTGTTTTGTCTCTATTCTCTTATTGAGTAATGGGTGTGTTTTGTCTCTATTCTCTATGAGTAATGGGTGTGTTTTGTCTCTATTCTCTATGAGTAATGGGTGTGTTTTGTCTCTATTCTCTTATTGAGTAATGGGTGTGTTTTGTCTCTATTCTCTATGAGTAATGGGTGTGTTTTGTCTCTATTCTCTTAATGAGTAATGGGTGTGTTTTGTCTCTATTCTCTTATTGAGTAATGGGTGTGTTTTGTCTCTATTCTCTATGAGTAATGGGTGTGTTTTGTCTCTATTCTCTTAATGAGTAATGGGTGTGTTTTGTCTCTATTCTCTTAATGAGTAATGGGTGTGTTTTGTCTCTATTCTCTTATTGAGTAATGGGTGTGTTTTGTCTCTATTCTCTATGAGTAATGGGTGTGTTTTGTCTCTATTCTCTATGAGTAATGGGTGTGTTTTGTCTCTATTCTCTTAATGAGTAATGGGTGTGTTTTGTCTCTATTCTCTTATTGAGTAATGGGTGTGTTTTGTCTCTATTCTCTATGAGTAATGGGTGTGTTTTGTCTCTATTCTCTATGAGTAATGGGTGTGTTTTGTCTCTATTCTCTATGAGTAATGGGTGTGTTTTGTCTCTATTCTCTTAATGAGTAATGGGTGTGTTTTGTCTCTATTCTCTTAATGAGTAATGGGTGTGTTTTGTCTCTATTCTCTTAATGAGTAATGGGTGTGTTTTGTCTCTATTCTCTATGAGTAATGGGTGTGTTTTGTCTCTATTCTCTTAATGAGTAATGGGTGTTTTGGGCGTAACGTGAAATAAACCAATCAGAGTCTCATCTCCCTTTAAAAGCCAGTTGTGGATTCGCTATTAACATGACAGAATTTGCTTGCGTAAACACTGAACGCTTCTCTAGCGAGGAAACGGATCTGCTCATGTGTGAGTTTAAAGTTGTGTGTGTGTGTGTGTGTGTTTGTGCAGAGTTCTCAAGTTTTATCAAAAGCTTGGAGTGAGATCACATGCGGATAGGGGAGGAGCCCTAATGGAGCCCCGCTGAAGGACTGATTACGACCAGAGATACCGCTTGATGGCATCGTGTCATCCGCAGTGGGACCAGAAACAAACAAAACAAAAACTCTTCTAGCACGTGTATTTACCTGTGTCAGCTGTGTTGTCGATTCCTCGAGTGAAAAGAAAGTGCACAGCACGAACGCACCAAAGTGACTGAAGGATTGCCGTGAAGCAGTATCTCTGGTCGTACATGTATATGACGTCATTGACACTTTAAAATACTTTATAATGCAAATAAGTACGGTGGCCGAGAGAGCTCAACGCGCTGCAAATGAAGAAAACACATGCAAACAGAAAAAAACGCATGCAAACAGAAAAAAACACATGCAAAAAGAAAAAAAACCCACCAGCGAATAAGAAAACATCTTCATCAGTTTTACAACTCACGTGCGTCCCAATGCTCACAACAAACCAAATACAGAAACGCGCTGCAATTACAGAAACGTGCTGCAAAAGTTCACAGCACAACCAAATACAGAAACGCGCTGCAAATAGAACAGAACACAACGGAAATGTTTCCGGGGAACCCAATAAGTGACGGACGGACGGCTAGGACGTGCTTACAGCTGTCTATTTTTATTATTATTATTATTATTTTTTTGCAAAACATACAAAGATGACACGTTTATGACATACAACTTTGTATACAATATACAAAATGTATTTGCGATATTTTCAATGTTATAAGAATACTAAAAAGAACAATGAGCTGAAGACTAAAATAAATAAATAAATAAATAGATAGAGAAAAAGAATGAGGAAAAGACATTAATCTATACATCAGTTACATTGAACACATTTTGTCATGTCATGTTATAATAAGTTTCATAAGAAATGTTAGAATGTAACTATAGGTCCAAACATGAGATGGCAAGTTTTAAAGTTGAGACACTCACACAAAGATATAACACATATTTAAAAAAAACTTTGTTGTATAAAATGTATATTTATTTGCAACAGTTATGTTAACAGCATTAATACTATATTTCTGGTAAGAACAGCTATTCAGCTGATGGACACGCGCTGCGTTGTCATGGGAACATCCCAGGTGAAAATAATGAGGAAATTACGTTGTCTTTCGTTGCTCCCTTCATCAACATAATGGCACACAAGTGCCCCGCTCCCTCCAAAGTGCCCAATTCAAGGGCCGTCTGCCCTTTTAAGAGAGTAGGGCATAGGTAAAGCCAGAGCCCGCGTCTCTCTGGTAAAGCTCGCGAGCCCTCCGTCCGTCACTTATTGGGTTCCCCGGAAACATTTCCGTTGTGTTCTGCCCTATTTGCAGCGCGTTTCTGTATTTGGTTGTGTTGTGAGCATTGGGACGCACGTGAGTTGTAAAACTGATGAAGATGTTTTCTTATTCGTTGGTGGGTTTTTTTTCTATTTGCATGTGTTTTTTTCTGTTTGCATGCATTTTCTTCATTTGCAGCGCGTTGAGCTCTCTCGCCCACCGTAAATAAGTGACTCAAAAAAATCTAACACCAAGCAATGTGTAATTTATTTGCATCTCCTTTCGAATACAACATTCAAATTACTAGACAAAAAATTATATCCTGAGAAAAGTGGATTTTTATTGGTATAGCGCCATAGACCTCCATTCATTCTGCACTCGTCCTGTGAGCGCCCTCATATGGAATCAGAGAGGAACTGCAACCAGTTCAGAAGCCGGAAGTGTAGTGAGAGTGAAACTTCTCGCCATATTAGACTATTGCTGTGTCCAAATTCAGGGTCTGCATCCTCCTTAGGATCCTTCCTACCCGGTTGAAGGAGGAGGGGTCCTCCGACGACCGCAAAGCCCGGAAGTCGGTGTTTGTGAATTTGGACAGCCTACCCTTCTTTTACATATTTTCAGAGGAGAAAGGCCGCGAAATTTAAAAATACTACTGTTACTGTGTCACGAAATGTAGTTTTAAGAGTTTTTCAGTCGACAATGTAGTTGTTTAAAGCTCAAATCTGTGGTTTATTTATAAAGAGAGCGCCATTTTAAAAATGTTATCTGACGGTTTCGGAGTTGTGAGATCCAGGGGCCCGTTCTTCGTACGTCGCTAACTCAGTTAGCTGGATTTGATTGTTGGCGATTTGGCATGATCTTGGATTGTTTGGTTCTTCAACGCTCATCCTGGACTTGCTGTCATAGCAACAGCTGCGCAAGCTTAAACCTGCTCGAGAGCAGGCTTATTTCATGTAAACAGGATTAGATCACGGCTTCATAAGCGGAGCTGATACGGGAAGTCCAGCGATAGTGCACTTTCTGAGATATATATTTTTTTTTTCTCGTGACTCGTGAGATTGTCGCTTACATTATTAATTTGTTGGAAACGCACATTTATTTTTCAACTTGTCGGAGTCGGGCTTTAACTGTTTGCATTGCCCTAAGATTATTTGCGAGTGGCTCTTTCTTTTACATACTGGAGATTTTGTGGCATTTCCAAGCCATTTTTTAAGAAGATCATGCAATCATGACCATGCCGATTACAGTATATGTCACTCAGGCATCACTACGTGATTGGTAGACTATTAGGCTACTACCATAGACTGCCATCAAGGCCTCAATGAAGGGGATTATGTGAACAGAAAGGGGATTCACAATGTAAATGTGCAGCCCAGTTACTATTGTGATTCTTAATATTCCAGATTAGTAATATTATATCAAATAAAAAAAAAAGGCAGTTGACTAAAATCTCCCATATCACAAAAGTGAAAGCAAAATGGCCAGGATCTGTGCATGACTTTAGAATTTTCAGAGATTCACATTTATGCACATTATTTGAAAGCTGTAAAAACAATGGGTAGTACATTAATATTAATATTAGCTCAAATGATCTATAGGGAATTTTAATAATTAATCATGAATATGATTAATATTTTGTATGTTACAGTTAAATTAATTTATCGCAGCTGAACTAGATTGATATATGAATGATTACCATAACGGGTTATGGTTCGTCATTAATACATCAATTGTTCTTATTTCAGCTCGAAGTTATGGGATAACTTTAATGGAATTAATTTAGTTATCAAACAATCTGTTTGTCCAGCGAACAGATTGTACGTAAGATTAAATTAACTCTCAAGGAAAATTATCCTTCTTACAAACACGAGAAAGAGTATCTTTTCCAGGCCTTGAAAAGACACTCTCGGTGTCTGTAGACTAAAATTAGGTTACTTAGATCGTAGGCTACCAAGATAAAGCATATAGCTAAGATCGAACATTTCAGGGACTAAGTAACATGGGCAATTAAAACAGAGTCAGTCAAGGACATATGGAATTTAATAATTAGACTACACTGAAAAAAATGATTCATTGAATTTACTAAATTTTTTTATCGTAAGTGGTTCCACGCAATGCATTTGTTTAAATGTAGGTAAAATCAAATAAGTTGGACTTAATCAATTTTATTTAGTTACCTTAGTATAATTATTTTTTGTAATTCCACCCCTATTTAATCATGTTACTTCTACTAAACTCATTTAGTTGAATTTAATCAATTTTATTTAGTTACCCTAATATAATTTTTTTTTGTAATTCCACCCCTGTTTAATCATCTTACTTCTACTTAAATTATTTATTTATTTTTATTGAGTAGTCAAAATTATTAAGCTAAATCTACTAGTTAAACGTCTAGAGGTATTTAATTTACAGTATGAGGTTATTAAATGGCTTTCAAATACAGAGAGAAATTACTTTAATATTTTAAACTTATCTTTAATGACTGCCATCAAATGTAGTGAACGTTTAATAAGTCCTTTTCTTTGTGAAAAAAAAGTGGGAATAGGCCACAATACATTTGTTTTTGAATCATTAAAACAGTTCCAAAAGCTCAAATGTTGAAAAAAAGTGCTAACAAATAACATTGCATATTCATAAACATAAAAAATACATCACATGTGGAAACAGGCAACAGCACATTTTTTGTGAATCAATAAAACTGTACAACTCCTAAAAACAAAGTTCTCACATTTCATGCAACAAATTTCATGAGGCTGAACACTCATGCATGTTGCAAAATGATTACAGCATTACACTGTTTTTCAGTCTTTGAATTTTGGAGAACAGCCTTTCAGAATCCATCTGCAGAATGACTTTCTGAACAAATTCAAAATAGTACTTGAGTTCTTTTGGGTATGCCAAATCAAATGCATAGATTGCACCCAGCATCATTGCACAGGCTTGTGCAAAAGATTTAATCTGCTCCAGAATCATTTCTCCTTCAATAACAATGCAGATGTCAACATACTCTCCAAGAACTCCCCTTTCCTTTTTAATCACGGTGATGCCCATGGTGATGTTTGCCAGGTCTTCCAAGAACTCATTTCTTTGAGTGTCCTATATTTAAATGACAAGAAACTGTTATTAGAAATTGTTTTTGATTCATAACTGTTTGAAAAGTCTATACAATCAAAGGAAATTAGGACCACAACATATATATATATATAATTATTAAAACAGTAAGATGTTTTAATTTTTAAAAAATATGGATAGAATATGCTGGAAAAGCAAAGAATCTGCAAGAGCTGCAGGATTTTTCTGAAGAACAGTGGGCAGTTTAACAGCTCTGGACAAAAAAGGCAAATCATTGTCACACACACACAAAACAGTTGTGGATCATTTAGGTAGTCATTTACAAAATTCATAAATTATATAGTGTTTGTGCTGGTATCTTAAGCACATTGCGTTTGTCTATACTTGTAACAGCTTTTATTGTTATTAACTAAGCTCAGAAAACAACTAGTTTTGGGAGTATACCGGTACCTATTTATCGGTGAAAGGCCGTCTCGAGAAGACCGCAGAAGATCAACGCCTACTACATCATTACCACTGTGGCCCTGCTAAAACTGATTTGCGCATGAAAAGTAGTAGGTAAATAACATGCTTGACGCTAACACTGGATTGAGCAACTAAGCAATAAACATGCCTTTGAAGAGTGCAAAATAATGTGCAGTGCCAGGTAGTAGCATGAAAACAATCTGTTATTTAAACTGATTAAATTATATATAGAAAGCGATCAAAGAACGCTCCCTTTAAAATCGCTGGAGCTGTCAATCAAACAGCGCAAGTTTTAGGTGAGTTCTGAATCTGGACTCTTGCCAAATGTCCCATTATAATCAACTAAGCTTTTATTTACATTGTGTTTGCACTGTTAGTTATGATGAAATCCTTTGTGAGCGCAAAAATCAAGTTGCAATGACTAGATCACAGCATTCACACTCTCATAATGTCTGTGATCGGCTACAATGCTCATCGTTAGGCTTGCACGATATTGGAAGAAAAATGCAATATGCAATAGCTTGTTAGGCAATCATAACAGTGGGTGCTTACACTTAAGTCAATAATACAAAATAGGTGTGCAAGTTCCTCAAACCCAAACTGGGCTCAGGTGCAGGACAAAGGAGGCAAACTGAAGCAAAAAACTAAACGTAATGTCTGATGTCTAAGGAGCCGTTATATCAGTGTGCGGACATTACATTTAGTTTTTTGCTTCCGTTTACACTTAAGCCTCACAGCAAAGCGTTCAAATCAGAGGGCTAGAATCAGGGAAGAAAAAACTGATTTTATTTCAAAATTATGGCAATTTTTGAAGTAAAATCATACTGACATTGCAAGTGGACCTTTGCAACATTTATAAAACAAAATAATGCAGTTCATGACCCCTTTAAGACCCCTACTATGAGTGATGATAATAATAAAATTAATATATTATAATTATTATAATTTTAATTTATAATAATATAAAATTACTTACTGTGCAAAGTGTTGGAATAATAAAACTCCAGCAACTTCACATCCAATGCCGACCTAAGGTACAAAAAAAACACATCCTTAACCAGTAAACAGATTGTTTACTGTAATGAATGATGCTTTATAATGAAACATTACTTACTGTGCAAATCGTTTGAAAAAAACTCTGGGACTGGACTGAAAACGTGAACCTGGAATCTCTGCGTCACTCATGCGCAGAGAGCACCTCAAATGAAAGCAAGCACAAAATGATTATTATTGTTTGTTCTGGAGTCTGGATAAATTTTCATACCACACCATTAAAGCTAGCGAAACTAGGGGTTGTCTCAGTCAGTAGTAAAGGTAAAAAAAGCATAATGTAACCAAATGTAAATGCTTTAGCGTTGAGCATATTATATTATGCTTCATAACCACTATTTTCTTTAACCAGTCAATAGATTGTTAACTGTAATGAATGATGCTCCATAATGAAACATTACTTACTGGAACCTCCGTGTCACGCATGCGCAGACAGCACCTCAAATGAAAGCAAGCACACAATGATTATTATTGTTAGTTCAAGATATATACTGAACATACCACAACCACACAATAAAACTAGCGAAAATAGGAGATGTTTCAGTAGTAAAGATGTTTGCTTAAATCACAGGATCATAATTACAGGTACATATTTACAGGATCCCTATTGTTAACTTGTGTCACTGAAAGATTCAGAAATCCAATGCTATATTTTGAACTTTACCAATATGAAATTATCCACATATTATAAAATACTACAGCACACACAGTCGTTGACTGACAAAGTAACTTACAAGGAAGCAGAAGCACAATCTCCCCCTCATTGCTTCAAAAACCCATAATCGCTAACTGAAGTTTAAATTTTTCGGTAACATGCAAACCGTAACGATTAACTTAGAGGCCTTTACCACAGAAATCGTTTTCCACTCCATAGTTTTTCTATGTAAGCACACGCTAAATTGACGTGTTTTCACCGCCGCGAGTTCACCAAAGTCTTTTTCAGCCACTGAAAACGCCAGGCGCTCTGCTAAAAACACCCAGCTGCTCTAAAAGAAATAATAGATCAAATATTACCCGTCCAGAACGATTTATATCTCACGTGTAACCACCAAAGACACATTAGAAGCCGCAGCAAATTCTTGAAGGACTTAGGTAACTTATAGCAGCTAACCAGATAACCGGGTATAACGTAAACAGTCTGTTCGGAGGATGACGGTCTGGAGCTCAGAAAACGTTGAACAATTTTTAAATAGGAGCTATCTTTATAAACAAAGACCATATTTTAAGTTTATAAAACTACATTCTCGACTAAAATATCTTAAAAGTACATACCGTGACATAAAATCAGTAATATTTGAACAATTATGGTGTGCGCGCGCAAAGTATGTGACGGTCGCTGTGTGTTTTTCTAGCTGCTATAACGTTAACTTTACATGTTCTGAATCTGAACCAGAGCATTTTATACTCTTTATACAACCAACAAACTATGTATTGTAATAAACAGTGATATATAATAAGAATTATTACTTACTGTGCAAATGGAATGAAAAAACTCCACCTCCAAAAAAATTCAACTCCGACTCTTGAAGAAGCTGACCGGAAAAAGAACCAACTTATTTTTTTTTAAGTGACTTTAATTAATTCACATAGCTTGATTCAAAATGCATGTCATTCTCATAAAACCAATGATTTTTTTTTAATTAAAATCAACAACTAAATTTAAATGATTTAAATGAGCAAAATTTCATTATGCTTAATTTAATTGGGGCCATAATCATTTTTTTCAGTGTAATACTACATCGAAACTACGAGTATACACAGAGTAAATACATATTTACAACAGAAACATACGGATGAAAACATTACAAGACCAAACGGATAACAGATGAGAGAGGGAGAGGATGAAAGGGAGAAAGTGAAACTAAAGTTCAGGATGAGAGAGATCACCGAGATGCTCTCTCTCATCGCAAAAACACAGGTAACCTTTTGAGAGACAGCAAGGAATCAAATCACATTAAAAGTTCAATAAACTTATCTTGCAAAATGGTTCTCTTTGTTGCTGAAGAACGCAGAGTTCATGCGTGTGTCCTAAGACCATCGTGCGTGTGTTTCTTTAAGAAAGCCGGGCTCGCGCTCTTGTGTCTTCTGGTGAGCGCGGTAGCGGGGTTTTCGAAAGAGTCTTTCTCTTTGAGTTGAAGTTGTCTGCTGCGTTTGCTTCGTGGGGTCCGAAGACGAAAATAAAGAAAAGACTTAAAGAAAATTGAAAACGCTCCCAAAGGGAGCCATAAGGTCTTCTCGCTGACGAGGCGGGTTCGTGAAAGTGCAGGATCAAAAACAAGACGAAAGGAAATACAGAACAGAACTCAGCAGAACGCGGAGTGTAACCGCTTTTCTAGGGCACAGGAATTTCACTCCTCCCTGGGGCTTGAGCCAATTGGAATGCGAAATTCCAGGCGGGAGAAAAGTTCTTTGTCTCACTATGAGTTTGATTTGCATGTTTTATGGCAGTCTTAGGATCATGCCATTTCTACGTTAAACAATTATAACTGCAGTAAAATGCATTTTATCATAATTTGGTATCCATATCTTTCCTACGGGTATATGGAGGTTTAATTCAAGACCAAATTTGGTATGTTTAAAAGCTACGGCCTAGAAGTACCTTCTTACTCTGTAAGATAAGTATTAAAAGTTCGATTAACAAACTGGGAATAAGACTAACCTAAAATGTGATGTGCATTTACAAGTGGGAATGAAAATTGGACTTTTTAAAAAGATCCACATGGCATATCTATGATTGCAACAGGGTGCACATCTGAAACATTATTCCTTTAAGGTTTACAAGAATACAACAACCCATCACAGAGAAGAACAATCGTGGAAAAGATAAATTACATTCAGGTTTACATATTTCTTCAATGGTTATACATATAGAAAATGTAGGATTTAAGTAGGGTTAAAGATTAACACTGCTCCACTCCTAAAATCTTTGTTGCTGGACATTCCTTTAGGCAATAAAACACAGTTCAACACATGGGGGAAGGGATTGCCAGAGAATGTTAGTGAACCTTCTCTAACTAAAACACTATTGATTAAAGAATACATTTCAAAACCACACCTCTAGAAAATCAAAATTATATTATCAAACAAATTACTAAAACATGCATACAGGAAGGTCAAACCCAAATCTGAGTTACATACATTAAAACTATATTTCTATAGGAGGATGTTTGTGTGTGTGTGTGTGTGTGTGTCTGTGTGTAGAAAGTTTCAAGTTTCGTTATCTCTCTGTGGTCCAGAGAGGGGAAAGGGGGGGTTCGGAATGTCTCTGAGGTGAAATTAGTGTCGTAAAAGTCAATTGGCCGACTAGCTGGAGCCAAAGCCTGATTTGCACTCACGAGTTCAAAGTGCACCAGCTTTTGTATTCAGGAAGAAATGTTTTTAGCAACACAGAGTATTTGAATTTGTTAATTCAAACCAACGACGAATGATTCGATAGCCAATGTTGTTACAAAGCGGTAAGGAAAGTTCCACAATTAAATATCAAGCTCACTGTATTACATACACTTATGCTGATCCTAACAGAACTGCATTTTTCATAGGTGATTATGACATGTTCCTGCCTGCAGACAGGTGTTTTATGACCCCATTCCCTGACCCAAACCAGTTACAATGCAGCTCTACACTGTTAACCCTTGCTGTAAAAAAAGGCGTAATTCAGACAGTATCATACCATTTTCCATTAAAACAGTAATATACCGTAGAAAACAAAAATAGCCTACAGGAATATACTGTAAATGAACAGTGCTCAAAGTCGACACTCAGAGGCTGTTTTCACAATCACACCCTATACCCTCATTCATTATTCCCTACATTAGTTCACTAATATAGTCCCCTTGACAGAGTGAATGAAAAGAAGAGAGTGAATTGAGAAACTGATGAACACCTGATAATCAGAATCACTGAAGGACAGAGAAACAAGAACAGAAAAAAGAGAAACACAAAAACTACAACTGACTTCCAGCAACACTGAATGTGAAACCAGTTTACAAACCAGTTTAACATTATTTCTTTCATACATGTACAAAAGTTCTTGTTGAGAATTAACAAAGATTTAGTTAATAATAAAATTTGTTGTCACCATGATGGAGATCAGTATTTGCTTTAGTTGGTCTCTTGTCCCTTGACTTCTTACCTTTCATCTCTCTCTGGCTGCTGTAACAGTGAGTTTATAAAACACATTTGTTATGACAAGAAAAAGTCAAGAGGAAGTTTATAAGGTGTTTTTATTTGTTTGTGATGATGTCACAATCATCCTGGACATGTCTGATTTTCAGATTATTCCTGTATATATTCATTGAAATTATGGGTATGTCATATTTAACATAAATCTGTGTATCTACAAAATTAAATCAATATTTCTGTTATCAGGTCTTCTGAAAAATAACAATCATATAGTGCATTCAATTTTATTTCACTCCTGCTTGACTCAGACACACACAGATATCAACTATCAGCATATGAATCTCAACAATGGTGAAAAGTTTCATGTCACAATGCATGCTGGGTTCCAGGATAATATAAAACTCCCAGCATGCACTGCTGCATGAATAATAATTTAAAAAAAAGAAATATTGCCACCATTGTTGAGATTAATGTGCTAAATTGTGATATCTCTGTGTTTCTAAAATATAGTGTAGCTCTGTTTTTTTTGGTTTATGCATGATGTGTTAAAAAAAAAGTCATAGTCATTTATTGCTGTAGTTTCACAGTAGTGCTAATGTAACACTTTTGATCGAGGATAAGACTCTGAATGAATAAGAATTAATTCCTTAGTGAATGAACAGGCAATATGATGATTTTGTCATCATAAGCATTACAACTGCAACCATTCATAAACTGTGTGCACACAAGTGTGACTTGCAAAAACACAGCTCAAGCAGCAAAAGAAAAATGAATGTTTTAGCATCAGCATCCCAACTAAAGCAAGCACTGATCTCTATAATGGTAACTTCAAACAAACATTTTTAATAACAACTTCTGTATGACAGAAATAAAGTCATACTGGTTAATAATAAGTGTAATAATGTGTAATGGCTGGAAGTCAGTTGTAGTTATTGTGTTTCTCTATTTTCTGTTCTTGTGTTTCTCTTTTCTTCAGTGATTCTGCTTGTTATCAGCAGGTGTTCATCACTAATGCTCAACAATCACTTACATATTCCCTTAATTATCTCACTGCAACACTGTCTCAATGTTACTTTTTACTCATTGTAGTGTGGATTTTCCTGTGGGGTTGAAAGGGTTAACAGTGTAAGATAAAAAGACACACCCACAAAATGTATTTTAAAATAGGGCCCATAGTGTATTTTTAGTGCATACTGAGTGTCAGGATCCCACAATTAACCCATTCTTCCAGTGTATGCGTCACGTCTTATTGCCTGTTTCCAGTGTGGCATCATGAGAGGTAGACTATCACCAAAGTGTGATATTTTCTGTATTTTCTCTCAGCTTTTCTTGACAAATGTGCTTTAAAAACACACAATCAGCCAAAGAAGGAATGATAGTGAAAGGGTTCTTTGACCTTTGACATTTTCACAGCAAACACTGTTCACCACAATGAATCCATCATTTTCAATAAAATGTCATTATGTAAACCTCTGTAGACGTCTGACAGAAATAAAGTCAGTCTGGTTAGTAATAAGTGAAGCTGGTAATGCTGTTTGTGGAGTTGTTTAATCCTCCTCTGCTGAGATCTTCACAGATTGAATGTCTTTTATCTTCAGTCAGTTGTAGTTCTTGTGTTTCTCTTTCCTTCAGTGACTCTGCTTGTTAACAACAGGTGTTCATCGGTGTCTGGATTCACTCTGTCCTGTGGACTATATCTGCTATATATATATATATATATATATATATATATATATATATATATATATATATATATATCTGCTATCTGCTAGTTAAAAATGTTACACTATTCACCTGTAGTGTCTCGCCTTAAACTGTTTAAAAGTTAAAAGTTTTTTTTTTTAAAGTTTTTTTTTTTTTTTTGCGGCGTGGTTAAAAAAAGGTTTTTTTTTTTTAAGGTTTTTTTTTAGTTTGCGGCGTGGTTAAAAAAAATAATATAGCCTATATTTGTTAACTCACACGCGCAACCACACATGCCTACAGACATATTTCACTGAGCAAGCAAAATGAAGCGAGTAAAAATAAGTACCGTGTGGGACCATTTCGACAGAAAGGGTGACGAAGTTACTTGCAAAATATGTTACGTGGAGTTAAAATACAGAAGTAGTACAAGTACATTACAAAAATACAGAAGTAGTACAAGTACATTACAAGTCCAACAGTCGCAGAGGTGTCAAGTAACGAAGTACAAATACTTCGTTACATTACTTAAGTAGAAATTTTGGGTATCTATACTTTACTGGAGTAATTATTTTTCAGACGACTTTTTACTTCTACTCCTTACATTTTGACGCAATTATCTGTACTTTCTACTCGTTACATTTTAAAAATAGCCTCGTTACTCCTATTTAATTTCGGCTTGTTTTCATTTCGGCTTGTCGTCATTAAAAAAAAAAAAAATTGGCCAATTACACAAACGGTTTAGATCTGACTCCCGCCTCCTGAATACACATCGCTAAACTGATTGGCGTTGTGGTGTCTTTCTAACTTGTGAGAGGCTGTAGTCACATTTGGTTGTGCGCAGTGCCAAAAGTCCTGCGAAGGAAACCTACATGCGGTAAGCGAGGGAGAAATCGGGGCAAATCGCGTCAAATATTGATTCAGAGAGAGAGAGAGAGAGAGAGAGAGAGAGGGAGTAGGCGCGTTTCCATTAAAGATTTGCGCAAAACTTTTGCAATTTTTTTCTAAATATCGACAAAAAACTATTGCGAAATGACGGTGTTTCCATTAACTGATGTTATGCGACTAAAACATAATTTTTTCCTCTCGCGATAAGTCATTCCAAAAATCATGGCAACGGACGTTGGTAAGTTTATATATATCACACTGCCACGTACCGCACTAGACGTTATTATTAATGGAAGGAAACGTAGGCGTGTTATCCAAGCATTAATGGCAAGGAAAGACCCTTATACTGTGAGCAGCACATATGAGGTGTTTCTGGGTGTTTCTCTCTCATTTCTGCTCCGAGGTCTTGATTGTGGCATTTGTTTGAGGTTTAGAATCCAGTATTTCTGTCATTCTTTCTTCTCAAGAACTGTCTCGTATTCTGTCCAAACACACCGCGCCTTCTAAGACCTGTTAATGCACAAAAACTGTTTCCATTGCCGTTTTGCGAAATATTCCTTTTTCGAATTGCCTGAAATACCACCTCATGCGAGCGCAAAAACTTTTTTGCGATAAATGGGAGTTTTTGCCAAACTGACGTGTTTCCATTGAGCGTATTTTCAATTTGCAATTTCAATTTGCGCAATTTGAAGGGTAATGGAAACGCGTTTTTTTTCCTTACATTACTTTAACTTTTATACTTTAAGTAGTTTTGAAACAAGTACTTTTATACTTTTACTTGAGTAAAATAAAAAGCTTGAGTTGATACTTCAACTTCTACAGAAGTCTTTTTAAACCCTAGTATCTATACTTCTACCTGAGTAATGAATGTGAATACTTTTGACACCTCTGAACAGTCGCAACTCACAAGTACAATATCACTTGTGAAGCAATATCTGTGCGGTCGGAGAGGGTGTTTTCTGTAAACAGGTTTCGCTCCAGAATAACCCCACATCATGTACACGTTACTTTTTTAAAATAAAAACTAGACAAGGTGTGGATTGAGGTAGGCCTGCTATTTTTATTTGACGAAAAAACTTAGTCTGACGGAAAGAAATAGCCGTTTTTTCAAAGCTTCAAACAGATTCAGAGTTTTCTTTTTGTCATCTTAACTAGTTAATTATTTAAGTAAAAAAAAATAGTGTAGGCCTATTTTGGTAGGCCTTTAGTGTAGGCCTATTTTATGTTTTTTATTTATATTATTTTATTCAGTTTTTCTCTGTTGTCACTGTCAGAAATGCTGCAGGTGTGTGTAAATTTGATGTGAATCCAGATTATGTTGTTGATCTGTTCTGTATGCTGCTGTTTGCACGTTAAAATAAACATGTGAAAAAAATAATTAGCCCCTTCGAAACACAAGACTCTGTGACCTCTGTCGTTTTTATTAACGTCGACTGTCATTGAGGTTTGTGTCAGTTGCTCAGTTTGACCTCTAGATGCCAGAAAAGCTCTGAAGTCTCGCTGCTCACAGGGACTGAGGACTGACTTTACATTAGCAAGTGAAGTGTTTTCTTACACACCAATTTATTACTTTATTTCTAGACTGAAGAATAAATGTGATTCACACAGGTTTCTAACTTCTTCCACTCTATGACACAACGCTTTAAATGTAGAAACGACAGTAATAATAGCGCATCAGTCCACAGCTCTTTAACAGCACTATTGCGACTCTCACCAAATCAAACATTTAGAGTTTAACGGCATAAACTACAAACATTAAATGTGTGATTCAGACATTTGTGTTCTATCAAGAGTTAAAAATAACAATAAATCCATTAGATCTGTTGAGATTTATGAAAAACTGTAAGTGTGTGTCTGATATCATCTTCATTTCATTGCCTCTTATAGTCTGTATCAGTTTAAAACAGTTTACTCTTACTGTCTCTTCTGTTTGACTTACTAACTAACTAGGTTGGCTTGATAAATCATTATAGGCTAATTATTATTATTCTGAGACTATATTTTCTAATTGTAACTCCTCCTAACATCCATCAAACTTGGCTCAGACCTTCAGACTGTTCTGACTCGAGCTGCTTTTTCTTTTATAACTGATCAGACCAGGGGCGGATCTAGAAAAATATTTATGGGGTGGTGAGAGGGGGGCAGGAATTTTTGATGGGTGGCAACATATGGCAGACGTATATATACTGAATTTAATCACAGTTAAATTGGCCATAACTTTTAATTCGTTGCTGCCAATAGGGATGGGTATCATTCGGTATTACTACTCTTACCAATACTCCTTATCGATCCGGTACTTTAACGCTATTCTTATCGGTTCTTTTTGTTATATAAAAAAAAGGAAAAAAAATTTTTGAACACAATTAATATTGTTTTATATTTTGAAATGTAAAATAAATATCTATAGCAAAAGAAAAAGCAATGCTTTAACAAAACAAATAAACCATAGCCTACATTATGCAGAAGGGTGCAGGCTTCTGTGTTTTATATTCAGAAGACATAGGACACCAAAAACAAAGTACAAACACATGGTCAAACAAAAAAAGTATACAATTAAACAAATATACAAATTATTTACCCAGTGCTTTAATTTCAGTAATGTCTACTGACATTACTGTTCAGAAGTAATATGTGCTTAAAAGACATCTAATAAAGTCAGATTTAAATTAACACTGCATAGTTTATCATAGATAGATTAAAGCTTATATCATTCAAGAGCTGCGACTGATTTTCTCTTTGCCTTTTGTTGTTTGATTCACATTAATGGAGCAATCGTCAGCAGGATTATTAGACTGCTGCCTCTTTAAGACCAAATGCAGATCTATTCATTATTACGCATCATATTTTCTGCCAACTATTAACGCCCATCCTTAATCCTAATGTATTTGTTATTTCCCCAGTTGTAGCCTAGTTTCATTGCTGTGATATCTGAGAGAAATTGGATTTAATAGGACTGCTTAGCTAATCAAATGATCGATATCCTAACTGGCACTGTATTGTGTGTTGTAACGCAACGTACGTCGGCGTAACGGTGACCATCAGTAAACGTTATGGTCTCGAGACCGGACTCGAGTACTACATCACTAGGAACCCGCCCTAGACTCCAGAGTGTTACCAGTCCTAATTCCAATCAGCATAACTATTCAAACGCATATATGCTAATCCAATCAGTCTAACTATTCAACGTCTGGGGCTGAGGCTCTGGCTCCAAGAGCCATTAAAGACAAAAGGTGATAGTCTGACTCATTCAACTTACAGTAGAAAAACAGGTCTGGCAGGAATCTCTTGCTGGAAACTCAATAATCTTCATTTATACCTCAAATGCTAAAATCAGTATTGGAAACCTAAATTAAACATTTAATAAATTTGTAATACAACACTGGACACAGATAATTACCATAATAGGTAACACTTTATAACAACTGCACGCTATTCATCATTAGTCTAATACGTTATTAGATTGAACTCAGTGGTTGAAGTGGGAGAAAAAAGGTGCCGGTACTCTCTTGCATTGGCAAATCATGACATTTGAGATTAATACAGTGAAAAACAAAACTTGGAGATATTGCTGGTACAACAATAATTTATTGTTATTTATTAACAACATAAAAGTAAAAACAAGTCTTGTGTGTGTGTGTGTGTGTGTGTGTGTGTGTGTGTGTGTGTGTGCGCGTCTGTGTGAGCATTTCTTTACAAAGACAACTAAACATTTTCTTTTTAGAAGTTGGCCATTAATAAACTTGATAGTCCTGAAGTTTGTTAAGATGGGGAGGCGTTACAACATTCGCATGTAAATGGTAAACAACAAAAACAACCAAGAAAACAGCTCTGATCTTGTCTTTTCAGTCATACTTCGATATGTTTACAAGACAGCAAACATATAAAAAAAGTATACTCGGGTCTGATTTGAGGGTAAAGTTTATGCCTTGGACCACTCACTTCCTGTTTCGAATGCGCATGCGTCGCGTCTGAGCGCGTTGTTGTCTTTGGAGCTCCATCGATTGATTTATAATTCTTGATTTCTCTTTAAACTCACTTACAACGAACATTTTCTACTTTTCCTCACCTCATAGTTATAACGCGGATTGTTGAGCAGACGCGTCTCAAGCCTAGTGATCCAACGCTGGATACTCTTATAGGTTACGTCCGTGGATCACGGCTGAACGCGTCTTCTCCGCACTCATTTACAAACAAACATTTTTTCGCCTATCGTGCGTCTACTCTACACCCGTACCACTGAAAAGACGGATTATATCCAAGACTTAAGCCATAAATTAGTATTAATATTGATAGCACCACTGGTAGCGTCGTTGCTAACTTAACTTACTGTCCATCTGTTAAAATGGCGAATATATCAAATGTAAGTAGTCTACCTTTTGGTGCAGGTGAGGACACATTTGAGCTGCACGCGGTGCAGTCTGAGCTGGAAGCTGTTGAGAAACAGATCCACGACCTTTTAGTAAGAAAAGCCGAGCTGATAGACCGGCGTTTGGCTCTCGAAACATCACGTGCCGAGGCACACAAATCAGAGATTAATGTTACTAACCCGCTGACTCCGACCTCGTCTACTCCGTGCGTTCCTCAACATCGGTCCCGAACGTCGAGGTCGCGATCAGCCATGGTCTCGTTCACTCCGGCTCCAACATGCCATCACGAAGCCTGGATTTTTCCGCAGCGGAAGTCGCGAGTCAGGTCTAGACCAAGAAAACTCTCTCCGACCCTCCCGGTTTTCGAGATATCCACACAAAACCGCTTCTCCCCTCTTCGCGAAACAGAACGCGATGCTGTGATCATCGGCGATTCCATCGTTCGACACGTACACGTTACGTTAAATAAAAGTAAGGTGCATAGTCACTGCTTTCCTGGTGCTCGTGTTTCTGAAATCGCTGCTCACGTTCCCGAGATTCTGAACGAGCGCGTCGGAACCGTTGTCCTGCACGCGGGAGGGGCCGACATCAGACTGCGCCAAACGGAGGTTTTGAAGAAAGACTTCAGGAATCTGATCGATACGGTACGCAGCACATCGCCTGATATAACGATTATTGTGTCAGGACCGCTTCCCACGTATCGACTAGGTCATGAAAAGTTTAGTAGATTATTTGCGCTTAATGAATGGTTAATGTCATGGTGCAATGAGCAGAAACTTCTCTTTGTAAATAATTGGAATCTGTTTTGGGAGCGTCCTAGGCTTTACCGTGCTGATGGCTTACACCCAAGCAGATTCGGATCGGATCTTCTGTCAGATAACATCTCCAAAATGTTAAATACCTTTTGACTAGTAAACAAAATTCCAAATCATAGTCTCTGCTGCACCAATTTAACTGATATAAATAGTGTAGAACATTGCATAGAAACTGTGTCTATTCCTCGTTTAGTGAGATCAAATCATAAATCTACTGCAGGATCTAGAAAAAATCTAATTGTTATTAAACCAGAAAATGTTGCTATTGGTAATCAAAAACAATTTTTAAAGCTAGGTCTTCTAAACATCAGATCACTCACACCTAAGGCAGTTATTGTAAATGAAATAGTCACAGATAATAGCTTCGATGTACTTTGCCTTACTGAAACCTGGCTTAAACCAAATGATTATTTTGGTTTAAATGAGTCTACTCCAGCAGGATACTCCTATAAGCACGAGCCCCGTCTGAATGGTCGTGGCGGCGGTGTTGCAACAATCTATAGAGATTTTCTCAATGTTACTCAGAAAACGGGTTATAAGTTTATTTCATTTGAAGTACTTGTACTAAATGTTACGCTCTTAGATGTTCGAAAAACATCCCTATTATCTCTAGCCTTGGCTACCGTATATAGACCGCCTGGGCCTTACGCTGATTTCCTAAAAGAGTTTGCAGATTTTCTCTCAGACCTATTAGTTAACTTCGATAAAGCATTAATTGTTGGAGACTTTAATATCCATGTAGATAATCAAAATGATGCGTTAGGGGCTGCGTTTACAGATTTATTAAACTCCTTTGGGGTCAAGCAAAACATTACCGGACCGACTCATCGATTTAATCATACACTCGATTTAATTATATCACATGGAACCGATCCAACCGATATAGATATCATTCCACAAAGTGACGATGTCACTGACCATTACATGGTAACTTGCATATTACGTACTCCTGTAATATATCATGCTGCGCCGCGTTATCGATTAGGCAGAACAATCCTTCCATCCACCATAGATAATTTTTCAAACAGCTTATCGGATCTGTCTCAGCTGCTCAGTGAACCCAAACAAACAGATGAACTTGAGGAATTAACTAGCACTATGAGCACCATTCTCTCTGGATCATTGGATATTGTTGCGCCCATTAGATTAAAAAAGGTCAGAGAGAAAAGTAAAGCACCATGGTACAACAATACTATGCGCGTTCTAAAGAGAGAAACCCGTAATTTAGAGCGTAAATGGAAACAAACCAACTTAGAGGTCTTTAGAATCGCATGGAAAGACAGTATGTCACATTATAAAAAGGCCCTAAAAGCAGCCAGGGCTGAGCATCTCCGCAAACTAATAGAAAACAACCAAAACAATCCTAAGTTCTTATTTAACACCGTGGCGAGACTAACAAATAAACAGATGTCTCCTGAACAAAATATTCCATTACAGTTTAGTAGTAATGATTTCATGAAGTTCTTCACTGAGAAAATAGAAAACATCAGAACCACAATTGTAAACGTTCAATCCTCAATCGCGCCTTATAATTCAGCCTCAATTATCACGCCGCAAGAACAATTACAGTGCTTCACAACTATAGAACAAAAAGAGTTAAATAAACTTTTTACTTCATCTAAAACAACAACATGTTTATTAGATCCCATACCAACTAAACTATTGAAAGAAGTGTTACCTGTAGTGGAAGAGCCTCTCCTCAATATTATTAACTCGTCTTTATCTTTAGGTTATGTTCCAAAAACATTTAAACTGGCAGTTATAAAACCTCTCATTAAGAAACCACAATTAGATCCGAATAATCTAGTAAATTATAGACCCATTTCAAATCTACCTTTTATGTCTAAAATACTAGAAAAAGTTGTGTCCGCTCAACTGGGCTCTTTCTTACAAGAAAATGACACCTATGAAAAGTTTCAGTCTGGATTCAGGCCGCATCATAGCACTGAAACTGCGCTCGTTAAAATCACAAATGATTTACTCTTAGCTTCTGACCAAGGCTGTATCTCAATATTAGTTTTACTTGATCTTAGTGCTGCGTTCGATACTATAGATCATACAATACTCTTAGATCGACTACAAAATTATACTGGTGTTCAAGGACAAGCATTAAGCTGGTTTAGATCGTATTTATCTGACCGCTACCATTTTGTCTATTTAAACGGAGAAAAATCGATCATAACTCCAGTAAACTATGGAGTGCCGCAGGGATCTGTGTTAGGCCCTCTATTATTCTCAATATATATGCTACCACTTGGAAATATTATAAGGAAACATGGAATTAGTTTCCATTGTTATGCTAATGACACTCAAATCTATATTTCATCACGGCCAGATGAAAACGCTAAATTATCCAAATTGACAGAGTGTGTTAAAGATATAAAAGATTGGATGACGCATAATTTTCTTTTATTAAATCCAGACAAGACAGAGGTACTACTTATCGGTTCAAAAAACCACCCACAAAACCTCTCACAATACAACTTTAACATAGTAGGATGTCCTGTTACTTCATCCTCTACAGTAAAAGACCTGGGTGTTATATTAGACAGCAACCTGTCTTTTGAAAATCATATTTCATATGTTACAAGAACAGCCTTTTTCCACCTTAGAAACATTGCTAAGCTACGTAACATGCTATCTGTTTCTGATGCAGAAAAGCTAGTTCATGCATTCATGACCTCGAGACTAGATTACTGTAATGCGTTATTAGCCGGTTGTCCTGCATCCTCAATAAACAAGCTACAGTTAGTCCAAAATGCCGCCGCTAGAGTTCTAACTAGATCAAGAAAATATGATCATATAACACCGATTTTATCATCCCTACATTGGTTACCTATAAAGTCCCGTATTAATTACAAGGTATTGCTACTGACTTATAAAGCCCTAAACGGCTTAGCTCCAGTCTATTTAACCGATCTTCTATCGCCCTATAATCCATCGCGCTCTTTAAGGTCACTAAATTCGAGGCTTTTGGTCATACCTAGGATATCTAGGTCCACCAAAGGAGGGAGAGCATTTTCACATTTAGCACCAAAACTCTGGAATAGTCTTCCGGATACTGTTCGTTGCTCAGACTCGCTCTCCCAGTTTAAAACTAGATTAAAGACGCATCTCTTCAGCCAGGCATTCATATAATACTTTTAATCTTACAGTTAAATCCGACTTCTAGTTCATAAACGCCAGAGGAGAACTGGCCCCCGACTGAGCCCGGGTTCTCCCAAGGTTTTTTTTTTCTCCATTAGGTCACCTGATGGAGTTTTTCGGTTCCTTGCCACTGTTGCCTTTGGCTTGCTCAGTTGGGGATATTTGGGGATATTTAATTTAATTAATCAATCAACGATACTATTGATCAGCATTACCGAACGTAGACGTTCCACTAGAAACAAACATTGATGTATTGTTCTAATTTATTACTGTGAAGCTGCTTTGATACAACCTGTGTTGTGAAAAGCGCTATATAAATAAACTTGACTTGACTTGACTTGACTTGATTTGGGCATAATATGTAACCTCTGTGTAATGTCTTTTGCCTGATATAATCTCTCGGATCCCGTCAGGTTTGTGGTAACAGCAGGTTTATTCCACATCTGCATTCATGACAAAGGACAACAGAGTTTAATAGTCATCTCATGTGGACAAACAGCGCATGCTCATGGAAAATCCTCCGTTGCTTTTAGGATTACTGTATGTACTACTCTTAAAGCTCTACACAAAAGTAAAGTACAGTTTGACACATTGATCGTATAGTGGATTTAAACTCATATAAACTACATAATTAAAACACACCAAATTGTCCCTCCTAATCTTGCAAGGAGGAAACAACATAAAACAATGTAATTACACAGATTTCCTACAGTTACCTTTCCATTATGTCAACAGTTATGTGTAAACAATTATGTAACTTCGTTACAATTCAACATACAGGAGGCAGACAAACAGCAGAAAATACCTCAATCTTATGTTCAAACATTACAACACTTTATAACAACATACGGTAACATACCTGCATTCATGACAAAGGACAACAGAGTTGAATAGTCATCTCATGTGGACAAACAGCGCATGTCTGGAAAGACGGCATCATGTTAAAGTTAGCTAGCTAAACTGGAGAGACTTTCTATCGACTATAAAACACATAACCAGATGGTTGACTTTATAAAAACATGTTCAACCAAAGAAATCTAGCTTAACTTTTACATGCTTTTCAAGTGAGTTAGCATTGTTTAGTCCATGGACATTCACAGACAAGTTACCTCAGGGAAAATCCTCCGTTGCTTTGAGGATTACCCATAATCCTTCGTCATTACTAGCGTTCGCTGCAGGTACAACTTTATGACAGCAGGTGGCACAATAATCCCATTTAGTAGGATTTAACCTGAACCTCACTGTTAACCCTTGCTGTAAAAAAAGGACAATATCATACCATTTTCCATTAAAACAGTAATATACCGTAGAAAACAAAACTAGCCTACAGGAATATACTGTGAATTAACAGCGCTCAAAATCGACACTCAGAGGCTGTTTTCCCAATCACACCCTATACCCTCATACACTATATCCTCAATCACTATTCACTACATTAGTTCACTAATATAGTCCCCTTGACAGAGTGAATGAAAAGAAGAGAGTGAATTGAGACACTGATGAACACCTGAAAAGCAGAATCATCGAAGGACAGAGAAACAAGAACAGAAAAAAGAGAAACACAGAAACTACATCTGACTTCCAGTAACACTGAGTGTGAAACCAGTTTACAAACCAGTTTATGATTATTTCTTTCATACATGTACAAAGGTTCTTGTTGAGAATTAACAGAGATTGAGTTAATAATAAAATTTGTTGTCACCATGATGGAGATCAGTATTTGCTTTAGTTGGTCTCTTGTCCCTTGACTTCTTACCTTTCATCTCTCTCTGGCTGCTGTAACAGCGAGTTTATAAAACACATTTGATATGGCAAGAAAAAGTCAAGAGGAAGATGATTAGTTGTTTTTGGCTTTTGGGATAATTTAACATTCATCCTGGACATGTCTGACTTTCAGGTCTTTCCTGTATATATTCTTTTGAATTTATGGGTATTTCATATTTATCTGTGAATTTACAACATGAAATTAACATTTCTGTAATCAGGTCTTCTGAAGAATATCATAATCATATAGTGCTTTAAAACATGTTTAGCTCCACCTTGACTCAGACACTCACAGATATCAACAATCAGCATATGAATCTCAACAATGGTGACAATCAAAAGTTTCATGTCGCAATGCATGCTGGGTTCCAGGATAATATAAAACTCCCAGCATGCACTGCTGCATGAATAATAAAAAAAATATTGCCACCATTGTTGAGATTCATGTGCTAAATTGTGATATCTCTGTGTTTCTAAAATAAGGTGTAGCTCTGTTTCTTTTTGGTTTATGCATGATGTGTTAAAAAAATAAGTCATTGTAATGTATTGCTGTGGTTTCACAGTGGTGATAATGTAACACTTTTGATTGAGGATTAAACTCTGAATGAATTCCTTAGTGAATGAACAGGCAATATGATGATTTTATCACCATAATCAACATAACCACCATCATTCAGAAACTGTGTGTGTGCACAAGTGTGACTTGCACAAAAACAGCTCAAGCGGCAAAAGAAACACTAATGTTTTTAGCATCAGCATCCCAACTAAAGCAAGCACTGATCTCTATAATGGTAACTTCCAAACAAACATTTTTAATTAAACATCTCAACAACAACTTCTGTAGATGACAGAAATAAAGTCATACTGGTTAATAATAAGTGTAATAATGTGTAATGGCTGGAAGTCAGTCTTAGGTCTTCTGTTTCTCTATTTTCTGTTGTAACTGCAGGTGTTCATCGCTAATGCTCAACAATCACTTACATATTCCCTTAATTATCTCACTGCAACACTGCGTCAGTGTTACTTTTTAATCTTTGTAGTGTGGATTTCCCTGTGGGGTTGAAAGGGTTAACAGTGTAAGATAAAAAGACACACCCACAAAATGTATTTTAACAGTAATAAACTGTAAGTTATGAAACAGGTTTATACTGGCAACACTGTTGCCAGTATTTTACTGTATAATCTTGTTTTTTGGGTCACCATTGTGCTGAAGAGTAGAGCCTGTGCTTCAGTCCAGGAGAAGATCTAGAGACATTGATGATATGCTGCATGTTGCTTTATTTAACAGGCGGTGACTGTGTAGTTGCTGGTCCAGTGGAAATCTCTTTATTTACCAAATTTTTTTTGTGGTTTCAAAAGAAATAAGTTCACAGTGATACTTTGTTCACTTTATTAATGCATTATAAATTTTAGTTAATAAATTTAAATGATAGTTGGTTAATTTAAGACAGTCGGTTTCTGCAAGTGAAATTAGTTAACTCGAGTTTTAGTGCATTTTTACAGTAACATACTGTAGATTACAGTAAAGAACTGCACAATTAACAGTAAATTACTGGCAACAGTGTTGCCAGTATTTTACTGTAAAAAAAACGGTAAGGTCTAACAGTGCTTTTTAACTATGTTACATACAGCCTCCTTAAATCCTGCTAAATTGGAGCACAATAAAAAAAACAAAAACAAAATTTTCATTAGATACCAAACAGTTGTTTCATGCTAGGAGCATAATGCGTTTCAAGTCAGCTAGACCCTTTCCACCTGGGATTAAGTCAGTAAGGGAGTGGCCAAGCCCCATACCAACAAAGACACAAAAGATGCCGTGTACACCTCTCATATTGTAAACATTGCTCAATAGCATATTCTTGTCAAATACCTCAGATAAACCAGTGTGAAAACTCTTAAGACATACATACACAAGCAATCTATCCATAAAACATGTTCCTCACCAAATAAAAACAAAGAATCAACTGCTGAAGCTGAGTCATCTACAACCTGTTCATTCATTTCACAAATGAGTCGAGCTGGGGGCTTAACAGGTCTACCTGCCCTAGTGCGGAGTGGAGGTGGCTGTTTGCAAACCACGTGGTCCTGTGCGAATGCACCTGGCTGTGCGTCACTTGCATGTTCAGGGGAGGGGACACAATGAGCTCTTTCCACTGAGGGCGGGGAGGGTCCTACCTCAGACACCACACATTCTGCAGAGGGTCCAGGGGAAAGTGATTGCTCAGCAGATATTGATGAAACAGGGGTTTGCGGGGGTCTGATGTCAGCAACGGCATGAATCCTGTCAGACAGTTATGGCCCATGTGTGGCCCTTGTCTTTAATCCAGATGTAGGCCACTCCAGGACCGTCATTATTTGCAACATGAGGACCGAGGGAAAAGGGGCTTTGTGGACCGGAGCTGGACCAGACAAACAATGGTATGTGGGAAGGTGTGATGAAGTTATGAAACTGCCATGAGGTTTTGTGAACAGCGTTTGCTGCCGATACAGTAAATGTTCTCACTGAACCATAAGACTGAATCTATACTGTAGTTGATCTTTACAGATGAAGGGTGAGTTACAGTAATGTCTCTACCATGGTAATCTGTTTACAGTATCTAATCTCTCTCTCTCTCTCTCTCTCTCTCTCTCTCTCTCTCTCTCTCTCTCTCTCTCTCTCTCTCTCTCACACACACACACACACACTTTGACCATAGTGGTGGTCAAATTATCTATAAATCACTTATGCAAAAATAATTAATTTAATTTGGTTATCCATATCGGAATTGAAAACATGCTGAAATGTTTGAATTATCACTTTTGATGATCTGTTGTGATATTAGAACTATTATATGTGTGCCTCAATCCTGAGCGAGTAATTGTAAGTTTTGAGCACAGAGAACTATATTTTGCAAGCACATTACATTATATTTTGAACAGAAATTAACAATCGCAAAAAAATAATTCGTTTGAGCAAAGAAAAAACGATTCCGTGCTCAATAAATGTATTTGCTTGTTTGCTATTATCCATATTAACGTGCAATAATAACCCCTCTCACGCAGATTACTTAGGTGCTCTCTCACAAACTTATTCTCTGCGCTCCTGTCAAGTCCCTCTTTCTCTCTCTCTCTCAACCTCTTAATTATGTGTGCGCTCAACTCTTGACACACACGCTCGCTCAACTTGCAACAGCGTTACAAGTGTGCCACAAAATCAACCAATCGGAAAATTAAAGGTCAATTGTGATTGGCTGTTGGTCTCCAATCAAATCGCTAGTAGAACCAAAGCCCGTCTTGTAGAACTTTTCATAGATATCCATATATATCCATATATAATCCTTTATTATATGATGTCCATAGAACTATCTACAGCATCCCGGAAGCTTACTGAAAAAAAAAATCGAAAAAAAATAATTTCTGTTCAAAATATAATGTAATGTGCTTGCAAAATATAGTTCTCTGTGCTCAAAACTTACAATTACTCGCTCAGGATTGAGGCACACATATAACGCCATATAAACGTACAAAAAACTGTATGTAAACTGAACAAGCAACACAATGTGTTAGTGATGTGATGCAAAAAGATTGTGTAAAAAAAAAAGACAGCAATTACTCTGAGGACACTGTATTGGGTCACTTAAAAATAACAATATTTCATTATGTTGACATTGTTTTCTCTGACAAATAATCAGTAGCTACAATAGCTGGGTTTCCATCCAAACGTAAAGCGCAGGCGTTATATGCAAATGTGTCTTCTAGTGTCATAGAGCCATAAAGCTAGGATTCGAAACACAAACTACTCGTAACGGCGGTTCAGAGACGATTCTTTACAGACAATAACTTTATTTATCGAGAAAATAACTTTATTTATCGTGCCATTTCGAATTTAAAATTTTGCAGAACGTTTATATTCGAAAAAACATAAAAGGGGAACTTTAACTCTTTGAGCACTATTTTAACGATCTGAAACACAAGTATAAAGCGCGAAACACAAGTAACTTTGTGGGCGGTTCTCGTGCGCTGTTGCTATTATACCGGCAGGATAAATGACTCTTGCGCCCGACGCAAATCTAAAATGCGTTAGTCTGAAGTATTCTGGTTCACAGCCTAGGAGAGCAACGTTCTCGTCAGGGCCGTAAAACACACATAAGTGACATTGGGGATGGAGAAACCCACCCAAATTAGCTTCAGTTAAACAGGCGTATAATAATTTGGGTAAATGTGTAAGCTAGATTTATGCCTATTTTTTCACATCTTCATGGACACAACAATGATTTCCCTCATGTGGAATATTTTTCCTTGTAATAATGTATGGTTTGCAAAAATGGCAACTGCTGCGTCTGTGTAGATGAGAGAAGCAAAGTGTATGTGCACACACAGCAAAAACTCCAGTGTTAAATTAACACTCCTGGGAGTGTATATGAGTCCACACTCAAAAGTGTAAAGTGTTAAAATATGAGTGTTAAATTAACACTCAAGAGTGTTAAAGTTAATGAGATAATTAAGTGATTAGTTTAGTGATGATTGAGCATTATTGAAGACACCTGATGTTAACAAGCAGAATCACTGAAGGAGAAAATCACTAATTGTAAGTTACCATTAAGGTGATGGGTGTTTGCTTTAGTTGGGCTCTTGACACTTAAATGTTTACTTTAAATTTTGCTTGTCTGCTGTTATTGATTTATAACAGTCAGATGAACAAAGAGACAATGTGATCTAATGATGTTGGTTATGTTTTGACATAATCATGTTGTGATCCGTAAAACAAAACTTACTGAGATGGCTTAACTTGTTAATTACAGCAGCTCTGTGATTCTACAGCACATGATTTTCAGTATTTTTCATATAATCCAAAAATATTTCATAACCATTGTTCTGATCAAAAGACTTTCAAATGAATAGGCCTTTTTCACGGAAGTTAGAACGCACATCCGGTTCAGCGTTTGTTGTGTAAAGTGACTTCCGGTCGAAATAACAATGGCTGAAGCTACATCGACGTGTTACTGTAGTGTCCCTTATTGTAAAAATAATAAGCAGCGGCAACCATATTTAAGTTTTCATGGTTTTCCTAGCGATAAATGTCTGAGAAAGAAGTGGATACATGCTATTAGACGAGTAGAAGGACCGAAGTTTACGATCCTTAGAGGCAGCACATTTGTGTGTAGCCGGCACTTTATCAGTGATGATTACACTGCCGCTACTGGCCGTAAGCGCCTCAGAAAAGGGGTTGTCCCGTCCTGCTTTATTTGGAACAACTGGGGAGAAACTTCACGTGAGTCTGTTTACAAACGAGTTAGAGTTCAAACCATACCATCCGACGACACCCAAGACGATGAAGTGGTTACTGAGGTGACCGCTGAAGCAGATCATGACTATGCAGTCACTCCTCTTCCAGGTAAAGTTAACGTTATGTTTATGCATTTCTAAAAACAAATTATTATGCAACTTTCCCGTTATGTTATATTATATTAAATATATTATTAAAGCCTTTATTACATTTATGTCCTTTCACTTTCAAGTCATATTATCATTTTAATACATTTTGACACAAATTACTGTTCCAGGAAGATATCAGCATACTTTATTTCTCAAATTAATGCTGCCACAACTGAACAGTAATAAAATTAATAAAATTAAGATAAACAAAGTCTTAAAATGATCTAAAATTACCATTATAATAAACATTTGTTTTGAATCATAATAAATAGCCAGATAATTATATATATATGAATTTGTAAATCAGGCAGGTTGTATTACTGAACAACAACTTTGAGATATGGACACAGGGTCAGAGTGGGCAAATATCTAATTTTAGGTATAATATGTAGCTATAATAATTTTTGTTAACATAAGTAATTAATAATGGTTTGCCACTGTAATAAACTTTTTTTATGTGTGTGAATCTAGGTGCACAGGATGCAGCAGCTGCACGAATACAGGATTTGGAGCTGAAGTCAGAAAACTGGAAAGTGAGGTCATGCAGCTGAGAATAGGCCACTCTCTGTCCCAGTTTCAGAGATTCTGTGCTTCAGATGAAGACATACGTTTTTACACCAGGTTTCCATCTGAAGAGGTCTTCCAAGCATTCTGTAAGTCTATTGAGCCCTCAGCATCCATGCTGGTCTACTGGTCTAGGGCCCAGAAGAAAGGACAGGCAACTGCTGTGGAAGCTTCTCACAGTCATCACCGCAGCTTGCCACTGATTGATGAGTTTTTTTTGTACTCATGTCGTGTTGCTGCAGGACTGAAGGAGAAAGTGTTGGCTGACATTTTCAAAGTAAGTGTCTCCACTGTTAGCCGCATCATCATAACTTGGGCCAATTATCTTTATCTTGTCCTGGGATCACTGCCCATATGGATGAGCAGGGAGCAAGTGAATGCCACATTGCCAGACAAATTTAGGCAGTTTTGTCCAGAGGTGAGGGTCATCATTGACTGCACAGAGATAAGATGCCAGAATCCATCTTCACTCACGCTCCAGTCTGAGGTGTTCTCCTCGTATAAAAACACCACTACCTTCAAGGGGTTGATCGGTATTGCTCCTTGCGGAGCAGTTACATTTGTTTCCAGCCTGTACACAGGTTCCATCTCTGATCAAGAGTTGACAAAACAGTCAGGGATTCTTGACTTGCTGGAGCCTGGTGATGCTTGTATGGCTGACAAAGGATTCACCATTGAAAAGATGCTGGCAGAACGGGGGGCCAAACTCATCATACCACCTTTTAAAACAGCAGCTCAGTTCAGCAAAGAAAATGCAGAGAGAACACAAGCCATAGCTCGTCTTCGAATTCTTGTTGAGAGAGCCATCAGAAGAGTGAAGGAGTTTCACATCTGGGACACCACTGTACCTTTAACCTTATCTGGAACAGTTAACCAGCTGTGGACTAACTGCTGCTTAATGAGCAATTTTCAGTGGCCGCTTGATGTCAAAGGTCACAAAGGGGTATGTCCATCATAGCCTTTTTTATTTTAAAGGGATAGTTCACTTTAAAATGCAAATTCTTTCATCATATACTCACCCTCAAGTTGTTTAAACCTGTATGAATTTCTTTCTTCTGCTGAACACAAGGGGAGATATTTTTGAAGAATGTCAGTAACCAAACAGTTACGTTCCAGTTAACTGTTTGGTTACTGACATTCTTCAAAAATATCTCCCCTTGTGTTCAGCAGAAGAAAGAAATTCATACAGGTTTAAACAACTTGAGGGTGAGTATATGATGAAAGAATTTGCATTTTAAAGTGAACTATCCCATAAAGAGTGACTTATGTAATATGTATTATATCTTAATGTTACACCTCTTGTATTATATCTTAATGTTACACCTCTTGTATTATATCTTAATGTTACACCTCTTGTATTATATCTTAATGTTACACCTCTTGTATTATATCTTAATGTTACACCTCTTGTATTATATTTTTCACATTGTATAGTTTAATAGACGATTAGTATCAGCTGTGCATTGTTGAAAAGGTAACAATTGTAGTTTCATAAAACATTTATTGAAAATCATATCTCAGTGTTAAAACATACATTTATACAAATATAAAATCTTGAAATCATCAGAACAATTACATCATAAATAAAAATGATTTTTTTACAGGATTAGTAGTATACAGTGCAAATAGGCATATCAGATACCCCCCTTAAGATATTCATCTATGTAAGCACCAAAGTAGTAGAGATCCAGATTTTCTCTCATCTGAGCTATCATGACATTGTCCCTCCACACTCTTTGAACTGTCATGTCCTCTTCAGTGTCAGTGATGAAGTCACACCAACTGAGTCCAGTTACAGCCAACTGACCTTGAACCTGCCAGTAAAATTTATGAGATTTTTTCAGGGTTGCCTGTCCATTCACAATTTTAATATGCCCAACCTCAGAAACTGTAGTGACATCTGGGCACTTCACTTCAGCAAGCCCGAAACAGGGATCTGCATTAGGGTCAAAAACTTTGGCATCAGGACTGGCACCAAGGTAGGACGCGTCTGGGTGCACCACGAAACCACAAGGTGAGACATTTACATTGAACAGTTCAGAGTAATATTCCAGCACCTCAGGTTCCCTGTCCAGGCCTCTCTTCATTGCTTTCGTTTGCTTTACACCCTTGAGTATTCGCCTTGCTAGTGCCTGGCCAGATGTCTCCCCTCGCACATGAGAAACCTCATAAAATCTGCTCGCAGTCACTCTAGGTTTGCGCATATTTTTCCACTGTGGACACTCAGATTGCTCCTGAGTCCGCTCCTCGATTATAACTGCCAACTCTTGTGTGACACTTAGGCTCTCCAAATGGAAGAACTGGTGGCAGTTTGGCACGAAGTGCAAGCTCCTCGGAAATTTAGAACCGTTAATAGGGAGTTTAGGGTACACAGGAGCATCTGGATGTTTAATGTGGTTTTTGGTCACAACAGGAGGGCACTGGTAGGAGAGCACTGAACCTCGAGGCACAGGACCAAATCTGGAGTCCACCAAAACCAGTTCTGATAAATCAGTAAGGACGCAGGAAATCAGAGGTTGGGGAGTGAGTCCTTTGACAGCTTCTCCAATAGCCAGTACTGCTGGGTCAGGGAAGTGACCTAAAACAAATTATACGTTTAGGAAACTTCATCACATGGGTATTAAATTTGTTATGTGCTGTTATACCATGATCTGTCTGAATACTCGATTCTTATTGGCTGGAAGTGTGCAGTAAAACAGTTTAATCCACAGGTAGTTCCAGCCAGTTTAATCATCGTTCTATATTAATGTGCTACTTTCATTAAAACAGAGATAGATTTTATCTCTATCACATCAAATTTAATTACTAAAAGTCTATTTCAATAATTAAAATAAATGCTATAATTAATGTAAAAAAGTGTAAACCTCCATGTTGTACATTAAAATAGTTTTATGCAAAGCTTGATTATTTCTTATGTAATGTAACATGCATATTTATTGAATGAAAAGTTTCTTTGTTACCTGTGTATGCTCTGTAGAGTGTAGATTTGCATACACTTCTGGAAGACGTCCTTGGCTTTCTAACCACCAACTGAGCTGTAGTCTCTGCAGAAACCCCCTGAAACCAAACATTTATAAGTATATTTCACACACATATCTCTGAAAAAGTCAAAAAAGCAACATCTATGATTGCAATAATTAGAAGAACTTTTCAAAACTTAGGTAAGGATATATTTTTACCATTGTATAAATCCCTGGTAAGATCACATCTTGAATATGCAAGTTCGGTCTGGTGTCCATATAAATTAAAACATGTTGAAAAAATTGAAAGAGTCCAGAGAAGAGCTACTAAATTAATTCCAGGAATGAGAAATATGTCGTATGAAGACAGATTAAGGAAATTAAGTTTGCCAACACTCAAATTTAGGAGATACAGAGGAGATATGATTCAGGTATATAAACTTGTACGTGGAATATACGATGTTACAGTTGAGCCTATTCTTCAGTTCTGGAACAATAGGTACGAGACACGAGGAAATTCTTTAAAACTCTACCCTAGAACATGTTTGTCTGAAAAGAGAAAGAACTTTTTTACAATTCGTGTGGTAAAATCATGGAACGAGCTTCCAGAAGAAGTTGTGTGTTCCCCTTCTATTCATTCCTTTAAGAACAGGTTGGATGCATTTTGCCTGTCAAAAGATGTTATGTATAACTATAAAGCTTGTTAGTAACTAAAGCTTGTTAGTAACTAATGTAATCAATTTATGTAATTTAGTTATGATTGTTAGAAAAA
Source organism: Leucaspius delineatus (assembly GCA_023718395.1). NCBI lineage: Eukaryota > Metazoa > Chordata > Actinopteri > Cypriniformes > Leuciscidae > Leucaspius > Leucaspius delineatus. The sequence continues at coordinate 11,003,051 of CM043356.1, forward strand.
TTTTAATAATGAAATTTAATGGGTTTTTATAAAATGTTGAATGTGAATTTTATAATGAAGATATATATATATGTATTTGTTTGTGTTTTTAGAGTCTGGAATAGAGGATTGTATATCCTGTACCAGAAATCTTTTCAATAAATATTCAATAAATATTTCAATAAATATTTTTAATTAACTGTCAGTAATTTGCTAAACTAATGTATAGCTAGTTGTAATGTTACCTGTGTTCTTGGTCTATGCCATGTTTGCAGAGTATCTGTGCATGCCGTAGTTGGTGGTACTGTCTGCATCTGCATCATGCTGAAGTGCGCAGTTTGAAAAAGCATAGCAACCTGATGATTGCATAAAGCTTTGCCTGCAGTACATGTGCATGACGAGCTAGTGAACTCAACAGGCACTGTGTCAACATTCAATGTGATCTAAAGTAAAAGACAAAATCCAATATCAGTATATTTTAATATAGCAAGTTTAATACTAGACTATAGAACATTCATGAGAACATAATGAAAAAATTATTTTATAGGAGAAACCCCCTCAAAATAGAAAACTGCAACCGCAGTAAGAACATAAAAACTTCCCCTTTCACTGTAAGCTTTATAGCTTCAATACAGTACTGCATCACTTTTGAAAAGTGCAAGTACGGGTGATGTCATGTAAGGTGTAGAAATTCTGAACTTCTAGTGTAAGGGTTTAGTTTTTATCATAACAGGTTTCACAGACAAGACATTATAAAATGCACAGCCTCAGACTAAAATGCATGTTTGAGCTGTTTTAACTGAAAGCATATCTTTAAATAGGCCAGTGTCATTGTTTTGTCTCAATATGCGCACCAGTAAAGTTTTTCTTTCTAAGGCATATTTATTAAAGAAGAAAAGCTACTTAAACGTTCTAATTGAACTAAAGCCTAATCCTGGCTAAACACTGTCTGTGAAACCAAGCCTTCATTTCTTATCAAACCTGCAGAGAATGTGGCTCCTCACGCTTCCTCATCGACCTATAACACCTACACCTCACGATAATCTCCCTGTTTCTCACACTCGACACTGAATATTGCATGACAAAAAATGAACAATCACATTAAATGTTATTAAGACACATTTTCTGACTATTTTTTATCTGTTTAAAAATTGGCTTTATATCAGTTCTTTAATAAAGTTATTTTCCAGCTTAATTTGTAGTAGCCTAAAGTAGGCTACTACAAATTAAGCTGGAAAATAACATTGTAAGATATTTGTAATTTGTAGTGATTACAATTTAGCTCAAAGGAATTATTAATTAATTTATAGGGAATTCAAAAGAGTCACTTATTACAACCGAGCAAATGACTCGTTCGCGGTTCATTTGAACTGGCTGCAATTATCAACTCTGCAACGGATATAAATATCCGAACTATAGTGAAACACTATATAGTTAGCAAGGTAACTTAGATCAGAAGTTTAAGACATTAAATTTGTAAGCACAATAACACAAGTAATATTTCTCTTTAAAATACAAACAAGACTTTATTGATTATTCTAACACATTCAACTAATATCTAACACAGACACACACATTCACACATTCATACGAGTTGCAGAAAGGAAGAGAGTGAGGAAAGAGTGGGTTTAAGAGTGAAATGATGAAATCTCATGATTCCATATGCACTTAGACATGACCTGAACGAACCATCAAACATTAATTTAACCCTTCTATCGTTTTAGGCAGGTTATTAAAGTTATATAAATACACCAGTTGAGTTTTAGTCTGGAGGTACTTGCGTCTTTGCTTTTGCGTTCCTTTTGGGAATTCCTTTGGTCAGCGTCAAAGGGGTTCGTTCGTTGGTTGTCTCCTCGTGCCTGGGTCTGCGGCGTTCCAGTCACGTGTTCTGCTGGCGGATGAATTGAAAGTCTTTGTCTGAAGCTGGCTTTGCAGAAGAAACGTGGTCGGAATCTTGTCGCAAAACTTAACTTAGAACCGAGACTCACAACGGAAAATAAAGGAAATGATAACTCAGAAAAAAAAAGACAATTTAGACGAGAGTAGTAAGATGGCTTGAATAAATCGAACCCGTCTGATCTTAATTTGGGTTGGTCTGCTCCTCAGTTACATGGTTACTCTGGTTCAGATCTTCATCTTTTTCTGCCCATCTCTCTTGAGAGTGATAGCAGAGCGTTTCTTGAGGGTGAACCCAGAGAGCGAGAGCACAGAGAGAGCTTCGAGAGCAGCGAGAGAGAGAACTTAGTTTTTTTCTAAGGTTTTAACTAAAAGTTTTGCCCCCCCTCTTGAAGAGATCGGACCAATTAGACACTGCCTTTGTTTGCAAAGTCATAAATCATGTCTTCCCTGGGGGTTTAAAGACCAGATGCACCGTTTAGGCATGATTTCTAATTAAAAAGAAGATCAAAACATATTACATAGATATCATTCAAGCCATCTTTTGAGTCATGAGCATACGATCACATCGAAATTAAACAGTACACATTTTCATTCACACACACCTAATGATTATAACATTTACATGAATTATATGGGATCACAACATATCTTATTAGAATATGCATATAAGTGGTGGAAACAACCCAGGATTAGGTAGTTGCATGATTGTTTGATCATGAGTCCATTGAAAATTGTTCTTGAATGATTTTATGTATAGTTATTGATAAGAATCAGTTCTCTGGTGAAGAGACAGAACTCTGTTTGTTCAGAGGTCTTAAGGAGGAGGTGTTCAGGAATGTTGTCGGGGGTTTCTGAACCAATCTGTCTTTTAACAACCCCACACATTGACAAGCTTTTCCGTTAGTTTGGTCATTAGAAGGGTCTTTTGCAGACTCTCTGGCACCGGGATGGGTGACTTATGGCTCTGGTCTTGGTGATTTGACTCTGGAATGTGCGGACACTGTCTTTATCTTAACCAGTCCGTAGTAGGCCACAAAGCTAGCCATTGACCAGTTATGTGTTAGTGCTGGGGGCTCCTTCAATTAGTCAGACCGGTGATGATCATGAGACGTTCTGAACAAATCTTCCCCCCTCAGTCATCGAGAAGTAGAGAATTTGAATTAATATTCAAAAAGAAGATTAGTTGGTGGTTGCTTTCTACCCATTGTCGCTACATATCCCCCCTCGGTCAATGATGTGTTGAGTAGAAGACATCGGTGAACGCTGGAGAAATGGGTAGAGGAAGCAAACACACACAGCAAACAACAAGACAACACCTCCATGACTGGTCACTTTACTGGTGCAGGACATTAGATTACCTAGGCATAAACAGGTTCACTCTCTCAATGTAGTTAATCACGTTGAATAAAGTTTAGTTCAATCTTAGGACCGTTATCCTAGTTCGTTTTGGGATGGTGATTAATCAATTTTGTGATTAAATTTGATTTGTTTGTTTTATTCTCTTCTAAATTGTTCTAGGTTTGGACCAATTTACCTTTCAATTTGTGATACGCAGGGAGTTCTCTGGCTCACATTCGTTTTAAGGTGACTTACAACTATTAGGCGTGGTGTGTCAATCCTATTATTGCGACCTTGACCCTTATAGGGTGGACAGGCATTTTACCTAATAAAAGAAGAAGGAAAGGAAGGAAGAGGTAAAACAAAACAAAGCAGTTGAGTGTTCCTGGTATGACTTATAACTACTGTTGCGCAGCTAAGGTGTCAGGGATCATGATGTAATGAGAGGTGTTCTCAGGTGTACTTGTTGGATGGGTAGTTACCATGTTTCCTATGGTAAGTGTAGCTACGTTGTTAAGCTAGTTTCTGAAGTTAGTTTCTACCTGTGGGGGAAAACAAGTTTGTTGCATGTTTTGCATGGTAGAGGTGGTTAACTTCTGTATGTTAGTGAGTATGTTAGGGGTATTGTGTAGTGTATGCATGTATGTATGTATGTATGTATGGTCAGATCTGTTTCAGTCTGTTTTGCTCCCCCCTTTGCTTGATGGCTTAGCTTTGATGAGCTTGTTGCCTCTTTGCCTTGGAGAAAGGATCTTCTGTGATCTGCTGGGGGTCAAACCAGTAAGGCAGGAAGTTCTCTGGCAGACATGGGGAGGTAGTTTGGCATGGATGCGTGAAGCTGTAGTGCGAAACTTGGTCTCCGTTGTTGCATTCCTCCGATGATGTCTTCGGGTTGTGACAGACTTTCTGACCTTCTGTGCTTACTGTTGTTGCTGTAGCACACACATGGTTCTTGAGTTGGAGCTCGTTTGGTGGTTTCTTTATGAGTGATGGGTAACCAGGATGGTGTTTTCTGGTACCTCTGGGTGTTTGTCAGTGGTTGACTGTGAGAGACCACTTTGTTCTGTGTTGTTGTAGAACAAGTGGTTGTCATCTTCATTATGAAGGTGTATCAGATGAGTCGTGGGTCTTCCGTTCCATCGCTAGTCATAGCAAATTTGACTCATCTTGTTGGTCATCCTTGTTCAGCCTGCTTTCTAGGAACACTTCCAGTTGCCTCATTAGTGGCTCCATGTCTTTTGAGGGTAAACTGTATGGTTCTTGGGCATACTCAGTGCTGTGCTTAACTGAGTGGTGCCGAGGTGGGTTTCCTGAGAAGCGTGGCTGGTTCCATGTCTTTTCCATGCGGTTGGTGCGGAAGCTGTCATCAGCATGGGAGTCACGTTCTCTGTGCTTCTTACGAAGAACTGTGGTGTTGTCATGCCACTGGTTGTCTTCCAGTGCAAGGCTTGTGTCTTGGCTGAAGGAGTTTGAAACTGTGGATGTTTTCAAACCTTTCTTTGAGGACATCTTCTGTTTGATGTGGGCCTTGTGTGTCAGGTCACGCAGCTGTTGAATTGTCATTGTGTCTGCGCAGGCCTCGAGACCAAGATAATGACTCAATCCGGGGTGCAGATTTCTCAGGAAGAGGTTTTTGAAGTTCACATCCTCTTCATGTTCAGGTGAGTTATGTGCACCAAAGAAGGCTTGTCGAAAACGGTGGTAGTAGGCTTGAGGAGTCTCTTGCCGACCTTGTTTAATTTCCAAAGCGATTAACACACCATGTTCCGACTCTGGGCCTGTGAATTCTTTAATCAGTGTCTCACATAGCAGCTGGTAGTTTGACTTGACATGAGCAGGTTGTCGGTCTAGGAAGCTTCGTACCTTTGGAGTGGATGTCGATCTGAGGAGGTAGAACCTGTCTCTGTCAGTCACATGTGGTCTTACCTCTAGGTGGAAGTTGATATCTCGGATGTGGGCCTGGATGTCCGGGCATTCCGTGGAGTTCGCGTTGAACTGAGTGATATTCTTAACCAGCTGGTTGAGATCTTTAAAGGTCATCCCCTGTGCAGCTTTGGAGTCTGCCTGGATGAGCTCTCGTTGTTTGTTGGCAGTGAACAGTTCTGTGGTGAAGGCTGGTAATGTTTTGGGTTGCGGCCATTCACCTTTTCTGTTGTATGGCAGTTCTTGGATGGAGGACTCTGTTCTGCTCAGCAGTGGTGATGCTGAGGGAGGTCTCTCCCTTCTTGGCTCTGGTTTCTGTTGGAAAATGTGCTGGAGTTCATCTCTGACCGCGTAGAGCTCGTCGTTGGCGTCATCTCGCTGTTGGGTCAGATGGTCAATTTCAGCATGGCACCTTTCCAGGTGGTCTTTCAGAGCATTAATTTCAGAGTTCTTGTCTTTAATGTCAGCTTTAGCTTTCTCTAGCTGATGTTCAGCAGACTGGAGTTGGTTTACCAGGTGTTTCTGGACAGTCTTTAATTCTTGTTTGTCACGTTCCGTGACTGCAAGGGCTTCTTGGAGCTTGTCAACTTGGTTCTTTGTTTCTTGCTCCACTTCGTCAGGCACTTGAGCTTTCGCTTTGAGCTGGTCTGTGCAGCGTTGAGTGTGCATCAACTCTCTCAGGAATTCAGTGGTCTGACGCTTGAAGTCGTCCTGGACTTTCACTTCCAGCTTGTCCATGCGGCTCTGGGCACGTGTCAGCTCCTCCTGAAGGTGGGTGATGTGCTTGTCGCTTAGTGTCAGCTGGGCTGTGAAGGCATTGCTTAGGGAACAGATGATCTTGGTTAGTTCCACGTGGTTGTGGTTCTGATTCTGGCTTGAATCATGTGTCAGGAGTCTTCTCAGAATTATGATTATTATTAAAAATAATAACAGTTCAATTGTCTTTGGTGTGAGGCAGTCTGTGATGCCTCTGAGCCAGGCGTCCACGTCAGTTGGGTTCGTCGTCCACGGCATGTTGGCACGCTGGGGTTGGCAGAAGAGACTGACACAGATCTGTGTGGGGTGTAAGCCTGTATGGTTGAACAGCTAAGTGTCGTTTCAGTGACTGTACAACAATAGTGAAGTGTTGTAATGTCTAAGTGTTGGTCTCAGTGTAGACAGGTAGGTTAGTGATGTGGAAACTTTGTCACTCAACTAAGTGAGGGAAAGAGAGAAAAAGGTTAAAACAAATCTCAATTGAAATGTTTTTTTTTTTCAATGGGAGAAATATTTTTTTTTATAAATATTTTCTATCAATGAAAAGCTGGTTTAAACTCGTGCTGTGAGGACTATGTCACTCACTGAGTAAGGGAAAAAGGGAGAGAGGTTAAAACTAATTTCAATAAAACAAGAAAGAAAATTCTTAAGTGGGAGAAATATTATTTTTCTCGTAAATGCTTCCTATAGGTGAGAATCTGTTTCCAGAAAGGTAAACAATATTATTGTTTATGTTTACAAGGAAAAATAAATACAATAATAATGCTGATACCTTTTTCCGAGTTTTACAGGATTGACACCACACACCATCAGTTGGACCGCTTACAGCTGGGATGCTATGAAGGCGACGGTTGCTCAACACTTGTCTCTGTTAAATGATCTTGGATAAGATGTTAAATTGTAAATTGTGTTTACAAAGACAGAGAGAGTATGGAGAACAAGAGAGGGTTTGATTACAAATCAAATACCTAATAATTGTTTTCTTTGGAAAAATTATCTTTCTCTTTCTTTAGACTCGATTGATGGTTCTTCCAGGTTTGTTTCCCACAAATGTGAAGGATGGGAACGCAGGACAGAACAGGAAGGATGTAAGAAGGAAAGAAGGGAAGGAGATTGGATCCACAAATGGCTCTGGAGCCTTTGTCAACCTACGAGTATAGAATTGATAGTTGCCAACAACTAAACATTCACAAATAAAACTTTGTAAGAGAGGTTTATCTCTGATTTATTTGAAACTTGTAGTGAGATGCCAATGTCTCCTATTGAGGCTCAGGTGTTTCACTCCCAAGCTAGGAATCAAAAGAGAAATTTAGAAATTGTGAAAATTATGAAATTAGATTTATTAAAAATTAAATCTAGAAATCATTAGAAATTACCTGTTTAGAAAAATAAAACTTCAATCTTGATTTAATATTTCCCTTTTTTAAATCAAATTAGAATTTGGCAATTAATACTCATAAACCAGTATTTCCTTTTTCAAGTAAAATGCAGGTAAACAAAATATGAGACAGGTAAAATAGGAAAGAAGAAAAGACCAACAGGTGTAACAATCAAGGTGTTAAATGGTTAAATCACTTTAACGTTGTTCAAACAGACACTGTATTTAACCACTGATGTTAATACTAATGACAAACGTAGATAATGCTTAAGGCTTTAGCATATAGGTTAGGCCCCAATTGTAAACAACTACTTAGCTTAGCTTTAGCTTTAGCTTAGCCACAAATGGGTTTTGTTTCAGTTTGTTTACACTGTGGCGTTGGTCAGAGTTCACCCGGAAGCATCGTAGTACCCCAGAGTGCAGTCTGGACGATGGGGCGGGGCGACACTTTCAGGCGGGGCGACACGTGTCACTCCGCCCACACCCAATTTAATTGGTTTATAATACCGCAATCTTATTGGTGTAGACGATTCAGGTCTGAGCATGCGCATTCCTTTCAGTTCGATTTTATGAATGATTTTGGCCGTATTAAAGAAATATTAAATGCTAACTTTAATCGTAGGCTATATGTTGTCGGTTTACCATGGTAATTTTAGTTAAGATCTATTGGCTAATGTTTTATAGGCTACTTAAGAAACAGAATGGATGAAGTTATTGTTTAAAAACGAACGCAGGCCTACTTCAAGGAGATGTTTTACAAACTCGAGATTTTACCCAAAGGATGATAATTCACTGTAAGAATGTAAAAGCAGCTGATTTTAATTTTTAAAGCACGACCGTTTTTTTTTTTTTTGTCATTTTTTTAGCGAGATGTTGTCCAATGCGTGCGTTATTTGGTAGGCTACAGTGCAAATAAAATGTTTAATGGCAAACTCACGTTTCTTTGTTAATAAAATGAGGGCCTGTTGGTTCTGTAAAATCCCTATGTTATAGTTTTAAAGATACATGTTTTCTATAAGTGTCGACCGTAGGCTACAATTCGACTATCTGTTACTGTGACATCAGGCCATTGGGTTTTGTGCGTTGGCTACAATATAATTAAAACCGTGTAGTGCTGAAATGTGAAAATAAATAAATAAATATGTATTTACTAAAACAGATTTATTATATCGATATGGGCTTGTATACTATTTGGTAGGCTAGCCTATTATTGTCTTAGGCCTATTTGTCACTGTGGTTTTGCTTTAAAATAAAATAAAACAAACTTTCGGATTTATCCGATGTTTTACTGAAATACAGTGAATTATCATCATTTGTGTAAAATCCCGAGTTTGTGTTTATTCACTGATCCTAATGGAAAAACGAAGAAGCATTTACGAATGATTTGAAATTCCGGAGCCCTGCATGACATGCGGAAAAATATTGTCTAGCCTATATCAGCCTATAGAAATGATCTCTCCTTTGATAGCCTATGCCAGTAATTTCATGCTGTCATGATCATTGCTCATTAAAAGTGGCAGTGACTTATCTGCAGGGTAAATTAATAAATATAAGAGTAGGCTATCTAAATTTCAAACAGTAATTTATCAGCAACATATTTCGTGATATTGCCTAGCCCTAAAACTGCTCAATATTAGCCTAAAGCTTACAATTATGATTTTTTTGTAAAGCTGCTTTGAGACGATGTGAATTGAGCGCTATACGAATACATTTTGACAGTAACTTCATCTAACTTGATTCGTAAATTCAGCAAAATATTATCCAATTGATCATTAGGCTACTGAAATCGGAAATCCCCATGGTTATCATCACTTAATATTTCTGTAGTATGGCCAAACAGCGTCGTAGTCGTAGATCATTCATAAACACATTAGACTCGTACATAAAGGAATGCGCATGCTCATGCCTCAAGCGGCTACGCCAATTAGATTGCGGTATTATAAACCAATAAAATCGGGTGTGGGCGGAGCGACACGTGTCGCCCCGCCTAAAAGTGTCGCCCCGCCCCATCGTCCAGACTGCACTCTGGGGTTACTCGAAGCATTGGTTAAGACTTCCGTGTCACGATTGTAACTATGGCGACAAAACAAACGCTAGTGGGCGAACTGTGAATTGCAGTTTGTAAACAAATAAGCAGTTACATGAAATGTCGGCACATTTCAGCAATGTTTGGAGAATATGCACGTACAGTCGTATTACGTGAAATGACGGCGCATTTCAAACTGTGCACTAAAGGACACCACTCGTAGCTGTTTTACGACGTGGGGCTTCACTCAGTGATTAACTTTAAAGGACAGCTTTGTGCTGTAATAGATGGAACAATTATAGCGATCTCTGTGGATCGTCTCTGTGCAATTTTATCTGAGCACACGAACACAACAGGGTTTTTTAACTGTTGGTTGAGTTTCAACGTCAAGCTTTACTTGAACACACCTTTAAATAATTCCTATTCAACTACACTCGGACATACGCAGTGTTTACACGAGAATTAATTGAACAGACACAGATAAGCTTATAGTTTATCACAGGAATTGCCGTGGGACACGCACAGACAACCTGAGAAATAAAGACTAATCTGTGAGGAGAATATTCGTCCCAGTGGAACACGCACTGAGTCAGACAAATATGAGGTTATACTTCTATGATGTTTATCACACATCGCCGTGGAACACGCACGGTGAATCAGATAAATAACGTTAGAACCACGCGCTCTATGAGGAGAATATTCGTTCTAATATGGTTATTTTAATTACTGCAGTTTTAATTTCATTCAGCTCTCTGACTGATACAAACACACATAATGTTATAGCTGTTTGAAAGACTCTGGAACACGCAGATGTCTTAAGCTATAATTAAAGTATTTCAGAATCGAGGGACACGCTCAATTGTTACCTTATCGTTGTGTGGGATCTTATATCTTGGGTTATTTTACTGCAGTTTAAAATAAAACAAAAAAATAGGCAGGCAGCCTAGACTAGAGTAACAGCTCAAGCAGCAGGTCATTCATTCAAACAGAGCGCGCGGCGCGCGCTGCATACCTCATACACACAGACTCGGAGGTTCGGATCTCTCCGCATAGGCTACTATGAAAATATAATTACTTCGTATATGCTTACAATTTTAGGTTAAACTTCCCGCAATCGTCTCCACCAATATGTAAGATATTTGTAATTTGTAGTGATTACAATTTAGCTCAAAGGAATTATTAATTAATTTATAGGGAATTCAAAAGAGTCACTTATTACAACCGAGCAAATGACTCGTTCGCGGTTCATTTGAACTGGCTGCAATTATCAACTCTGCAACGGATATAAATATCCGAACTATAGTGAAACACTATATAGTTAGCAAGGTAACTTAGATCAGAAGTTTAAGACATTAAATTTGTAAGCACAATAACACAAGTAATATTTCTCTTTAAAATACAAACAAGACTTTATTGATTATTCTAACACATTCAACTAATATCTAACACAGACACACACATTCACACATTCATACGAGTTGCAGAAAGGAAGAGAGTGAGGAAAGAGTGGGTTTAAGAGTGAAATGATGAAATCTCATGATTCCATATGCACTTAGACATGACCTGAACGAACCATCAAACATTAATTTAACCCTTCTATCGTTTTAGGCAGGTTATTAAAGTTATATAAATACACCAGTTGAGTTTTAGTCTGGAGGTACTTGCGTCTTTGCTTTTGCGTTCCTTTTGGGAATTCCTTTGGTCAGCGTCAAAGGGGTTCGTTCGTTGGTTGTCTCCTCGTGCCTGGGTCTGCGGCGTTCCAGTCACGTGTTCTGCTGGCGGATGAATTGAAAGTCTTTGTCTGAAGCTGGCTTTGCAGAAGAAACGTGGTCGGAATCTTGTCGCAAAACTTAACTTAGAACCGAGACTCACAACGGAAAATAAAGGAAATGATAACTCAGAAAAAAAAAGACAATTTAGACGAGAGTAGTAAGATGGCTTGAATAAATCGAACCCGTCTGATCTTAATTTGGGTTGGTCTGCTCCTCAGTTACATGGTTACTCTGGTTCAGATCTTCATCTTTTTCTGCCCATCTCTCTTGAGAGTGATAGCAGAGCGTTTCTTGAGGGTGAACCCAGAGAGCGAGAGCACAGAGAGAGCTTCGAGAGCAGCGAGAGAGAGAACTTAGTTTTTTTCTAAGGTTTTAACTAAAAGTTTTGCCCCCCCTCTTGAAGAGATCGGACCAATTAGACACTGCCTTTGTTTGCAAAGTCATAAATCATGTCTTCCCTGGGGGTTTAAAGACCAGATGCACCGTTTAGGCATGATTTCTAATTAAAAAGAAGATCAAAACATATTACATAGATATCATTCAAGCCATCTTTTGAGTCATGAGCATACGATCACATCGAAATTAAACAGTACACATTTTCATTCACACACACCTAATGATTATAACATTTACATGAATTATATGGGATCACAACATATCTTATTAGAATATGCATATAAGTGGTGGAAACAACCCAGGATTAGGTAGTTGCATGATTGTTTGATCATGAGTCCATTGAAAATTGTTCTTGAATGATTTTATGTATAGTTATTGATAAGAATCAGTTCTCTGGTGAAGAGACAGAACTCTGTTTGTTCAGAGGTCTTAAGGAGGAGGTGTTCAGGAATGTTGTCGGGGGTTTCTGAACCAATCTGTCTTTTAACAACCCCACACATTGACAAGCTTTTCCGTTAGTTTGGTCATTAGAAGGGTCTTTTGCAGACTCTCTGGCACCGGGATGGGTGACTTATGGCTCTGGTCTTGGTGATTTGACTCTGGAATGTGCGGACACTGTCTTTATCTTAACCAGTCCGTAGTAGGCCACAAAGCTAGCCATTGACCAGTTATGTGTTAGTGCTGGGGGCTCCTTCAATTAGTCAGACCGGTGATGATCATGAGACGTTCTGAACAAATCTTCCCCCCTCAGTCATCGAGAAGTAGAGAATTTGAATTAATATTCAAAAAGAAGATTAGTTGGTGGTTGCTTTCTACCCATTGTCGCTACAACATTATTCAAGAACTGATATAAAGCCAATTTTTAAACAGATAAAAAATCTGAAAATGCAAATAAATTATACATTGCTGGGTGTTAGCAAAAGCATGCTAATGTATGTTTCGTTCCTTACCTTCGTAATTGAAGATGTAGTTTTCGTGGAAGAACTTGTACCCTTTGTTGAGTTTTGAGTGCAGAACGATTGAGTTAAGTTCGACTAGCCGAAAAACATCCGCGGATGTCATTGACGGAATATTCTTCAGGGAAGTTGTGAAGAGCGCGCCTGTCTCCATTTCGACCGGAAGTCACTTTACACAACAAACGCTGAACCGGATGTGCGTTCTAACTTCCGTGAATTTAGAAACACAGACATCAATAATCAGCCTGTGAATCTCAACAATGGTGACAATAATAAAGCATGTTGCAGTGGCTTCGGACATCGTAACGTTAGCTATTTTCCCTTACCTAGCTGCTTTGATGCTCTTATCCATAGCTCTTATCTTATACTAACTAGCATGGAAACAGGCTATGGTCAGAGAATGTCTAATAAGGCGAGAAGTTTCACTCTCACTACACTTCTGGCTTCTGAACTGGTTGCAGTTCCACTCTGATTCCATATGAGGGCGCTCACAGGACGAGTGCAGAATGAATGGAGGTCTATGGCACTATACCCATCAAAATCCACTTTTCTCTGGATATATTTTTTTGTCTAGTAATTTGAATGTTGTATTCGAAAGGAGATGCAAATAAATTATACATTGCTGGGTGTTAGATTTTTTGGAGTCACTTATTTGCTTTAAAAAGTCTTTTAAAGTGTCAATGACGTCATACACATCGTACGACAAGAGATACTGCTTTACGGCAATCCTTCAGTCACTTTGGTGCTTTCACGCACTGCACTTTCATTTCTCTCGAGGCATCGACAACACAGCTGACACAGGTAAATACACGTGCTAGACGAGTTTTTGTTTTGTTTGTTTCTGGTCCAGCTTCGGATGACACGATGCCATCAAGCGGTATCTCTGGTCGTAATCAGTCCTTCACTGACCAATCAGCATTCATTAGCAGAATGCTAGTGTGTTATGGGCAACAACAACTCAACCTGTAAGAAATCGAAAGGACATAAGTACTCGTTCATTCAGCTTTCGACCTATAACCCATGTTGAACTTGCAAAATCTGAGATTTCTCAACGCAATTGGGTGAAAGAGACTAATTTAGCCGCCTAGCCCCATAGACCCCCGTTCATTCTGCACTCATGGCAATCGCCCCCAGTGGAACTCTGGTGGAACTACAACCAAAATTCGGTACAATAGGACTTAATAGGGAGTGGGCAGGCTCTCCGTAGACGGGCTCTGCTATGGTAAAGTCAGTGAATAAAAGACTAACACAGAGACTAAAAGACTAATGATGAACAAGTAAAAATAATCACAATAACATGTGGCTTTACTGAATAATTAAGTAAATATAATTTAATATAAAATACAATATAAAGAAACCTCATTGCTTGACTTGCTACTCTCTGCTGACTCAGACGACGACATCTTCCGATCCTACGTCGCCCACCGTAGCTTCTCATTCGAGTTTGCAATTTGAAGGATTGGCCTTGAGTGACTGACTGTTTGCAATTCGCAAATCTCACCACTAGATACCGCTAAAAATCACACACTGCACCTTTAAGAACTATAAAACATTGATATAAATGAATTAGACTTATATTGTATTTAAATAAAGTAAAAAAAATAAAAAATTAAAATTAAGCATTCACATGCAAATTTGCTTCATGTATTTCCCCGGCATCGACATCAGGCTCATATAAATGTCAGCAAACGTGATTCCTGCTGCATGTCAGTATCCATGATCACTGGATCTTTGGTAAGTTGTAAGTAAACTGATAATCGTTTGTTTTACCGGCGTTACCATAAAAATGAATATTTGTCTTTAATTGACAGGTTTGTCTAAAGTAACTGATGAATCTCATGTTGATGAGGAATCATCTGTTTGTATTGACATGAGTTGTTCTGTTCTTGGACAATTAAACATGTTTCTGCCACAGCAAATTTCTGAGTGATAAAAACCCTAGTGTTGGGCAGCTAGTGATAAAATCTGGTGTTAATTTACAAATATGATATGCTTTATCACTTGTTTAGTGATAATGCACAGTGTTTCTGTAGCAGATTGGAAGTCTGTTAATTTTAATTAAATCTAGATTCCCAGACACACCAACACAGAGAAAAAGACACAAGAAATACCAAAATAGTATTTTATTATTTTTTAAAAGTTAAGTTTAAAAGGGCATCAAAATCACAATCTCCTCCTCAAAACCCAGGGGAGACAATAAAAACCATGAATTGTCCAATATTCTGTCCCAGGGTGAAACAATACCCAAATCCAGTCAAGCCTGGAGTCAGCTCCGTATTTCCAAATTCTTAGTGTCCATACCTGTCCAGAGGCCTTCCCCTATTTTGTCTCTGGGACCTACGCTGGGGTGATCTGTCTCCTGGCTCAGGTCTTACAATAGGGGATACTGGGTCATCGTACACTGAAACTGCAGGAGGGGCACATGCTATGGGCACAAAGGTCAGAGGTAATGACAAAGTCCCAGGATACAAGGCATTAAAAAAATTGGGGTTCACCGTTTCAGTCTCTGGGGCTTGTTGAGGCTCCGCAGGGGGGTTGAAAAGGCAAGGCCTTAGGTGATTCCGATGAATTGTCCTGATGGGGCCTTTTTTTCCTTCAGGCTTTATCTGGAAAACTGGCAGGCCTGGGCGTAGTTGGTTCCCTTGTTCCCTTGTTCTCTACGGCGGAAGTTGCGCAAGAGCACCCGCTCTCCGGGCAACAAGGGGAGTTTCTTTGTTTTCTGATCATACCTGGCCTTGTCCCGCATTCTGCTTTCTCTGGTTTTTGCTGCCACCTGTCTGTAGACTCTCTGTAGGGTCTGGTTGTGTTGGTGAACCCAACCCTCCAAGTCTTGTCTTTGGGTCAATGGTGGTGCACCAACAGCTGTTTCTACTGGCAGGCGGGCGTGTCGGCTAAACATGACAAAGTGTGGGGTCAGTCCAGTGGTCTCATGAGGGGTGTTATTATACATCTGCAGGAGAGTTGGCAAATGATCTGGCCACCGCACTTGGTCTTCTGGACTCAGTGTTCCTAAAAGAGACAGAACAGTCTTGTTAAACCTTTTGCAGGCCCCATTTCCTTGGGGCCTGTAGGGTGTAGTTCGGACTTTGGCACACCCATACAGGCTGCACAGCTGTGCCACCATGGTTGACTCAAAGGCTGCTCCTTGATCTGAGAGAATTCGTTCTGGACACCCCCATGGCTAAATAAGGTAGCGCCAAAGGGCACGTGTCGTAGTGGCTGCTGTCTGGTCTTTTGTGGGGACAGCCCATCCGTACTTGGAGAAAAGGTAAGTTATTACCAACAGATAAGGATGAGCGTCACCATGCCTACCAAGAGACAAATAGTCAATTGAAACGGTTTCCAAAGGGTATGATGTAAGAATAGGCACCAAGGGTGCCCTTACCTCTGGTCCTCTTTTCTGTTGAGTACAAATTGAACATTTAGATGCCTAGAGTAGTTCTTATGAGGCACATTGTGTCAAAATGATTAATGACTTTGACCTTTGACCTTTTGACAGGTTGAACTTCCCAAATGAGGTCATGGGATTAACCTTTGCCCTATCTATCATGGGTTTTGACAGTTAGTTTTGCCCTATGACCTAGCTAGCCCTAAATCATAGTTTTGACAGGTAGTTTTGCCCTATATTAACAGAACAGATGTTTTTGACGGCCGGTGTCATGTTCTACTGTAGTTATGTGTGTTTGTGTGTGTGTGTGTGTGTGTGTGTGTAAATGTTTGTTTTATATTAAATGTTTATATTACCATGTTGTTAACAAAATGTTCATGTATGTTATTTGTTAATTTTGAATAAAAGCCCAATCTTTTTCAATTGATTTTGTGTTTCCCTGATAAAATTAATTAAATTTAGCAGTTTCTGGGCCACATCTGGCCTGGGGACCAAGCCGTCTCTCAGCCAGATCTGGCTTACAGTGCCTGGGCCAGACCTGGGCCATATCAATAAATAAGAGTCATTTTACAGTGCCTGGGCCACATCTGGGCCAGAGGAAGTTGTTTGAGTCCGTTTTCAGTGTGTTGGGCCAGTTTTGGGCCGGGGACCCAGCCAGAACTGGGCCAGAATTGAAGCAGGGATGAGGCCCAGAGGTGGGCCAGACAAATTTTGCTATCTGGGTTATTAGCCTCATTTTATCCAAATATTGACAGTCAAAGTATGTTTAGGCCTAATCTTTTTTCTAATTTATCACAAGAGAAATACACAAAGTCGACACTGCATAATCGTCTTCAATTAAGTATTAAAATAAGTATTGAAATATCATAATATCGATAATTAGTGAGGTATGTGGTTGACTTCACTCTGTCCGTATGTTCTGCCTCAGTTTAATTTTGCGCTCTTTTGATCCGTTCATGCAAACGAGAAAGCAGATGTTAATCGAATTGATTGCTATTGAAATAATATTTCTTGTGTAACTTAGCGCCCCGGGGCTCGAGCAATAACGGATTTGGCCGAGCACCGAAGGAAACGGCGGCGCTGCGCATGTGTGAGGCCAATAGAATAAGAGCGGAACGCTCTGTATTTTCTATCTAGCATCGTTCTCATGGTACTTTGATACGCGTAGCGTTATGCACAGTGCCCCAAAAACGTCTCTTCGTGAGACACGCAAAAACTTGCTCGATACGGGAGGGAAACGCTGCATCAGCCGACAGATAGCAACTCAAGCCTCAAATAAATACGATTTGCTTGCTTTTAAGTTAATGCCATATAAATTATGATGCTTGAATGCAGCTTGAAAAGATCCTGCATTACTTTAAATGGAGTTAATGTAGAAACAAATGCATCTGACTTCCTCTTTTTTGTAGAGCAGGATGAGATGAGCAAAAGTTTTGAAAGATAAGTTCTTGAACTTAATGTTTTGTAATCAACCACAGAGATTATCAAGAGGATAACATGGGCATGAAGATAATGTGTTGAAAGAGATGAGATAGACGAAGACTACAGTGAAGAAGAGCAAGAGTGCTAGAAGAAGACGACAGCATAAACAACCAAGGAAGGACATCCAGCTTATTAAGCATGATTTGCAGAAACCTTAACTCAACTCAAGAAGTTTTCTCTCAGGACAGAAGACAAAATTACCAATCCAGTTTATTCCAGTTTGGCAAACCAGCAGTTGGTTATTATAACCCAACTGGGTAGTTTATGAGAGGGTGCATCATTTCTACTGTCAGTGAAATTTAACTCAGCTCAACTCAACTTTTATTTATAAATCACTTTTAAATCCATTAAAATGGACCAAAGTGCTGTCCATAAGCAGTAAATAACTCATTTACATAATACATAGAAACATAAAATTAAATTAAAACATGACACCAAGAGAATCAAACAACAAATCACTCACACACTGTTAGACCTTACCGTCTTTCTTACAGTAAATTACTGGCAACACTGTTGCCAGTAATTTACTGTTAATTGTGCAGTTCTTTACTGTAATCTACAGTATGTTACTGTAAAATGCACTAAAACTCGAGTTAAATAATTTCACTTGCAGAAACCTTAAATTGACCAACTGTCATTTAAATGTTTTAAACTAAAATGTATAATGCATCATTAACGTGAGCAAAGTATTACTGTGAACTTATTTCATTTTAAACCACAACAAAACTTTTGTAAATAAAGAGATTTCTACTGGACCAGCAACTACACAGTCACCGCCTGTTAAATAAAGCAACATGCAGCAAATCATCAATGTTTGTAGATCTTCTCCTGGACTGAAGCACAGGCTCTACTCTTCTGCACAATGGTGACCCAAAAAATAAGATTTTACAGTAAACTACTGGCAACAGTGTTGCCAGTATAAACCTGTTTTATAACTTACAGTTTATTACTGTTAAAATACATTTTGTGGGTGTGTCTTTTTATCTTACACTGTTAACCCTTTCAACCCCACAGGAAATTCACACTACAAAGAGTAAAAAGTAACATTGAGACAGTGTTGCAGTGAGATAATTAAGAGAATATGTAAGTGATTGTTGAGCATTAGTGATGAACACCTGCTGTTAATAAGCAGAATCACTGAAGGAAAGAGAAACACAAGAACAGAAAATAGAGAAACACAATAACTACGACTGACTTCCAGCCATTACACATTATTACACTTATTATAAACTAGTATGACTTTATTTCTGTCATACAGAAGTTGTTATTGAAAATGTTTGTTTGAAGTTACCATTATAGAGATCAGTGCTTGCTTTAGTTGGGATGCTGATGCTAAAACATTCGTTTTTCTTTTGCAGCTTGAGCTGTGTTTTTGCAAGTCACACTTGTGCGCACAGTTTATGAATGATTGTGGTTATAATGATTATGATGACAAAATCATCATATTGCCTGTTCATTCATTAAGGAATTAATTCTTATTCATTCAGAGTTTTATCCTCGATCAAAAGTGTTACATTAGCACTACTGTGAAACTACAGCAATAAATTACTACGACTCATTTCTAACACATCATGCATAAACCAAAAAAACAAAGCTATGCTGTGTTTTAGAAACACAGAGATATCACAATTTAGCACATTCATCTCAACAATGGTGGCAATATTTCTTTTTTATTATTATTATTCATGCAGCAGTGCATGCTGGGAGTTTTATATTATCCTGGAACCCAGCATGCATTGCAACATGAAACTTTTCACCATTGTTGAGATTCATATGCTGATTGTTGATGTCTGTGTGTGTCTGAACCAAACAGGAGTAAAATAAAATTGAATGCACTATATGATTGTTATTTTTCAGAAGACCTGATTACAGAAATAGTGATTTCATTTTGTAGATACACAGATTTATGCTAAATATGACATACCCATAATTTCAATTAATATATACAAGAAAATTTTGAAAATCAGATAGTCCAAGATGATTGTGACATCATCACAAAAGAATAAAAACACCTGATCATCTTCCTCTTGACTTTTTCTTGCCATATCAACTGTGTTTTATAAACTCACTGTTACAGCAGTCAGAGAGAGAAGAATGGTAAGAAGACAAGGGACAAGAGACCAACTAAAGCAAATACTGATCTCCATCATGGTGACAACAAATTTTATTAATAACTAAATCAACTGATCAAAGTGCTCGTTACCGCTGCGATCAGTGGCGCGGATACTATGTTTGTTTCTGGCTCGCGCACAGCCTTCACTCAGATGCGCGCTTCAATCGGTTGTGGAGAGACTCTCTATTTGAAATTAGAAAACAAAAAGCACAAAAAAGTGTCCCTGCCTGATATAAAACCACAGAAAAACATAATCGGTTTTAATGAAAAAAAAAAAAGAAAAAGAAAACTATATGAGTGCGGATTAGAACTCAGAACCTCTGACACGCTTGTCAAAAATTCTACCCCTAGACCACTTAAATACATGCTTAAAATAGTCGGATCAACATATAATAGGCCTCATTGAACGACAACTTAAACCCAATCAATGTAGGCCTACTATTTAAATCGATTGCTGGACATCGTAATGTTATATCTGTTTTATGATTAAGCATTGTGTTACAGTTCTCAGACCTACTCAAGCGCCAAAAGCTTGATAAAATAAATAAGTCTTCAATTCCTTTCCTATTAAAAATATGAATGCCTGACGTGGATTTTAAAGAGAATGGCAACACATTCCAAAGTGCAGGAGCCGCAACAGAAAAAGCGGTATATCTCCACTACGCCTCAAGCAAGAAGCATGTTCTGAGAGGAACGAAGGTGACATTGAGACTGATAAGGGATTAAACCCTGATGGTGCAGTTCCATAAAATAAACTACTATTGATAATCAATAATATACTGGGACCAACCTCTTTAAACAATCGCGACGGGTGAACGTCATAGAGTGAGGTAGTCGGCTTTAAATACATTATTATCTTTTCCAAATCAGCTAATGTAATAGATTCAAATTTACTTAAAAAACTAAACGGATTCATTATATCGGCTACAACATTGCCTACAGGCACAATATTTGACCGAATAAGAGCAACCTTATCAATAAAATATATATTTTTTTAAACTCACACAGAAAGGGAAGGAATATAAGTAATAGTACCTTATCTAATTCGCGAAAAACATGAAGATCTAGCGTCTCTAACAGCGTTTGGATAGTTTGATAGAGATTCTCAAGGAATATCATAAGATACTTGCAATTTATCTTTCAACCACTTACACTCTGCATGACGACAAACCCGCCTCAAATTCCGTGTTACCCACGGTTTAACCACGGTTGGTTTTTTACTTTTTGACATCTCATTTTAAAAGGTGCAACATTATCCAAGATCTCAGAACAAACATGATTAAAGGAGTTTACAATTCATCAGGTCCCACAACAACGGGCAATGCGGTAGGGCTCAGTATGAACCCAGATAGCAACATTGATCTTAACTGGATGGATCTTAACTCTCATTAAATATTTTGTTTTGTTTGGCTGCTTTGACAGTGTGTTTGTTAAGCACATTTGCAGCAGCAAAGGAAGCTAAAGTGAAATGAGATCAAGTGATGATGGTTCCCTGTTGATGGATTTATATTTAGCATGAAATAACCTCATTTACTGATGTAATTTGTATCTACACAAATCTAACAATTTTATTGAACCATTAATACATTTATGAAACAATTCTTTTCAGAATGCCGCTGCACTATCTTGGAGGTATGGAGGTATGACATCAACAATTTCATGTAAGTACCATGATCAACAACTAGAGGGTCATGTTGCACCTGTCTGAACCAATGTTGTTTTCGTCAAGGATGACGATAACGAAATGATTTCGTTGACGCACCTTTTTTTTATGACGATAACGCGACGATGACTAGCTAAAAATGGCTCTAAGGTGACTTAAACATGACGAGACGTTTCCGAGTTTTCGTTGACGAGACGAGACGGAACGAAAATGATTATATGTCTGACGTTCACAATTTATGTAATTTCTGCCTATTTTGCTTGAAATCTGTCTGTTTTGAGCTAAAAAAGTATCAGCAATGCTGTCGCTTCCTATCCTTGTTTTGGGTACGCCCACCACCCGGCTGCCGCCATGCCGCGCACCAGATTCCATACAATAACAACACACCTGCGGCTGCGGCTAGTCATTCGCCACACATCTTGGATATTAGGCGCCGGACTACACAAAAGCGAAACGAACTGCGCGAGCGAGCGACAGTGCGCGAGAGAGACCGAGTGTGTCTGCGCGCGAGAGAGACCGAGTGTGTCCGAGCATTAGGTTAGTAGGCTAATTGGTACAAAGTAATATATAATTATTATATAACTTAGATTATAACATAAATTATTATTTAACTAATTATATAATAAAGCCACAATTGCCATAGTAAGAATGGTTTTATTCCTGGCTTTTTTGGAGTAAAACAGTGATTCCGCTGTTACCACTTTATCTGTGTGTAATGTTGTAGTAGCTCAAAGTTTTTTGCTGTTTAAACTGTAAACCATTCCTTTATTACTGTGATTACTGGTGAAAATAGCCAATGTGCTGAAATTTTAGAAGAGCATCAATTCATGGAAAAAATATAACTTGAAATATGGGGATAAAAGGTTTCTGCCCAATGCGACAATGAAGTACAGCTTGGCAGCACTGCATCTCCATCAATGAGAAAGTCTAGTTTATTATGCAAAGGTTTTAAGGTTAACTGTTGTTTTATGAATTGCAACACTTGCTGCAACCTGTCAAACCTAAGCCCATTTCCAATACTTTTTAACCTAAATTAATTTGTTAAAGACTATACCTTTTTTTTTTTTACTAAAATTGAATAAAACTTGACTAAAACCTTTTTGTGTTTTCGTTGACTAAAACTTGACTAAAACTATCAAGTTTATAAGTGACTAAAATGTGACTAAAACTAAAAAGCATTTTCGTCCAAAAGACTAAGACTAAGACTAAAACTAAAAGGGCTGCCAAAAACAACACTGGTCTGAACATGCACAGCAAAAACTCCAGTGTTAAATTAACACTCCTGGGAGTGTATATGAGTCCACACTCAAGAGTGTAAAGTGTTAAAATATGAGTGTTAAATTAACACTCAAGAGTGTTAAAGTTAATGAGCTAATTAAGTGATTAATTTAGTAATGATTGATCATTATTGAAGACACCTGATGTTAACAAGCCGAATCACTGAAGGAGAAAATCACAAATTGTAAGCCACCGTTATGGTGATGGGTGTTTGCTTTAGTCGGGCTCTTGACCCTTATACATTTACTTTAGATTTTGTTTGGCTGTTGTATCTTATAACTGCCAGATGAACAAAGAGAAAAAGTGATCTGATGGTGTTGGTTATATTATGACAATCATCATTTGAAAATGATCACTGAACTCATTAAAATCCTTATTTCTGACTTAGATTTATGTTGTTGGTTACAGCATAACTGTGAATCTGCATAAATATGCAGAATTTTAGATATAATACAAAGGATTTCTTAAAAGTTGTTTTGAAAAAAAAAATCTTTCTTTTAGGCACACACAGATGTCAAGATTCAGTCTATGCATCTCAACAATGGTGACGAGCATAATATTCAGTTAGGAAAAGTAAATTACATAGACAATTCAGATCATAATTTATTCATACCGCAATGCATGATAGAAGCCATAAATGAGTTGTGATTGGTGATTATTATTGTCACCATTGTTGAGATTCACAGGCTGATTATTGATGTCTGTGTTTCTAAATAAAGTCATTTGAAAGTCTTTTGATCAGAACAATGATTATGAAATATTTTTGGATTATATGAAAAATACTGAAAATCATGTGCTGTAGAATCACAGAGCTGCTGTAATTAACAAGTTAAGCCATCTCAATAAGTTTTGTTTTACGGATCACAACATGATTATGTCAAAACATAACCAACACCATCAGATCATATTGTCTCTTTGTTCATCTGACTGTTATAAATCAATAACAGCAAACAAGCAAAATTTAAAGTAAACATATAAGTGTCAAGAGCCCAACTAAAGCAAACACCCATCACCTTAATGGTAACTTACAATTTGTGATTTCCTCCTTCAGTGATTCTGCTTGTTAACATCAGGTGTCTTCAATAATGCTCAATCATCACTAAACTAATCACTTAATTATCTCATTAACTTTAACACTCTTGAGTGTTAATTTAACACTCATATTTTAACACTTTACACTTTTGAGTGTGGACTCATATACACTCCCAGGAGTGTTAATTTAACACTGGAGTTTTTGCTGTGTAACATTGACCAAACATAAGCTAAAACGAAGCGTACCCTGTCATCTCATGGACTGTAGCACTGTAGGCAAAAGTCAGCGTTTGTATTTGCTCTGGCCATTTGTGCTTCTCTTTTAGAGGCAGAGTTCAGAGCATACTTCCTAAAGTCCAATTAAACCTCTCTACTCCTCCATTGCCCATGGGGTAGAGTTCTCAACGGGCCTAAAAATTACAACCCGACCCGACCCGGCCCGTGGCTTTTAAAGCCCGGACCCGATGTAACCCGACACATAAACATGAATTATCTGCCCGAACCCGACCCGCCGCCGCGTCGGATTTTTTTTTCTCTCATAAACGTATTATCATGACCAGCAGACGGGAATTCAAATCAACCTTTAATGTTCACACCTTTTAACAACTGAAACAATAAACTTTAAATATATAAATAGGCTGTAGTAGCGGCGTTGAATTCACCTGCGGCAAGTTTACTCCTCACTCCATCTTCTTCTCCAGACTAAAGGCGTGCACGCAGCGGCGACAGGTCTGCCCAGAGAATGTGGTCTGCCCCCGCCCCTCTCCATGATGCACGTTACACGCAGCAGCCAGACTTTCTTTACGGTCAACAGCAGCGATGATTAATAAATGTTTTATTTATTTTTTGAGCGGAAAAGATTAAGCCCGAGGTCCGACCCGACCCGAGTCATTTGATTATATTTTCGACCCGAACCCGGCCCGAACCCGCGGGTCCTGTCGGGTTTGTCGGGCCGACCCGACCCGTTGAGAACTCTACCATGGGTTGGTACGCAGTGGCTGAGACTTTTTTGAGACTATTGAGACTCCTAATAGTTTCAACAACTCTGTTAGAAAGGCACTCTCGAAGTTGGCTCCTTGGTCGGTGAGGATGCAACTCAGGATTCCGTACACACAGAATACACAGTCCCACAGCTTCCTTGCGACTTGTTCTGCAAACTGATTCGCACAAGGGAAAGCATGATCCAACTTTGTGAAGTGGTCTGTCACAACAAGCACATCCACTGAGTATTTATTCCCATCCTCCGCAGACCAGAAGTCCAGACATACCAGCACCATGGACATAGAGGGCTTAATACATTCAAGAAGGGCCCGCGCAGATGGTTCGGGAGCCTTGGCTAGGATGCATCTTTGACAATACTTGATGTATTCTGTTGTGAAATATGCAATTATTCTATTCTAATTATGCCTTTTGGTATGAAGTACCAATGTGTCCATATGTGTCCATATTTATATGTGTCCACTCTACAGGGTGTTAAAAATTAACACTGAAGCAGTGTTGAAGTTAATGAGATAATTAAGTTAACACTGAAGCAGTGTTGAAGTTAATGAGATAATTAAGTGATTAATTAAGTGATGATTGGCCATTAGTGGTGACACCTGATGTTAATAAGCAGAATCACTGACGAAAAAAAAAAACAATAACAGAAAAAAGAGAAACACAAGAACTACTGACTTCGAGTCATTACACATTGTTGCACTTATTATTACCAGTTTGACTTTATTTCTGTCATACATCGACAAAAGTTCTTGAGATTCAACAGAAGTTTAGACGGTAATGTTTTATGGAATTTTTCTTTTCAAGTTACCATTTTGGTGGTCAGTGTTTGCTTTAGTTGGGCTCTTGACACTTTTCATTTTTTAATATTAGTTTTTCTCTGGTTGCTACAACTCTGTGTTTATAAAGCACATTTGTTACTGCAAGAGAAAACATGACCTGCTCACAATATGTTTTGATGATAAAAACATTATCATGTAGTGTCCTGATTCACTGATGTCATTCAGAGTCTTCATTTTTGACTATATGCTTGATGTCTTGTTTTAGTATTGGTGGTTGTAGCTCTGAGATTCTACAGTTTGAGATCCAACAGCAATATGAAACATTTTGAAAATACTTTGAGCAAAAAAGTTATTGTGTTTAAACGCACAGACATCAATAGTCAGCATATGAATCTCAACAATGGTGACAATAAACAAACTAGTGACGAACAGATCAACTCTGAACATCACAAAACAAGCAAAGTCAGAACAAAACAATAGCAAAATAAAAGCAAACAGAAAAAACAATGAAAATTACAGGACAATTCAGCTGCATAATTTATTCATGCTGCAATGCATGATGTCAGCCATTGATGCGTTCTGATTGGTGGCTCCCATCATGCATTGCAACATTAAGCATTTGTTTGATTGTCACCATTGTTGAGATTCATATGTAGATTATTGATGCCAGTGTGTGATTTTAAAGTTTCAGATCTTTAAAACATTGCTGGAAGTAACTACTTTAGTGAAAAATTAATAAAAGAATTAGATAATCAGTTTATAATGCTGGGTGACATTATTGAATCAGGTCACTAGTAATTTCATCATTGAAACATAACCAGGGCTGAATTTCCAAAAGCATCTTAAACTTAACTTGATTGTAGACCAACTGCAACAAATGGTCTATACGATCAAATTAGGCTTGCAATGTTGTCAGGAAACACAGCCAAAGTCATAGTTTCTCTTGCCACAACACATATGCTCTATAAACACAGAGTTGGAGCAGCCAGAGAAATACTAATGTTAAAAAGGAAAGGGTCAAGAGCCCAACTAAAGCAACCACTGGTCACTATAATGGTGACATGAAACGAAACATTCCATAAACCATTACCATCTAAACTTCTGTTAAATCTAAATAAGAACGTGTGTAGATGTATGACAGAAATAGTCAAACTGGTAAAATAATACGTGCAATAATGGCTCGAAGTCAGTAGTTCTTGTGTTTCTCTTTTTTCTGTTCTTGTTTCTCTTTCCTTCTGTGATTCTGCTTGTTATCATCAGGTGTCACCACTAATGCTCAATCATCACTTAATTAATCACTTAATTATCTCATTAAATTCAACACTGCTTCAGTGTTAACTTAATTATCTCATTAACTTCACCGCTGCTTCAGTGTTATGTTAATTAACTCATTAACTTCAACACTGCTTCAGTGTTAATTTTTAACACCCTGTAGTGTGGACACATATAAACACTGAGGAGTGTTAATTTAACACTGGGGATTTTGCTGTGTATTAAAAAGTGGTTTTATAAAGAAAGGTACCATAAGGTGTTGTTAAACAATTTATTAAGAAAGTGTTATATACTGTAAGACACTTGTAAAATCATTTATTGAGAAAATAGTTCATAAAGAGAAACACTGCAATAGTTGTTGTAAAATAATTTATTGAGATAATGGTTTATAAAGAAAAATATACCACACTGAACGTTGTAAGTATTTATTAAGCATATGGCAGAGTAGAGAGAAATTGAAAATGTATTAGAAAGAGCTTTGCCAAAGAAAGAGGAAAAATGCAAGCATTACCGTCTATGTGTTGTGGACGAGACGCAGAAGATACAGCGATGAAGAAAAAGGACGAAGAGTCAAAGGCTTTAAATGACCAAGTCCTATAGGGGGTTTCCAGGAGGGGATTACCAATGAACAAGTTTTAAGGAGTTTCCAAGAGGAGATTTCTGAAGATGTCCAAAAGTTGATGGACTTTAAAAAGAGCTGGAATGACATGTCCAGTCAGATGCTGATTCACCAAGGACGTCTCTGGTGCGCCTCATGAGGTTAAAAGCTTGTAAATTATTTGGTTTTGATTTACTTTTATTTTATATATCAGTACCTTTTATGTAAACTAGTTAATATGTATTAAATAAAACAATATAAACAATTGAAATTAAAAAGCTCGCCTGCCATAAGTCTCTGTTTTACAAAAGATTGAGCTGAACTGACCATGGAGAAGTCTTCTGTGATCGAAATATTGTAAGTATGGAAATTCAAATGCTTATTATTTAGGACAGATTTGACTTACTTTACCTAACCTGACAATAATTAAAATAAGGTTAAAGGTGTTTAAAATTACGCACCATAAAACAATTCACACACATCATTTCCCATTCCCGGCCAGAAGAAGTGTTGGCGGGCTAGCTGAATGGTTCTTGCTTGCCCCTGATGACCCGCAAGATCAAGTACACCCTTTAAAGCCTGCCCTTTGAGGCTAGAAGGTAAGACCAGCTGATACCGCTTCTGTTTACTGTGTGGATCTTGTGTGACTCTTTACAGCACATGTGTCAAACTCAAGGCCTGCAGGACTATTCCGGCCCGCCACTTTATTTTCACACGCGACAGCATGTGATTGTCTTAAAATTAGGGATGTACTGAAATGTAGGCTGCCAAAAATTGCATTTTAGGTTTTTGGGATGCTGCCCCGCCCCTCTGTGTTCAGAGATTTGGTTTCACTCCGGCTCAGCTTGTTTTGTGACTTTGCGAGCGGCACCGCTTCCGAAGTTGCACAACTTCGAAGCATGTTTCCGCTGTCTGTGTGTGTGTGTGTACGCGCACTGTGCTCTCCGCTCCGTGTTCGCAGCGCGTTCTGCTCAATGTTCCGCTGCAACCTCCGTGTGTGTGTGTGTGTTGCGTGCTCTGCTCAGTCGCTCGCGCTCACCGGAAAGGCAAAGTCCGCTAAAAAACATGCCGACGTGAAATTTCTCTTGACTTGTTTCTGTCTTCTTTAGCAAGCACTGTAAGTTGTCATGTTCTATCCAAATTGTGTTGCACAATGATGAATAACTCTGCCTATTTCTTGAGTTCAATAATTAACAAGTTTTGTTAGAAATTGAAAATATTCACTTAAACAACTCCACCAGCTTCACTTATTACTAACCAGATTTACTTTATAATTCTGACTGTAGCTAATGGAAAACTGATTTTTCAAATCAACATTGTTTTTTTTTACAGTAGTTTTTACAACATTACTGTTGCCATTATTTTACTGTAAAAAAAAAAAGAAAAAAAAAAAAATAACAGTGCAGGTTTGGTCAGTTATAAATTTAGTCAAACATTTTTCTTTTTGATGATGAAAATTATATCATCTGATCATTTTTGTATACGCTTCCTTTGCAACAAATTATGTGTTTTGTCAACACTGTTACAAAAACCCCAAACTCACATAAAAAGCCAAGAGTCAAACTGCCCAACTAAATTAACACTGATAACCATAATGGTGATCAAACATTTACAATAAAACATCAAGATCTAAACCTCTGTTAATTCTCAAAAAGAACTGTAGACAAAGGACAGAAATAAAGTCAGTCTGGTTTGTAATAAGAGATATTTAATGGATTTTCAGTTGATTTCATCTAAAGCTGTGGTTGAAGTCATTTGTAGTTCTTGTGTTTCTCTTTTCTTAAGTGATTCTGCTCTTTAACATCAGGTGTCTTCAATAATCAAACAATCATCACACAATTAATCGATTAAGTATCGAAGTAACTCTAACACTGTGTCTGTGTTTCTTTAACACCCTGCTGATGGTTTCCATATGAACACGGTGGTAAATTTCACTGACAGCAGAAATGATGCACCCTCTCATAAACTACCCAGTTGGGTTATAATAACCAGCTGCTGGTTTGCCAAACTGGAATAAACTGGATTGGTAATTTTGTCTTCTGTTCTAAGAGAAAACTTATTGAGGTTAGTTAAGGTTTCTGCAAATCATGCTTAATAAGCTGGATCAATTCCTCTGTCGTTTATGCTGTTGTCTTCTTCTAGCACTCTTGCTCTTCTTCACTGTAGTCTTCGTCTATCTCATCTCTTTCAACACATTATCTTCATGCCCATGTTATCCTCTTGATAATCTCTGTGGTTGATTACAAAACATTAAGTTCAAGAACTTATCTTTCAAAACTTTTGCTCATCTCATCCTGCTCTACAAAAAAGAGGAAGTCAAATTACATTTGTTTCTACATGAACTCCATTTTAACCCTTGTGTGGTGTTCACAACCCAATTTCCTCCGTGGTTTTCCCGGTCAAAAATGACCGGACTATAAAAAATAGCTTATAAATCACTCATTATACTATATTTTCACCCAATATTGGATTCAATCTTTTTGTCTACTTGTTCTCTTTCAATGAGGACTGGTTTTATATTTCTTTTTGCATCTGATTAATTGTAGGCCTCATTTATTTGAGAGTAGGCATCTCATTTTTTTGAGTAAAATTTTTTTGGAAATATTAAAAATAAAATATGAAGAAAATTGCCACTGTTGATCACACTAGTCTACTTTAATTTTTCACCAGGAATTTTGTTTTGAAAAACTTTCTTTTATTTTGTACAAAATGGCATATTGTCACTCTTGTGGTGTTCCCGGTCAAAAATGATCGGCCTACAAAAAATTGCTTATAAATCACTTGTTATGCAATATTATCAACAAATATTGGATTCAATCTTTTTGCCAACTTGTTCTCTTTCAATTAGGACTGGTTTTATATTTCTATTTGCATCTAATTAATTGTAGGCCTCATTTATTTGAGAGTAGGCATCTCATTTTTTGAGTAAAAAAAAAAACATTATTTTTGAATAATTTTGGAAATATTAAATGAAATCTGAAGAAATTTGGCACTGTTGATCACACTAGTCTACTTTAATTTTTTACCAGGAATTTTGTTTTGAAAAACTTTTTTTGTACAAAATGGCACAGAGTTACACTTGTGGTGTTCCACTGGGCCATTGTTTCAATGGGCCATTGAAAGTGAATGGGAGAGACTGAAATTTTTTCAGGAGCATGTTCATTATGTTTATGTACACATATGTGCATGTGTGCTTGCAAACATCGAGTCCTTGAACCTGTGCATGTGTGGATACATGCATACACATGCTACCCAAACACACACACACACACACACACACACACACACACACACAAACTATTACACACATTCTTTTTCACAGAGATAAACTTGATCCTACCCTAATCTGTATCTAATATCCATTCATCCATCTGACATTCATACTGTAGACACACACACACACACACACACACAGACACACACACACACACAATCCATGCATGTTTCATTGAGTTATGAGTTGAAACGTCACATCCAAACAACATAGCATCACTGCTACTGCTACTTCATTGGTACGCCTGTGCAACTTTATGTGTTAGAAGTCCATGAGGAATATCTTTAGGTCAGAGTGATGGATTATGGTGATTTTTGGGCTCCTTTTAATCTTAACAGTCTCATGTAAATAATGATGTGCCATTTTCCACAATTTATGCATGCTTCATTGAGTTATGAGTTAAAACGAGACATAAGTGCTACATCTATATTCAAGGCTCTGTGTGCGCCTGTTGGGGTTTGTGTGTTACAACTCCATGAGGAATATCTTTAGATCTGATTGATGGAATATATTGAGTTTGGGCTCTTTTTAATCGTGAGCTCCTGCTGTAAATAACGATGTACCATTTTTCATGATCGATGTATGTTTCATGAAGATACAAGTAAAAAGGCCAAGTCTAAGCTACCTTCCTTGGCTACGTGAGTCTGTGGATTTTTTTTGTGTTAGAACTCCATGAGGAATATCTTTAGTTTTGAGTGATGGATTATGTTGAGTTTGGACTCATTGTAAACATCTGCTGTAAATAATGATGTGTTATTTTTCACAATCAGAGCATGTTTCATGAAGTTACGAGCAGAAATGTGTCTAAAATTCAGCATCCATATAAGGTTTACACATGGGTCTCTTGAAGGGCTTCTTTTACAAAAACCCAGAATTCATTGTTTTCTAGGGTATCGGGAGTATGTTACGGACAGAATTTGGCCGTTTTTTTACAGCAAGGTTTTATAACCTTTGGTTTATAAACCATGTACATAAAACATGCACACTAATGCAATTACAAAATTACACTACTGAGTAGATGAATAATAAACATTTATTCTGTATTCATAGAACACACGTAAAACAATAATGGTATTATAACAGAAGTGGCTCAAGTACAAACTATACAAAAACATTGTTTGTACAGGAAGTGAGAACAAGTGATGCATGATGCTGATAAACACACTCCCCTCCAGTATATAAACAGATAAACCAGGGCTCCGCTCCACAACGCAATATCCGGACGTTGATATTGATCTACTGAACTGGTTTGTGTCACAAAAATACAAAACTTTGTAATAATTATTTCTGATTAATTCAGTTTCAGTATTCGTTGAGAAACAATGGCGGTCTGGACTGTCTACCTGTCTCTCTGTCTTCTCATGGCTTTGAGTGCTTCAGGTAAGAGCATTATTCAACGTTTCACATCATTACTGTTATTTTAACATGAATTGTAGCACACCTGGGACTAGTAATGACTAATCAGAAGAATGATCTGTAAAATGTAATTAGTTGACCTTACTTAAAAAAAGTATGCAAACTCTTTGCCTCAAAAAAATTAAGCAAAGTAATCTTAAGATTAGTGAGTTAGAAAAGCTTGTTTATTTTAAGTGTGTAATACTAAATCAAGCAGTACCACTAGCACGTTTTTTTAATGTTCATGTAACATAATAGCCATGATCAGAGGTGGGAAATCCAGGGGCCAATGAGTAGAAGTCCTGCCATATGTTTATTCCACCCATGAACTCAGTCAGCTGATTTCACATCACAATACCTCAGTGAATCAGGTTATTTCATGATGATTGTAAATCCATCAACAGGTAACCATCATCACCTGATCTCATTTCACTTCAGCTTTCTTTGCTGCTGCAAATGTGTTTAACATACACACTGTCACAGCAACCAAAAAAAGATAAAAGATATAATAAGAGCTTAGAGCCCACCTAATGGAAATACTAATCACTGTTATGGTGTCTTCAAATGAAACACATTAGAGTTAAATCCCTGTTAATTCTCAATAAAACTTCTGTAGACGTCTGACAGAAATAAAGTCAGTCTGGTTAGTAATAAGTGAAGCTGGTAAAGCTATTTGTGGAGTTGTTTAATCCTCCTCTGCTGAGATCTTCACAGATTTAATGTCTTCTTTTCTCTTCAGTTGATTTCATCTTCGACTGTGTCTGAAAGTACGCCATATTTAATATACACAGATTGTGTGGCTACGATAATGTCCAGTTCTGGTTTATTTCTTTGCTCTTGGCTGACATGTGGCATTGCTATGCAGAGGTGTAAAGTCCAGGTTCAGAAAGTAAAAGTCCTCCTCAGTATTTTGTTCCAATCACCTGGATTTGCTAATTCAGACAGGAGAGAGAACTAATTAGTGAAATCAGCTGACTGCAGGGCCGCAGGAAGTGGGTGCTGGGGGTGCTGCAGCACCCCCTGTTTTCACAGAATTGCAAATGCACCGCATATGTTTGTTCATTAAAATTTATATATTTTTAGCATTTAGTCATTTATTTGTAATAAACACTATAAGTGGGCTATTTAAAAATTGTTATTTATATGTTAAATTATCTTTTTAAAACATAAGCGCAGAGTGTTATGTAGGCTAATATTGTGTGTGTGTGTCAGAATTTGTCAGCAGCTGCTCAAAAAAAAATAAAAAATAAAAATCCCAGTCAAAAACGTTTTCAGTGAGTGAAAGTCAGTGTTTTGTAAGGAACAGGCACATATGTCAAATATAGCAGGAGACATTTTAATTGTTTACTAATAAAACAGTTATTTTTTATGTCAGTGTCTGTCGGCTAGACAGATTAAGTTGACGACTCGCGATCTTCGCAGCGCCAGAGAGAAATGCACATTTCATACGAATTAGGCTACATAAGCAGCGCAGTTTATTTTGTTTTGAATTGTTCTGCTTAAAAGTAGACATTTCAAGCTATCTATATTTCTCAGGTCTCTGAGGCAATAGGCTACCTTATAGGCTTACGCTGAGTTTCGGTTCATTTATGAGACGAGCTCCAGGTTCGCCAGCGCCTCCGTGTCCTGATTATTTATTTTCTAATATCCTATATTTAGGCTACTTCTTATATATTAAATCCAGACAATTTGTTGT
The DNA here is from genome assembly GCA_023718395.1 of Leucaspius delineatus. NCBI lineage: Eukaryota > Metazoa > Chordata > Actinopteri > Cypriniformes > Leuciscidae > Leucaspius > Leucaspius delineatus. The sequence goes on from CM043356.1 coordinate 11,036,443, forward strand.
TGAAACATCGATTAAAATTAAGATACAATTGATACAAAACAAAATTAAATTTAAAGACAGGCTTTGTGCTTTCAGTTTGAGGTCTCTGTGAAAGTTTTAAAACATTCTTTTAGTGCTGCTTTAGAGCACTCACGTCCGTAGCGAAAACTGTCTGTATCTTTTTTTTTTTTTGTGAAATAAATTTCTAAAAAAAGTGCGACTTAGTCCAGTGCGACTTAGGCTATATATGTTTTTTTCTTCCTCGTGGCGCATTTTTTTGACTGATATGCGACTCTGGAGCGACGTATAAAATAGGCTATGGTAAGTTATTTATTCTTTTTGTGCAAATGTCCCATAAAGTCCCATTCTTTAAGGATTAATTTATGTCCCGTTCACCGGTCCATTGCATTACGAATAAAAGCAGAAATAAAGTCAAAAATGTGATGTGCAGTCAGGTGGTTTGATTGTGTGCGCGTTTTTTGAGAGTTTTATAGTCTTGATTGATACTGTTTCTTATTCAAAAGTGGTGACACCCCCCACTTTTTTTTTTTTTTTTGTTAAGTAAAGGGGGACAGAACTTGTGTGTCAACAATTTTGGTGTAAACAAATGTATTATAAAAGGCCTATAAAATTCCTAAAAAGGTGGGTCGCGGCTTGATGACCATGGGGAAATGTGGGTCCCATAGCCAAACTATTCAAAACATCATTCAATGTTGTGATAATTGTAATTAATAATCACAATTACAATTTCAAGGGAATAATCAACAATTATCATTTTTGTCATAATCGTTCAGTCCTACCTATTAAAATAAAATGTGAATGCATTTGACATTAATTTGTTTTACTTGTTTTTTTATATCCACACAGCAAAATCCCCAGTGTTAAATTAACACTCCTCAGTGTTTATATGTGTCCACACTACAGGGTGTTAAAAATTAACACTGAAGCAGTGTTGAAGTTAATGAGATAATTAAGTTAACACTGAAGCAGTGTTGAAGTTAATGAGATAATTAAGTGATTAATTAAGTGATGATTGGCCATTAGTGGTGACACCTGATGTTAATAAGCAGAATCACTGACGAAAAAAAAAAAAAACAATAACAGAAAAAAGAGAAACACAAGAACTACAACTGACTTCGAGTCATTACACATTGTTGCACTTATTATTACCAGTTTGACTTTATTTCTGTCATACATCGACAAAAGTTCTTGAGATTCAACAGAAGTTTAGACGGTAATGTTTTATGGAATTTTTTTTTTCAAGTTACCATTTTGGTGGTCAGTGTTTGCTTTAGTTGGGCTCTTGACACTTTTCATTTTTTAATATTAGTTTTTCTCTGATTGCTACAACTCTGTGTTTATAAAGCACATTTGTTACTGCAAGAGAAAACATGACCTGCTCACAATATGTTTTGATGATAAAAACATTATCATGTAGTGTCCTGATTCACTGATGTCATTCAGAGTCTTCATTTTTGACTATATGCTTGATGTCTTGTTTTAGTATTGGTGGTTGTAGCTCTGAGATTCTACAGTTTGAGATCCAACAGCAATATGAAACATTTTGAAAATACTTTGAGCAAAGAAGTTATTGTGTTTAAACGCACAGACATCAATAATCAGCATATGAATCTCAACAATGGTGACAATAAACAAACTAGTGACGAACAGATCAACTCTGAACATCACAAAACAAGCAAAGTCAGAACAAAACAATAGCAAAATAAAAGCAAACAGAAAAAACAATGAAAATTACAGGACAATTCAGCTGCATAATTTATTCATGCTGCAATGCATGATGTCAGCCATTGATGCGTTCTGATTGGTGGCTCCCATCATGCATTGCAACATTAAGCATTTGTTTGATTGTCACCATTGTTGAGATTCATATGTAGATTCTTGATGCCAGTGTGTGATTTTAAAGTTTCAGATCTTTAAAACATTGCTGGAAGTAACTACTTTAGTGAAAAATTAATAAAAGAATTAGATAATCAGTTTATAATGCTGGGTGACATTATTGAATCAGGTCACTAGTAATTTCATCATTGAAACATAACCAGGGCTGAATTTCCAAAAGCATCTTAAACTTAACTTGATTGTAGACCAACTGCAACAAATGGTCTATACGATCAAATTAGGCTTGCAATGTTGTCAGGAAACACAGCCAAAGTCATAGTTTCTCTTGCCACAACACATATGCTCTATAAGCACAGAGTTGGAGCAGCCAGAGAAATACTAATGTTAAAAAGGAAAGGGTCAAGAGCCCAACTAAAGCAACCACTGGTCACTATAATGGTGACATGAAACGAAACATTCCATAAACCATTACCATCTAAACTTCTGTTAAATCTAAATAAGAACGTGTGTAGATGTATGACAGAAATAGTCAAACTGGTAAAATAATACGTGCAATAATGGCTCGAAGTCAGTAGTTCTTGTGTTTCTCTTTTTTCTGTTCTTGTTTCTCTTTCCTTCTGTGATTCTGCTTGTTATCATCAGGTGTCACCACTAATGCTCAATCATCACTTAATTAATCACTTAATTATCTCATTAAATTCAACACTGCTTCAGTGTTAACTTAATTATCTCATTAACTTCACCGCTGCTTCAGTGTTAACTTAATTAACTCATTAACTTCAACACTGCTTCAGTGTTAATTTTTAACACCCTGTAGTGTGGACACATATAAACACTGAGGAGTGTTAATTTAACACTGGGGATTTTGCTGTGCATAATTAATTGATACCTGATTACCTTACAAGAATTTTTGGCTAAAAAGTCACTGAATCGATTTCAAGTCAATGAATCATTTCTGATCGTATCGTTCTAAATGAACCAATATCGTCCTTGAATCGTATCGACAACCATGAATCGCGAATCGAATCGAATCGTTGTAAAAACGAATCGTTACACCCCTACTAAATACAGTACCTACAATTTAAAACTTTTAGTTCTGCTCACTCATTATTCAAGTTCACTTAAATTAAAGAAACCAATTTCTGAGTTAGGTTTACTTTATTAATTATAGCAGCACTATCCTTGTACAGCATAATATTTAGAATTTCTTAATTATACAAAAATTATACAGTTTCCATTATACAAAAAAAAAAATATATATATATATATATATATATTTTTTTTTTTTTTTTTTTTTGACACATTGACATCAAGAATCAGCCTGTGAATCTCAACAATTGTGACAATTATAAAGCATGTTGCAGTGCATTCTGGGTGCAACCAATCAAAACATTGCTGCATGAATAAATAATGAGCTTATGATCAGAGGTAATCTGTTTGTCACCATTGCTGGGATTCATACACTAAGTCTTGATGTCTGCGTGTGCCAACATAAAAAAAAAAAAAAAAAAATGTATTATTATTTATTTGATTATTTGGATTTCATTGAAATGGCTTAAAATATTATGCTGTACCAGGACAGTGCAGCTACAATTAATAACGTGAACCTAACTGTCAATCAGTTCAAATGATTGTGAAATAATGATTATGTTAAAACACAACCAACACCATCAGATCACCTTTTCTCGTTGTTCATCTGGCTGTTATAACTCAGGTACAGCAGCCAAACAAACTCTAAAATTAATGATCAAGAGTGGGTCAAGAGCCCAACTAAAACAAACACTGATCAACACAATGGTGGCTTAAAATTACGGTTTTCTCCTTCAGCCAATAGTAGGTCATAAACTTACTTCTTCTAAATGAATCCAGCTCAAGTTGACTGAGCTGGTAAGATTTTTCAACCTCAAAGTACAAGTAACTTACTAAAAGTGAGTGTTAATAGCAGGTTGAAAAAAATGAGGTGAATAAGGTGAATTTACTATTTTTATTTAAATAACATGTTTGCATTTGCAGTCGTAGTAGAATAGCAGTACCACTACTACTGCTGCTGCTATTAGCAGTTCTGTTTTAAAAATGTAATATTTCTTTCCTTTTAAGTGGAAGCGAGGCCTGTTAGAAGTACAAATTGTGGCGGTAAGGCATCTCTTGTCTTCTACTTCAGTGTGTATACAGTCCAAAAGTCCAAAACCTTTACATTTCTCTATCTTAACAAGTGTGTGATACCTGATGATCATGTTCTCCAGCATGCTTTAAAACTGTCCTAAAGAGCATCTTGGAAACAAGAAAATTTGACTGAAAAACAGGTTTGCATGATTAATGTAAACAAAAACTTAAAAATACTTATTTGATTAGTGCAAAATCTTCAATGTCTTTTCACATCATGATATTTCTCTTTTTAAAAACAATGTTTAATCTTTTGTTTATTTAAGGTACACTATGTAGCTTTTTTTGTTTAAAATATACAATTTTGAGTAATGAGTCAATACATCGTCAATCCTTCTTACAAAACATGATTCACTGATTCACTATGGTAAGCCTGTTATAAGTGTTTATATTTTAGACCTGTCGGAATGGTTTTCATGGGGAATTGCGTACATACATCACTCGCCCGTGCGTGTCTCGTCATATACGTAAATAGAGAAGAGTTGCTCCGGCTACTTTGCCATGTGTCTGGTGTGTGAGTGGCAGGGGTTAGGTTGCCTTTTTGTGTTTTAACTGGTAAAGGGATAAAAATTACATAGTGTACCTTAAAATTATTAATTTAATTACATGAAAGGTCATCAATGGTAAAAAAGAAATAAAAAATAATAACACACAAAACTTCCCTTTAACAGTCTGTTCATTCGGATGGTCTGCCTATGGATGCAGATGCTTCAGGTTTTTCAATTATGCTCTCTCGTGGATTGATGCCGAGGTATGATACATTCAGCTTATAATATGACAAAAAAAAAGAATCATGTAAGTATATTCTTGGCTGACAACTGTCAATTATCACAAGAAAATAATTTATTTATATATATACAGATGTGGCCTTTAAAAATGCGCGTCTCAGAGAAAAGAATGCCACGAGCACTTCCGAAATTCTGCGGGATCGTGCAGAAGGGGGATTAGGTGTTGGACGCAGGAAATACAAAAACCTGTAGATGGCAGTCGTGTTTCATGTGGCCATACTGAGTTGACGAAGTATGACGAATACAATGTTTTCTTTTGCCATTACATAAACAGTCACATATTCTTCATAAAAATCCGACTCAAACGCGCATCATTTGTCTTATTTTTTTTTTCTGTGTACTTACAGTAGAAGAGACGTGATGTAGGCTATGATAACTGAGTCTTATAACACAATAATTTGCGAAGACCTTTAAAGAGACCGAGATCATTTGCGCAATATCATTATCTAATTTTACATTTAGTTCATTTTTGCATCTTAACGTTTTAAATAGTTTTAACATGGCTGTAATGCGCTTTTCTGCATTACACACAGTACTTTTTATACTATCATGATGTTTCCCTTATAGGCGTCGATTTCGGTGGGGACGGTGGGTACGCACCCACCAGATTTCGTCATGAGTCATTTTGTACCCACCACTTTTAACTTCAGTCCATATTAATTTGACTTTTGGTTCGATTTTTTTTACCGTTTTCAGTGGTTATGAGGAGCTTAATTAATTTAACCTGAGATGTGCGTTATATCGCTTTTTTATCATTCTTTGTGTTGTCGAATTTTGACACAGTTTCATTATTTGTTCAAAATAATTTGATTCATAATTGTCATTTTTTTCTAAAAGTAAAAAAAAAAAAAGTTTTTCTAAAAGCAATATTCTAAAGAGATACAAAGACATTGTACGTGTACCCACCAGATTTTGTCATGAGTCATTTTGTACCCACCACTTTTAACTTCCGTTGACCGTTTTCAGTGGTTATGAGGAGCAATATGAGAGAAAAAATTTGTAATCATTGTCTGACACAACAAAAAAATATATAATATTCATTTTATTTTAATTTTCGTGTTCGCATTTATGAGGGAAAAAACAACGTGTCAGTTTACGGTTATGGACGTGAGCTCTCTGAAAGCGGCACTAAAAGACTGCTTTAAAACTTTCACAGAGACCTCAAACAGCACAGCTGCCTTTCTTTAAATTGAATTTCGTTTTGTATTAATTATATCTTAATTTTAATCAATGTTTCGTGAACCAATTGCCTGGATTTAAGAAGTAAATATAGCAGACAATCACGACATTGGAGGCGCCGGCGATATCTCATAAATGAACCGAAACTCAGCGTGTAATGCACATTCACATTTACAGTGTATTTAGACACATTTAGACGCATTCATAATCATTACTTTTACCGGTTCTTTGTGGCAAGCTTTATGCGTGCGGTCGTGCGCTTGAGTGCGGCTATATTACGTAAACGCTCATGATCCATCTGATATAAGTAGGCTAATTAAATTAATATAAAGGGGCGATTTGTCCACGAATTACTTAAATGAACAACTAGCCTAGTATACTAGTCGACTAGAAAAAAAACTTTTAGTCGAAAGCAGCCCGTATTCCACATATTTTCGAACCAGGCAACAGCACAGCAAAAACTCCAGTGTTAAATTAACACTCCTGGGAGTGTATATGAGTCCACACTCAAGAGTGTAAAGTGTTAAAATATGAGTGTTAAATTAACACTCAAGAGTGTTAAAGTTAATGAGCTAATTAAGTGATTAATTTAGTAATGATTGATCATTATTGAAGACACCTGATGTTAACAAGCAGAATCACTGAAGGAGAAAATCACAAATTGTAAGCCACCGTTATGGTGATGGGTGTTTGCTTTAGTCGGGCTCTTGACAATTATACATTTACTTTAGATTTTGTTTGGCTGTTGTATCTTATAACTGCCCGATGAACAAAGAGAAAAAGTGATCTGCTGGTGTTGGTTATATTATGACAATCATCATTTGAACTTGATCACTGAACTCATTAAGATCCTTATTTCTGACTTAACTGTGAATCTGCATAAATATCCAGAATTTTAGATATAATACAAAGGATTTCTTAAAAGTTGTTTAAAAAAAAAAATCTTTCTTTTAGGCACACACAAACATCAAGATTCAGTCTATGCATCTCAACAATGGTGACGAGCAGAATATTCAATTAGGAAAAGTAAATTACACAGACAATTCAGATCATAATTTATTCATACCGCAATGCATGATGGGAGCCATTAATGAGTTGTGATTGGTGGCAGCGACTGCAACATGCTTTATTATTGTCACCATTGTTGAGATTCACAGGCTGATTATTGATGTCTGTTTTTCTAAATAAATTCATTTGAAAGTCTTTTGATCAGAACAATGGTTATGAAATATTTTTGGATTATATGAAAAATACTGAAAATCATGTGCTGTAGAATCACAGAGCTGCTGTAACTAACAAGTTAAGCCATCTCAATAAGTTTTGTTTTACAGATCACAACATGATTATGTCAAAACATAACCAACACCATCAGATCACATTGTCTCTTTGTTCATCTGACTGTTATAAATCAATAACAGCAGACAAGCAATATTTAAAGTAAACATATAAGTGTCAAGAGCCCAACTAAAGCAAACACCCATCACCTTAATGGTAACTTACAATTAGTGATTTCCTCCTTCAGTGATTCTGCTTGTTAACATCAGGTGTCTTCAAAAATGCTCAATCATCACTAAATTAATCACTTAATTATCTCATTAACTTTAACACTCTTGAGTGTTAATTTAACACTCATATTTTAACACTTTACACTTTTGAGTGTGGACTCATATACACTCCCAGGAGTGTTAATTTAACACTGGAGTTTTTGCTGTGAGGACATCTGTGTTGAGCGAGGCCGAGGACCCTGAGCGGAATGAACGAGCGGAGCGGAATATTCAGAAATGCGCTCTCCACTCACGAGCTCTGATCGGAACAAACCCGAACCTCACTGTCTGCTGAATTTGCAGAATCATCAAAATATAATATTTTATAAAGAAGAATTTTAAAACTTTATTGGTGGTAGTTGAGAAGAATTCCTCTTTCCATAGGCCTATCTAAATCATTTCGAGTGCAATATAAATGTATCATATTGTTATTCTTATTATATAAGAATAATACGTATTTTTTTACAACATTTTTAACATATAGAGAATATAAGTTTAGCGTGTTGTGTGTATTTCCTAATTATAAGCTTTTGGTGAAATTGCAACAAAACTAAAAGAGTAAAAGTGCATAAAAACATAAAAACATGGCATCGTCTCAAGAAATATCTGCGTACACACTAAACCACTGAAACCGACTCAAAACGATGTAGCCTAGTATACATACCAGACCAGGCACTGTAATTCTGCCACAGACATACACTAAAAACGGAGAAGACTTAAAGCATGCGCATAAACCTTGCGCACTATACAACAATAATATTAGGCACAGTAGCTTCTTTTTTTTCTTTTCTTTTTTTATCAAGAACTTTGTTGAACAATATGAACAACCATAAATGGTCTGGTACAAAATATGAGTCACGATATTCGATAGTTAACGGATGCATAAAGCTTGCCACAAAGAACTGGCAAAAGTAATCATGTGTCAAATATAGCAAGGAGACATTTTAATTGTTTACTAATCAACTAGTGTTTTATGTGTCAGTCAAAGATGTTGACAATGCTGACTCGTCATCTTCGCAGATATTGTGAACGTGCCTATAGAGAGAAATGCACACTTACATAAGAGAGTTGTCTGTTTCTTTTCGTTTTGAATTGTTTTGTTTAAAAGTGGACATTTCAAGCTTTCTAGATACATTTCTGAGTTTCGGTTCATTTATGAGACGAGCTCAGTTCACGAGCAATGCAAGTTATATCGCGCCGGTGCCTCCATTTCCTGATTAAATCGTCTTAAATGCGTCTCCGTGTGGACAGAAACCAATGTAATCTTCCTGATTTAATCACGTAAAACACAAGTCTAAACACAAGCACCACTCTTCTGAATGATGGTAACCACAAACCTCCAAGAGTTTGTAAACCAATTGTTTGTAAAACATATTTAATATTTACAAATTAAAAAAAATAAAAAAAATAATGTTTTACAGTGTATAAATAAAACGACATGAAGAAAGTTATTTCCAAAATGTAATTAATTGCACAGTCTTTGTTTTAGCTGCTTGTTTTAGCTGCTACCAATTGCACAGAGTCAAGAAATTACAACCGCCCACCCCCCAGGTCTGCCGATTCAACCCCCAATGCTAATCGATCTCCTCTCAGGGAATCAAAAGAAAACCGGTTTTTCCAGTTTTCACCAGCGTGTGGGCGGGGTTTTAATCCCTTGCAGTTCCTTTGTTTAAATGCTGTTTAAGCAAATATACTATACATACGCTTTAAGTTATTTCAAATCAATGTTTATAGCTTAATTTGTTGATATTAATTTGACATATGTTGATATAACCAACTGACATTGTAGATTCCATTGCATGCCAGGAAGAGGCTTATGCTTTGTTTTAAGTAAAACGCATTTACTATAATATAGCCGCACTCAAGCGCAGGACCGCACGCATAAAGCTTGCCACAAAGAACCGGTAAAAGTAATGATTATGAATGCGTCTAAATGTGTCTAAATACACTGTAAATGTGAATGTGCATTACACGCTGAGTTTCGGTTCATTTATGAGATATCGCCGGCGCCTCCAATGTCGTGATTGTCTGCTATATTTACTTCTTAAATCCAGGCAATTGGTTCACGAAACATTGATTAAAATGAAGACATAATTAATACAAAACGAAATTCGATTTAAAGAAAGGCAGCTGTTCTGTTTGAGGTCTCTGTGAAAGTTTTAAAGCAGACTTTTATTGCCGCTTTTAGCGCTCACGTCCATAACCGTAAACTGACACGTTGTTTTTTCCCTCATAAATGCGAACACGAAAATTAAAATAAAATGAATATTATAATTTTTTTTGTTGTGTCAGACAATGATTACAAAAATTTTCTCTCATATTGCTCCTCATAACCACTGAAAACGGTCAACGGAAGTTAAAAGTGGTGGGTACACGTACAATGTCTTTGTATCTCTTTAGAATATTGCTTTTAGAAAAACTTTTAGTTTTTTTACTTTTACTTTTAGAAAAAAAACGACATAATTATGAATCAAATTATTATGAACAAGTAATGAAACTGTGTCAAAATTCGACAACACAAATAATGATCAAAAAGCGATATAACGCACATCTCAGGTTGAATTAATTATATAAAAAACAGGGAACATTTTGTAAAAGCAAAACTGAACAAAATGCATACTTAAAATAATTGTATTAGGCTATGTGTTACCGAATATTTAATACCACTTCCCCATAATGTTGTAATTATTTATTTAAAACAACATCTGTCAAACTGTCAATCAGATACCTCTTATCTGGTCATTTTTATTTTATTTTAGAAGTCATTAACTGTTGATCACCCTTTGTATGGAATTTGTGAATATGAATATTTAGAAGATTTACAAACTGTCGGCAAGACCTCAAACCAACCCCGGACATTCTGAGACTAACGTGGAAAAATCTTTATGCTTAATGCATTAAGACAGTTCAATTAAAATATTTATTAATGTAATGGCAAATCAGATGCGCCCAAAATATAAATGCTACGCGTTGTGCTGCAACATTACCTCACAAGAAATATCTGCACAAGAACAATCACACAAGAAATATCTGCGGGAATTAAGAATCTGGGTAAGTCGCATTATTTAATTGCATTATGTTAGGATGATTTTGTGTATATATATAAAAAATACTGCTGGGTTTTTACAGTCAGAGTCAAGTGTATTATGCTCACACTAAATTCTCTGTTGCACTTATATAAATGCGCATTGCATGCACAATCATCTTAATAGTTGTACAAAAAAGTTATGCGCTGGCAAGAACGTCCCTTTGCTGTTTTAATAAAAGCAATGTTAAATATTCTGCATGCACTCATCTCCTGGAAACCACAGCAATGACAAAGCATATAAAAATTCGTAAACGTTGTCCAATACCCCTTCTTGTCTTAATGAACCTTTTGCATTTACAAATATTTTCAAATGTCTGTATAATACAGTAGCCTACTGTAAATATTTGTGTCTATTACTATTTATAATTTATATTTTATTGTGGATGTTTTCTCACAATCATGACTTAATGTGAAGTAAAAGAAAAAATCTAATGTAAAGTTGTTTTTTATGCGCCACCTGGTGGATATTCTGTGAAGCGAAACACATTGAGGGATTTTTTAAGTAGGCCCCCCGAAAGCACTTGCAGAATTCTGCGAGACTCTACCAGACGAATTGCCGAATGCCGCGGGAGAAAACGCGCGTTTTTAAAGGCCAGATCTGTATATATATATATATATATATATATATATATATATATATATATATATATATATATATATATATATATATATATATATATATATATATATATATATATACATACATACATACATACAGTATAAGCAGAACCTTTTCTACAAAAGTAGTCCCTCCTCAAAAGGCAGATTTTAGACTTCATGGGTAAAATAATACATTTGAAAGCATGTAACAGATTTTGGAAAATAAATTATTATTTCTTTTAATAAATAGTGGTGTTTGTTCATGTCTCTGCCTCTACAGAAATTCTGTTTGTCCTATGGTGGGAACCTTGCTTCTGTGCACAGCCTGTGGGAGTTTTATTTTATACAGAATCTTGTCAGATCCGCAACCTCAACGATTGGCCTTTTCTGGATCGGAGGCCATGATGCTGTTCATGTATGCAATTATTTTTTTGATCATGCTTTTTGTGCTACTGGGCATTACGTTACATTAAAACAAATTTTACATTAAAACATTTTTCAAAATGCATGAAGATAGATGTGTTTTAATAATTATATATTTTTTGGTCCTCCGAATAGTTAGTTTAGTATGGAAGCTTGTTTCCGCCACAAAATAAAAAAAAAATTAAATGATAATTGCAAATTTTTATCTCACAATTGCGAGTTTACATCTCGCAATTGTGCGTTATAAAGTCAGAATTCTGACTTTTTTTCTTGCAATTGCGACTTCATATCACGCAATTCTGACTTTATAACACGCAATTGCAGGTTTATATCTCGCAATTCTGACATATTTTCTCAGAATTGTGAGATATAAACTCACAATTGTGAGATATAAAGTCCAATTCTAAAAAGACGGACTTTTTTTTTTTTTACCTCAGAATAGTTTATCTCACAATTCTGACTTTATAACACGCAATTGCGACTTTATATCATGCAATTCTGACTTTATTTCTCAGAATTGCGAGATATAAAGTCAGAATTGCGTGATATAAAGTCGCAATTGCGAGAAAAAAAGTCAGAATTCTGACTTTATAACACGCAATTCTGACTTTATTTCATGCCATTCTGACTTTATATCTCGCAATTCTGAGAAATAAAGTCAGAATTGCAAGATGTAAACTCGCAATTGTGAGATAAAAAGTAAAAAGCAATTATCTTTTGAAATGTTTTATTCTGTAGCGGAAACAAGCTTCCATAGTTTAGGGCATTGGCAACCATGAGATGGGCACCGCTCACCATGATCATGTCATACTCGAGTGTTTGTATTGTGAAACTTGATGTGAAAAAGATTCTGATATGATAATTGAGTAATTTAGCCCTGCCTTAAAAAAATGTCACGTTCTTTACTGATACCCTTTCTGTGAAATAATTTCTATTCATTTCTGTTTAGATTTCTGACATTTTTAAAGTGGAGATGGGGTTAGGGTTCATAAGGAATCATCTTTTAGATGAATAAAGATTAAATTAAGCTTTGTAAGCTGTGGACATAAACACAACTCTGTTCACAGGAGGGACATTGGCTCTGGAGTGATGGATCCAAAATGAACTATAAAATATGGACGTCTGGACAGCCCAATAACTATAATGGAAAAGAGCACTGCCTTGAGATGAACTACTGTAAGATACTGCTGTTAATGCTCATAAACTATCTAAAAAACTAAATACTTTCTTTTTTTTTCATTATACAAATGATTAAAACAAATATTTTGTTCTATCTTGCAACAGATGGCAACTGGTATGATGCACAATGTTCTACAAAGTTCTCGTTTGTGTGTGCGTACTGAACCAGCATGTGAAAAATCAATGTAGACGAAACAATCTACTTTGATTCATTTACTTCCCTTTAGAAATGTTCAATGGAGGTAATAAATGCGTTTTAAAGACGGTTAATTGTGTTTGTTTGATTGTGTTTTGTGAGTGATCAGTTAATGACTCAGTGACACCTGTTAAACACCATTTTATAATTTGGGTATCTGTAACACTTCCCAGTGTACAATTCACACAGGGGGTTGCACATTTAAAGTGTATTTATTCTGCAAAACAGGAGTTAAACGTTTTAGTTGCAGCTCTCGTGGTTATCACACACCATCACTCACAGGGAAGTCTCGCTCTCTATAACTCACGCGAGACTTTACACAACACGTTTTAAACATTACATTATAGTTAGGGGAAGTTAGGATTTTTTTTTTGCCAATCTGCAAAAAAAATTCTTACCAATAGCTTTTTTTACCATGTGTTCCTATAGGTGTCTTGTAACACCTCCCAATTTATCCACGGCCAAATCCTCGGGAAACGCCTGGAGAGGCAATCAAAGTTGGGGTGCCCAGACGTCCTGGGTAAAAATAAAAATAAAAAAAAATTTTTACGGCTATTTTACAGGATAACAAAAGATATCCATAAATCCCTCAGTAATTTTTTTCCCATCTAATATGTGAACACAATGAAAAAATATTTTTTAACCTGGCTTTATCCAATACTCAGATTATTATTTTTTTTTAAGATATGCAAATTAGTGCATATTTAATTAGATATAGCCTAATTTGCATATTTAAAAATTAGATTACAGAAAACTTGTAATAAATTTTTTTCTCATCTTAATATAGGTAACCAACTGGGAAAGTTTCATGGTGATATCTGCACTGAAAAAATGGCAATGGGCAGATTGTTGAATTTGCACAAATGCATTTCGTATTTCCTACATGATTATTTTATGTTTCTCATCTAAACATATTTTAGTCTTGTGCCATTCATTTAATGCTGAAGGATCTTCAACCTTTTAGAAATAATCATGTTTAAATTAAAGAAATTAGTTATGCTTTCTCTGGAAACTCCGCCCCCTGCAAACACTCAAAGGAAAAACAGTTAACTGCTCTGCTGTTGCCTGCTGGCAGTGTTGCCAGATGTACGATAATTATCGTATTTGTACGATAATTTTGACCTCTGTACGATGTACGATCAATAATGGAAAAAATCCTATAATGTACGATAATTTCAGAACTGTGTGACACTTCAAATGATGGTCGTTGTAATAGGGCTTTCTCATTGATCTAGCTGTGGATTCTACGTCTACCGGGGGAAGAACGTGTAGAGAGAGGGAGCGAGAGACCTTGCGTGTGTGTGCTAGTGTGCCTCACGAAGCGCATGTCCGCCATTTTCTCTCTCGCTTTGGAAGGTGGAAGCTGCAAGTTATCGTGGTGGAACACTAAAGCCTGAAGGTAATTAACATTTTGAACTGAAATGCCATTGAGAAACAGTTAGTAGTCCGTTTGAACGTATTTTCACTGAGGTAACGTTTTTATGTAAGTTACCTTGCTTATTTTATGGAAAGGCAAAAGTTAGTGTGAATGTTTAACGGTGGTTAACGGTAACAGTAACCCCTGTTTAATATATCATGACTTGTATTAACGTTTTTCAAATTCTGTACAGTCCTTACGGCATATGTATTCGTATTTTATTCTGTGTATGACAACTAATTCGCGTCAGGGAGGGATGGCGCCAAATACTTTTGGGTGGGGGAGGGGATATTACTTACAGAACGTTAAAAGGCCGTCTGGCTGAACTGTATATCTTTTAAACTTGATCACAAAGAAAATACTTGTTATTCTCCGTTTATTGCAAATTCTCTTTCAAAGAAAGTCATGTCACTCGGCGCCTTAATTGACCCTTCGCAGGGAGCTTGATTGACAGGTGATCTGACCAATCATACTTTGCCATCCGCCATTTTGTCCGACAAAGCAGTCAGGAGAGTTAGTAGATTAACATGGGAGGATTTGAACTTGAAAATCGGAGTGTACTGACGCCTTTCCGTGGTTAAAACAACATTCCTTCTTATGTTTGTTAATGTTTATTTGAGGCTATAAATTAACTAGAAGGAAGAGATGATCGGTTCACGAGCAGCTTTAACTGATGCTCTACAGCGATCTGTCACGACACATTAAAGAGCCACAAAACGGTATTTATTGTTTATATTTCTTTTAAAAATGACCAAATTTGAAAGGTGAGACTTTGTTTAATATGTTTAACGTAACCGAAAAGTAACCTGGTCTGTCCTGTCTGTCAGCGTGTTGTCAGTCTCCTCTCTGCTCCGCGATGTATTTTTCACTGTGTGAGAACATGGTGTGGCGTGAGAACGGCGTATATGTATCCTGTGGTGCATGTTTTCTGTTAATGATAATAGTTTTTAACCCTTTTTCAGTGTATACACAGCAAAAACTCCAGTATTAAATTAACACTCCTGGGAGTGTATATGAGTCCACACTCAAAAGTGTAAAGTGTTAAAATATGAGTGTTAAATTAACACTCAAGAGTGTTAAAGTTAATGAGATAATTAAGTGATTAATTTAGTGATGATTGAGCATTATTGAAGACACCTGATGTTAAACAGCCGTATCTCTGAAGGAGGAAATCACTAATTGGGTCAATGACGTGACGCCTACATTTTCTGTCCGATTGCATTTTTTCAGGCAAAAATGGGTTTAAATGCCTAAAAAGATACTGTATATTTATAGTACCTCTCCCATGTATGTACTCACTTTAACTTTTAAAAAACCTTTACTTATTTGTTATTTTTTTTGTTATTTAAAGTGTCAAAACATCATGTGGTGCGACCGTCCGGCCATAACTTCTGTTTTGAAAACATCTTTGAAATTACTCTGAATTTATTCAAATTCATTTTCTGCACTATTTGGCATGATTTCCAAAATGTTTTGTAATCCTTTTAAAAAATTCTAAGCATTTGTATTTATATTTCCATCATAATATACAAACAAACTTTGTCCGATGATGTCCATTTTATGAAATATCATGTGGTGCGACCATCAAGGAACTACCATTTTGGGACTTTAATGTTGAAAACTATTCAAACACAGGAAGTTACATCATAAACCAATTTACCAAGGACCCATGGAAGCAGCAAGCAGGTTTGTAATTCTCTCAAATTGGAAAAAAAATAAACCTTTGTAATGGTTGGTATGTAGTTGCCACATTTGGATGTCATGTGGTATGACCTCAAAAAAATAATAATATTAAAGTTATTTCTACAAATATATATTTTTATTATAAATTTCATAGTGACCTTTTTTGGCAAGCTAGCTTGTTTTGTTTAGGTGGCCAATTCTGTGCCTGTAAATTATGACTGAATGTGAAAATGTCATGTGGTGCGACCAAATATCATGTGGTGCGACCACTGCAGACTGTTTTCCATGATAGATATATGTCCTAGATTGGCAGTTTTATGCTTTTATATTCAATTGACGGTTTATATAAAACAAGTACTTTACTTTAGTATCATTTGGAATAGATTTTTATGCAATTTGGGATCTTTTTTATAGATTTCAGACAGTTTGTGCTTACTCTTTGTGCAATATGAGAAAAATGCAAAAAAAAAAAAAATAGAGCATGTAATTTCAGTTTAGTAATAATGCATTTATTAGTAGTGTATTTATTATTGCCTATTTATTTATTTAAAACTATTTTAATCTATTTTACCAGATGCCACTGCCAAGCGAAAAAATTCTAACCCTGCAGCAAGAGCAGAGTACCTTGATAGGAGAAGAGTGAAATATTATTACAGTTTAAAATATCTGTTTTCTATGTGAATATATAGTAAACTGTAATTTATTCCTATGATCAAAGCTGAATTTTCAGCATCGTTACTCCAGTTTTCAGTGTCACATGATCCTTCAGAAATAATTCTAATATGTAACCCTAGACCACAAAACCACTCAATGGGTCAATGTCACATGGGTAAATTTTTTGACATTGTGATTTATACATCATATGAAAGCTGAATAAATAAGCTTTCCATTGATGTATGATTTGTTAAGATAGAACAATATTTGGTCGATACAACTGAAAATCTGGAATCTGAGGGTACTACAAAATCGAAACATTGAGAAAATCGCCATTAAAGTTGTCCATTTATGTTTGCAATATTGCTATATTCACTCACAAAAATAAATGTTTAGAAATTTATGGTAGGACATTTACAAAATATAAAACATGATCTTTATTTAATATCCTAATGATTTTTTGGAATAAAAGAAAAATCGATAATTTGGACCCATACAATGTATTGTTGGCTATTGCCACAAATACCCTGTGCGACTTGTGACTGGTTTTGTGATCCAGGGTCACTAATGATTTGCTGCTCAAGAAACATTTCTAATTATTATCAATGTTCATATTTTTTTTTGGAAACTGATACATTTTTCATACATGTCAGGATTATTTGATGAATATAAAGTTCAAAAGAACAGCATTTATTTGAAATAGAATCTTTCGTAACATTATAGCCTGCTCCTGAATGTGACACTGAATGTGTCCTTGATTAATAAAGTATTAATTACTTTAAAAAAACTATTGACCCCAAATGTTACCTGTATACAATACTTTTATGAAATAATTTATATCTATAACATTATTATTTGTTAGAAAGAAATTCTAAGTCAAGTTAAATTAAATGGTGCACTTGTGTTTGTAAAGTGATTTTTTTTTTTTATAAAAGTGAGTTTATAAAATGTTTATGTTCAGGAAAATTCTGTGAAATTTGTATAAAATCTGGTTTAAATAAAAAAAATTGTATAAAATGTATTGTTCATTGATCTCTTTAAATAGATTTTTAACTATATAAGGTTTTCGTGTCATTTGGAGCGACCACTTATCATGTGGTGCGACCAATAAAAGCTATCAATGTATTAAATTTAAAATAAAATCTTATTTCTGTGGCTGAAATATGAATCACTGATACAGTATGCTTTAGTAAATTATATTTTTAAAACATTTCTATCAGTTTTATGCGATTTACAGGAAAAATAAGTCTGTTAACTGCATTTTAGAAGGCGACTGAAATTGCAGAACAAAAATATGAGATCATTATATACAAAAACTCAAAAGAAATTAAAATACTGTTTTTAAACACTTTAATTACTGAGAACATGTAAAAAAAAAATACATTTATGTTAAGGAAATTAATTAATTTTAAGATAAATCACGGTCGCCCCACATGACATTTTTTAAGCCTATGGACAATTCATCTAGATGAAAAAACACTAAAATCACTTAATTTAAATTTTTTATTTGAATTTTTATGTACACAACATTCTTAATGATTGAACAATTGCAATATATATTGTTAATTTTCGTATTTTAAAATTGGCCTGTTGAAAATCCTTATACGTCATTGACCCAATTGTAAGTTACCATTAAGGTGATGGGTGTTTGCTTTAGTTGGGCTCTTGACACTTATATGTTTACTTTAAATTTTGCTTGTTTGCTGTTATTGATTTATAACAGTCAGATGAACAAAGAGACAATGTGATCCGATGGTGTTGGTTATGTTTTGACATAATCATGTTGTGATCCGTAAAACAAAACTTATTAAGTTGGCTTAACTTGTTAATTACAGCAGCTCTGTGATTCTACAGCACATGATTTTCAGTATTTTTCATATAATCCAAAAATATTTCATAACCATTGTTCTGATCAAAAGACTTTCAAATGACTTTATTTAGAAACACAGACATCAATAATCAGCCTGTGAATCTCAACAATGGTGACAATAATAGAGCATGTTGCAGTGGCTGCCACCAATCACAACTCATTAATGGCTCCCATCATGCATTGCGGTATGAATAAATTATGATCTGAATTGTCTATGTAATTTACTTTTCCTAATTGAATATTCTGTTCCTCACCATTGTTGAGATGCATAGACTGAATCTTGACATCTGTGCAATTTTACCTGCCTGCAGAGCCGGAGGCTGCATTTTCAGGACCCCACTTCTAGGACCGCATTTCTTGGACCCTAGTTTTTGGTGACAGCGCCACCTACCGACTCGGAGAACCGCAGTCTCAGGAACGCATTTCCAGGACCCTAGTTGTGCCAGGCAGTATTTCCACCCACCCAGTTTTAACTACATTAGAGTTTTACAGTTTTATTACACCCAAGTACTACTTTATTTATTGCAATTAAACCTGGTTCCTAGGAATGTTGAGAAATTATTGGGTCTAAGTAGCATAATATAATAATTCAAGTAAAATAAACAAGGAATCAAGTTATAGTCTTTTCAGTCACTAGATCGACCACATTTTCAAGTATAGAGGGAAGACAAGGATGACTCTGGGGGTAGATTGTGTATATTTTACAAAATAATATATCACACCTCAACTTGAACACACTAAATATTTTACAAAATAATATATAACAACTTAACTTGAACACACAAAATATTTTACAAAATAATATATAATAACTGAACTTGAACACACACAAAAACAAATTTGTTCATGATGTGGACCACAAACAGAACTTCATGGACAACATCATCACTGACTCCTAAGAGTGAGAGAGAGAAAGAGAAGTGAATTAAATAAGGAACATTTAGTTGAACATGTTCTACTCTCTAATTTTTTTTTCTTAGTTACCAAACAGTGCACACATATCAATTAATGTTCATAATACTATTATTGCATACTGTTCAAAGATTTGAAAAAAAAAAGAAAAAGATTTTGATGTTGTGGGAACAAAGGTTCTAGAAACACTCATGTCAATAAAGCCCATCTCAACTGAGGGAAAAAAAAAAAAATAGAGAGATGCAAGAAATTTGAATAGAAATAACATTGACACGACTTTTTTTCTGACCATATATATATATATATGAAAGCACTTCATATAGCATACAGTACACAGTAAATGACACAATCTAACACATGGTATTTTAACAGTCAATTATTATAATGGCCTCTCTGATATGTCTGACTATTAAAATGTGTAGCGACTGGGCTATTTGAATCATTCGTTCGTTTGATTCTGAATTAACCAATTCGGACTCTCTGTGTTTTCTAAGCACATTCCTGCCCATAACGTTCTTTGCTAAGCTTATCAGAGCTTGTAACCTCCTGACTTCGAAATTACAAATCATACGTTGGCTCCAGCTAGTCGGCAACAAATTGACTTTTACGACATTTTATTGCACCTTGGGGGAAAGGACAAGAGTTCACAAAAGCAGCCTGAATTCTGAATGACACACACACACACATACACACACACACACACACACACACACACACACACACACACACACAAACATCTGTTGTGTTTACCTTAATATCCTTTTAATGTATGTAACTCAGACTTGTATCTGAACTTCCTGTATGTATGTGTGATTAATGTTGTTGTGATCATATAGTTATGATCTTCGAGTGTTGGCTCTGAAATGTATTTGTCTCTGAAGAATGTTCTCCCAGTAGAATCGCATCCTGTAAGGGACCGTTCGGTATTTATGGAAGGGGCCACCGGAGGAAAATAGGGGAGGGACATGTCTTTTTATTCTTTGTTGAGGGGAGGGTCATCCAACTTTTTTTAGTCTAGGGGGAGGGTCACCCAACTTTTATATTCATGAAAACAGCAACATTTCAAAGTGGCTTGTTTGGTGCTATTTTTTTCCATTTAGCTCCATGTTGATATTGCGTTATCAGCCCCCTTCGATATCAGATGGGTCTGACCCAACAAAAATCCAGTTTGGCGCCGTTTGACAGTGTGCGCTTCAGTTCGCGCTTAGAAAAAGTGCATCATGTCAGAACAGAATGCCAAAGAAATGTTTACCCGGCAATGCTTTAAAGCACGAGCAAATAATGAACTTTTGTTAAGTGCACAGTGTCCTGTGAGTGTAACTCTACCGCTGCATTAACATGTGATGTGAACGCGTCGAGTTTAACAGTATTGGGACTGAGGCGCCAGAACTGCTGATGTGCGCTGTAGGGCGATACTACCATATTTTAGTTTCCATTCTTATTTTGTTTTTCTTACGATGTGTAAGATGTAGGGCTACCACCAGCCGCGGCGCTACCATTGGGCCCGGGTGGGCATTTAGGTCCGGGCCCACCCATTTTCTATAGCCTATGGTTTTGTACGTTTCTTCATTCGGATCTATTTGCGATGATCGATCCAAATTCTAAACAAACAGTTTACATGCTTCGCCCTTGTTACATTATTCATTAAGATAATAATTAATAATGTTATTTTTTCATCTATCTTGATTATGAAAAGTGAACCGCACACACGAGTATACGCAATATCGAGAGACATGGAGTGGGTCAGACATGATTTTGACCACTTAATTAAGTTTTGTTTTGCAGAAAACGATTTTTTTTAATTGAATTTCGTTTTGTATAAATTGTATCTTAATTTTTATTTTTTTTTTATCAACCAATACCAAATATAGCAGACAACACAAATCATAGAGGTGCCCGCGTGGTCACTTGCACTGCTCGTAAACAGGAGCGCATCTCATCCTAACTTAACGAAACTCAGCATATGCCTCACATACATGAAATATATCTTAAGAAAGCTTTAAATGTCTTTTTAACAATTTAAAACGAAAAGAAATAGGCTACTCTCTGGTTATGTAATGATGTGCATTTCTCTCTATAGGCGTGTTCACTACGGAGATGGCGATCGTCAACTTCATCTTTACAGCTTTTGTTGCTGTTAATAAACTAAAAATAATAGGCTTATAATTTTATTAAACAATAAATTAAATGAAATTTGTATTGTATTAAAAAAGCAACAAAAAAATCCTGTTTATCAATATTGTGTGTGTGTGTGTGTCGAAATAATTTGTCCGCAGCTGCTCAAAAAAAAAAAAAAAAAAAAAAAAAACAGTCAAAAACCCCACTGTCAGTGTTTTGTAAGGAACAGGCAAATATGTTCAATATAGCAGGAGACATTTTAATTGTTTACTAATAAAAAAAAGTTATTTTTTATGTCAGTGTCGGCTAGACAGATGAAGTTGACGACTCGCGATCTTCGCAGCGCTACCACATCTTTAAATCACTATAGGCTATTATTTAAGTTAACATAAAATACATATACCTACACCACAAAAACTAGTTGAGGATAAATTCGTTAAAATTGGGCGATTCCAGTGAATGGACGTGACATTTGCAGTCAAAACTTAAAATAAAAATTCTCAGAAAATGCATTTATTTGAAACGTCTGAAAGGAGTCAAGACATTAGAAAAATATCAGTCTACACATGCGTTTTATATTTAATATGAGGGAAATACATACACGTGACGTGACACAAAAAAAATCTTTAACTTTTAGGTGGCAAAATATTTTTTAGTAATTCTATAAATTACACTGTAAAAAAAAAACCTGTAAAAATACGGTATTATTCCGGCAGCTGGGGCGCCAGAAAATTACCGTAAAACTAACGGCAAAAAACAATCTCGTTAAAATACAGTAATTTTCCATAATTAAATAACAGATTATATCTTTAATATTACATTAAATCTTATGTAATTATTGGGATTTTTAATGTTTTAAAAAGTCATATACACCTTTAAAACAATTAAATACTGTAAATTTAAGGTTTTATAAAATTATTTTATATAATAATGCTGTCTATCTACAGTAATTTTCTTTTAATATAGTTTTTTTGTGTAAAATAACAATGAAATTATGTATAAAAAATGCACACAAGTACATAAATTCAAATACAAATGTTTGTAAATTTACAGTTTTATTTTTTATTTGTACAGATCCAATTTCACAACATCTCTAATTAAGTTCTTAATAATAGCAAATGTACAGTCAATTTCTTTTAAATTAACTAAATGTATGAGTACAAATTACCTGCATATTTACAGTATTAGTAATTGAACAAACACTAAACATCAAGATAAGTGATTGATAGGAAATAGAAGCTTAGTATATAATTTACAACATGTAAAAATATCCACAATAAAAAGCAATTACCGTATACCTTTACAGTATAACTTATTTTAACATTTACAATTACATTTTATCCAAAGGGACAAACCAATTAAGATAATAATTAAAGATAATAAAAAGCAACAAGTGCAGTGACAAGTCCCAGTTAGTCTAGCACAGTACACATAGAAAGGTGTTTTTTTTTTTTTTTTTTTACAAAGATTTAGTATTATTGGGTGAAGTGTTTATGAAAAAGATGGATCTTTAGCAGTTTCTTGAAAATGTGTTGCGTTGCGCCGGTCATTCCACCACCAGGAAACAGTCCAGGTAAATGTCAGTGAAAGTGGTTTTGTGTCTCTTTGGGATGATGGCACCACAAGGCGCCGTTCACTTGCAGAACACAAGCTTCTGGAGACACATAGATCTGAAGCAGTGAGTTTAGGCATAGGGCTACCTTTAAAGACAACTCTTTCTGCAGCATCTGGATCAGTTGCAGAGGTTTGACTGACACTGGAAGAGCTGCCAGGAGAGCATTACAATAGCCCAGTCTGGATAGAACAAGAGAGTTGTGTAGCTCCGATAGGAAGGGCCTGATCCTCCCAATGATAAGGCAAATCAGCAGGATCACAGCAAGTATGTTTTGGCTGAAAGCTGAACCATAAGCAGTTCTGTCTTGGCAAGGCTGATTTAAAGGTGAAGGTCATTCATCCAGCAAGAATTTTCCATCAGGTAGGCTGAGATGCGAGCAGCAACCGTCAGATCATCTAGCTGGATTAAAAGATATGTGTCATTAAGATAGTAGTGATAGGAAAAGTCATGTTTCTAAATGACAGAGCCCCACTAAGCAAAATGATGTCCGAAAGACTTCTTTTCAATGTCTTTGTTACAAAAATCAAAGGTTGAAATACCGTCCACTGAGGAGCCAGAATGAAAGTTATGACGTCTTTTTTTGACGTGTTCTGCACGTCCGATATAGACGTTCATCGAACCTTCGTACAAGGTTAAAACTAGTTAAAATGTGGCCATTGTGGACATATTTCAACATCATTTATGGTCTCATTTAGACATAATTACTTTGATTATTGATGTCAGATGATCTTAGTGAGAATGAACAGAGGTTTAGATGTTGATATTCGTTTAATTTGAAGTGTCACCATTGTAGCGATCCGTGTTTGCTTTAGTTGGGCTCTTGGTCCCCGTTCCTTTTACTTTAACTTTTCTTTGGCTGCTGTAACAGTGTGTTTGTGTAACACAATTGTTGTGGCAGAGAAAGCCTAGAAAAAGTTTGAGGTGTTATCAGCTCAATGTTGATGATGACATAATTATCACAAAAATGGGCCTTTAATATTGTGTTTAAAGTTTTGTGTTTATATTTGCGATTAATAACCAACAACCTTGTGGAACTGCATTAAAACTGCATTATATGTTTTTTAAGAGAAAAGTTTTCAGCTTCCAGACAGTGTTTCAAAATATCCCGCCATTTATTGGTTTAATGTTACTGACTATCATAACGAAGATTTTATACACAATTATGGACTTAAATATGAATAACAAGTCTACTAAAGATTGTTTTAGGTCTTTAAGTTAACAAGTAGAGATGTGGGTTGGGTTCAACTGATCTTTCTTAACACAGATCGATAATTAAAAAACGCATGCTGCATTTTCAGTGTTTTGCCCTGACCCAGTTATAACTGAACATCATTTAAGAATGCTAACGTTAGCATGGAAACTTTCTAACCACTTAACACAAATGTAATATAAAATATCGTACACACGTATGTAGTATGAGACTCTTACCTCAGCCGTTGATCGGTCGGGATGAGGTCCGCTGTGACGACGAACCAGGCTCACTGAAAAAGGGCGCGTTATTTCTAGACTGACTGACACCCAGACTACAAACAACTAATATGTGTTCAGCGCTCCTGCTCACGGCTGGCTGCTTCTGTCGAATACGATTATAGCTTTGAACCACTGTGATCACAATCCACGACTAATTCACGAGCGTAGACTGAAACTTCAAATCTCCCGCTTGCCCTGACCCTTGACACAGATCGACGACAGAGACAGATCTGTAGCTAACTGTTGTGGGCGGGACTAGCAGCAACGAAACGTAATGGTGGATAATTTGAATCTGCGCGCGCGGGCACACACACACACACACACACACACATACATACATACAAACGCACACAAAGCCACGCAGATTTGGAAAAACGATTCATAAAAGACATAAAATATAGGCCTAAATGAAATTTTCGGGCAAATAGCCTACAAATGATGATCAAAATGAACATCTATTTGCAAGACAAAATTAAAAGACTATAAATAATTAAATAGGCTTGCCTAATGTGTGTACAAATCTTAAAACTCACTTTAACCCCCACATGCTTAATAATCTTTAAGGAAAACATGTTTAGTGACTGCTGATTTCTGCAGTTATACCTTATTTTCTTTGTTTTCTAATTCCACGGAAATAATCTGTAAAATATTACTTAATTTTTTTATGTAAAATTACACATAACCCTATAAAATTACAGAGAATTTCCTTTAAAAAACGTAAAATTAATGTAAAACCAAAATAAAAGCAATTACCTGTAAATTTAATAGTGGACCTTTAAATTACAACAAATATCTGTAAAATAACAGGTATTCACTGTATAATGACAAAACGACAAAATTCTGTTAAAAAATACAGACCGTTTCCTGTAAATTTACAGGTTTTTTTTACAGTGTACACTGTGCAAACCAAAATATATATACCCACCTGATGAATAAAGATCGGCCTCCACAGAAAATTAAATTTTATATTATTTTTATTTTATTTTTCGTGTTTGCATTTATGTGAAAAAAAAAAAAAATGTTACGGACGTGATCTCCATTACGCACGGACATGACTGCTCTGAAACGACTTTAAAAATTGCACAGAGACCTCAAACAGAAAGCACAAAGCCTTTCTTTAAAGTGAATTTCGTTTTTTTATTAATTTTATCTTAATTTTAATCAATGTTTCATCTGGATTTAATAAATAAGAAGTAAATATAGTAGAAAACCGATAATCATGACACAGAGGCGCGGGCGAGTGAACAGGGGTGCGTTTCCCGAAAGCATCGTTGGCCAACTATGGTCGCAAGTTCCGTCGTTACCAATAGAGTTCAATGGACATTGCGATGAACTTGCGACCATAGTTGGCCAACGATTGTAATGCAAAGATTTAAATATTGGGGGGGTTATCTCCCCCCTAACTCCCCCACAAACTACGCCCCGTTTGGTCTATCGTTTCAGCCAGATGAGAAAGCAAGAGTTTATGGTTTAAAAAACAAACAAACAATGGCTATCTGAACATCTTTGCCAAGCGCAAACCAGTACAGAATTAGGCCAATCAATAAATTATCGGGGAGGGTCATGCCTTTTTTCACAATCATTTTGGAGGGTCATAGAAAAAATTATTGCTGGCGAAGGGAGGGTCATGTCTTTTTTGACAACAGATCTCAAAACTCCTCCGGTGGCCCCTTAAATAAATAACGAACAGTCCCTAACCCGATCTCATTGATAACGGGGGGCGCAACATTCCAACGCACACACATCCCAAAACTCACAGATACACGCAGACACGCACATTACCATATATGGACTTCCACTAGTAAAATCTAATTTTACCAACTATTACAACTGTATAAAGAGTGTTCTGGGTGATTTGCATGTTCCCCAGAATGATATTAGAGTAGTTGTGTTTTTGAATTACAGTAATGTAATCTTAAAGTGCCTTTGTGTCAACAAAATAATGTATCTCTATGTTGCTATCTTTGTCAATAGTCGTTCTTAGTATTGTTTTGATCCTCTGTGCACAACGAAGGAGATTTTTGATAGGAGACTGTGATAAACGTTATGGTTCCATGCGTTTTAATTCCCCGAGCATAATATCACATTTTACCCCCTCGTGATTCCACACGAGGGTCGGGCAGCATTAACACCCCAGGACAATCTTCCTGCTCAAAACTGATTCGTCATCCACGAAAAAGGAGGCGTACACAGGACACTGATAAAAAGTCCAAACTCTCATTCCTACGCTCTTCTTCCTCCTCCAAAGCCCAAGTCCGGACCGGCTTCGGCCTGCTTCTCTTTTCTTCTCTTTTATTTCTTTCGTTTTCCTATTCACCTCTGCTCATTCACGAGCTGAATGAACTTAGCCTGAATCATTCCCGGCAACTTCACCTCGAAGAAAGAGAGTCTTTGAAGCTCCCGCGCTCGCACACGCGCCGGAAGACACAGCACGCGCACACCTCCCCTCAGACGACTCACGCTGCTTGAAAGACACGCAGAACCCTGCCTTCCTCCCTCATACAAAGAGAACCATGTGCCATGCAAGTATCGATTATTGAATTGAACTTACAATGTGATTTCTTTGTTGGCTCTTAAGGGTTACTCTCTGTGATTTTGCCATGCTGAGATCATCTCGGTGATCTCTCTCTTTTTAGAGAGACTTTTAAACTTTAGTTTCATTTTCTCCCTTCCATCCTCTCCCTCTCTCATTCTGTTATCCGTTTAGTCTTGTAGCTGTCTTTTACTGTTTGTATTGTTATATGCATACTCATGTAAATTGTAGAACTTGTATTCCTTAGTTCGATGTAGTATTAGTCTAATTATTAAATTCCATATGTCCTTGACTGACTCTGTTTTAATTGCCCATGTTACTTAGTCCCTGAAATGTTCGATCTTAGCTATATGCTTTATCTTGGTAGCCTACGATTTAAGTAAGCTAATTTTACAAACATAGAAAGTTGTCTTTTCAAGGCCTGGAAAAGATACTCTTTCTCGTGTTTGTAAGAAGGATAATTTTCCTTGAGAATTAAGTTAATCTTACGTTCAATGTTTGCTGGACAAACAGATTGTTTGATAACTAAATTAATTCCATTAAAGTTATCCCATAACTTCGAGCTGAAATAAGACTATTTGATGTATTAATGACGAACCATAACCCGTTATGGTAATCATTCATGTATCAATCTAGTTCAGCTGCGATAAATTAATTTAACTGTAACATACAAAATATTAATCATATTCATGATTAATTATTAAAATTCCCTATAGATCATTTGAGCTAATATTAATATTAATGTACAACCCATTGTTGCTACAGACTCCAGATATCAGATATTATCATCATCAGATCAATATCCCTGTATCATCACTCTGACTACAACACTCCTGAATGAAGATAACAACAGAGAGTGGAGATGTCAGCTTACTCACAGAAATCAACTCAAGACCTCAGTCAGATACACTGTCAAGTATTAAGGTGAGAAAACACTCTTTTCAGACAGATTTGTCAAAACTTTCACACACTGGCTCTACTCTTTCTGATGGCTTCATACGTTTGGCAATTGTAAAATATTAGTGGTCAAAGTCATAAACTGCATAAAAATCCTTATAATCCCCAATATTGACCTCCTATGGGACATACTAGGCTAAAATAGACTCTTCTGATTTATGAAATATTTCATGTATGACCCATGAGGGAGGTCAATATTGGGAATTATAAGGATTTGTTTGCAGTTTGAGGAATTCTAAGGCTTAATAATGTCATTGATTCAGGAAAGCTGAAGGTTTATGGGAAGCAGCTCACTGTGTTTCACTCTCATATAAACCAGGAATAAATGATACAGTAACATCTCTCTTCTCAACTACTGCCACTGTAAGCTGTGATGATTGAACACAAACTGCATGTCATGATCAATATGAAAATATGATGTTAATGTCCTGATGCGTCTGAACATTCATCTTCTGCAGCTCCAGTCGCTTCAACAACACTGACTCCAGTCAGAAGCTCAAACTCTGAGAAGACATCAAGCCGAACTACAGCAGCAGCTTCTACACAAGGTTCATGATCACATGATCACTGTCACACATCATCAGTCTCTCGCTTCAGTGGTTTGCACTGGCTCTCACACACTGCTTTATCATCACACATAGTCTATGACATTTTGAAACATATGATTTGTACTTTCTGTTGTCTGATGCAAAATAATTATAAATATTATACAGCTAGTCTCACGCCATCCCAGGATAAATTAATAAAATCATAGTGAGGATTTATTTTTGTAAAAGAAATGCCTTGACATTGTGTTCATGCATTAAAATATGACATATTTCTATTTCCATTTTGTTTTTAACAGTTGTAACTACAACTACATCAACTTAGGCCGTCTGAATCAACTTTTGCTAGTTTAACGACAGGAAAAATGATCTGTGTGACCAGCGCATGATCTAAAAGTGTTGTCCTTATTCTCTTAATGAGTAATGGGTGTGTTTTGGGCGTAACGTGAAATAAACCAATCAGAGTCTCATCTCCCTTTAAAAGCCAGTTGTGGATTCGCTATTAACATGACAGAATTTGCTTGCGTAAACACTGAACGCTTCTCTAGCGAGGAAACGGATCTGCTCGTGTGTGAGTTTAAAGTTGTGTGTGTGTGTGTGTGTGTGTGTGTGCAGGGTTCTCAAGTTTTATCAAAAGCTTGGAGTGAGATCACATGCGGTTAGGGGAGGAGCCCTAATGGAGCCCCGCCAATTTTACCCATTGTTCATAATTAACCAGCACAAATGGAAATTATAACAATTGGTAAATCTGATAAATGACAGAGCAATTCATCACATCAAATACACTCTTTAATGTTATATTTCAAAATTACAAATATACAAAAATTACAAAAATATAACAAATTGCTCCAAACAGTTTGGAAAAACAAATCTTTTTGCATTTTGAATGTGTCTAGTCGAAATGGTATAATGATTTATCGTGTGGTGGGACATTGTGAACAGATGACATATTAGAGTATTAAGGTGTGTGTGTGTGTGTGTGTGTGTGTGTGTGTGCACAAGATTACACACTCCAGCTTATGAAATGTGTTTTGTGTTGTAATTGTTTGTTAAACATTACATTTATATAAAAATATAATATAAAATATTACCCAGAGCACTCTGCTTTAATACATGTAGCCTTAATGTAACTAGAAAGACTATTAATACAGTATAATATATCATTTAAAATAACATGAAGAAATACATCTTCATTCCTTCCCATACCCACTAACATTTCCCTTAGTTTCAGATAACTTAAGCTAGCCAAACTGAGCCAAAGCTTCTGGCCTGGTTGCAAAGTAGTTGTAGAGTTTTTGACTGCATCAATATAATAATGTAAATTATTATTAAATGTTAAATGGATATATATTAAATGTTCTAGCCTAAAAATGTTAGACGAGCTTTCTTCCAACTTACCTTCTCCATCATGACGTGTGTTCGCGCAATGTTGTTGGTTACCTAGTAACGAACGTACGGTGGCCGAGAATGTTCCGTCAACTTCCGTGTGTTCGTGCATCTATGTTGCCTAGTAACGAACGCAATCTGGCCGAGATACGTGCTGGCGGCAGGAAACTTCACTTTGTGTGCCCGCGCCTCGTATACAACGTTAAAGCTCGCAGGACAACTTGGTTGGCATTGCCTTTTCAGCGTGAGAAATACACGGTGTGGCGTGTGAGCGTGTGAACTGGTTGAATTGCGTGTGTCTCATGGCCAATGCGTGAGACTTGAGAACTCTCTGTGTGTGTGTGTGTGTGTGTATGTGTGTGTGTGTGTGTGTGTGTGTGTGGTTAAAGGGACAAAGTACGGGACAAGCCGGATTCACAAAATCTTTATGTACACAATAATAATCTTTTACACAATGCCCTGTTATGGCTGCACTTTGTTCTGCACTAACGTTATATGTTCCACAACTTTAACCCTTGTGCGCTGTTCGTTTGCGGTTTACAGTCAGGCTGTTTGGGGTCTGAGAGTCCCCAGGCAACAACATGTAATTTTGTAACAATATATATATATATAAACAAATTTAATTTTACTCAGTTTATTAATGTTTTTATACTCTACATTTGGACATTTTTACTCCACAAAATGTTTTTTTTTTTTTTTTAAGAAAAATTCTCCAAAAAGAAAAAAACAAATTAATAAAAAATGTGCCTTATAAAATACCCACATTTCTAACTTTCATTCATGGAGATAACATGGATAATTTGACAAGGTTTAGTGTAAGATCTTTGCCCAAATCTTGGAAAATGCAGTTTTAAAGGTACAAAAAATAATAATAATATCACTTTAACCACTAGAGCTAAAAGACATCTTTTCACAAGTTTTTCCAATTAGATTTATATCTACATATAATGAAATCACAATTATAACAATAAAAGATACTTTTTGTCAAAGTTTAGCAGTTTTTGTAC
Organism: Leucaspius delineatus; assembly: GCA_023718395.1. Classification (NCBI taxonomy): domain Eukaryota; kingdom Metazoa; phylum Chordata; class Actinopteri; order Cypriniformes; family Leuciscidae; genus Leucaspius; species Leucaspius delineatus. The sequence continues at coordinate 11,067,606 of CM043356.1, forward strand.
TGAAAAAAAAAAAAAAATGTTGCATTATGATTAGAATCAAACCTGATCAGGATGTTACAAAGAGAAAAGTTGGAGTTTTTAGAGTTTATCATTTATTTCAAACATCTGTTTTTCATATAATGCTACAAATTTAAAGTGTGCCACTTTATTTCTGTCTGTGTGTTCTGTGTTGTTTCTGATTTTGAGGATGAATTTTGTCCATTGATCAAATTCATTTGATTCTAATCATAATATAACAGATTTTTTTTTTCAGTACAAAAAGTGCCTAAACTTTGACAAAAAGTAACTTTTATTATTATAATTGTGATTTCATAATATGAAGATATGAATACAACTGGAAAAACTTGTGAAAAGATGTCTTTCAGTTAGTCAAAAAGCAAACCGTTCAGCAGCCATCTACTGGTTAAAGTGATAATTTGTTACTTTTAAAACAGCATTTTCCAAAAGATGGGCAAAATTATCCATGTTATCCCCATGAATGAAAGTTAGAAATGTGGGTCAAAAAGACCCTGAACAGCGCACAATAGTTAAGGCAAATGGATTTGTTGTTTGTTGTGTTTTCATATTCAAGAGATTATAAGCTAGATGCAGCTTTTTTGGGTTTGCATCAAATGTTCTTCAACTTTTATACATAATAAATTTGTTAATGAATAAAGATTAATCTGTTGAAAGCAGTTATTTTGAGATAAATGCCAAATGTTCTCCTCCTATTCATATTTGACATTGAGGGGGTGCATACAATATATTTGCCCACCGGCAACTAGTTGCCGCACATTCAAATATGATTTTCAAGAAAGAAAGAAAAAAACCTGGGGAAAATAAATGCAGAACATGTTCACATAGACACTATTACCAGGATTATATGCATGAAACCATTCAGAAAAATTTGGGCACAAATGGGTTAAATCTACCCTTTACTGTGTCAGTATTGTTAGTCAGAAAAATATTAGACTAGCCAACCTTATTAAAAGTAGCCTATTGCTTAAGTTAGCAGACCTGTGCGTGTCTGTTACGTGCGAGTGTATTTATTTTGTGTTGTTCATGGGGAAGATGTTTTTAATATCTGCAGTGTCCGTTCTCAGAGCATATAAGCCCTGCCCGTGTGAGGAGTGCTGCTTCCCGCTCGTGCTGTTCTGTAGTTTATTAAAAGTTTATTAATTCTGAACGTGTCGCCTGTGGCGTCTCACGTGTCTATATTTGACCAAATGCGACACTGCACTCCCTTGTGAAGTCGGATGAACGGTTCTCGAAATAATAAAAATGCAAACGGACGGACAGACACATAGAGAATACTGCCTTTATTAGAGAGAAGAATATGTTCAGCCCCCGCTCTCTGAAGCTTCGAATATTCGATGTTCATTACTACCGAAGCTTCGAAGCTCAAAAAAATGGTATTCGGACCAGCCCTAGTGTACGTGACAGTGAAGTTATTGACTGTTTTCGTAGTAACGCTTTTCGGGTTTTGCACTTTGCAGACGGTCCCTTCGGATCTGCCTCTCTGCCGTCTGCGCATAGAGTTCAATGTATTTTGTCCACTGCGAGGGAAAGCTCGTTTTGAGGAAAATTAGGTTGTAGCTGCTTGTCTACATTACTACGATTAAAAAGAGGTGTTATTTGTGTAGTAACAATGTTTAGCTCACAAGTTATTGACCCGGGAAGTTCGAATCTGTGAATTTATTGCCAACTTTACTGCGCGTGCTTCGCTTCAACAGCTTCTAGTTCTTCGTCTTGAGGTGCACTACTGCCACCAACTGGACTGGAGACTTTAACCACCTTCCGTTTCAACTGAAATGCTCTCACACACACTGAAATGCTCTCATACACACAACTGAAATTCTCTCACACACACAACTGAAATGCTCTCACACACACAACTGAAATGCTCTCACACACACAACTGAAATGCTCTCACACACACAACTGAAATGCTTGCATACAACTTACTGAATTGCTTTTCAGTTGTGTGTGAGTGAGAGCGTTTCAGTTGTGTGTGTGTGAGCATTTCAGTTGTGTGTGTGAGAGCATTTCAGTTGTGTGTGTGTGAGCCTTTCAGTTGTGTTTGTAAAAGCATTTCGCTTGTATGTGTGTACGTAATA